>CAKXYN010000010.1:28017500-29267500 GCA_935064755.1 Tragelaphus eurycerus | reverse complement strand
CATAAGGGTGGTGTCATCTGCATATCTGAGGTTATTGATATTTCTCCCGGGAATCTTGATTCCAGGTTGTGTTTCTTCCAGTCCAGCATTTCTCATGATGTACTCTGCATATAAGTTAAATAAGCAGGGTGACAGTATACAGCCTTTTCCAATAAACAGATAAGGATACTCTTAATCAGGGCCTTGGTGGGAAAAGCACAGGGTGTCGTGGGGAAAGAGGGAAGGGCATCTAACTCAGACCAGGTGGTGGAGCGGAGAGGGGGTCAAAGGCCACTAGATCTGATACAGCATGCACTCTCATTCTAAGATGATGAATGGGGTCTTTGAGCTGATTCCATCAGCCAACTGGTCCCACATTCTGCCCTCCCTTGCTTCTAGATCCAGAAATCACCTGCTGCTGGTCTAGGATGGTGGTAGAGGGGCTTGGTCTGAGACTCCTCTCCATATGCATCCCCTCTTCTTTGCAAGCTTCACACTTGCTGCATATCTGACCTTCATTGCTCCCACAGGTCAGATATTTTATCTTCACATGTGTTTCCCATGATAGCAGCACCTCTCAGCTCAAGAGACAAGCTGGCTTAAGGGATGATTTGGCAGAGGTGGTGCCAGAGTGGATCCTTGTGGGGTCAGTGCACCTCTCAGCCCTCCGTCCTCCCTACCCTAAGCCCTTCTCTGGATATTTCTTTGAAGTATCACAGATATGCCATGGAGTGGTGGCAGTCTGCATGCAGGGAGGGACTCAGGTCACCTGGAAAAGGTTGTCTGGTCCTCAGCCTGGTGTCACAGAGCTCAGTAGCTCCTGACCCTCTGGTATCAAACCCCCATTCATCCTGCTGGATCAGGTGCTGTTTGAGTTCCCTGAGACCCTTGAGGAAACCCATGGAGGGAGGAGAGCTCCAGTCCTTTGTCAACTGAGGCGTTTGGATGATTAAGCCAAGAGAGCAAAGTCACTTTGGTCCGGGGGATTATTTTTGAGGTGTGTTTGCAAAGTGCAAGTACCTTATTGCCTGGGAGGCAAACCAAACCCAAGATGACTCTCAGCTAATTGCTTGCCTCTCCTTCTTCCAAGCCAAAGTCCTTGGTATATAAAGACCAGTCTCCTCTGTTGTCCCCATCCTCTGTCCTCATCCCTTTTGCAGCTCCTGCTAAGTGATTGCTAGCTTGCCTTTGAGCTCTCTCACCATGAACAGACAAGTCTGCAAGAAATTCATGAGTGGAGGGAGCCAGGGCTTCTCCGTCTGCTCTGCCGTGGTCCCCCGCAGCAGGAGCAGGATGAGCTGTGTGGCCTGCTCTGGAGGAGCTGGCGCAGGGGTCTGTGGGTCCTGGGGCAGAGCAGGCAGCTTTGGCAGTCGCAGCCTCTACAACCTGGGTGGCAATAAGAGCATCTCCATCAGCGTGGCTGGCTCCCGAGCTGGTGGCTTTGGGGGAGGGCGCAGCAGCTGCATCAGTGGCTATGGAGGTGGTTATGGGGGTGGCATTTGTGGAGTCAGAGGAATGGGCAGTGGTTATGGAGGGGTTGGTGGCTTTGGAGGGACTAGTAGCTTTGGTGGGCCTGGTAGCTATGGCTCTAGTGTCTGCCCTGGGGGAATCCAGGAAGTGACCATCAACCAGAGCCTCCTGCAGCCCCTCAATGTGGAGATCAATCCCCAGATTGGGCAAGTAAAGGCCCAGGAGAGGGAACAGATCAAGATCCTCAACAACAAGTTCGCCTCCTTCATCGACAAGGTGAGGGCAAAGCCCAGAGGTGTCCTGGAGGGGCTGGGCTGCCCAGGGGGTTGGTATAGGAAGATGCCCATGGGACCTGCCAGGCTTAGAGGCAGGGGCTCCAGCTTCTTGTGCTGGTTCTACCTTGGCCCCCACAGGACAGTCAGTATGCCTCTCTTGCTCTGCAGGCCCTGTCTTCCCAGCTGTGAAATGGGAGAAGGGTTTCATCTCCTGATTTTCTTCTTGGGACAGGGCCCAGGCAAGTGAAGTGAGAGTCCAGGAATGCTCTTAGCTCCTTTTAAGAAAGGGGCATTAACCACGGAATTATTATAGCTAACTTTCAGTGACTCTTGAGGAGCAATTGCTTGGTAATCCAAACTAGCTGACAACCAAACCTGTATTAGGAGGAATCTCAGGACTGCCTCTCCGGGGAAGGCAATGGCACCCCACCCCAGTACTCTTGCCTGGAAAATCCCATGGATGGAGGAGCCTGGTAGGCTCTAGTCCATGGTGTCGCTAAGAGTCGGACATGACTGAGCGACTTCACTTTCACTTTTCACTTTCATGCATTGGAGGAGGAAATGGCAACCCACTCCAGTGTTCTTGCCTGGAGAATCCCAGGGACAGAGGAGCCCAGTGGGCTGACGTCTATGGGATCGCACAGAGTCGGACACGACTGAAGCGACTTAGCAGCAGCAGCAGGACTGCCTCTCAGTGATGAGTAGTGGCAATTGACTTACCTTCTAGATGATGCTATGCTTCAGCCCACATTACACCAAGCTGTCCATACTCGGGCAGGGAAAGGTATGCTGGATGTGAAGGAAAGAGCCTGGGATTTGAAGTTAAACTGAAGTTAGCTGTAAGCTGAGTAACTGAAAGGGGAAACAATTAAGGAGAATAAGAAAAATTTAGCAAAAGTTAAACTTTGTTGACTATTTTCCCTGCTTGAAGGGAGGTAAAAAAGCTTTCCTTTCAAAAATGATGAGAAACACCTTTGTCTGTGCAGGTCTCCTTTAGGTGTATGCTGAAAGATTCCAATAGACTGGATGAGGGCTGGGTTTCTCTCTTAGTTTTGTCACTTAGTAGTCACCTCACTTTGGGCAACTTATTTAAGCACATGGAGCCTCAGTTTCCTTACCTACAAAATGGGGACAACACCCTTTATAGGTAGTTGTATGGGAGAATTAAATGAGTTAGACGATGTGAAAACAGCATTCAGGAAGCACTCAATGTATCTCTTCCTCCTTTCCTAAACCCTCATCCTTCTCAAATTCCTGAAAAAACAGGCTCTTGAAGATTGGATGACCGGGTTGAGTTTCCACATATGGAATCCTTTGGGTTGGATGGCCCCACCTGCCCACCTCAAGAAGCTGACTCTTTCTGTACCTCCCCTGCTGCAGGTGCGGTTCCTGGAACAGCAGGACAAGGTCCTGGAAACCAAGTGGGACCTGCTCCAGCAGTGGACTGTGGGCTTGGGCTCCAGCGTGGGCTCCGGAGGCCTGGAGCCTTTATTTGAAGGCTACGTCAACTGCCTGCGCAAGCAGCTGGATTCGGCTCTGGCGGAGAAGGGGAATCTGGAAGGAGAGCTAAGGAACATGCAGGACCTGGTGGAAGACTTCAGAAAGAAGTGAGGGCCCCAGCTGGGGAGGTTCCCCTCCTGGGGGATTAGCAGGGAGGTGTGGTCCCAACTGAGGATTTTTAACTGTTCCTGACTGTACCTTCAGTCGGGACTTGTGGATGGATTTATTGAGCATGTGGGAGGGTGAGGACTGAGACTTCCAAGTGGCTGATGATGCCAGATTTGTCAGTCTCCAGGCAGGGCCCTTCTACACCGGGGAAAATCCCATGGACAGAGGATCCTGGTAGGCTCCAGTCCATGGGGTCGCTAAGAGTCCAACACGACTGAGCAACTTCACTTTCACTTTTCACTTTCATGCATTGGAGAAGGAAATGGCAACCCACTCCAGTATTCTTGCCTGGAGAATCCCAGGGACGGGGGAGCCTGGTGAGCTTCCGTCTATGGGGTCGCACAGAGTTGGACACGACTGAAGCGACTTAGCAGCAGCAGCAGCAGCAGGCAGGGCCCTTCTACACCAGCCCAGATGGATGAGAGAGTCCTCCCAGAGTTCAAAGTCCTTCAGACTGGAGAGCCCTCCACACTTTACTGTACCAAGGCAGCACCCTGGAAACCCATCAAAAATGCAAATTCCCCTGCTCTGGTCCTACATTCTGAACCAGTGGGTGGGGCAGGTCCCAGGTTCCAGGCAGACTTCTGTAAAGTGCTCTTCCAGTGTGTCCAGCCCAGTCCCATTTCTGCAGCTCAGTCAGCTCCCTCTTGCATGTCCGCAATTATGGCTGACATCCTCTGAGGTCTGCAAGAGGTAAACAGGACCTCTTACCTCTGCAAGAGGTAAACAGGGCAAGGATGTCTGGAAGGGGGTTCCAGACATCCCCGGGGGTCAGGACCTGCAAGAAGGGGAAAGCCTGTTCTGGGGAGGCCCCATTCCACTCCATATGCACAAGCTTGTGGGCACCTGCTCAGATTAATGAAAAGAGAAACAGAGAGAACAGAGGTTGAAACAGCCAGCCTGAGCAAATACCTCTCTGGGCTTATCTGCCCATGTGCTTCGTGATGTCTCTAGAGCTGGGCTCCTCAAAGTCTTCCCCTCCCCTGCCTGGCACACCTTGGCGTGTCACTCAGACCTAGAGGCGGGTGGTCAAGGCAGCGGCCTGAGCTCCGAAAGGCCTCTAGGCAGTACTGGCTACATCAGTTTGGGGGTTCAGTGTGAAATGAAAACTCAGGGCTCTTGTTAAAAAATTATTAAGAATTTAAAGACTGGGTCAACAGAGCTTTAAACCAAGCATAAGGACCTTCTGAACCCAGGGCTCTGTATAACTGCAGGGGTTGCACACCCTTGAAGCTGGTCTTGTCCCTTGGTGAGGAGATTCTGCCTGAGTTCTTAGGAGCCTCTTTTTTTTTCCAGCTTTTGAAATATGAATGTCCAAACGTGTGGCTCTTTCTGTCCCAGGTATGAAGATGAGATCAACAAGCGTACTGCTGCAGAGAATGAGTTTGTGGGGTTCAAGAAGGTGAGGAATCTGGGACATGGGGGAACTTGGCTCCCTTTCTGGGTGTGGACCCTCCAGGAGGGAGAGCAGAGCCAACTTCTCTGGGGCCCTGTGACCCTATGCTCTGTGGGCTGTTTACATCTTTTCTTGCATTTTTGGGGAATGAAGAGTTTGATGAAGGAAGCTGCTCTGAGTATGTTGCTGGTGGAGACGACATCTTATAATGTGATCGATGAGCTGATTAGTGATGTGAAATAATAATGCAGGCTTTATCTATAGCATTGAATCAAGGTTTTCAGCCTACAAGTGTACCCTGGATGTTATTAATAAAAACAATCAGCAAATACTGATAGCTTGTGTCAGCCAGTCATCCTAAAGATGAAGTTGTGAGAAGAATGCCTTCCTTTCTCTTCAAGAGGCTGGGTTTTTGGTCCTACCTAAGCAAAGTCACATATTGGATAAATGTGATTTTGCTACCCTTACTCCGTACTGGCTGATGGGGTCTATGTTTTGTCAAAGCACTGGGATTTGATTGGCCAAGGCAATTAAAAGGGAGAAAACCACTTATTCTTTTTTTCAAAAAAGAGAAGTCATAATTAGAAAGAGGAATGGGGGAGGGGCAAAGAAGAACAATGAAGACTCAGAACAGTGCTGTGGGTGGAGGGGAGCAGACAGTTACATTCTTTTGGGTTTCTAACTGCCCTCCTCCCTTCCTTTTGTTCAGGACGTGGATGCAGCCTTCATGAACAAGGTGGAGCTTCAGGCCAAGGTGGACGGCCTGACAGATGAACTCAACTTCCTGAGGACCCTCTATGAGACGGTGATTCCTTGGTCGTCCAAGCCCCAGAGCCTTCGTAGCCGCATGTTTCCAAGCATGTTTCCCAAGTGTGACATCAGGGGACAGTCACGTGGCAGGATGGGGCTTCCTAGGTGGCTCAGTGGTAAAGAATCTGCCTGCAATGCAGGAGACGCGGGTTTGATACCTGGGTAGGGAAGATGCCCTGGAGAAGGGCATGGCGACCCACTCCGGTATTCTTGCCTGGAGAATCCCATGGACAGAGGAGCCTGGCGGGCTACAGTCCATGCAGTCACAAAGAGTTGGATGCAACTGAGCGACTGGGCACATGCACGCACGTGGCAGGACACTCACGAGACCAGCAGTAGGGCTCAGACCTCAGCTCTACTCCACCCAGGAAATGCCAGCTTAACTCCTCATGGTTGCCTGGACCTGGCTCACAGGACCAGGGTCCCTCTCTGTCCCCTACTTACCCTTTATAGTTGCCTCTAACCCTCTGGCTCCTAACACAGTACCACAGTGAGCTCTTCCAGAGGACCCCTCCTTACTGTAGTTCCCTGGAAACCCACCCAGTAGGGTTCACTGACTGATACTTTCAAGCCAACAATCTTATTATATAGGTGTTGTTCCTTTTTTCTTTTGTTTTATTGTCTGGTATCCTTTTTTTTTTTTTTTTTTAAATTAAATTTTATTTTGCTTAACTTTACAATATTGTATTGCTTTTGCCATACATCAAGATGGATCCGCCACAAGTATACATGTGTTCCCCATCCTGAACCCTCCTCCCTCCCCATACCATCCCCGGGGTCGTCCCAGTGCACCAGCCCCAGGCATCCGTTATCAGGCTATTGTCTGGTATCCTTTAGGCTGTAGCTGGGCCTGAAATGGAAGCTGATATTTCTAACTCTCCCACTCCTGGCCCCCTTGTTGTGGGGGTAGAGGACTGTTGGACTTCTTTATTCTCAGCATCTCTTGAGGCCAGGAGATGGTGAAAGTGAGCTCCATGTTTCCCATAGGAACTGACCCAGATGCAGAATCACCTTAATGACATGTCTGTGGTCCTGTCCATGGATAACAACCGCTGCCTGGACCTGGACAGCATCATCAATGAGGTCAAGGCCCAGTACGAGGACATCGCCCAGAAGAGCAAGGCCGAGGCCGAGGCTCTGTACCAGACCAAGGTAGGAGCTCTCCTCTGTTCCCACACTCTAGCTGGAGGTCCGCTGACCTCCATCAAAAGCGCTCCAACAGTTTGCAAAGTCGTGATATTGGGTTTCTCTTCTGTCAGCTTGGAGAGCTGGAGAACAAGGCCGGCAGGCATGGGGATGACCCGAAGAACACCAAGAACGAGATCACGGAGCTCAACCGGATGATCCCGAGGCTGCGGGCTGAGATTGAGAATGTCAAGAAGCAGGTGGGTCTGGGCTGAGTGGAAAGTCCTGGAGGTCTTCTGGGCCCTGGGGAGGAGGAGAAGCAAGAGCTGGGCTTCTGCCACAGGCCTTCTCAGTCCTTTTGTGGTTGCCTGTGGGACAGCCTGGTCTCTGGGACACTCTGTTCTCCTCGATTCTCCTCCCCAAGGTTGGGCTTCTCAGAAGGCTCCCTAAGGAGAGACGGTTGTCCATTCTGGTTTGCCCAGTAGCAAATCTTCCACCTGTAAGGGTGGTCTTAAACACTCAGCTATTAGTAGGATCTGCCCTCAATGAGCTATTTATCATGTACTTCATGTAACCTTGAAGACTGATTTGTATCACTAGAATGAAGTGATTATAACAATCTTAAAAAAAAAGAACCACTCACTAGACTACCTCCACCTTAACCAGCAAATCGGTGTTCCTTTTCTTGATGAGACATGAGTTAATTTAAAAGGGCTGAAGAAGACTGAACCAACTGTGAAACTGACTTCTGTTTTCTGGGTATGCACCACTGAATTTCTAAGAAGGGGAGGGAGGAAAAGCGAGGAATTTCTTGGATGGTTAAGAGATGTTGGAAAGATCAGCTGTTTGCTTTCTGGTCACTAGGCTAAACAGTCTCTTAACTCCCTCTTTCCTAGAATGCCAACCTGCAGAACGCTATTGCTGATGCTGAGCAGCGTGGGGAGCTGGCCCTCAAGGATGAAAACGCCAAGATCCAAGAACTGCAGGACGCCCTTCAGCAGGCCAAGGATGACCTGGCCCGGCTGGTCCATGACTATCAGGAGTTGATGAATATCAAACTGGCCTTGGATGTGGAGATCGCTACCTACTACAAGCTGCTGGAGAGTGAGGAGTGCAGGTGAGGGGCTGTGGGGTCGTTATCCTCCAGAAGTGAGTTCAGAGTGACCTTTGATAGTGGAGAAAGGGAACAAGGTTATAGGGAGAGGACAATAGGTAAGGAATCTCCTGAATGACAGAGTTGAGGATTCAGGCCCCTCTCTCTCTCTCTCTATATATATATATATGTATATACAGACAATCAAACTTATCTCACACTTTGATTTACCTTAGACATCAATATTGCATTACATATCTCTGTTCAGCAACAGAGGATGAGATAGTTGGATAGCATCACTGACTCAATGGACATGAGTTTGAGTAAACTCCAGGAGATAGCAAAGGACAGGGAAACCTGGTGTGCTGCAGTCCATGGGGTCACAAAGAGTCAGACACGACTAAGCGACTAAACACCTCTATTGAGCCTCACTATATGCAGGTGGTTTCCAACCAGTCCATTCTGAAGAGATCATCCTGGATTTCTTTAGAAGGAATGATGCTAAAGCTGAAACTCCAGTATTTTGGCCACCTCATGCGAAGAGTTGACTCATTGGAGAAGACTCTGATGCTGGGAGGGATTGAGGGCAGGAGGAGAAGGGGACGACAGAGGATGAGATGGCTGGATGGCATCACTGACTCGATGGATGCGAGTCTGAGTGACCTCCGGGAGCTGGTGATGGATAGGGAGGCCTGGTGTGCTGCGGTTCATGGGGTCGCAAGAGTCGGACACGACTGAGCGACTGATCTGATCTGATCTGATCTGATATGCAGGTGGAAGGGAAAGTCCTTTGGGCTTATAATAAAAGTTATAGTGCTGCCCACTGGACCTTTCTTGGATGATGACAATGTCCTATACCTGTGCTATCTAATATAGTAGCCCTTGGCCACTTGAGCACTCGAAACCTGGCAAGTGCAGCTGAGTTTTATATTTAATTTAATTTAAATAAAATAGCTTCCTGTGGGGAGTGGTTACCATGCCGGACAGCTCAGAATAGACAGTCCTAGAACACCCGCATCCCTGAGGCTGAGTCTATATGGGAAGGTGGCTGATACATACATACTCTGGAAAAATAACACAATATCAAGTAGCAGATAAGGGCTCAGTGAGTGGATGTCAAATGCCAAAGGGGTGTCAAGAATTGAAAGAGCCTTCTAATGACTAGCTGCCCCATGAATCCTGTGTTCAGAGCCTCTGTCTTCAGGCAGCTCCCAATCTGATGGAGGAAGCAGAACTCACACGTGAGAAGAAAACTTAAGGATTTCTACGTCTCTAAGAAAAGGAGTGAGAGTGCAGATGGTGCCGCATGCATTGGGAAGTGTGGGAAGAGCAAGGAGAGAGCGACTCCAGTGGAGGCCACACTGGCAAGGCATGCAGACACGTTCCGTGTCTGCTCAAACGTGGTCATGTCTGCTCCGTGAACAAGAATGAGGCATGGGAAGATGGGGAGAGTGGGCAGGACATTTCCATCATGTGTTGAGTGACATTTCCATCTTCAGGACATTTCCATCACATATCCTTCTTGAATAACCGTTACTGCCAGCACCACCCCAGGAGGGCTCACTGGGGAAGGCTTCCCAGAAGAAGAGAGGTGGGAATAAGAAAGCCAGGCCTGGGTGAAGGAGGGGAAGGGCATAGCTAAGGTGGGAAGATGGTCTCAGCAGCGGAGGAGAGGTGAGGATGGGCTAATCAAGGGGGTGTTGAGTGATGAGCAGTGTGTCTGGAAGATAATCTGGGAAATTAGTGAAAGATGATCTGAAGATGGAGAGATGGTGATTGGTGGAGCTGCTGGAAGCCTTTCTTCCCTGCAGCAGCCCCTTTTCCTGGGGAGATCTGTGTCTGGAAACAGACTCAGAATAGCCTTTCTTCTTTTGGGAGCTTGACCTCTACAAGGGCAAAAGGGAGGACATGGCTCTCAGGGTTATGAACCCTGAGCTCTTCAGCTAAGGACTCATTGCAGAAATAATCCTCATCTCCTCTTGCTTTTTAGGATGTCTGGAGAGTGTCAGAGTGCTGTGTGCATTTGTAAGTAGCCTTTCAAAACTTTCTCCCTGGGATGCAAAAGGGCAACTAGAAACATCCTGACTGATATTTGGGTGGGAGAGCCTGACCCATGCAAGGCAGCCAGGCCACCAAAGTGTCCATGGTCTCAGGCCATGGCCACACTACTCTGCTCCTAGTGGAACTTGACCAGCTGGCAGGCCAGAGCTGAAGCCCCTGTAGTCCCAGGGTATTCCTTAGGTTGGAGAACCAGAAATTCCTGTGGATACTTCTGGCTCTTATTCCTGGGGAAGGGGACCAGAGGGCCAGGGCTCACTCCTGCTGTTTACCCACTGAGGCCTCAGAGAAGTTGAGTAACTTTCTCTGAGTCACACAGCCAAGCAGGGTTGGGGTACAGGCCCAGGGCTTGAGCCTGAGTCGAATGCTTGTTCTCCTTAGCGGTGGTCAGCAATGTCACCAGCACAGGCACCAGCCGTGGTGGAGGCCGTGGGGGATTTGGAGGGGGTCACTGGTGGCAGTGGCAGTGGTTACAGAGGCGGCGGCAGCAGCGGCAGAGGAGGAAACAGTGGCAACAGAGGCAACAGTAGCAGCTACAGAGGAGTCAGCGGTGGCAGCAGTGGGGGCAGAGGCAGCGGCGGGGGCTCCCAGGCTTGCAGCAATGGGAGCAGCGGCTCTGTGAACCAGAGCTGCGTCCAGAGCTCAGGAAGCACTGGCTACAAGTCTGGCGGTGGGGGCGGCACCACCGTCTGCTTCACTCAGTCCACCAGCTCAAACCAGCTTTGCAAGTGATCCTTTTGTGGGGGGGCCCAATCTCCACACCCACTGGTTTCCCCTCAGCTTGGGACAGCACTTCTCCCCTCTCTGCTTGGCATCGATAAATGCCAACCCCAACCTTGCCTTTCCTTAAGCTCCTGGGAGAAGCGATTGAACTTCCTGGCTCCTCCATCCTCAAGACCTCTCCTAGGCCTGCGAGGTCCAGCTGCTAGTCTGGGATGATGATGCCCCTAGATGCACCCTTGTAAAGGCCCCTGACTTTGGACAGCAACACCTCAGCCCAGACAAGTGTGGGTCTTCCCAGCCTGGCCTGTTCCCTCCCTGGCCCATCTCTCTTGGGAGTTGATGGTCTGAGGCTGGAATGTTTCAGCCCCTGCCTGAGGAGGGCAGTGCAGTGGGGCTGCTGCTAGAGGGTAAATGGTTAAAATCTCCAGACTGTTTGTTCTCAGGGTTCCCGCCCCACATCTGGATATCATATCCTGACTCAACTCTGGCACCTTAATTCCCTGAGCCATGGATTCTCTGCTGATGGTTGTTGTACTTTCTTTTCCCAATAAATTGCATTGTATTTCATATTCTGGTATTTGGCTTTCAAGGAGTCACAGAATAAACCAAGGTCCAAGAATAGATGGAAATCAGGTATGGATGGCGATCTCCTAGGTTAGTAGTAGGTGTAAAGGACACTGCATAGTCTTGGCTTCTCCTCTATCCATTTGGTTGTGTTCTCGTGATAGGACTAGTCAAGAGTATGTTGCTTCAGTGGGGACTGCCCACTCCCAAGGAAGCCTTCCCACCCACCCTTTTGCCCCCACTGGGCCTCTGAGACCCAGTCTTGGTAAAGGAATGTTTTGTAGTTCATCAATGTAATAGATTCCAGTGGGATTTGGTTCCTTCCAGGTAAGAGGCAAGGGTTTCCCTGGTGGTTCAGATGGTAAAGAATCAGCCTGCAACGTGGAAGACCCAGGTTTGATCTTAGGGTCAGGAAGATCCCCTGGTGAAGGGAATGGCAACCCACTCCAGTATTCTTGCCTGGAGAATTCTATGGACAGAAGAACCTCATCTATGGGGTTGCAAAGAGTCAGACACAACTGAGACACTAACACTTTCACTTTCTTTCAGGTAAGAGGCAGGAGTGCTACACTAGCGAGGCTCACACCAGATAGATGTAAAATTATGAGGGGGAAGGTGTGTGTCTACCATTACACCAACATTTCCCAGTCATTCTCAGAAAGCTGAATCCAAAACCCAGGAAGGATCAGGGTAATAAGAGAGCCACTGATGGAAACCAGAGAGACTGAGAGAGTCTGTGGAGATGGCAATTAGAGTCTCATTCCTTTCCCCACCTGCCAAACCAATCCCTTCTGCAGGCCTTTTAGTGTGATAAAACTCTGGTTTGTAAGTCACTGTAAATCATGAATTACCACCCAGAAGTGATATCAGAGCTGGACTAATAAGGCAACGGTACATTTGTCTGATGGTCCAAGATTACCAGGAGATTGCTCAAGATTATGTTCTACAGCCTGATCTGATCTCCTGTGTTCACCCCAAGTATAGCAGCTCTGGAGAAGGAGATATTTCAAAGTTCCTACACTTGAGAGTTCAGTAAATCTATGCCCATCTTTTTAAGGTCTACAGGCAGGAGGTAGCCCTCTTTCTCATTTATCCCTGGCACATCTCTGGGGATTTTGGGAGCAGGGCAGGCCATTCTGGATTACTGCTCTTACTGGCCCTTTAGAGACATTCCAAGAAACTTCACTCATCTTAGGAAAACACCCCAGATGCTCTGCTCCATGTGTTGCTTAGTTTACTGAAAAGAGTCCTGGATTAAACCAGCTTTTCACTACACTGGAGCAGCAGGGTTGAGGGTAGCCACTGCAGTCTCTCTCTTTTTAAACTTTTAATTTTGTATTGGGTTATAGCCAATTAACAAAACACTGTGGTAGTTTCAGGTGAACAGCAAAGGGACTCAGCCATACATATATGCGTATCCATTCCCCCCCCCCACCAAACTCCCATCCCATCCAGGCTGCTGCATAACACTGAACAGAGTTCCATGAGTCTCTGTAGTCTCTTTATCCATCTGCTCCATGTGTGGAAATCTTGGTGTGGTGTGCTGTCTCAGGGCCCTGCACAGGGTGTGGGGCACTGAGTAAAAGTTTGGTGGCCAATTGAAAGAATGAATTGAAATGAATAAGAACAGAACCTCCCTCCTCCCAGGAATATGCGATAGATCACACTGCAAAGCAGGATGGAGCTGAAAGTTACAGTGAGGACCTAGGACCCTCTTGTGAACTCTTTTGAGAAGAGTTGGCAGGGGGGCTCCTGAGGGAGGTAGTGAAAGACTGGGAGAGGAAGCCTGGAGCCAGCCTGGGAAGGAGAGAGAGTTTGGGCCACATAAAGGAAGGACAAAGATACAGGGCAGACATCCAGACCAACTCCCGGGAGAATTCCAGGACTGGCCTCATGTCCAACGTTCTCGACATAGACTGGGACCAAACCACGTGGTAGTGGAGCACGGAAACTTTCAGTGTGAGGGCAGATGTTTCAGGCCAGAGTAGGAGTGGGAGCGGATGGAACATTTCTAAGTCTATTGGAGGCTGGCAATCCTGGGCTTTCTGAACCCAGGATTGAACTTCAGGAGTCACTCAAATTCACCTCCTATTTGAACCTAAAGCTCTTTGTCTTTGAGAGAAGCCAGGGTAGGTAGAGTAGGTATTAACCCATGTGGAATGGTCAGAGAGTGACAGGATACCTGAAATCCTATCAGTTATACCTTTAGCAGTAAATTTATCTCCTAGTGTCAATGCTTCTTTTTTATCCATTCTTTATTGTTAATTCTTTTTATCCTTCACTCTTCACCCTCTCCTTCTAAAGATCTTCTCTCAGATTAAGAAAGGAACATATAGCAAAAATGCAAAATATTTAACAAAGTAAAAAAAAGGAAAGAAAGATCATCTGTAATTCTACCACCCTGTAATATTTTCCTTTGTGTAATCATGAGTATGCACACACAAATACACAAAAAGTACATGTAAATACACTTTACAACGGAGAGTCTTACAATACATACTGCTTTATAATCTGGTTTTCATTTAATCTACTGTGAAATTTACCCATTTAGTCACTCAGCAGCTGAATTAAGTGCCTACCACTTTCTACTTGCTATGCTAGGCCCAGAAATAGAGCGGAGAACACAAAACGCCTTTGCTCTCACAGAATTTATAGTCGAACTGGGAAGAAATTTACTGAATAACATCTTTCCATACAATAAATATAGAAGGCTGAATGCCAAAGAATTGATGCTTTTGAACTGTGGTGCTGGAGAAGACTCTTGAGAATCCCTTGGACTGCAAGGAGATCAAACCAGTCAATCCTAAAGCAAATCAACACTGAATATTCATTACAAGGACTGATTTGAAGCTGAAGCTCCAATATTTTCATCACCTGATGCAAAGAGCTGAGTCACTGAAAAAAACCCTGATGCTGGGAAAGATTGAAGGTAGGAGGAGAAGGGGATGATAGAAGATGAGATGGTTGAATGGCATCACTGACTAGATGGACGTGAGTTTGAGCAAGCTCTGGGAGATGGTGAAGGACAGGGAAGCCTGGTGTGCTGCAGTCCATGGGGTTGCAAAGAGTCAGACATGACTGACTGAACAACAACAATACAATAAATATGGATAGAAATCATTATTTTTTTAATGCAGATTTTAATTTTTACATTAAAAAATAAAAGGCACACATTGGGAATTAAACTACTATTTTTTTTTCTACCTAGAGGTGTGTGTGATATACATGTTTTCTGGTCTGTGATAGTCCACCAAACATTTTCCTAAACCAAACCCAGGTGGAAGATCAAATATCAAAGCCCCCTTCTTTCTCTGGCTGGGTTAGACCAGTGGAACATGATTTTGATAGGAAGAAGAATAGACTTGGAAATGCAGAGCTTGAAGAATCACATTTTTATGAAACCTATCCCCAACCCAGGTCTTCCCAGGTGGTGCTAGTGGTAAAGAACCTGCCTGCCAATGCAGGAGACATAAAAGATGCAGGTTTGATCCCTGGGTTGGGAAGATTCCCCTGGAGGAGGGCAGGGCAACCCATTCCAGTATTCCTGCTTAAAGCGCCCCATGGACAAAGGAGTCTGGCAAGCTACAGTCCATAGGGTTGCAAAGAGTTGGACATGATTGAAGTGACTTACTACCACAACTGCTACCATTCCCAACCCAACCTAAACTAACTAACTGATTTATACAGAAGGATTTTAAGTAAACTTGCACAAATACACTTAATATACTATAGAAAGGATGTCTTTTAGTCTATTTATAGAGTATAGCATATATTCATTGGCATCAGGGAAAGTAGTAACACCAGGGAACAACATTATACTGGTAACACCACTAACACCATCATAGCACTAACACCTAAAAATTACAACCACTTAATACTTAAAGTGGTGAATCACAGAAATTCTAAGATCAAATCTAATAGATGAATTAGAGTATTCATCTACGATTTTCCTCCAAAAATGATTCTAGAAAAAAAGAGGCTTCTCTCAAAACACGGAGTCTATAACAGAACTAGAAGACAGTGATAGAAGAACTGCAAACCCAAGACGAGGAGGTTGATTCTCACACGCAGCTTTTGGATAAAGGAAATCTTTTCCAGTCTATTTCCACAGCCAAAACTAGTTCTAATTTCCCCGTGATGGCAGGCAGAAAATAGAGTTTCAGAACTCTGAAGACAGGGGCAGCTATTTTAACACCCATAAGTACTGCCCACAGGGGACCACTGCATTTTAAGGACTGAAAGATTTACCCAAGTGAAGGAGCTATGAGTACCTGAAAGGTTCAGGCAAAGCCCGCCTGTGGTGTTTGGTGTTTGGGACATGGTATTATTCCACTTTGTTGACACAGGACCATATATGCTGGGGTAGGGGTCTTCAGGTGGAATGCTTGACACAGCCTTGCTCCGGAGCAGCCAGACTCTCAAAAGCACAATGAGAAGTTATTTACTTGAGCAGGGATTATTGAATGGAAAGTGTTTCAGAAAAAGCAGAAGTCCTGGGAGAGTCAGGTAATTATCTTTTTGACCCATTAATATCTAAATTTAATAAAATGCTGCAGAACAGAGCTAGTCTCTCCAAGATGTACTCTCCTGTCATCGCGAGCAGAAGCCTCTTCCAGACGATTTGGCTTATGGTATCAGAAGGCTTCCGCTGCCTGGATGGAGAAGGTAGTGCTGCGTGTTGTTCTGGGAAGCTGATTTGCATAAGGAAGTCACCACCAAACCAATGCATAAATCCAGTCGTCGGTCTTCTTTTTCTGCTCTATACTCTAGAAACATCTCTTTAAATGCCAGAAAGTCTGTGAATGTGAGCACGTTAAATATGTCATGAACCATTTCATCATTATGGTCCTTTAATGTTGTGGTGAAAATTGCCATGTTGTATCCGGGTATCCACTCCAGGAGCTGATTTTCAATATACTTTTATATAAAAGAGGTTTTTGTTAAAAATTGCCGGGTAGGTGAGTTTATTCTCTTCCGTGTTTTTAAATTCCTGGTAGTATTTGTCCATGAAATTTCTCTTCAGTATTTGGAATTCGGCATCCATGATAATGTCCTCCATAGAGTCAACCACAGCATCAAATTCAGCTTCAGCGGCGGAAGAAGTGGACACTGTGAAACTCTCTTCCTCTAAGACTTCCGTCACTTCCGCTATATGCATTCCATGCCCTTTCACCAGTCTGGGGCCCAGCCGAGTCTGGGTCTGCGCAGCACACCCAGGAACTCTATGCCCCACCCTCCACTCTGGACTTGGCTCCCATTACTGGCCTCCGGAAGCCACGCCCTGCTTCCTGTAACCATGGCTGACATCGTTCTTAATGACTGAGCAACATTCCATTATATGCTTGTAGCATAGCACTTTGATGCATATGTTATTTCTATTATTTTCCAGTATAAGAAACATTGCTGCAATGAACACATATCTCTGAGCACTCCTCCGTTCATTCTTTAAGATACCTTCCTAGATGTGGAATTGCTAGGCCACTTTAAAATTTTGATTTATATTGTCAAACTTCTGTCTAGAAACATTGTACCAATTGATACTTTAATAAGTAATATATGATTTCTTGTTTCTCCAGTCTTATGAACACTTTGTGATATTCTTTTTGAAATTTTTACTGTTTTTTTCAGGTTTTA
Organism: Tragelaphus eurycerus; assembly: GCA_935064755.1. Classification (NCBI taxonomy): domain Eukaryota; kingdom Metazoa; phylum Chordata; class Mammalia; order Artiodactyla; family Bovidae; genus Tragelaphus; species Tragelaphus eurycerus. Next base: position 29,250,705 of record CAKXYN010000010.1, on the reverse strand, counting down.
TTTTCATTTCTTTGATTAGTAATGAGGTTGAACATTATAAATCTGCTTATTAATTCTTTAACTTTCACTTACTGTGAATTTTTTCTTCTTTTGTTTAATACATTTTCTCTTTGGTTGGATATTTTGTTTTTCTTATTAATCTGCTTGTCTGAGGCAAGGACTCCAACAGCACTTGAGCCACTCAGGAGTCCAGAATCCCAGAAACATTCATCATTGAGCCATAATTAGTTATCTGTGGGGATGCTGAGAATAGCTGGGGTGAGGTCAGGAAGATAGAACCTAGTTCTGGGAGAGGGAGGTCAGAGGAGGCTAACAGGATTGCAAGAAAGTGGGACCAAGCTAATGGAAGGGCCACCTCCAAAATCATGCCTGCAGTGGTAGATGAGGAGTGGGGTGAGGCTAAGAGAAAGATAAGCAGGAATCAGCTTTGAAGGGATTAGGGGTCTGTAGTAGATAGGTCCCTACCCCAATCCTGCTTCATTTTCCCCCTCACAACATTAATCCTAAGGGCACTCCGCATGTGTTTTCTGCCCACAAATCCATCTCAGAATTTGCTTCCCAGGAATCTGATGTGGGATGGAGCATTGGGTTTGCCTGGGATATGAATGGGGAGGATGCTTCTCTTCTAGTAAGAACTGGTCCTCCAAAAAGGGTGGAGAAGACTCTGAGATCCTTGAAGAGGTGAAGGACCAGGGGCATATACCAAAGAATTCATTAGAAACTTCTGTAGGGATTCAGAGGGGAGTGGGTTTCCTTGGCTTGCTGCTATACAATTAACAGAGATTGATGTGCTAATTGAATCAGCATTTCTATCCTTCCTCCTACCTTTCTTGTACATTCTGGACATTCTTTCTCCCACTGGCTGAGTTTCTGAGGACCCCACTCTGATGCCCAAGGTCACTGAAATAATGTCTGGCTAGCTGACAGAGATAAATACCTAGCTGTTTGCTCTGTTTCCAGGCTTGGAAGAAAAGTTATGACCAATCTAGTTAGCATATTGAAAAGCAGAGACATTACTTTGCCAACAAAGTTCCATCTAGTCAAGGCTATGGTTTTCCAGTGGTCATGTATGGATGTGAGAGTGGGACTGTGAAGAAGGCTGAGCACCGAAGAATTGATGCTTTTGAACTGTGGTGTTGGAGAAGACTCTTGAAAGTCCCTTGGACTGCAAGGAGATCCAACCAGTCCATTCTGAAGGAGATCAGCCCTGGGATTTCTTTGGAAGGAATGATGCTAAAGCTGAAACTCCAGTACTCTTGCCACCTCATGTGAAGAGTTGACTCATTGGAAAAGACTCATGCTGGGAGGGATTGGGGGCAGGAGGAGAAGGGGACGACAGAGGATGAGATGGCTGAATGGCATCACCGACTCGATGGACGTGAGTTTGAGTGAACTCTGGGAGTTGGTGATGGACAGGGAGGCCTGGCGTGCTGCGATTCATGGGGTCGCAAAGAGTCGGATATGACTGAGCGATTGAACTGAACTGAACTGAGGGAGAGCAATTAGCAAATGTGTGCACTAGAGCTCCATAACCACTCCCACCATTAACGCTAGTCATTTGGTTGTTTCAAGTCAAGCAGTCTGCCTTATTAAAGATGTGGTTTCTCACAGTCAAGGACAACATAGTTCATATTTAAATATCCTTTAATTTATTTCATTCACTTTTTGCTTGAGAAACTGATAATTAAGATGCAAGGTCTTAGCCAGCCAACAATAATCCTTTGTGATGGAAGTACAAAGAAAATCCAGGACTTGAGGTATTTCTAATAGTTTGTTTCAGCTTTCCATAATTATTGCCCATCTCCAGGGATAAACACCTTTCTTTGGGCACATGCACACATACTTTGACTTAGCTGTTTTTTGGGCATGACCTTTCTCCTTCCTTGTAGATACGCAAATGAGTTTAAGAATGACTTCATGGTTGTGAAGAAGGTGAGCAGGGTGATGGGGTTATACAAGGAGGAGATGGGACAAGCAGAGGGAAAATGGCGGTCCTTTCTCAAGAATGTGACACTTTCTCCAAAGGATTTCCAGGATTGCCCTGTAGCTGATGACCAGAACCCAGGACTATGGAGACCATCACCAGCAGTGACCAGCACTCATGCATCAAATGTTTAGAGTGGGACCTGATAGATGATGCAGAAACTCTCCCTACCCTTAGCCACACCTCTCTGCAGTAGTTTTTTTTCTCCCAGGATTGATGACACTATGATCTCATCTGCCTGGAAGCTAAAGCCCAGATAGACATTGTCAAGCTAGGAGTTTGTCCCTGAGCCCACCCCCATCCTATTAGCTCCTTTAGTTCCCTTGCCCATGAACTCTGCCCTGCCTCCCCTCACCTCTCTGGTTTCTCATTTCCATTAAAATATAATACATAATGATGCATTTAGCTCTATGAGCTTGATACAATAAAAGGGACCCACGACATTTGCTAAATTAGAGGACAGCACACAGGAAATGTGGCCTGCAGGAAGTTATATTAGCAGTTGTGTGTGGAGTGAGTGAGAGAGAGAATGGGGTGCTGAGGGAGTCTTTGGGGTTAAGTCAACTGTGTCAGACTTTGTAATATGTCCAACTGCCATGATGTGCTTCACTCTTTCTGGATCCATCTCATGGCAGGCCACACCCCAGACTGGCACATCTTACATACTGGCTTCAGTGTTCAGTCACGGCCAAGAATTCCAAATGGCTCAGTAATAGCCAACTGGTTAACTTCAGTGCCCAGCCTGGCCACCTCCGGGGCAGCCTCTCCTTACCTCCCTCTTGTGTCTTTGGGCCAGAATGGTGGGAGAATGTGATCAAAAGCAGCTGCTATATTCTCATTCCCTGTGGTTCAATGGCAGCCATCCCTCCTCCTGGCAACGACTTTGGCTACAACACTTGGACCTCCTTTTCCCCTCATATCCTGAGATTTCAAGTTTCTGGAAAAACAGTAAATGAAGTAAAATTTTATTTAGTAATTTTTACCTGCCCAGATATTGTTTTGAGAATTCCATGTGTAACTCATTGTCTTTTTTTTTTTTAACTTTTAAATTTTGTATTGGGATATAGCCAATTAATAAACAATGCTGTGATAGTTTCAGGTGAACACTGAAGGGATTCAGATATGCATATATATACATATGTATATGTGTGTGCATATATGTACATGTATCCATTCAGGAGTTTGGAATGGACACATACACACTGCTGTATCTAAAATGCATAGCTAACAAGGGCCTACTGTAGAGCACAAGGAGCTCTGCTCAATGTCATGTGGCAGCCTGGATGGGAGGGGAATTTGAGGGGTAACTCATTTAGTCTTCATAATGATCCCATGAAGTAGGTGTGTTTATCCGCATTTTACACAGAGGAAAAGGGGACACAGAGAGATAAAGTTCACACTGTGGTAAAGGTCACAGTTAGCAAGTGGTAGAGCCAGGGTTTGAACAAGTGTTGTTGGACCCCAGAATCCCTACTTGTAACCTCCATGCTTTATTAATAACACATATGGAGTTTCATTTCTTCACAATAAGTTTGGGCAGTGGGGTGTCTCTGATTTTTGATGGCGGTGTGCATGCATGCATGTTGAGTCATGTCCAGCTCTTGGAGATCCCATGGACTGTACCTGCTAGGCAAACACACATCTCTAGCGTTTTCTGCACTGGCAGGCAGATTCTTTACTACTGCACCACTTGGGAATTCTTTTGATGGCAGTTGTTATTTAGTCTCTAAGTCATGTCTGATTCTTTTGTGACCCCATGGACTGTAGCCTGCCAGGCTCTGCAGAGGTCTACTTTTATTCAGAGCCCTGCTCTGTCCTTGGTGCTGAAATCTGGTCCAGCTGCCTAGGGGACTCTTCTGTTTTGAGAGGCTGATGCTCACCATTGCTCCCTTATAAACTTGACTTCTCCCAGCTCCTCCTTTAGCTCGGATCTGCTCACAGATTTTCTGCTTAAAATCAAATAAAGTCTATTCCCAAAGCTCAACTTTAAAATAGTCCCAGACTTTGTCCATTTTGTTATGTTTACTTTAAAACTAAGACAAAACCAAAAACACCCAAAAGACTCTCTCACAGTTCTTATGGATAATAAAACTTAGATAATTTAGCACACTTTATTTTTTGTTTCATCTGCTATGGAATATTTATCACTGGGTGATTATAATCCTTTTTAAAACTTAGATTATAATTTTTAATTTAATTCCTTTATTATTGGGATGAGAGGGTTTTAAAAATAAAAAGCTAATCTTCTCTTGTTTGAGGCTAGGATCACACTGAGCAACACCAGAAACAGGCACTCACAGGAACAGTTAAAAATATTAGCTATTAGTTTTTATGTTGAGTGCATATTAAAAAGCAGAGACACCAAGTTGCTGACAAAGGTCCATATAGTCAAAGCTATGGTTTTTCCAGTAGTCATGTATGGATATGAGAGTTGGACCATAAAGAAGGCTGAGTGCTGAAGAATTGATGCTTTTGAACTGTGGTGCTGGAGAAGACTCTTGAAAGTCCCTTGGACAGCAAGGAGATCAAACCAGTCAATCCTAAAGGAAATAAACCTGAATATTCATTAGAAGGACTGGTGCTGAAGCTGAAGCTCCAATACTTTGGCTACCTGATGTGAAGAGATAACTCATTAGAAAAGATTTTGATGCTGGGAAAGACAGAAGGCAGGAAGAGAAGGGGACAACAGAGGATGAGACGGTTGGATGGCATCACTAACTCCATGGACATGAACAGGCTCTGGGAGATGGTGGTGGACAGGGAAGCCTGGTGTGCTGCAGTCCATGGGGTTGTGAAGAATTGGATACAACTGAGAGACTGAACAATAACAGCAACAATGTGGTAATAAAAATAAAATCTGTCTCTCAGGGATGTTTCAAGGAATACATGAAAAGCACTTTATAGAATGAGCAATATTCGTACAGCTATTGTACTACAGATATGAAAATTTTGATCAGCAACTAGATTACAAACTCTTTAAAGAGAGGGACTATGTCATATACTGTTCGTATGTTGCTTAATACTGGATAGAAAACGTGCACTTCATAGCACTTGTTGATTGATGAACTGACTAAATGATTGAATGCATGCTAGAGCTGGCACAGCTCCCAGAACAATGTACGTACTAAATAAATCTATGATATTACATCATTATTTTTAGAGTTACTGCTGTTTATTGATTTCTGAAGAATCAGATTCTTAAGGCTAGAAATGACTTCAGAGGCCATTAAGAGGAGCCCCATTTAGATACTGGAGTCCTCTCCAAAACCAGTTTTCTAACTGGTGACCCACCCTCCTGGGTGGGGTCCTTCTCTCTCATAGAAGATGCTAAGCTTTGTCCTACCTTGTAAATTCTACCCTTTGGTCCAGGTTTCCCCTCTGTGACCACAGGGAGCAAGTCTCCCTGTGCATGAGAATCTCCACATGTTTGAGGATGGTTGTCTCTTTAACAGTTCCTTCTCCAAGCTGAACACTTCCAATTCCTCCTATGCTTTGGCATGCTCCCTCCCAGGCTGCATGTCACACTCTGGATATAGGGAATACAGCCCAACCTGCTAGATGAGGATTAACCAGCTCATGAAAAGCGTGAAGATGGGGACTACTTTTCGTGCATCCTCCAACCTTGCAGGTGAGTCTGGCAGCCCTTTCCTGCTGCTGAGTCATCCTGAGCTGGCGCCACTTTATAAAAGCTATTGTGAATCTCCCCAGGCTGAACCATACAGCTTGTTTTGTTTTAATACATCTAAGGTTTTGATTTACATTAATCTCTGTTAAATCTTTCTTGTTAGATTTGGCTCAAGCCCCAAACTGTCAAATTATTTTTGGATTTTGATCTTACCATCCAACTTCTTATTATAGTGGCCAGGTTTGGGCAAATTACAAATTTGAGTTATATGCAATAATGCCCTCATTTGGGTGTACTTGGAAGGGAAACTGCTATTTAAAGCAAAAATTGCTCATGTATTATAGAGAAGAAAAGTGTTATATTTAGTCTTATGTGAAGTAGCTATTTAAAAATCTTTTTATTATGTAAAATTTCAAACAAATTTCAAAATTCCTCTTATGAAAATGAGAGTAGTGTAATCAGTGCTTCTGGACCCTTCACCCAGGTCAACAGTCAACTCATTATCTTGTTTTATCTTTGTTCTACCCACTCCTCTTACCCCTCCTGATTATGGTGAAGCAAATCCTGATGTCAAATCATTTTATTCATAAATTTTTTGTAAGTTTCTCTCAAAGATAAAGACCCTTTAAATAGTGTAACTGTAGTAACATTATGAGATGGTTGGATGGCATCACTGACTCAATGGACATGAGTTTGAGCAAGCTCTGGGAGTTGGTGATGGACAGGGAAGCCTGGCATGCTGCAGTCCATGGGGTTGCAAAGAGTCGGCATGGCTGGGTGACTGAACTGACTGAATAACACTATGACCCTTTGTGGGACGAACATTAACTCTTTAGCAATATGATCAACTATTCAGTCTCAGTTCACATTTCTGATAATGCTTCATCAATGTTTTCATTCAAAGTGCTTGTTTGAATCAGCCCTAAATAATGTTTATGCATTGTCACTGGCTCACAGGTACAGATTTCCATCCCTCCTTTTCATTCCTTGTAATTTATCTAAAAATATTTATCTATTTATATTTTTGGCTGTGTTGAGTCTTAGTTGTAGCATGTAGGGTTCATTGCAGCATGTGGGCTCTTTGCTGGGGGCACGTGGGCTTCTTTCTAATTGTGATGAGTGGGCTCCAGAGTACATGGACCCAGTACTTTGAACACAATTTCTAGAGACAAAGTTCTCCTACAAACCTCTTCCTTAAAAGCTGGGATCTGAGTGACAAGAGCCAATGACCCAGGTCACTGAAGATGAGAGGAGCATGGAAAATCATTAAGCAGATGCCTTGAAGTTTAGGGTTGGACCCCCTTAGGGAGCAGCCCATCCATAGGACAGTCTAAGTGCTTCTCTGCTTTGGATCTGGTAAAGGCAAAATAAGACTAATGTCCGAAGTGAAAGTGTTTATTGTTCAGTCATGTCCAACTCTTTGTGACCCCGTAATAGTAGCTCTCCAGGCTCCTCTAGTCTTGGAATTCTCCAGGCAAGAATACTAAAATGGGTAGCCATTCCTTTGTCCAGGGGATCTTCCTGACCCAGGGATCAAATCTGGGTCTCCTTCACTGCAAGCAGATTCTTTAATGTCTGAGCCACCAGGGAAACATTAATGTCAGAAAAATCAAAGCATCTTGTGACTCCAGGATTTCAGCTAAGATATGTTCAAGATCTGAGGCACTGACCCATTTTGGCTAGAAAAATCAAGCACAGGAAATTATCCAATTAATGAACCAATTCACTGGAACTTATAAAAAATGCCCACCCCTCTCCCTGTGTCAGAAGGCCCTTTCCTCCAAGACTTTCTGAAAACAACAAGCCAGCTGCCCAGCAGGGCATCCCAGGCCACCGAGGACTCCAGTTGTCTCTCTGCCATTGCAGCGTCTGGCCAGAGCTGACATCTCTACCATCCCAGTCAGTCTTTACAGCCTGTGTCATGAGAAGGGGTGCCTCTGGCAGCAGAAGCCAGTTCAGCCTTGGTGGGAAAGGGTGCTAGAAGTTCTTACTCAGTGTGGCTGGATGTGCTGTCCAGGCTGGGGGCTTGGCACAGATGTGTTTGGGTGCCTTTGGAGGGAGCTGGAGTGGGGGACATGAGAGGTGGCTTTGGAGGACCTTCTTTCAGAGTTGGAGGGAGACCCTGGGGACGTGCAAGATAAGAATCTGCCAAGCACATCCCATTCATCTTGCTCTCTACCATCAGGATCTCCCTCTGCCCACCAAACTGACTGTGTGCCCACTAAAGTCTCCAGGGACAACCTTATAGTTCACATGGTGGCCTATTTTTAGTCATTTCCCTAAACCCTCTGAAGCTCTGACTCTGTTTACCATTTTCCCCCTTATTTTCTTGTGACCTCTTTTGCCCTGCCTTCTCAATCTCTTCTGTGGCTTTCTCTTCCTCAGTCTACTCATTAAATGCCGGAGTTCTGCAACATTTTAAAAAACTTATTGGACTATAACATACATACAGAGAAGAGGACAGACCTCAAGTGTTCAGCCTAATGACTTTTCACACATTGAACCCACTCATGTAACCAGCACAGAACATCCATTCCCATGACCCTAGAAGCCCGCATGCCCAGCTCCCCTTCCAACCACTTCCCATCCCACACCACCCCAGGAAAAAACTGATTTCTAACAGCAAAGGTTAGCTTTTTAAAAATGTATTATGTATTTTTGGCTGTGCTGGATCTTTGTTGCTGTGTGTGGGCTTTCTCTGGTTGCGGTGAGCAGGGACTACTCTAGTTCTGGTGAAGCCACTGCAGTGGCTTCTCTTGTTGCAGAGCACACGTTCTAAGGTCATGGGCTTCAGCAGTTGTGGCTCATGGGCTTAGTTGCCCTGTGTAATGTGGAATCTTCCCAGACCAGGGATTGAACCTATCTCTGCTGCATTGGCAGGCAGATTCTTAACCACTAGATCACCAGGGAATTCCCATAGGTTAGGTTTTAATGTGTTTGTACTTTATATAAGCAGAAGCATATGGTTTGTGGCTGGACTCTTCTACTTAACACAATATATGAAGAATCATCCCAAACCAGTCGTGCAGCTGAAAGTCGTTCATTCTCATCAGTATGCTATCCCCCGTTTATTTGTGTTCTCTGTTGTGATGGGGCACTGGATTCATATTTTCAGCTGTTATGAACAATGCGTCAATCAATACTCCAGTCCACGTCTTTTGGTGAATACATGTGTGCTCTCGATGGCTTTGTGAATACCTACTGGTGAGATTGCCAAGTTCATAGGGCAAAACTGATGTGCTAAGTTATGATAGATGCTCCAGATAATTTCCCTAGGTAGCCATTCTAGTAGTATAGGAGAGTTCCAGTTGCTCCATATTTTTGTGAACATTTGGTAGTTTCTTTTGTATTTTGGGCTTCCCTTGTGGCTCAGCTGGTAAAGAATCTGCCTGCAATGTGGGAAGCCTGGGTCTATTCCTGGGTTGGGAAGATCCCCTGGAGAAGGGAAAGGCTACCCACTCTAGTATTCTGGCCTGGAGAATTCCATGGACTGTATAGTCCACGGGGTGGCAAAGAGTCAGACACGGCTGAGCGATTTTCACTTTTCTTTTGTGTTTTAGCTGTTTGGAAGGAGGCATTAGTGCTTGTCTTGGTGGTTTTAATTTGTATGTCCCATAGTGGTTAATGATGCTGGGCTTCTTTTATATATTTATTGCCATTTGGATACCATCTTCCGTAACTGTCTTCTGCCCATTTTTCTATTGAGTAGGCTGTCTGTCTTCCTCTTGTTGATTTATAGGGGTTCTTTATATGTTCTGGATATTAGCCCTTTGCTCATGTATGAATACTGTTTCCTACTCTGTAGGTTACCTTTTCACTCTTTAGTGGAGCTTTTTGATAAAATAGTTACTTTATTTCATAAGTTCATCATATTTTTCTTTTGTGGGGTGCTTTTCATGTCCTATACTCTGCTCTTTATTCTAAGGTCATGATGATATTCTCTGGTGTTTCCTAAAAGATTTACTGTTGTAAATCTCATTCATATTCAGATCTGCAGTTGACTTTTGTGTACTCTTTTTCCCTCCACATGGTCATCAAACTGAGGATTATACAACACTTTAAAAGAGACGAGGGCAAAAAAAAAAAAAAAAAAGATGTTTTCTGGATGCCTTCTTTGATCTACTGTTCATGTTACATATTCTTCCGGGGTGAGTTATTTATCCATTTAGTTAAATTTCATTGAGTACCAATGTACCATGAGATTGCCCTGCTATGGAGAAGCATAACATGGCTGTTGCCTTAAGAAACCATGGCCTGGTCTATATAGGGACAAAGCAATACAGTGAGGTTCCCTGGAATACCCTTTCCTATTCCAAAAAAAAATGGCGCCAGAACTCATGTTATCTTAACATGAGTATCCTGTCCTTCTCTGTTGTCTCTTCCTTTCATTTCCCTTTTAAAATCAACTTCTTTGAGGTACAATTTACATACAGTAGCAATTCATTTCAATCAATTTTGATAAATGTATAGGCCAGGGTAACTACTGCCACAGTCAAAATCTAGGTCATCTTCCAAAATGTTCTCCTGCCCCTTTGCAGTCCTTCACCCGCCAGCCCTCAGGCCCAGGCTGGGCTTGCTTTCTGTCACAATAGGTTGGTTTTGTCTCTTTTAAAATTTCATACAAACGGAATCATATAGCAGATATTCTTTTCGTGTCTGACTTCTTCATTGCATCAGGATGTTTTTGAGATCCATCAGATGTATGTATCGTGCATATTTTGCCTGGGGCTCTGGTTTGCATTTTCTTGTTCTCAGCAATGTGTTTTCAAGCTCCCTGCCCCCTTTTAACTGCTCTGGGTGCCTTGTAGTAATCAGCATTTGCAGCTGTATCTAAAGGCTGAGGAACTGGTCCAGCCTCTTGGACTAGACGAAACTCTGCGTCTGGTTTGAGGACAAAACAGGTGATTCTCTTGTTGTTACCCAGCCCTTCATAAAAACATGGAAGTTTCCTCCTTTGATACAGTTCCTTTTGTTATAAAAATTAGTCCATCAAAATCAAAGCAAACGGGAGCTTTACAAAAATACAAGTTTCTGGGCCACATTCCCTAAGATTCTGACTCCGGAAGTCAGGACTAGAGTTTGAGGATCTGGATTTTACAAAGCTGTCCACTTCTTTCAGGTTGCCCAGTTGCATGGCAACAATGGAGACACGGACATGGAGAGCAGACTTACGGACACGGTGGTGGGGGGAGGAAGGAGAGGGTGGGATGTTTGGACAGAGTAACATGGAAACATACATTACTATACCTAAAATAGATAGCCAACAGGAACTTGCTGTATGACTCAGGGAACTCAAACTGGGGCTCTGTAACAACCTAGAGGGGTGGGGTGGGGAGGGAGGCTCAAGAAGGAGGGTACATAGGTATACCTATGGCTGATTCATGGTGATGTTTGGCAGAAACCAACATAATACTGTAAAGCGATTACCCGTCAATTAAAAATAAATTTAAAAAAAAAGAAAAAAAAGCTATCTAATGGTCTGATGTGCATTCAGCACTGAGGGCCACTGTCCACAGATGGAAGTCCAAATTTGCAGCTCATAACAGAGATCATTAGCATCAGTTTCAACCTACACATCCAGCTCTCTGTTATCACCTGTCCCCCTCCTCCATGTCTCCTGTTCTGCAAGCATGTGGGATCTCTCACTGACTCTCTCCCCTCACCAGCATTTGAAATGTTTTCCTCTCTACGTGGGGGTATATTTCTCCTATTGTCCACCCACTGGGCCCACTCCTCTTCATCACTCAACACCCTACTCAAAGTGACCTTCTCTCTGACACCTTCCATGGCCTTTATTCATTGTCTACTCATATCACTTTTTTGATCTGCTGTCAAAAATGCTGATCCCCAAAGTACTATAAGGAGTTGTTTACATGACTGATCCCTTCCTTCAATACAACTGGAAGCTTTTCCAGATCTTGGACCCTGTCTTGCGTATCATTGTGTTCCTATTGGGTAGCCTGGGACCAGCCATATGTAGGCATTGAACAGTGATTGCTGAGGGAATGAATGGATGTTTGGAGAGACGACTGAATGGATAGTGGTGCACGTTGGATTCCTTGGGGAGAATGAAGTCTTTAGGAGACAGAGTCTGGACACTCTTTCTGGGTCCTCTGAACACTGTGCCTGACCTTTACTTCCTGTTCTACTCTTCATGCCTTTTAGCAGAAAGCAGAATCAGTAGATAGGTTGGGACAGAATCTACCTCCTGACTGCATCGGTCCTCAAACTCAGTTCATGCTTAATTCTTTTGTCATTTCCATTTGGGGTCACAAGTTGTATGTATGAAAGTGCTTTGTCTGTGAGTCACAGGAGGGTGTGTATCTCTAGGTGGTGCTTTTGCCCATTTGTCTGTCGAGTCAGATAAGTGAAAGGGTTTTAAAAAGTTGAAGACACTCCACAAATGTCAGATGCTGTTAAGTGTTGGCACGTACGCCTGTGAGGCTATGGCTTGGCTTTTACAGGGAACCAAGAACTTCCTGAGTTGTACAAAGCTGGCTGGGTGCTGGGGGACAGAGGACGGCCCCAGGTATGAGGCCTGCCCTCCAAGGGCTTTCACACTGGTTTAAGGGAGGGAAGATGCGCTCATGTGACTTATGGATGTGGTGGGGGCAACAGGCGTCCCAGGTGCTTTAGGACAGAAGAGGCAGAGGGGCCAGGCTGGTCGTATGAGGCTTGGTGGTGGGGCTGGGCTGCTCCTAAATGATGCATCAGTTTGGGGTGTAAAGGAAAGGGGGAGGGGGCCTTAAGTCTGAGGACTCTTCATGATCCCTAGGACTGAGGGAGAGTGGGTGAGAGGAGGTCAGGGTAGTGCCCCGCTAGAGAGATGCTCAGGACAGTAGTGGCTGGGTGTGGGTGAGGGGGATGGGCTCACATGAGGGCCTCATGCAGAGGCTGAGGGAGGCAACAGTCAGCAGCTGTGAACTGCTTCGTGTCTCAGGGGTCCATGGCTCCAGGTTGGGGTCCACCAATTTGCAAAATCCGGCCCATGGGCCTGACCAGGAAGGAGGGGGCTTGCTCAGCACAAACTGTCACCTTTGCGGGGGAAATAATGCAAAGCGCCCTCCTGGGGACCATCCCTGGACAAGTGTGTGGTGGTCTTTGTGACTCTTCTCCCCATTCCATGCTCTGGTTTTATCTGCCATTTCCAGAACGTGATCAAATCCCATCAACTGTTCAGAGTCAGGGCTTGTTCCATGCGCTGAGCTCTGGGCAGGAACAGACACAGAACACCTCTATGGGGCCACAGGCATGGCCTCCAAATTGGGACAGAACTGAGTTGGAGGCTTGGCTTTGCACTTGCGGTCTTGGACAAGTTACTTAATGTCCAGGTCCCAGTTTTCCTCATCTGTAAAATGGAGCTACAACTCTTCCCTATAGGATTGCAATGCGGGTCAAGTGGGGAGAAGTCTGTAGAGTGTTAATTATGGCGTCTGCCACCCGGCCAGCACCCTCATGACTTGCTTTTCTGCTATTAGAACCCCCCAAGTCAACACAGGACTCCTCCTCTTCAGTTTATAAAGCCCTTTACTGTACTTAACTCACCTCCCATCCTCTCTGCTCAATCAGGACAGCAGAGGTGTATCAGCTCTATTTCATGACTGGCTAACTAGATGCCCACAGAGGTCTGGAGCCTAGGGCTTGGGCCTCCAAATTCTGGCCGGAGGGGCCTCCCATGGCATCCCTCTGACAGACTCCTGGGTGGGAGAGTCTGGGCACCGTGAGGAAGCCATCCTGTCCCTCCTGGCCCTCTCCTTCGATGGAGCTAAGTTCAAGACGACATCTGCTGGGCCTTAGACTTTTTTTGCTGAGCTCCAGATGCCACAGGGCTGGCCCCTCCCTGGGGAGACTTGGCTCAGAGCTCAGTGTCGAGGAATGGTTCCTTGTGCAGCATCGTGCCCTCTGACTGCAGACTTTAGGGCCAACTCTGCCCAGGACACCATCCACCCCGCCCTTCTTGCCAGGCCTCCCAGCCCAGGGTCCCCATCTTGGCGCAGCCCCATCTCCTTCTCCCTCTTTGGCTCTTTCCCACCTGCTGTCCTTGGCCTGCTGTGCCTTGCGTTGCCAAGCCTGTCCTTAGCCCTGAGCACCCGCATCTGAGTGCACTGGTCCACGGAGAAGCTGGAGCAATCCCTCCTCCTCCTCCCTAGTTCTCCCAGTGAGGGCCCAGCTTCCCCGGAGCAGAGGCAGCCTTGGTCAGGGTGCTGTCCTGGGAGGTGCAGCCATGACCACGGAGAGGAAGTGGTGCAGGGCCCCGTGCCTCCTCTTGGATCCCTGTGCCCTCACCTCCTAGAAAGCCCCACCTACTGCTTTCAGCGGTGGCACCTCCCTGCCAGTAGCATCATTTTTCTCTCTAAGAGGTGTCAGAGGAGAGCGGCTGGGCTTTTATAGTCTGTGGGTGTGGAGGATTAGAGTGGGATTTGTCAGGAATAAGAGATTTGGGCTGGGCCCTCATTAGAGTCCCAGGCTTCCACCTCAAGCTCTTTGGACTTTGTTCTTGACGTTTGAAATGCAAACTGACTTCTCAGCATATTCAAACTGGGCCCTGGCATTGGCAGCCGCCAAGGGGTTGAAATCAGCTAATTGTTCTGAAGAATTTCTTTGTAATAGCACTGAAAACCACAGCAGGTGGGACAGGAAGATGGTGTGGGACATTTCCTCATTCATTCTCAGGATCTCTTTGGATTCGGGCATCAGTCACACTTGAGTCCAAATCACTATTTGGATTTGGGAGTCAGGATCAACCTCACGGGTCGGCAATGAGAGTGGCTTCTGTGCTGTGTTGTAAAGGCCCTGTCTCCCAACCCAGTCACCAGGCCACCCTCCCCACTCTCACCAGGTGGGCTCTCCTTCATGGATGTCAGCGGGCTGGGATGGCAGTGGCCACGACATTGGGGCACTGCCCGCTGCTGCCCCTTCCTCCTGCCCCCGTCCTCCTCTGAACCCTGGGCTTCGGTGGGTCTGCATGGACCCTTTGCCCAGGTGTGCTACCGTCCTTGTTTGGAAGAGGAGGCTGAGCAGCAGAGAGAAGACGCAGGTGGCAGCTGAGTCAGGGTAGGACCCGGGCTGCCTAACTCCCAGCCTGTGCCTTTGTTTGGACCCAGTTGCTGTATCTTGGTTTCTCAGATTAGTGAGAGGCTTTGGGCAAGAATCAGGGCCATGAGGGAATGAGGCAGGCAAGGAGGTTTAGAAGACAAAGCAGGGAATGCCCATTTTGTGACATCAAGGGCTTCATGGGGAAGAGAGCGCTGGGCAGGGAACCGTGCTGAGAGCATGTGTCTGCATGTATGTGAGAGGTTTTGTGAGTATGTACACATGTATGTGTGGTTACTGTGAATGCACAGTACATGTTGTGTTTTGCTCCCGTGTGTGTGTGTGCATGTGTATATGTAGAAAGTCCGGTAGTCTGAGGACATTGAATTCTGTGATCCAAGCAGACCTCGATCATACAGAACCTCCACTTGCCACCCTGTCCGAGGCCACTTGACTTGAGGGTCTTTGTGTGCTTGAAGAAACGGGAGCAGAGTTCCTGAAACTAAGGTTTCATGGGTCACTGGTAGGGGAGCAGTTACTCTACACTCTTGGCTGAGAGCACATATGCTGAGGAGCCAGAAGGTGAGGGGTAAACCAAGGGGCTGGGCCAGATAAATGAGGGGGGATTTCTGGAGGGGCAGGTATCTGGGGACAAAGAAGGCCAAATTAGAAGAGGAAAGAAAAGTCTCCTTTCTCTTTCTCTTTAAGTAAAGACATTTTCCAGAGCACCTGGAGGTCGGCTTTCAGCCGTGGAGTAATTAAGACTGGTCTTTGCTGCTGAAGGGCAATGGGAGGTAAATGTTGTAACTGATTAAACATTCAAACCACATATTATAAGTGATATGACAATTTGCTTTTCTCATAACCACCCTCTCAACAACCTTACAAATAACAATCATTCTTCATTTTTTTAGAACCTTGATGGTGACAAGAAAAGGGAAATTAGCAGATTAAACGATTTTTCTGTAGAATTCATGGATTTTAGTCAACAACATGCCCTGGAAAAAGGGTCAGAGATAAGAGGCAAGAACCCAACAGGATAGTGGGAAGTACTGATGCTATGTCCCAGGAATTTGGAACACTGAGTCAACAGCTATCTGAAACTTTTGTTTCTAATATGGAATAAAAAGTAATGCAAAGAATATTGGGGAAAAAAATCTACAAGATCATGATGTGATTGGAAGTAATCAGCTCTATCGTATACATTGTGATGATAAATAAAAATATATTTTGGAAAACTGATGATGGAAAGAGCCTTCACTTGCCTATGGTCTGAGTCAAGTTAAATGGACCCTGCCCACCTGAAGGTGGATGTAGTTTATAGCCATCCCAGGGAGCCACTCAAGCTTCCTAGGTGGTGTAGATGGTGTATCTTAGGGGAGCCGAGAGGAGAAACGAGAAATCCTGGATTCATTTCTCTAATGTGAGCTTGGAATAGGAAAGGTTGGTGGTCTCTCTGACCTGGACCAGGTAGTCTGCACACTCTTCCCTCTTGGATTAGTCTTCCTCCAGCTTTCTTTTCCCCACAGGCCCCCCTCCCTGTCTGTTGCCTTCCTCAAAGTCCTCGGCTATGGTCTGTGTGTGCGTGTGTTCTTAGGCGCTTCAGTCGTGTCCGACTCTGCGACCCTATGGACCATATCCTACCAGGCTCCTTTGTCCATGGGATTCTCCAGGTATGAATACCAGAGTGCACTGCCATGCTGCCTCTAGGGGATCTTCCAGACCCTGTCTTCTGCGTTTCCTGCCCTGAGCCACCAGGGAAGCCCTGGCTGTGGTCTGTGCTTCCTTTCAGTCCACCGTACATTCCTCTGTTTCTTGGCCTGATCCCCCTGCACCCTATTTTCCCAGCTCCCCAACCAGCTCTCCATCCAAGGCCCGCAGGGTCAAGAACACATCCTGCTGTGTGATTTGGATGTGTACCTTTTCCTGCCTGGATGGCAAGAGCCCCGGAGGGATGCTATACCTTCTCTCACTCTTGCATTTTCCATCTCCTCATCCTCCTTCTCCTTCCCAGCCCTCCCCCTTCTTCTGCCTTCTTCCCCTAGGTCCTCACTGAGGCTCTGCACCCATCCTGCAAACTTCTGAGGCTTGATGGGCTGGCAGAGTGGTCGTGGGGACACAGGAGAGGTACAGAAACACTGACTTGTCACTCCCGAGATGGGAGGGTAAGTCTCTCGGGGATTAGGGCTGTGTCCAGCCCTGCAGGATGGCCCCTCTCCCAACTTAAGCTTCCTTCAGATGAGTAACCCTGGGGAGACAAAGCAATTTGGAAATTTGGGGTGATTACCAAGGTGTGTTTCGAGTTTTGGACTTGACCTCTTTCTGCCAGGCAAACCAAAGCTGATAATACCTCAATTAGTTGGTTGGCACCGCCAGCCAGCCAAGCTCCCAGCCCTATATAAGTGCCACCTCTGGCCCAGAGCTTCAGAAGGTCTCTGTGTTTCCACCAACCTTCTGGTCCGCTCTCCTTTTGGAATACCTTGCCGTCCACCATGAGTCGTCAGGCCAGCTACAGCCAGCAGCCCTGCAGGGCTTCCAGCGGGAGCCGCCGGCAGGGCTTCAGCGGGCGCTCAGCCGTGGTGTCGGGCCAGAGCCGGGTCACCTCCTCCAGGTCCTCCTTGGCCTCCCGCTCAGGTGGGGGTGGCGCTGGGTCTGCTGCCTGTGCCATGATGGGAGGAGGCTTCGGCAGCAGGAGTCTCTACAACCTGGGGGGGAACAAGAAGATCTCCATCAGCGTGGCTGGAGGCAGCATCCGGGCTGGAGGGTTTGGGAGCACCGGTGGGGGATATTCAGGAGGCTGTGGTTTTGGAGGTGGTGGAAGAGGGATGGGCGGGGGCTTTGGTGGAAGAGCTGGGGGCTTTGGAGGGGGAGTTGGTGGCTTTGGAGGAGGGGCTGGTGGCTTTGGTGGCCCTGGTGGCTTTGGCCCAGGTGGCTTCCCTGGGGGAATCCAGGAAGTGACTGTCAACCAGAGCCTCCTGCAGCCCCTCAATGTGGAGATTGACCCCCAGATTGGGCAAGTAAAGGCCCAGGAGAGGGAGCAGATCAAGACCCTCAACAACAAGTTCGCCTCCTTCATTGACAAGGTGAGCCCAGCTCGGGACAGCTGGACAGTGAGAAAGTTTGTCCTCATGAGCTTGGCCCCTTCTTCCTCTTTTCCTTTTGCAACCAAGGAAGGACTTGCAGGTTCATCCTCTACCTCCATCCCTCAGGGGCGGGCCTGCTAAGGGAGTGGTAGATAATGAAAAGGTATCAGTCCCTTACTGGATGGAGTCACTACTGTTTCTGCAAGTCCCGTCACCGCAGCTCTGTGAGGTGCCTCTGGCGCTGCCGAGGCTGTTGCCATCATGGATGTCTCTCACTGTTGCCTTCTGCACTCCTCCTCCATCTCAGGAAGACTGAATTGCTCCTCTTTGAAAGAGAGACCAACTCTGCCAAAGCTGGATATTTACCTGAGTGATGAATTAATCTACTGTCAGCCTAAGGAGAGGGATGCAGAGTGTTTTTTTGGAGGTGGGAGGGGGAAAGGGTAAGTGGTACCTCCTCCTGGGTGATTCTCATAGGAAGATTTCGGCGTGAAGAGCTGTGAACATTAGGCCACTGACCTTGGTATACGTGTGTCTGTGTGTAGGCGAGGTTGAAGCGAGGTTTTATCGGGCTTTCTGCGCTCTGACTACTCCATGTCATAGTGGGGACACTATGACAATAGTTGTGGTGACTAGAGAGTATCCAGGCTTGATCAGCTGCTAGCTGAGTGTTTCAGCAGTACTGCTGAGTATGAGGTATTGCGATCTCTTTGTGACCATGGGATGGTATCAGGTCTTAAAGAAAGGGTTTGTAGGGACTCGTTGGAGGTCCTCTCACCATACGTAAGAGGCTTGGGTAAAGCTGAAGATGAAGTTGATCTTAACACTGGAATATCAGACTTTGCAGAGGAGAAGTTCTTCAAAGCCTAGTGACCCACTAGTTCCTGGCAGACACCTGGGTGTCCAGATAAATTATTCACAGAGAGGTAGAAAGTGATGTGAAAATACTGCTCTCCACAAAAGGTGGAGAACTGTCTAAGACATTCTCAGCAAGATCTCTCATAACCTTTGAAGGGGGATTCCCAGGTCCTGGGGGCCTGAGTGGCCAGCATAAGGCATGGCATATGCCTGGTGCTCTGCAAATGTTTGTTGAATGGTCAATTGATTGATATTTATTCCATTGTTTATACAGTGGGCTTTGAGCTTGTGTACAGAAACGTTTTGCAGCAAATGAAAGTTTGAGACATCTTTAGCTAGTGGTTCAATTTAAATGCGACTGAGTCCTACATTTAACCAGGCTCGGCAGCAAGGGCCCATCCTCTGTGCATCTGGGTCCTTGTTCCTAGGACTAGGGCAGCCCTAGAGCCATTTCTCTATGGTTTTCTCTATTTCTCACCTTAGTACAGGGCACCCAGACATACTGTAAACCTCGTCCTGGAAACTACATTTGCTGTAGGCTCTCAAATCTCCTGCTATTTATTGAGTACTAACTGATTGAGGAATGAATGGATGAATGAATGAATGATACAGTGGGAAGATCATCCAGTCTGGGTATCAAGAAACCTCAGTTTTGGTTTGTTACTAGCTTGTAGTGTCACCTTGGTTACTCTGGGCCTCAGTTTCCTTATCTGCACAGCAGGGCTCTGCCTCTGTTGTAGGTCACTGATGCTGCTATCCACATGGGGTTAGTACTGAACTATTGTAGCAGGCAAAATGCAACCCAACGGGAGGAACTGGGAGATCCCTGGGAACTTTGTTTCTAGGAAAGTCAACCAAGACTGGAGTTGGCTGCAGACTGCTCCCTGATGTCCTTTTCCTATTGGATGGCAGGTGCGGTTTCTGGAGCAGCAGAACAAGGTCCTGGAGACCAAGTGGAGCCTCCTACAGGAGCAGGGAGCTGGCACTAACACTAACAACCGCAACCTGGAGCCTTTTTTCGAGAACTACATCAGCAGCCTCAGGGCCTTTCTGGATGGTCTGCATGTTGAGAAGGACAAGCTGCACGAGGAGCTGAGGAGCATGGAGGGGATGGTGGAGGACTTCAAGAAGAGGTGTGTGCTGCTCAGTTCCTGGAGCAGGGTGGGTTGGAGGGTGGGAGGGGCCAGCTCTGTTCCAGCTGGCTACACGCTGGGTGGGATTTACCTCCACCTTCTCCAACTTTCAAGATCCCAGTCTTTAAAATAATGGCTCATGGTTTATTTGGGGCAGAAACTCTTAAGAATTTAATGAAAGGGTGTATCCATGTAAATTTGGTGGGGGTGTTCCAAGACACTCTGAAGTTCATTCACAAACCATGTAGACTCAGACAACACCCTCCATCCTCCCTGGACTAGATCATCTCCAAATTCCCCTCCAAATATGGGCTGTATTTCCCTTGTCAATAGGCTTCTGAATGAGAGGCAGCTTACTTTAAAGTTAAGAGTATGGTCTCTGGGATCCGAGTGCCTTGGGCAAGATCTATTCTACCACTTTCAGTTCTGTGATCTTGGACTAACTCCTTAGCTTCTCTGTGCCTCAGTCTTCTTATCTGTAAAATGGAGACAGTGATAGTATTTATTCACTGTAGTGAGGCCTGAATGAGTTAATACACGTCATTCACAGAATAAGACCTGGCACATTTGTAGTGCCATTCTTGGTTTTCATGAATTCAAGAAGTACCTGACCAAGAGCCCATGGGGCTCCCATACTTGCTGCACATAGAGCCGGTTCCAGGCCCTACCCTCTGAGAACACATAGTGCTCAGTGCAGCCTGGAGAAAAACCAGGTCTCACCTGAACCTGGGAAGCGGTGCGCTGCAAGGGCACAGGCCTTGAGCTAAAGGGCAGGACAAGAAGCCCTGAGTCTGTGCTACTTACGGGAAGTGCTCTGAGGCCATGGTGACCTCCTGGGGAAGATGGGCCAGAAAGTGCCTCTTTTCTCACAGATATGAAGAGGAGATCAACAAGCGTACTGCGGCAGAGAATGACTTCGTCGTCTTGAAGAAGGTGAAGGGTCTTTCCCCCACCTCCCACCCCAGAGCCCTGCTGAATAGGGTGCTATGAGGTTGAGGGGAGAAAAAGTCCAGTCCTCTTATTTTGAGGGTCTCCTTCAGGCCATGTAGGGAGGGGAGGGCCATGGAGGGAGCCAGGGAGCCCCTCCACCCTAGCAAGCTGGGAGGGGCATCTGAGGGGCTCCCCTCCTGGGAGGAGGGTCCAAAGGGTCCACCAGACTTTGCCATGTGGCTCCCTCCTGATGGGCCCGTGGGTCTATGAATCCCATTAGATCTTGAGTTGTGATCGCAAAGTGGATGAAGAGAAGGAATATATATTAGTATATATATTCCTCCCCTCTACCCCAGAGTGTATTCCCAGGAGCAATTTAAAGAGAGCCTTTGAAAAAAAGAAAGAAAGAACCTTCGAGTGTTGCTGATTTAGATTCTCCCCCAGACCCTCCTCACAAATTCTCCTCACCCAGTCTCAGTGTAATGGCCCTGGCGCAGCCCTTGCTCTTCTTTTCACCCTCACAGCCTCTCTGGCTGTTTTCTGAGAAGGGTCCTCCAGTCCAGCCTGTAAGGCAGCCTATTTGGTCATGTTAGGCCAGGTCTGCCTGTGTCCGGATGGGCGTCTCATTTCCCCTGAGTGGGAGCTCCGGGGGCGGGGGGCAGGCCCCTGTGGCCCCTTTGCCCCGCTCCCTCCCTCAGTGCCCAGGACTGGGCCAAGCCCACAGGTCAGAGGGGACCATGACTGAATTCTCTCCCAGGACATTGATGCTGCCTACATGACCAAAGTGGAACTGGAGGCCAAGGTGGACAGTGTGACAGATGAGATCAGCTTCTTAAAGGCCCTCTATGATGCTGTAAGTCTGCCCCTCACCCATCTGCCTCCTGTCTCCTAGAGAAAAAGTTTCATCTCTCTGTCCTTCTGAAAAAGGACACCTTCTCACCTGTCCCTCAGTTGGTTCAGAGCCCTCCCTCCTGAGCTGGTGGCTTGCGTCCCCTGGTGAGCTCAGGAGGGGTCATGTCTGCCTGGCCCTGCAGGAGCTGTCCCAGATGCAGTCAGACACAGGTGACACGTCCGTGGTCCTGTCCATGGACAACAACCGCTGCCTGGACCTGGACAGCATCATCGCCGAGGTCCGCGCCCAGTACGAGGCCATCGCCCAGAGGAGCAAGGCTGAGGCTGAGGCTCTGTACCAGTCCAAGGTGGGTGACACCATCACGTCTCCCCAGGAGGGCTGAGTCTGCTCCAGAGTCATTCTTCTCTGCATTTCCAGCATGGTGGCTCCTCTCCCTCCTACTAGGCTGGTTTGCTACCAGACATCTCCCTTCCTAATCAGAGAGCTCTGACATTGCTCTAACCTAGGGCTTCTCAACTAGGGTGGGGGGAAGGTGTGCTTTTCCCCCAGGAGGAACATGGCAATGTGTGAAGACAGGTTTGAACATCACACCTAGGGGTGGAGGTGGGGGTGCTACTGGAGTCTGGAGGGTAGAGGCCAGAGATGCTGCTAAACATTCTACAATACGTGAGATACCATCCTCCCACCAAACAAAAAATTACTCTGTCTGAAATGTCACTAGTGCCAAGCTTGAGAAATCCTTAACCTAAAGCCCTCTGGACGCATATCTTTTATTGTTGGAGACACTTCCATTTTGCTCGCACCCAGTTGGGCCCTGTCATGCTTGCTTCTGATCTGATCACACTGAGGAGTTGAAGCCAGTTTCTGAAAGGAAGTGGGGGGAGAGAAGGGAGGCTGAGCAAAGTTAGAGGACAGGGGAATTCTGTACACCTTTCTCCCATCCCTAAATCTGAATGGGCCTAAGCTAGTCCTTAAGCATCAGACTCTTCTGAGTTTTCTGCCCCAGAAGTATAGCCTGCTGGGTAAGAGATTGCTCCAGCATCTGAGATGTTTGCATTCATGTTCCAGCCCTCTTACTTGACACCTCGGAGAGTTTAGTCATGGTACTCAAGCAATCTGTGTCTCAGTTTTCCCATTTATATGATAGGGATAATAATGCCTTCCTCACCAGGGAGTTGTGAGGTTCTATGAGGTAAAGCACAGGGCTTGGGGCAAAGTAAAAGCTCAAAAAAATCCCAGCAGCGACTGTGCTGGAAGATGTGTCCCTGACACAGAGGACAGAGCACCTGCCTCCTCCAGGGGGTGACCTTGCACAGGCCCTAACTCTGTTTTTGTTTTCCTGTTCGTGATGCAGAAGGGTTGGAGTAGGGGACCGTAGTAGGCCCTGTTGGCCTTTTGAATGTGTGACTCTCTTTGGATACAGTTGGGTGAGTTGCAGACCACAGCGGGCATGCATGGGGACGACCTGAAGAGTATCAAGAGTGAGATCATGGAGCTCAACCGGATGATCCAGAGGCTGCGGGCCGAGATTGAGAGCGTCAAGAAGCAGGTGGGAAGGAGGAAGGAGCGCTTGCCTGAGCCTGCGGGCTGATACCCGCACCATAAGCTCAGGGCTCAGCACTCACGTCCCAGCCACTTGCGTGCTAAAATCGACGGGGCGTGCTTCTGGGCTGTGTCTTATGGACCCAGATCCTGCCTGCCTGGAGACTGGAGGCTGATGTGGACCAGAAATGTTGAGTTCAGACATAATTAGGGAGGCTGGGGAAAGAAGCTGTGTGAAGACCAAATTAGAATAGCCAAGGTAGCTCACATTGACATAGATTAGGGCAGAAAGACAATTCTTTGGATAATTCAAGAAGACTTCCTGGAGGAGGAGGGCTTTCAGGAGATGCTTAGACTCTTACCATGAGACAGAAGAGAGGTATAGGAGGAGTCTGACTCCTGAGCTGGCCTAGGTCCTTGAGGCCAGATGGTATTGATCCCATTCCTTGAGGCAGTAGGATTTCGACTGAAGCCCAGGCTTCATATTCTTGGGTTTTAGTTTCCTCATTTGTCCAACATGAGGTGATCTATGTGTAAGCGCCAAGCACACAGGCAGGCTCTCAGTGAATCCACTTGAACCTAAATTGGACTTCCGGTCACCCTCAACCCAGAATGCCAACCTGCAGACAGCCATCGCCGATGCAGAGCAGCGTGGGGAAGTGGCCCTCAAGGATGCCAATGCCAAGCTTCAGGATCTCAAGGCTGCCCTGCAGCAGGCCAAGGAGGACCTGGCCCGGCTGCTGAAGGAGTACCAGGAGCTGATGAATGTCAAGCTGGCCCTTGACATTGAGATTGCCACCTACCGGACCCTCCTGGAGGGCGAGGAGTGCAGGTTAGTTGGAATCCCTTTGGTTTCCAGGAGGCTGAGAGGTCTGGTGACTTTGCTGCCTGAGCATGCGCATGTGCATTGCTGGAGATGGTGGTAGCCCTCAGCGGGCCCATTCCACCCCCCACCCGACTCCTGCCCCTGCCCCTTTAAGGGTTTTGAGATGCTGCCAATCCTCCAGGAGAACTGTGCTTTCTATGCAATAGTGACACCATCAGAAACTTATCTTGGGCAGATTTCCCCATCTTTCATGTCTCATATTTTAGCTGTAAAATACATGTCTGAAAAAGAGGAGGACTCATAGGCATAAGGGCTTCCCTGGTAGCTCAGCTGGTAAAGAATCCGCCTGCAATGCAGGAGGCCCCAGTTCGATTCCTGGGTCTGGAAGATCGCCTGGAGAATTGATAGATTACCCACTCCAGTATTCTGGCCTGGAGAATTCCATGGACTGTATAGTCCATGGGATCACAAAGAGTCAGACACGACTGAGCGACTTTCACTTTCACAGGCATAAATACTATTTCTAGGTTATTTCTTTATTATTTAAGGCCTTAATAGTAGGTTTCTGAAGAGTGGGTTCCTGTAAGCTGGCACTTGGTTATAGGGCTCTGGCCTTTAAAGGGACAGATATAAACATTATTTACTATATAGGCCCCTGAGGAGCAGGAAGAGTACTGCTAGACACACGAATGACCCTCTGCTCTGATCCTCTTGAAGGTGATGTTAGTGGGAAAGGGTAACAATTTAAGCCCAACTTTACCCAACAGGAGGAGGAATGCATGTCATGGCATTTTGAGCACCTATTTCTTACAGTCAGCATCAGTCAGGAAGGAGCTAGGGGGACCAAGCCTTTCACTGCTATTGACCTAAGCAAGGTGTATTTAAGGAAAGGAGGCTCCGGCACAGATGCTAATATGGAGGTCTGATCTTCCCCAACAGGATGTCTGGGGAGTGCCAGAGTTCTGTGAGCATCAGTGAGTACCGGGTTCCTTCTCAGGAAAGGGGCTGGATGCTTTGGGATAACGTTTCTCAAACCGAAGTGGGGGGGCGGGGGGGGGGGTACTGCGGCGCCAGCGCTGATGGGCTGTACCATTTGCAGGCTGGGAAGAGCCTGTAGGGTGGCGGCGGGGGAGGCCAACCTCCCCTGCCCGGCTAGCTGTCTTGAAGCCTGCCCTCACCCGACTCTGACAAACCTTAGTGGGCGGTACTCAGGGGAAGAACCGGTGGGCGGAGGGGATTGGCTCCCGGACTGTGGGCGGGACTTGTGGGCGGGCTGGACCGACCTCCCAGAATTTGGCTGACCCCAATGCTCTTTGCAGAGATGATTCACAACACCACCAGCAGCAGCAGTGGCGGCAGCGGCGCCCTGGGAGGAGGAGCTGGGGGTGGAGGAGGCCTGGGGAACGGCGGTCTGGGCAGCGGCGGTCTGGGCAACGGGAGTCTGGGCAGCGGAGGCCGGGGCAGCAGGGCCAGCCGCGGGGGCCTGGGCTTGGACGGCAGTTCCGGCCGGGGCTCCTCTGTGCGCGGGGGCGTCTCCAATTCCGCGGGCTCGTGCGCCGTTAGCGGGGGCGGCGGTCGCAGCTCGGTCCAGGTCACACAAAGCTCCTCCCAGAGCCAGCGGTCCCAGCACAAACTCTGAACGTTGTCTCGGACCCATCAGCCCCCTTCACCTGCAGGCACACTCTAGCTCTGTACGCCCTTTCATATACCCGTGGGACCCTTTTCCTACGTAGCTTCTGCGGCTGGCATTGCGGCCCAAAATTTCCTGGGAGGGATTATCTGGCGGAAAAACCGGCTACTCCCATAAGGCCGAGCCGCGGTGGGTTGTGTCACCGCCCCCGCCCCGCAGGGCTCCCCACCCCAGCCCATGTTCCACTGTCCTATGGGAAAGCCCCAGCCAGCCCTGTGCATACCCGGCTACCCACCCTCTCTCGGCGCCCCCTCTTCCCACAATCTCCTGCTGATATTTTGGTTTCCCTCGAGCAGTACTTTTCCTTTCTTGGCACCAATATATGTATGAATTTTCTGTTCTGTATCTTCAATAAACCGCATTTATTCAGACACAGTGGTAGACTTTTCCTTCTGGATTCTAAGGTCATTGGGTTTGATATCACCGCCAGTGGCCCATCGCAGTCTCTTTCTCATGCAGACCTTGGCCCGAGCTTGAAGAGTTCCCAGGCTGGAGGGGCTGTGTCTTTTTTTCACTGAAGACTATGCATGACATATACCAACTTTCTTCACTGATCAGATTTTCAATTCATAAAAATTTCATTTCCCTTGAAAAAAAGTTGTAGATTTGATTTCTTTGCTTTTGAGTCATTCCAGAAATGTCTGAAATTGTCCAGTCATTACAGCTCATCATAATTCAATTAGTTGCTGATAGTCTTATATTTTCAAAAGCAATTGTAAAAATCTGAGTGTTTTGTAACACAAAATTGCTTATGTATTTTAATACGTTTGCTATGATGTGGTCAAAGTGAAAGCGTCAGTCTCTCAGTCGCATTCAACTCTATGCAACCCCATGGACTGTAGCCTGCCAGGCTCCTCTGTCCATGGAATTCTCCAGGCAAGAATACCGGAGTGGTTTTCCATTCCCTTCTCCAGGTGATCTTCCTGAACCAGGGGTCGAACCCAGGTCTCCTGCATTGAAAGCAAATTCTTTACCATCCGAGCATGGAGCCTTCAAATATAAAGTTAGGAGAACTGTCAAAGACCTTGAATGGCCCTGTGACAGGTCACGCCTGACCCCTGTACCCCAGGTACAGCACAGAATCAAGGCAGACCCAGGAGGACTTGGGTAGAACACAGGTTCATTGCAGAGTCTGGGAGGTTCAACTCAAACCAGGGACATGCAGGTATACAAACGTGAGTGTATGCCTGAGTACCTTCTCTTTACAGTGTGGTCCTCATCAGCATAGAAGACTGACAATGTTGGATAAACAGAGAGGACACACCTCCTGGTGATCCCAGAAACTCTTTGCTAAGTAAACACACAGCTGCCAAATGCTCACTGCCTAAAAAAACAAAATGTACAACTGCAGCTTTGACAGTGGATATTCTAGCTCTGAAGTGAAAAGCTTACCTGCAATAGTCTGAGGCTGACAGAGAGAAGTCTGGCAAACTGCCCATGGGGATGTGCTCCCCATGGGCAAACTATGCTCCAAGGGGATGTAGCCTCACCTTTCAAAAGCAAACCCACTGTTGGGTACACACCCCCTCAGGCAGTGATGCAGTGTAACACACCTTTAGCCCAAGGACAGAAGAGATACTTTTGACTTGTTTTGAACAGATTAAAAACTTGCCATGTTCCTTTAAGTACATGATTAAAGAAAAGCTTTCCTGTATCTTTTGTAGGCTTAACAATATATCACAGGGACTTCCCCTGTGATCCAGGGGTTAAGGCTCAGAGCTTCCAATGCAGGTTCGATTTCTGGTTGGGGAACTAAGATCCCACGTGCCGTGCATTGTAGCCTAAAAAAAAAAAAAAAAAAAAGCTGAATTTCTTTTAAAAACAAGACCAAAAAACCCCCACAATATATCACAGATACATGTTTTCCTGCTCACAATGACTTTTCCATTTGTTAAGGGAAGATGGATGGAAAATACGATTTGGTTAACGGGTATGTGTGTATGTTGTGCAGCATCATAATAGTTGTGAAAATGGATGCTTTTGTATTTGCTAGCACTCTGGTAACAGATCTTAAAGAATTAACTCATTTAATTTTCACAGAGGCAGGCAGTGTTCTTCCTTCCATTTTACAAATGAGGAAACGGAGGCAAGAAAGAGAAATGAACTTAGTTCAGTTCAGTCGCTCAGTCGTGTCCGACTCTTTGCAACCCCATGAATCACAGAACGCCAGGCCTCCCTGTCCATCACTAACACCTGGAGTCCACCCAAACCCATGTCCATCGAGTTTGTGATGCCATCCAACCATCTCATCCTCTGTTCTCCCTTCTCCTCCTGCCCTCAATCTTTCCCAGCATCAGGGTCTTTTCAAATGAGTCAGCTCTTTGCATGAGGTGGCCAAAAGTATTGGAGTTTCAGCTTCAACATCAGTCCTACCAATGAACACCCAGGACTGATCTCCTTTAGGATGGACCGGTTGGATCTCCTTGCAGTCCCAGGGACTCTCAAGAGTCTTCTCCAATACCACAGTTCAAAAGCATCAATTTTTCGGCGCTCAGCTTTCTTCACAGTCCAACTCTCACATTCACACGTGACCATTGGAAAAACCATAGCCTTGACTAGACAAACCTTTGTTGGCAAAGTAATGTCTCTGCTTTTTAATATGCCGTCTAGGTTGGTCATAACTTTCCTTCCAAGGCGTAAGCGTCTTTTAATTTCATGGCTGAGATCACCATCTGCAGTGATTTTGGAGCCCTGAAAAAGTTAGCCACTGTTTCCACTGTTTCCCCATCTATATACCATGAAGTGATGGGACTGGATGCCATGATCTTAGTTTTCTGAAGTTGAGCTTTAAGCCAACTTTTTCACTCTCCTCTTTCACTTTCATCAAGAGGCTCTTTAGTTCTTCTTCACTTTCTTGAGGGAGATAATTCAAACTCCAGCAGCCAAATGCCAAAGCTGCCCTAAACTGCCTCATGAAGCTGTAAGTACAGTGGTAAGACCCAGGCTTTGGAATCAGGCTGCCTGGGTATGATCCATCCTAACTACTTGCAGTTTCCCATAAGTACCATATTTCCCTCAAGAACTTGGGATTCCGGTCCTCACCCCACCACTACCTAGCACTGAGACCTTGAATCTTTCTTGTCTCTCAATCTGATCCAACATACAATGGCATCCTCTGCCTAGACAACCCCTGTTTATGGCAGGAGCCTTTCTGTTTCTCTTGGAATTTAATTCACGTGTAACCAGCAGCCTTATTTCCCTTCAGGCCCATGTCTGCACAGATGCTTCTTCTCCCTCAGAAACAAGAGAAAGTTGCCAGCTTTACAAATGGGTGTATACATAGTCGAGACTTCCAGCGTGTTGGACGGAGGAGTTAATTTGCCTGAAACAATATTATCTCTGGACCTTGGCCAAGAGAATGTATGGGGCTGCTGTGAGATCTTGTGGGGGCTTCTGGTCCAAGAACACTTCTTAGATTTTATGAGAAAGAAAGACTGGCCCTTAGTTCCCAGGACAGGTGGCATTCTAGTCAAAAGGATGTCAGAAGTAGGGTCCTGGCTGATTTGGGGCTTCAGGAGGAGATTGAGGCCTTAGTTGCTGCCCCAAATACTCACTCCAACCCAGAATCAGAACACATGGGTGTTTTCGCATGCCTAGCTCCATCTTCCCATCTCTGCAGGAGGGCCTGTTGGAGACTGAAGGTCAATTTCCCCATGGATCCCATCTTTCCCAGGCTTCAGGAGCCAAGAGGCTGCCAGGAATTTCTCCTAGGCCTCTGGTTCTTTTTCGGGTTGGGAGGGAGGCTATTCAAGCTCTAGTTCCGGCTACCCCAACAACTTTCCGCTGTAGCCTTGACCAAGTCCTTTTGTTTTTTGTATTTCCTTCTCATAAAATTAAGGCGCTGGGCTGATGGTCTTGTCAACTGTCTAGGTCTGATACTCCACAGGCAGAATATTGGTCTGAGGGTGTGGGAAGCCCAGGCTAGGAATTTCAAATCCATCCTAGGGGCTGCTCTTCCTGATCCCTGTCACATTATTGCCTCCCTCTGGTGCTAAGGTCCCCAAGGTTCTGATTTCAAGATTAAAGGCCCACATACCTACACTAGGAGTGTATCTCTCCCCTCCTCCCCAAGTAGGGGCTGGTATTGAAATTCTCCCTCTGCTCCTTTCTCTGCCTAAGGGGCCCTGCCTCGGTCCTCACGTCCTGCCCCACTTTCTTGCTGTCCTGCAATATCCCCCTCTGGACCTAGGAGATGCAGGGTGAAATGGGATGGTTTTGCAGGGGCTGCCTCGGCCAGTCACACCAGCAACTTCTCTTAAACCCTGCCTCCCACTGCTGCCAGAGGCTGTGATCTGCTAGCTGATAACTGCCCTGGGCCTCACCCTCTTGGCAGCCCTGGGTTTCAGTACCTGGGAGACAGGCAGGGCCAGCTGGAGCCCTCAACTGACTTCCTACTTTCCATTTAGGGACAGCACTGATGGCAGGTGAGAAGAGATGTGGAGAGGAGGCAGGGAACCTGTCTCTCCAAAGACCCCACCTCTTCTGCAGTACCTGTGGGTTCTGGAGTAGGAGTGCCTGGGTTCAAATCTCCATTCCACCACTTTCATCTGTAAGTTCTCAGATAAGCTACTTGATCTCTCCAAGTCTCCTCTTCCCCATCTGTAAAGTGAGGGTAAGAATAAGAATACCTCCCTTATAATGTTGACTTACAGATTTCATGAGATTATCCACATTACAGAACCAGTGCAGTGCTTGGCCCATTGAAAGCCCTTGGTAAGAGGTTGACTATTAGTGCTATGATCATTATTCTTTTGTCCTTGGACTGAATGGAATCTCAATATTCTCAATCGTCCTTCTGCTTCCTCCAGGTCAATGGTTCCCAAATTTGTCTGCCCATTTAAACCCTGGAATTTAAAAATTCCAAAGCCTACACTACCCCCCAAATGAGTGAACCAGTTATTATGGGTGGACACAGGCATCAGAGGTTTTTGAAGTTCCTCAGGTGATTCCAATGTGTAGCAAGTTTAGAAACTGTTACTCTGTGCTATCCAACCAATTGAAGGGTTTTTCTCTGGGAACAGCAATTTGTCCTAGAAACCTCATGCACCGTCTAACATTTTCCCCAGGTCAGTCTTACGGACGAGCAAAATCTCTCTTGTTTCACTGTAAGCCAGTTTTCTTTTGTGCTGAGGGAGTAGAATGGTTTTCAGCCTACATCAAAGACTCAGTAATATTTGCTGAGCTCCCCTTGCCTCAGCCCTTCAAGGGAGTGACGGTAGCTCACCAGGGGTCAGCCAGCTCTCAGGAGTTAGACGGGGGTGTTGGCACTGGATGCTGGCAGCTAGTCACAGCTAGACCAAAGGGGTTCTCTAAATTCTGCTTTCTTGGGGTTTCCTCTTCTATTTCATCACAATTGACCAAGTACCCATGTTCAATATGGGAGTAAATATAAGCCTGAGCTTCCTGTTTAGCTGGCAGTAGAAACACACACGAAAGGTTTAATTGTGGACATTCTTCATAATAAGAGTTGAAAGTGAGGGATGCAAAAAGCGTTGCAGCAGGTGACAAGTTGGCTCACGTGGTCTAGAGCCTTCAGGAAAGGCTATGTGGAGGTGAGTGGGCAGGGGTACCTGAACCCACTTGTATGACTCTCTGGAGTTTTCATATTTGACCTCATATTCAAAAGCAGAGACATTACTTTGCCAACAAAGTTTCATCTAGTCAAGGCTATGGTTTTTCCTGTGGTCATGTATGGATGTGAGAGTGGGACTGTGAAGAAGGCTGAGTGCCAAAGAATTGATACTTTTAAACTGTGGTGTTGGAGAAGACTCTTGAGAGTCCCTTGGACTGCAAGGAGATCCAACCAGTCCATTCTGAAGATCAGCCCTGGGATTTCTTTGGAAGGAATGATGCTGAAGCTGAAACTCCAGTACTTTGGCTACCTCATGCGAAGAGTTGACTCATTGCAAAAGACTCTGATGCTGGGAGGGATTAGGGGCAAGAGGAGAAGAGGACAACAGAGGATGAGACGGCTGGATGACATCACTGACTCATTGGATGTGAGTCTGAGTGAACTCCGGGAGTTGGTAGTGGACAGGGAGGCCTGGCGTTCTGTGGTTCATGGGGTCGCAAAGAGTCGGACATGACTGAGCGACTGATCTGATCTGATTCACTACAGTCATCCTGTGAAGCGAAGGTGATTATCCTTATTTTGCAGATTAGGGAACTGAGGCTCAAGGAGCTAAGTGTCCAAGTCATGGGACCAGGAGCAGGCAGAAGCAGGCAGGATTTTGAGATGTCTAACCCAAGGATCTTCCCCACACCGCTGCTGCTTCCTACCTGGGTCCCATCATCTTTTCTCCATTTATTCTGCTTTCTCGGCCTCGACCTGACTCAGAATCCTTGCCTTCAGGCCACTCTCTCACTCTGACCCATCTCAGTCCCTGGCTCCCCTTTTCTTCCTCTGAGTCTACTGGTTTTCTCCTGTGTCTCTTGGGCCCAGGGGCTGAGGCTTGGCTTATCTTTCTTACCAAGAGCTCCCTGAGGGGGTTAGGATCAGGACTAGGGCTGTGCAGACCTGAGGTACCCAGACTAAGGTGCCCATCCTGACTTGACCAAGACTGTCCTGGTTTAAGCACTGAAAATCCAGGAAAAGAGGGGCCATTGGTCAACCTGCCAGGATCCAAGAATAGCTCTATCTATGTTTGTTTAGTATATTATAGTGCTTTGTGCTTTTTCACTTGCATTATGGGATTGACTCTGTGAGGAATAGATACTCTGATTTCTTTAAGTTTCTGAAGTTCTACAGGAGGTGACTTGCCTAAGATCACAGGTCAGTGAAAGCAGACCTGGGTGCTGCAACCAGCTCTGTGACTGTAAATTTTAAGCTCACTTTCTCTTTTATGTAGAGTCTACTGGAGACTGTCCACTAAACAATTGCTGAGCAGTTAGGAAGGCATGGAGGCTGCCCACAGAGCCCTCCCAGCCCCGGGATGCCACTCCCCAGCACTTGTCTTGCTCTAGTTGTTGACAGCTGGGACTTCAGTCTCAGCTTTTGCAAAAGTGTTTACTTATTGCACAAAAACAAAGAAGGATATAGAAAAAAAAATCCACCTGCAACCTTTAATAAACCAATTCACTTCCTATGTTACTTTTTAAACCTGCCTTCTCGGCATTCTTAATTTTTATGGGCTCATAGCACAGATACCATTGTGTATTTCCTCATTTAACATTGTATCATTCTGTAATGATAATTTTAGATAATTGTATCAAAGTGGCAAGCCATCATTTAGTCATTTTTCTGAGTCTGGACGTTTAGGGCTTTTCCTCTTCGATAATATTTGTCATTGTTATAAATTTTGGATGAAAGTCACCGTCCATTTAGTTCCAGAGGGCAAACACACATTTTTTTTATAGGCTGACACTGATGCATGTTGAATGAGCTTTGCCCATACTTGCTGTCTGGGGTAGTGCTTTCCAAAATATGGTCCACAGGTGCTTTGTTACTGGTTTGAGAGGAGATACATACAAAATATGAGAACGATCATTTAGAAACAAATTGCAAATATTTTTCCTTTTAGCAACGGAACAGTTTGGATGTGTTTAATCTAAAAATTAAAAAAAAAGAGGCTTGTATTTCATATACCTTAAAGAAAATCTCCTTTTGGTTTTCCCAGGTGGTTCAGTGGTAAAGAATCCACCTGTCAATGCAGAAGATGCAGGTCAATGTGGGTTTGATTCATTGGTCTGGAAGATCCTCTGGCTAAGGAAATGGCAACCCATCCCAGTATTCTGGTCTGGAAAGCTCCATGGACAGAGGACCCTGGTAGGCTACTGTCCATGGGGTCGCAAACAGTCAGACAGGACTGAGCACGCATGCATGCAAAAGAAATCTCCCTTTAAGGGTAATTCATTTTTATCCTATTTTACAAAAGCATTGGTCTACAAGAGATTGGGATGGGGAAAGAAAAATAAAGAAAGATTTGAGGGTAGTTTGTCTCTTGGTCTAGAAGACCATGTTAAGTCTTGCGAGATGCTCAATGAATCTACAACCACAGACCTTTGGTGCCACAGGACCTCATCTGTCTTGCCCTTGAGGAGCCCAAGTGTATGGAGTGACACATGATGCACCCAGAAAGTGTGGGCAGCCTTGGGCAGAGTCCCCTGCTTTCACTTGCACTCAATGACCACAATACCATGTTTTTCTGTGATCAAGATTTGGGTGATGATAACAGTGGGGAGCAGAACCAGGGTGTAAGAAGATCATTACTGTTGCCCCACCAGGATAATGCTGGTGAAGTCTCCACCCTGGTCCCAGCTGTGGTTGCAAGGCAACTGGACACCCCCTAGATTTGCCCCAGATCTCCTGGACACACCCCCAAGCCAACAGCTCAGTGGTGGAGTTTCTTAAGAAGATATCAAGATTTGGGGGGAAAATTGTATAGGAGTTTCCAGCTACTTGACCTGTGGAGACTATTGCATTCTGATCTCTAAATGGGAAGAGATGAATGATAAATAATCGAGTTGGGGAAGTTTGTCTGGAGTGCAATTTCTGCAACTCATAGGTATGAGATTTTAAACAGATGTTGCTGGCAAGACAAACTAAACATAAATACTCCCCTCCCAGGCTTCAGAAAGTGCCCAGCCCAGCAAATTCATGTATATATAGGGATTGAGAAAGATCTCCCGCCAAAGGAGTCATAGCTCCTTCCTTCCCCGTTCTCTGCCTCCTTTTATTCCCTTTCTCTTGTCTGCGCCTCTGGATGTTCCAGGAGCCATGAGCCACCAGTTTAGCTCCCAGTCAGCGTTCAGCTCCAGGAGCAGGCGGGTTTACAGCGCTGGTTCCTCTGCGGGCTCTGGTGGTGGGAGCCGGGCTGTGAGGTTCGTGTGTCAGGCCCGAGGGAGGTGTGGCAGTGGTGGTGGTGGGTATGGGAGCCATGCAAGGGGGTTTACCTCCAGGAGCCTGTACAATCTGGGTGGCAGTAAAAGCATCTCTATCAGCCTAGTGGGGAGAAGTGCCAGTGGTTTCTGCCAGGGTGGGGGAGCAGGAGTGGGGTTTGGAGGAGGCAGGAGCTTTGGAGGTGGTGGCTATGGAGGAGGTGGTCTTGGAGGTGCTGGGTTTAGGGGTGGCAATTTGGGGCTTGGGGGCTTTGGTCCTTCTTGTCCCCCAGGGGGTATCCAAGAAGTGACCATTAACCAGAGTCTCTTACAACCACTTCACCTGGAGGTGGACCCTGAAATTCAGAGGGTTAAGATGCAGGAGCGGGAGCAGATCATGGTTCTAAACAACAAGTTTGCCTCCTTCATTGACAAGGTGAGTGCCCCAGGGGCAGGCAGTCTCTGGGTTCTGACCAAATGACCTTGTACCCTGCCGCCTCTCACCACATTGTTTCTGGTGGTGACAGTCACTTCCAGTGTGTGTGTCCTGGGACTTTAAGAAAGCATTGACTTCATTTAGGCCTCAATTTGACTTCTTGAGGGGTTCATCTTTATCTTTTCATTTTGGCAGGAAAGCAGATCCAAGGAATGAAAATACCCATCAGACAAAATACATGATGTGATCTCCCTCATCATTTTCACTTTCTATCCATCCATCCATCCATTCATCCACCCACCCATCTATCCATTTACTCATTCATCCATATACCTCTTCACCCATATACCCATTCACCCACCCATTCATCCATCCAT
The DNA here is from genome assembly GCA_935064755.1 of Tragelaphus eurycerus. Classification (NCBI taxonomy): domain Eukaryota; kingdom Metazoa; phylum Chordata; class Mammalia; order Artiodactyla; family Bovidae; genus Tragelaphus; species Tragelaphus eurycerus. The sequence continues at coordinate 29,215,518 of CAKXYN010000010.1, read as the reverse complement.
CCATCCACCTGCCCACCTACATAATCATCCAGCCCACAAACATTTACTAAGCATCTACTATATGCCAGATACTCCAGGTGTTGCAGGGTGACAAGGACACAGGTCCTGCCCTCAAGGAGCCCCAGATCTAAAGGGAGGAGGATTGTGACAGTGTGTGGGAGGTGTGTTGACAGGGACATCACTCTCTGGGCCATAGCACAAAGGAGGGTGTGATGAGCTCTGGGCTGATAAAGGTCTTGAAGGTAGAGAAAGAGTCAAACAGGTTCTCAGGGCAGAGGGAGTTTCCAGGCAGAAGAACCAGGAGGCCTGAGAGTTTGACGTTTTTAGGAAATTTCAAATGGTTACAATTTCTGGAGAACATAGCACAATAGAGGAAGGAGGAGGAAAGTGGAGACGGAGATCCAGAGCAGGAAGAGAGAAGAAAAGTGGGCACACTGCAGCAGAACCAAGCTGATGACTCTGGTGGGGATTGCTGGGGGTGAAAGCCAATACCCTGCTATATAGGATTCTGTCTGAGTTTCTCATTTTAGCTCATCCAGGGCCAAGAATAGGCCAGATAGAGCCAAAAAACCCCCTTCTCCCTAGTTTAAACCTCAGGTTAGATTGGGTCGGGTCCAAACCACCAAGCAGGGGCTAGTAGAAGAGATATGGAAGAGACCTTCCACCAGCATTTCCTTTTGTCCAGAGGTGGTGGAGGCATGGAAGCCACTGGAGGCTCCCCAGAAATTTCTTTACCTTTGGGGATGTAGTGGGAGCACCCTGGGATCCAGAGACCCCTGCAGGCTCAGTGACATTCCCTCAGGCCTCAGAGGAGTTCAGTGTTGAGGCCAAAGCTTGACCTATCTTTGACTGCAGGGTAGCTATTGCCAAAGTCCACCACTGGTCTGTGTACCTGGCCTCTGATATCTGGGTGAAAGCTGGCGCCAGGACATGGTGGGTGAGTTGGGGGTGGAGGGATAAAAATGTTGCGGTCCAGAGGCAGCCAAAGAGGAATTCAACAGAGCAAAGTGCTTCTGACTGCTTCTGATCACCTTGGATGAGACATTTGGCTGAATATAATCACACCACAGGTATAGGCAGGGACTAAAGGGAGGCCTGGCGTGCTGCGGTTCATGGGGTCGCAAAGAGTCGGACACGACTGAGCGACTGATCTGATCTGATCTGAAGAGTGCTTGATGGGAACAAGGAGATGACAGATGAAGGAGACACCACTGAAAGATCAAGCTATATCAAAGGCAGGAAGAAGACAGGGTTGGGGATTGTTGAAATGGCCATGGGCAGCTGATCTCCTGAGATGCTGATTTGATTGTGGTTCCTGCCCTTAACAGGACATCTGTTCAGGTTTATGGCATGGGGCTGAGGGCACAGGCCAAAGTTCAAGTGCCTATGGTTTCCTGCCCTTCCCTAAGGGCCTGGACTGTGATGACCACAAGGAGAGTACTTATCCAGGAGGGCTCTGGCCTGGCTGGAAGAGAGAAGGCTTCTATCACAGTGGCTTCTGACCCTACCTTCTGACCTGATCTTCCTGCTTTTACCTTTAATCTTGTACAGCCTATTCTCAGCACCACACAAGTGCCATCCTTTAAAAACAGTCCACATCACTCCATTTGAACCCTCTGTTGGCTTCCCGTCTCATCAGAAATAATAGCCACGATCTTATAAGGCCCTATATGATCTGGCCCTCTAACCCATAGCTGCTGCTAGTTCCTGGCTTGCATTTGTGAGACTGAGCCCACATTGCTGCTACTGGGTAGAGCCACTCTCAAGCTGCAAGGTTTAGTGAGCAGAGTGAAGGCAGGAACTTAGCTCACCAAGGTACAATTCAACACAGTGACCCTGTATACCTTCTCTGACTCTACTCCTATTTTCCTTTTGCTCACTGGCACGCTATTACATCCCTCATCCTCTTGTACCCCACCATGGACCTGCCTCAGGGCCTTTGCACTTGCCATTCCCTCTGCTTGGAATTCCTTCCTCCAAGGAGTGGTCCAGCCGAACCCCTCATCTCCTTCAGGTTTTTGCTCACACACCGCTGCTCAGTGAGGCCTTCCGGATCTCCCTATTTGAAGGAGTACCTCCTATCAGCATCCCTACCCGCCATTGGTGTGTTAGTTTTCTCCATGGCCCCTATAGCCATTCAACACACTGTGTAGTTCACATTTGTTTCCTTATAGTCATCTCTTCAAACAGATTATGAACTCCTGGAATGCAGGGTTTTGTCTGTTTTATTTATAGCTGTATCTCCAGCACCAGAATAGTATCTGGCATCTGACAGCTGCTCAATAAATATGCGTTGAATGAAAAATTGAGTCAACCCTTCAGGTGTCAAACTTGGGCTCTCAGAGAGTGGGAATGGAGACAAAGGCTATTTTTTTTTTTTTTTTTTTTAGAATCAATGACAAAGGAAAGGGATCCCAGGAAAAAAGGATGAGGGACCCATTTCTTCCCACAGAGACAGTGCCCTGGCTTTGTTCAGCTGAGCTTGAATCCTCTGTTCAGGGCAATGGGCAGGGTGGATGGTCGACACTAGCAGCAATGCCGAAGTCTTAGCGTCTCATTAGTCCACGGTGTTTATGAGGTGTCTTCTCTGTGCTGGGTGCTATGTATCTCCGGGTCTCAGCACCTGGTGTCCACTGGAGAACAAAGCCTGCCTTCTTGGGGCTCACATCCCATTGTGGGGAGGAATGTGCTAAAAAACAAAAGACTGAAGTCACGATAGATGTCACAGGGGAAAATAACAGGGGGTTATGAAGGGGAGACCCCAGGCAGTACCACCCTAGTTGAGATCTGAAGGGAGGCTAGGACTTCGCCAGGCAAAGGGTTGGGGAGACCGAGGCTGCTGGAGGCACTGGGAGGTGACTGGAGTGTCATTTGCCGGGGGAGAGGGCCACACGAGGTCGAGTGGGGTGTGCTTTATCCAGGAAGAAGCTTAACTCTGCATGATGCTAAGTTTGATCTGGGTTACCTGAGCTTCTCTTGAGTACTGCTGCTGGGACACAGCCCAGGAGTGTTTAGGGGCCCCTGGGGAAAGATCATGATGGCTTTCAGTGATTTTTATAGTGGTTAAATCTCATGAAAATTGCCTGGCACTCCCTGAAGTCAGCTTCTGACTCTGCAGTTTGGGTGACCAATGAAAGCCATAGTTTCTTTGCCTGGGGTGGGGGATTGGCTAACCCTTTAGTACTCAGAATTGTCCCACTGCCCCATTATTGTTTGACATAGAGCTTCCCTGTGGGACCATAAGATCCTTTCCTCTGGTCCCCACAGCGCAGAGTACAGGGCTGCGAACGAGCACCCAGTCTCTCCCCTCCCTGGGATCGCCACCAGAGTGACAACTGGCCAGGTGGCAGGGATTTCTCATGAGGATGTCACAAACTGGGTGGACAAGCTGTGAGGGCGGCTGCTTTATCTGTTGCTTTGATAAAGCTAACAAAAACAAGCCGTGGGACAGAGTATTCTCTGGGCACATTCCAGCCTAGAGTCAGAGCCAAAGGAAGTTAACAACGGCTGGCTGCTCAGATGGACAGTCTCAGCGCTGGGAATTCTGTCTGCCCTCAACTCCTTAAGTATTGTGCAGAACTATCTTCATGGTTCTCTTCTGACAACTCAGAAGAGTGTGTTAGCCTCCTCCCCCACCATTCCCCACATCTCCTGGGTAGCTCCTGGAGGGCATGTGTGTGTGTGTGTGTGTGTGTGTGTGTGTGTGTGTGTGACACACACCTGAGCAAAGCATGGAGAAATCCACTGTCTTCACTTAAGGCACGGGAGGGGAGGCTCCCCCTGCAGGCGGCCGGTGGAGGTAGGACGAAAATTGATCGGCATGGGAAAGACAGTCCAGGACTGGATCTGCACAGCCAGCGAGCTTTCTGGAGCGTGTACTTGACCTTCATGTGCGCAGCTTTGGGGGAAGAAGCAGTGAGAACACAGGGTGAGGTCTGCTCTCCATCCTCTGTGCTAATGAAGGAAATTGCAACATGGGGATTACCCAAATGCTAGTTCGATCCCTGGGTTTGGAAATACTTATGTGAATGTGAAGCTCCCTCAGTTGTGTCTGACTCTTTGCGACCCCATGGACCTACCATGCTCCTCCGTCCGTGGGATTCTCCAGGCAAGAAAATGGAGTGGGTTGCCATTTCCTTCTCCAGGAGATCTTCCCAACCCAGGGATCGAACCCGGGTCTCCCGCATTGCAGGCAGACAGACGCTTTACCACCTGAGCCATCGGGGAAGCTCAAAAGCATTTATTGGACAGTAATGAGATTAGTTTTGGCTCAGATGGTAAAGAATCTGCCTGCAATGCAGGAGACCCGAGTTCGATCCCTGGGTTGGGAAGATCCCTTGGAGGAGAAAATGGCAACCCGCTCCAGGATTCTTGCCTGGAAAACTCCACGGACAGAGGAGCCTGGTTATCTATAGTCCATGGGGTCGCAAAGAGTTGGACACAGCTGAGTGTGCACACACAACTTGCACACAGGCAACGTCAAAGTCCTTACTTTGGGGCACTAGAACAAATCACATGACTTAAAAAATATACCTACTTTAAAAATTCTGTCCAAAATTCTTTTCCCTCTTCGGTTATTACAGAGTATTGAGCAGAGTGCCCTGTACTATACAGTAAGTCCTTGTTGGTACCTATTTTAAATGTAGTAGCGTGTAGATGTCAATCCCAAACTCCTAATTCAAGAATTTGAAAAGGAATAGATACATGTATATGTGTAACTGAATCACTTTACTGCACACCTGAAACTGACACAGCATTGTCAATCAACTACACTTCAATATAAAAACATGGCTAAAATTTCATGTTTTTTTTTTTTTTTTAATTTTGCTGGGTTATGAAAACATTTAAATGAGGTGACCTTCCTGAAAAACACACTGGACAGCAATAGAGGTAGTGGGTCGCGGGATGGGGGTACCTGTTCAGGAATCAGTTTAATATTCGAAGCCAAAATTATTCCTCCCCTCCTCTTATTTTCTCTTCTCCTCAATCACATGGAGTGTTTCAGCCACAGAGAGACAGGAGCCGTGGGTGTGCCGGTGTTTCAGATGCTCTGGGTCACCATTTCCTGAGGTTGGCATGGGGAGCTGGGGGCAGGGATGGACAGCTCTACCATGTGAGCTGATAGAACCAAAGGGAACAGGGTACCACTCAGATGAAGGGGACTTGCCTTCAACAGCAGAGTTCGATTAGTGTAATTTTTTGGCAGGTTGACCTTACAGTCATCGGTCAACCATCAGAAACCATACTGTATTCATGCATCCATGTCCTAGAAAAAGAGAGCCCTCTGACCTCCGGAGGGGCACCCTGATTCTCTGAGGTCTGGATATGCGATGCGGCTGCACTTGCTTCTACCCGTGGGAGTGCTTCTTGGACCTACAGCTTGGGGGTGAACTTTGAGGTTTTCTGTTCTTAGGTGCGATTTCTGGAGCAGCAGAATCAGGTGCTCCAGACAAAATGGGAGCTACTGCAGCAGGTAAACACGTTTACTCAGACCAACAACCTGGAGCCCATCTTTGAAAACTACATCAGCAAGCTGCAGAGGCAGGTGGATTGTCTGAGGGCGGAGCAGATGCGCCAGAGCTCGGAGATCAGGAGCCTGCAGGATGTTGTGGATGACTACAAGGACAAGTGAGGCTCCAGGAGGAGCAAAGGGGTGGGGAGGAACAAGGCAGGGCACTGGTTTATGGGGCAAGGCTTACTGTGAATGGGTGAGGGCTGGTGGGGCCCTGGACATCAGGCGCAGCCAGGCAGGCTCTGCACCACTGCACAACTGCATGGGCATGATTTTGTACACGGTAGCCCAGGAGTGATGGTATTGCCAGTCAGCTCTCAATTGTATTGGGTGGGAAGGGGTGGCAGAGGATCTTCATGGATGCTGGAGTCACCTAAGCCTGGGTTCCAGGGTGGGCTTAGCCACTTTCTGACTGCCTGCAAGGTCAGCTTTCTAAGCCTTTGATTTTCACATTAGTAAAGTAGGTTTAGTGAGTACCCTCCTTGTTGAACTGTTGTGAGGGGGAGATCTGTGGCCTTCAAATTTGAGTGTGCATCAGTGTGTTGAAATCAGATTGGTCTGGGATGGGCCCCGAGGGTTTTTATTTCTAATATGCTTCCAAGTGATGCCGATGCTGGTGAACTGGGAGCCACATATGGGGAACCACTGGTTTAGATAAAATATTCTTAATAGTTCTTAGACTGTTTTTGCACATATGAAGCACTCAATAAGCACTAGCTATTATTAGTAATAATGGTAGGAGTGACATGACTTACTTAATTCTAGGTCAGCTGCTCCTGTCCCATACAGGCAACTGAGCAGCCTCCCCCCGGTCCCACCTCCGCTTGCTGGGGGTGTAGGGTGCTTCTCTTAACATCATCTTGGCGTGCTTACTGCGTTGAGCAGTCACATGTGTGTGAGTCAACAAGGGGGAAATGAAATGCACACTGAAGGTGACGAGGGCAGAATGGCAGGTGAATTTTTTTTTCTTTTTTAAAAAATTTAGTAAAAGTAGTTGTTGTTTAGGTTATCATTTAAAAAAATGATCAAACTGGACAAATGTAGAAAGGTAAGATATTAAAATAAAAAGGACATTTTGGGGACATTCTATGTAGCTCTGGATTTTCCACATTGTGGGGCTGTGCCCTCAGCTGACCTGGAGAGCCAGGAGGTGGCTCCAGCTGCTTGTCAGTGAGAGTGGCAGGCCCTGGCAGGGGACAGCCGGAGTCCATGACCATAAAAGTGTGGGCAATTCCGAGCCTCCCACTGCAAGGAAAAATCTCAAGGAGCCAAGGTCAGTCCTTGGATCCTGTCTGTGTTTCTGACCTCCCCTCAACAGGTATGAGGAAGAAATCAACCGGAGGACTAGCAGCGAGAATGACTTTGTTGTCCTGAAGAAGGTGAGGGATGGGGGTGTCCAGAGGGGGACTGTGGGTTCAGGAAGCTGAGAAGAGGCAGGAACTCCTTTGGGATGCAGGAAGACTGAGGGTTGGACAGGTGAGCTTGGGGCCAGCTTGTCGAGGGTGTTTCCCAAATGCTGGGGCCCTGACTCTGAAACAGTAAGTCTCAAAAGTGTGTTGCTAATATGAATCTTGAAAAGTGTTTGAGTTTTTAATCTCTCCAGAGTCCTGAAAGTGGAATTAAATTAATGGGCAGCCTGGGGTGTTTTGCATGACTGGCCAGGATGAGGAGCTGATGAACACTTCCTTCTGGCCTGGAAAGCCCAGGTTTGCTGGCTCCTTATTTGAGTGAGGAGAGGAAATTTGCAGGCAAGGAAATAAACCCAGAGAGGCTTTGCCATTTGCCCAAGGCTGCCCAGACAGCTGGCGGCAGGGCAACTGAGTCAGACTGTCTTTGCTTGCTGTTCAGGATGTGGATTCTGCTTATATGGGCAAAGTGGAGCTGCAGTCCAAGGCAGACACTCTGCTTGAGGAGGTCGATTTCATGAAATATTTATTTCAATCGGTGAGTGAATATCTCAAATATTTCTATGAGATGATGAGCTCAGTCCTCATAAGAAACCCTTCTCTTTTCTACATCTGTCAGGGGGTGTGGGATGTAAGAGGAGGAGGTCTGACACCCAACCTTACCCCTGGGGGTGCCTTTCCCCAGTCACCTCAAGTCTGTGGTCCTAGAGTCGGAATCGTTTCAACCCCCAAAGCTCAGGATTCTGGGTGGGGCCCTGGAGATGGGAGGTGGGAGATAGTGAGACAGTCTCTGCTTCTGTCTGGAAAGGAAGGTTAATGCCCAGGACATATGGGGTAAAACCAACCAGACGCTTCATCAGCACTGGGGAGTAGATGGGGTCATCAGGGAACTCTGTGGGAGAGGGCAGTGTGGGTCATAAACGGAACACAGATGAAGACTGGAGAGGTGGGGATAACACACTCCTCCCAACCCTGGTCTAACTTGGAGACACCTTCTCTGGACTGGATACTGTCCTGGGAGCTGTACTGGGTCTTGGGTATCTCCAGTCTATAGATGAGAGAACAGGGGAACTGAGAGACTGAGTTCCTTGCTCAGTCACCCAGCTGGTTAACAGTGGAGCCCAGATGCTAAAGTTAGTCTGAACGTCTACACACATGGAGTCCTTTCTGCCGCCTCTGGGAGCTCACGTGATCTCAAGGAACAAGCCTGCCTGGCTGGGGGTCCAGCTCAAGATGGCAGCCAAGCCAGAGTAAGGCAGGATGGAGGGTCCAGGAAAAGTATGATGGGCAGCTCTGAGGTCAGGCTCCCTTCTTCTCTGAGCCTAGATCCGGATGCCTGTACCTTTAGTGAAGGTCCCTCTGGGCACACAACAGTGATTCCAAGAGCTTTTCCCAGAGAGCTTTTCTCTCTCAAGGCTTCCCCAGAGAGCCTTGGTTGGGGAGCACAGAGGGAAACTGAGGTCCCGGGGAGGGGGTGGGTGGAAGAAGTCAGCCTGTGTTCCATGCCTTGCAGGAGCTGTCTCAGATGCAGACCAACATCACCGACACCAACGTCATCCTGTCCATGGACAATAACCGCTCCCTGGATCTGGACAGCATCATCGATGCCGTAAGGATCCAGTACGAGGAGATTGCACAAAGGAGCAAGGACGAGGCTGAGGCCCTGTACCAGACCAAGGTGAGCATCACCATCCCCAGCCCAGGCCTGGTACCCTGAACCGAGCATACCTCCCAGAACTTGTATTGTCTTTTTCTTATTTCTAAAGTAAAACATGTTTGCTATAGAAAATTTCAAGATTACAGCTAAAGATTACTCATATCCCACTACCACTATGAATATGTCAGCATATTTTCCACTTGTTATTTGTAGCTAACCTTATTGAAAACTCACACATATCAGACACTGCACTAAGTGCTTTTATACAAAGAATTTCATTTACTCCTTACAACAAGGCTATGAGGTAAAGATTCATTTATTGTTTTACCAATAACAGAGTATGAAGTTACCAGTTTCCCTTGGCTCTTATGGTTGGGAAGTAGCAGAGGCAGAATTTAATTAAATTCAGGTGCACCATCTACACATCCATGCTCTCAGCAACCATGATGTTTTCTTATTTTTTCATAATGATATCTTTAAGAATATCTTTTTATATTTTTCTCTTTATTTCTTGCGAACACCTTTCTCTGATACTAAATATTTGACATCATTTTTAAGAGCAGGGTGGTATTTCTTGGTAAGACTATGTCTCCAGTTTTCAGATAAATGTCTTTGTAGCTAAGTTTTGGGGGACATCCTTGGTGACTTAACATAAATGGACTCGGAACTTTCTGGAGGGCGAACACAGCAGTTAAGAGTCAAAGGCCAGCCACTCAGTTCTGAACACCTGGCGCCTGAGATCCGTTTTGTGGGTTACCTGTGACCATCTCCAATCGTGGCTGGCCTCCACCCCACCGTCCTGCAGGCAGGTGTTCTGAGTGCCATGGGGTCTGGCAACAGACTGGGGAGATAGATGGTCAACAGTGAAGACTTCAGAATGCAGAGATGCACTGGAGCCCACCTCCCCCTTGTTTTCTTCAGAGGCACCCCGCTCTGCTTCCCCTGTAACAGACATCAAGAGCCTGGTTTTGTCGATGGCCTGCAGGTGGAGGTCCTCTTGATGGGACCATAGATACAGGAATGGAGATAGGAAAATGCTGAGGGCTTCTGAAGAAGTAAGGTCCTGAGTGTCAGAGAAATCCTTCTGGAAGAGGGGAGGAAGGAATATGGTGGGATAGGAAAAGGGAGAGGGGCTCAGTATGGGCAAAGTTTAGATGTGGGAAAAAGGAGGTAAAAGGAGGCATCAAGAAGCAGGTTTCTCTTGTTTGGTACTGATTCTGAATCTCTGTCTCGCGATATAGGTGTCTGTGTGTGTGCGTGTGCATGTCTGTGTGTGTGCGTGTGCATATCTGTGTGTGTGGTGTCACAGTTCAGATGAGGGAGGTTTGGTACAAGTGTGAGTGTGTGTATGGGGGATCACAGCTTTAGGGAGGCTTACTCTGGGACCTTCCCTAGGGGAGAGCAGCCTTGGGCGGGTCTGGGAAGGCAGACTTACTCCTTCCTGGAGGAGTGTGTGATTAGCAGCAGGCTGACCATGATGCTGCCCTTGACCCTTAGTACCAGGAGCTCCAGATCACAGCGGGAAGACATGGAGACGAGCTGAAGACCAGCAGGATGGAGATCTCCGAACTCAACCTCACCATCCAGAGGCTGCAAGCAGAGATTGGCAATGTCAAGAAGCAGGTGAGATATATGCTCAGGGCAGCTGATCAGAGCTTCTACCCCCCATGACACCCTGCCTCATGAAGCTCTGGAAACTCATGCCCCACATGGTTCTTCTCCTTGACTCTCCCTAGTAGATTGAGCACATGCACACCATCATTTCTGATGCAGAGGAGAGGGGACAACAGGCCCTCCAGGATGCACAGCAGAAGCTGCAGGACCTGGAGGCCGCCCTGCAGCAGTCCAAGGAGGAGCTGGCCCGCCTGCTGCGTGACTACCAGGCGCTGGTGGGAGCTAAGCTGTCCCTGGACATGGAGATTGCCACCTACCGCAAGCTGCTGGAGGGCGAGGAGAGCAGGTGAGCCGTGTCTCCGGACCAGAGTGCAGGCAGGCTGCAGCCCTGGAGCAGTGGGATTATTTAGAGAGTCCCAATTTATACAATCCAGCTTTCCTGGGAAGACTGGTAGCTCAGGGTGAGCAGAAACATTCAAGTCAGAAGCACAGGACATGTGAGTAGGCAGCATCATTGTCATGTGGTCTTATTCCCCAGTGCAACGTCCCTCATACCACAGCTTAAGCCACTGCAGCCAGGTGGTGACCCCCAGTGCTAAAAGGCTTCACTAAAATGCTTCAAATTCCCTCTGCCTGCACTGGCTCCCTGACCTCTCTGCTCCCAACACACCTCCCCTGCTCCCCATGTCTCCTGGCTGATGATTGCTTTCATTCAGGCTTTGCGGATAATGCTGACTGTGTGCACCTTGGTTTTTACAGGATGTCAGGGGAGCTGCAGAGCCAAGTGAGCATCTGTAAGTAGCAGAGCCCAGGAGTGGGGCTGGTTGGGGCTGGGGGATGGAGGGCCCATGAGAAGACTGGCTAGCAGAAATCTGGCAGGGGGCATTTTTGTGTCTAGTCCTACACAACGAAAAGCAAAGTAAGCAAGGACAACTGCACAGCCCCGAGAAATAGGTTGAAATAATATACGACCTTAGTTTTCCTTTGTTTTGATTTTTATGATGCCTAATAATTAGTAGTGGCTTAGAATTCTTCAGGGTGTAGCAAAAATGAAAATGCGCCCTGACATTCCTTTGTATTAGGAAGAATACTTCTGAAATGCGGAGACTTTGATTCATGCTTTTGGCAAGTCAGATGCAGCCAGTGATGAAGGATGTAGGGGGCTGCTCCGAGGGTAGGTGCAGGCGGGTCCGCCCTGCCCAGTCCTCTGACCCCCTTGTGGGCTGTCCTTGCCCCCACAGCTGTGCAGAGCAGCCAGCTGACCATCGGCGGAGGTGCCCGGGGCTCTGGAGATTACAGCGGTGGCGGAGGTTACGGAGGCGGCGGAGGTTACGCAGGCGGCAGCAGCTGTGGAAACTACGGAGGCGGCGGCGGCTCGCGCTGGGGCTCGGGCGGCTACGGAGGGGGCTCTCGAGGGGCCAGTGGAGGCGGTTATGGGAGCGGCGGTGGGAGCTGCCGAGAGAGTAGCAAAAGTAGCAGCAAGTACGGGGGCGGAAGCGGCGGCGCCTCCCGAATGCAGATAATCCAAACGTCTACCAGCACCTCCCACAGGCGAATCCTGGAGTAGAGTGCCAGGCTTCCGGGACGTCAGGCTTCTGCAACGCCTCGCGGCTCACAAGCACCACCTCCTGCCCCCACCCGCCCCGCCAATCCTGACCCCCATCCCCTTACCTTTTCGCGATGGGTCTCAGCAGTTTTGCCGATATATTCCACTCTAGACAGGGAATCAGGTGGATAATCCCAAACGGCAGATCTCTGTTTCCAAATAGAGACACTGACCTGTAGTCCAAACACAGCCAGGCACATTCTCAAGTGAGACGCCTCAGCTGGCCCAGCTTGGGGACACTTGCGGATAATGGAGAGTTGATGTCAAACATACCAGGTTTGTCACTCCAGACTCCCCTTCTTGCACCTAGGCTTCTCTGTGGATAATAACCCATTCCTTAGGGCTGGGGTTCCCAAACTCCAGAATCTAATATTAGCCTGATGACCTGAAGTAGAGCTGATATAATAATAATAGAAATAAGATACACAATACATGTAATGCAATTGAATCATCCAGAAACCATCTCCCCCCACCCTCTGGTCCAGGGACAAATTGTCTTCCACAAAACCAATCCCTGGTGTCAAAAAGGTTGGGGAACGCTGCCTTAGGGGACTTGAGAATGAGGTCTTTGGGTGAGTAGCTGAGGACAAGGCAGGCCAGCTTGGTAAGGAGAACTTCTGTGCCAGGGGTCGATTCCTGCCTCTTGGTCTGTAGCCCCATCCATTGCTATTGCTGGAGAGTGTGCATGTACACATCAGATACCTGTAAGTCCTGTCTGGTCCTGATTCTCAATCTCTGTGTCAGGAAACATTATCCCTTGGTTAACAGCCCAAGACGGGGTGTCCAGAAAGCAGAAATGCTTGTCCACAGGGAGGACTGTAACTAGCAGTGAGTGAAGGAGACGGTGGACAGCAGTCTGGTTCTATTCTGTCCTGACTTCCTTAGGAAGCTCCATTCTTTGGAAGTGTGGCCCTTCCTGAACTCTGCTTCATAATGACTTTCTGGAGAATTGCCCAGCAGGCTGGGCATGTGCAGCCCAGCACTGATCTGTCCAGGTGCCCACGCCCTGAGGAGTTTAAGAATCACACTTGGGTCTTGGGAAGGTTCAATCCTGAACTATTCTGCAAGCTGCCAGTTATTTGCAAGGTACAGCTTCATGCTTTCCCCAGACTGCAAAGTCCCTCCTGACTCTTGTTCTCTGTGATTCTCTCTTTGTGAGACTGTGACTGTTTATTTTGGGTCTCACATAAGATACTTGAGAAATGCTGGAGGGGACAGGATGGGGAAAGTATGACCAACTAATGGGGCCTTGTGGGCCTTGAGAGAGGGCCGGCTTTGCTGCTTAGATCTGGATTTCCCTCCGCTTGTTCGCTGAGTCCTAATATGATGTCCATGTCAGTGACACTCCTGAGGCATCTGCTGGACTCAGTGTGGGTTCCCTAGGAAGTACTGTGACCTCATCACCTCCTGGCTGAAGGTTGTACCTAGAAGGGCTTGACATTTCTGGTGTTTCTACAATAAATTTTCTGTGTTCTCCAAACTGCTGTTTGATCACATGAGTTTACTCTTTTTTACTTTCTGCAGGCTTCTGAAATTATTCATAATTGAAAAGTAAAGTTTACAGCTTTTATTAGTCTTTTATTGCATGAGTAATAGTTGATCCTCAAAAACCTTGCATACATAATCACACTAGTATAAACCTTAAAGTGGATGATCTTTGAAAAGTCATTTACACTTTTGTTCAGGAGGAATTTGTTTTGCTCCCATTGTGTGGCAGGCAGTGGCCTATGCACTGGGAATGTGATGTTGAATGAACACATCTCGGAATCTGAAGGTACTCACAACACAAATGGGGAGGGTACAGTGGGAGAGGAAATTGGAGTGTGGGCCCCTATGGACCCCTGGCCTGAGGGTGGAAGCAAGGCCACATTGAGGACAGAGGCAGACCCACCGCGCAGGAGCAATGGGGGCCGCAAGAGGTGCACATGCTGGGGAAGGGAAGTTTGGTCCCAACTGGCTCTTGAAGGGCTGGAAAGTAGGACAAATCGGGGAATGGAGTCAGGGAGGGGCCCTCCAGACAGGGGAATGGTCTGCTCAGAGTCTTGAAGATCAGCAAGTGTGAAAGTGTGTGAGTGACAGGGGACAGCCAGGTAGGAGAAACTGAACTGGAGAGAGAAGAAGCTGAGGCCATTAACTCAGCAGAGTTTATGGTCAGGGGTGTCTTTAACTGATGTCCCCAAGGGAGGTAGAGATGCAGAAATTCAAGGGTGGAGCAGGGTAAGCCATCACCTTATCCTCTGTGATATTTCTGAGTCCGTGTAAAGGAGTCACATAAAAGATGTGACCTGTTCTCTCATTCTCTGAAGGAATACAGACGGAATTTGGATATGGGATTCATTCGAATAGAACTGCAACTCCTTTTGATGAGACATTGTGTTCCCATGTGTACCCCTACATTCTCTTGAAGAAGTTTCTCCCCATCTCACCTGTCTTGGAAGCAGGCCTGTGGGGCAAGAATTGGGAAAGGGAAATGTGGGCAGAGGGGACCTGCCCTATTTCAGACCTATTTCAGACCTATTTATCCCCCTGCCCAAGGGGAGGGATAAAGGGAGCAGACAAATACAATTTCTACACTTAAAAGTCAAAAGAGCACAAAGACCAGGATGGGAAGACATGGACAAACAGCAGTGAGTAGAAACATGATTGAAAGTATTCAGCTGAGACAGCACACTAGAGAGTAGGGTGCACTGGCTTCGAGGCCAGGCATGGGGACCAACAAGAGCGTGATGTGTAGAGCCTCCTTTTTCATCTGTAGAAAGAGCCTAGAAGAGACGACCAAGATGGACAGGTGGGAACGCAGTGATTTGGCTCAATATTAGAAGCATCTTTTAATTAATCCTGATGTGAGAGAGGCCACGTGGATTTAGCACATTGTAAGCAGAGGTTGGCTAACCATTTGGCAGGAGGTTGAGGGAGGGAGTGAAGGATGGGTGGGGTTGTGTGCATGGCAGCATTTCATGTCTTTGTTGCCCTAAGAGTTTGTGCAATGAAGCCTGAGAAAAAAATGAATTCTACTCTCTGTTTTATAGTTGGGAAACTTGAGGTCAGATGCCAAGGAAGGATCAAGTCATGGAGAGGCCAAGAGCTCTCTAAGCAGGACTGTTTTCTGGCATCACCAGACCTATTTCAGGTGTGGATTTGATTGTCCCTGGGATCATGCACGTGTGTAGGATGTGTATGATGTTCTTAGGGAAGCCAAATTGGCTCTGGAAAAAAATACAATGGCAAGGCCAACCAGAGGCCATCTTTCCCATACTTCTCCTTCTGGGCAGGAGTTGGGATTGACTCAGAAAGCACGGCCCTGCCTTTTCTTTTCAGAAGCCCTGACCATCCCCATCATGGAAGACTGGGGGGCAGATATGTGCCTGAATCCAAGGATTCTTGGAACAGAGATTCCACAAAGCAGTGAGATGTGAAGGCCAAGGAGAAGGAAGGATCTCAGACTCTAAGGAGAAGTTTCACGTGATATTCTGGGGCTGAGCAATGGGGCTGGGCACTAAGAGACCAGAGGAGGTTCCCTGGTACAAACATTATTCCTGTTAGAGATAAGGAGAGATCCCATCAGGAGCAAATGCCTCTCATGTTTAGCTCATCCTGGTGAAAAACATGAATGGGTCCACAGCCCTTTACTATGTACAAAATGCTTTTACACGCATTCTCTCAGATGACCCTCACTGGTATTGGGAAAGTGCTGTGGAGATCACATGCGTCCCTTCCACGGGCCATAAGGTGCGCCATCCCTGCTTCTGGTCCATGCTATTCCTGCAAGGCAGTTACTCAGAGGGAGAGCCAAGCAGACCCATCCATCCACCAGCAGAGGGGCGGAGAGGTGGGAGCACAGCACCCAGGGCAACAAGACTCCCAGGGAAAGTGTGCCAGCTGACCCTCCCTCTGAGAGGCTGGGGCAGGGCGGGGAGTTCTGGGAATCTAAATGTAATTCCACCAGTTTCTCATCTACATAGATTTCGATCTTGAGACACGGTGAAGAGGAGGAGCAACCATGGCTCAATAAAATTTTCACTCCGTCTGACAAGGCGTACGTTTCTGGGCTGGGAGAGTCTTTGGTCTAAGGAAGTCTCTCAAGAATGTCACCTCACCCTCAGTGACGGCCCTTTGGCCCAGGAGGTGTCTTCAAATTATAAGCCAAGGGTTCTGATGGTTCCTCTTCAAGCTCAGTGTAACTCCCATTCTTTTGTTAGAACCACTGCCCTGGTTTTTATTAGCTTTCTGATCAGTCCTTCAGATTGCCTTCAGATTGATCAATGCTACATTGCAAGGCTGAGTTGGGAACTTGGGATGCTGGGAGCTTCTCCAGCTTGGAGGATCTGTTCTGAACATCCCAGTGCTATGCCTGAAGGGCTTTTAGAGGTGTTCTGGTGATGTGGCCCAGCTTCCATGCCTGTTTCAGTGGGCCCGGCCCCAGGGATCGTCCCCTCCCAACAAAGCAGGCATCCCACAGGGAGGGTTCTTACCAGTCTGGTCTCAATCCCTTCAGCTCAGGTGCGCTCAGCGTTCCTTTCTGTAGCGATGGCCCCTAGCTTCCTATTACAGATTTATGGACCCCATGATTCTTTTAGGTTTGCTCCCGCAAGATGCCCTCATTTCAAGAACTTGAACTTCCTTTCCAGGTCTTTTCACTGTTTTCAGTGAAACGTGGGGCTTGTTCCAAAGCTTTTCCTGATTATTATGTCTTCTTCTAGGTCCTTCCAAATGCAAAGACGAGAGAGATAATCCCTGCTCCCTCTCTCTATCATCTATTACACTTCAGTTTCCCTATAAGTTAGATATAATCTCTCTTTTATAGATGAGGAAGGCAAGGTCAGAGAGGGTAAGTGACCTGCCTAGGGTCACACAGCTAGAAATTTGCAGTCAGGAGGTAGACTCTGTGCCTCAAAGTAAGACAATCTCTACCTCTCTTCTTCCATATGCTCATCTTGAAATTCCTCCTTTCTGACCTCTGCTCTGCTCCAGCATTGCCAGTGGGTGACTTCTGGGGGCCTCCTTTGCTGTCAGTCTTGGAACAGGCTGCCCCTAGCTCTTCACTTGTCTCCGCTGTAAGGAGCCTCAGCCCTTGCTCTGCTGACTGCCCACTTTCAACATCTCACCCCGCCTCCCCATTGTCTGTGATTTTCCTTTAGGCCTTCCAGGCTTTAGCTTTCCCCTCTGCCCTGAGATTTTCTTCTCCCACGTCCCTGGTGGGGTGCCACAGGGCTGGGTGGCTTGTCATTGCATGTCTCTCTTTGACGCTTTTCTCAGTCCCATCCCTCGAAAAGCTCTCAAAATAATACCACACTGCCCCTCCCTCTCCCCTCAGCCTGCCTGTGACAGCCTCACCTAGTTGATCAGGTGATCTGGGGAGTGTGTGTGAAGATCCTGGGGATTGGAGGTCCTCCAGCACTCTGTCTGGCACTGTTGGGAGTACTCCTCAGGGACAGGAAATCTTGTGGGAAGCTGGGGAAAGAACAGGGCTGAGAAGGCACCCAAAGACACAGAGGACTTAGTCTTGCTTTCAGAAGGCTTACAAAGCAACTAGGAGACAGCAAACACATATGCACACAAGTGAAAATGAGCCAACTGATACATCAATGTGCATTTGAATCTGGCAGCAACTGAGCTTAGGAAAAGAAACCAATGGAGCAGCTGAATGATGTTAATCAAGGAACACTCCCTGGAGAAGTGGGCCTGTCCACTGCTCAGTGGAAGAGATGAAATATAGGCATCTGTCTTCAAGGCCTGCTAGACCAAAAACAGATATTCAGGCCCAGATGCTGAAGAATTGAGATCTTGACTATGGGCAGGAGTTTGAAGACAGTTGCCAAGGCAACTTGAAGGTCTTTCAGAGAAGAGTAGAAGTAGGCTTGGAATATGGAGTGGTACAGAGGAAAAGGGAAGAAGAGAATTTGGCCTGGGCAAAACAAATGAATGGCAAGGTCAATGTGTGAGCCCTGGTAAGAGGGTGATAAAGCTGAAAGTGATACAGGTGGCGGAGGCAGGCCAATGGCAAGATGAGACCCATGGGGTGGATGAAGGCAGGCATGTACTTGAGTCTAATGAGCTGGCCTTGTCAGTTTCCACCTGGGCACATATTTATGAACATAAAATGTCTTTTTTAAAATTGGAAGATAATAATTTTACAACGTTATGTTAATTTCTATTGTACAACAAAGTGACTCTGCTGTATGTATGCATGTACCTCCTCCCTCTTGAGCCTCTGCCTTCCTACCCCATCCAACCCGTCTAGGTCACCACAGAGCACCAAGCTGAGCTCCCTGTGCTAGACAACAGATTTCTATAATGTCCCTTCTTTAAAATGGGACTAATAACTCCTGCCACCTGGACTTTATGTGATTTTTAAATGAACTGTAGCTCCTACCACATGACTGGCACCTGTCAGGGTTAGTGTTTCTTTCTGGTTGAGTTTTTCTTTACTTTTATAAATGCAGGGAACGCAAATAAGCCAGAAATGAGGGCTTGTGGTTATCATCTTTCTCCCATCTTTGCTTTTTAATATCACCACACGCTCATCACCATCCTGGGGACTCGGCAGGACATGAACTTGGTCAACAGGCAGCGTTTCAGTTTCCAGTCGTTTGAGGAGATGTCAAAAGTAAGCAGTGAAAAGAGAATGGAAGTTTGATTCAGGAATTGGAGGATTCCCAGTAATTGACCATATGACTTGGGAAAATGTTTTGACATCTCTGGGTCTGCCTTCTCACTTTTTTGATAGGCAGGTTAGATGGTGGCACCGTGGAGTGATTCTCTTCCCACTCATTTACAGGAACCAATTCCCCCAGCCCATCCTTGAGCTCTTCTTCAGTTTCAGAGGAAGAACACTTGAATCAGAACCAGAAAACTCAGCTTCTAGTCCCAGATGTGTCTTTTCTGAGCTGGAGTATTTAAGATGCTGAATCTCTCTGAGTCTCAGTTTTGTGTTTCATAAAATGGCTTTAACACAGCACGACTGCCTAGTTCTCAGGACTCTTGTGGGAATCATATCTTCTGAGTCTGTTCTTGGTGAGGTGTAGGGTACAGATATCAGATGATGGGTATTTTATGCCTTCTTGTTGCTTCTAGTAGCAGCTAGTGTAAGTTTTGCAGTTCTGTGAATTGTCTATGGACTGTTTGACTATCTACCTCTTTGATTCTTCTCTATGTCAGTTTCTTAGTTGGAGGTTGTAAGCATGGCTCACTGCAAAGATCATCTGTGGGCTGGCAGAGGTAAGAATGAATACACACACACTCACACACACATACACATATGCACACCCCTCCAAACTGCTAGAAGGAATCGATTATGCAGTGATATGTCTCATGAGGGAGTGTGCTGAACTAAAAGGATTTTGATTGCCTGTTAAAAGATGATTAGGCAACAGACATCACTCTGCCAAGACCATCCCAAGTCACACTGTTCCCAGTGAGGGACAAGATCTGGATTACTCATTCCCTTAAGAGATCGTTGGTGTAGCAGCTCAAGAATGGTAGTTTTGGGACAGAGTCTGAGACAACAGTGCCATGGAGATGAGGGGAAGGGGAGCACTGGGGAGGTGAGGGGCACTTTCTGGAGGAGAGTGCAGGGCAGACACTGTGGAAAAAGAGGATGGAAAAGGCACAGTGGTGAGGAGCAGGCTGGAGAGGGTTTCCTGGTTCATAACCATACGGTGATGGGACCAGATGGTCTTCACTGACAACCTCCCTCCTGCATAGCTTGTATTCCCCAGTGGAGCCCTCACACTTAAGTCTATGACTGATCAATACCACTCAGGGTAGCTTAAAGCCAGCTGACGTCAGAATCCACTGCTCACAGAGTCTTCAATTCTGCATTTACATGCCAGGGTGAGGAGCATGCCTGGCTTCTAAGAAGTGTCAGAATGAAAGTCTGTGTAGGGTCCAGGTCTTCCCAGATTCCAGTGCCACTACTGCCCATTAAGACTAACCAAGGGTTGCTCTCCAGGAAGGCCCCTGGGGATTGTTTCCTGACCCACTGCAATGCACGCTGGGTCCTTCTGCATCTGAATGGAAGCAAAATCCAGATCATGGACTCGATGGACATGAGTTTGAGCAAGCCCCGAGAGTTGGTGATGGACAGGGAAGTCTGGCATGCTGCAGGCCATGGGGTTGCAAAGAGTCAGACATGATTGAGCAACAGAACTGAACTGGCAGCAAAGTCCCTACTGAATTCTGAATCTTCCCTTTTTAAAGTAGACTGGAGAAACATTTTTCAAGCATGTGCATGTGTCTGGAGCCATGGACTCAAAGGGGTAAAATAGGCCTTCTACCCTTGGAGCTCTCTGCAAGGGAATGGCTTCCCAGACTATCTGATTTTACACACAATGAGCAGCACATCCCAAATTTAGCTTCTGTGCTGTCATATAACATGTGGGTTAGGATCTTGTGCACTGCAGCTTGGCATCCCCTGTTCAATCCCAGCCGTGCTGTCTGCCATCTATGTAAACTTGGCAAACTGTCCAACCTCTGTGTCTCAGTTTACTCATTTTAAAAATGGGTAGCATAGTAGTGTCTATCTCAAAGCATTTCTTGGAAGTTGGTATATATAAAGCTCTTCCCTGGTGACTCAGTGGTAAAGAATCTACCTGCCAATGCAGGAGATGTGGGTTTGATCCCTGGGTCAGGAAAAGCCCCTGGAGAAGGAAATGGCAACCTACTCCAGTCTTCTTGCCTGGGAAATCTCATGGACAGAGCAGCCTGTGGGCTACACGGGGGTGCAAAAGAGTTGGACACAACTTTGCAACTAAGCAACAACAACATGTAAACCAGTCCTGGTACCTGGTCAGTTATTGATACATTATTATTAATTAGCTATTCTTACTCTAGCTTGCCATTATAATTACTCTCATTACTATTATTGATGTTGTTACTATTGACATTACTGTTGTCCAGAAGCAATTTAAACCTCTCAGGCCAGCTTTCCCGACTTCCATCATTGTTCTCTCTTCCAAATCTACATCCATCTTTTCATACAGTCTAGTGTGAGTCCTGAATCACTCGTCAAGTCTCACTGCCACTCCTTTGTTTTACAGAATGTATGAAATAGCATCTGTGTGTTTGTCTCATTCTCCATATGCTTTTGTGTGTGTGTGTGTGTGTGTGTGTGTGTGTGTGTGCCATACCTTGTGGCTTGTAGGATATTAGTTTCCGATCAGGGATTAAACTTGCGCTTTCAGCACTGGACCACCAGGGAATTCCCGCCATATAGTTTTTCGACTGGTATTTGCATGCCATCCATTTGCACTTGTTTTCTCTTGCTGATTCTGCCCTTGATCTGTTCCTGCTCTGGTCAACCTCTAAGGAGAAGGAAAAGCCAGAAAGCTAGAAAAGAACAAGCATCTCCTTTCTGGTCCTTTCAGAGCACAAACCCACCCACCCATCCTGTTCCATGATAGTTTCTACTTCTCTGACATTAATGCAGCCCACATATAAAGTCTACATTTAATAAAAGAGCTTCTTTTAATTTTTCACTTATTAAAGACAGCACTTGCTGAGCTCTGAGGTTTGGAGGGCAGATCTCAGAAATGGGCTGAAGAGCTCCTTCTGAGACTCAAGTGTGGGGAGCTGCACCTGCCAGGCTCCAGGAGAATGTGCTGAGCAGCTTCCACGGGCAAGGCAGCAATGGGAACTTCCCTATTTCTGTGACAGGAGGTTATGAAATCCTACCAAGAGGCAGCAGGTGGCAGATGTGGGGTCCCATTTTCCTAAGTCGCAAACTCTCGAAGAGAGATTTTGCCTGATAACAAGATTACCACACGAGTGATCTTGCGTGTGCAGCAACTTTGAGAGCCATCCTGAGAGCTAGGTGTGTAGCGTTTATCATACTGTTGAGGCTCGTAAATATCTTGTATGGCTGCAGGCGAGCCAAACCTTGGAAAGGCGCTGCATCTCGCTGATTCTAGGGCCAAGCCCAGCTGGCTGCCTGTATATAAGGGGAAGTCTCTGTGCTCCAGGTAGAGGAGTGTTAGCTTCTTTCCTTTCTCTCCACGTGGCTCCTTCTCTCTCCACGTCAACATGAGTCGACACTTTAGCTCCAAGTCCGCGTACCGTTGTGGCAGTGGAGGAGGGGGCTTCAGCTCTGGCTCTGCAGGGGTGGTCAGCTACCAGCGCAGGTCCACCAGCAGCTCTGTGCGCCGCAGCGGGGGAGGCGGTGGGAGATTTTCTGGTGGAGTGTGTGGCGGTGGTGCTGGTGGTGGTTTTGGAAGTCGGAGTCTCATTAACCTTGGGGGCAGCAAAAGCATCTCCATTAGTGTGGCCGGAGGAGGTGGACGTGGCGGTTTTGGTGGTGGTTATGGCGGCGGTTATGGCGGTGGTGGCTTTGGGGGTGGCGGTTTCGGTGGTGGTGGCTTTGGGGGCGGCGGTTTTGGAGTTGGTGGCATTGGGGGTGGCTTTGGGGGTGGTGGTTTTGGCGGAGGTGGTTTTGGTGGGGGCGGTTTTCCTGTCTGCCCTGGTGGCATACAGGAAGTCACCATCAACCAGAGCCTTCTGCAACCCCTCAACGTGGAAATTGATCCTGAGATCCAAAAATAAAGAGTCGAGAAAGGGAGCAGATCAAGTCCCTCAACAACCAGTTTGCTTCCTTCATCGACAAGGTGAGTCTATCCGTTCAGTCCTCCTGTTCCATGTGGGATTGGCCCTGCCCAGGCGGTGTTTGAATTGGAGCCTCAGGTTTCTGTGGTTGGATTGTTAAAAGGATAGTTTGTGGAGTTGTCTTCAGGAGATACATTAGAAGTATGTTTGCAATGATGCTGATGACTAACTTTTCTCTTGGGCAAAAAGGTCTGTGGTCCACATAAAGGAAGGTCAATTTGACCTCACCATAAAGTGCTTTTTTTTTTTTTTTTTTTTTAAATTCAACTCCTGAGCTGAATTTGGCCTCATAGATGTTGAATAAAGATAATAGAAATGAGGTTAATTCAGCCTTCTAGGATTCAAACAGAACTCTGGAAAGGCCTTCCTAACCATAAAAAGGGACTTACTTGAATATAAACAGAGCATATGGTGATATTGTTGCCAAAAACGTACAGTAAGTCAAGGTCAAGCATCTCTTGCTGTCGTAAGAGGAGAAACTGCACCCTGAGGATTTTCCATTGATACTGGACCAGGGTGGAGAACTTTTTGTGCTTGTATTTCCAAGTATCTGCTCTAGAAAAGAATGTAAATTATTTTTTACTTGATCATCAATAATGTCAACACAATAGATTTGAAATTCACTTTTTGAATTTTCCCAACATTCTTTTGAACTATGTTTGCTCAAGGAAAGCAAAACAATTTTTATGGTACTCTACCTAAAAAAAAAAAAGAAAAAAAGGAAAGTAAATCTCTTAAGTATCAAGTATCTGTTTCAAAATATAATTGCAGTAATTTTATATGTGCTTTGCTATTTGGATAGCTACTCCCTTCCAAAGTTCCAATGGAAACTTTTAATTGCCATTGCCAATCTCATAGAAACTGAGTTCACAGTGAGTTGGGTTTTGTTATGAAGATGATGCCAACTTGATCATCTTCTTCCTACTTTTTTCCTCTTCCATGGCCAGGAAAATAGGCATTGAAGTTCTTTCCCAAGTGGCTGGGCCTGGCTATGTGGTAGGCCTTGGTACTCAGCGGCCATAGGACACATTTCTGTACCAGTGGGTAATGGGGTCCTGTGTTCTTAGGTGAGATTCCTGGAGCAGCAGAACCAGGTGCTGCAAACAAAATGGGAACTGCTGCAGCAGATAAACACCTCCACCAGGACCTACAGCTTAGAGCCCCTCTTTGAGGCATACATCAGCCGTCTTAGAAGGTCTGTGGACCAACTGAAGAGCGACCAGTCTCGGCTGGATTTAGAATTGAAGAGCATGCAAGATCTGGTGGAAGATTACAGGAGCAAGTAAGGATTACTGGCTGGACTACTCTTGGCTTTTGTTGTAAAATATTTCCAAAAGGTAGCAAGCTAAGACTACAAGCAGCATATAACAATACCTTTTCATAGGTTAGAGGGAAGTCAATTTGGCATTTTCAGAAATCTTAGTTTTCTCAGACGCTGGTAATAGTTCAGTGGTTTTATTGCTTAGAAGGTAAGATGTCTTAGGCTCACCTCCCCGAATCTCCTCCTCACTTCTGATTTCCTTGCAGGTACGAGGATGAGATCAACAAGAGGACAAATGCAGAGAATGAATTTGTGGGCATCAAGAAGGTGAGACAATTCTGTAGGATGCCTATCACATTTGAAATAAGTAAGAGTGGAGGATGTCCAATACCTAAGCAGAAAGAGGTCATAATGTGGAGAATCAGTTAGTGGGCCTGAGGAACAGCCGAGGTGGAGATTCCCCCTGCCTGATACTATCACAGACCTGGACTTGTTCAGACGCTCTGCTTCTCCAGATCCCTCAGGACTTCCTGGAGTGAGGAGGCAGTTCTCAGCAAGTCAGACAAGATCACTTGTGATACCAAGGGGTGGGGCAGAATAGGGATAAAGAAGTGAAGAAGACGTCTTGGAAAATCCCTTCCTAGCAGGTGAGAGGGACTCACCCTGAAAAGACTCTGACTGCATGATGTTCATGGTTCTTCCAGGATGTGGACGCTGCTTACATCACCAAGGTGGACCTTCAAGCCAAATTTGACAACTTGCTTCAGGAAATTGATTTCTTGAAAACACTCTACCAAGCAGTAAGTTCTCTAGTTTCAACCAGGTTTACCGAAATGGAGAACCTTTAAGCCCAAACCCACTTCTATTCAGAAGAACAGAGAGATACCTTTCTTCTCCTGAAACCCTCTCCCTGTCCCAAGTTGTTCTTTAGTTTTAACATGGTAAGTCACTGAACTGTTATGCCTTGCAGGAGCTCTCTCAGATGCAGACTCATATTAGCGATACCAATGTTATCCTTTCCATGGACAACAACCGCAATCTGGACCTGAACAGCATCATTGATGAAGTCAAAACCCAATATGAAGAGATTGCCCAGAGGAGCAAAGCTGAGGCTGAGGCCCTGTACCAGACCAAGGTGAATGGGCTGATGCCTGTCCAGTTTTCCTAAAATGTCTTTTCTTGCTATCGTGATTTTTCTCTTACATTTGTGTGCATGAGTCGTGGTGCATTCTGCCACCTCTGAATGACTTGATCTATCACATTTAGTATGAAGAGCTCCAGATCACTGCTGGGCAACACGGAGACAGCTTGAAAAATACAAAGATGGAGATTTCTGAGTTGAATCGGGTGATCCAAAGACTTAGATCTGAGATCGACAGTGTCAAGAAGCAGGTACTTGCTTCCTCCTTCAACTACTCAGTTATATGGAATGGGTTGGGGTGTCCAGGTTATTGGAGGATGTGTTCCTAATTTTGAGGCTTACAATCCATATGAAGGTTGTATTGTTACCCCTAGTTCTTTGGTGACTATGGTTTCTAGAGTTTGGCCATGATGCTAGGTTCTCCTTGGGGAAATTTATGAAAATGACCTAGTAAAGAAATATAGTGGTCATGAGAGGTCTAGCCCATGGCCCAAAGTGAGACTTAAAAAATGGTGACTGAGGGGAAAGGCAACCAGGAGAGTAGGCATCTGGAAGAACGTCAGATCTGTAGGCAGTTAAAGAGTCTCAACTTAGGGCCCAGAGAGGCTGCTGTATCACCTTTATTTAAGGAAGTTGACACAGTGATGTATTATCTCAAGACAGGTGAATGCAGGTCCTGTAACTCTGGGAGCCAGAGTACTGGCCTTACAAAGGTGGAGAGATTAATCTGAGACAGAAAGGCCAGGATAGAATTATGTATTCAGAGAGTGTATAATATGCTGGATTCTCCTTTTCCAGATCTCTTCGCTGCAACAGGCCATTAGTGATGCTGAGCAACGTGGTGAGAATGCCATTAAGGATGCCCAGAACAAGCTGAATGAGCTGGAGGACGCCCTGCAGAAGGCCAAGGAGGACATGGCCCGCCTGCTGCGCGACTACCAGGAGCTGATGAACACCAAGCTGGCCCTGGATGTGGAGATCGCCACCTATAGGACCCTCCTGGAAGGAGAGGAAAGCAGGTGAGGAAGGGACCCTGGGCAGTTGGCCACTTCCTATGTGCTTCCTCCCTTGGACACTGGTTGCTGTTGAAGATGCAATCATGTGACTGCAACTAGTCCTGGGTATGGGGAAAGGAAAAGCACACAGCACAGGAGGAAGGGCTTCACTTTGGGAGCCAGAGTCCCAAGCTCTTTTTTTGAAGGCTGTTGCATCGCTCTGAATTCTTTGAGAGAGAGCAATTTATGCTTCACCTGAGTGTGTGTGTGTTGGTCACTCAGTCATGTCCAACTCTTTGCAACCCCATGGATTGGGGCCCACCAGGCTCCTTGGTCCATGGGATTTTCTAGGCAAGAGTATTGAAGTGGGTTGCCCTTTCCTTCTCCAGGGGATCTTCCTGACCCAGGGATCGAACCTGGGTCTCCCACTTTTCAGGCCAGACTCTTTACTGTCTGAGTCATACTTGGGCACCTGGGCTGGCTCAAATGTCATCTGACCTAAAGCCAATGTCTTTGGATGTGGTGGGCATATTTACCTTGTCTAATTTACATGAAGGTTTTGCCCTGTTAGTACTGATGCTGAGAAAAATGACCGAGTTCGAGAGGCCAGAGGGAACTGGATTAGGTTTCAGATGAAACAGACTGGGGGACTCCCAGGTGGGAAGACTCCTTAAAGATGGCTGAGAGGGTCTGGGGAGGCAGTCTATGAAGCTGGCATCATGAGTATTGTGCTTTTCTTTCTCCTTCAGGATGTCTGGAGAGTGTGTCCCGAACGTGAGTGTGTGTAAGTACAAGCTGATTTCTCAGGGCTTCTTCTCGGGTGCAGGGCTTGCTGGTCTTGCTGGGGTGGAAAGGGAGTTGGGGTTGATGATAACGAGGTGTTCTCTTGCAGCTGTGAGCACCAGTCACACCAGCATCAGCGGCGGCAGTAGCCGAGGAGGCATTGGTTTTAGCTCCGGTGGCAGCGGCTACGGTTCTGGAGGTGGCGGCGGCTACGGTTCTGGAGGTGGCGGCGGCTACGGCTCTGGAGGTGGCAGCAGCTATGGCTCCAGAGGTGGTGGCAGCTACGGCTCTGGAGGAGGCAGCAGTGGGAGCCGTAGAGGTGGCTCTGGAGGAGGCGGTGGCGGCTCTGGAGGCAGCTTCGTCTCCTCTGGAGGTCGGGCATCCAGCACCAAGACCTCCGGTGGCAGTTCCAGTGTGAAGTTTGTCTCCACCAGCTATTCCAGAGGTCCCAGATAAAGAGGTCTTCTCTCCTCCATTAGCTTTCTCTCTCCATCACTACCAAATATGCTTCCGAGTGCCTTACTGGAGGAAAAAAAGCTATAGTTACACTGGCTTATCCTATTCCCTAGCTCTGTCCTTTCTGCTCTGATTTCCAAAGAAAAATTTAAAATCAGTGGCAATCTCAGTCCCTCAGCTAGGACCCTGCTCTGTACTCTGCCCAAGAAACACTTCAACAATCACTGCTACACACATTACATTTCAAAGCACCTCCTTAAGTCAGCCAGAGGAGAGCTGGTCAGACCCATGGCTTCTTTGCCATGGACGGAGCACAAGCTTGGGACAGCTTTAATATCCTAACTCGCACAGCAAGGTCTGTGCTGCTTTGGTTTTGTACATAAGGTGTAAGCCAGTTGTCTTTTGTGGAGAGGTCTTAAACTCCCTGTTTCCTGTGTTGCTGCAATAAACTGCATTTGAAATTCTCTCTGTGTCTCCATCTCCTTTGTTCACAGCACTGTCCATCCTGGATGGGTGTTCTGTGGGGAGAAGAAGACCCTGGAGCCCTATGGCATGTGTGTGTTGGGGGGTTGGGGCACATGAACATGAGCAAGGTGGGGATGCTGGTCAGACAACATTTAACTTTAAACATTCAACATTTAACTAGAATAAATTCTTGCCCAGAAGGTGAAGGTGTCATGAGAAATAGAGCGACTAGAGTAGCAGGTTTTACTCATCTGAGAGGGCTTTTTTGAAAAGGGCGGTGAACCAAGAAGGTTGGGAAAGAGAAATCTGGCATTGGAAAGGGGGGAAAGTATTATTGGAAAAGCAATTGTTTATGTGGAATAGCCAGTGATGATGTAATCAAAGAAAACTTGGGTCCCCTTGCTCTTGTGCAGTAAAGCCCGTATACTGATATCAGGTTGTGATAAAGGAAAGTACAGTGTTTACGGTAGGTACCAAAAAGGAGTCTGGGGAACTAATACTCAGAAGGCCCAGACTCTGTGATGGCTTTCTGGGAAAGGTCTTTTTTTTTTTTTTTTCCAGGAAAAGGAAGGATTTATTACTTGCAGCAAGTAAGGAGAATATCAGAGATGTTTCCCAAAGCAGTGTCTCCCCCAACAGCAAAATTGCGAAAGTTTTGGAGTTTCTTAAATTAATTTATTTTTAATTGAAGGATAATTGCTTTACAATGTTGTTTTGGTTTCTGCCATACATCAACATGTATCAACCATAGGTATACATATGTCCCCTCCCTCTTAAACCTCCCTCCTACCTTTTCCCACACCTCTAGGTTGTCACAGAGCCCTGGTTTGGGTTCAGGGAAAGGTTCTTAAAGACAGGTTGAGGGAGAGGGTTTCTTCTGATTGGTTGGTGGTCACGTAATTGGGAGACAACATCATTAACCTTTTGGTTCCAACTGATGTGGGATCTCCATGCTTGTGGTCAGCACACAGTCAAACTTCCACTTGGTGGGGATTTCAGTATTTGTAGAACAGTTCAAAGTTGTAGAACAGTTCAAAGGGGCTTCCCTGGTGGCTCAGAGGTTAAAGTGTCTGTCTGCAATGTGGGAGACCTGGGTTCGATCCTTGGGTAGGGAAGATTCCCCTGGAGAAGGAAATGGCAACCCACTCCAGTACTCTTGCCTGGAGAATCCCATGGACGGAGGAGCCTGGTGGGCTACACAGTCCATGGGGTCGCAAAGAGTCGGACCCGACTGAGCGACTTCACTTTCACTTTCAAAGTATATGACTCAGAGTATTATCTACAATCCTTGAGGAGGAACTAAAGGTCCTTGACTTTGTTTAATGGATGAACTAGCCTTATTTTCTCTTGCTGGACTGTTTTCTTTGTTTCTGCATTTTCTCACTTCTCTAATTAAACTGATCTTTAGAACCTGCTGCTACTAAGTCACTTCAGTCATGTCCAACTCTGTGTGACCCCATGGATGGCAGCCCACCAGGCTCCTCCGTCCCTGGGATTCTCCAGGCAAGAACACTGGAGTGGGTTGCCATTTCCTTCTCCAATGCATGAAAGTGAAAAGTGAAAGTGAAGTTGCTCAGTCATGTCCGACTCTCAGAGACCTCATGGACTGCAGCTTACCAGGCTCCTCCATCCATGGGATTTTCCAGGCAAGAGTACTGGAGGCTAGCCTAGGAGGAGGCTAAAGTTTTTCTGCAAACAAGAGGCAGGCTGAGGATCTAGGGGAGGGTTCTGTGATGGGACGGCCCCCCTGCTAGAGTCCCGCTTGGCTACAATGCGAGGAGTGTGAGTAACATGGGGTCCACGGCTACTATAGTCAGAATACAGACTTAGGTATAGGGAGTTCAAGAACCAAGAGTGGTAAAGGAGAGCTAGACATTCATTTCCTCTCTCTTTCAGGCCATCATTCAAAGTTCTGCTTAATGTAAGAAGTTCATTTGTGGATATATAGCCCACACTGCTATAAAGTAATACAATGGGATAGCATAGTGGCCAGAAGCATGAATGTTTGGAATCAGATATTCTTGGGATTGAACCACCACCATTAACGAACTCTGTGATAATGTGAAACTTATAGACCTCGCTACACCTCAGTTTTATTATCTCTAAAATGGAGATAATAATGCCTTCCTCATGGAAATTACTGTGAGAACTGAATGAGATGATGAATGAACGTGGCTTAGCATATAATAAGCCCTCAGTGAGTTGTAATGATAATGGTGGTGATGGTGATGATGGTGATTATCTGGTTGTTGTAACCTTGCTTATTGGCCTCCACATAACTCAGCAGGTGTTTGTTCTAAGGAATATCAGCTTCCTAGCAAAAGCTGAAAAAAAAGAAGCCATGAAAAAGTCTGTCAGTTTTCTGAGGATCAACTTTCTTAGGTTTCTATTAGGAAACATGTTTCTAGCTCCAGTGTTAGTGAGGGCTGAAGGGAATAAAGAGGGCATAGATCAACATGAGTATCATTTAAGTGTCTATCATTGAACTGACTATCCCTTCTTCCTGATCACCTCTCCATCAGAGCTGCTTCCTGTCTGACTGATGTGAGAGTCAGGAAGGCTTTACGATGGATAGAAAGAACAAAGAACTTTGATTCAGAGAACCTGGGTTTAATCCACTGTGGTATTTATGGGGCAGACAAAGGAAGATAATCCACAGCTTACTGGACAGGTGGATCCTTGGACAAGTCACTTGATCATTCTGAGCCTCAGGAGTCTTGTAGATGAAGAGGGGGTGAGAACATTTGCCTCTAGACATCAAGAGGATAAGATATACAGTGTAGAAATGCTTTGTGAACTGTGAACTTGTCAAACAATATTTAAATGAAATTAAAAGGGAGTGATGAATGAGTAGAAGAACATGGTTGGTTGTCAGGGCCACCAAGGGGAGAAGTATCTTGACAAGGTCACTGTGACACAGTGATAGCTTGTAGGGACAAAACATTGGTTTTGTTAGTGAACCCAAGTTGAATCTAGTTCTGAGGCCTAGTATTTATAGGCCAAACATATAAGAGATGGAAACATAAACCAGGATATCTGTGTATTAGCTTGTGGGAAACCTGTATTTTCAGTGGTTGAAGTACCAGAGCCACCCCACCCTGTTATCAAGATCCCTGGGAAACTAAATTAGTCACAAGGGGTGGCTTGGTACTTGTGGATTTAGAACAATGGGAGTTGGAAGGCCTTGAGGGAGCTGGCTTCCTCTCCTCCATGGGAGAACAGACCTCTGAAATTACCAGATACAGTTCTGGGGACACTGTTGAATGAATAGTGATGTATTCTGGCACTCTGGCACACACTTCCTAATCTCTTTCTAAGTTACAAGTTTCTTTAGTCATATGTCAATATTGGAGATACCCTTGCTTGTTTCTTTTCTACCTAGGTTTTCTTGGTAAGGTCAGACATGAAACAGAAACCACTACAATTTATAGGGAAACTTATCAAAACTTGTAAGGTCACAGGACTATATGGAATCTCTCTGTTAGTATATAATAAAGAACTAGATGAGATGGTTTGATGGCATCATCGACTTGATGGACCTGAGTTTGAGCAAGCTCCAGGAGTTGGTGATGGACAGGGAAGAAAGGCATGCTGCAGTCCATGGGGTTGCAAAGAGTCGAACATGACTGAGCAAATGAACTGAACTGAACTGAACTGAAAGAACTAAAATGAGTATGATCAGGCACTCCAATGCATTAATACTAGAAGGACAGGAAAGGGAAAATCTAGATTCTGATCAGTTCAACAAATAGTTCCTGCACACATTCTGTATGTCAGGGACAAGTCAAACATTGGAAATACTCTGATGAGTGAGACATGGTTCTTGCCCTCGGAGGCTTGGGTGATAAGAAGTACGCCAACGTGTCATTATGATGCACACACCCCACGCAATGATAGAAACATACAAGGTATGGAAATGGCACATACAGAAGTGAGAGTGATAACAAGGGATGCCTGGCAGGGTTTTAGAGGATAAATAGGAATTTTTCAGGCAGACAAGGAAGGTCAAGACAGACAATGACATTGAAGGTAGAAGACACTCCGGGTAGAAGGAGTACAAGCAAAGACAAAGACAAGAAAGAGTGAAATTGCATGAAATAATTGAACATCTGAAGGATCATAATATTACTGACAATAAATGAAGGTGAAGAGTTAGATTCAATCAAGAAAGGCCTTGTACTCAATCAATAGAGTCTAGGATATAGATGGTGGGGTCAGAAGTTCTCAGATGGGGTTTTGGGATCTACTGGCTTATTGTAACCTACTAAGGGAGGAAAGGGGGTTACATTATGCTACTTGAATAAGAATTGAGCGTGACCCACAGTTTGTCATGTACTTGAGTATTTTTGTTGTTCAATTGCTAAATTGTGTTCAAGTCTTTGTGACTCCATGAGCTGCAGCACGCCAGGCTTCCTGACACCTTCACTATCTCCTGGAGTTTGCTCAAACACGTCCATTGAGTCAGTGATGCCACCCACCCAATTCATCCTTTGTCGTCGCCTTCTCCTTCTGTCCTCAATCTTTCCAAGCATCAGGGTCTTTTCCAATGAGTGGTCTCTTCACATCTGGTGGCCAAAGTATTGGAGCTTCAGGTTCAGCATCAGTCCTTCCAGTGAAAATTCAGGGTTAATTTCATGAGTTTACCCTAAGAAATTTGATCTGCCAGTGGATGATCTACTTGTGGAAGTGTAATTTTTTAAAGATATTTTTTGGCTGCGAAGCTGTGATGGATAAGGAAGAGACAATAAAGGGATTTAATGATTGAGTGACAGGGTTAGATTGGTGTTTTGGAGGGATCACTCAGACCAGATTGAATGCGTGTGAGTGATAGTTGCTCAGTTGTGTCCAATTCTTTACAAACCCATCGATTATAGCCTTTAGACTCCTCTATCCATGGAATTCTCCAGGCAAGAATACTGGGGTGGGTTGCCGTTTCCTTCTCGACAGACCCAATTGGAGGGGCCCATATTGAAAGTAGGAAGGCTTGTTAGAGGATTATTCCAAAGGTGCAGGCAAAAGACAATCAAGGCTTGCATCTCAGCTCAAGTCCTTAGAGGTGGCAGAGTGGCCAGAAATGAGGATGAGGAGCTGCATTCCAGAGGTAGTCAGGAATTGAATCATCAGGGCCTGGTGATGGATTGGAAATGGGTTGGGGAGGTGGGTGAGGCAAAGGGAGGAGTAGAGGGTGGTTCCGTGTTCCTGGTTTGGATAATAACAGAGAATACAGCAAGACGGCAGGTGGGGAGAAATGCTGAGTTACTTCTTTTGAGGTGTCTCCACTCTATCCATGTAATTATTGGGACTAGGGCTATAAACTGAAGTCATCAAAATTTGAAAGTTAGAGTAAACCATCAGATAACTCAGAAGAAGGAATAGAGCGAGAACTGCAGAGAACTTCCAATAGCAAAGCCAAAAATACATGAGAGAAATGGGCTAAAACGGAGAAAACTTAAAGACCACAAGATCAGATCAGATCAGATCAGTCGCTCAGTCGTGTCCGACTCTTCGCGACCCCATGAACCGCAGCACGCCAGGCCTCCCTGTCCATCACCAGCTCCCGGAGGTCACTCAGACTCACACCCATCAAGTCAGTGATGCTATCCAGCCATCTCATCCTCTGTCGTCCCCTTCTCCTCCTGCCCTCAATCCCT
This sequence comes from Tragelaphus eurycerus, assembly GCA_935064755.1. Classification (NCBI taxonomy): domain Eukaryota; kingdom Metazoa; phylum Chordata; class Mammalia; order Artiodactyla; family Bovidae; genus Tragelaphus; species Tragelaphus eurycerus. The sequence continues at coordinate 29,182,375 of CAKXYN010000010.1, read as the reverse complement.
CCCAGCATCAGAGTCTTCTCCAATGAGTCAACTCTTTGCATGAGGTGGCCAAAATACTGGAGTTTCAGCTTTAGCATCATTCCTTCTAAAGAAATTCCAGGATTGATCTCCTTCAGAATGGACTGGTTGGATCTTCTTGCAGTCCAAGGGACTCTCAAGAGTCTTCTCCAACACCACACTTCAAAAGCATCAATTCTTCGGCGCTCAGCCTTCTTCACAGTCCAGCTCTCACATCCATACATGACCACAGGAAAGACCATAGCCTTGACTAGGCGAACCTTTGTTGGTAAAGTAATGTCTCTGCTTTTGAATATGCTATCTAGGTTGGTCATAACTTTCCTTCCAAGGAGTAAGCGTCTTTTAATTTCATGGCTGCAGTCACCATCTGCAGTGATTTTGGAGCCCAGAAAAACAAAGTCTGACACTGTTTCCACTGTTTCCCCATCTATTTCCCATGCAGTGATGGGACCAGATGCCATGATCTTCGTTTTCTGAATGTTGAGCTTTAAGCCAACCTTTTCACTCTCCACTTTCACTTTCATCAAGAGGCTTTTTAGCCCCTCTTCACTTTCTGCCATAAGAGTCGTGTCATCTGCATATCTGAGGTTATTGATATTTCTCCCGGCAATCTTGATTCCAACTTGTGTTTCTTCCAGTCCAGCATTTCTCATGATGTACTCTGCATATAAGTTAAATAAACATGGTGACAATATGCAGCCTTGACGTACTCCTTTTCCTATTTGGAACCAGTCTGTTGTTCCATGACCAGTTCTAACTGTTGCTTCCTGACCTGCATACAGATTTCTTAAGAGGCAGATCAGGTGGTCTGGTATTCCCATCTCTTTCAGAATTTTCCATAGTTTATTGTGATCTACACAGTCAAAGGCTTTGGCATAGTCAATAAAGCAGAAATAGATGTTTTTCTGGAACTCTCTTGCTTTTTCCATGATCCAGCGGATGTTGGCAATTTGATCTCTGGTTCCTCTGCCTTTTCTAAAACCAGCTTGAACATCAGGAAGTTCACGCTTTACATATTGCTGAAGCCTGGCTTGGAGAATTTTGAGCATTACTTTACTAGCGTGTGAGATGAGTGCAATTGTTCGGTAGTTTGAGCATTCTTTGGCATTGCCTTTCTTTGGGATTGGAATGAAAACTGACCTTTTCCAATCCTGTGGCCACTGCTGAGTTTTCCAGATTTGCTGGCATATTGAGTGCAGCACTTTCACAGCATCATCTTTCAGGACTTGGAATAGCTCCACTGGAATTCCATCACCTCCACTAGCTTTGTTCGTAGTGATGCTTTCTAAGGCCCATTTGACTTTACATTCCAAGATGTCTGGCTCTAGGTCAGTGATCACATCATCATGATTATCTGGGTCTTGAAGCTCTTTTTTGTACAGTTCTTCTGTGTATTCTTGCCACCTCTTCTTAATATCTTCTGCTTCTGTTAGGTCCACACCATCTCTGTCCTTTATCGTGCCCATTTTTGCATGAAATGTTCCTTTGGTAGCTCTGATTTTCTTGAAGAGATCCCTAGTCTTTCCCATTCTGTTGTTTTCCTCTATTTCTTTGCATTGATCACTGAAGAAGGCTTTCTTATCCCTTCTTGCTATTCTTTGGAACTCTGCATTCAGATGTTTATATCTTTCCTTTTCTCCTTTGCTTTTCGCTTCTCTTCTTTTCACAGCTATTTGTAAGGCCTCCCCAGACAGCCATTTTGCTTTTTTGCATTTCTTTTCCATGGGGATGGTCTTGATCCCTGTCTCCTGTACAATGTCACGAACCTCATTCCATAGTTCTTCAGGCACTCTATCTATCAGATCTAGGCCCTTAAATCTATTTCTCACTTCCACTGTATAATCATAAGGGATTTGATTTAGGTCATACCTGAATGGTCTAGTAGTTTTCCCTACTTTCTTCAATTTCAGTCTGAATTTGGCAATAAGGAGTTCATGGTCCGAGCCACAGTCAGCTCCTGGTCTTGTTTTTGCTGATTGTATAGAGCTTCTCCATCTTTGGCTGCAAAGAATATAATCGATCTGATTTCGGTGTTGACCATCTGGTGATGTGCATGTAAAACCAGTCACAATTCCTCAGGAGTTATTCAGCCAAGATACTGAGGTCCCCTGGTCTTAGTGATAACGTCTCAAAGTCTTAGACTCCTTATTTCATCCCTGGGTAGGTCCAGTGTGGATTTGATGCTCTCAGCTAATTCAAGTAATAATATTCAGGAGGGAAACCCACTAAGACAACTGTGTGATAAAAAGTCTTCTATCTTCCATCACCAAGATCCTTTTCTATGTGGCAACCATAGTTCCTTGGGTATCCATGCACACACAAGCAAAAATGTACATATGTGTTTATCCTCCTTTCTCATATGTCCTGTGGAGTCTGTTCATATGCTACATCTTATGACCCAGTTTCAGCATTTTGCCCTTACCTAGAGATATCTGCACACACCTCCTCTCCCTGGGTCTGGATACATGTATCTTGGCTCCTAGTGTTTAAGCTGCAAGAACAGAGTCCTTCTCTCTGCCCATTGGCTAATGGAGCCTTAGGGCTTCCCTTGGGCTATTATTTTTCCTTAAATAGTCACAATGTTGCAGGCTTTAGGTCAGTGGATGGAGACTTCCTTCCATAACTGGTCTGAGTTTCTTTCCATAACTGTGTGGCTGTTATACAGCCATCTCTCCAAGAGAGTTCTGAGGGTCATCTAACCTAGAGAAGAAAGGACTTTCCTCCTTCCTTCCTCCTCACACAGTAACTCCTTCCTCTCCCACACTCCTAGGCCTAAGACAACTGTCTAACACCTCAGGGAAAACAACAGAATCCAGCAACAATTCCTACAGCCTTTGCCTCTCAGATCCTAGTTCAGCTTAGCTCAATTACTCCTTCCATGGGGTAGGGTCTCCACTAGCCTTCACAAGGGACTGTTCATTAGGCCTTGGAAGAAAGAATTCCAAAAGGTGGCCTTGAACCAGAGCTCATGGTTTTGCGTTAAATTTTAGAAACCATAATAGAACAGTCTTAACTGAAATGGGGATCTTCTGTTGGTCCCTTGGAGGAACTAAGGGGAAGTCTCATAGTTCTATGCTCTGTTCTATCAAAAACATGCATGGAAATCTTAACAGCAACTTTGGGACATTGCTGAAAGTTTATTTTGAAAGAGAATATTCTTTGTTTAGACTTGCTATTCTAAGGGTTTCGGTCTCACTGTCCTCTGTTTTTATAACAAAAATAAAATATCACCCTTTTACTGTGCTAAGAAAAACTTAGATAGCATATCTTACAATTGTACACAATTAAAACAAATCAACACAGTGTTTTAACTGCAATATAAAGGAGACAAAATTGAAAAAAAATACCTGGTAGCAATACCCTATGTACTTCACTTTGTATATTCTCAGGCAGGGCTCTGTTAGGAAATGTAAGGAAGCATAAGATGTTTGCACTGATAGGTAGAATCACCATGTGTTCAACCAGCTACAAATGCAGGCGTGCTGCATGTACAGTCTAAATACCACTGATGACACAGTATTCCAAAAAAGATGAAAACTCCCATAACTTTCCTAATGAGAGACTTCTCTTGATTTACGCAGCAGCAGCATTCCTCAACAACTCAGTGTATCTGCAAACTGAGCATAGCCACTGTGTCTGTATATGTGACATGGGTTGGGTTCTAAACTGAACCATTATAAAAGGTGGAGCATTCAGAAGCTATTCAGGAGGTCCAGCATAGGATCATGCTGGGTCATACTTATTAAATCACTAAATGCACCCCCTCAACCATATCACAGTGACAAGCAAAAAACTGTCTCCATAGATTTCCAAAAGATCCCTATGCTAATACTGCTACTTTAGGGCATTTTGGGAATGGGGATGCTTTTAGAGCATCCAGGGGAGAATATGAGGCACATATTTTCAACTGTACTCTCTCTCTCCCCCTTTCTTTCTCTCTGTGTGTGTTGAGGAGGAGGGATTGTAGAAAGGCTTTATCTCCATCTCAGAATATCTTATATGGACCCCTGAATTGTGTAACTTTTTTTTTAAATTAATTTCTATTTCATTTGATATTAAAGAAATTTATTCTCTTGAGAGTGAGAGAGAAGATTCAAGAACAGAATCCCAAGACCATTCTGCTTAAGGACCAGAGTAAGAAGGAGAAATCAGAGAAGAGCGTAAAGGAGCAGTCATTGTGTATGGAAGAAGCAAGAGAGCATGGTGTCATGGAAACCATTCCATTTTAGGAAGAAGAGTCAAGTGTGAGTGGAAGGTTCCTGAGGAAGCTACAAGTTGAGAGGACCTTAGAAATATAGATGGGGTTTGGGCAGGGCTTCCCTTGTAGCTCAGTTGGTAAAGAATCTGCCTGCAGTGCAGGAGACCTGGGTTCAACTCCTGGGTCAAGAAGATGCCCTGGAGAAGGAAATGGCAACCCACTCCAGTATTCTTGCCTGGAGAATCCCAGGGACAGAGGAGCCTGGTGGGCTACAGTCTATGGGGTCACAAGAGTTAGACACAACTTAGTGATTACACCACCACCGCCAAGGGCTGAAGGGGACACTCCAAGCCCCTCTCCTTGTGAAGAGGGCATGGCTGACAGGCTGACTACAATTGGAGGTCAGAGAAGAGGTCTATGAAGTTGCTTCCTTGAGGGAAAGTAAAGATGCCCTAGAGACATCTGGGTGGTGCTAGCTGTTTGTGGTTGTTCCTTGGAAGGATGGATGCAGAAGCTGCCCTGGGATGCTATGTGTCACTGTGCTTGCCCCTCCCATACCTGCTGCAGGGAACGCGGCACTCCCTGCCAGCCCATTATCAGAGAAATGGCGCATCTCAGTTAACTTCTGACCTTCCCAGGTTCACCTAGAGTTATCCCACCCCTCCCTGGTGCTCACGCCCTGTTTCCAATTTGTCAATAGGCTCTGTTAGTTCTGTCCTGACAGTCTGGAGTGTCCTCTGCTGGCACGAAGGCTCCTTTACACACAGTGCTGGAACCTGTGCTGCTTACCCCAAAGCAGCAGCTCCCAGGGGCAGTGGGAGGGAAGAGTATGTAATTCGAGTGTTTTAAAAAGCTTCTTGGGAATAATAACAGAATAAAAGTAATAGAAAGTTTTTTTTCTTGGTTCTGTTTTGTTGGTTGTAAAGACATAAAGAAGTAGCTAAACCCTTTTTGGTACAGAGATCTCTGGAGGGAGGAAGTTCTCTCTCTTTAGAAAAGACCCTGATGCTGGGAAAGATTGAAGGCAGGAGGAGAAGGGGATGACAGATGGTGAGGTGGTTGGATGGCATCACCAACTAGATGGGCGTGAGTTTGAGCAAGCTCTGGGTGTTGATGATGGACAGGGAAGCCTGGTGTGCTGCAGTTCATGGGGTCACAAAGAGTTGGACACTTCTGAGTGACTGAAGTTGGGTGTTGAGTTCAGTCACGAGCATTTGGAAAGTCCAAATGACCCACCGAAGAGCTAGTGTGAGCTCAGGGGCAAGATCAGGGGCAGAGAAGAGACTTAATCAAAGGTGACTGAAGGTGTGTGTGTGAAGGTCACTCTCACTGAAGATGAACCACACCACTGTTGCAGAGTAGAAGGTCAGGGCTCTTCTTGCTTGTAAGTGATAAAAGTCACTCTGAAGAACATTCACTGAGGCCCAGTTGTCTGATGGTGGTAGGGACTGTCCTGTGATAATGAGTTAACCTCCACTGGACATACGTGAGTAGACTGGCCTTTCTCCAGGCAGGCGTGCTTCAGAAGAGTCAAACCGTGGTTGGAACCACTTCCAACCTTGAGACTTATTCCTTGTTTCCCCATCACCTTCCCAAAGACTCCATATTCATTTTCTTTTCTTTTTCTTCCCTAAGTTTCGGAGTCAACTTCCAAAATATTTTGACCAACTGTTTAAAAAGTATAAAAGTTTGGTCTTGGCCTGAGCTGATCTGACAGGTGATCTGGAGAACATCTTTGTTCAGTTAAGAAGACACTGAAGTTCAGTCCTTGACCCTGGATGGTTCATGGCAGGGTGTGCATGAGACAAGGATTGAGGTGAGGCTGTTCTTGCCCCATCCTCTAAGTTATAGGTCCCTAATTAACCTCAACTATTTGGAAGGTGAGAGGGGTGTGTCAAGGGTTGGGGCAGTTCCCTGGTTTAGCTTTCTGGATCCAACAACCTGTACATTCCTACTCTCCTCCTCTCTGCTCTGTATGCAATGAGGCTGTTGATTAGTCCCTTTTGGTGTCAGCTTTAATTTCTCCTGTTGTCAGCACAGTTGATTTCCTTTTGTTCTACACCTAGTGGACCTGGAAGAATGTCCTGGGCACGTGGAAAGGACATATAGTGCACCAACTCTATGTCCCTGAAGGAAGCAGGAGATGGTCCTGTAAGTTGAAATCACTCCGATCAACAGGTTAACATTGATGATCTCCACTCACACTCTGCTAACTGCAAAGGTGTGTTTGGGATTAGAGAAACCCCTCTGGGCTCCAGGGGCGTGCCCTGTTTTTGGCTGCCTTCTCTTCAGTGATCTCTCTTGGCCTTATGGTGCATAAACATGTTGCCATGGTGAGGCTTTGAGACAAGGAGGTGTGGCAGGAGCCTCTGCCACCTCATTGTCACTTGGGACTTGCCATGTGCCACCGTGGAGAGGTGTGCACCTGGCAGGATCAGGGGAAGAAGTCAGTCCACACCACGGTGGGACAATTACCAGCCTGTGGTTATTGAGGGTCTGATGGAGCAAGGGCTGGATTACCTTGACTCTGAACGCAAACCATTAGCCCCTTTCCTGACCACCCACAGACAAACGAGTAGAAGGAGCAGTCAGTCTGAGGCCTTAACAGCCTGGGGGAATCTTTGCAGTGGAAGATTTAGCAGCTTGGGAAGAACACTGCTCCTATTTATTTCTTATTTTTCGTCATTGTGGGTAACAGCTTTTGGGGGTGGGGCTATTTATTAAGCCCCTGCTGTTGGTCTTTCTGGGCACATTTCTGGCTCTGAACTCCGATGCTGTCAGGGGTGGGGTGGCTGGGTGGCAGAGATGGCTCTGGCACTCCTTAGTCATGTGGGCTTGACAAGTCACTGAACTCAGTTTCTTCATCCTAAAAGGGAAGGAAGTTACCATGAGGTGGTCTCTGACATGCTTCTAGCTGTTAGTAGTATAGACACTAGAATGGGCTGGAGGGCCTTGCAGAAGGGCAGAGCGGCGTCAGGAAAGGTCCGTGTGGGGAGTGGAGATCAGGCAGAAGAGGGTGGGGTGGGCAGAAGTGGGGCTCACAGAAGGCTGTGGAACCTGAAGATGCTGGTGCCAGTCCTGGGTCTGCCATGCGACTTGTCTTGTGACCACAGGCAGGTCTCAGCATCATCTCAGAGGCTCGGTTTGCTCATGTGTGAAATAGGTGGCTGGAAATGGTTGAGCTGAAGTGACATCTGCGAGGGTGCTCTGATATCCCTTCCACTGTTGTTCTTTCTGGAGAAGGGGCTGGAGTGGGGGTGCAGCTGGGGGACCTGGGAGGGGCAGCTTCCTTGGGGACAAGAGGAGTCCTGCCTCTCATTCTTCTCTATAGCTTCATTCTTTAGGTCTTGATGCATTCAAGAGTCCTCCTTTTAAAAGAAATACTCATGTGGACTTCCCTAGTGGTCTAGTGGTTAAGACTCTGCATTTCCACTGCAGGGGGCAGGGGTTTGATCTCTGGTCAGGGAAGTTCCACATATCACATGGTGAAGCCAAAAAAAAAAAAAAACAACCCCAAAACCCAAAAATCCCCCAACAGGATTATATAAAAGAAACACTCATCTATTGGAGGGCAGATTATGTCTTAGCACCATCACCACTAGCTCCGCAGTGAGTGGCAGGTTAACACCCAGGCAGGACTGAGCTGACCATCAACTGGGACCTCCGGGGAGTAGGGCTTGGGAGGTGGGCTTGTGAGACTCAGGTAGGCCTGCAGGTGGCAAGATGCAGCCTACAGAGTAACATTTCTATTTTATTACCACGGTGTTGAAATTTCTAGCCATTTTTAGCCACTCCTATAGACAGTAAGAAAGTAGAAACATTTGCTTTCTGCTGGAAATCGTGCTAAGTGCTACATGTATTATTTAATTTATTTTAATATTTCATCTCAATTATTTTATTTACTTTTATGTCAACTCTCTGAAGTGAATAGTCCTATTATGCCCACTGTACAGATAAGGAACTAGAGGCCATGAACAGATAGGTAATCCTTCTAAGGTCAAGAAGCTAATGTTGGGGTTGAGATTCAATCCGGGTGTGGGACACAAATCCGTTTCCTCACCCAGCATACAGAGTCACCTTCAAGGGTGCTTTAGCATTCGAGCTTTCCTCTCCCTCAACGGAGGGGGATTCTTTTCTCTTGGGATAACGTGGTCACTTTCATGCTGAGACAGAAGTCAAGGAGAAGATCTGAGAGACAGGAAGGGACCCCACAGACCCAGTGTCTGGAAGCCTGTGTTTCGACCACCTGGTGAGAACAAGGCGGCCCAGCCTCGGCCCAGCCTCGGGAGCTCCCTTTTCACACTTTGCCACCAGGATCTGCACAGGAGATAATGAGGAGCCCTCCTCTCTCCTTTGAGGGCCCTGGTCTGCCCGGCACTGGGGAAGTGCTCCTCTCAATGCCAGACAGAGAGCTGAGTGCTGCTGCTAAAACACCAGTGAGGAAACCTCACCGAGCATCTCCCACCAGCCTCATCATCAGGATAACCTAGACCTCCCCCTTTTCACTGCCCAGTGTTATTTCTTCCTCTGGCTCGTTGGCAGAGACTTGCTCAATCCCTGGGCAGATGGTTGTCTGAGCTTTAGGGCAAAGGCAGCATTTGCTTTTCTAGGATCATCTCAGCAACAAGCCCATTGGAATATAATGGTCTTCAACTTGTTGCTGGGGAAGCCATGGCCCCACAAAGGTTAGGACACCAAAGATGCACCAGGGTCTTGTGGAGGGGAGGGACTGAAGGAACCTCCTGCAGGAACAAGGATCAGGAAGGTACAGAATAATCCTGGGATCCAGCTAAGCTCCATCTCCCAGCTGCTGATCTGGGCAGAAGGGAAGTGGAGGTGGGAAATACAGGAGGAGGATGACTGGTGAGGAAGAGATCAACCCCCAAGGGTGTGGAAACTGTTAAAATACTGTGCAGACAGCCTGGCGCTTCTTCAGCAACACTGAGATCAAAAGCAGGACAGGCTACTTACCCGCCCACTTCTCTACTCTCGGTGCTGCTCCTCCCAGGGGCCTCAGGCCCAGCCCAGTGTCTGCCCCTGGATGACCCTCCAGACTCTAGGACACTCTCTAGCTCCCAGCTTTCCCACCACTGCTATGACCAACACTAGAGAGTTTGGTGACTCCAGTACAGTGCTGGCGACAACTTCCCAAATGGTATCTTTGATTCACACCTCACTTCCCACAGCCCCCGGAGTAGGGCTCCCAGGAACTAGGCAGGAGTGAATGACCCTCTCACTAGCCCTTTTTGTCAAGGCACATCTGGGCTCAATGCTGAGCCCAGGAGGGCCCCTGAAACTTGTTCTTTCAGAGCCCTTGGCAGCTCCCTGCTGTCTCCTGCAGTGATGTGTGAAGGGGGCTGTGAGCTGAATCCACACTTTGTATAGAGGGGAAGGATGCCAAGCTATTCTGTCCTTTCTAGCTGGTGACATATAGACTCCCTGGAACATGAGAGGGGGCAGGGGACCACCCCTCTTTCTCACACTCTGTCTGATAATCTATCATACTCCCTCTCCCCCTGACTGCCTACACCCATAGCAGCCCTCCCCTCCTCTGTGCTCCCTGCCCAGCATCTCCACCCTCTTGGGTGTGAGCAGAAACCCTGAGCATCCCGACGCAGCAAAGTCCTCTTCTCGTGGCCTCCATGCACAGTTGGGAAGCAGTGGCCTGAGACAGATGAGTCAGCTGGCACATTTGAGGCAATAGTGTTGCCGAAGCCGGTTCTCGGAGTCAGGCCTGGGGCTGGTTCATAATACAAGGAGGCGAGATCAGTTCAGGATAGTGATGCGTGAGATATTTGGGTCATGGGCCCTGATGAGAATCTGGGAGAGCTCTTTATGTCTGTGGTCTGTCTCCTCAGTGAAACTTCACAGTCCCAGGCAAGCAGCCAGTTTTGCCAGAACTGCCCGGAGCCCAGCCATGGACAGCTACATTGGCTCCGGTTTAATATCCCAGCTTGGGAGTTTGTGGGCTGAAGACCCACAAACATGGCTTGAGCACTTGAGATGGTGATCTAAGAAACCAGATGGGTATGGGGAAACAAGGGCACAGGTGTGACAGAGTGAAGGGGCACAGCATTAGGGGGAGTAGCACCCCTGGGATGGATCAGCAAAAGCTTTCCAGCAAAGGGGAATCTGACATGAGCAGGAGGAGGGGCACTGACCCGGATCCTCTGGTATCTGGAGAGATGCTGGGATCCCAGTGATGAACAAAACAAAATGTGTCCTGGGCACAAGCCGTGTGTCATTACAGCAGACCCTCCCAAGCCTTTGTTTCCCCATCTGTAATAATTCTCATCACATAGAACTGTTAGTAGATTGGAGACCAGGAACGTAAACAACATCCCATGAAGGACAAAGTGCTGTGGGATGGGAGATATTTAAGATCCTGCCAAGGAGGCCAAACGAAGTGACAAGCTACTCCTGTCCCCTCCAAGGGCCAGTAACTCTGGATGCTGCAACTGCTGCCCAAGAGGGAGGGGGCCTCCAGGGAGACTCACTTGGCCACACTTGACACTCCTCTCTGTTGCCCACGGACAAGAGGACTTGTGATTGCTCAGTGTCTGCACAGAATAGGGCAAGGGAAAATGTTGGCAATGATGTGCCTCCAGGGATTTACCTAGACAACACTTCCTCAATATCCCAGCACAAAAGTCTGACACTGTCATCTCTTTTTCTTACCAGAGAAACGCTATTTCTGTTTCAGAGTGAATGGCATGGATTCTGCCTCTGAGTTGGGAAAATCCCTTGGAGGAGGGCATGGTAACTCACTCCAGTACTCTTGCCTGGAGAATCCCAAGGACAGAGGAGCCTGGTGGGTTACAGTCTGTGGGGTCGCACTGAGTTGGACACAACTAAAGCAACTTAGTATCTGCACATTATCTCTCTCTCTCTCTCTTTTATTTTTTTTTTTTTTACCAGAGAAATGTATTTCTGTTTCAGAGTGAATGGCATCAAGTTAAACCTACAGAGCGAACAACAGACACTGTCCTGGCCCTCTGGGGGCACCCAATGTATGGCCAGTGAACCCATGCCATGGCTACAGTAACAGGTCTGAGAGGATGGGCCCTGAACTGAGGGTGTGGCTGTGTGGGGCCCGTCCTGGAAAATGGAGCCCAGGAAACCCTCAGCATCTTACACTTCAGTGTTTAAGAGTCAGTTAAGGTGCTGATGTGGAGGGCTGGTGGGGAATGTGGGCTCCATACAGACTCTCCCCCAATCCATCCTCACTCCAAAGATGCAAACCTAAACAATCAGGGTGTCAGGGAAGTGCCAGAAAGAGCAAAGATATTCTTCAGTTCAGTCACTCAGTTGTGTCTGACTCTTTGTGACCCCATGAATCACAGCACACCAGGCCTCCCTGTCCATCACCAACTTCCGGAGTTCACTCAAACTCATGTCCACCGAGTCGGTGATGCCATCCAGCCATCTCATCCTCTGTTGTCCCCTTCTTCTCCTGCCCCCAATCCTTCCCAGCATCAGAGTCTTTTCCAATGAGTCAACTCTTCGCATGAGGTGGCCAAAGTACTGGAGTTTCAGCTTTAGCATCGTTCCTTCCAAAGAAATCCCAGGCCTGATCTCCTTCAGAATGGACTGGTTGGATCTCCTTGCAGTCCAAGGGACTCTCAAAAGTCTTCTCCAACACCACAGTTCAAAAGCATCAATTCTTTGGCACTCAGCTTTCTTCACTGTCCAACTCTCACATCCATACATGACCACAGGAAAAACCATAGCCTTGACTAGACGGACATTTGTTGGCAAAGTAATGTCTCTGCTTTTGAATATGCTATCTAGGTTGGTCATAACTTTCCTTCCAAGGAGTCAGGTCAGATCAGATCAGATCAGTCGCTCAGTCGTGTCCGACTCTGCGACCCCATGAACTGCAGCACGCCAGGCCTCCCTATCCATCACCAGCTCTTGGAGGTCACTCAGACTCACATTCATCGAGTCAGTGATGCCATCCAGCCATCTCATCCTCTGTTGTCCTCTTCTCCTCCTGCCCCCAATCCCTCCCAGCATCAGAGTCTTCTCCAATGAGTCAACTCTTCGCATGAGGTGGCCAAAGTACTGGAGTTTCAGCTTTAGCATCATTCCTTCCAAAGAAATCCTAGGGCTGATCTCCTTCAGAATGGACCGGTTGGATCTCCTTGCAGTCCAAGGGAATCTCGAGAGTCTTCTCCAACACCACAGTTCAAAAGCATCAATTCTTCGGCGCTCAGCCTTCTTCACAGTCCAGCTCTCACATCCATACATGACCACAGGAAAGACCATAGCCTTGACTAGACGAACCTTTGTTGGCAAAGTGATGTCTCTGCTTTTGAATATGCTATCTAGGTTGGTCATAACTTTCCTTCCAAGGAGTAAGCGTCTTTTAATTTCATGGCTGCAGTCACCATCTGCAGTGATTTTGGAGCCCAGAAAAATAAAGTCTGACACTGTTTCCACTGTTTCTCCATCTATTTCCCATGTAGTGATGGGACTGGATGCCATGATCTTAGTTTTCTGAATGTTGAGCTTTAAACCAACTTTTTCACTCTCCTTTCACTTTCATCAAGAGGCTTTTTAGTTCCTCTTTACTTTCTGCCATAAGGGTGGTGTCCTCTGCATATCTGAGGTTATTGATATTTCTCCTGGCAATCTTGATTCCAGCTTGTGCTTCTTCCAGCCCAGTGTTTCTCATGACGTACTTACCTCCCCCAAAAGAGAGATTCTGGAGATTTTACAACTCAGGGACTCCAAATTTCAGACAGACTCTTCTCAGAATCTAAAACATTTTTAAATTAATTAATTATATTTTTCTGAAAATCTTTAAGAAGAAGTTTTATGGCTAATGTGGAGTCCTAGAAGAAGAGGTCAAGTTCTCCACCTGCTCCTGGGTCTGCTGGAGAGAGAAAGAATAAAAGGAGAAGCCGTAGACTGGAATTTTAGCTGCTAGAGTCAGAATTTGGAGGTGATGAAATGCTATTTGTTTCCTTCTTTAAAATGAACTATCAGTAGTGTTTTTATTTCTTATTGAAGCATGGTTGCTGTGTAATATTATATGTTATGGGTGTATAATACAGTGATTCACAACTTTTAAAGGTTATATTGAATTTATAGTTATGATAAAATAGTGGCTATATTCCCCACATCCCTGTAGCTTATTTTATACCTAATAGATTATGCCTTAGTGAAATGTTATTTCAAAGAGATACGTTTGTTCTGTTGCTTTAGCTGTGTCTGACTCTTGGTGACCTCATGGACTATAGCCCCCCCAGGCTCCTCCGTCCATGGGATTTTTCCCAACAAGAATATTGGAGTGAGTTGCCACGCCCTCCTCCAGGGCATCTTCCCAACCCAGGCATCAAACTCGGGTCTCCTGTGGCTCCTGCATTGTCACGGATTCTTTACCACTGAGCTGCCGGAGAAGCCCAAAGAGATAATTACTTTTTCAATCAATTTTGTTTCTAGGTACCTTTGAAAAACAAATAAACTCTGAAGGGACTCACAGTGGAGAATCAAGACATAAGAAAATTGTGCCATTCAGATCCTAGTTGCTCAAGCTGGTAGGTGTTCCTGATGCTAAAACTCCCCTTTGTTAGCTGAAGTCATAGATGTTTGCCCTTCTTCCTCCTCTCTGGCTGTCTTTTATCTGCTTTGCTGCTGCTATTGCCTCCCTGTTTCTCTGTGAGAAAAATTGTTGAAAGCAGAGTGTGGGTTTTGATTTCCAATTCCCCCAGAGTTGGCTTCAGCAGTCAGGGCTTTACCTTCTGTTAATGTTGGTTTGAAGCACAAACTGACTTCTGAATGGGAGGGACTTAGGGGTCTGTAACCCAGTGACTCCATTTTATACAGGGATCCCCGACCTTTGGGATCTAATGCCTGATGATTTGAGGTGGAGCTGCTGTAATATAAATAAATAACAATAGAAATAAATGCACAATAAGTGTAATGTGCTTGAATCAAATCCATGGAACAACTGTCTTCCACAAAACCACTCCTTGGTGCCAAAAATGTTGGGGACCGCTGATTTTACAGACAAGAAAACCAGGACTCAGAAAGGCGAAGGGCTGCCCTGAGGTTCTGGAGTCAGTTGGCTGCAGCTTCTCGGACCCCACACCTGATGTTCTTCCCATTCCTGTTGGTTTCTAGACTCCTCAGTCCACAGGTGAGAAGAGGGAAGTCTGGTAAGAGAGGTGACATGTCAAAGTCGCACGGCTAGTTTCTGGCAGAGAGACCTGATCTTTACAACTAAACATGGTCTTCCCAGTTCATTAAACTGCTTCCCTTATAAAAGTACTGCTAAATAGGGACAAATAGGCTGTTTTGAATGCCTGATGGGTTCAGTATGTGAGCTATGGCTCATAAAAATATAATTTACTTCATGAATTTAAGTGTGTCTAAGGCTCATAAAAATATAATTCGTGTCATTAATTTAATACATCTCACAAGAGTGACTGTACTAGCTCCAGTAAACAGTCACTGCTTGTTTAGCGACGACTTGTATTTTCAGAATTTAAAATGCTTTTAGAGACGAGTTTGTCTCTAGACAAATTGATAGAATGTGAGATCTTGGACTGGATCCTGAGATTTAAAAGGGAAAAAAGCTATAAAGGACTGAATTGGAATAAAAGGAGAATTTTTGAATATGGACCATATATCAGAAAATTACATACCACTGTTAAATTTCCTGAATTCAATCATTGTGTCATGCTTATATAGCAAAACTGTGTTATTCTTCAGGTTCCATGAGGAAATATTTGAAGGTAAAATTTCATAATCTGAGAGTAAGTTACTCTCAAGAGTTAAAAAAATTAATACTTATATAAATAAAGAGCTATGGCAAATGTTACAACGGAATATGGATGTTAATTTGCTCCTCTAGTGGATGTTAGGTAGGTTTGATAGGTTTTCCCAAATAAAGTGTTGGGAAAAGGAAAAAGAAGAGTTTGGAAGACCCATGGTTTTTGATGGGGAAAGTAAAAAGCTGTCCAGAGAGCTTTGAACAGTTATCCTTTTTCCCCCCGCCCCCTTGATAAAAATCCCTGTAGCAAAGGTACCAACTAGAATCAAGACCTTTGGCCATTTCTTCCAAAACAAGGCATCCTAGTGCATACAGTTCTGAAGGCATCTCGAAGAACTTTGTTGCTAGACTGAAGAGCAAGAGTCTCTTGAATTTGGGCTTCTACAACTCCACTTTCCCCCCACCATTCTTTTCTCTTTCTCTCTCTCCCTTTTTAAAAGGGGGACGGTATTTCTTCACTTGCTTCCTCCCAGTATTATTCCGAGCCAACCCAACACAGAATCCTTGAAGGAGATAAAAGACGGGGGCAGCTTAAAATGATGGGGAAGGATTGAGATGGAAGCTGGGGGTAGGAGGAAAAGTGTGGGCTGAAAGCATCCGAATGGAAGCATCTTCCAGTGGGCACGTGGCACAGAGAACTGCTGAGGAAATGGCAGGTTCCCAGGCAGAGGCACAGCAGGCGAGCTGTAGCTGTGAACGGCAGCAGTGCAGTCTAGGATTAGTAGGAAGCCTCCCCCAAAGTGAGGGGTTGAGTAAGAAGAGGGGGCAGATTTAACCTGGGGAAACCCAGGGAAATCTCTTGAACTGTGGGGAAGCAGTGAGTAGTATAATGATGATGACTCTGTTTTTGTGAAATCTTAACCAGGATGGGAGGGGGAGTTTGATGGCTGTCTTATCCTTCCATATCAGGGTGGTTATATGGATAGTGGGTAAGCAAGAATATTGATGCCAGAGAAGGGGGAGAACTTAGTTTAGAAAATAGCTTAGCTGGAACAAGGGGTGGGGACAACATGAATTTTTCATGAAGACCCTTTTTTGGCTCTTTCTGTGTGAATGAAGACATATTATGGGTGAGAACACACAGGCACACACTTTGGAGTGATAGTATTAACTAGATAGCATTTTAGCCCACAAGGCACATGTCCAGGGACTTGTAGGTAGCGTGAATGAACAGGAGCTGAGTTCATTCAACTATTGGTTGAGTCTATGGAAAACAAAGTTGGGATGTGTAACCTTGCATTGTCTGGTCAGATCTGCTGGAAATGAGAAAATTCCCAGTTAGAATACTAGAACCGCATGGGACATCTGAGGCCACAATAGCAGGAAAGGAAGTGATATTCTTCCCTGTGAAGTCCAAGGATGCAGCTCAATGTAACCGAAGGAAGACGGTGGGTGATGTGACTGTAAGAGAGATACACATGCAGGTATGGGAGTTTAGGGAGGGGGACATTAAGTTCCAGTGGGAGAATCTGAGGTTAGCATCCATACCAATTTTCCACTGGCTAAACAGTTCACCCCTTTTTGCTTAACACTGAGTTTGCTTTTCTGCTCCATTGGCCAAAGGATGTGCTTTTGAAAAACTAAACACTCAGAGGCTTGGGCTTGCTGGCAACTCGTTGAAAGAAGAATTGAGGAGCTGGACGAAGGACTATATCCTACAGGATCTCTGTTCTGCTCTAAAATAGCAAAGCTTAAAACCCTATATACCAAGAGGTTAGTATTGTTCTGGCCCATTAGGCATCTAGGATAAATGTTCTCATTTTATAGATGAAGAAGTTGAGGGCTGTGTGGAAGTCAGTCACAAAATCATAACCAGAACCAAGAGTCTTAACTTGGATTTCACTGCCTTAAAGAATGCAAAACAGGTTATCTAGAAAAGCATATTCAGATTATATAAAAGGTAAAATTTAAAATGGGAATAAAATATGTTCTAAAACATACAATCTGTATTAATTCTGCCCTCAATACCTCATGCCCTCCTGCCCTCAATACCTCATGTTTCAAGAAGAGAGGAGGGTGCTTCCTCTCCTCCTGCCCTCAATACCTCATGTTTCAAGAAGAGAGGAGGGTGCTTCCTTCTTAAACCTGACTTTCAAAACCTCACAAATAGATCTAGAAAGGGAAGGTACCCTGAAGTTAGCATGGGAGGGAGAATCAGTCGGTGTGACTTACAGAGCAGTACAGCATGGAGGCCAGGCTGTGTGCTTGAGCATGGTAGAGGCTCTACAAATGTTTGTTCTTTTCCTTCTCGGAGGATTAAGAACTCCCCTCCCCTAAGCCCACCAAGTCTGGCATGGCTTTGGCACAGTCACAATGGTGTAATGGACCATTAGGGCATTGTTCAGATACCTGTAGATAACATTTCACATTGGATTGGGGTTCATTCTAAATCTTTTAGCCTATGGTTTATATGCATGATTATATAAGCCAGACTGGGGGAAAAAAGTCAAGCAGACACATTCATTTACTCATTTCAGTGTTGTCTTACTGCAAACCAAATATCCTGAATAGGTCAAAGTCATCCATCTCTTCCCTACTTTGGCCACTTAGTTGAGACATAGAATTGGAGACTTGGGGGAGGGGGTGTGAGAAGGTAAATAACACTTATTGAGTTTCTGCTATTAACTAGGAACTATGCGTAGCACATGAGCTTATCTTGTTCTGCTTTTACAATAGCCATGTTCTTCTTCTTACTCATTTTTATAGATGAGGAAACCAAGACTTTAAGAGCATTATGAATTATCCAAGGTCATTTAACTCAAATACAGTGAAACTGGGACTTAGTCTCAAAGTGTAGTGTATATTTTTTACATTCTTTTATGCTAACTCTGCCCTAGGATCTGAGAAATCGTAGGGACATCTGTAACTTGTGGCATGGTTGTGGAGGTGCACAGTCATAGCCATCAGAAGGAGAATAAGAGGCTAAGGGTGAAAGGAAAAGAAGGTATCTATCAGATCAGATCAGATCAGTCGCTCAGTCGTGTCCGACTCTTTGCGACCCCATGAACCGCAGCACGCCAGGCCTCCCTGTCCATCACCAGCTCCCGGAGGTCACTCAGACTCACACCCATCAAGTCAGTGATGCCATCCAGCCATCTCATCCTCTGTCATCCCCTTCTCCTCCTGCCCTCAATCCCTCCCAGCATCAGAGTCTTCTCCAATGAGTCAACTCTTCGCATGAGGTGGCCAAAATACTGGAGTTTCAGCTTTAGCATCGTTCCTTCCAAAGAAATTCCAGGATTGATCTCCTTCAGAATGGACTGGTTGGATCTCCTTGCAGTCCAAGGGACTCTCAAGAGTCTTCTCCAACACCACAGTTCAAAAGCATCAATTCTTCGGCGCTCAGCCTTCTTCACAGTCCAGCTCTCACATCCATACATGACCACAGGAAAGACCATAGCCTTGACTAGGCGAACCTTTGTTGGTATCTATGCGTCACCCCAAATAGTAATGAGACCTAACACTTGTATCGTATGTCATGGTTTTCAAAACAGTTCGAATGAACTTCCCACTTTATAGGTAAGTATACAGAACCTTAGCATTTAATTCAAAGTCGCAGAGCCAGTAAATTGGAAAACTGGGGACTCAAATCCAGAATGTTTGACATTAAGTTCCATTCTAGTACTGCATACTGCATCTCCCATGTAAATGGCCATATAGACCAAGGAAGGACCTTGGTTGAGTTTAGGCATGGAGACTCTGTGTACTCGGTGACTTGGTGGGTCTTCTGATGTTCATTGACCTCTGGGTATCATTGAAAAGTCCAGCTTCCAAACTGCTCAGCATGATCACCAAGTCATACATGATTACTAAATGGCTGAATCAATGTACACTTGGATCTTGGAGTTGTATAAAGCCTATGATTGCAATCTTTTGTTGTGTACCTAGAGTGAGACAGACCCAGGGACAGAGAACTTCCCTGAAGCCCTTCATTCTCTGGGTTTTCATGTAGAAAAATCATGGAGTTGATAGTTATGAAGACCTGGTTACAGGAAGGACAATTCTCCTCTTCTCAGTGACTGGCTACTGTGGAGTCCTGGTGCGGCATGGGAAGGGAACAGTTAAGATATTTTGCAAACTGGCAACTTTTTTTTTTTCTTTATTCTCTTCTTTTTTAAAATTTCAAAGTCTTGATTGAATTTGTTACAGTATTGCTTCTGTTGTTTATGTTCTGGCTTTTTGGCCATGAGGCATGTGGTATCTCAGCTCCTCAAGAGGGGATCGAACACTCACCCCATGCATTACAAGGTGAAATCTCAACCACTGGACCACCAGGGAAGCCCGAAAACTGACAACTCTTTTAAAGCATCCTTGGTCACCTTCTTTCTGTGATAGGTTGTATGTTTCCCCACATCATATTCATGCTCTGAAAAATCCCTTGTTGAGACTCTTCCTGGCTCAGAAGAAAAAGCAAGGGGTAACACTGAGGCTAGTATTGAGGAGCCTCCGAAGTCTCTAAGCCTGTCATCTCTTCCATCAGTGGAACTGGGTGGTGAGCCTCCAGAGGCCCTAGGGGCAGCTGGCCTCCTTGGATTGGTCCAGAGCAGGGAGCAGCATTCTGCAGAATGCCCTTTTTTTTTTTTTCTCCAGATTGAGAAACTCATCCTGACTTCCTCTTCTGATGATTTTACAAAAATCAAATGGTGTGACAGATGCTCAGATAAACAGAAGTTTGCAATGAAAGCAAGTTCTGGGAGGGAGCTGATTAATAGATTTTTAAATGGTTATTAGCTTGATAATCACTCACCAGGAGTAGCTTCCAGGCAGACCAAACCCTTGCATACGTGGGCCCACACCCATGCACAACAACACTAGTTGGCGGGTATAAAAGGGGACCATGACAGTCTTCCAACAGCAGCACTGAGTCTCCCATCGGAACTCTTCTCAGGAACCTGCAACTTCCCTCTCCGGGCAAAGGCGTCATGAGTTGTCAGATCTCCTACCAGTCTCGAGGAAGAGGAGGAGGTGGAGGAGGATTCCGGGGCTTCAGTAGTGGCTCGGCCGTGGTCCCCGGTAGAAGCCGGCTATCAGGAACCAGCTTCTCCTGCTTGAGCCGCCATGGCGGTGGCGGCGGGGGCTTTGGTGGAGGTGGATTCGGCGGAGGTGGCTTCAGCAGTCGGAGTCTCGTTAACCTTGGAGGGTCCAGGAGCACCTCCATTAGCGTGGCTGGAGGAGGTGGAAGCTTTGGCTCCTATGGAGGATTTGGTGGCAGAGGAGGTGGCTTTGGAGGCGGCCTTGGTGTTGGAGGAGGCAGTTTTGGTGGAGGCCGCTTTGGAGGTGGTGGTGGCTTTGGAGGTTTTGGGGGTCCTGGTGGATTTGGGGGTCCTGGTGGCTTTGGCCCTGGAGGATTCCCTGGTGGAGGTATCCACGAAGTGTCTATCAACCAGAGCCTCCTGCAGCCTCTCAATGTGAAGGTTGACCCGGAGATACAGAACGTGAAGTCTCGGGAGCGGGAGCAGATCAAAGCTCTCAACAACAAATTTGCCACCTTCATCGACAAGGTGAGTCATGAGAAGCTGGCTTCATCTAAGGCTCAGGATGTGCTGCTTCTAGTGCTAACTGAAAAGCAAATGATAAAGATTCATTTTTTAATGAGCCATAGTTGCACTCTGGAGAAGGCAATGGCACTCCACTCCAATACTCTTGCCTGGAAAATCCCATGGACTGAGGAGCCTCGTGGGCTGTAGTCCATGAGGTTGCTAAGAGTCAGACAGGACTGAGCAACTTCACTTTCACTTTTTACTTTCATGCATTGGAGAAGGAAATGGCAACCCACTCCAGTGTTCTGGCCTGGAGAATCCCGGGGACGGGGGAGCCTGGTGGGCTGCAGTCTATGGGGTCGCACAGAGTTGGACATGACTGAAGCCACTTAGCAGCAGCAGTAGCAAGTGCAGTCACACTGTCTTGGGTAATTGGCAGTATCCACAGGGGAAAGATGCAGGCTTCATGGGTGCCATCTTCCATAACAGTCTGTGGTTGGGAATTAATTGTGACTTTGGCTTTACTGTCTCAGCCTAAACAAACAATACTAATGGAAAATTCTGAAAATCATTAAAAAACTGACACAGACAAGAAATGGACTATTTCAAACCAAGTGTGTTAGAGGGGGTTGGTAAAACGTCTTCTGAGACTGTTCTTCCTTCCCTAGAAGTTATTGCTCTATTAAATTCTGGGAAGCTAAGGCTGAAATATCTATTTAGGAATGAATGAAATTTCTGCCTTCAGGAGAAGCTTCCTTAGTTTTATAAACCACAAAGTATTTAATTGATGTCACTTTGGAGTGTGATAGGGTTCTCTCCCATTTCAAGGCAGAGGAACCTGTCTAAGAAATTTACAAGGCTCTTAAAAATCAGATGCAAGAACCCTGCCCTTACACTCATGGCCCTTAGGAACAGTGCCAGTGAAAGCTTGCTTTTGGTTTTCCCCAGAATTTATGGGACCTTTGCTGGAAATTCAAGTAGGATCAGGGAGGGAGATGGCCTGGAGTTTTGAAAGCACCTGCAAACGAAATAGTGGGTGGGAAAGTAGGAAAAAGAGTTCTCTGCATGGAGAGTGCCAGATGTAAAATTTAGGAGCCTACAGAACTTTCCAAGTGTGGAGACGGAGAGCTCAGAAGCTCTGCCTAGAAAGATCCGGCATGCAGCTGGTGAGGATGAAGCCACGTGGTCTTCCCTATCTCCCGAAGGAGAATCAGAGCTGACCCTGGCCTGTCGGTCGGAAGGACAACCCAGAGCTCATGTGCTTTCCTTCTGGTCCCTGCAGGTGCGATTCCTGGAGCAGCAGAATCAGGTGCTGCAGACCAAATGGGACCTGCTACAACAAATCAATGTGGGCACTCGTACCACCAACCTGGAACCCCTCTTCCAGGGGTACATCAGCCAACTGCAGAGTCATTTGGACAAGCTTTATTCAGAAAGAATGTTACAAGAGTCAGAGCTGAACAACATGCAAGATCTTGTTGAAGATTTTAAGAAGAAGTAAGTGGCAGAGTAAAAACTGGGTGGAGATAAACCTTCCATCCAATCATTGCCCCAGAAAACCACTCATCTCCCAGTAGCATTTGTGGGGATAAAAGGGAGAGCCTTCTGTATCTTTGCTGATTGTTTGGGAGGAAGACATTTAGGGCTTTAGAGATCATGTTTTTGACAAGTTTGATGGTTAATTTATAGAAAAGCATCCTCATCTGGGTTATCATCATTTCAATTTTGACAAAACTGTTTTTTTAATAGTCCCAGGAAATGGAGTATTTTGGGTGAATCCAGTAGGAAAAGGAGAAGAAAAAGGGAAACAAACTAGTACTAATCTAACTGCAGTGTCCTTGGGTACCAACAGGTATGAGGATGAAGTCAACAAGCGCACAGCTGCTGAGAACGAGTTTGTGACACTTAAAAAGGTGAGTGAGAGGATGTCATGGTTGGGGTGGGAGTGAGGATGCATCAGAGCCCATTGTGCTCGGATGGACAAGCTGGAGCACACCTCTGAGTGAAAAAAGCACCAGCCAGGAAAGGGTGAAGCATGTCCATGGCTGGTTCTCACGGAAGTAAAGGTGTCTCTGTAGTTCATGCTTCAGGCAATTTCTGCCCTTTTGCTAGGACATTTCCTATCAATTACCTACTCAAAGACTGTATTGGGTCTTGAAAGCTATGACCATAGAAAGCACTTGATTTTTTCCCTAAAGGGCCAAGGAAGGCATGGGACTTCCTTAGATTGCCTGCTTAAAGATGTAGTCAGTTGGCTGACAAAGGTTTGAGCCTGAAGGCAGAAGCGTGGGTTCTCAGCCTGGTTTCTGCAGAGGCTTTGGTGTGAAATCCAGAAGAGGTGGGATGGATAGATAGGATGGGAGAGTTGGGGACTGTTAAAAGCCACAGAGGCTGTTATGCTCTTTGGTGGAAGCCCAGGGCATATCAAGCAGGAAGGAGAGAATGGTTGACAAAGCTCGGTCCCATCAGAGCTCTGATGGTCTTGGGGGAGTGTAAGCAGTGACATGGGCATGCAGCCCCCTGCAGAGATGCACTGTGGACTTCATGCCGAATGAGGTCCTGTGGGGTTGTGGATTGTCTGCGGCGCCTGGGATTTTGGAGAGCAGCTGACAGGGACCGGGTGGAGGAGTGGCAGAGAGACGGCAGGGCAGGGCCCATACACAAAACACTGCAAGGTGGGGGTGGGAGGGCTGTGAGCTTCACCAGAGACCCTGACCTTCCCTGTAGGATGTGGACCATGCCTACATGAACAAGGTGGAGCTGCAGGCCAAGGTGGACTTGCTGAGACAGGACGTGGAGTTCACAAAAATGTTCTTTGATGCAGTAAGTAGGCTGCTCTTAAATGGACCCTTGCTACCTACCCTTCGCCTCAAAGGAAGTCCTCTCCCACTGGGGAAAGGGGGCTGTGGGTGGGGTTCATGGGTGGCTGACTTCAACTGACCAATGTCTAGGCCCCTGGGAGCTTCTTTGGTGTAGGTCTTGGAGGAGAAGAACTTTCTCCTCTGATGCCACAGGAAGTAATGCTCTATTAGGACAAATTCCCTCACTCCAGCTCCCCTTAGGAAAAGACTCACCCTGCTTCTCTTCTTATATCCAAATATTTCAGAGGTAAAAATATAATGTACTCCCCCCTTCCCTGCCCAAGTGCACACACATGACTTCTACAACAGAAAGTACAATTTAAGGCCTTTGCCATCAGCTGGCTTCTTTCTGGGGGCACTTATTAAGCTGCATAAACTAGGAGGCTCAGAAATGCAGACCCCTCCCCATAATTCTCAGTACTACCTGACTGGGAATGGTGGCTATATCACTTTACATCCCACCCAGTACATAGTTAGTCTGAGATTCTGCATTTCCCTGACACTAGGGGAGGGGAATCCCTCCTCACTTCCCCTGGCTGTGGGCAGGGACGTCGTGGCCAGACCTTCCCTGTGTTGCAGGAGCTGTCCCAGATGCAACAGAGTGTCACCGACACCACCGTCATCCTGTCCATGGACAACAACCGCAGCCTGGACTTGGACAGCATTATCACTGAGGTCCGGGCCCAGTATGAGGAGATTGCCCAGAGGAGCAAGGCCGAGGCCGAGGCAGCGTACCACAGCAAGGCAAGTTCTGGGTGGGCAGGGAGAGCCGCAGCTCTTTCTAATGAGCTGTGTTCCAGCCCAGCCAGTAAGTGTACAGTAAGGTTATTGCTGGTTTTGTCTAGTGAAAATTGGGCATCATTCCTTAGAAAGAGTGTCTATAGTACCCCAAATGCCCTCAGTCAAGTATGGCACTGGTCCCCCATCTCCCACAAATGCAGACATGACATTCAGCTTGGTTGACCTCCCTGATGAGATAACTCTCCTCCTCTTCCTGCGCAGTATGAGGAGCTCAGGATAACTGCTGGAAAGCACGGAGACAGCCTGAAGGAGGTCAAGATGGAGATCAGTGAGCTGAACCGCATGATCCAGAGGCTGCAAGGCGAGATCGCGCAAGTGAAGAAGCAGGTGGGGTGTACGCCCTAGGATGGCTGCAGTTCTCCTGGTTGAGTGCAGCTCAGGGTGGGCTGGGAGGTGGTATGCAGGTGTGCAGGTGCGTGTGTGTGTGTGTGTGTGTGAGAGAGAGAGAGAGAGAGAGAGAGAAATTCTAATAAAGTGTATGTTGATCACAAAAACCTTGGGCTCGATATAATTAAGACTTAGAACAATTTTAGGGTGATCAAGAGACATTCTTGGGGCTTCCCTGATAGCTCAGTAGGTAAAGAATCCACCTGCAATGCAGGAGACCCCAGTTCGATTCCTGGGTTGGGAAGATCTGCTGGAGAAGGGATAGGCTACCCACCCCAGTATTCTGGGTCTTCCCTTGTGGCTCAGCAGGTAAAGAATCTGCCTGCAATGTGGGAGACCTGGGTTCAATCCCTGGGTTGGGAACATCTGCTGGAGAATTCTATGGACTATATAGTCCATGGGGTTGCAAAGAGTCAGACAGGACTGAGTGACTTTTGCGTTCACTTTCAAAGCTCATTCTCAAGTAGGGATTAAGTGCAGGAAAAGAATTGTGTTAACTTTTTGATTGCTTTCATGGGTGAAATGGAACAGTGCCTTACGAAGCTAGAGGTCATGGCTCACCAAAGGTCACAGGCATCACCTCCCATTTGTACCTCTTTGATACAGGGGCAGGGAGTGCTGCAGGGGGTTGGCCAGGTTTGGACATTAGCTCTGGAAGAGGTGACGTGGGGCAGAGAACTGACTCCACAAGCAACAGAAGTTCTATGAAGCCATTCACATCAGTGTTTGAAGCTGCAACTGTAAAATAGGGTAATGACTCTGGTCCTAGATTGTGAGCCTCAAAGGTCATGATGGGGAAAGGGTTAAGGTTCCAATTAAAGGGGACTTGGGAAGACAGAGGCTCAGAGACAGCAGCAAGTCTTAGCAAGTTGTTTGTAACTTGCATTAACTTTCTGGTGACACACTTCCAGGGCCAGTGATTCTGGCTTCTCACACCCTGCACATCCTTGCTCCCTCCCTCTCCTCCTCTGCCAAGACAGAATGCACTTCCTGTCCCAACAGAAACTTTTTCTCCTTCTCTCCTAGTGTAAGAATGTACAAGACTCCATTGCAGATGCTGAGCAGCGGGGAGAGAATGCCCTCAAAGACGCCCAGAGCAAGCTGAATGATCTGGAAGAGGCTCTGCAAAAAGCCCGCGAGGACCTGGCCCGGCTGCTGCGTGACTACCAGGACCTGATGAACACCAAACTGTCCTTGGATGTGGAGATTGCCACCTACCGCAAGCTGCTGGAGGGCGAGGAATGCAGGTGAGGGGCCCCAGAAGGCCAGAGGGTACCCTGGTCCACCTTCTCCTCTCCTGGAGCAGGGCTGGAGGTGGAGGCAGAGAAAGTGGGGGAGGGGCGGGGCCTTCTGACAGCTGAGAGCTGACATCACTGGAGAGATTCAGGACACAGAGCAGCACTGTGGAGCTGTAGGCTTATCAGTGTGGAACGACTAACAAGGCAGGTTAAATTTTAAATTAAATGAAGCAGTAAATTAATCTTTCTCTTTGCTGAAAGGGAAAACTGATGGTGTGAACACAGATTAGTTCTCGACGATCTGAAACATCGTCTCTGGGTCTGCAGGGTGTGTGGTGTCTTCTCCTTCCACCTTGTGATGCAGCGTGGGATGTCGTGGGTTGGAAGGTGCTGCCTGGCTGGGGCATGCCCAAGGAGCAGGCACCAGATCTAGCTCTTTGCAGGTTTTTTGAGTGAATTACAGAACCACGTGTTAACCTCCCCAAGGGAGCCTTTCCTTCCTCTGTGGTCTAAGACCTTGGTCAGTGTCCTCAGTACCCCTGGTGATTCAGTCTGGCTGAAGCAATTAGATGGGAAAAGCTCCTCGGTCCACCAGAGAGCCAGTATTACAGAGAGGGAGTGGCTTTGGCTTTGCTCTGGCTGCTGCTGGGTACCTGTCTGGAGGCTGGGCCTCCTCTCCCCAGCTTGCAAGATGATGTGGGAAAGAATTCAAATGAAGCAGGGGAGGGCAGGGTGGGTTCAGGGCAGGGAGTCTGTACAGAGTCGCAGTTCTCTCTGATTTGAATGTTCACAGAACAGTTTTCATTTGAGAATTTCTGGTGTGGCTTGGATTCTGCATATCTGACTCCTTAAGATGGATTTAAATAAAACAATGGGTTCCCAGTTCAGAAGTGAATTTGCTTTCGATCAGTTTTGTCAGAGCAAGAAATTGAGATGACTTGGGATGCCAGACTGTGTGGAAACATGGGGCCCGTCCCCATCTGGCAGCACCAAAGAAAGTGGGCTGTGTGAGGCTGTGGTGGCTGAGTTTTGAGGTTGACATGGGTGGCTATAGGTGGAAGTTGTAAAACCACGTATGCAGAGTCCCTAAGTGCTCTGCCCAGAGTTATCTTTTCTCTCTCTCTGGCAGGATGTCTGGAGACCTCAGTAGCAATGTGACTGTGTGTAAGTGTGGGGGACGGGGAAGTGGTCCTGTCCTGAGGGTGGAGTGGGGCAGAGGCGCCGAGGCAGTTGGCACTGAGGTGTAATGCTGTCTGTCTCTCTGCAGCTGTGACGAGCAGCAGCATTTCTTCAAGCGTGGCCTCCAAGGCTGGCTTTGGAGGTTATGGTTCTGGAGGTAGAGGGTCCAGCTCTGGAGGAGGATTCAGCTCTGGAGGAGGATTCAGCTCTGGAGGAGGATTCAGCTCTGGAAGCAGCAGTTACAGCTCTGGAGGCAGGCGATCTGGTTCCAGAAGTGGCGGTGGAGGGAGCTATGGCTCTGGAGGTGGCTCTCGAGGAGGCTCTAGTTCCGGAGGAGGATACAGTTCTGGAGGAAAACATAGCTCTGGAGGCGGCGCCAGAGGAGGGTCCAGCTCTGGAGGGGGCAGTTATGGCTCTGAGAGGGGTGGTTCTGGCTCATGTGAAGGTGGCAGTTCCAGCGTGTCCTTCTCATTCAGATAAGGATGGAGTCCGCCCTTGACGCTCCCCCTCCAGAATGCCTGTCTCTGTACATCTAACTGACAGCAAGTCAGATCTTGTTATCCACCTCTCACGGCATTGTGGGGCAAAGAGATGCCCATAACCAATCAACTGGAGCCAGTAACACCCTCTGTCCCAAGGGGAAGAGTCTGCATTGTTTAGGTTTGTGCTTCCAGCCCTGCTCCCATTCCCTGCCCCTTCTTGCAGTTGCCCTTTCGGTGGTCCTTCTCCCAAAGGGTATTCTGTTGATCACCCCATCTCAAAGCCTGTGCCTTTTCCCTGGTGGTGCCCCCAGGGATACATGCTTCTGTGTATATAACCCTCTTGTTGGCTCTGCATCTAAAGTGTTGTGGTCTTGGTGTCTGCACAATAAACTTCATTTGCAACTCATAGCATGTGATGTGTGTTTAATGTCAAGCCTTGGCAGAAGTGAGTAGCCAGGAGCTATTACTCATTGCTATCTGGTCAGGAAGATCCCCTGGAGAAGGAAATGGCAACCTACTCCAGTATTCTTGCTTGGAGAATCCTATGGACAGAGGAGCCCGGTGGTCTCCATGGGGTTGCAAAAGGTCAGACAAAACTTAGCAATTGGACACACACACACACACACACACACACACACACACCTGAGTAGGATGAGCCTCGACTGGAAAAAGAATGAGAATTAGGGCAAGGATTAGATGTTCTTTTCCTTAACTAGGAAAAGCCAATGGTGGAAGGACTTTGTACTTTGGAGAGTTCCTTTCTGAAAGTAAAATAATGAACCAGGACACAGGCGAGTTTTAGGAATTTTCAGTTCTGGACGTATTGTGATGTTTATTGAGTACGGTTGATCATGACTGTGGTTCACTGGTGTGTATCCATGCTCAGTCACCCTGTCTTGTCTGAGTCTTTGTGATCCCATGGACTGTAGCCCACCAGGCTCCTCTGTCCATGGGCTACAATCCATGGGGTTGCAAAGAGCCCAACACGACTTAGCAACTAAACCACCACCAAACATCTTTTGCCATACTTCCTTTTTTCCCAAAAATGAATAATAAATTTCTCAAAGTAGGAAAAGAATATTTGCTCAAACACAACGTCTTTCTAAAATTCCTAATTTATAATGCTCAACTGTCTTCCAAAAATTAGTGACATTCTACAAGAAAGTCCTTGTCACTTTATCCTAGCCAGTACCAAGTAATCAATATTTTTAAATTTGGTGGTGAAGCAATATCCCCTTGTGTGAATTAGCATTTATTTCTTATTGAAGAAACCTTTTCATATACATATTTTTCCTTTTGCATTGCTATTCTCTTCTTAAAAGTCTTTAAAAAGTTTTTTTTTTTTAATTGGAATATTGTTGATTTACAATTTTGTGTTAACTTTAGGTGTACAACAAAGTGAATCAGTTATACGTATACATATATCCACTCTTTTCAAGATTCTTTTCTCATATAGGTCATCACAGAGTATTGAGCAGATTTTCCTGTGCTATGCAATAGGTCTGTGTTAGTTACCTATTTTGTGTACAGTAGTCTGTGTAGATCAGTGTCAGTCTCCCCATTCATCCCTCCCCGCTTCTCCCCCAGTAACTGTAGGTTTGTCTTCTACGTCTGTGACTATTTCTGTGTTGTAGATAAGCTCATTTGTATCATTTTTTAAGATTCCACATACAGTGATATCATATATATACGTCTGTCTCTGTCTGACTTACTTCACTCAGCATGACAGTCTTTAGGTCCATCATGTTGCTGCCAATGGCATTATTTCATTCCTTTTTGTGGCTGAGTAATATTCCATTGCATACCCTCTGTTGATGGACACTGAGGTTGCTTCCATGTCTTGGCTATTGTAAACAGTGCTGCAGTGAACACCGGGGTGCATGTATCTTGTCAAATTATAGTTTTCTCCAGATATACATAGTCCTGTGTACTGAAGATTTTCTCCAAAAGGTTTTTAGGTTTACTTTTTAAGTCTATTGTCTTATGAGTCAATTTTTGTCTAAAGTTGAGGGTTTTGTTTGACAGATGGTGCTTTTGATCTCTGTTATGGGTTGAATTGTGTCCTCAAAAAAGATATATTGACGTCTTAATACTTAGTACTTCTGAATGTGACCTCATTTGGAAATCAGTTTTTAAAAAATTTCCCTTGAGACTGCTTTTTTGACCCATGAGTTATTTAGACATAAATTGTTTAGTTTCCAAGTGTTTGGAAAAGATTTTGTTTTTTTACTTTTTTTTTTTTTTTTTTTTGCCACACTGTGCAGCTTGTAGGATCCTAGTTCCCCAACCAGGTATTGAACCTGGGCTCTTGGTTGTGAGAGCACACAGTCTTAATCACTGGACTGCCAGGGAATTCCTGAAATCTTGTTTTTTTTAAATTAAAAAAATGTTTTATTTCTGGTTTTATTCCTTGTGATCAGAGAATACACTCCATATGAGTTGAATTTCTTTAGTTCTTTGAGTTTGTTTTCTTTTTTTAAACTGAAGTATAGCTGATATGCATGTTGTGTTAATTTCAGGTGTACAGCACACAGATTCAGTTATACATGCACACATATATTCTCTTCAGATTCTTTGACCCTACAGGTTATTACAAAATACTGGGTAGAGTTCCCTGTGCTATACAATAGGAATAGGTCCTTGTTGGTGATCTATTTTATATATAGTAGTATTTACTCATTGGAAAAGACTCAGAGTCTGGGAGGGATTGGGGGCAGGAGGAGAAGGGGACAACAGAGGATGAGATGGCTGGATGGCATCACTGACTCGATGGACATGAGTTTGAGTGAACTCTGGGAGTTGGTGATGGACAGGGAGGCCTGATGTGCTGTGATTCATGGGGTTGCAAAGAGTCGGATGCGACTGAGCGACTGAACTGAACTGAACTGATACATTAATCCCACCGTCCTTAGCTCCTGAAGCCCCTAGTTGCTGTACTTTCTTCTCTCCACCTTTAAGATCTTCCTATATTTATATATCTGTGATGTCCAGGTTTCTAGTTGTGGTAAGTGGAGTGAGTTCACACCGTTTTTCCTGCTAGAGCAGTGTCAGAAGAAAGTCTGTCTGCTCCATCTTTCTGGATGAGAAATACTAAATATTATTTTACAACATGATTTTAATGCTCATGAGGGTGATGGGGATTGGCTTTCTGCTTTCTTTGGGATGATTCCTCAGAGATACCTGCCCCAGAGGCTTGAGCAAAGGTTCATGGTAGCACTGCCCCTCTGTGGGAAATGGGACTGACTTAGTAACTGCATGAAAATTAGATAAGGGTTCAGTGGACATTGATTCCCCAGGTGAAAGCAGGGCCAGGATATGAAATGCAAGGGACCCACTAGTTGAAAGGCCGCTTAGGAGAGATTTAAAGGTAGATGCTGAGGATCCTGTCCTTAAGAGAAATGCTTTCAAGGGTCACTGAAGCATCTATTTCTCTCCTTCATGACTTCCTGGGAACCCTTCCTCCACCCCAGTTCTGCAAAGTAACTAAAGAGGAGTAGAGGGAAGATGGGATTTGGATCTTGTCCTCAGGAAACTTTCTGGGTGTTTGGGAGGATTGGCTCACACCTGAAACACAGGTTGAGACAGGAAGTTAGCATAGACAATTGGTACAGTTTGGGGAAGCTGGCCAGAGAGGAGTGGCTAGACTGGGATGTGATCAGAGAAGGTTTTCCAGGGTATCTCTGTGGCAGGTTCCCAAGGAGAGAAGGCCAGTGGGGGAGAGGGGACGTCAAGGACATGTAGGGGGAGGGCACTCACACACTGCACTGCCTTCTGAGTGTGAATACTTGCTTTCAGCCCTTAGGGAATGAGCTCAAGGCCCATGACAGCAGTCTGTATTGAACAGTTTTGCTGAGACACTATGGGTCTGAATCACGACACTGACATATGGAAAGGAGTCAGTCAGGGTGTGCTCCTGGCTGGGACACTCTATGTCCTCATCACAGCACAGCCTTGTTTCATGGCTGTGAAGTGCATGAAAAAACCTTTGTGTCTAGTGAAAGAAGACTGGAGAGATCGCTAAGGACTATTGCTGATAGCGAAATTGAGACTGTCCAAGAAAATGATTATTCTTGACTAGAAAATAGCTTTGTTTGTATAAAAAAGAAGAGGAGGTTGAATTTGGCGATTGTTTGGCACAATAGTTGTAGAAGCATCATACTGTTATAATGCAGAGTAAGGCCAAAATCTCTGCACAGAAATGGAAAGGAGGGATTGGCAAACTGTTCATTTGAGCACTTGCCTAGTGAAACAATTGCATTTTTATGGAGGAAAGTATGTACTGTGAATGTATTTGGAATTGGGAATTGTGAAACTCTTGGGTCATATACTTTGGTAATATCAAGAATCTAGTAAAATTCAAATGTCTACTCTCTGCCTTAGAATTGTGAACTAGGTTTCTGTCTTATTAATTTATGACCCCAGAACCTAGTTTAAGACCTGGGACAGAGTCAGCTCTCAACAGAAGTGTGTTAAATGAGCAGACAGATGGATGAACAAACACATGAATGGCTGGCTGGACAAACAAATAAGGCCTGCAGAGCTTCAAATGTGGGGTCAGAAGACCAGCTAAAGAGTTCTCAAGACCAGGGCCTGGTGTTTGTTTCTTCTGGGACTCATACAAAGAAAGGCTCATGAAATGTGACCCTCAACTATAACAGCAAACGTATGAGTTCCTGTTTTTCCATTTGTGGAAGGTGGACCCTCACAGCTTCTCTCCAAGACTAGTGAATTAAATGAGCTTCTGTGTATGAGGAGCTATTTTAATGTTGGAAAGCTCTGCACCAGTGTGAGCCACTGTGAATGGTGACAATACCATGACTTCAAGGTTAAGGGTGGCATTGATGGGAGGGTCCAGAATAAAGTTAGTGTGTGTAGTGAAAGGTGTGCAGGGCAGCCTGGTTGGCGCAGAGGAGCAGGAGAGTAGCCTGGGAGGGCACAGAGGGCCCTGCAACCAGAGGACTGGGCCTGGATTCCTGGTGGGCTCATCTTCCATGGCCCAGGCCAGCCATGAGACTGCCTCCGGGAACCCTGGGAAGCCAGGCCACGGAGCCTCTTTCTAACCACATAAAAGCAGCTTAGCCAGGGTCCTGGGTGCAGCCCATCTGATTCTGGTACAGTCGTGAAATCTCTCACAGATGCTGCTGTCAATTAAAGGTTTCCCCTCTGCACCCCCGCAGTTTGATCCCCTCACTCCCACGCCCTGGGGAAGGGCAATTTTGAGGCTGTGACAAACTTCCCAAGATCTTTCTAGGGATAATTTAGTCGGCCTAATTATCCCATGTTAATTAGATAAGACTCAAATTACAGGAGCAAGGCCTGCAAGCCTATCACTCTGGGAGGTTTAAGTTATTTGCCCAGTGTCTCTGATTTTGCTGGGAAAAAATGATTTGCTCCAGGCAAACTAAGCCCACAAATTAGGGCAGTGGCTCCCTCCTGAGCCCTATAAAGGAGGCATCTGAGACCATAGGCTGGTAAGCTGCATCTCACCTAAGGGCTGGCATCTCATTCCAGCTCGCTGGCCTCCCCAGCATGAGCCGCCAATTCACCTACAAGTCGGGAGCTGCTGCCAAGGGGGCGTTCAGCGGATGCTCAGTTGTCCTCTCTGGGAGCAGCTCACCCTCCTACAGGGCAGGGAGCAAAGGGCTCAGCGGGGGCTTTGGAAGCCGGAGCCTGTACAGCCTGGGGTGTGCCCGGGGCGTCTCTTTCAACATGGCCAGCGGCAGTGGGCGGGCAGGGGGCTATGGGTTTAGCCGAGGCCGAGCCAGCGGCTTTGCCGGCAGCATGTTTGGCAACGTGGCCCTGGGGCCCACGTGCCCATCCCTGTGCCCACCTGGGGGCATCCACCAGGTCATCGTCAACAAGAGCCTCTTGGCTCCCCTCAATGTGGAGCTGGACCCCGAGATCCAGAAAGTGTGTGCCCAGGAGCGGGAGCAGATCAAGGCTCTGAACAACAGGTTCGCCTCCTTCATCGACAAGGTGGGAATTCCCGGAGAAAGACAAGGTCTGTGGCAGCTTAGGATATCTAGAAATTCTAAGGCTCAGTTCCTCCTCTCATGGGACCCAGACTAGCTCAGACTCTGGTTGAAAGACAGACTCATAACCTATAATATACCCTAAACTATAAGGCAAGGCAGATGGGGATCAGTGGTACTCGAGAACAGCGGTTCTCAAAAGGAGTCCATGAACCGCTATCGGTCAGCATCACCTTGGTGCTTGTTGGAAATGCACATTTTCAGGCTCCACCTCATACCTACTGAACTACAAATTCTGGGAGTTAAAACCCAGAAATCTGTGTTTTAACAAGCCCCCTGGTGATGTCGAGACACTCTTACTTTTGAGGACCACTGAAGAGCAAAGGGGTAGGAGGGTTTGGGGAAGTAAACATTTCCCAAGCTTAGGGGAGCAGGGGAAGCTCAGCACAGGTGACAGTGAGGTAGGGCAGTGACGCATGAGTAGGAGTTTGCCAGACAGAGGTGGAGAAAGGCGACCTAAGGAGAGGGAAGAGTCACATGCAGCCTGATGGGACTTGTCTGAAGAGTGGGGAGAACTGGGGTCTGTGTGTGTTGGATGAATGGTGGGAGAGGCACTGGCACATTGGAAAAGCACAGAAGGGAATCTGGGCTTGACCCTGTAGGTGATGTGGAACCGCTGGAGGGTTTTGTGCAAGGGAATGGTGGAATGTTCGTAGACTGCAAATTGAAAAGCCTGGTTCTCCCCCTGGGGAAGTCCTCTGAGGTCATAGGCAGCCAGAAATGAAGGCAACATGGGAGGGCCAGAGACGTCAGATCAATTGGATACCGGCCTCTGGCTGGGCTGGGAGAGGCAGTGATGGAGGATACACAGTAGGCAGAGCACAGGCCAGGCCACCAGAAACCCAGAGAAGGGGTCCCTAAGAGTATGAAGGCCACTATGGCCAGATTACACGCCTGAGGACTCACCCAAGAAAGGTGGATCAGGCTAACCATCGACACTGGTCCAGGCAGGTAAGGACAGGTGCATAGGAGATAGATCTTGATGAGGGGCAAGCAAGGAGAATGAAGCCCCTCCTGATGTCAGTGGCTGATCCCCAAAAGAGAACTGCAGTCAGACAAAGGACTGGTGGGAAGGGGCAGGATAGTCATTTTCTGAGGGATAAGGCTATGTAACATAAGGAAACACAGCTACTGTCCAGGAAAGAAAATTCCCTGGCCTCTTGCCATTGACTAGTGGTTGGCTGGATTCCAGGTGAGGTTCCTGGAGCAGCAGAACCAGGTGCTGGGGACCAAGTGGGAGCTGCTGCAGCAGCAGGATCTGGACAACTGTAAGAACAACCTGGAGCCCATCCTCGAGGGCTACATCAGCAACCTGCGGAAGCAGCTGGAGGCGCTGTCGGGGGACCGGGTGAGGCTGGACTCGGAACTGAGGAGCATGCGTGATGTGGTGGAGGACTACAAGAAGAGGTGAGTGGAACCCTGCACCCAGGCTGACTGCCTCCTGGGCCCAGGCTTTCCCCACAGGCACTGGGATGTATGCCTCTGGCCTCAGGGCCACTGAGCTCAGGTGAGAGTGACCCATCCTGAGATCCTCTGCCCAGACAGGATCAGGGCCTTCTCTGGGTGGCCAGGTGGGTTAGAGAGGGAACAGCTAGCATTTCAGGCAGTGGTGAGGCTGTCCTAGTTGGTGACTCTCTTGCTCCCCATTCACAAGAGCCCAGGTGTACATACCATAGCCTCTCAGGTCCTAAGCTTGTTTAAGTTGCCTCCAAGTTCCCAGGAACCTCCCAGCTGGGCAGGGAGCTGGACTTTCCAATGGGCTTCCTCTCACTTCCCTCAGATCCTAGACATTTAGGCCACGTTCCTTCTTCCTGTTCCAGGGGACAGTCTGACTGTCTTGGGACTCATGCTTGGCAGTGGGGTGAAGTTATTGATAGGGGTGTCAGGCAGCTGGGGTGACACAAGAATCATGACTGAGAGAGGGGCAGTGGTGTGTTACTGTGATTTGGACAGAGAGGGAGGAGGAAGAATCTTTTCACTCTCTAGGCTTCAGAGGAAATCTAGACCCAAGCCATCCAGTCCCCAGGTCCAGGAGGAGGTTGCTTCAAACCCTGCCCATGATGCTGGCCACAGAGTCCTAATGAGTTGGACAGATTTACAAAAATGTAAAATAATATCTATTAAAAGGTACATAACATGGGCATTGCACCTCTTCTTTCATGATGAGAATACACCCACACACTCCCATACCCACACAAACCCTTCTCATCGTGATGCTTCTCCTGCAGGTATGAGGAGGAAATAAACAAGCGCACAACTGCTGAGAACGAATTTGTGGTGCTTAAGAAGGTGAGGACAGGATGCATGTCCCTCGGTCCAGCAGGGTGAGAAGTGTAGGGGGTGAGGAGTGTAGGGGGTGAGGGAGGTGAATCAGAGGAAAGACTGGAGTCTCTATCCCCTGCAGAAGGGCCTGGAGCTGAAGGGCCACAGGAGAAGGTGGAGGGATCTGCGGCCTGGGGACACCTTGATGTTTATCTAGCGCACTTCACTTTGTCCAGGCCTATGTCTTGTGTAAATGGGCAGGAGTGCAGATGTGGGCAGTCACTCCCAGGCCACACACATGGTGGCCTGGGGAACAGCATATGCTTTGAGAAGGGCTGCAGGTTCACCTTTCAACTCTGTCTTTGGCCACCTTCAGCTCTGACCACCGTGTGACTGACCATAGGGAGGTAGGGCTCTCTCCCATACTCTCTCTGAGACAAAGTAGGCAGTAAAAAGATTTCATTCTTGGATGGGGCAAGAGGAGTTCTGGAGGCACAAGGAACCTGCTCAGGGTCTTGCGGTGAGTTCAGGTGGGGGTCACTTCTTGATCCCTGTGTCTTAACTCCATTTTCTGGGGCAGCTAATCACTGAACTGGGTGTGGGGGGCCAGCGCCTTGGAGACCCCCATCTGGGCTTGAAGAAGGGCGATGTCAGGGGCTCTCTGGATTCCCCTAGGACGTGGATGCGGCGTACATGAGCAAGGTGGAGCTGCAGGCCAAGGTGGATGCCTTGGAGAGAGAAATCAAGTTCTTTACCTGCCTGTACGAGGGGGTAAGTCTACCCCAGTTCCTGTCCCCATCCTGGCTCCATCATCTGGAAGGGCAGATGTGTAAATGAGTGGTTACTAACTCATCAGGAACTTTAAGAGTCCAGGGAATCTTCAGTGTTTGGATGCTGGGAGCTTTGTAGAGCAAAGCCAGTGACATCAATCTTGGTATATCCGATGATGTGTGCCATCCACTCCAGCCTGGCCACCAGCTGTCCCCTCTCACATCCTTCAGGAAGCCATGGGGCCCTAAGGGGTCTCCACTGACCCTCAGCCAAGTATATTCTCACTTCTGTTTGTCTTCTCTTTGTGGCTTGGGGATTTCCTTGGGTCTAAGCACGAGTCCCCAGGGATGGAGGTGGAAGTCCTCACACCCTTTCTGCCGCCTCTGTGACCATCTGGTTTCAAGCCTCAGCCTGTTGGCCCATTCATGGGCTCCCAAATGTTCTTACTGTCCCTTGTGTGGTGGCCAGGCTCTCTCCCCTCCACCTTCTGCACTCCTGACAGATCTCAGGTGACAATCATGGGGCTGGTTTCTTCTTGGGCTACTTCAAAACCATGCAGCAATTTTAGATGTGGTGTTGGAACCTCTGGACCAGTGAACTCCATTCTTGGAGGATTTGGGGACCACAACTTGAGTCTATTTGGGAGGGTCTGGGGAGCTCCCTGCTGGGGCAGGCCCATCACCTTGGCACATTCTTCTGCTCACAAAAGGCATTTCAAGCTTCCTTGTTTCCCCTGCAGGAGATTGCTCAGATGCAGTCCCACATCAGTGACACATCTGTCATCCTGTCCATGGACAACAACCGGAACCTGGACCTGAACAGCATCATTGCTGAGGTCAGGGCCCAGTATGAGGACATTGCTCTCAAGAGCAAGGCGGAGGCCGAGGCGCTGTACCAGACCAAGGTGAGCTTCACCCTTCCCAAGGTCATGTGTTCCAGGGCCTCTGGTCCATCCCATGACCCACCATGGCCCTCATGCTAGCTGGGAGCACTGTGTTGTCCAGGGTGCTGGGGAAGCCCCAGAGAAGGAAGAGATGGCAGCTCTGTCCTTAGGAACCATGAAGCCATCAGAGAAAGCACACAGCTTAGTGCAAATGAGTGTGTCACAGAAACACGAACCTTGGGGAGACAGAGGTTAGGAAACTAGGTCTGGGTGGGGCAAGTAGGGAGCCATGTCCTTAGAGGCAGAGAGTTTTGAACTAATTCTGGGAAGAAGGAAAACGTGAGTAGTTAGCATCTCAACTCCCTTGTTAATGACAATAAATTATGGGGTCTCATCTGAGATCAGGTCACTCTTATCTTTTCATTCAAGTCCAACTCCAAGAAGAAAGGGGTAGATTTGAGTCCCTTAGATCTTGACTCCTCTCATGGGTTGTGGGTGGGGAAATGAGTCTTCAGATAATTTAGTTTCTCAGATCAAAGTGGTGACTTCCTAATTGTCCTTAAGGTTTATCAGGTTCCTTCTCAAGGGAAACCCACACTCTTGAGACCTTATCTTGCCCCTCCCCCTCCCCCTTGCTACCTCAGGGGCAGAAAGATTTGACCTGCAAGGGTGTGAGGAAGGGAGGCTTTCATGGCTTAGAAGACAACTCAGGCCAAGGCTTCTTGAGCGAACTCAAGTCCCCAGTCCCCAAATCCTTTTACATTCCAGCTTCCAGCCAGGATCAGGGATGGCTATGTGGCCCAATCATTCTGGATTGTCAGTGACCAGTGCTTAATCCCAGATTCCTTCTATAAGAACTAGGCATAAACATAATGTGAGTTCATTTTTTTCTTGAGGTTACCCACACCAGGATTTCTCCAGCTCAGGGAAAGCACTCATCGAGCAGAATGGCATCAGTGTCATCCTAGAAACAGTACTGTGAATGCTTATTATTACTTCCCTCTTGAAGGTGAAGAAGCGGGGTTCAAGGAGTTTAAATAACTTTCCAAGGTCGTTCAGCTGATAAGCAATGGAGCTGGGTCTGAATCTATATGTCTGATGTTCCATAGCACTTAGACAGAAAGTCAGGAGGTGACTGGTTGAGGAGGATTTATGAGAAGGGCTTGGGGTCACTTGGGAGCTGAATGGCAGGAGTTTAATCTCCTGTCTCAGGAGGAGACGACTTGGTGTCCGTCAGGGACTTAGTGCCTTTGTGAGGAGGGTTATTGTACAGAGATGCAGAAGGCCACCTGACCTGGCACCAAAGATAAAACACAGGAGCACAGTGAGAAGTGCCCCCTACCTTCTAGGGAACTTGGCATCTTTAAGAACCCTGACTCTAGGACCATGCTGGAGCCAGATATTAGGCAACTGGCAAGCCCAACCCCTCAGACACAGACAGGCAGTGCATAGTCACTGGAGTTCTGAATGTCACATGTTCTTTGTGTTTTCAGGGTCATTTAGCTGGTAAGTGATGGAGATTACCATATTCTAGGGTAAAAATGGAGTACTCTCTGTTGATTATTCAATGGATGACATCAAATGCAGGAATAATCCCAAACTAATAGATGACTCTAAATTCATGACCCATGGTGATAGGATATAACCAAATCTACCCCTGCACTCTCATACACACAAAATGCGCCTCCATGTCCAGCAAGACTGCCAGTAGCCTGGAACTCAGTTGAGCTATGAAGGGGAGGAAGTCCCAGAAAAAATAGATTGGTGGCTCATCAGCTCTCTCTTTGGTTCACTCATTCATTCATTCACCAGACCCCTTTTCTAGCCAGACTCTGTGCTGGATACTGGGAATTCAGAAATAAAACTAAAGGTCCCTGCCACCCAGTCATTCTGAGTCTAATGGGAAAGACGTTGAAATGTGTGGTCACAGTACAGAGTGGTAAGATCTACAGACTGGCATGCCAGGGACTATGGGCACAGATGGGCACCCAAGCAGGGACTCAGTGAAGGCCTCCTGGAGAAAGTGAGTCTGCCCTGGCTGAGTTGGACCTGATGAGGGGAAAAGAGGAGATGAATGGGGGAGGGTTTTTCTAGCAGGAGGGAGGGGCTCGTGCAGGGACTCAGAGATTTAAGAGCACATGGGCTCCTTATGGAACCAGGTAGGTGATGGATGAGGGCAGTAAGAACTGAGCCTGAAGACCCCAATAGAGTCAGATCTCAAGGCACCTTGAAGCCAAGCTAGGAGTTATTTGAATTTTACCTTGACTTTGAGGAGCTATCGGCAGAGGAGTATCATAATCAAAGTTGTGTGTTGCAAAGCTGCAATGTAGAAGGTGTGAGACTTTCGACTGTCCTTATGGCCAAAACCTTCAGTGAGATCATCTCTGCTGAAGGCAGATAAATCAAGCCAAAGAACAGATGTCTAAGTGGGAGGCTGTTGATAGGCCTGGTGAAGCTGGGGACCCCTACCCATT
The DNA here is from genome assembly GCA_935064755.1 of Tragelaphus eurycerus. Classification (NCBI taxonomy): domain Eukaryota; kingdom Metazoa; phylum Chordata; class Mammalia; order Artiodactyla; family Bovidae; genus Tragelaphus; species Tragelaphus eurycerus. The sequence goes on along the minus strand of CAKXYN010000010.1, from coordinate 29,142,529 downwards.
TCTGCCACACTCCCCAGGCAAAGGCATGGCCTGCTAGGCTGAGCTTAGGTTCCTGTGTTGGCCCCTCTCACCCTAGTTCCAGGAGCTGCAGTTGGCGGCCGGTCGGCATGGGGATGACCTCAAACACACCAAGAATGAGATCTCAGAGCTGACCCGGCTCATCCAAAGGCTGCGCTCAGAGATTGAGAGTGTGAAGAAGCAGGTGAAGGGGCTTTGGGGTTTCCTGGCTCACTCCCAAGGGAGGGGTGAACCGTCAATCACAGACGTTCCCCCCATGTGCCTTCTTCTCAGGGTCTTCCATCTCAGAACTCCTTTCCGCAGATGGAACCTCTGTTCTTATCCTTCCACACTTAGCTCTCACCTGAATCCTGGAACAATTGGAAAGGCCTTTTCAGAAAGCCAAAGGGCTGAGAATAACAAGCCTCTCAGTTCCAGGTTGACAGGACACTAATTCCATGGATGTGGCTTTGCTCTAGGAAGTGGGCAGGATAGAGCATGGTCCAACCACAGCGAGCCCTTGGAGGGGGCCAGTGATGGGAGGCTCAGGGTACCTTAGAACTCAGGGGGCAATGCCACCTCCTGGTCCTCAGTGCTCCAACCTGGAGACGGCCATCAATGACGCTGAGCAGCGGGGCCACTGTGCCCTGAAGGATGCTCAGGCCAAGCTGGATGAGCTGGAGGCCGCCCTGCTCCAGGCCAAGGAGGAGCTGGCCAGAATGATGTGTGAGTACCAGGAGCTGATGAGCACCAAGCTGGCTCTGGACATCGAGATCGCCACCTACCGCAAGCTGCTGGAGGGCGAGGAGTGCAGGTTGGTGATGGGAGGGCTCTTAGAATGTTAGGGCTGGAAGGACTTTTGGAATCCTCTGACTTAATTTCCCAGGTATGGGTGGCAGGCTGTTGGAGGGGTTGGAGATACTTTTTAGGTCACCTACAAACATGTCCTTAAACAGCATCCTGTCAGATAATAAGAGGTGATTTCCTTTATGGTTTTCTTTCCAGTCTTCAGACTACAACAAGGAGAAAGCTTCAGCGTGGTGCTTTTGCATATTTGACACTGACCTGACACTTGCAAATATCCCTATTAGTAAAGAGATGGTATATCTTAGGTTCAAAGTCTCTGAGCAGACAACAGTATCTAGCCAAATTTTTTTTGTTTTATTTATTTTCACTGCTACTGTTTTTGTCTTTTTTTGGTCCAGCGATACTAGTTTTCTATGTACCCTATTGATATAAAACTTCCTTTTAAGAGAAATACATTTTTTGGTCACAGAAGACAGTCAGTGAAAAATACTAAACATATAACAGTATGAGTTGTACGTGGTCATAGCAACAGTTGAAAGGGTAGTACATGAAGTGTTGACACTTGAAAATCCCCATCTAACCTAGCATTATTTTATGAATGAGACCCAGAGAAGAGAACTTATTGGTCCTAAAGTCATAAAGTTAGTTCGTTAGTGGCAACTCCTGATGCTAGTATTTCTACACTTGTATTTATTCAGACAGTAGCCCCACAGGGATGAAGAAGTGGGCTGATGAGAAGCACAGCAGGAGGGCCCCTGGGAGGTGGTGTTACCACAGGGGCTCCAGGGTTGCAAGTTCACACATCTTCTAAGGGGAAAGACCAGAGAGAGGTGCTTAGAGTCACCCAGGGCAGTTCATGCCACCTGGCCTGCTGGAGGACTTGCGGAGGCTGTGCTAGCCTGGCTGATGGTTGCAGGCTGGGGTGAGAGTAACTCAGATTCCATGTGATGGGAGATCACCTGTGCTTTTGTCCCCTCGCAGGATGTCTGGAGAATACACCAATTCTGTGAGCATATGTGAGTACTTCACACCCTTGAAAGAGTATTTTTAGCCCACTGATGAACACAAAGGAAGTGGTCCCCTACCACCAGGACCCCCATGGAACAGCCTGGGCTCTGCCTGCAAGAGCAACACTGTCCTAATCACCTCCTGTGCTGAGACCTGCAGCCTCTTCCTTGATGGGGTCAGCTTCCCATCACATTCAGACATTTCACACTTTCCCATTTCTGGCCCCTTCCCCAGAAACCTCACTCATAAGACTCTCAGCCCCACGCTCTTCTGCCACCCCCCATCCTGGCTTTGCTGCATGCCGGAAGCTGTGAGTAGGAAGGAGGACACCTCCTCACCCAGAGTGAGACCCGGGTGTGCACAGAAACATCATGCACAAGCAGTTGAGATGCTGCCCCAAAGGATTCAGCCTAGTCTCCTAAGAGAAGCCAGCAAAAACTCTCCTGTATCAAGCACTCGGAAAATTCTTTGGGAAAAAAATTAAGAATGTCTTCTTAAGTTAAATGCAAGATTTGCTGGCTTACATGATGCTTAGGCGTCATCTGCTCTTTGGGGGAAGCCCCTGCTGCTCCTGTTTGTTCAAAGAATGAGAAGGCACTGGGCTTGGGGGTCCTGTGGGATCTGGGCTGATTCTCCTGGTGCTCAAGCTGCTCAGGAATTGAGCATATGTCACTAAAGCCAAGTCCCCAGTTGATGTGGAGTATTACTTAGGAGGGACACATTTAATCTAGTTAGAGCTGGGAGGCTGGAGAGGACTTTGGGTCAGCCCTGTCCTGGGACACGCACTTATTAGTCCTCCCTCTGTCTTCCACAGCCGTCATCAGCAGCTCCATGGCCGGGACTGCAGGCACAGGAGCTGGCTTTGGGTACAGCGGCAGTGGCACCTATGGCTTTCGGCCCAGCTCTGTCGGCGGGTGCTATGGCTTCCTGCTCGGGGGCTGTGTCACTGGCAGTGGGAACTGCAGCCCCCGTGGGGAGGTCAAAACCAGGTTGGGGAGTACAAGTGAAATCAAGGACCTGCCGGGAAAGACCCCAGCTCTGAGCTCACCCACCAAGAAGACCTCAAGATAAAGTGAAAGACAGATGCCCAGACAGCTTGCTTTGGTTTCTCCTGGACTCCCTTCTTCAGGAAATTCCTCCATCACATTTGTCATCACCTCCTCCTTGCTTTTCTTCACCACTGTCATCTCCTCTCTCTCAATTCTCTGCCTTAGTCTTTCTTAATGAGGAGTCAGGATGTTAGTCTGTCCTGCCTCCATACTTAGAGGCTTCTTAATGCAGCCTCCTCTCCCTGCAGAATTGCCAGGGATAAAGACTTGACCTTTTCCTGGCTGTAAGCCCCTCGCAGATGAAGCTTTTGTCTTAAGGGCAATCCTAGTCCTCCTGCTTCCCCTTCTGTGCCCTGGTTTAGGTAGTTATTTGGTCATGTGCTCCATGGGTACAGACGATTACAGGCCCCCGACAGACCTGCAAGGACTGTCTCTTCTTAGATCAGCATCAGCTCTGGGGAAACCCTTGGGCATTAGCTGTATTTACTTTGCATGGTCCCTGCAGACTACATCCAGGAGAAGCCCGTCGGTGAAGGGATTAGTGCTCTCGGCATGTGCGTTCTTGTTCTCGTTCAGGCCTTTCTTCCCTGCTTCCTCATCTTACCAATAAATTTACACAACTCATGCTGTTTCTTTCTCCTAAGGGAATCTACCTCTTAGGCAAAATCTCTTCTGTAAATAGAGGTCAATGTCCTGGAACCCGAGGCCTGGTGTCTTTCAAAGAACCCCAAAGTAACCTTTGAGCTGAGTGAAAGACATCCTTGCATGGATGGCAGGACCCACGGTCATCTTCATTGGATTTTGTGATACTGAGGATTCATTTCTGTCCCCCATCTCCAGCAGGTGAACCTTTGAAGTCACGCTTTTCTCAGGTCAATGCACGGGTGAATGGAAAGTCTTTGAGAACATCCAGATTGTTGGGACAGACAGGGAGCCAACATTTGTCTCGCAGCAAAATTTAAAACTGGCCAAACAGAAAAACAAATATTGTATATTAACACATATATATGGAATCTAGAAAAATGGTACAGATGACCCTATTTGCAAAGCAGAAATAGAGATACAGTCATAGAGAACAAATGACCTAGATGGAAAGGCAATCCCAAAAAGAGAGGATATATGTATATGCATAGTGGATTCACTTTGCTGTACAGCAGAAATGAACACAACATTGTAAAGCAACTATACTCCAATTTTAAAAAAAGTGGCCAAGAGGTAGCAGAAGGCCAGTTCCAGAAAGCCTGGGGCTCAAGTTTAGGCTGCTTATTGTTCTCTGGACAAAGATCAAAGGTAGATTCTGTTTTAATTAATGACCTAGGTTCTCTTGATCCTTGGGGAAGTTTTACTGGGTCGAGGCGGATGTGAATGTACATGTATGTATGTATGAGTTGTGTTTAAGCGTGGGGGCCATCTTTATTGCATGTCACTCAACTTCCAAAACACTCCTGTGCTCAGAGCTTTATCATAGGCCCCCAGGCCAAAATCATGCTGGCAGCATGCAACAGGAAGTGAAAAGTGAGAAGCCAGCACACCTGAGACCAGAGCTCACAGGTGCATCTGAGCAGGGTCACTATGGGTCCAGACAGAGTCCTAGAGTTCAGGTTGATAGCCTTGAATTCAGATTCAATCCCTGCAAGTGGTGATCACGGGCAAAGCTTTCAACCCCTTTGAGCCTCATTTCTGTAGCTATAAAAAAAGCAGAATTAACCACCAGATTGTAGTTAGGCTAAAATGAGGCAATATGAAGATGTTCTATGCAATTTCTGGTACAAAGTTCACGCTTAATAAATGTTAAGTGGAAACAGAATCTTGTTCTTGATCTTTGTGGTTCAAACCGTAATGAGCTCACTGAAAGGTGTTTCAGTTCAGTTCAGTTCAGTTGCAGAGTCGTGTGCGACTCTCCGCAACCCCATGAATCGCAGCATGCCAGGCCTCCCTGTCCATTACCATCTCCCAGAGTTCACTCAAACTCACGTCCATCAAGTCAGTGATGCCATCCAGCCATCTCATCCTCTGTCGTCCCCTTTTCCTCCTGCCCCCAACCCCTCCCAGCATCAGAGGGAGGGAGTTTTACAGAATTTTCCAATGAGTCAACTCTTTGCATGAGGTGGCCAAAGTACTGGAGTTTCAGCTTTAGCATCATTCCTTCCAAAGAACACCCAGGGCTGATTTCCTTTAGAATGGACTGGTGATATTAAGAAGAGGTGGCAAGAATACACAGAAGAACTGTACAAAAAAGATCTTCATGACCCAGATAATCACGATGGTGTGATCACTCACCTAGAGCCAGACATCCTGGAATGTGAAGTCAAGTGGGCCTTAGAAAGCATCACTACAAAGCTAGTGGAGGTGATGGAATTCCAGTGGAGCTATTTCAAATCCTGAAAAATGATGCTGTGAAAGTGCTGCACTCAATATGCCAGCAAATTTGGAGAACTCAGCAGTGGCCACAGGATTGGAAAAGGTCAGTTTTCATTCCAATCCCAAAGAAAGGCAATGCCAAAGAATGCTCAAACTACCACACAATTGCACTCATCTCACATGCTAGTAAAGTAATGCTCAAAATTCTGCAAGCCAGGCTTCAACAATACCTGAACTGTGAACTTCCTGATGTTCAAGCTGGATTTAGAAAAGGCAAAGGAACCAGAGATCAAATTGCCAACGTCCGCTGCATCATGGAAAAAGCAAGAGAGTTCCAGAAAAACATCTATTTCTGCTTTATTGACTATGCCAAAGCCTTTTGACTGTGTGGATCACAATAAACTGTGGACAATTCTGAAAGAGATGGGAATACCAGACCACCTGACCTGTCTCTTGAGAAATCTGTATGCAGGTCAGGAAGCAACAGTTAGAACTGGTCATGGAACAACAGACTGGTTCCAAATAGGAAAAGGAGTACGTCAAGGCTGTATATTGTCACCCTGCTTATTTAACTTCTATGCAGAGTACATCATGAGAAATGCTGGACTGGAAGAAACACAAGCTGGAATCAAGATTGCAGGGAGAAATATCAATAACCTCAGATATGCAGATGACACCACCCTTATGGCAGAAAGTGAAGAGAAACTAAAAAGCCTCTTGATGAAAGTGAAAGTGGAGAGTGAAAAAGTTGGCTTAAAGCTCAACATTCAGAAAATGAAGATCATGGCATCTGGTCCCATCATTTCATGGGAAATAGATGGAGAAACAGTGGAAACAGTGTCAGACTTTATTTTGGGGGGTTCCAAAATCACTGCACTTGGTGACTGGAGCCATGAAACTAAAAGACGCTTACTCCTTGGAAGGAAATTGAAAAGCAGAGACATTACTTTGCCTACAAAGGTTCGTCTAGTCAAGGCTATGGTTTTTCCTATGGTCATGTATGGATGTAAGAGTTGGACTGTGAAGAAGGCTGAGCGCTGAAGAATTGATGCTTTTGAACTGTGGTGTTGGAGACAACTCTTGAGAGTCCCTTGGCCTGGAAGGAGATTCAACCAGTCCATTCTGAAGGAGATCAGCCCTGGGTGTTCTTTGGAAGGAATGGTGCTAAAGCTGAAACTCCAGTACTTTGGCCACCTCATGCGAAGAGTTGACTCATTGGAGAAGACCCTGATGCTGGGAGGGATTGGGGGCAAGAGGAGAAGGGGATGACAGAGGATGAGATGGCTGGATGGCATCACTCACTGATGGATGTGAGTCTGAGTGGACTCCGGGAGCTGGTGATGGACAGGGAGGCCTGGTGTGCTGCAGTCCCTGGGGTCACAAAGAGCTGGACACGACTGAGCAACTGAACTGAACTGAAACTTTAAAGAAACCATCTTATAAACTATATGCAGTTTATTGATTGCCCAAAGGAGAACTGGCTGGCTGAATAACTAGTCACAGGGAAGACACTCTTGGGGCCAGTAAAGAAATGGTGGTCAAGTCAAAGAATATTTAGGAAGTAGCTATCACATGCATGGCATGAGTTAGTGTTGGGGATATAGTGATATAGAAAAAGGTCCATGCTCCATCAAATAAGTCCTGGTTGCCCATTATATATAAGGCTCTTTGTTAGAAATGGGGGCTGTGCACGGCAGTTAAATAGGTTTTCCCTCTCCTCATGTCAAGAGAAATAAAATGAATATACATATACAGCAAAAAGGGTCTATGTGAAGAACAGATAATGTCAGCAAAACAGATATATATATATATATATATAACATTTCCATCTATCTATCATCCTCAGTTCAGTTCAGTTGCTCAGTTGTGTTCAACTCTTTGAGACACCATGGACTGCAGCACACCAGGCTTCTCTGTCCATCACCAACTCCTGCAGCTTGCTCAAATTCATGACCATTGAGTCAGTGATGCCATCCAACCATCTCATCCTCTTCTTCTGCCTTCCATCTTTCCCAGCATCAGGGTATTTCCTAATGAGTCAGTTCTTTGCATCTATCTTTCTAGTTGTTGATTAATCTGACAAAACAAAAGGGTTGGAGGATTATAACTAGGTCTCAAACAAAATGATTATGTCTTCTTTCAAAAAGCTTGGAATGCATATGTGAATGAATCCTCTTGTACTGTCAAAGAAGCAAGGCAATGGCATTTTCAGGCTATGACTTGATCTCTAGGTATATATCTAAATATTATCACTACATACTCTCAAATAGGAAAAAAGTTTTCATTTAAATGAAATATATACAACTTTTTTCATTTCTAATGTGAAAAAGAAAATCACTTTATCATAAAAGGTGGGAATAAAGTCAACAAAAAATGATTTGGGGAAAAGAAAAAGAAAAGGGTCCAAACTCTTAATGAGGGTCTTCCTAGTGGTGTTAGTGGTAAAGAAACCATCTGCCAATGCAGGAGACATAAGAGACGCAGGTTCAATCCCTGGGTTGGGAAGATCCCCTGGAGGAGGAAATGGCAGACCACTCTAGTATTCTTGCCTGGAGAAACCCTATGGACAGAGGAACCTGGCAGGCTACAGTCCATAGGTTTGCAAATAGTTGGGCATGACTTAAGCAATTTAGCACGAACTTTTAATGAAGATGTAACCACACAAAAAAGGTAACTATAATCCAGGTGGGATATGGGCAACATAAGAAATCAGAGGCAGCACAGAGGAGAGTGGGAACTTCAGGGAGGTCAAGGGAGGCTGGCAGAGGAGGCATCACCTATGGAGTTTTGAGAGGATGGAGCTTACTAGGCAGACAAGAGGAAGAAATGGGCATTGTACCCAGGGGCACTAGATGGTATAAGCAGGTCACGGTTGCCTGAGTGTGATGAGGAAGGCTGAAGAGATTCTGAAGGTGGAGAGGGAGGGGGCAGTGGCACCTGAAGCAGAGGAGATGGGCAGCAGCCATATCAGAGAGGCTCTATGTTTGCTAAGGAGCTGGGATTTCATGCTGTAGAGCTCGTGGGAGAAGCCTAGATCTTGAGTGTCAGATAGACACTCAAGTGAGGTCCTCCTCCACCACTCACTGTGTGACTTAGGGAAGCTACTTCTGTCCCATGAGTCTCCGTTTCTTCAGGTGTAAAAAGGGGTTAATAATAGTAGTTCCCTCATAAAGCTGTCATGAGAATTACACTTAATGAGAGAATGTAGGAGAATTCTTTAATTTAGTGACGGCCACATAGTATGTGTTCCATAAATGGTTGTTAATAAATCACTGTTACTATTATAGCTCTTAGTATTACTAGGATAGACTCTTCTTTCAAGAAGCTTAAGTGAGAGGAAAAGTAGAGAAGGTCTAATAACGATAAGACATTTCACTAACAGGAACTAAGGACAAAGAGTATTGTCTATTAAGAGAAATTTCTATCACTTAACTCCTATGCTTGGATTCAGGTAATTAACACTGACTGCCCCATGGGAAAACCTTAACATCTCAGTGGTTTAACTTAACGTGAAAAGGGTTAAATTCTCATTCCCAGTCTAAGGCATCTCATCTATATGGTTGTGACAGTGGATGTCTCAAGAGCCGAGGCTCTTGTGTTCTGTAGCCCTTTCACTTGGCACACCTGGTTTCCAGAGTTACTAAGATAGGAGAAAAGAGAGATTTGAGAAGTATGCGGGTTGCTGATGGCCTCACTCTAGGAATGACACACTTTAATGCCACTCGCACTTAACTGGCCACCGTGGCCCCAGTCTCCAGCCAAATCCCAAAGGAGGCTGGGAAATGGGGAGGAGCCAAGGGTACTTGGTAAGCACTGGCAGTCTCTGGTACAACCTTCCTCAATGTAGGGACAGACATCAGTTACCACCAGAAGGTAACTCCATTGAGTGGTGTTGGGATGATGCTGGCATCTGCCCCCCAGTCCACATAAACAACTTCCCTTTGGTTTTGACAGTGTAGCCAGAGACATGTTGCTATAAACCAGATCAGTCTGCATATTATGTTTATTATACTTAGATCTCCTTCAGGTTTTTAAGGAGATACTGTAAATTTGTTTGGCCTTGGAAATTTGTCTACTTAATAGTGGACTAGAGAAAACTTGTTCAATGTTTCTTAAAGTATATTCCTTAAAACCCTGATTCCTATATTTGGTCAAGGAGAGGGGCTCTGTGACCTAAAAAAAGATTTGGAAAGTCTTGAGTTTTTTTATTATAACAGTACTTTATTTCTGATACTGGAATCAGCATTCTACTTTCTTCTCCAATTTTTTTTTGAAAACAAAACAAAACAAAACAACAACACTCATACTAACAGTGGGAAGGGGGAGGGGAAATATTGGGGTGGGAAGTACAAACTTTCAGGTGTAGGGTAGACTCAAGGATATATTGTATAATGGGGGAAGATAGCCAGTGTTCTGTAATAATTGAAAATGTTAAGTAAAATTTTTAAAAAACTCACTTATAAAAATTATATATAGCTTTTATTATGTTGAGGTATGTTTATTCTATTCTTGTTTTCTGGAGGGTTTTTTTTTTTTTTTAATCATAAATGGATGTTGAATTTTGTCAAAGGCTTTCTCTGCATCTATTGAGATAATCATATGGTTTTTATTTTTCAATTTGTTAATGTGGTATATTACATTGATAGATTTGCAGATATTGAAGAATCCTTGCATCCCTGGGATAAAGCTCATTTGGTCATGATGTATGATCTTTTCAACATGTTGTTGGAGTCTGTTTGCTAGAATTTTAAAGGAATTTGCATCTATGTTCATCAGTGATATTGGTCTGTAGTTTTCTTTTTTTGTGGCATCTTTGTCAGGTTTTGGTATTAGGGTGATGGTGGCTTCATAGAATGAGTTTGGAAGTTTACCTTCTTCTGCAATTTTCTGGAAGAGTTTGAGTAGGATAGGTGTTAGCTCTTCTCTAAATTTTTGGTAGAATTCAGCTGTGAAGCCGTCTGGTCCTGGGCTTTTGTTTGCTGGAAGATTTCTGATTACAGTTTCAATTTCCGTGCTTGTGATGGGTCTGTTAAGATTTTCTAGTTCTTCCTGGTTCAGTTTTGGAAAGTTGCACTTTTCTAAGAATTTGTCCATTTCTTCCAAGTTGTCCATTTTTTTGGCATATAGTTGCTGATAGTAATCTCTTATGATCCTTTGTATTTCTGTGTTGTCTGTTGTGATCTGATCAATGGAACAAAATAGAAAGCCCAGAGATAAATCCACACACCTATGGACACCTTATCTTTGACAAAGGAGGCAAGAATATAAAATGGGGAAAAGACAATCTCTTTAACAAGTGGTGCTGGGAAAACTGGTGAACCACTTGTAAAAGAATGAAACTAGAACACTTTCTAACACCATACACAAGAATAAACTCAAAATGGATTAAAGATCTAAATGTAAGACCAGAAACTGTAAAACTCCTACAGGAGAACATAGGCAAAAACACTCTCCGACATACATCACAGCAGGATCCTCTATGACCCATCTCCCAGAATATTGGAAATAAAAGCAAAAATAAACAAATGGGACCTAATGAAACTTAAAAAGCTTCTGCACAACAATGGAAACTATAAGCAAGGTGAAAAGACAGCCTTCAGAATGGGAGAAAATAATAGCAAACGAAGCAAGTGAAAAAGAATTAATCTCAAAAATATACAAGCAACTCCTGCAGCTCAATTCCAGAAAAATAAATGACCCAATCAAAAAATGGGTCAAAGAACTAAACAGACATTTCTCCAAAGAAGACATACAGATGGCTAACAAACACATGAAAAGATGCTCAACATCACTCACTATCAGAGAAATGCAAATCAAAACCACAATGAGGTACCATTTCATGCCAGTCGAAATGGCTGCGATCCAAAAGTCTACAAGCAATAAATGCTGGAGAGGGTGTGAAGAAAAAGAAACCCTCTTACACTGTTGGTGGGAATGCAAATTAGTACAGCCACTATGGAGAACAGTGTTCTCTATGGAGACATTCCTTAAAAAACTGGAAATAGAACTGCCTTATGACCCAGCAATCCCATTGCTGGGCATACACACCAAGGAAACCAGAATTGAAAGAGGCATGTGTATCCCAATGTTCATCGCAGCACTGTTTATAATAACCAGGACATGGAAGCAACCTACATGTCCATCAGCAGATGAATGGATAAGAAAGCTGTGGTACATATACACAATGGAGTATTACTCAGCCATTAAAAAGAATACATTTGAATCAGTTCTAATGAGGTGGATGAAACTGGAGCCTATTATACATAGTGAAGTAAGCCAGAAAGAAAAACACCAATACAGTATAATAATGCACGTATATGGAATTTAGAGATGGTAATGATAACCCTGTATGTGGAACAGCAAAAGAGACATAGATGTATAGAACAGTCTTTTGGACTCTGTGGGAGAGGGTGAGGGTAGGATGACTTGGGAGAATGGCATTGAAACATGTATAATATCATATATGAAACGAGTTACCAGTCCAGGTTCAATGCATGAGACAGGGTGCTCGGGGCTGGTGCACTGGGATGACCCAGAGGGATGGTATGGGGAGGGAGGTGGGAGGGGGGTTCAGAATGGGGAACATGTGTACACCCGTGGTGGATTCATGTCAATGTATGGCAAAACCAATACAATATTGTAAAGTAATTAGCCTCCAATTAAAAAATAAATTTATATTAAAAATTATATGCTTATATTAGAAAATTCAAAAATATTAAAAAGTATAAGAAAATGAATTAGAATTTCACTTCCCAGTCATCATGCGAGAAAGCACTGAGTGTTGTTCACTCTGGTATAGCAGTAGCACTAAGTGTATTAATGGATCCTGCAATAAGATGCTTTCTTAACTCTTTTTCTTTTTAAACCCAGCATGGAATCCATCCCTACAGTTTTTTTCTACATGATACCTAAGAAACACAAGCTGGAATCAAGATTGCCAGGAGAAATATCAATAACCTCAGATATGCAGATGACACCACCCTTATGGCAGAAAGTGAAGAGGAACTAAAAAGCCTCTTGATGAAGGTGAAAGTGGAAGTTGGCTTAAAGCTCAACATTCAGAAAACTAAGATCATGGCATCCGGTCCCATCACTTCATGGCAGATAGATGGGGAAACAGTGGAAACAGTGTCAGACTTTATTTTTCTTGGGCTCCATAATCACTGCAGATGGTGATTGCAGCCATGAAATTAAAAGACGCTTACTCCTTGGAAGGAAAGTTATGGCCAACCTAGATAGCATATTCAAAAGCAGAGACATTACTTTGCCAACAAAGGTCCGTCTAGTCAAGGCTATGGTTTTTCCAGTAGTCATGTATGGATGTGAGAGTTGGACTGTGAAGAAGGCTGAGTGCTGAAGAATTGATGCTTTTTAACTGTAGTGTTGGAGAAGACTCTTGAGAGTCCCTTGGACTGCAAGGAGATCCAACTAGTCCATTCTAAAGGAGATCAGCCCTGGAATTTCTTTGGAAGGAATGATGCTGAAGCTGAAACTCCAGTACTTCGGCCACCTCATGTGAAGAGTTGACTAATTGAAGACTCTGATGCTGGGAGGGATTGGGGGCAAGAGGAGAAGGGGACGACAGAGGATGAGATGGCTGGATGGCATCAGTGACTTGATGGACATGAGTCTGAGTGACCTCCGGGAGTTGGTGATGGACAGGGAGGCCTGGCGTGCTGCAATTCATGGGGTTGCAAAGAGTCAGACACAACTGAGCGACTGATCTGATCTGATCTATTAATTTCCTTAGAACTAGTGTTCTGGGGCAAAAGAGACCCACTGGCAAACCCTTGCTTAAAGAGTTTCATCCATGTTAGACTGCTGGCCTCTAGTCTCAAAGAGTGCTTTTCTGGCCCCATCTAGCAATCCAGGGGGTGCTGTCTCTCAGAACTAGTGGCAGAGACGGTCACAGGGCCTGAGGTGACACAGTGAGCTGCCATCAGGGGCAGGTGCAATGAGAACCCTGCTTATCAGGCTTCAGCCACAGTTTGACCTGCCCATATCCTCACATATCTGATGTCTCTGAATCCTGGATGTGTCACTTTTGCCTTTTCATAATCTCTAAGGTGAGCCTGAGGGTTGAGGAATTCTTGATTCATCCAGCCAGTTGACCCTTCATTTGAGGATAAGAAAAGGTCATTTACCTGTTCCCTTACCTGTTCCTGCCAGGGGTGGCCAGCACCTAACTCTGGGCAGAAATGGCTTGGTCTCAGATGGCTAAGTGTCTCAGCTTCTTAGAAGGTGTCCAGGAAAAGGGAGACTTCAAAGGCTCCCTTTGAAAGCCAATTCTATGTAAGTTTCTCCTGCTTCAATTTAAAACCTTTTTTAAAACTCAGTGACCAGAACATATAAACTAATTTTTGTGTTCATAGGGGGAAAAAAAAAACAAACAAACAACCACTGGCTAAAATCATGGGGCAGAGGGAGAAATCTCATGAAATAATGGAAAGCACAATCCTGAGTTTCTTGAATGGCCTAATGACCACCCAGTCACACTGATGTCCTCCCCTTTCCAGAGAGAATGGACTATAGCATCTCCTCTTAGGTAGCAAAGAGAGCCCACCCCTTGCCCCCCAGAACACCCCAGACTCCTCTATCTGTTTATCTGTGGCTGGCGCCACCTTCCAGCACTCACCACTGTCCCCAGAGCCTTGTTCCCCGTGGGGTAAACACCTTGGCTGTTATTATGTTCTGTGATTGGTTCAGTGGAGGCTGTGTGAGTCATCTACCCCCAGGCACTATCTGGCTGGCCCATTAGGGTCCCAAGGGAAGCTGAGGCTCCACCGAAGAGTAGAAGACACAACACGAGCTTCATCCTGACCTCCAGTCTGTTTCACATTTGTCCTGAATGTCTCTGATGCCAAGGTCTTGGCTGAACTGGGGGGAGCAGGGAGGGAAGGACTTTAATCCAGAGGGACCTGTCAGTCTGGTGGAGGAATGGGTTAGAGTTCTAGGACTCAGACAGCCTGAGCTATAAGAGGGATGAAACAGAACCCCCTGGATGCCAGAGGAGCAGGAAGGAACTGTTTCTCAGGGAAGAGAAAAATTGAAGGCAACTCCAGTTGGAAAAAAGGAAGTTGAGTTAGATTGAAGAAAGGTGCTCCTGAGCTTACTTGGAATCAGGTTCTAGAACTGAGTTCTTAATTTCAGACTGGGGGAGTCGTCCTTGGCCTTTCCTGACCTGTTCCTGAGAGTCCATCACGTGTTGATCCAGAATCAGAGATGTCAGGGCAGCAAATGTCCTGACCAAAGTTTCCTTGATTGGAGGAATGATCGTTTTCTACTATTAAAAACAAAACATAAAACTCAAACAAACAAACCAAAGACAAAACAAATCAAAAACCTCCAAACCACACCAAACAACAATGAAACAACCCCCAAACCTCAGGAAAGGCCGTCTTCCTAAAGTTCTCCCCTGCCATCTCCCCAGGCCGCCTTCTTCCCTCCAACCTAGATAACATCTCCCCAAATCTTGTTCCAGAAACGCTTTTCTGGAGAAAGCTTTTAGCTCCGGCCCAAAACCATCTGCCAGCACTTGTGACCAGAGCTCTCACTAGCCTTGTTTGTTACCGTGTCTGGTCTCCCAGATTGAGAAGTCCCTGCAGATGGATCAGAAGTTTCTACCCTTGGAACTTCCTTCTGGGCAGACAGCAGGGGACAGTCTAAGGAGGACTCTCTGGAATATTCTTGACCTTGTTCATGTCTTTCTGAAGCAGAACCAGCCTGGACATCTGTTACCCTATTACCCTGGTCCCTCCTCTACTCAAAGAGGCCAGACCCACTGAGAACTTCCACTGGAGATCTGGGCAGGGATAACGCCAGTGATTGCAGGGCAGCAAGGGGAGATAAGGCAGCCAAATTACTATAATGTAGGAGATAAGCAGAGCAAATGCAGGGTTCCGGACCATTTTATAGGGAATTCACGGGGTGTTCAGGGTGGAAGAGACAAAAATCTCAGAAGGGAGATGGTAATTTCATAAATGGAGAACCAAGAGGGCCTGGGTGGCCTGAAAGATATTCACGAACTACATATTAGGCTGACTCCAGCCAGCCCAGCCCTCTGATTATTTAAGGACTGAGCAGGGACAGAAAGTCCAGCTGCTCTGCACCCCTCGCCTGTCCACCCAGCAACCCGTGACCTCCACCTCTCAGCCATGAGCCGCCAGTTGAACCTCTACCCTGGTGGGGAGCGCCTGGCCTTTAGCGGCTGCTCTGCCATCATCTCCAGTCGGGTCAGCAGCAGCACCGCCTCATTCCGGGCCAGCGGGGTCAAGGGCACGGCCACCTTCGGCAGCAAGAGCCTCTTCAACTGCGGGGGCGGCAGGCGCCTGGCCCTGAGCTCCGCGGCCGGGCGGGGTGGCTCCTCACTGGGTTCCTGCGCGGCCACGGGTGGTGGCCGCCGGGGAGGCTTCGTGGGCACCGTCTTCGGCAGCGCGGGGCTGGGGCCCGCGTGTCCGTCCGTGTGCCCGCCGGGTGGCATCCCTCAGGTCACCGTCAACAAAAGCCTCCTGGCCCCCCTCAACGTGGAGCTGGACCCGGAGATCCAGAAAGTGCGCGCCCAGGAGCGGGAGCAGATCAAGGCTCTGAACAACAAGTTCGCCTCCTTCATTGACAAGGTTGGTGCTGGAGCGTCTACCCGTCCGTGCCTTGGTGACCAGTGTACATGCGGGTCTCACTCTGCCCCTGCCACTGGCGTGGGAACATCGGCAAGTTAGTTATGCTCTCTGAACTTCCCTTTCCTCTTGTGTAAAATGGGCACAAGAGTAGCTCTAACCCCATAAGGTTATAATAAGGATGAATTGGATGTTTCTGAGGTGCTTAAAACAGTGCCTGGCATACCTTCACCCCGCCCTCCCCTTAAAGAGGAGCTTCATTCCTTCCTTGCAGGAAAAGATTCAGGAAAGGGAGGGAGGTGTCAGGGGCAGGAGATGCATAATGGGCCCCCTGAGGGCTCTCACTACCAAACAGAGAGATGGGTTTGCAGTTCCAGGACAGGGGTTATCCCAGGACAGGATGCCTGGTGGGTGAGAAAGACCTGGAAGGTAGGAAGTGGGATAAGGATGTAAACCAGGAAGGCTTTTGGAGGAGGTGAGAGGAAAGGGCTAGAACAGTGAAGGTGCTGAGGGGAGAAGATTTGGAACGAGGGCATGTCAAATTATGTGTGTGTAGATGTGTGAATGTCCAGAAATTGGGGCAACAGAGAAGATGGCTCTGGAGTCAGAGGCAGTGATCCCGCTGAATGGGAGGAGACAAAGAATGGGCTTCTCTTGTCTCCACCTAGAAAGATCTAGACCATGAGGGATATGATACTAATAATAGCTGACACTCCTCAGTGCCTGGTGCTGACCCAAGTGGTTCTCATTTATCAACCCATGATTCAGTGATCACTCTATCTTTCAGAAGCTCAAATTAAGATAGAGGGAAGCTAAGAAATGTGCCAGGGCAATAGAAGAGGCAGCAACAGTAGCCTGTGTCCCTCCCAACTGTACTTGGGAAGAGGAAGTGAAGTATTGGAGGACAGAGGGCAGTGGAAGAAATAACTAAAGAGATTGGTAAGGAGAGGAATGTTGGTGTAGCAGAGGTCTAACGTTATTCAGTACAAAAATGAGAAACCTTCCGTCAAGTATGAATAGATTTGTAAAGATGTGATTGTTGTTCAGTTGCTTGACTGAGCGACTTCACTTTCACTTTTCACTTTCATGCACTGGAGAAGGAAATGGCAACCCACTCCAGTATTCTTGCCTGGAGAATCCCAGGGACAGTGGAGCCTGTTGGGCTGCCGTCTATGGGGTCGCACAGAGTTGGACACGACTGAAGCGACTTAGCAGCAGCAGCAGCAGCAGCAGCGCAGCATTCCGACTCTTTGCGACCCCATGGACTGCAGTACACCAGTCTTCCCTTTCCTTCACTATCTCCCAGAGTTTGCTCAAACTCATGTCCATTGAGTCAGTGATGCTATCTAACCATCTCGTCCTCTGTCATCCTCTTCTCCTGTCCTCAATCTTTCCCAGCATCAGGGTCTTTTCCAATAAGTTGGTTCTTTGCAACAGGTGGCCGAAGTATTTGAACTTCAGCATCAGTTCTTCCAATGAATATTCAGGGTTGATCTCCTTTAGGATTGATGGATTTGATTTCCTTGCTGTCCAAGGGACTCTCAAGAGTCTTTTCCAACACCACAATTTGAAAGCATCAGTTCTTTGGCAGTCTTCTTTGTGGTCCAGCTGTACATGGCTACTGGAAGAAGCATAGCTTTGACTATATGTACCTTTGTTGGCAAAGTGATGTCTTTGCTTTTTAATGCGCTGTCTAGGTTTGTCATCACTTTTCTTCCAAAGAGCAAGCGTCTTTTAGTTTTGTGGCTGCAGTCACTGTCTGCAGTGGTTTTGGAGCCCAAGAAAATAAAATCTGTCACTGTTTCCATTCCCCTGCCCTGCCCCCCCGCCCCGTCTATTTGCCTTGAAATGATGGAACCAGATGCCATGATCTTACTTTTTTGAATGTTTAGTTTAAAAATGTGACAATCTGCTTCCAAAACCAATGAAAGAAACAAACCAGGAGCAATTTAGACTGGATGTAAGGAAGAACATGTAAATTACCAGAGTGACTTTCCAGTGCCATTCCCCAGTCACTGTTTCTTCCTGCTTCTCATGTCCCCTCACTCCAAAAACACCAGCATTTATAGCAAAAGATGCTGCCTTAACCACATGGTAAGTCATGGTGGCAGATGATAGACAGCATCGCTTACACCCACTTCCTGATTTCATTTAAAACTGGATCCTGTTTCTTGTCTTAGAGACAAGGTGGGCATGTCCCTCTGGCTGAATCCACTCTCTGAGGAACCTTGCTCTTTCCTGACTCCCACTTCAGGATGACATCTTCTGATTTCTGGGGCCCTGTCCTCACACTTGAGAGGCAAGAGCACTTGCCTTGCCTCTCAAGAGTGAGGACAAGGGGGATTTGGGGGCTATGACCACTCTTGCCTCTCAAGAGTGAGGACAAAGGGGGGCATTTGGGGGCTATGACCACCTTTGGTTTCCAGGTGAGGTTCCTGGAGCAGCAGAACCAGGTGCTGGGGACCAAGTGGGAGCTGCTGCAGCAGCTGGACCTAAACAACTGTAAGAACAACCTGGAGCCCATCCTCGAGGGCTACACCAGCAACCTGCGGAAGCAGCTGGAGACGCTGTCGGGGGACCGGGTGAGGCTGGACTCGGAGCTGAGGAGCATGCGTGATGTGGTAGAGGACTATAAGAAGAGGTGAGTGGAGAGGTGGAGACTCACCACTGGAAGGTTTTGAT
This sequence comes from Tragelaphus eurycerus, assembly GCA_935064755.1. NCBI lineage: Eukaryota > Metazoa > Chordata > Mammalia > Artiodactyla > Bovidae > Tragelaphus > Tragelaphus eurycerus. The sequence continues at coordinate 29,124,012 of CAKXYN010000010.1, read as the reverse complement.
TATAGATGAGATTGTGATTTGGAGCCAGCAATTTTGTCTTCTTGAATCCTTTGCTGATATCATTACTACTCTTTCTTTTAAGGGAGGGAGAGAGATCTAGACAGGATGAACTGTAGGAAGAGAAAAGATCTACCCAAAATAGTGCTCCAAATTGCCCAGGAGATGGTGTGCTCATTTTAAACATTGGAAATGGAAGAATGTGGCAGCGAGGGGGAGAGAATTGTCTCAAAACCAGATGAACAACCCAAATGGCTTTGTAGCTCCTCCTGAGTGAGGTTTTCTATAGGAGTTGCCAGGACTCCTATAGAAGGAGACAGCCATCCAATCTCAGAACACATCTTAAAGCTAAGCAAAAATGAGTTTTTTTAAGTTTTTTTTTTTTTTTTTTAATGGTGAGGCATCTCCATGCTGCTGTATCCCACTATTAAAGAGAACAGTTGAGAGTGTTCTTGGACGGGAGATGGTTTCTCCTTGTAAGCTGAACCTACGAGGAGAGAGAGTGATGCCCCATGCTTGGTGTGATCTGATATTTTGGTGGTTTGCCTCCAGGAGTTAGGATTTTTGGGGATAGGTGACTTCTTCCACAAGGTGGTGAAGATGGTCGGAACTGGGCTTTTTTTCTTGGTTCACTTTTGATCTGCCCGTCCATCTCTACTGAAGTCCCCCTAAAGTGGAACTCTGGCCTGAGCTCTGTATGGAGCCCCTGAAGGTGGCGGTGACATCGTCCTGGACTTCTGAAAGCACACAGATTGTGGGGACAGGCTTAAAGAACACCTCCAGAGAGCCCCCTCTTTACATATGTGTACACGCTCAAATACAGTTTCCAAAATTTTGGTCATTTAATTTATAGAAGGCATCTACCATCTAGCTTAATTGGAAATCTAGCTTTCGTTGTCAAACCAGAGAAATAAGAGTTGCTTTCTATCAGAAAAAGTGTGGCTTCATATCTAAATTCAAGTCAAAATATAAACACGCACTGAGGACTATTTTAAAATCCACTCAGCAATAAACTAAGGGTGACATCTTGTACAGTAGGTTATTGAAAACATTAAAGATTAAAAGAATGCAGATTTAACATAATTAATACATCTATATTCTAAAACAAGATAAATCCATGTGTACTTTGTCATGGTTTAACTTTTAATTATAAATTTTAATCTGTTTTTAAAAATTATAGGTTATCTATTAAGTCCATAGTAATGTAAAATGCAATTTTTCTTTATAAATGTAAATGATGAGAAGTTATTTATAGTACATGAACGTCATCAATTTTGATAGCCATCATGATCAAACTTTTCCAATGTATTTTATGAAGTAGAAAGATATAAGGTGCTAAAAGCTAGTTGGTCTTCAATTAGCATATACTTTTATTTTTGTTAATAGGTTGGATATAATGTGATAACATGTAAGATAACATGAGATAAAATTGTGATGGAAACAACTATTTCATAATATAACTTGATAGAAAGGAGTTTTCAATTATCTTTTGAATAACACACATAGAATCTGAGATAAATCATATAGGCTATTTCCTGTGTTTTAGCCAGTGCAACTAGAAAAATCTGGCAGTCTAAGAAAATGCCCCACTGTTTAAATACTTTAAACAGCCCACTTCACTAACCTGTACTACTTCAGCCATCCAACACAACTTTATTTTCTTGGCAGCCAGTGACATGACTTAGGAAGTAAAAAGCTGAAAGAACTGCTCAAGTTAATGTGTATGAAAAATAGCCTTTTTGGGGGCACAGGTCATTTCTTTCCAATGCTCTGTTTTGTTTGCTCTTGCAAATATCCTGTATTGTGTTCTTTAAAGAATCCTTTTATTCTTTTTAAACAAAAGGCTGCATGGATAGGAGGCAAGGCAAAAGGGGAAGAGGGAATGTGAGACCCCAGCCCCACACCCCTTCCCCACCTACGCCTTTTCTGCTTATATATTTATACTCCATCTACAAGCCCCTGGGGGGAGGTGACATGTTCTTTGATAATAGTAAGGAATGGAATAGTGAGATCTTTAAGTGAAATGATCAGTGCTCTTGAACCTCCAAGCTACAGTATGTGTAATGAGAATATCTCACCCCCCATCCAAACACCCTATTTCCAAGACCTTGCTTCACCTGCGTAAGAAACAGGCATAACTTACAGGTGAAGGTGGGAATAGCATTTTGTTTGGTGCCTGGGAGGTTTCTGCCCCTGCTAGGGCTCGTACCAAGGTGCCAGCTGTGGGGGAGGGGGTGACTTTCGGCTGTCGCGAGGAAGGTGGGACAGCAGAACGTGTGTGATGTCTCCATCACAGGTGCATTCCCAAGTAGACACATTTTAGGGTAGCCTGACTATGAGCGAAGGAGCTGCACATTGATTCCTTTAAAGCTGTCCTTGTCACATCCCTTTTGAGAAGGCGCTCCGTGCCCTGGGGGAACGTAAAGCGCAGGCTGTGGGTCACTGCCTTACAGCTTTTGGCACAGAGGCAATTGCTCACTGCTCAGGGAGCATTTGCAGAACGGAACTGTCCCACTGGTGACACTCCTTTCTCTTGCCCCACACAGGTACGAGGTGGAGATTAACAGACGCACAGCTGCTGAGAATGAATTTGTGATGCTCAAGAAGGTACGAGGTGGTGGGGAGGGCGGGAAGAAGCCAGGGGGCTCCCTAGGCGCCTGGCACGAGGATGTTTGTAAGATGAGGAAAGGCCCTTAGGGGTCACTTAGCCTCTAGCAGAGATGGCTAGGATTCTAATGTCCCACTCATCTCTTCAAGCCCCTTGCCTGGGCAGTGTGCTGCTTCCAGAAGCTGTCAACTTTAGATCCAGGTGCAGCCGTGGCCCTGCACATTGATTGGTTTGCTCTCAGGGGTCGGGCCTTCTTGTGAAGCATGGCGGAAGCGGAGACAGCAGGGAATCTGGGGCTCCTTGTGGCAGGAGGGAGGGCAGGGGGAGAGGCAGGTCCCTCTCTGTGTTCCCCAGGATGTGGATGCCGCCTACATGAACAAGGTTGAGCTCCAGGCCAAGGTGGACTCCTTGACAGATGAGATCAAGTTCTTGAAGTGCCTCTATGAAGGGGTAAGGACCCTGCTGAGCTCTCTGGTATGGTCTGTTCCTCTTGCAAGTGGCTTCTGGCCCTTGGCCTGGATGGTCACATGACCAAAGGTGGACAGAGAGGCCTTTTGGCCTCTGTACTGACCCACATTGTCAGTACAGCTGCCATTTGCTGAGGCCCTATGTGCTGAGCAGTGGGGGTAGGCTTTGAGGAGACCGTGATGGAGGAGAAATGATTCCTGTCCTCTAGGAATCCATAGTCCAGTAGGGAAAACAGCATGTAAATGAGCTTTGGGAGAGCAGCGGAATGGTGAATTCTGCCTGAGGTGATGGTGAGGGTTCCAGGAGAAAGGTGAGCAAGATTTCCATGGGGGCAGGGGAGGGCATGGATTCCAGCCTAAAGGAGAAGAATGAGGGGAGACCTGGAGCTGGAGCTATGCTAAAGTATGAGGGGCCTGGAGAAGTGGGTTCCTTGGCGACTCTAGAGGACCAAGTGCCATGTAAGGAGTTCAGACTGATCCATGGTGGCTGCTGGTGCAGAGAGAGTGGGTAGGGTGGGAGGAGTCCTGCGTGTGTGATGGAGAGGTCAGTCCCATGCTGGGTGGAAAGCTCCATGTTTTCATCTCACACCCACAGGCCTAAGCACTGCAGGCCTCTGCTGAAGGCAGAGCTCATGGGCCAAGGAAGGGCAGGAAGGGGAAGCAGAGGATTTGCTGGAGAGGATCAACAAAAGGGACCCCCCCACCTTGGCAAACCTTTAACTGAGTCCGCTCCCCTAACTGTCCTCCAGGAGATCGCTCAGATCCAGTCCCACATCAGCGACACATCTGTCATCCTGTCCATGGACAACAACCGCGACCTAGACCTGGACAGCATCATCGCCCAGGTCCGCGCCCAGTACGAGGAGATCGCCCTGAAGAGCAAGGCCGAGGCCGAGGCGCTGTACCAGACCAAGGTGAGCTGAGGCCCAGAGACCACAGCTACCACCCTGTCATCATGCATGCACGTGGGTACTTGTGTGTGCACGTGCGTGTGTGTTGGGGCTGGGCAGAGACATCCTGCTTCTTGGAGCTGGGCCTTGTGGAAGTGCCTTCCAGTGGTCCAGAGAGATCCACCACAGTCTTGGCAGGTGTTGGGGGCCATGTGTGGGCTTAGCCCTTCCCCAGCCAAGGCCCTTGCTGACGGCTGAGGCTACATCAGTCACAGCTTCAATGAGATTCTGATGCCGTTTCTGTGGACAATCCACTATCTCAGCTTTCCTTCTGTTTCCAACTTTGTCAAAACGAGGACAGGAAATTCAGACTCCATCAGGGCCCTCATGTTTGAGAAACCGAGGATCCTGTTGAACTGGGGCCGGGCCTTTCTATCCAGAAGGAAAGGATTGTCTTTCTCCCCCTCCCTCTCCTCTCTTCCCTCCTCCTCTTGTGCCTGCGCTGTTTAGATAAAGAGAATGGTGCCCTGTCACTTTCCCTCTCCTCCAACACCCTAAGGGCTGAATTCTCACCTGTCCTGTGCTCTTCATCTCTTGTCCCCCAATCTCAGATCCAGGAGCTGCAAGCCACAGCGGGCCAGCACGGGGATGACCTCAAACTCACCAAGGCTGAGATCTCAGATCTCAACCGGATGATCCAGAGGATCCGCTCGGAGATTGGGAATGTGAAGAAGCAGGTGGGTTCTATGAAAGGAGTCAACTGACAGCACTCATTGATTTGAGACCAATTATGGTTTGGTACAGTCAGTATGAGAGCAGTTGTATCAGACTATACAAATGAAAAGAGCATCCTGCCCTTCCCAGCACTCTGAGGATCTTGCACCAATCTGTATGAGGCTTATTATTAAAAAGGGTAAAACAAGATCTCTCAGGAGAGAACAGTAGGAATCCATAGGGAATGATGTAGCATCCTTTGTTGGGCATCACACTCCCTAAGTGCTGCAGGGCTTCCAAGGGGCTCTGGATGAATGGGGACCCGAGTGAGGCTTCCTGTAGGAGGTGGATTACCTTGGGATGGAAGGCAGAAAGGAGAGGGAAAGGGGCCTGGTGAAGGAACCCACAGGAGCAGTGGATGTGAGGTGGGCATGTGTGCTAGAAGGAAAGACGTCTACCCTGAGCAGAAGGTCCATGATGGGTGGGTGGCAGGGAGCAGGACACCCCTAGGTAGGAATGGGTGGATTATGGGCAGTCTTCAAAGAGGGCTGCTACTGCTGCTGCTAAGTCGCTTCAGTCGTGTCCGACTCTGTGCGACCCCATAGACATAAGCTCACCAGGCTCCCCTGTCCCTGGGATTCTCCAGGCAAGAACACTGGAGTGGGTTGCCATTTCCTTCTCAAAGAGGGCAGTGGACCTTAGAACCAGTGCAATTGGTGAAAGGGTTTGGAAATTTCGCATGATGAGTCCGTGCCAGAGGAAGGAGAGCCCGCAGTGGATTTTAGAAGTGGAGAAGAAAGACCGCTACCGCACCCTGACCCCTGCCACACACACACCCAACACTAGTCCTGGCACAGGGCTCTGCTCAGCGTTTGTCCTTTCCTGTGGTTGTCTGTGGGGGGCACTACACTGAATGCAGCCCATAGGAACACAACACAGGGCCATGCGTGTGATTCCAAAGCAAGTAAACCCATGAATCTCCCAAAGTTTGTGGAGTTTAAGGTCTTGGCTTCCTGGGCAAGTCAAGTTCCATATGTCCCTCTCTCCTCTGCCCTGCTTGTGCATGTACATGTACACACACACACACACACCACCCCCTCCAACAGTGGAAAGAAAATAGATAGACTAATTAAGAACCTATGGTGTTTGTATTTAATCAAATTCTGCACAAATGAAAGAAAAACACAAGGTGTTTGAAGCTACCTTTGGTAGCCAATTACTCTATTTATCTGATAAAATGCTCTGTGTACCTGTTTAGGCAAACTTATAACCATAAAATGACATTTGTGATGAAAAGGCCACCGTGCTTTGAGGTCAGGGGAGATGTCCTCCTCAGGGAGCCAGTGGGGGTCACTGTCGATGCTTGGTCCCCAAGACGGCTCCTCTTGAGGGCTCTCAACCAAGGTGCTTTCCTGCCTTTTGACCTCTCCACCAAAGAAGCCCACATTTAAACATGCAGACTCTGCATCCAGTGGCTCCAGAATGCAGCTGCTAATTGTTTCAATGCTATGCTATGCTATGCTAAGTCACTTCAGTCGTGTCTTACTCTGTGTGACCTCATAGACGGCAGCCCACCAGGCTTCCCTGTCCCTGGGATTCTCCAGGCAAGAACACTGGAGTGGGTTGCCATTTCCTTCTCCAATGCATGAAAGTGAAAAGAGAAAGTGAAGTCGCTCAGTCATGTCCGACTCTTAGCGACCCCATGGACTGCAGCCCACCAGGCTCCTCCGTCCATGGGATTTTCCAGGCAAGAGTACTGGAGTGGGGTGCCATTGCCTTCTCCGAAGTGTTTCAAAGGAACCAACATTTCAGGTCCTCCTTTCAACTCATGCCACATTCACAAGACCCAAGCTTCTGGAGTCCCCCAAGTTCACCTGCAGGATCTTGGTCAGTGAGAAAGAACAGAGGAGTGTTTGGTGGAATTCGAGTTGTAGAGTTTATTGCATCCTCCCAAATAATCAGGTGTCCACAGTCCTGAGGATGGTGGTGCTTTTCCCTGGTTCAATAGCTGGGTCCTAGGTTCTTCTGCTGGGGCTGTGAACACTCACCCGAAACACTGTGGATGCTTGTACGGCTGAGGGCCTGCCTGGCTGAGGAGGGTAGTGCCACCTGGACAGCAGTGAAAAACTCCATTCGGCCTCAGGACCAGCGGCTGTCCTTGGGGTGAAGCAACTTTGACTCCAGAAGAAGAGGACAGATCCTTAGATCCCACCAAAGACTAACCCAGTGACTGGCAAACATGCTCATGACTGAAAGGCCCAAGACACCCCCTCCATCTGCCCAGCTTCCCCTGGATGCCATGCTGAGGCCCACCTGCAGTTTGCTTCTGCAAGTAACACCTATAAGTGAAGTTTGTGAACTAGTAAAACCTGTTAGTTATGCAAAAGTATTATTGGAAGCTGTTGCCTTGTAGCATGAGTCTCTGCAATTTGGGAGGCCAGATCCTCTGTGGGGTAGGTTTATTGGATAGACATTTTATTAATAAGAAATTGATTGGTCCCTTCTTTTTTTCACTATTTACAGTATCTCCCAAGATATCTTTTACACTATGGGGCAGAATTAAGGCCAGTGACCCAAAGACTTTTTAAGGTTGGCAGAACAGCTGATATTACAGACTAGGAGGGAGATGATGGAGCCGTGTGCCCAACTGGCCACCTTCTAAATCAATACCTTTCCCCTCCTCTCTCCCAAGATAAGGGCACTCCACCTTTACATGCCATGGCATGAGCTGGACTGAACTGTGCCTGGAGTTGGGGGGAAGGACAGATTCTAGACATCACCTCTAGTGATGTTCACAAAATGGGAAAACCAGAAGGACCTCAAAGCATTTACCATCAATCAGGATCAAAAGAAGGGAGGTCTTCTGAGCAGGATCTCAGAGCTATGCTCTGACGCAAAGCACTGAATCCGTTTGCCCCTCAGTGCTCCAACCTGGAGATGGCCATTGCCGATGCTGAGCAGCGGGGCGACTGTGCCCTGAAGGACGCCCGGGCCAAGCTGGATGAGCTGGAGGCCGCCCTGCTCCAGGCCAAGGAGGAACTGGCCAGGATGATGCGTGAGTACCAGGAGCTGATGAGCACCAAGCTGGCCCTGGACATGGAGATCGCCACCTACCGCAAGCTGCTGGAGGGCGAGGAGTGCAGGTGAGGGGGAGGATGTCTTTTGTTTGGAGCATTATCTCTGTGCTTTAGTAGGAAGGTTGAGGGCAAACAGTTTGCTTTTGTTCAGGTCCTACTGAGGTGAAACTCTATTAAAATGGTTTTGACATGCTGCGGTAGGAAAGACCAGAGTTAGACAGCAGGAAGGACAGGACTGTAAACATCCCAAAGAGGTGGCACGGGAGGAATTGAAGACATTGAGAAATAGAGCATCCCTGGCCCTTCCTGATTCATTCTTGAGGCGAGTGGGAGGGGCTAGACGGTCTCCAAGAGTCAGCCAGGTTCAAGGTTGCTCTGGCAAAGCCTGAGGCCCAGCGAGGATGTGAGCTCACTCCTCTTAATTGTCTCAGACCAAAGGCATAACTAGCCAGAAGCAGGGGCACAATTATCCCATACATCAGGTAATCCCAAAGCCACTTTGATGGGGAGGCTGACTCCCTGCAGCAGACTTTTTGTCTCAGTTCTCTGTTTCTTGAGAGGTCCCACTCGGGTGTTTGGGAATAAAGAAAGCTGGGCTGGAGTGGAAGGCATGTCTGAGAGGAGAGGCTGATTCACAGAGGGATCTCCCTGGATCCAAGAGGTTTAGGGAGGTTTATCTGATTTTTTCTCTCCCTCTGCAGGATGTCTGGTGAATATCCAAATTCCGTGAGCATCTGTGAGTATCTGCAGTACTTAGCTCTGCCCTTGGTCACCTACCAGAAGTCGAAGCCCCTCTATTTTCATGACACCAAAGAAAAGTTAGAATAACAATAACAGAGTGGGTTGAGGGGAGGCTTAGGGGCACAAAGAGGGAGCTGGATTTAGTAACCAAGGAGAAAAGCAGTATTGTGAAATACTATTTTAATACAGATTATACAAAAGTATAACCTGTAGAGAGATCAAATGATATCCTATAGTATATAGTCCCAAAGTCTACTGTAAGAATGATGCTTAATGACTACATTCCATTTCTTTGAGGCCAGTCCATAAGAGAGGTACTGGATTGAAGTAAGAAGGAATGAGAGGAGCCTGACTGGTTGAATGATGAAAAAAAGCAGAAGTAACCTCCTGCAGATTTAAAAGCTAGAGAGAACGCAGGGTTCTAGTGTAGGGTACTCCCAGCAGCCGCTGTTTTTAGCAGAAGCATCAGAAGGCCTTCTTGAAGTGCCTTTCTTCATCTGGTCCTATCCAGATGGAAATTCACTGATAAAGTCTGCTAGTGCTTACAGTCTGACACTGATAGATCAACATAGACTAATTAGGAAAAGGTCAAATGCATGGGGTCAAGTACATGAAAAATGACCAGTGCTTATGAAAATCTCTTAGTAAACTAAAAATAGACAATGGAGAATGTGCCTCCTTGTGAAGCCACCCAAGGGGAGAGAACTAAGGGAATGATCAGGATGTCCCAGGAGGCTGAATGAACTGGGTCTTTTCTTGCTGATTGCAGCCGTCATCAGCAACACCTGTGCTGGGGCAGGAGGCACTGGCTTCAGCATGGGCTTTGGTGCCTCGAGCAGTTACAGCTATAAATCCTCAGCGGTGGATGTCAAAACCAAAGGCAGCTGTGGAGGCAGCGAGCTCAAGGATGCTCCTGCCAAAACCTCAGGCAGTAGCTGTACAACCAAAAAGGCCTCGAGATGAAGGGCGGATGAAGGCTGGCTCACGAGCAGAAAGCTGCAAACCTCATCCATCTCGCCATGTCCTCATCTCCTCTTCTGGGTCCCCTTCCCAAGTCAGGAAATGCTTCCTCCATAACCACAGCCCTGGTCCCATCCCTGCTCCTCGTTCCCAGTGGGGTGATGCTCTGATGCAGCGTGTCCAGCCACGGGCTCTCTCAGTGTCCTCCTCCTTGAGCACCTTTCTCTGGGTCACTGCCCTGTATGCAGAGATTACACACATCCCCAGGATGCTTCTCTGTGACCAGGGGCAAGCCCCTCTGTCCTCGTACCTTTCTGGGTCTTCACAGTCAAGGGGTTCTCATTGTCCTCTGATTGGGGTCATGCCCACTTCTCTGCTTCTCTGCAATAAATGGTCAATAGCATCTGATTCTCAGTGTTGAATCTGTTGCCCGGCATACTGATATCTGAGTTGCCCCATCCAACTTTTCTTGGTCCAGCTCCTGCTTCCCTCTGGGTCCCTGGTCTGATACGGATCTTTGCTGTCTGGTCCTGGCCGGGCAGGCATTGGTTGAGAGCTGCTCCTTGTAAACAGCGGAGATTTGTTACAGATTTGCCTCTGGGCAGGCTTGGGTCTTCCTGGGCACCTGGGCACTTAATCCAGGTAGGCCACACAATGGCCCTGTGAGATGGGAACAGTCGCCCCCCATACAAGGACGCTCAGGCTGCTGTGATCAAGGAGCTGAGTCACCCCAGGACTCTTAGGTATCTGAGTTTCAGTGCAGCTTCTTGTTCCGCCTCTCAAAAGCTCCCACAGTGTCCCTACAACTGTCTCTTGTTGTCAGAGAGTCATTCCTTCTTCTTCCTTTCCTCCTCAGTCTCTTGCCAACCCAGCTCTATCTTGCTCTCCCACACCAGCCTTGCTTTCCACTTCTTCTGGCTGATTCTTTTCCAGCCTCAAGTTTGAGGCCAGCACGCCCACCTGCCTGTATATGCCTCTGTGTCCACGTAGCAGTGGCTCATGAGCTTTGGTGAGTCTGGCATCGTCAGGCACAGGGAATACAGGAGTCAGCAAACCAGCACATAGAGCCTGTCCTTAGGGAGCTCACAGTCTGGTGGGGAGAGTAAAAGTCAGCAACCAACAAAGAAACACAGGATATGTCAGGCAGTGATGATTTCTGTGAAGAAAAATTAAATGGAGTAGGAAGAGTGTTCTTTGACGCATGTGTATGTTTCTGTAAGAATGTTTGCTTTCTCAGAAGCAGGTGACACAGTCGCCTTGAACAAGGTGCTGAAGAGCAGAGTCCTCCAGGGCAAGGCCACCTTCAGGGTGCCTGTGACCCCTTCTCCCCCTCATCATTCCCCAGCCTCATACTCCAGTCTTTCTTCCCAGAGGCCAGGACTTTTCACACCTCAGGACCTTGGCAAATAAAGCCTGCTCATCCTTGTTGGTCCAGCTGAATTGCCACTTCCTATGGGCATGCATTTTCTGGTTCATCTATGTAGACTCCATCAAGTCATAACATCATAAATGAGATGGAACATTAGGGTTTGTGGCCAATAACTCCTTGAATCCCCCCACTAGTGTAGGCCAGCAAACAGAGGCCCAGATGGCTAAGCACTCTGCCCACGTTCACAGCCCTGATGAGCAGCAGAGTGGGGACCGGGGCCCTGCACATCCATAGCACTGTTCCTGAACCCATATGACAGTTGAGGCACTATTTTCCTGGTGTCCTGTTAGTTGCCCCTGTCTGTCCCCCTTCCCCAGAGCCCCGTGTTCTGTTCTGGGGCCCTCAGTCTGGCTCCTGGTCAGCACTCAGTATAACGTTTGTCACAGGTATGCCTGGCTCCATTTCACCCACCCTCACTGGGGAGAAAGAGCTCATGTAACACACATGTGTCCTGATGATTTGGCATGCAAGTGATGAAACACAATTGTGTTAAGAGATTTGTGTCTTACATTCATCCATGTGTATGCTATTTATAAAATTTATCAACCAAATTGAGGCACTTCTATTCTGGACATATGCGAAACTGGATCTGCAGACAGCAGGCATAAGCCAGGACTGTGTCAGGCACATGCTGTCTTATGTCTGGCGTCCTGGCTGAGCATCATATGTTTTGGCTTCAAATCCTGGCTCTTCTAATGGCTGATTGTAACTGGGTACAAGATCCTGCCCTTGTAAAATGGGGTTGATACAAGCTGGCTTTTGATGAGTGCTTTCTATACGCCAGGTACTACTCTCAGCACTTTATATCTGGCAACAGTGAATTCTCCCAACAACCCAACAGGTATTTTTGTTTTAATGTGGATCTCACTCATCATATGCTGAGGCTCAAAGGGTAAAATAATCCACCCAATGTCACACAGTAAATGGCAGAGTTGGGGGTCCAGCTCTCAGAGTCCAGACCATGTTTTCCATGCACAATGCCTCCATACCTGCAAAGGTCCTCACTGTAGAGGAGAGTTGAGCATATGAAAAGGGATAATGCAAGTAATACAGCATCTGGAATACAGTTTGCAGCCAACAGATGTTAGCAGTTATTATAATAATCACTGTTAATGCGTGTTCAGAGGGCTTTAGTATTTACCAGCTGTGCACTGGTCCACGAGCAGTCAATCCAGAGCAGCACTGTGCCCAGAGACCTGACTCAGGGGGCTAAGTGCGGGGCCAGGGCAAACACTGGGTCTATTCATTGACACATGTCCCATTCAGTCACCAACTGCTCATTTCCAAGCAGGAAGAGTAACTCCTTGGTGCTGGTATTTTGTGCCTACACTGCCCTCTGCCATCAGCCCCAGGTACTACACCTTCCAACGCTGCAGCTCTGGAGGAAAGACACTTAAAACCAAGACAGTGTGAGACAACCTTGGTCAGGCTCTGTGCCCACTGCGGAGCTGCCAGCTGGAGGAGGTGCTGTTTCGCATGCCCAGGCAGGCCCCAGCCTCCGTGTTGCCCAGGCCCTGGCTTCTGTCTCCCCTCTTTCTTTCCCATCCCTCCTTTCACACGACTGCGGGGGTGGGTAGGGGCTATACCCCCTTCCCTCTTTACATTTAGTCAGAGAATTCGGGACCTTCTGACAGCTTTTCCTCGATGGGCTGATCCAGGAGTCCTGGGAGGGAGAGCTCCCATCCCTCAGCAGTACTGTGCCCTCGCCTCACCTGTACTGTGTGCAGGCTCCCGTCCCGGCTGCAAGGGGAACCCTCTGAGACCTCTCACTCTCTAGTGCAAAAGGGCTTGTAGGACGATCTGGGCTTGGAGGCATGGTGAGGCTCAGCCAAGAGGCTACAGAGGAAGGAAGGGATCAGAACTGAACACAGTCTGGGAAGGCTTCCTGGAGGAGGTGAAGGGGACATGACTTGCTGGAGACCGAGAGTGTCTTAGACTTTTAAAGCCACCGTTGGCAGCTGCTCTGAGGTTTGAGCTGTGCTTTGCCAGCTGCCTCCTGTTTCCCTTCCAGGGCCGCTACCACTCCTGTTTGTAGGACAAGCCCCCTGCTTAAGGCACCATCCCTCAGCCCTTACACTCACGTTTAACAAGTGCTGCCCAGGCCAGTGGAGATGCAGAGGGTCTCCTCTCCTGCAGACCAATTTCCACCACGCTGCCTCTCCCTCCTCACTTGGTGCACATCCACATCACACCACCATGTAGATTCAGTCCTCTTAGAGATCCATCACTGGAATCCCTCCATCTTACTTCCAGCCCATCCATCCTCCCTCTCAGGGATTCCAGATCCTTCTGGCTGAGACTCCAGATGCAGCCCCAAGTTCTAATTTAAAGCCACTCCCAACTCACTGGACCCCAAAGAGTCACAGCTTGGTGGCTGCAGGCTGGAGAAGGATCACCCAGTCTGAGAGGACACACACTGGCAGCCAGCCAGCCGAGAGTTTGTTTCTTTTGCCGCTCATCATTACGACTTGGGCAGCTCGGTCTCCCTGTTCCTGTTTCCTCATGAGCAAAGTGCTCAGTTGCTCAGTTATGTCCATCTTTGTGTGACCCCATGGACCTGCAGCCAACCAGGCTTCTCCGTCCATGGGACTTTTCAGGTAAGAATACTGGAGCGGGTTGCCATTTCCTCCTCTTGGAGGATTGTCCCGACCCAGGGATCAAAACTGCGTCTCCTGCGTCTCCTGCATTACAAGGCAGATTCTTTACCACTGAGCCATCAGGATGGCCCCTCCTCATGTGTGAAGTGAAAAAAATAAGAGTATTTACTTAGTAGGATTGGTGTGAAGATGAAATGAATTAAAATGCCCTCAGCAAGCCCTCAGCCAGTGATCCCTCTATGCCTACATCCCAGGCATGACTGTCAGAGTAGCTTCCAGCTCGATTCCAATACCAGGCTGACAGCTCTTCCCTTATTCTGCTTTGCTCTCCCAGCTGCCGTTCATTTCCAGAAGGTTCTCTCCCATGGCTGACGGTCCCTCTCAGCTCTCTCCTTGGCTCTGTGTTACAATGTGCAGCGCCATTCTTGCTCCATGCTACCCCTTTATTCCCTTTCCCTTGGGTGGGAGCCAGTGCACCCAGTCTTTCGTGTTCCCTGGCCCACGTTGCAGACCACTCACATCCTGGTACCACCATTACATCCAGACGTAATATCCCACTTGCTTCAATGTTGGGGGGGGGCCCATGACACTGGGGAGAGGGGGCTTGGTCTTCAGGCCTCCTTCTCCACAAGGGCAAGTGGACACAACTCTCTGAAGGGGCTCGGCTGTGGTCTCAGCTCTGGATGGAGGCGCTCACAGGCTGACTCCAGCCTCAGCCCAGCCTGCCTGAGCCTCTAAGTCCGTGGCAGGCTTGCATCCTGGTGGGTAGAGCTTAGGACCTTTCTCCCAGCAGTGAGGGGGTTCCCTGTAGCCATCAGGTAATTCATCCCTTCCCCCCAGGCTGATCTCCATTGTGAGGCTAAGGGATCTCAGCAGCCATAAACACTTTAGGAGTCAGAGTAGGCGGAGAGAGAATCAAGAATGAGGAGTCTGTCATGGATCCATGGGGGGCTCAGATCATGCCCTTGCCTCCCTCCGATCCTCCCCCACTCCCTCATCTTCCTCCCTCTCTAGGCTTTGGCTCCTCCCCTCCGGACCAACTCTTCCCTCCGCACCACTCAGGGAGCTAGACAAGCTTCATTTTCTGAAAACACAGACTTCTTATTTCTTATACTTCTTTCTGGACATCCTGCTTTCAGATTTTCCCCCTTTCGGTTCCCGCTTTGCCTGTGGTCATCCAGGCCCCTTGGTGCTCCTGCCCTGCTGGGGGTCCCTCCCCTTCTCCCACTCCTCTCCTAACTCCTGCCCCCAGGCTCAGTTACAATATGGATACAGGGAAGGGGGGATGGCTATTCCCTTACACCTGAGGCAGGTGCCCCCAGCCCACCACTCCAGCTTCCCCCTACTGGATGGGGTGAGAGTGGGCTGCTCCGTCCCGTTTGGATCAGGTTGCACGAGGTTCCGATGGGAGATAGAGGGTTTGTCATTGGGACGACTGGTTTAATTACAGCCCTCCTTGCAGCCTGTTTGTTTGCTTTGGAAATGGGCAAAGGAAGAGGTGGATCAAGCATCAGACCTCACAGTGATGATAAAAAGATTAAGGCCTTGCCCCCAGCCCGACTGTTCTTTAAAAAAAAAAAAAAAAGTCACACCATAAAGGGGTTTGGGGGTTAGAAAAGTACCTTACAAACTTCTTCCAGAAGCGGCTGAGAGTTGCAGGGCAGGGCAGGGCGGTGGGGGGAGGTCTGAGGTAAGGAGATGGATGAAATAATGGAGATACGGGGGCTGGTGGTATTTTGAAAAGAGCAAATGAAAGCCAGCATGTCCTTCCCAGAGCAAGACGGCACTTGTCTCCACATACCTCAGTGCTTTGGCGCTGAGGAAAGCTCTGGTGATGACTGGGCAGGGGCGGGGGTGGAGTTGTAAAGAGTCCAGAGAGCTTTTCTTTCTAAAGAGAGGACAGAAAGAGAACTAAAGCATGGTTGATGTCCACCTCAGGACCAGAAGTCTCTCCAGCCGTAAAAGCCTCAGGAGCCAGAGCAGGAGGAGAAAGAGAATCAAGAATGGGGAGCTTAGTGAGGCATATCCAGGAAGTGCTGAAGACAAAGGACACTTAGGCTGGGAACAGTGAAAACAAGTCTGCAGTCCCCTAAGTCAGAGGGGAGCAGAGCTGGGCAGGACTCCCAGTGGACAGAGGCCAGAGTAGGCAGAGGTGGGAGGCGGGGGACCATCACTTTCTTTCAAGAGCTCAAAGAGGAAAGATCCAGGGGACTGGAAGTCAGAGTGGAGATCTGGAGAAGTAGGCTCCAGCTTGAGGGTGGTGGGGGGAGGCCAGGAGACCTTGCTGACCAATGGCTCCAACTCACCTGTATAACACAAGCCTATCCCTGAGATACGGGCACGCACCCACGAATGTCCTGAGGGCTGCAAGGGTTGTGTCCAGCAATAGGGCCTGGAGAGGGGGCGAGTGGGGGGCCTGAAATCCAGCTGTGTACCCTGGCAAAGGGCTGCATCTGCCCAGAGGAAGGGGAGCCTTTTTCTAACTGGCACAAAAGCATTTAAAGGCACTACAGCCACTTGGCTAAACTGCTCCAACATATGTCTCCTGAACTGGACCACAGAGAGAAAGAAGAAGATGCTGGTGCTGAGAAGAAGATGTGGGGGAAAGCCCCAGTCTCAGAGATGGGGTGTGCAGAGACATGGGTAGAAAGTTCTATGAGACCAGCTGTGATAAGGAAGCTGCTGTCAGATTTCAGGTCACTGAACAGCCTCTGCTAAGTTTTAATAAACAGAAGCTTACTACACAATGTCCTTTATACTAATGTGGCACCAAGAAGCAGAAATTTTGACTCTGTGGACTGCCTGTCTGGGTTTTCACTCAATACAGTGCCTTATAACAGGACTTGAATACATGACAGTGGAATTGAATTTATATTGGTGCCTTTTAGCTATCTGTTTTCTTAATGATCTGAGAAATTCATGTTAACAGGTGTGTGTTGGGGGCAGGAGGCAAGGGAACAGTGGGGATGGCGAGAGGCCAGTGAATTGCTTGACTATGTAAGTTTCAGACTTGGGGAGATGTTGTAACTTCAGGGACCCCCCTAAACTGCTAGAGAATTTGATACTCTTTACTCTGTGGTGTGGTGGGTGATGGTCAGGCAACCAATTGTCCAGATTTTCCAGAACAGTCCAGGTTATAACATAGAGAGTCCCATGTTCCACTTAGAAAAACCCTCAGTCCTGGGCAAACTGGAGTAGCTGGTCACCCTACCAAATGGTCTTTAGCTGCTTCAGTCGTCTGGCCTGGGGTGCTGGCCCTCATCTTTTGTGCCCAGAGTTTCCCCTTTCCCACCTTACAAACACGGGACTATTGGCTTCAGTCTCTGAACATCCTCATGCACCCACTGTACCCCAGCCAGGTGCCCAGGCCCCTAGACTGCAGCAGTGAACTCGACCCAAGCTTCAGTACCATCTGCTGTTGGACTTGATACCCTAAGACCTAGGGAATTTCATGTCAGGAAGGTGAAAGGTGTTGGGAGAGGGTATGGGGAGAGAGAGAGAAAAGCAAGTGAACTCTCTTGCTTGTTCTAGTTAACTTCGGATGAGGATAGAAAAACAGCCTCCTTTCAAACTGGTTCAGACAGGCTGAGAGTATTTGGTTTCTGTCCTGAGTTCATTTTTGAAAGGAAAGCAGAGAACTCAGCTTCATGTCCTTTCCATTCTGAGGTGCTGCGGTTTGCCCCCAAGTCTTATTATCCATCAAGCTTCCTTCAAGAATCTGTCAAGCTTCTTCTTCTTCCCATTAATTACCTTCTACGAATGCTGGCTTCCTTGACTATGTCTAGGAATAGTCAAATGGACAATGGATTAGAGAAAAAAGACCTTTAACATCCATTCTCAAGCCAATCTGACATGACCTCAGTTATGTCCATTTGGGATTATCTGTGGCTCTGCTTTCTATCCCCCTCCAGTGTGGTGTGCTCTGCAGACCTCTCCCCTTCAGGAGCAGCTTTAACCAAGAGGGCAGGAGATTATGGTGCACATGGGCCCAGCTCCTTCCGGTCTCCCTGGAGTACTTGTCTCCCCTGCATAGTTCTCCTCATGCAACCCAAAGCATGTTCTTTAATCTAAAGCACACGTTGTGAGGTTTCTTCCCTTGAGGACCCTCACATGATTCCACACTATCCTCAGGGAGAAGGGAAATACCTTGGCCTGTTTTGTCATGTTTCTCCTAGCAACCTCTGATTCCCAAGTCAAACTTTCCCCTACAGTGCACCTGTGCCGCTCACTGCCTCTGGGATGCTTGTGCATCTATCCACCTTCCCATTCCCAACCCCCACCTCAGGAAGACCAATATATTTTATTCTGATTTATTTTTAAAAGCAGAATTTCAGCAACAGCCTATCTGAATTACTCATTTAAACACAAGGAATTAAACTATAGCAATAACAACAGCAAACCAACTTCCATGTGCTTATATGCTGTCTCCTCCTGTTCAATTTCAATTTCTTAGAAGGAAGGAGAAGGTCTTACCTGTTTCTCTTTCGATGTCTAGCTTAGCTTAGAGCAATTCACCGAGTAGCGCTCAATTTTCTACTTATTGAATGAACCAATCTCTTCAAGCCTTGGGACACTCATTAGTCCTGTGAACTCAAAGACTGGGGTGTGGACTATGATGAGTAATTAGAGGGTAGCCCGCATGGTGAAGATTGGAACTGTCAGAGATCCTACTGTGTAGCAAAGGCAATTCTCTGCAATTAAAGTTCCTGGGAGGGGCCCCTGTGTTTGGCCACGATCGCCACACTGTTGTCAGGAAATTCCCTCTCTGCCTCCTCCTCTTCCTTCTGTGTTGCAACCACCACTGCCACGACCATCACCATTATCACCATCACTAGACTCTCACTGCTCAGCCCCCAGCGCTGGGCCAGGCCCACGTCAGCACTCACTGGTTGCTTGCGAAATGAATACAGAGAGTGCAGGGACCCCTAACCCTGCTCCTGGCTCTCCCCAGCCTGTCACTTCTGAGCATGGATGGGCCCAGTTCATTCTATAGCGTTTTCCTGGGCACCTGAAACTCTGCTTTTGATCTGTTCTAAATCTTCTCCAGCTTTGAAGACCTAGTCTCATGCCTTTCCTGTAAATTCTCTTTTGTTGAGGTCCAGCTTCCCTAACAGATTAGGGCTCACACTCCACCAAGGCAGTGGAGGTGCACACTTGGCCCAGGAAGAGTCAGATCCCCAGAGTCATGCTGATTTCCCAGTTGGAGCCTCTCAGTGAAGGCCCAGCTATTGGACATTGTAGAATAAAATAGCCTCCATGAAAGTGAGTCTTTTCCTCCCTCTGCCCACCCCCATTTTGGCTGACTTTCTCCCTCAACCTCAAAGTGATGTCTCATCTAGAGCAACCACCAACCTCCCCTTCCTCTCATGTCATCTGCTCATCTCAACAATATATAGAAACACGAGTATGCGGAGCTCAGAGCCATAGCTGCTGTGCATGCCTCGTGCATCCGAAAGTCTTGCATCTATGGCTCTAACTCTCATCTCCATCACATAACAGGATGGTTATGGTTAGGAATATGGACTTTGAAAGAGACATACTGGAATTCCAGGCTCAGCTCCGACTTGCTAGCTGAGTGAATTTGGGCAAGTTCCTCAGCGTCTATAATCCTCAGTCTTCAACTGTAGGGTGAATTCAGTAACACGAGGATTAAATTAAAAATCCTTGTAGTGCTCACCCAATGTCTGGCACATGTGATGTGACCAATCAACATTGATTCTTTTTGTTACCACAACAGATACTGTTGCTGCCACCACTGTTACCATTATTGCGATTACTATCTCAACCTCCCGCTGCCTGGGAGCACCTGGTCCACCACCCTGCCACAAGTAATCGAAGCCCAGCCTTCCAGAGGTCCTTAACTCCCCAGCACACCTCCGATCCTTTGTTTCCAACTTTTCTTATTCCAGAGCTTTAACCCAAGGTTAAGTTCTTTGCATAGATTCCTCTCACTGGTCTGCAGGCTCCTTGGGGGCTAAAGCCACCTCTGGTCAAGGGGTTTACACTATTTGTCGACATTCATTCAGTAGCACTTGCAATCCGGTTTAGAAAACCACAAGAAACCACTTAAATTACGACTTAGCACACATGCCCTAGGGCTAGGCCCTGCCAAGAAGGAGAGCAGACAGGGACCCTGGAGAAACTTCCACCACTGCCTGCGGGGCTGTTCGGAGAACTTTGTGAGAGGAAACCCTCAGAGGAGGAAGCTGTCCAGGGCTAGGCACATCCTGCTGTCCCGCTCACGCACTCCCCCTTCCCAGCTGCAGAGCAGCTGTCTGCTATCACTGGCTTCAGATGAGTCAAGGCTCCCGAATTTCATTACTGAAAAAGTGGTCAGAGTCAGAGCTAGGAGATGCCTGCTTTTGGAGTAATTTTTAAACATTTATCTCCACCAGGGCTCCCTGAGATACAAAAAGCTGGTCTCACCTGACCCAAAATTGAATGGCTTCCCAAAGTGATCAAGAAAGGAACAGAACAGTTACCCTGACTCCAGGAGCGAGACCCATGAGCTTCAGTGCTTTGGTCACTGGGCTTGGAACATGTCCCCAGGGAGCGCTAGGAGAGACACTCTCCCCAGGGGAGTCAAAGGCCCACCTCCAAGCCTGCTTCAAGGCTCATCTCCTAGGATGTGGCAGATAACCTTGTCCAGGAGAAAAAAATCAGCTGCAGGAACTATCAGCTGCTTGAAAAGATTCTGTTGAGAAGGCAATGTCAAGGTAATCACCACCCGGTCCCTGCCCAGTACAGAAATGTCCAGACAGTCCCCTGTTAGGTGGCATGCAGACTCGATATGGTCATTTCCACTACCTTCCTGGGGTCCGTTCCATTACTAGACAGCTGTGGTCCTTACAGTGACCCAGAGAATGAGCCTTGGAACTTCTTTCTTGGACTTAGATCTTTGAAGACATGCATCACATCCTTTCTGAATTTCATCTTCTCTGGTGCAAACACCACAGCTCCTCAACAGGACCAACAAAGAGAGGGGTAGGTTCTCTAGGGCGGAAACCTGAGGTTTTCTGATGCTTTCTCTGGACAAAGCTGGGCATTTCCCCTGCTTCTTACTGACAGATAAGCAAGAAAGAGGCAGCCCTGGAAAAAATTAAGCTCGGAGATCTCTGAAGGGGATAACTCTCCAGGTCCCTAATTAGGACCACAGATAAAAGCCTGATTGGACCACTCCTGTCTGCAAGGGCAGCGTATTCTGCTCACTATCAGAAGCACTTTGTTGCTGCAAAGGGCTTGGAGATGTCTGTTCCACAAATTGCCCATGGCCTCAGGACCTTCGGCAGGGAGAAAGGAGATAGAGGAGCAACACCCTTTTCCGGTGTTCGGGGATGGACAGAATAAAAGGCAGCGGTGCTCTGGGTGCTCCATCAAAGGTTCTCTCTCCACTGGTGACTGCTTTACTCCAGCATTGCCACCTCCAGCTCTGCCACCATGAGCCGGCAACTGAATATCAAGTCTGGTGGTGACAAGGGGGGCTTCAGTGGGCACTCGGCAGTGTTGCTGAGGAAGGTTGGGGGCAGTGCGGCTTCTTACTGTGCACCCAGCAAAGGAGCTGGTGCTACCTTTGGAAGCCGAAGCCTCTTCAGTCTCTGTAGAGGGGATCTCTGTGTTCCCCTCAAGGTGGCTGGCAGCAGTGTTCGGACTAGAGGTTACAACTTCAGGCTTGGCTCTGGGTATGGAGGCGGTCGGGCCGGCGGCTTTGCCGGCAGCATGTTTGGCAGTGTGGTCCTGGGGCCTGTGTGCCCATCCATGTGCCTACCTGGGGGCATCCACCAGGTCACCATCAACAAGAGCCTCCTGGCTCCCCTCAACGTGCAGCTGGACCCGGAGATCCAGAAGGTGCGTGCCCAGGAGCGGGAGCAGATCATGGCTCTGAACAACAAGTTTGCCTCCTTCATCGACAAGGTGGGTCTCCCAGATGGATAAGACAGTCCAGTGAGATGTGCGTGATCCCCTTTCCCCTGGCAGTGCACAGGGCATTGTGGATGGAAAGGTTGCTGCTGGATCTCATGAAGGGCTCTGTGATCATAGCACGACCTGTGAGCTAGGTAGCACGAAGGAATAAATGAATGTGTTGCTTTCTTTTACAGAGAAGGGTGGAAATTTTGGTAAAGGGTAGCCCTAGGTTGAGGAAGAATTGATGGGAATCTGGAGGTCAACTGGACCTCTAGCCCTTCAAGGCAGATGGAGGGCTGATAGAATCAGCTCTATTCAGAGGGAAGGGCTCATGGTACAGAAGAAACACTTAGCTGAGACAGAGGAAGAGCATCTCCTGGGGTTGGGTCAGGCAACAGAAGCCAGCTATGGAATCTCCTTCTTCAATGAGTTTTCGGTGACTGGTTTTGCCTGAAAGGCTACAGAATGAACCCTTGTAAAGGGTCTTGTTTGCATGGAATTCCATGTGTGGGGAGTCAGGACTGGAGCCAAATGTCTTTAGAAAAATCTGTATAACCTGGTAGGGTCCATGGTGTTTTTCCACGGGACTTGTAGCATCCATCTGATTCCAGGTGAGGTTCCTGGAGCAGCAGAACCAGGTGCTAGGGACCAAGTGGGAGCTGCTGCAGCAGCTGGACCTGAACAACTGTAAGAAAAACCTGGAGCCTATCCTCGAGGGCTACATTGGCAACCTGCGGAAGCAGTTGGAGACGCTGTCCGGGGACCAGTTGAGGCTGGACTCGGAGCTGAAGGGCATGCGGGACCTGGTGGAGGACTACAAGAAGAGGTGAGTGGGTCCAGCCAAGGTCGTGGGTCATGTTCCCAGAGGCTCCTGGGATCATCCAATCTCTGTGCCACTTTTTAGGAGGGGAGGTAGCAAGCACCGGGGTCAAGGGCTCACACCCCTCCTCTGACTGTAAAGGAAGGACCACCCCTATTTGATGAGAACTTCCTACCTGGTTAATGGGAAGGAGTTCCTTTGCTCATTGATCCACCAATGGGTTCAGTGACTGGTTTGGGGCACCTGGATATTTTCCTAGGGTCCAGAGAATGGAATGTTAATGAGGCAATTGAGGGACACAGGACTGCCACCACCAGCCCCTGCAGTGCTCCAGTCGATCCTGCAGGGACTCTGCATCCCTAACACTTGCCTGGTCAGTGTGAAGAGGGGGTCATCTGGCCAAGGGAACTGAGACCTCTGTATCTTCTCTCCTTGCCCACAGGTATGAGGTGGAGATTAATCAGCGCACAACAGCCGAGAACGATTTTGTGGTACTCAAGAAGGTAAGAGTGAGAAGAGCCTATGGACTGTTTTCCCTCAAATCCTCATCCTAACCAACCCTGCTCGGGACTCCAGCCCTGGTCTTCTTCTGGGAAGGGGCTGGTGTCTGAGTAGAGATGGAGTCATATTCTGGCCTCTAGCAAGGTGGAGAGGACACATGCCTAGAATATGGGTGGAGACAGATAGAGAATCATGGTCTGGGAATTGGAAACCTCTGGCTCAGCTTGGCCTTCCTGTGTGACTTGAGGAAATTCACTCTACTTCTCTGGGCTTCATTTTCTCCAGGTGTAACAGAAAAAGAGCAGCCCCCACTTCTTTATTTATCCCCAAAGATGCATAGGAGAGAAAGCCAATATTGAGGGTTTTTATTCACCAACCTGCTTCCCTTGGTGGACAAAAGATAGGAAGTTAATTGACTTTTAGAGCAAGGACAGGACACCTGGTGGGATGTGGGTGATATTGACCAATGGCTCTGGGTACCTCTCGGCAGGATGCAGATGCAGCCTACACGGTCAAGGTGGAGCTTCAGGCCAAAGTGGACTCTCTGGACAAAGATATCAAGTTCCTTAAGTGTCTGTACGATGCGGTGAGGACACCCCCTCCTCCCCTCCCCCACCTCTTTCCAGCTGAGATTCCCTGGCTCTTCCAGGGAGATGCTAATAAGAAGGACTGAGGATAAACAAAATTAAGGGTATTTTGATGGGAAGGTGCAAAATCCTGCACTGGGAGGCCATGGAAGTGTAGGATCCTGGTCCCTGGAAGCTATATTCACAGGAAAAAAGTCTCACCAGGGCTGTGATAATGACCTTGGCAGCAGGCAGGTAAAAATGACCCCATGAGGTCCTACTGCCCAGATTCCTGATGCTGTGAATTGCAAGAAATGCCTCCCACGGCCTGCAGTCCACATGGGGTGTATCCTGCTGTGTGAGCCTTTCCCTCAGCTCCAGAAGGCATTTCTTCTCTCCACTTTGGCCCATTCTGTCAGGCGCCACAGGCCCAGAAGTCTGATGGGCAGAGGAAGGAGGTGGGGGAAGGATCCTGACTGTCCTCACCTCTCAACTCAGGAGGTAGCCCAGATCCAGACTCACACCAGTGAGACCTCTGTCATGCTGTCCATGGACAACAACCGTGACCTGGACTTGGACAGCATCATTGCCGAGGTCCGAGCCCAGTATGAGGACATCGCCCTGAAGAGCAAGGCTGAGGCTGAGGCGCTGTACCAGAGCAAGGTGAGGACTGATTGGGTCTTTCTCCTACACCAGCCTTCCTTTCCTGGGAAGGGACACCTCCACCAATGGATGTGAGACATCCCTTAGGAGATGGGTTGAATGAAAGAAGGGTTATAATCAATGCCATAGAGACATTCTACTCAAAAAGAATTCTTGGCAAAAACTGTTATCAAAGATAAGCCATAAAACTGGGTAGGCATTTCCAACAGAGAGGGACAGGCCATCCTCTGATGGAGAAATGAAGCGAGGTGCTCTTGCTATAAAACAGGGATTAGGTCATGTCACCATGGGGAAGAAGGAGAGTAACAAATATGGAGGAGAGTAGCTACGGGTGACCTGTAGTGAGACAGGGAGTAAAGAAGAGGATGCCATGAGCTTCCCTCTGATCAGTGTGGAAGGACTTCCAAGAAGAAGAGGTGGGGTTCTAGGAGCATTCTGGGGGATGGCACTTATGCTTTGAAGTAAAACCCTTCTAGGCTGTCACTGAGAAGACCGTTTACCTGGAGGACCTATGGGGCTTCACACCTCCCAGCTTTCTTGGCCATTAAATCCCACCAACAGCAAGGACCACAGGTTCCTTGTTCCCTGTCCAGGGCTGTGTCATCATCTCTTTTCTAAAGGACTGGCCAAGGGTAAGGGGAGAATCTGAGCTACAAGTCCTGAGCCAACAATCCCACCTCCTCCAGGGTACATGCATGCAGTCCTTAGCCCTGGCCCTTCACCTGTCATTAAGGAAGTATTGTAGGAGAATGTAAGTTTCACAGGACCAAGGACCTCACCTATACTGCTCACCTCTGTATCCCCAGTACCTAGAACAGAACTTGGCCTTTAAAAGATTCCTCTATAAAGAGGTGCTAAATCAATGGAGAGGTTCAGAACTCTTCTATTTTGGAAAGTGAAAGTGTTAGTCACTCAGTCATGTCCGACTCTTTGATACCCCATGGACTGTATGTGGCCCTCCAGGCTCCTCTGTCCATGGAATTTTCCAGGCAAGAATATGAGATTGGGTAGTCATTCCCTTCTCCAGGAGATCTTCCTCACCCAGGGATCAAACCCAGTCTCCTGCATTGCAGGTGGATTCTTTACCAACTGAGCCACCAGGGAAGCCCTATTTACTTTGGAAGTGCTTGAAAGTGAAAGAAAGTGAAGTCGCTCAGTCGTGTCCAACTCTTTGCGACCCCATGGATTTCAGCCTGTCAGGCTCCTCTGTCCGTGGGATTTTCTAGGCAAGAATACTGGAGTGGGCTGCCATTTCCTTCTCCAGAGGATATTCCCAACCCAGGGATTGAACCCGGGTCTCCCGCATTGTAGGCAGATGCTTTTACTGTCTGAGCCACCAGGGAAGTCCTTGGAAATGCTTAATACATGCAAACTGCATTTTCCCTTTATCCTCCCCCAGAAAAGATTAGTCAGGGATATGAGAAAGGAGGATAGGCCCAGCAAATAGATTTCTGCTTAGAGAAACGGGTGGACATCTTGGTCAGAATCAGTTCCAAACAGCTGGAAGGATAACCCAGGTCCTGGCTCTATCACCTCCTGCTGCAGAGCTGTTTCCCCTGGCTTGCTCCGGTGATGGAAGGGTTTGCTCAGGACACTTTCTCTGCCTTGGGTGGTGGGGGATATGGGGGGAGTCTTGTCTCATCACCCCCTTCCTGTCTCTGAAAACCAGATCCAGGAGCTGCAGCTGACAGCTGGCTGGCACGGGGACGATCTCAAACACACCAAGAACGAGATATCGGAACTGAACCGGCTCATCCAGAGGATCCGCTGTGAGATTGCAAATGTGAAGAAGCAGGTGGGCAGCAAGCCCGCAGAGAGCACGGAGGCTGGGCTTCACCCTCTGTGATGGAGAGACTGGAGCCCATCCTTGAGTGAAAAGCAGATGTCCCCTGCCTGACTTGGGACTCTCTGGACCATTGATGGTCCCTCTTCCTCGCCATACCATGGGACCTGTACACTCCAAGCTGGCACCCTGCTCAGAACTGGAGGGGCCTTGCACTTATTTCACCTGACTCTCACAGATCAGATAAGGAACCTGGGCTGGAGAGAAGAAGGGGCTTTCCAAGGGTGTCCAGCTGGTTATTAGGATGAGAATTTAGGTTTCCTTTCTTTTTTCCATCTTTCTCAGGCCTTTTCTGTGTGCAGTAAACCTGCCCCTTGTCCCCTTCAGGTATGCCCCTCCAAGGGCAGGCCCCACACCTCTTCCTCCCACTGGACACTCAGTGAATGTAGGGCT
Organism: Tragelaphus eurycerus; assembly: GCA_935064755.1. Taxonomy (NCBI): domain Eukaryota; kingdom Metazoa; phylum Chordata; class Mammalia; order Artiodactyla; family Bovidae; genus Tragelaphus; species Tragelaphus eurycerus. Next base: position 29,097,844 of record CAKXYN010000010.1, on the reverse strand, counting down.
TAGGGGGCCTCTCCTTGGGACCCTCAGTGGCCAGTTAAGGTCCTCCTCTCACTGCTCTCTCTGGGTGACCAGTGAGGATGATAGCAGATGAAGGTGCTCTGGGTTGTCTGCCCTGTACCCATTGTCTTTCCAGCTGAGGGACCCTGTCTTGTCTGAAAGCAGAAAAACATCATATCTTTGGGGAAATGATTTTAAGGGGGTAGGGAATCCTTCCCCAGTCGACCCTGGCAGGTCAACTCTGCCCAGTGATAGAATTGCCAAACCCGGAAGAGCTGAGCCGGCTCTCCTTCCTGCACCCCCACAGCCTTCCAAGCCAGGTGATGTGGGGAACGCAGGGCCTGCTTTCCAACTCAACACGTGGTTGATTCACGAACTCTATGAGGACCGTTTCTCTGCCTGGTAGTATTTGCCATCACAGGGCCACTGGATGTTTTTCAGTGCCCAAATGCTCTGTCTGAGGTCATGGATATAACCTCAGGCCCTTAACCTCTTGTTGTATGGGAAGGATCCCCTAATCCATTCAGGCCAGACTTTTGGAGCATTCAGATAGATCCTCCCTGCAGAGTGCTAGAATAGTCCAGAGATGTACACTGTTGGGTGCTAACGGGTAGGAAAGGCCCCTGCTGGGAGACACCCTGCAGGTAGGAGTCTGATCACAGAGGTGCTTTGGCACGCTGTCGGATTCTTGGAGGCTCCAGGTTGGGGTCTCAGTGTGATTCTCCAGGATAACGTGGACTTGAAACCGACAGCCACTGGTTTCAACCTCAGGCACTAGACAACTTGCAAACATCCAAGTCTCTTCTTGTAGTCCTGAAATCCAACTGCTCTGACAGCTTTTCATGGGCCTTTAAATATCCATCTACAAAAGAAAATAGAAGTGACTCAGATACTGTGTTGGCTCTGCAGCAATTACTTGCTGCCACCTTGGACCTCACCTGTAAAGTGAGGGGGTTGGAACCTAACCGTTAAGATCTAAACATTACTCTGGGTTCTGATGGTCTTCCCGTTCATCCTTTGCTTTTCAGTGTGGCAATCTGGAGACGGCAATTGCCGATGCCGAGCAGCGGGGAGACAGTGCCCTGAAGGATGCCCGGGCCAAGCTGGATGAGTTGGAAGCTGCCATGCACCAGGCCAAGGAGGAGTTGGCCCGGATGCTGCGTGAATACCAGGAGCTCCTGAGCCTGAAGCTGGCCTTGGACATGGAGATCGCCACCTACCGCAAGCTGCTGGAGGGCGAGGAGTGCCGGTGAGCGGGGCAAGGGAGATACCATGGTGGGGGCGGGGGACTGTGGGTGGCTCCCTCCTGGGCAATGCTTGTGACATGAACACAGAAGGGGGCTGTTTGTTGATTGAGCTCAGCTTCCTGCAAGAGGACGTCAGATGTGAAGCACAGGTGGTTGGGTGGTGGCATGAAAAGAGCCAGTGGGGTCAGACAGACTTGGCTTTATAATCACTCGCTTTGCCATATGTCAGCTATGTGGTCCTGTGTCTGTAAATTTTATAATTTATTTGCTCATATGTAAATGAGCAAATAAATAATCCTCCATTTTATGGAGGATTGTAACCTCCATAAAATGAGGTTGTTTTAAGGATGAATTCAAATGATAGGCATGTAAAGGCAGGAACCCATCAAAAGGCTCAGCCGAACTAGACACTTCCCTGAGGTTTTATCCTTCTCTAACTTTGTGTCTTGCAGGATGTCTGGGGAGAATCCCTCCTCTGTGAGCATTTGTGAGTATCCCCGAGAGACGGGTTGAGTTGGGGATTCTGACTGGATGGGAGAGCTGGGGACCACAAGATAATGTGATATCATCTCCAATCATTGTCTCCCCTCATCTGGGGGCTCCTAGTGGTGATGGACAGGGAGGCCTGGCGTGCTGCGGTTCATGGGGTCGCAAAGAGTCGGACACGACTGAGCGACTGATCTGATCTGATCTGATCTGAGTACTGTCTCAGGAAGGTTTCTCTGGCTTCAAAGGAAGCCTATTTGCCTTCTGTCCCAGGGAATCAGTGACTGAGGTTATGCCAACCCCATTTCCTTCCTGTGTCTCTCACTTGGGCATCATCATCCCAAGAAGGGGTTGAGAATACGGACCTGTGAGACAAATGGTCCTAGACTCTCTAGGAGGGCAGGGACCATTCTGTCCTGGGTTGTCCTCACCTTGCACAGAGGTTGCAGTGTAACTGGGTCTCGACCCATCCTTGCGGTGTTTTTTGACCGCCAAGGGTTGCTGTGGGATGAAGAGGGTGGCTCGCTGAGTGATGCTGTCATCCTTCTTCCCCTGTTCTGGGTCCTTCAACCACAGCCGTCATCAGCAGCAGTACAAGCAGCTTCGGCTACCACCCTGGATCCTCGGCCAGCACTGACCTTGGGGCCAGCACAGTGACCAGCAGCTCCAGCAGCACCCGAAGCGGGCAGACCAGGGCCAAAGGGGCACGAGTGGGAGACCCCAAGGACTCCCAAGACAAGAGCACCCCAGTCAGCAGCCGGGCAAGGAAAGCTGCCCGGTAAAGCCCTTCAGCTTTAAGGGTTTTCTCAGCTGCTGGGAGAAGACATGATCTTGCCTTGCCATCTCACCTGGAGATGTCTGCCACAGGGCCCCCTTCCCCAGAGTCCTAGGACCACCCGTGGTACATGAGGCCACCCACATGCACTGTGGCCTGTCTCACTGTCAAGTTCTGGTTGGCCTCCTCCTCTCCCGTTTTCAGGTCCCATCTGGACGTTGTGACTTCCTTTTTCCCTGCTGCCCTCAGCTGCTAGGAGACTTATGGACACAAGCTATAATTACCTTCTTGGCCCTGGAACATCCCTAAGAACACCCCTGGAGAAAGAGGAGAGGAAGGAGGAAAAAGAGAGAAAGAGGGCGAGGGAGGGCAGGATAGTTTTCTCTATGCTTTGGTGGAGTCAGCAGTTGTCCGAAGGCTTACTTTGCAACCTGGAAGCGGTAGCAATTCCTATATGTTAAGTACCAACTACATCTATTGCCTTTAATTCTCATCCAATTATGCAAAGTAGATGCAATAAGCATCCTGGGGACAGAAGAGACCCCCCATCCTCTGAGTGACTGTAGAACTTGCCCCTCTTCACTCCCTGGGTGCTAGGATCAGGAGTGGAGCCCAGGCCTGGTTGACTCCAGGGTCCATGTTCTTTTACATGCCACTGTCTCTTTAATGAAGGGAATGTCAAACTCACTATTATTTTGATGAAGGCAGCAGACTTAAGTTGCCTTTCTGTCAGTGGTTATGTGTTTATCTTTGGGCCTCTCTTTGGGGCTGTGTCCTGCTGTAGCTTCTGATTCTCAATTCCTGCTGCCAGGAGCTGTGTTCAGTGAGGGAAGCTTGCTTTGTCTCTGGTGGTACCACGCAGCCCAGAAGTCCTGGTTCTTGTTGTAAATATTCCTAAGGATGGAGACACCTGGTTCCTCCTTGCCTTGACTGAAGGATTCTGAATTTCTGCCATATGATCAATAAACTGTCCTTGAGTAATGTCTGAGGTGCATGCCTGTCAATGTTTCAATTTCTCCAAACTGCCCATCTCCAATGATGATACACTCCATCTTGCTCATGGGTACAAGCCTTTCAGGAACCTGGAGGCTGCTCTGGAGGTGAACTCAGACCAATGGGAGAAAGAGACTCACACACAAAGTCATGCACTCACACAAATCAGGGAAGGGCAGCCCAGTGCAGCAATGCTGCAAAGTGATCACAACAGGGAAGCTAAACAAGGAAGGCTTCCTGGAGGAGGAGGAGAGTTTAATCAAATAACTAGAAAAGTGAGAACACAGGTTCTTGAAAAGAATTTAAACCACACCATCACAGTAAGTTTTGGCTTAGGTTTTGTGTGCTGGTCTTGTTGGTTGGTGGGTGGGGTGGACAGATTTGGCAGTAGATTCTTAGATACGGCATCAAAAGCTCAGGCAACCAAAGAGAACATACAGAAACTGGACTTCCTCAAAATTAAACATTTCTACACATCAAAAAGGCATTACCAAGAAAGTGAGAAGATAATTTACAAAATGAGAGAACATTTTTGCAAATCACATATCTGATTAGAGTCTAGTACCCAAAACATTGCTTTTGAACTGTGGTGTTGGAGAAGGCTCTTGAGAATCCCTTGGACTGCAAGGAGATCCAACCAGTCCATCCTAAAGGAGATCAGTCCTGGGTGTTTATTGGGAGGACTGATGCTGAAGCTGAAACTCTAATACTTTGGCCACCTGATGCAAAGAGCTGATTCATTTGAATAGACCCTGATGCTGGGAAAGATTGAAGGCAGGAGGAAAAGGGGACAACAGAGGATGAGATGGTTGGATGGCATCACCGACTCAAAGGACATGAGTTTGGGTAAACTCCGGGAGTTGGTGATGGACAGGGAGGCCTGGCGTGCTGCAGTCCATGGAGTCACAAAGAGTCGGACATGACCGAGCAACTGAACTGAACTGAACCCAAAACATATAAAGAACTTTGACATGTCAATAACAAGAAGACAACCCAATTTAAACACGAGCAGAGGAATCCAATGGGCCTTTCTTCAGAGAAGATACACAAATGGCCAACAAGCACATGAAAAGATTCTCAACATTAATAATCATGAGGAAATTCAAATTCAAACCACAAAGTGGTACCACTTCACATTCACCAGGATAGCTGTAATAAAAAATAATAGAAAACGAAAACCATTGATGAGCTGTATGTGAGACCGAACACTCTAAAACTCCTAAAGGAAAACATAGGCAGAACACTTTCTGACATAAATTGCAGCAATATCTTCTTTGATCCATCTCCCAGAATAACGGAAATAGAAACAAACAATGAACAAATGGGATCTACTTATACTCAAAAGCTGGGAGTCACCACTTCCTCTGCTCTTAAAAAAGAATGTAATAAAAACAGGACAATCGGCTCTCATGTGTGTGCCACTAACAGAGAGGAATGGACACTTGGAGGTCCGACAGTGATAGCTAATCTGAGATGGGGCCTGTTGTCAGATGGACTGTCATCAGAAACCTGGGTACACAGGTGTAGACACGTGCTTATCAGCCCACAGACTCAAGCCTATGGAAGAGACTCAAAATATTTAACCACTGGTTTAATTAGGCACTAATCCATCACAGAAGGTGTCAGCCACAGGCAACTGAGACAGCCATGCTGGTCCCTACTGGCTGGACACCATTCTTCTTAAGTTTGTATTCACGACCACCCGTACGCAGATGTGGGCCCCCACACAGCATGACACCTATGGGAACACGTCTGTGAGCTTGTGAGCAGTGCTCACAATTCACACCATAAGTCCGGAGACTGGGGCCAAGGATCAGAGAGCATCATCCAGCCTCAGGGGGACCTGTTAGGCTGGAAGGATGCACAGAGCACCTGGGCAGTAGGGTTGTGTGCAGAAAGCTGTGGCTGCCCTAGGAAGGGCTCAGGGGAGGTTTCTTAGAGGAGGGGTGATTTTGTTTGTCTTAAAGGATAGGATCAGTCTGCCTTGGTGGGCAGGAGGCTGGGAGAACAGCCCAGGGCATGTCATCAGGGAAAAGCATGATGCGCGTGAGAAACATGCAATCGTCTCATAAGCACCCCACCCAAGTCCTGAAATTATATTGTCTTCAAAAGAGCAAAACAGGCTAAGGGGAGTAGGGGTCAGATCTACTGCTTGGAGAGTCAGGGACAGGAAGAAGAGAGCAGGAGGAGTTGGTGCTGGTGAGCTCAGCTTCTCACACGCTTCAGGGCAGGCACGTACACTGGACATTTGCACACAGGAAAGCCAGGACAGCGCAGAGGCAAAAAGCACAGATGGCAGCCAGGCAGCTTACCTCAAATCCTGGTTCAACTACTCACTAGCTGTGCAACTTCCAATAATTTACTTAACTTCCTGTGCCTCAGTATCTTCATCTGTAAAATGGGGATAATAACAGTACCTGCCTCACAGGACTGAAGTGAGAATTAAATGAGTTAATATGTATGTAGTGCTTAGAGTAGTGTCCTGCAGAGCCCGCACTCTGTGTTCTCCAGGATCATTACCATCATCATTATTATTTACAAGATGCCTTCCATCCACCTCGGGGAGCAGGCGGAGCAGGTATTAGTACCCCCTGTTTTAGAGATGTAAAAACAGAGGATTAGGAAGTTGGGAGACCTACCCATGGTCACATGGCAGGACCAGGGCCTGGATGCACAGTCCTGAGTCCACACACCTTTCCAGAGGCTTGGGGTGGGCTAGAGAAAGGAGACGACCAGCAAAGCTCAAAGGAGATGGTCTTGGCCATGGAGTTGAGCAAGGAGGAAATGAGGGGGACGGGGCAGCCCTGGAAGGCACTTCTCTGGCAACCAAACAACAGGGTGGGAGCAAAGCCAAGTGTTTGGGAGGACAGTCTTCCTTGGCTTTTATACCCTGGCTCCTCTGGCATGAGCTCACCTTTGGCCTTGCCAAAGGTGCAAACCTGCTAAACAGCTGTCCTGCCCCCAAGATGGATGGCTCTGACCATGGCCCAGTTCCCCAGGGACTGTGCTCCAACTGTCAGGCTTGGGACTGAGTGCCCTGCCTGCCTGAAATTACAGGAGAATGTAGGGGGGTAAAGGGGGTACTTGTGCGGGATTCACAGACAACATGCTCCTTTCCCGAGTCCATCTGCTGAGCAGGGCTGGCAGGACCGGAGCTGATGTCATCCAAATAGCCCAGCTCTGCTGCTGCTGCTAAGTCGCTTCAGTCGTGTCTGACTCTGTGCCTACCAGGCTCCTCGGTCATGGGATTTTCCAGGCAATTGTACTGGACTGGGGTGCCATTGCCTTCTCTGAAATAGCCCAGCTCATTCTCCCTAATTTTGGAGACAATTATTTGCTCCGAGAACCACCTGCCCCATTCTCAGCACCTCCAGCCTCCCCCACCCCACTCCTACATCAGCTAGATTCTGCTTCCTCAAACACGTGTGGCTCAGACTCTCTCTGGCTCAAGAGCCCTCAATGGCCCTATCACTCGCCCTGCCACATGCACAGGGTGGGATCCAGGGTCCCTTAACCCGTGGTCTCCCTTCATTCACAATCACGCTGGCCTGAAGGGGTCTTTCCCTCACAAATGCCCTTCCTCCTGCCAGCCTGGGCTGCTTTCACTTTTCCTCAGGAAGAGTCTACCCCAGGCTTTTTTCCTTGAAAGACTGGCATTCAAACCCCTTCCTCCAGGTAGTCCTTGTGGATTCAGTGTCCCCAGGTCTTGCCTCTCCTCTGTGCATTCCCTTTTCCTCTCACCGAGCAAGTACCCTCTTGAATTATACTAGATTTTCTAACTCTTCTCTCTCTCTCAAACCTTCTTTGGAGGCCTATAGGACCCTAGAATGCTGAGAAAGGGGAGCCACCGGGTACTGTGGAGGCCATGAAATCACATGAACGTGCGAAACTGACCATTCTCACAGATGTGGAAACAAAAACATAAAGAAAGCTACAGATTATTTGTGCAAATTGAACAAAACATTTGGTTATAAAACCAAGAGCCATATAAATGTAATTCATTTAACAAACAATTTAAAATTTCCTTGAACATTCAAGCCAGATGTTCTTGGTAGTCTGGGGGTTTGAGTCTCTGACTGAACATACTTTCCCCACCAATTCACAGGTGAATAAAACTGCAGCTCAGAGACCTCCATGCCCAGCCCATCATCTCTCAGCATTTAATTCCCACCTGGAAAACTGGGCAGGGCTTCTTAGGTGGATCAGTAGTAAAAAGAATACGCGTGCCAATGCAGGAGACATGGGTTCCATCCCTGAGTTGGGAAGATCTCCTAGAGAAGGAAATGGCAACCCATTTCAATATTCTTGCCTGGAAAATCCCAGGGACAGAGGAGCCTGGCAGACTATCGTCCATGGGGTCGCAAAGAGTCAGACTGAGCAACTGATCACACACATACAGACAGAAAACAGCCACCCCAATACTGCAAAGGGCGTGAGGGGAAGATGAAGATGGGACATGGGATGTGGTAGATCCCATCCTGTCTCCCTTACCAGCCTCCCCAGGCAGGGGACTCTGTCTCCACTTGCCCGTAAGTTTCCCCAGGTCTCAATTGAGTCTGGGGCAGGGCCTTTATAACCTTGGTGAACTACAGCTCTGAGCTGATTTTCTTTAGTACCTCCCTTTATCCCTGCGGCAAAAACACCAGTAAGCACCCCATGAGCCCCACCTGGGCCCACCCTTCCTATGAGTGGCCCAGAATGTTCCTCCTTCCTCTTCTATCATCTGCATCAACAACATTGGGTGTTGTATTCCTAATGGTCAGTATCTAATTAACTAATTTATACTAAGGTGTTAATGACTTGTTAATAGCTTGATGAGATGCTTTTTCCAGGAATCCAGAAACTAAGTTCTCTGAGGGCAGAATGCCTTTTATTGCCTCCCTCAGCACTTGGTAGGTGCTCAGTGAGTGTTTGATAAAGGAATCAGTATCAATATAGTTGGGCTTCTCCTGGCGGTTCAGTGGTAAAGAATCCCCCTATAATGCAGGACCCACAGGAGACGCAGATTCGATCCCTGGGTTGGTAAGATCCCCTGGAGAAAGCAATGGCTACCCCGCTCAGTATTCTTGCCTGGAGAATCCCATGGACAGAGGAGCCTGGAGGGCTACTGTCCCTAGAGTCACAAACAGTTGGACATGGCAGAAGTGACTTAGCATGCACACATCAATATACTTAATATTTGAAAAACGCTTCCTGTCAAGTCTTGTAGATAGAAACACTTATTAGACAGTGGCTATTATTATTTCTAATGGAGAATTTTCCATTATCAGGATGGTCTAAACAGAGAGATTCCCCAAGCCTGGGACCTCTGGGAACACCACCTACTCCAGGTCCCCCAACAGCAGATAACACTGTATGGGAATGTGCTAATCCAGACATCTTGCTGAGGAAAGGAAGGGGAGAGAGGAGGAAAGGAGAGGACAGGCTGATTCCTAAATTCTACTTTTGGTCATTGATTAATATATATTGAGCGTTGAGATATACCAGGCAGTAACCAAGGATTTATACTCATTGGAGAAGACTCTGATGTTGGGAGGGACTGGGGGCAGGAGGAGAAGGGGACGACAGAGGATGAGATGGCTGGATGGCATCACGGACTCGATGGATGTGAGTCTGAGTGACCTCTGGGAGTTGGTGATGGACAGGGAGGCCTGGCGTGCTGTGATTCATGGGGTCGCAAAGAGTCGGACACGACTGAGCGACTGATCTGATCTGAATACATGTAATCATCACAACTACCTCATAAGAAATCTTTTTTTGGTTTTTCTTTTTAAATGTATTTATTTTTCTATTTGTTTTGGCTATTCCATGCAGCATGCAGGATCTTAGTTCCTTGGCCTGGGACTGAACCCATACCCCCTGTGATGGAAGCATACTATCTTAACCACTGCACTACCAGGGAAGTCCATCCATGAAGTACTGTGATCCCATTTAGAGCTGGGAAGCGGAGGCTTCAAGAGGTGAAGCCGTGCTGGGTGGTAGTGTGGGACTGAGACCTTGGGAGCCAGCTCCTGGAGCCTGGGCTCTTACCTGGTGCCATTTGAGGCAGATGCAAGCGCAGAGGCTCCCTGAAGATGCACCCTCCCAGCAGTTTGGTGGCTGTTCAAACCATTGTCAATCCTCTCATACCTGGGAAGGATGTCCAGAGTCTAGTCCTGTGCCAAGGGAAGATACAGAGGGAGGAGTCGACTGGGGGCCATGGAACCCTCTCCCAGGCCCCTGGCCCTAGGGAACATGGCAGCCTCCACACAGCAGTCAATGGACAGAGGAGTCCTGGATTTGGGGTTAAATCCAGGAATTTAAGCAGGATTTTGAAAGACTGGAAGGATTTGGACCAGAAGAGATGGGGAGAGAGGGTGTTTCAGGCTGGGTAAGAACAGTTTGGTAAAAATTTGAAGGTATTTGAAGATGAGCCTTGTGGGTGTCCTTGGCAGAGCAAAGGAGCAGCCAGGAAGGAGGTTGCTGGATGGGGTGGAGGTGGGGTGGCAGCTGCAGGGACCCTGAAGGCTGTGCTACGGAGCCGCCATGCCTACCAGAGAAACACACAGCCAGTGAAACCATTGAGGGGACCACCCTTGTGTGAGGACTGGGTTCCAAGAGCTGAAATAGGCCTTGAGTGTTGTACCACAAGCTCCGGGGCACACTGCCTGACACACGGTGCACAGTGGAGATTTACTGAGGGAGAGGAGGGATGGAGGTGCCTACTAGTGGGTGTCTGGCAAACTTCTATGCTCCTTAGGAAGGAGGATGCAATGACACGCGATGCAGGCTTCAGAGGAAGCTCATGGGAGCTTCCCGCAGAGTCCCTGTCCTTCTGGCACATGGCAAGAACATGCTAAGGGGTGAGGGAGATGGGAGAGTCAGACGTGAGCTCTGCTGGCCCAGGAAGACCTCCAGGAAGAGGCTGAGAGGAGGGAGCAGTGGAGCGAGAGGGAGAGAAGAAAGGAGGGATGGAAAATGGAGAGGAGGGATAAGGCAGGACAGAGACAGGAGATGGGAGGAGAGAGAGAGGGGAAAGAGAAATCCTGGTGAACCACGCAGACAAAATGGCAGGGGGAGGCTGGGAAGGAGCACGTGGGGGGTGGGGTGAGGGATTTCAAGTCAACCCCCTAAACAAAGTGACAGACAGCCCAGACCAGCCAGGCCCCAGATTCTCTTGTCTCCCACGTCCATACCCAGCCGAGAGTCACAGCCCACCCATGGGGCCCCAGCAGGGATCTTTGGGAAACGGCAATCTCCAGAGGCAGAGCCAGCCATGGGCGGAGCTGGGGCTGCAGTCGCAGAGGCAATCATGGGGCAGCACTGGGGTCTGCTGCGGGAGCCAGGGACGCAGGAGGGAGGGGACAACAGGCAGAGTCTGGGGCAGGGACCATAGGAGTGTCTGAAGCATGATGCACAGTGCTCCCTGGGCCCCGCTCTGGGCCAGACCTTCACTCTCGGCTTGCCTGTGTGTTGAGGGATGTGATGCAAGTCCAGTCTCATCTTGACAATAACTTCTTCATTTCAATTTTAAACAGATGGTTCCTGACCAAGTTGCTCCACATCTTATTAGCAAATACACATTGGAGGAGAGACATACATGACAAAATGGATGTTCAGGAGGCTTCCCCTGAAACCTTCAGGCCCTGGACGAGCCTCTGTCCACTGTGTCCATATCTCTTCCCAATGGACTCTGGGAGTTTCTCTCCCACCTGCCTGACACCATCTTCCTCATCTTCTCCATTCTGCCTAGGTGCTTGAAGGGCTAGACATCCCTGTGTGCTGGCATGCTCAGTCGCTCAGTCAGGCCTGACTCTTTGCCACTCCATGGACTGTAGCCGGACAGGCTCCTTTGTCCATGGGGTTTTCCTGGCAAGAATACTGGAGCATGTTGCCATTTCCTCCTCCAGGGATCTTCTGGACCCAAGGATTGAACTCGTGTCTCCTGCAGCTCCTGCATTGGCAGGTGGATTCTTTACCACTGAGCCACCTTGGAAGCCCTAGACATCCCTCGCACAGCCTCTAACCTGTCTTATTTTGAGAGTTTGAGAGAGGTGAAGTGTAGCAATCCCATTTCTTGGGGAACTTACAGAAGCTCAAGGACCCGCTGTGTCCAGGGTTGACTCTGGCCTGGGCTGTTCATGTCACTTGCCAGGGAGAGGGTCACTCCACCCCTGATACTCCCCAGAGAGAGCTACTGTCCTCTGTGGGTTAGGAGATGAGGCCATGGGGTGGGGTGTGTCTCAGGGGGCTTGGGGGAAGGGTGAACAGCTCAATGAATGGCCCCTTTCCATGAAAGAAGAGGATGCAGCTATGGTTAGAGCTCCCAGATATTCTACCCAGCAACCTTCCCTCTCCAGGGAAGTCCATCTGCTCCCCCTGATCCCCAAGAGGAAGCCCACAGCCAAGAGAAGATTCATCAGGATAGAGATGATGAAGAGCCAATGACACCCCCCTGGAGAGGCTGGGGCCTGGGGCAAATTACCCTATAACAGCAGGTTAATTAGATAAGACCCAAATTACATGAGCAAGGCTTGCAAGCCCAGCAATTTGATGGTTTCATGTTGTTTCAGAGGTGCGGAGGCTTGATCTCTAGCTCAGCACAGAGAAAATGACTTCTTGCTCGCAGGCAAGCCAAACCCATGAATTAAGCTCTTGACTGGCCAGCCACGAGCCCCAGTGCCAAGCACATATAAAGGAGGGCACCTGCCAGTCCTCACTGCAACCTGCAGAACCGTGTGGGAATTTGCCTTCGTTCCTCCAGCATCCAAGCTCCATCTCCACCAGAAGCATGAGCCGCCAATTCACCTGCAAGTCGGGAGCTGCTGCCAAGGGAGGCTTCAGCGGCTGCTCAGCTGTGCTCTCCGGAGGCAGCACATCCTCCTACCGGGCAGGAGGCAAAGGGCTCAGCGGGGGCTTCGGAAGCCGGAGCCTTTACAACCTGGGTGGCGTCCGGAGCATCTCCTTCAACGTGGCCAGCGGCAGTGGGAAGAGTGGAGGTTATGGATTTGGCCGGGGCCGGGCCAGTGGTTTCGCCGGCAGCATGTTTGGCAGTGTGGCCCTGGGGCCCATGTGCCCAACTGTGTGCCCACCTGGAGGCATCCACCAGGTCACTGTCAATGAGAGCCTCCTGGCCCCCCTCAATGTGGAGCTGGACCCCGAGATCCAGAAAGTGCGTGCCCAGGAGCGGGAGCAGATCAAGGCTCTGAACAACAAGTTCGCCTCCTTCATCGACAAGGTGGGTTTGCTAAGACCTGGGGACCTGCAAACAGCCCTTGTCTTTTCTTCTTGGAACATGTGCTTTTGTTGCAGCAAGAGGGATTGAGGTTAGAAATGAGAAGGCACGGAATCCAGGGTGACCGAATTAAGGTTTCCCGTATAGTCTTCCCTGAGAAAAGACAAGTAGGTCAATCTCTACTGGCAGAGGCTTGTCAGGGTTACTGAAAGGAGCTCCAAAGAGAAGTCAGACCCTTGCTTCTTACTCTTGAGAGCTGGCTTGGTGCTACTGCTAAGCCTGGGCCCCAGCAGGCCATATGCAGGAAGGGGCCAGGGAAGCTGTCCTCCTCCTATCATTGCAAGCTGATCTCATCCTCTAGTCCTTTGACAGGACTGGGAGCATCAGCAAATGGTCCTTCATGGGTGGCTTGGCCATGGTATTAGTTTTGGTGGGTGAGGACTCTCTTGAGGGGCAAAAGAGCACAGTGGGGATGAGGTCTCCACAGTGCTCTGAAGTCACACCTGATTTCCACCTTGGCCCCATCACTGACCAGCTGTGTGACCTTATGTGGCTTAGCCAGTTACATAGCCAGCTGTGTGGACGGGTAGAGAGTCATCCACCCTGTTTATGGTTCTGTTTCCTCATCTCCACCATGGGGATAATAACCTACCTCTTGGGGTTACTATCAGATTTGTGAAAGAAAATGCATGTGAAGATCTTGGAATGATGCCTGATGCATGCTAAGTACTCCCCAGATGGTGGTTACTGTTATTATCATTTTTATCTCTGAAAGCTGAAGGAGGGGTGTTGAGGAGGAGAAAAATCAAAGGTCTGGAAGAAGCCTCAAGGGATCATCCAGTCCAGATAGGTCCTGCCTTTTTGTAGATAAGAATTGATTGCTCCCATTTTGCAAGTCAGCAAAGGCATGGGGCAATGCCATGCCCAAGGTCATCTCCGGGCAAGGGAAGGTACAGTTGGAGGCTCAGCCTCGTGACTCCAGACCCAGTACTGGGCACTGGAGGACTCTGCTGGCTACATGACAGTCAGGCACCAAGGATGGGTCAGCCCAGGGCAAAGCCTATGTTGTGATAGTCAACGGCCATCAAAACCTTGCCTCCCCACAGCTCTAGACTCCAGTTTGGAGCAGTTCCTGCTGCCTCTGCTCACTTCAGGGGCTGGCTGCACTGTCTCTGTGGCTTCTTACCCCCTAAGCCTTTTCACATCTAGAAGAGCAAAGTATTCTGAGGTTTGGGGTCTGGGGAGGTAGGAGTGGACTGACCTTGGGCTGAGTTGGTCAAACTTCATTAAGGAGTGAAAGTCTGGAGACACGGAAAGAAAGACAAGCATGAAGATAGTCACCTCTGTGAAAAAGGTGGTCTGCCTGGGGTGCCTCTGGACTCAAAAGCCTGGAGGTTTCCTAAGTAATTTTAGTCCCTAGAAGAGTACAATCCCATAGGCCCAGGAAGCCAGGGATGATGGGTACATGCTATCAGCCATCCAGATGTGGAGTCCAGATGTGCATTGTGGTGTCCTGGGTGTAGGGTTTTCCCTGTGGTGAATACTCAGTCTTATGGATAGGCTTGAAAGAGTTAGGATTGCTTAAACCAAACCAAATGCTGGAGGATCTGCTGGAAGCAAGCTGTTTGACCAATCCCACCTCAACACTGAGCCCAGACAGTTTTCTGATGTCCTGTGTTTCTGACTTTAAGGAACACAACCTTGTTTAAAGTAGCCGTGCTCACATATGATTAAGAGAAGTCACATTCAAAACAAACAAACAAACAAGCCAAAAATCAACCCAAACCAAACAAGAGCAGTGGCTGCAGATCCACCAGCTCTGGTCAGTTTCCTGGCCCAATGAGGCTACAATGGCATGGGAGTTCTGTCTGTCCCTCTTGCTCCATGAGCCAAGTTTGCTCTAGGGAAGATGGTTCTGAGGAGCAGAACTAGGGGAGTAGGAAGAGGCCTTGAGAAAGATGGAGTTGGACTCTGATGTCCAACTCCTTAGAACATGTTGGATGTTGGACTTCTTAGAACACCCAGGAGTTCTTGGTCTATTGAGCCTCTTGATCATGAAATACTAGAAAATGAAGAGCAGACTCCTGTATTTTGAGTGGTCAGCCTTTCCAAACATGGATTCAGCCTGACTCTGTTGCAGTAAATTCAGGCTCACCCCTGCCCTAGACTGGTTTGGCCATAGTGGGTTCAGAAGGATCAGATGCACGGGTTATTGGAACATATATCTGGGTTCAGTTCTGGGCTCTGATATTTATTAAACCACTGGACCTTGGGAGAGGTCAACTCCTCAGTTTCCTTTCCACAAAATAAGGTTAAAGATGCATGCACCTCAAATAGCTGTTGTGAGGGTAGAGGAGAAAATGCAAGGGGACCGCTTTGCCCAGCGCCCTAGAAGTGATGGGTGTGATGGTTTCCATGGAAGCTCAACATTTCTGGGCATTGGGTTTCAGGTGAGGTTCCTGGAGCAGCAAAACCAGGTGCTAGAGACCAAGTGGGAGCTGCTGCAGCAGCTGGACCTGAACAACTGTAAGAACAACCTGGAGCCCATCCTCGAGGGCTACATCAGCAACCTGCGGAAGCAGCTGGAGACACTGTCTGGGGACCGGGTGAGGCTGGACTCGGAGCTGAGGAGTGTACGGGACGTGGTGGAGGACTACAAGAAGAGGTGAGCGGGGAGGGGACTTCCTGTAGCTACTGACTGTCCCTGTCCCTTTTGAGCAGGAGTGGGCAGCTACAGCAGCTTGAAGTTTTTGGAGGCAGGGGGCAGTGTTCCTTGTCATACCAAGCAGAATCACCCCAAGAAAGCTCTGGGACTTGCTCCCTGCTCCTCCAGCCTGGCACTTGGGACAGATGGGTGGTTTCCTTCAGGATGTTCATGCCACATGCTCTTCCTCATTTTTGAAGCTGAATCTCCAACAATCTCCTTCTTCCAAAATTGGTGATCACATCCCCTCCTCCAGGAAGCCTTCTTGCCTGGCTGGCCCCACAGGCCCTGGACTCTGCAGGCCCTCCAGTGACTGTGCCCTCTGTCAAGCACACTGCCCCCAGCTCAGGATCTTCTCTGGGCAAGTGAGGGTTCTCAGTGAGACATATTAACCAAAAAAGCCCTGGCATTCCCACAGGTATGAAGAAGAAATCAACAGGCGGACAGCAGCAGAGAATGAGTTTGTGCTGCTCAAGAAGGTGAGAGGGTAGGCTGGTCTGGGGCCTAGGGCTGGCCTGGGATCTAGTGGAGCTGAGTCTGCCAGTGTCCTCTGCTTTCAAAGAAAGTGAGCTTATTCCGAAATGGTGAGGGGAAGGCAGGGGAAAACCACGATGCAAGACTATCCAGAGAAGGGAAAAAAGACAGAGAGGATGGGGGCATTCTTGAGTGCTTAATGGGGGCGGAATTCTCCCAGTGAAGAACAGCAGAGGACAGCACACAGAAGTCCCCTGCAGCTGCAGGCCTGACTCGGATGCCACAGGATGACTGATAGCAGCCTGGCTGGGGCTCCTTTTCTTAGCGGGGCACCCCATCCCTACTGCCGAGAGAGAGCCCATTCGTGGGATGGGGCAGGGCTGGGCCCTCTGCTCCTTCCTCCCCTTTCTCATGAGCCTCCCAAAGAGGAGAGGTGGCTGGTTCCCTGTGCAAGGGAGCCGCCTGCGGTGTGTGTTGCCTTCTTGGCTGCAGTGGCAGTGACCTGGGGATGGCTGGGCTATCTTTTAGGATGTGGATGCGGCTTATGCCAATAAGGTGGAGTTGCAGGCCAAGGTGGACTCCATGGACCAGGAGATCAAGTTCTTCAAGTGTCTCTATGAAGCTGTAAGTCTATCTCTCCATTCCACCCCTCTGAATGCTACCACTAGGGTAAGACTCTATTCTGAGACACCCAGGAGGGACACCCAGGCCCCTGGCCTCATCTATTCATCTCCATTTCAGCCCTGAGAGGCTCCTCATCTCCACTCTCTGGGTGGGAGGGACATGGTCCTGGCCTTACCTCCATGGCAGCGGGACTCTGTCTGGAGCCTGGAGGGAACTCACTGTGCACCGTGAGCAGCAGTCTTGGTTTGGAGCCTCTAAATGGCATCACTGGGGTTTGTTCACCTTATGAGGGAGGATGTTGACCTCCATCAGTCACGTCTTGAGACCATCCCTGATTCCCCCGCAGGAGATTGCTCAGATCCAGTCCCACATCAGTGACATGTCTGTCATCCTGTCCATGGACAACAACCGTGACCTGAACCTGGACAGCATCATTGACGAGGTCCGCGCCCAGTATGAGGACATTGCCCTGAAGAGCAAGGCTGAGGCTGAGGCACTGTACCAGACCAAGGTGAGCTGGGCTGAGGCTAGGCTGGGGAGGGTGTCCCCCTTAGAGAGGAGGGCTGGGCCAGATCATTCTCAGAGCGGAGACAATATTCAGTTAAGTGTCCAGCATGGCCTGTCCCCATGACATCACCAACCCCAGCCACCATGCACTCCCACAACACACTCATCACCCCTAACCATGGCTCTGTTCTTTGGGTCCCCAGTTCCAGGAGTTGCAGCTGGCAGCCGGTCGGCATGGGGATGACCTCAAAAACACCAAGAATGAGATCTCGGAGCTCACCCGGCTCATCCAGAGAATCCGCTCAGAGATTGAGAATGTGAAGAAGCAGGTGAGACGGCTGGTTGCCTTTGCGGGCAGATGGGCACAATTGGTGGCGGGTGGGGGCGGAGGTGATGAATGGGTTGACGGTGTCAGCCTCCCAAATCTCTGCCCAGGAAGGGAAAGGGGCCAAAGAGGTCACCTCATCAAACTCTTAGAGCAGGCATCCTTGGGGTGTCTCAATTGTGGCTCAAGTGCCAGGGGCATGGTAAGCACTTGGGAAATAATAGTTGGTCCTAGAGCATCTCCTTCCCAATGCCCTTGTCTCTGACCCCACATATCTGGGCAGCCACTGACATTGTACCTTCAATATAGTGTTCCAGTGGTCTCTTCTCCCAGACTTTAAAGTCAAGAGCAGAAGGCTGAGCTTTACTCTCACTCACTTTGTATTCTCAGCACAGGCTGGCCAAATAAATGACTTTGCAAGGAACTGAGTGGTGCTGAATCTATCAGGGCTGCAGAAGGCACTATTCTCCATCCACCAATGTCTAACACAAGGCAGTGAAGCTAAAGCTAAGGAAGGACTTGCCAATGCCAGAAAGGGCTCCAACTAGAAGAGGAACAGGGAGGTCTGACAGGTGGAGGTGGGCGTTTCTGCTTCAGAATCTCAGAGAATGAGTGGGACTTGGATGTGGATGATTCCGGGGACCTCTTCTGGTTTCCAACTCTCCAATTCCCCGTTTAGGCTTCCAACTTGGAGACTGCCATCGCTGATGCCGAACAGAGGGGTGACAATGCTCTGAAGGATGCCAGGGCCAAGCTGGACGAGCTGGAGGCTGCCCTGCACCAGTCCAAGGAGGAGCTGGCCAGGATGATGCGCGAGTACCAGGAACTCATGAGCCTGAAGCTGGCCCTGGACATGGAGATCGCCACCTACCGCAAGCTGCTGGAGAGTGAGGAGTGCAGGTAACGGGGGACGCTCTGGCAGGAAGGCCCCGGGGGTTCGGGAAGGACCCAAGGAGAAAGCCCAACACATCCTAATCCAGAAAAGATGAGTTCTTGGGGAGTGAAGATGTGGTGATGCTAGGGAAAATAATAGAATTGATAATACCTACCCAGACATGAGTGCTTACTTCATACCAGGCACTGTGCTACGTGGATTGGCTCATTCAATCCTCACAACTTCCCTGCATGTACCTGGGCACACTCCCATTCCCGCCAAAAAGAAAAAGAAAAACACATTTCTTGTTCCATCTTCATTAACTGCCCAGGTCCAAGATGAGCTTGTGACGGATGGGCGGCCACTTCAGCACCCCCAGTGCTCTTGGGAGAAGGAAAATATCGATGCCTGGGTCTGACCTTTAGGAGGTGTCATGCTGTCTCTCAGATGTTAAACCTCATTAGGTTTAACTTGGATGGTTGCCTGGTTACCCCAAAGATTCAAGGGTGTCCCCCATAGCTTCTCAGGCTCTGTGCCAGAGGAGCCCTGGAATTTCCATAGGTGTCTACTGAGTTCAGAAACCCATGTTAGTCTGGTGGGGGCACTAGCTTTGAGGTTAATAGATTGCAGATTGAATGACTGCTTGCTCTTATTTCTCCCCTTGTTAACAGGATGTCAGGAGAATTTCCCTCCCCTGTCAGCATCTGTAAGTACCTGTATGCTTGGACCTAAAACTGTAAATTCTATGAACTTGAAAGGACCTTAGTTATACCCCTCGTGTGGAGATGAGCAATCAAAGGACCAGAGAGGGAAAACCTTTGGCTAAAATCACACATCAAGATAGCAGGGCATGGCCAAGTAATCAGGCCTCCTGACTCCCAGCCCAGGGCTCCTTCCCACTTATCACTTTCTCCCTGTTCCCAGGGGATGGCAGCTAGGAAGGCTCTCACCATGGGAATAGGGAAACAAAGGACATGGTGCAAGACAATGAGTATGGGTGAGAGGCCTGGAGAGCCAGGTTGCAAGGTTATGATCAGATCAGGGCTGGGGGACTGATGGACCTGGGAGGTCAAGTTGATAGTTGTTAGATCGATAGATTTCTCACCAGGGTTAAGAGTTAAATCGTAGCTTCCCAAAGATGCTCCTGGAGGAAGAGGCTGGAGACTGAGAAGTTTAGAGAAAAGGCTAACAGAAGAGGCAGGAAGTGTCCAGAATGACACGAGTTCGTTGGTACCTGGACCAAAGAGGTGGACCTTTGAGAGTTAAGAATCAGCTGGATTGAGTATAAGCTGGGCAAACCAAGGGTAGGGCATGGGGGGAGCAGTCTCTGCAATATTGTCCCCAGTGGGGAGGGAGTTGACTGTGACTGGGTCCCCCAGCCAACCTGCTGTTCCAAGAAGAGCTGCACCTGTCTTCCTCTGGCCCAGCCCCTAGCTGTGCCTACAGGTTGCTGACCCTGCCCTCCCCTCTGCTCTCCCCGTGCAGCCATCATCAGCAGCACCAGCGGCAGTGGCGGCTATGGCTTCCGGCCCAGCTCGGTCAGCGGAGGCTACGTGGCCAACAGCGGTAGCTGCATCTCTGGAGTGTGCAGTGTCCGTGGCGGGGAGAGTCGGAGCCGGAGCAGCACCACCGACTACAAGGATGCCTTGGGGAAGGGCTCCAGCCTGAGTGCCCCCTCCAAGAAAGCCAGTCGGTAGAGTCCGCTGCCCTTCCGCCATCCCTGCGTCCCCGCTCTGGCTCGTGCACTCGCGCTGTCCCCAGCCCATTGTCAGCCCCCACCCCGCCCAGCCTGCTCTTGTACCTCCGGTGCTGGCCTTGGCCGCTCCAGAATGTGTCTTCCTGAACCTGGACAGGTGTGGACAACTAAGCTTGGTGACATTCCTCCTTGCACATGCTGGAGTTTGCCTCCTTGGCTGTGGTCCCTGAACCATGCCATGGGCTCCCAGCCTTTCTTCCTCTGCACAGCCTTTGACTCAGTTGCTGATTACTCTGTCTGGCTCAGTGGGTCTCAGACCCAGGCCCTCTTCTCACACTAGGGCCTTTGTCCCAGCTCCTGCTTGTGGTAGGAGAGGGCTCTGTGTTCAGGAAAAGGAGGGCTGAAGGACAGACGACCAAGCGAGACCATCCCCACCCCACCCTATCTGGCTCACGACTCATTCTGAGTGGACCGAGTACAACTCAGGGACTCTTCTTCATTCTATCCTGCACCCACAAGCAGGGAAGAGGAGGCCCCTTCATTTCTCCTTTCTCCTTAAAGACCCTCCCACTGCATCCTCAATAAACAGCACGATCTGATGGCTTGGTCTCTGAGTGGTCAAGGTGCGCGCACGGACCTCAGTTCAGATGTTCATGTAAGCAGATGCCCCACAGGCACACAGACACACACATTATACCATGGCATGTCACCTGGGCAGCCTGTATTTCCAGGTTAATCTCTGTAGAGCAGAAAAGAAGATGCTCTCTGAGCCCACATGGCAGAGGCGCTGGGAGCACATGTTGGGCTGTAGGGGCATGAAGTGTGGAGAAGAGTTGGGAAGAGAGAGGGAGAGTGGGGGAAAGAAAGGGAAAGCATAGCCAGGGTGTGTGTGTGGCCTTGTTTGCAGCTTTCAACAAAAGTGTTGCCTGTGTCCACTGGCAGAAATGGTCCTGCTCTTGACAGAGACTCTGGTCTCTTTCTGAGAACTGTTTGTTTCCTAGACAGTGGGAGCTTGGCAGGCAGTTATTTGCATTTGTTCAACCTGTGCCTCACCCTCACAGTCCTGGTCTCTGGGCAGGGCGGTGGATCTCCCAAGGAGGATGGAGGTGGTGGGGTCCCAACCCCCTGGCCCCTCTTAGAAAATCTAAGATAGGGAACAAGTTTTCAGAGCCTGAGCCCAGGCTGGGGCGGAGTGAGTTGGGCGTGGGGCAGACTGAGATTTAGTGACTGTGCAGTTGGCGCTTCCCCAGACGCTTGTCTGTCTTGCTCCCACCGTGGTGGAGGCCTTTCCTGCCTTGTGGTGGGAAGGACTGTAAGGAGGCAGATGGACGGATTCCACAGCGACCATAGAGAGCTGGCAAACCTCAGCCAGGAAGTCCCTGGAGTTCACAAGGGCTTCCAAAGATGGAGGAGGAGGGATTGGATAATAGGATGGATGGGCTAGGTTGGCAGATAGAACTTGAGAGTAGTGGCTAGGGCTTCAAGCAAGGCCAAAAGGCCAGGCTTGAACCCACTACCACCTATAAAGTGACCATTGGCTAGGGCTTCCAGGCTGCCCTCAACCAGGAAGTCAATGCCACCTTTCAGCAGGTGTGGGTAGAGGAGGGGCAAGCAGATCAAGACTCAGAAGCAAGCTTTGCTTCCCTGGTTGACAAGGTGAGGCTGGTGTGTACGTGTGCTTCCAGAGCTGGGTAGAGACATTGCCATTTCCTCAGTAAAGGAGTCACACACACCTGCTGTCTCTGCCACTCTCCCCCTTCACAGCAGTAAAGACTGAGGTGAGACAGCAGAAAGAACTTTCCGGTTGAGAGGTTTAGAAGAAATGCTGGATTCTCAAATGTGGGGACAGAGACTGTCTCTCTAGATGCTGCTGTTTTATCAACCAGGTTGTGGGGAGGGAGTAAAGACCACCCCCTTGTCTCTTTCTGTCCCAGGGCTCGTGGAGGTCTTCTGAGTGGGCAGGGTATTTCTGGGTTCTGGGTCCATTTTCTAGAACAGCCGATCACGGTGCTGGAGAGTGAGTGAAGCTTCTTGCAGGAGGCAATCGGGAGCCACGCATTGAGGCCCCTGATCGGGACTTAAATTATCAGCTTGGCAGGTCTGAGAGTGGGATGGCTGGGCTGAATGTGCACTGCAGACTGGGTTTGGGGGACATGAGAGGGCTCTGGGGAAGGACTAATGACAGTGACTAGCAAGTAGGGTGGCCACTATGTTACATGAGTCTACAAGGTCATTGGATTGTGGTTACTAAGAGCAATGGTTCTTGACATTGGCTGAAAAATAACCTAGGAATTTCAAAACAAAAACTGTTGCCTGAGCCTCTATTACAAATCAGTTAAGTCAGGCTACTGGGGTAGGGTCCAAGTTTCACCAGTATCTTTTGAAGTTAGTGAAGAGATTCTAGGGAGTGGCTTGAGCTGAGAACCGCTGGTCTAGGATGTGGTCTTAGGGATCCAGAAAGGAAGAATGCCATGATTGATTAGTAATGCCTGCTGTGGCGGCAGGTGAAGGGAGTCGAGGCATAGAATGCCCTCTCTCATTGGTGCTCACCTGTGGCTTCATGGTTTGCCGAGTACTTTCACACCCATCATCTGAACAGCATTGAAAGTGAGGGAATGCCACTCTTGTCATTTGACATACAAAAAAGCTGAGGATCAGATCCTCTGTCTATCAACAACCATCCTAGGCTGGAGAAGACCTCAGAGGTACCCTGTTTCTTGCCTAAAGGACTGAGTGGAGAGTGGGGGCAGGGCTCTAGCTTAATGCACGAGTCTGGACTGGAGTAGGTGCTTGACACTGCTGCCACCTGCCTCCTCCTCCGTCCTGGCAGGTTCCAGGGGAGATCAACCGCAGGGTCAGTGCAGAAGAGGGCTCAGGGTTGCCCTGACACATCACAGGCCCTGATATCCTAATGTGAGGGCCCTCTGTGCTGCATAGCAGGAGCTGCTTTCTTTTTTCACCAGTGAAGGAACTGAGACTCAGGGAGGGGCAAGGGCCTCATCTAACGTCACCTAGGTCATCAGGGGTGGAGCCAGGCTCAGACTCCAAAGTCCTATGATCTATCTGTTCAACACACCCATGGCAGGATGTCATCAGTCTGCAACAGGGGTGAAGGCACCGTGCCCAAAGGTGGGCAGGTTAGGGACCTGAGAAGCCTCAGATATATAGGGAATTCTGGACGGTCAGAGAGGGGTGAGCACTTTACAGCCTTCAATGGCATCAGTGGACAGAGTGGTGCCGGTGGGCCTGTGGCAAATTAGGGAGGCTGAGGGAGGAGGCAGCAGAAGGGGCAGCAAGGCAGAGGCTTCTTTGGGGAGCAGATGGTGCATCATGCATAGCCTTTTGCTTCTGCTCCTGGAAGCCCAGGAGGGGCAGAGGGAAGAAACAGGGTCCCTGGAGACAGAGGAAAAGAGGGGTGGGCTCACTGTAACAGGGATGAGGTCCAGGGTCCTTCCTACCCTCGGAGTGTGGAGGGAACTTCAGTGGAGCTGAAGGCCCGCATGGAGGTGCTGTGTAGGGGTCCCATCGGGGCTGGCTTTGGGGGTCAGAAGGGTGACTGAGTCGGTTCTTGTCTCTCCAGGATGACACCGAGCTGAGTGTGCCCTTGGAGTTGCCATGGCCTGGGTTTCCTCTGCTGCTGAGCTGTTTCCATCTTCCCCACCCCCAGGGTCGGGTTTTATGTCCACATCCCACACACACACACCTGAAACTGAACCTCAGGAAGGGAAAGTGATGGAGCCTGGGCCAGGTCGTTGACTCCAAACATTCCTCCTGGAGGGTTCCTGCCTGCCAGAACAGTTCATTCTGGACTCCCAGATCCAGCTGGTGTGAGGACAAAGGCCTGGTCATGTGCACTCAGAGTACGAAGTGTGTTTCTAAGTCAGGGAGTTCCTCAGGCTACAGTGTCATAAGAGCTGGCCTGCAGGCCTGGGGCTGAGCTTTTCACCTCCTTCCAGGAGGGAACCAACAGGCCTGGGCTTCAGACATGTCCATGTTTCTGTCCACGGGCAACAAGCAGCTCCCAGGCCAGGCTGCATCATCCCAGTAGGAGGATATGATGGCCCTGCGGAGGGAGGCCCAAGTCCTGGAAGACCAGGAGCCCTGTAGTGCTCTCTAGCTGGGTTCCCTGGCTAAAGGGCCAGGTCCAGGGCTCAGGACACTTTAAATAGGCACCCAAAGTGGGAAGGGGATGACTAGGGGGACCCACCTAACACCTCTCAGCCAATCTCTGAGGCTACAGGCAGGAACTGGAATGATAGGAGCTTAATCACTGGTGGGTGATGGAGACATTGGGGCAGCTCATAGACTGGAGACTTGTTTAGAGACAGCCTAGAGACTACTGGCCAGCTCAACTGCGCAGGATGGCTTGTGTCAGAGGGAGCCTGGAGTGGAGCTGAGGGGCAAGGGCTGGGCTTGGATGGATCCCAAGGGTGTAGAGGCTATGGTTGGCCATATCAATGGGAGAAGAGGAGAGAGAGGAGCCATCATGTATTCCTTTCCTTAGATGAAGATAGTGAAGGCCTTTGATAGTTGGCAAGTGCCCCTTGCTTTCTGAGACCCTGTCTCTGCTCCCCTATCCACCTGATTCATCTCCTCCTCCCAGACCAACGACAGGGACTGAATCGTCTTCACCTGTGTACTCCTGTGCCTGGCACACTGTTTGCACTCAGCACAAGTGGGTGAACTAAGTGCCCCCCAACCCCCAGCACACTCTGACTCCAGGCTGCCATGGTGGGTCCTGACAAGAGCTGGTCCTTGGTATAACCCGCTGAAGGCCCTGTAGCAGGAAGGCCAGACATATCAGCGGCCCAGCTGGGGGACTGTCGGGGGCTGTGTGAGTCAGGCTGGCTGTAGATGAGGACATTGGCACCCTTGGGACATCTCTGGAGGGCAAGGAGAGCAAAGAGGGTTCCAGATGGCATCCAGGGGTCCTGCCAAGGCTGAAGCCTCTTGACACTGACCTCTGCCCTACTCCCTCTATTCATCTGTGGAGCCTCAGCCCTTAGCCTCTTTCCTATACTTTAGGTATGGACTAGTAGGTAGGGATCCTGGGACAGGATTTGGAAATTGATGTTTATGGAGCCCTAGCCCCAGGCTGGGCACCTCTCTGAGGCAGGTGGTGCTGTTCCTAAGACTGACATGCTAAATCCAAGGCCACTGAGCAGTACCTGGAGCCAGGATTCCATGAGCTCTGTCTCCCAGAGCCCACACTCTTTCCACATCGCCACCCTGCCTCCTGGCGTGGGAACGGCCTGCCTCTGCCCACCCAGCTGCTGTGCATTCGTTCCCACCCTACCCTCACATCCCACGGGCTCCCTGCCCATTCTCTGTTGGAACTTCCATTGTGTTCTCTTATCGGAAGCCTGATGTCTCTGAGTCCTTGGCACTGGGCTGGGTTCCCTTTTCACCTCCTGATTGCCATTAGGCCGTCTCAGTTTTACATATTGCCAGCTTCCTGCAGAAGCTGTGGCCCCACAGTCACTGGTCAGTCACAGTAGCCCATCCCCTCAATGTTGGGGGTCTTTAAGGCAGTACCTTGATCAAGCTCCTCTTGATCCTGGTCTCCCACGCTAGAGGCAGCCAGGGGTGGTGGTGGCCCTGGATCAGGAGCAGGTGGGGGTGATGAAGAGGTGGTGAGTGCTTAGTCGTTCAGTCCTGTCCGAATCTGTGCAACCCCATGGACTGTAGCCTGACAGGCTCCTCTGTCCATGGAATTCTCCAGGCAAGAATACTGAAATGGGTAGCTATTTCCTTCTCCAGAGGATCTTCCTGACCCAGGGATCGAATCTGTGTCTCCTGCATTGCAGTTGGATTCTTTACAATCTGAGCCACCAGGGAAGCCCTGAAGAGGTGGTGGAAGTGGGCTAAGTGGACAGGGGTGGAAGAGGTTTTGGAAGGAATGGAGCTGAAGCAGACTGGAGTGGGCAGTTTATCTTGAGAAGCTGTCTGGGCTCTGAGAGCAGAAGCATCAAAATGAAATCCTAGATCAGCAAGAAGAATCTGGAGATACAAGAAGGAGACAACCCGGCCATGTAAGTTGGTGCTTCTGGTCCCTGTCGTTTGCCTAGACATCAATATGGTGGCCAGTCCAGCCAGCTGAGGATGGTTGCCACCTCTGCCACCACCACGACAGGGTATCTTTAGTTTTCCTGAGCGTCTTCTGAGGAGACTCGGGAGACCTCATGTCTCACCACGTGACCTTGGAAAAGTTCTGCTTCCTCTCTGACCACCGCCCCTCCCTCCATCCAGGACCCTGGCTCCCTATCATGCATGTGTTATCTTGCCCGGCAGTGAAGACTGTTTCTCCTCTGGCTTACTCACCTGCTGCCTCTCAGGGCTGGAGATCCTTGGGGCCCATAGCCTAACCCCACTGGCCCAAATCTCATCCTCATCAACACCACTTGAGAAGATGGAACATTTTCAAGTCTGAGAGTCTCTCTGCCTTAGCTATTTCTGTCCCACCATTCTAGACTGAATACAATCACTGTGCACTGCCAGTGTTGGTCGAAGAGGGAGAAAAAGCCAACCAAAAATGAAGAATAGGCCATGGAGCGGGTAACTGAGAAGCACAGAGGAGCCAAGGAGTCTTTCCATTAGGAGAAATAGAAAATAAATTCATGCTCTATGAACTAGCTCCTCTCACTTGGTCCTGACTCTTTTATTTGTTTGAATAGCTCATAGATAGCCTTGAAATCCAGCCAAATCAGGAAAGAGGGGCCTCCAGGTTGTCATAGAAAATCCTCGAAGCAAATAAGAGGTGGATGAATCATGGCTTTGACTGTCCAAAGGATGGATGGGACAGGGTAGATGGCGGGAAGATTCCTGTCTGACTCCCCACCCACCCCCACCTCCCCACATTTCAAGTCAGCAAATAGAACATCAGGGCAAGGGGCCCCATGCAGGCTGAGGCAGGTTTGCAAAGCAGGGTTGGTGGGACACCACACCCTCTGGAGCCAGAAAGATTAGGGTGTTCTCTGCATGTCCTCAGCTGGCAGGTCAGCCCAGGCCCAGCATTCCCTCTGACACCCTTTCCTCCACAGTCAGAGGTGGTTGGGGTTGGGTACAATGGCACCCCACCCCAGTACTTTTGCCTAGAAAATCCCATGGATGGAGGAGCCTGGTAGGCTCCAGTCCATGGGGTCGCTAAGAGTCAGACACGACTGAGCGACTTAACTTTCGCTTTTCACTTTCATACATTAGAGAAGGAAATGGCAACCCATTCCAGTATTCTTGCCTGGAGAATCCCAGGGACAGGGGAGCCTGGTGGGCTTCTGTCTGTGGGGTCGCACAGAGTCGGACACGACTGAAGCGACTTAGCAGCAGCAGCAGCAGCACCACCCTTTGAGGATCCTTTGCAGTTTCTCCGAGGCCCTAAGAGCACTTGATTAATTGCCCCCTGCTTGAAAGAGGTAAGCAATGAGAGATGCTAAGGCTGCCAGCTTCTAATTGGGCCAAAATGGGATCAATGACCATTGACTGCCTTTATTGTTTCAAAAAAGAAAAGGACCATTTAGCAGTAGGAGGCACATGCTCTCAGAACAAGATCAGCCCTTGAGTTTAAACAAAGTCAGCCACACAATAAACTTACTGCACCATACTTATCTTTCTCCCTTAGCTCCAGACCAGTGAAAACTGCTTCAGCATTTATTGTACAACCTCTTCCTTTCTCAGCCCATCATCCAAATGATGAGCATAAAAGCACTCTGTCAATGACACGACATTGAGAAAATCATCAAAAGGAACAATAAAGGGGAAGTCTGTAGAAAAAGAGCATGAGCTGCAGGATGAAAGGAGCAATGACAATGATGATCCTGCAGAAGGAATGTGGCGAGAGGGGAAGGGAGGAGTGGGCTGCTGGTCCACCCTGCAGGGCTGCGCCCACATCAAGAACCTTGTCCCCTATGCCTGCTTCCTCTTCTGCAAAAATGAATAGTAATAACCACCTCCTGTTATTGTAGTGGCTGATATAAAAATGCCAGGCCCATAATAAGTGTCAGCTATTATTGTTATTACTGTTATTAGGAACAATGATAGCTAGGAAACCACCAATAACTTTTAGAGGTTCACTGGGACCCCAATCCTAATATGATTTCCCAGCAGTGAGTCCCTTCTTTGGCGTTTCCCAAGATCGATGTGACGCTAGTGGTAAAGAACCTGCTTGCCAAAGCAGGAGAAGTAAGAGATCTGGGTTTGATCCCTGGGTCAGGAGGATCCCCTGGAGGAAGGCATGGCAACCCACAGTATGCTTGCTTAGAGAATCCCATGGACAGAGGAGCCTGTTGGGCTACAGTCCATAGGGTCTCAAAGAGTTGGACACAACTGAAGCGACTTAGCCATGCACATGTCAGACTGATATGTTTCAGCCTGTTGCTGAAACTCCAGGGAACTAATCCAGGTCTACAGAGCCCATAGCTTCCTTTTCAGTCTCACCCCACCAGAATGGAGCTTTTGCCCCTGGACTTTTTTCCTGAACCAAACCCCAAGAGTTTCCTCCTAAAACTCTGCCTTTCTCCTAACATGTAGATGTTGCTAAGTTTGTGGTTTACTTGAAACAGGGTTGCTACGTTTCCCCCAGGGCCTCCTGGTTATTTATTAGTAGTCTCAGGGCTGGAGGTATCTTCTCCAGGGTCCCTGGTGGGCAGAGCCTGGGAGGTCCATGTCTCCCTGTGCAGTGATCAGGACAGAGCTCTTCAGGTGAGCTCGCTGTTTTTGATGATGGTGGGAAGAAGACACCCGCAGAGTCGTGCCCACAGAACTCTGAAGGCTACTCCCCCGCACCACACCCCTTGCTGCGGTTCAGCCCACCTCTCTGCCTCACTGAAGACCTGTCTTTGACTGGACTGCGAATGGCCACCTTTCATCCCCAAGGGCCAGGTGTGCCAGAAGTCACTGCCAAAGCTGACTTGCAGTGGCGAGGGTCTCAGGGCAAGAGCAGGCAGGCAGGGCTTGGGCTAAGAACCAAGCCTGGGAATGGAAACTCCACGACACTGTGATTGACTATTCAGGGCCGATGTTTGGAAACTGGGCTATGAGCCAGGATGGGTAAGAGGAGAAGAGGCTGAAAAAGACATCCTGAGAGGAACAAAGCCTGGTGGGAGAGAGGGAGGAGGGTTTGGAGATGGGAGGGGGAGGGTCCACCAGTCACATTGCTTAAGTCTGCAGATTTGGAAAGTGAAGGATAGGGAGGGACAATGGGCAGGATCTGGGTGCAGGAGGGTCAGAGACAGTGGTGTGCTGGTTAAAGCTTAATTAGCTCTTCGAGAAAAAGTGTGTATACGTAAATACACACGTGTGAATATATACACACAAATGCATATGTGTACATATGTATAACACATACATGTACATAAACAATTTTATGTTTTAGTGATACATAAAGTGTATTTATAGGGCTTCCTGGGTGGCTCAGTGGTAAAGAATCCACCTGCCAATATAGGAGATGCTGGTCTATGGATCAGAAGATAGCTTGGAGAAGGATATGGCAACCCACTCCAGTATCCTTGCCTGGAAAATCCCATGGACAGAGGACACTGATAGCCTACAGGTCATGGGATCACAAAAGAGTCGGACATGACTTAGCAACTGAACAATAGCAACAAGGTGTATAACATTCAATTTATAAATAATAAAATACCCAATACTCTTCATTATAAACTATAAAACCTCCTGAATCTCATGAAATACTTTCAATTGATTTTGCCTAAGCTCTTGCCTAACCGCCAGCCTGTTAACCACAACTTACCAACAAGTACAGTTCCGACAGGAACATTAGTCGGTTCATATGTTCATGCTAATGATTAAGATTCAAGTGGAACAAGGAACATGGCTTTAGAGTTTTCCTTGCTACGCAGTGATGTGAATGGCTGAATCAGGGAAAAGGTTTTGAATACTGGAAGATTATTTGATTGTTTTTTGCTATCCATAGTGTAATGGCTATGGGCATGACACACTTTTAAGTTTCATCTGCATGACATTTTTACCATCACTTCATTAAACCTAGACCAGAGCCATCCAACAGAAGTACAACGCAAGCCAGATGCATAG
This sequence comes from Tragelaphus eurycerus, assembly GCA_935064755.1. Classification (NCBI taxonomy): domain Eukaryota; kingdom Metazoa; phylum Chordata; class Mammalia; order Artiodactyla; family Bovidae; genus Tragelaphus; species Tragelaphus eurycerus. The sequence continues at coordinate 29,067,884 of CAKXYN010000010.1, read as the reverse complement.
TGTAAAACTTTCTGGTAGCCATACTAGAAAAATAGCTGAAATTCTCTTTAATAATGTGTTTTCTTAACCCAATATATGCAAAATATAATCGTATTTGATATTCTTTTTTTCATACTAAGTCTTCAAAATCCAATGTGCATTTTACATATACAACATTTTGAAATGTGAACCACCCACATTTCAAGTGCTCAGTAGTCACATGGGGCTAGAGGCAACTGTGGTAGACAGTATAGTTCTAGACAATTTACAAAACAATCAATTTTGTACACACATGTATAGATACATATAGGTATGTGCATATATGCACACATATATGTAGTGTGTATATATTGATATATAATCATTTTTTGTACACCTAAAACAAATATAATGTTATATGTCACATATATTTCAACTTAAAATACAAAAAATAAAAAATGAAAAACAGTAAACTAAGCTCTGATTTGCAGTGTTTGGTGATTCCTTTGGTGTGACTCCTTCCACAGTGGTGGTTTCAAGCTGCCAACATGATGTCAGTGATCTCAGAGGTGCAGAAATGTGCGACAGCTCATCATTGTACGGTATAGGATTGGCCAAAAAATTCCTTTGGTTTTTAAGTAAAAATAAAGGACACATCTTTCATTTTCACCAAGAACTTTATTGAACAACATATTCATCATTTTGTTCCACCACCTTCTACCATTTTTCAGCCAACTTCATAATTCCATTTCCCTAAAACTTTTTATCTTTTTGAGCGAAGAATGGTTCTGAGCCTTTTACAATCTTCCAAGGAATTGAAAATTTTTTACATTAAGAGAATTTCATAAAGACAAATATAAATGAAAATCTGAAGGTGCGATGTCTGGTGAATACAGTGAATGAATCAGGACTTCTCAGCCAACCGGTAACAGTTTATGTCTGGCCATCAAAGAAACATACAGTCTTGCATTATCCTGATGGAAGATAATGCATTTTCTGTTGGCTATTTCCTGACGTTTTTTGTAGAGTGCTGCCTTCAATTGGTCTAATTGGGAACAGTACTTGTTGGAATTAATCATTTGGTTTTCCAGAAGGAGCTCATAATAGAGGATTCCCTTCCAACCACACCATATACACAACATCACCTTCATTGGATGAAGACCGGCCATTGGTGTGGTTGGTGGTGGTTCAATAGATAACTACATGTGGAAATATGGTCAAGAAGGTTTTTTTTTTTTTTTACCTTACTTACGTGGAACCCAAACATCAAAGAGATTAACATTCAGTTTCAGTTCAGTTCAGTCACTCAGTTGTGGCCCACTCTTTGCCACCCCATTAATCACAGCATGCCAGGCCTCCCTGTCCATCACGAACTCCCGGAGTTCACTCAGACTCACATCCATTGAGTCAGTGATGCCATCCAGCCATCTCATCCTCTGTTGTCCCCTTCTCCTCCTGCCCACAATCCCTCCCAGCATCAGAGTCTTCTCCAATGAGTCAACTCTTCAAATGAGGTGGCCAAAGTACTGGAGTTTCAGCTTTAGCATCATTCCTTCCAAAGAAATCCCAGGGCTGATCTCCTTCAGAATGGACTGGTTGGATCTCCTTGCAGTCCAAGGGCTCTCAAGAATCTTCTCCAACACCACAGTTCGAAAGCATCAATTCTTCGGTGCTCAGCATTCTTCACAGTCCAGCTCTCACATCCATACATGACCACAGGAAAAACCATAGCCTTTAGCTGGTGCAAATGATTTTCAACACTTGATTTGGATATTTTGAGAATATCAGCTATCTCCCGAGTGATACAATGTTGATTGTTCTCAGTTAATGTCTTGATTTGGTTGCTATCAACTTCAACTGGTCTGCTTGACAGTGGAGCATCATCCTGTGAGAAATCTCCAGCACGAAACTTCCCAAAATACTTTTGAAATGCCCAATCAATCACAGCACCTTCTTCATACACTGTACAAATGTGGGGTTTTTTGTGTGTTTCGGTTACATTTTTACCTTTCTTGAAATAATAAGACATAATACACCAAAAATGTTGCTTTTGTCTTCCATCTTCAAAATTAAAATGGCTATACAAAAAAATTCACCAAGTTTGATAATCCTTTTAAGTGCACCCTGATATGACAGCTGTCACAAAACAATCTAACAAAAGTATTTTGAAAGAAGTTAAGGACAATTAAGTGTTACTTAGAGCTGTTTTATGGAAAAATTCGAACAAAACTTTTGGCTAACCCAGTATTTCGACTCTACAGATTCCATAGATGTAAATAACCTCAAGAGCTTAGAGAGCAGTAAAATAGTTAGGAAGTTATCAGTTTTAAGCCTTTTTTACATTTGCTTTTGATTTAATGTATTTAAGTATACATAATTTAATTTGAATTACAGCTGTGTTTGAAAACCAACTCACGAAGCTCTTGAAAATTTATCAATTGGCTGTTATAAGCCAGTAGAACTTGGTCCAGCATAATACTAGTCAAAGATCAGAACAAAGGGAGCTTTCAAATGGGCCATGTGAGTTTTTAGCAGGGATCAAAATGAGATTTTTCTTTGTTAAACAAAACAGACATTTATTTATTATTTTTATGAATCACCTTGGCTGGGTCACAAAGTCCCCAGACATTTGGTCAAACATTAATCCTGGGTTGTTGTGAGGGCATTTCTAGATGAGATTTACCTATGAATCTTTGGTAGGCTGAGTAAAGCAGATCTTCTTCCCAATGTGGGTGGGCCTCATCCAATCAGCGGAAGACCCAAATAGAAGAAAAGTGCTGAGTAAGAAAAAACTTGATTATATCAGCTGGAACATTGATCTTCTTTCTAGGACTAGAATTTACGCCATGAATTTTGCTAGATCTTAGACCTTCAAACAGAGACTGGAAATATACCACAGGCTCTCCTCAATCTCCACCAGCTCTCCTCAATCTCCACCTTGGCAACTGCAGATTTTGGGACTTGTCAGTCTCTGTATTCATGTGAGCTAATGCTATTCACATATACAGATAGCTGGTGCAGGGTGGGAATGGTGGTGAGGAATAGAATGAACACAATAGGACTCTGGCCCTCAGAAGTCTTGTGATCTAAGGGATGTGCAGAGACCTACAGAGACAATAACAAGTCAAGCTATAATGGTGGCTCCAAGGGTTGTGGACTCCAGAGGTGGAGAGTTAAAAGGACATTTGCTTCTTTCTCTAGGTCGCTGCCTCATTTTGCCCTCATTGGCCTTGTCTGTTAGAGAATTGGGCTGAGTGAATGGTTCCATTCCAGCTTCCAGAATGAGTCTTCTTGCATGATGAGTAGGAGTGGTGGCTCCCTGGATGAAGTGGCATTTGTGTTACCTTGAAAAATGCCTTTCTCAATGCATAGAGATGTGGAATAAGGAAATCCTAGGTATCAGGAACTGTGAAAGCAAAAGTAGAGGGGCAGGAACAGGAAGAACCCTTTGGAAGGAGGCAAGTGCCCTGGTGTGACGGCAGAATGAGGAAGGAAGACCAAAGAGGGTAAGTACCAGCGTATTAGGGGTGGAAGCGTTCTTAGAGTTTATCCAGAGAGCTACTAGATGAGGAACCTAAGGCTTAGAGTGGGTAAATAACTTGCCTAAGGTCACATATTCTGTTGTTTTTGAGATTGCATCCAAGTACTGCATTTCAGACTCTTTTGTTGACCATGATGGCCGCTCCATTTCTTCTGAGGGATTCCTGCCTGCAGTAGTAGATATAATGGTCATCTGAGTTAAATTCACCCATTCTAGTCCATTTGAGTTCGCTGATTCCTAGAAGGTTGACATTCACTCTTGCCATCTCCTGTTTGACCACTTCCAATTTACCTTGATTCATGGACCTGACATTCCGAGTTCCTATGCAATATTGCTCTTTACAGCATCGGACCTTGCTTCTATCACCAGTCACATGCACAGTTGGGTATTGTTTTTGCTTTGGCTCCATCACTTTATTCTTTCTGAAGTTATTTCTCAACTGATCTCCAGCAGCATATTGGGCACCTACAGACCTGGGGAGATCCTCTTTCAGTTCCCTATCATTTTGTCTTTTCATACTGTTCATGGGATTCTCAAGGCAAGAATACTGAAGTGGTTTGCATTCCTTTTCCAGTGAACCACATTCTGTCAGACCTCTCCACCATGACCCATCTGTCTTGGGTGGCCCCACATGGCATGGCTTAGTTTCATTGAGTTAGACAAGGCTGTGGTCCTAGTGTGATCAGATTGACTAGTTTTCTGTGATTATGGTTTCAGTGTGTTTGCCCTCTGATGACCTCTTGCAACACCTACCGTCTTACTTGGGTTTCTCTTACCTTGGACGTGGGGTATCTCTTAATGGCTGCTCCAGCAAAGAACAGACACTGCTCCTTACTTTGGATGAGGGGTCTCTCCTCACCACCGCCCCTCCAGACCTCGAATGTGGAATAGCTGCTCTAGACCTTCCTGCGCCCATACAACCACCGCTCCTTGGACATAGGGTTGCTCCTCCTGGCCTCCACCCCGACCTCGGATGTGGGGTAACTCCTCTTGGCCGTTCCTGCGCCGTCACGAACTGGCACTCTAGGCTGCTGCCCCTGACCTCGGACATGGGGTAAGTCTTCTTGGCCGCCGTCCCTCGGGCATGGGGTCCTCCCAGATTTTGCCCCTGACTTCAGATGTGGGGTAGCTCAAAAATGACAGAATGATCTCTGTTCATTTCAAAGGCAAACCACTCAATGTCACAGTAATCCAAGTCTATGCCCCAACCAGTAATGCTGAAGAAGCTGAAGTTGAATGGTTCTATGAAGACCTACAAGACCTTTTAGAACTAACACCCAAAAAAGATGTCCTTTTCATTATAGGGGACTGGAATGCAAAAGTAGGAAGTCAAGAAACACCTGGAGTAACAGGCAAATTTGGCTTTGGAATACAGAATGAAGCAGGGCAAAGACTAATAGAGTTTTGTCAAGAGAATGCACTGGTCATAACAAACACCCTCTTCCAACAACACAAGAGAAGACTCTATACATGGACATGATGCTCAACACTGAAACCAAATTGATTATATTCTTTGCAGCCAAAGATGGAGAAGTTCTATCCAATCAGCAAAAACAAGATCAGGAGCTGACTGTGGCTCAGACCGTGAACTCCTTATGGCCAAATTCAGACTTAAATTGAAGAAAGTGGGGAAAACCACTAGACCATTCAGGTATGACCTAAATCAGATCCCTTATGAGTATACAGTGGAAGTGAGAAATAGATTTAAGGGCCTAGATCTGATAGATAGAGTGCCTGAAGAACTATGGAATGAGGTTCGTGACATTGTACAGGAGACAGGGATCAAGACCATCCCCATGGAAAAGAAATGCAAAAAAGCAAAATGGCTGTCTGAGGAGGCCTTACAAATAGCTATGAAAAGAAGAGAAGCGAAAAGCAAAGGAGACAAGGAAAGATATAAGCATCTGAATGCAGAGTTCCAAAGAATAGCAAGGAGAGATAAGAAAGCCTTCCTCAGCAATCAATGCAAAGAAATAGAGGAAAACAACAGAATGGGAAAGACTAGGGATCTCTTCAAGAAAATCAGAGATACCAAAGGAACATTTCATGCAAAGATGGGCTCGATAAAGGACAGAAATGATATGGACCTAACAGAAGCAGAAGATATTAAGAAGAGGTGGCAGGAATACACAGAAAAATTGTACAAAAAAGATCTTCATGACCCAGATAATCACGATGGTGTGATCACTCACCTAGAGCCAGACATCCTGGAATGTGAAGTCAAGTGGGCCTTAGAAAGCATCACTACAAACAAAGCTAGTGGAGGGTTGGAATACCAGTTGAGCTATTTCAAATCCTGAATGATGATGCTGTGCAAGTGCTGCATTCAATATGCCAGCAAATCTGGAAAACTCGGCAGTTTTCAGGAAACTCAGGAAAACTAAGGAAAAGGTCAGTTTTCATTCCAACCCCAAAGAAAGGCAATGCCAAAGAATGCTCAAATTACCCCACAATTGCACTCATCTCACATGCTAGTAAAGTAATGCTCAAAATTCTCCAAGCCAGGCTTCAGCAGTATGTGAACTGTGAACTCTCTGATGTTCAAGCTGGTTTTAGAAAAGCCCAGAGGAACCAGAGATCAAATTGCCAACATCCGCTGGATCATGGAAAAAGCAAAAGAGTTCCAGAAAAACATCTATTTCTGCTTTATTGACTATGCCAAAGCCTTTGACTGTGTGGATCACGATAAACTGTGGAAAATTCTGAAAGAGATGGGAATACCAGACCATCTGATCTGCTGTGACCAGAAACGCTGGGCTGGAAGAAGCATAAGATGGAATCAAGATTGCTGGGAGAAATATCAGATCAGATCAGATCAGTCACTCAGTTGTGTCCGACTCTTTGTGACCCCATGAATCGCAGCACACCAGGCCTCCCTGTCCATCACCAGCTCCCGGAGGTCACTCAGACTCACATCCATCGAGTCAGTGATGCCATCCAGCCATCTCATCCTCTGTCGTCCCCTTCTCCTCTTGCCCCCAATCCCTCCCAGCATCAGAGTCTTCTCCAGTGAGTCAACTCTTCACATGAGGTGGCCAAAGTACTGGAGTTTCAGCTTTAGCATCATTCCTTCCAAAGAAATCCAGGGCTGATCTCCTTCAGAATGAACTGGTTGGATCTCCTTGCAGTCCAAGGGACTCTCAAGAGTCTTCTCCAACACCACACTTCAAAAGCATCAATTCTTCGGCGCTCAGCTTTCTTCACAGTCCAGCTCTCACATCCATACATGACCACAGGAAAAACCATAGCCTTGACTAGACGAACTTTTGTTGTTAAAGTAATGTTTCTGCTTTTGAATATGCTATCTAGGTTGGTCATAACTTTCCTTCCAAGGAGTAAGTGTCTTTTAATTTCATGGCTGCAGTCACCATCTGCAGTGATTTTGGAGCCCAGAAAAATAAAGTCTGACATTGTTTACACTATTTCCCAATCAATTTCCCATGAAGTGATGGGACCAGATGCCATGATCTTCGTTTTCTGAATGTTGAGCTTTAATCCAACTTTTTCACTCTCTACTTTCGCTTTCATCAAGAGACTTTTGAGTTCCTCTTCACTTTCTGCCATAAGAATGGTGTCATCTGCATATCTGAGGTTATTGATATTTCTCTCTGCAATCTTGATTCCAACTTGTGTTTCTTCCAGTCCAGCATTTCTCATGATGTACTCTGCTGCTACTGCTGCTACTGCTAAGTCGCTTCAGTCGTGTCCGACTCTGTGCGACCCCATAGAAGGAAGCCCACCAGGCTCCCCCGTCCCTGGGATTCTCCAGGCAAGAACAGTGGAGTGGGTTGCCATTTCCTTCCCCAATGCATGAAAGTGAAAAATGAAAGTGAAGTCGCTCAGTCGTGTCCGACTCTTAGCGACCCCATGGACTGGAGCCTACCAGGATCCTCCGTCCATGGGATTTTCCAGGCAAAAGTACTGGGGTGGGGGTGCCATCGCCTTCCCCGATGATGTACTCTGCATAGAAGTTAAATAAACAGGGTGACAATATACAGCCTTGACGTACTCCTTTTCCTATTTGGAACCAGTCTGTTGTTCCATGTCCAGTTCTAACTGTTGCTTCCTGATCTGAATACAGATTTCTCAAGAGGCAGATCAGGTGGTCTGGTATTCCCATCTCTTTCAGAATTTTCCACAGTTTATCGTGATCCACACAGTCAAAGGCTTTGGCATAGTCAATAAAGCAGAAATAGATGTTTTTCTGGAACTCTCTTCCTTTTTCCATGATCCAGAATATGTTGGCAATTTGATCTCTGGTTCCTCTGCCTTTTCTAAAACCAGCTTGAACATCAGAGAGTTCACGGTTCACATATTGCTGAAGCCTGGCTTGGAGAATTTTGAGCATTACTTCACTAGCATGTGAGATGAGTGCAATTGTGCGGTAATTTGAGCTTTCTTTGGCATTGCCTTTCTTTGGGGTTGGAATGAAAACTGACCTTTTCCTTAGTTTTCCTGAGTTTCCTGAAAACTGCCGAGTTTTCCAGATTTGCTGGCATATTGAATGCAGCACTTGCACAGCATCATCATTCAGGATTTGAAATAGCTCAACTGGTATTCCAACCCTCCACTAGCTTTGTTTGTAGTGATGCTTTCTAAGGCCCATTTGACTTCACATTCCAGGATGTCTGGCTCTAGGTGAGTGATCACACCATCCTGATTATCTGGGTCATGAAGATCTTTTTTGTACAATTTTTCTGTGTATTCCTGCCACCTCTTCTTAATATCTTCTGCTTCTGTTAGGTCCATATCATTTCTGTCCTTTATCGAGCCCATCTTTGCATGAAATGTTCCTTTGGTATCTCTGATTTTCTTGAAGAGATCCCTAGTCTTTCCCATTCTGTTGTTTTCCTCTATTTCTTTGCATTGATTGCTGAGGAAGGCTTTCTTATCTCTCCTTGCTATTCTTTGGAACTCTGCATTCAGATGCTTATATCTTTCCTTGTCTCCTTTGCTTTTCGCTTCTCTTCTTTTCATAGCTATTTGTAAGGCCTCCTCAGACAGCCATTTTGCTTTTTTGCATTTCTTTTCCATGGGGATGGTCTTGATCCCTGTCTCCTGTACAATGTCACGAACCTCATTCCATAGTTCTTCAGGCACTCTATCTATCAGATCTAGGCCCTTAAATCTATTTCTCACTTCCACTGTATACTCATAAGGGATCTGATTTAGGTCATACCTGAATGGTCTAGTGGTTTTCCCTACTTTCTTCAATTTAAGTCTGAATTTGGCCATAAGGAGTTCACGGTCTGAGCCACAGTCAGCTCCTGGTCTTGTTTTTGCTGATTGGATAGAACTTCTCCATCTTTGGCTGCAAAGAATATAATCAATTTGGTTTCAGTGTTGAGCATCATGTCCATGTATAGAGTCTTCTCTTGTGTTGTTGGAAGAGGGTGTTTGTTATGACCAGTGCATTCTCTTGACAAAACTCTATTAGTCTTTGCCCTGCTTCATTCTGTATTCCAAAGCCAAATTTGCCTGTTACTCCAGGTGTTTCTTGACTTCCTACTTTTGCATTCCAGTCCCCTATAATGAAAAGGACATCTTTTTTGGGTGTTAGTTCTAAAAGGTCTTGTAGGTCTTCATAGAACCATTCAACTTCAGCTTCTTCAGCATTACTGGTTGGGGCATAGACTTGGATTACTGTGACATTGAGTGGTTTGCCTTTGAAATGAACAGAGATCATTCTGTCGTTTTTGAGATTGCATCCAAGTACTGCGTTTTGGACTCTTTTGTTCACCATGATGGCCACTCCATTTCTTTTTTTTTTTTGGTTTGTTTTTTTGTTTTGATGGTCATTGTTTTTTGTTTTTTTAAATTTTATTTTGCTTAACTTTACAATATTGTATTGCTTTTGCCATACATCAAGATAAATCATCCACAAGTATACATGTGTTCCTCATCCTGAACTCTCCTCCCTCCTCCCTCCCCATACCATCCCTCTGGGTCATCCCAGTGCACCAGCCCCAGGCATCCGTTATCAGGCATCATACCTGGACTGGCGACTCGTTTCAGAAATGATATTATACATATTTCAATGCTATTCTCCCAAATCATCCCACCCTCTCCCATTCCCAGAGTCCAAAAGACTGTTCTATATATCAGTGTCTCTTTTGCTATCTTGTAAACACGGTTATTGTTACCACCTTTCTAAATTCCATATATATGCGTTAGTATACTGTATTTGTGTTTTTCTTTCTGGCTTACTTCACTCTGTATAATAGGCTCCAGTTCCATCCACCTCATTAAAACTGATTCAAATGTATTCTTTTTAATGGCTGAGTAATACTCCATTGTGTATACGTACCACAGCTTTCTTATCCATTCATCTGCGGATGGACATCTAGGTTGCTTCCACGTTCTGGCTATTGTAAATAGTGCTGCTATGAACATTGGGGTACACGTGTCTCTTTCAATTCTGGTTTTCTCAGTATGTATGCCCAGCAGTGGGATTGCTGGATCATAAGGGAGTCCTGTCCACAGTAGTAGATATAATGGTCATCTGAGTTAAATTCACCCATTCCAGTCCATTTGAGTTCGCTGATTCCTAGAAGGTCGACATTCACTCTGGCCATCTCTTGTTTGACCATTTCCAATTTGCCTTAATTCATGGACCTGACATTCCGGGTTCCTAGAACTGGTCATGGAACAACACACTGGTTCCAAATAGGAAAAGGAGTACGTCAAGGCTGTATATTGTCACCATGTTTATTTAACTTATATGCAGAGTACATCATGAGAAATGCTGGACTGGAAGAAACACAAGCTGGAATCAAGATTGCTGGGAGAAATATCAATAACCTCAGATATGCAGATGATACCACCCTTATGGCAGAAAGTGAAGAGGAACTCAAAAGCCTCTTGATGAAAGTGAAAGTGGAGAGTGAAAAGGTTGGCTTAAAGCTCAACATTCAGAAAACGAAGATCATGGCATCTGGTCCCATCACTACATGGGAAATAGATGGAGAAACAGTGGAAACAGTGTCAGACTTTATTTTTCTGGGCTCCAAAATCACTGCAGATGGTGACTGCAGCCATGAAATTAAAAGACGCTTACTCCTTGGAAGGAAAGTTATGACCAACCTAGACAGCATATTCAAAAGCAGAGACATCACTTTGCCAACAAAGGTTCGTCTAGTCAAGGCTATGGTCTTTCCTGTGGTCATGTATGGATGTGAGAGCTGGACTGTGAAGAAGGCTGAGCACCGAAGAATTGATGCTTTTGAAGTGTGGTGTTGGAGAAGACTCTTGAGAGTCCCTTGGACTGCAAGGAGATCCAACCAGTCCATTCTGAAGGAGATAAGCCCTGGGATTTCTTTGGAAGGAATGATGCTAAAGCTGAAACTCCAGTATTTTGGCCACCTCATGCGAAGAGTTGACTCATTGGAGAAGACTCTGATGCTGGGAGGGATTGAGGGCAGGAGGAGAAGGGGACGACAGAGGATGAGATGGCTGGATGGCACCACTGACTCGATGAATGTGAGTCTGAGTGACCTCCGAGAGCTGGTGATGGATAGGGAGGCCTGGCGTGCTGCAGTTCATGGGGTCGCAAAGAGTCGGACACGACTGAGCGACTGATCTGATCTGATTTGATGCAATATTGCTCTTTACAGCATCGGACCTTGCTCCTATCACCAGTCACATGCACAGCTGGGTATTCTTTTTGCTTTGGCTCCATCCCTTCATTCTTTCTGGAGTTATTTCTCCACTGATCTCCAGTAGCATATTGGGCCCCTACTGACCTGGGGAGTTTCTCTTTCAGTATCCTATCATTTTGCCTTTTCATACTGTTCATGGGATTCTAAAGGCAAGAATACTGAAGTGGTTTGCCATTCCTTTTCCAGTGGACCACATTCTGTCAGATCTCTCCACCATGACCCATCTGTCTTGGCTGGCCTCACACAGCATGGCTTAGTTTCATTGAGTTAGACAAGGCTGTGGTCCTAGTGTGATCAGATTGACTAGTTTTCTGTGATTATGGTTTCAGTGTGTTTGCCCTCTGATGCCCTCTTGCAACACCTACCGTCTTACTTGGGTTTCTCTTACCTTGGATATGGGGTATCTCTTCATGGCTGCTCCAGCAAAACACAGCCATCGCACGTTACCTTGGATGAGGGGTCTCTGCTCACCACTGGCCTTCCTGACCTCCAACGTGGGATAGCTCCTCTAGGCCCTCCTGCGCCTGCGTAGCCCCTGCTCCATGGACGTGGGGTTGGTCCTCCCGGCCACCGCCCCTGGCCTCGGGCATGGGGTTGCTCCTCTGGGCTGCTGCTCTTGGCCTTGGATGTGGGAGCGTGGGGTAGCTCCTCCTGCCCGCCGCCAGTGGCCTCTGGCTTGGGGTTGGGGCATGGGGTATCTCCTCTGGGCTGCAGCCCCTGACCTTGGATGCGGGGTAACTCCTCCTGTTGCGGCCCCTGACCTCAGACACGGATAACTCCTCTTGGCCATTCCTGTGCCATCACAATCTGGTACTCTCGGCCACTGCCCCTGACCTCAGACATGGGGTAACTCCTCTTGGCCACCACCCTTCGGGTATGGGGTCCTCCTGTCTTCTGCCCCTTACCTTGGACCTGGAGGTGCTCACCGTAGCCGCAGCCGCCAGTGCAATATCAATAACCTCAGATATGCAGATGACACCACTCTTATGGCATAAAGTGAAGAGGAACTAAAAAGCCTCTTGATAAAAGTGAAAGTGGAGAGTGAAAAAGTTGGCTTAAAGCTCAACATTCAGAAAGCGAAGATCATGGCATCTGGTCCCATCACTTCATGGGAAATTGATTGGGAAACAGTGGAGACAGTGTCAGACTTTATTTTTTGGGCTCCAACATCACTGCAGATGGTGACTGCAGCCATGAAATTAAAAGACGCTTACTCCTTGGAAGGAAAGTTATGACCAACCTAGATAGCATATTCAAAAGCAGAGACATTACTTTGCCAGTAAAGGTTCATCTAGTCAAGGCTATGGTTTTTCCTGTGATCATGTATGGATGTGAGCGTCGGACTGTGAAGAAAGCTGACCACCGAAGAATTGATGCTTTTGAAGTGTGGTGTTGGAGAAGACTCTTGAGAGTCCCTTGGACTGCAAGGAGATCCAACCAGTCCATTCTGAAGGAGATCAGCCCTGGGATTTCTTTGGAAGGAATGATGCTAAAGCTGAAACTCGAGTACTTTGGCCACTTCATGCCAAGAGTTGACTCATTGGAGAAGACTCTGATGCTGGGAGGGATTGTGGGCAGAAGGAGAAGGGGAAGACAGAGGATGAGATGGCTGGATGGCATCACTGACTCGATGGACGTGAGTCTGGGTGAACTCCGGGAGTTGGTGATGGACAGGGAGGCCTGGCGTGCTACGATTCATGGGGTCACAAAGAGTCGGACACAACTGAGTGACTGAACTGAACTGAACTGAAGGTCACACAGCTAGCAGATGGGAAAATCAGATCCATGTGAAAGGATACAGATAAGGATATATGTAATTAATGCATTCATGTCCATACTCACCCATTTGTATAATTATCCCACTTAGCACTTATTTCCAGATGCTTGAGCATATGATAATCATTGACTAAAACAAACCTAAAATCTTCCTCTTTGTACTAAGATGCTTGGGTTCAGAATTTTCAAAAAGGCATCTTCAATAAAGGCCATTAAAAATGGAGAGAATACAATAAAATGCTTATGAAAAAACAGTGAAAACACCTGACAGAATTATTAGCTTGCATTAGCCTCTGAGAGAGGGCCCAGGTGTTTGGCCATGTCAATCTTGCATCTACTGTCATGGTAGGGAGAGATCCCAGAAACTTCTCTTCATATCCTATCCCATAGCCCTGAGACCCTGAAGGATCAGGTCAAATACAGTCAACAAGTTCCACCATCTGGAGATTTCTTGAGAGCTCCAGGCAGCCTCCCCAGGCACCCAGGTAGCACCGATCACTGAGCCAAGGACTAGGTTTCCAAAACGTCTCCAGCCTGGTGATCTAGGAGCTGGCAGAGACCATCTTGCTCCTGCAAAGATACCCAGGCTTTGATCTGCAACAACTGGCAGGCCAAGTTCAAATGGAATATTCTTGGACTCCTCAGAGAACCAGGTCAGAATGAGGCTGCAGACAGCATGCCAGCTCCCGTCTATAGTCTGCCCCTTTCCCTTCCTACTTCTGGCTCTGTCCTTACTGCAAGGACCCCATGTAAATCCCACCCTACACTCCCAAGCTCCAGTTAGAGCTCAAGCAACCTGGAAGAGTGCCCACCAGCAAGGCAGTCTGTGCTCTGAGAATGGTGCTGGGAAGAGGCCCACACTGGCTGGGGTTATGGGGCAGGGAATTCCAAGGTCTTGGTTACTTAAGCTGATCTAGAAAGGGAGTGTGACTTCAGATGAACTTGTCCCTGTGGGCGTGCAGACTCTTTGCTCTGTGCGGAGAGGGTGGCTGGAAGGGGCCAGAGCAGGGCCCATCAAAGTGAGTCCAGAGCAGGAGCCCTTCATGTCCAAGTGTAAGGTGCTGGACATAGGACTCACATTTGTGACACTGACTGGAGCAGAACTAGGAACCTGGGCCAAGCTCTGCATGTCAAAGGCCAGGAGACTGGAGCAGACCAGGGGGCGATGCTGAGCCCATCAAGGAGATGGGAAATAAGTACAGAGAGAACACTGAAGGTAGGAATAATGATAAGAGCTCCTGGAGGAAGGCATGGCAACCCACTCCAGTATTCTTGCCTGGAGAATCCCATGGACAGAAGAGCCTGGTGGGCTACGGTCCATAGGATTGCAAACAGTTGGATATGACTGAGGCAACTTAGCACATAGCACATAACAATAAGAGCTATTGTCTATTGAGGGCTTCTTGTGTGCCAGACAATGGCTAGGATCTTTTAAGGACATTTCCTTATTCAGTCCTCAACAGCAGCACCATTATCACCCTCGCTGTATATAAATAAAGAAATACAGGGCTGGAGAGATGGCTTTTGGCCACCAGCTAGAAGCAACCCCCACGCTCTCTCATACCCTGATGAGGTAGAGAGTGCTCAAGTGGGGACAAGAAATTCACTGTCCCCATCCTGAATCTGCTGCAGGGCCTGAGTCTGTCTTCAGGAGCCAGGTCTGAGACCAGGGCACTGGAGGGGTGTTTCAGAGCAGTGGAGGACCCTGTATGGGACCAATGATATGGGGCTGGGAGGGCAAAGGGTGAGGTGGCAGCCAGCCCTGTGGACTGGGCAGGGCCACCAGACACAGTCAAGGCCACACAAGGCTCATAATGCCCATGTGATTAGGGCCGCCCTGAGAGCTGGCCAGCATGGTCATGGTTGTGAGCCTGGTGCCCTGGGGAGGTGGCAGATGCCTTAAGATGAGTAGCTTTTTAGGAATTTCCTCTGAGGCCAGGCAGAGTGCTTCTCAGCATCTTCTCATGTTCTCAGCATCTCTTGATAGGTGCTACCTGTCTCAGGTGGGGATGGGCTTTGGAGCCTCAGCTACCTCCATCTTCTCTGAAAAACACCTGGGCTGACCTGCCCACAGCCCGTTGTTTTGACTGCCTGGTCAGAAGCTGCCACTTGCTACACTCACCCTCTAAGGACTGTAATTTGGCATTCTAAGCCCTCATTTGTGGTTTCCAGACACTCAGTGGTGTAATTACAGAAATGGACTCTCCACCTCATTGACTCTGGGTCAGGTGTACCTGTTGGCCTGTGTTCACAGCTGGATGTTCTGAGAAGGTAAAGCAGCCCAGTTATGGCTCTGGCCCTGTCTCTCCTAACTGCCCCCCAGGGAGCTCCTCACTTGATGAGAGTTGAGGAGAATGGATGTAGGAAGCCAGGAAGCAGGGGGCGGGGGTCTCCTCCTGTTCCAAAGCAGAGATGGCTGGCAGCTAGCGCTGCTGGCACAGAGTCATTTCAGGCCCTTTTGTGGTTCTGGTGCTGATTTAATGTGTATTAAAAAAGATGTCACTCATTAGTCAACAAAGTTCTAATAAATATATTAAGCACGCTAATTTTTTTAAAAATATTAAAGAATATAACAGTACAAGCAGTTTGGAAACGTGGGCAAAATTCTGAAGGTGGCACTTGAATGACTATAGTTTGGGAAATTCTTAAGAAATTGTATCCATACTGTGCTCAGGCACTCAGGCATATGTGACCCCATGAACTGTAGCTCACCAGACTCCTCTGTCCATGGAATTTTCCAGCCAAGAATACTGGAGTGGGTTACCATTTCCTTTATTAGAGAGGAGCAAAAAGGCACAGGCAGAAAGGCCAGAAGTCTCAGCCCAGGGTTGGCTTGGCCAAGGGCGCTGAGGCCAGCTCCTGAGGCAGTGAGAAGTGCAGTCTTGCCCAGGCTGCCGCAGTGCAGATGGCTTGGGAGGCAACCAGGTAATTCTTCCCGGGAGTTGGTGTCCTCTGAGTCACAGAAAGGGTGACTGAGAAATGACCTCTAATATAAAAATATTTTGCCAAAGGGAGAGAAGGATTGATCTTCAGTGTAGCTCCATAGAACAGAACAGGACGTTGGAGGGAGACTGATTTCAGCTCACAGTGAGGAAGAACTCTCTGCTAGTGAGACCTGTCAGAAATGGGCTGGTGGATCTGGGGAGAGGATATCACCCTCCCTGACCTCCAGTGGGGCTGGGGAAGGGTGCCCTCTCTGGTCCCTCCCAGCAAGTTCAAGACAAACCTCTAACAAGGGAGGTGGAAGATCACCAAGGTTCTCAGAAACAGGCTGAAGACCCAGTGGGCAGGGTGGCTCCTTGGCCATCCTTCCTGGTGCCCAAGGGTAGATTCTTGGCAGGCCGATTGAAGGCGAGTTCTGGTAGCTGGGAGTAGATGAAGGAGAGCAGGAAGATAGGAAACTCTGCAGCCTGATAGAAGGTGCTCTCTGCCTCAGCCCTCAGGAGATTTTTTTTTTTTTAACTTTTAATTTTGTACTGGGGTATAGCTGGTTAACCACATGGTGATAGTTTCAGGTGAACAGCAGCGGGACTCAGCCATACATATACATGTATTCATTCTCCCCCAAGCCCCCGTCCCAAGCCCTCAGGAGATTTTTGGATGCAGATCCTGCATCGGACTCATCAGGATTTCTGTTCATGGAAAACAACCGCAGCCTGGATCTGAGTGTGTCAACCTGAAGCACGTGGCCAACCTGCTGCCAGCCTGAGGCCCTGCTGGAATCGGGTATCAGAGCGAGGCAGGTAATTGATGGAGCTGACTCACCAGGTGGGGCCCAATGGTACCATGAACCCGATGTATGGGAGTTAGGATATGCATAATGTGTTGGATTCTTCAGGGAGCAAACCCAAGACAACACCTAGTCTCCTGTCCACTGCTCTCAGGGCTGCCCCCATCCACAGGGAAACCGTGGCCCAGCTGCTCAGTTATCTGTAGGGATGTGGGGAGGACACAGGCTGTTGGAATGCTCGCCAGGGTGCAGGTCAAGGGGAGGGCATGACTCCGGAGCACCCAGAGCTGGGTTAGCTTGCACTCCCAGCTGAGGTCATTATGAGATCGACCTATTGGTCACACCCTGGTTCTCCTCCAGGAATAGACCTCTGTTCAAATTCTAACACAAAGGTGTTCTCTGTTCTCACCAACCAGGAAGGCTATGGGGCTTTGGGCAGATGGACGGAGCCTGTGCTATTTGAGGAAAGCCCTCTGGGGACTGTCTGGGGAAAGGATGAGGCTGGTGTCCTCTCAAGGCGCTAGTGACTGCCTCCTTCTCAAGCAGCTGAACCCTGGGAAATGTCAGCATCTGTCCACCAGGTCAGCATGCTCAGGGAGGCAGTGATCAAGCTCATCTACCAGGGAAGACACATTTCTTACCAGCTGGCAGAGCCTCTTCCCTAAGAACCATCATCTTCCCTTTCTTGGCCTCAGCAGCATGAAGACCTGGAACTGGCAGGTGATAAGGGGAGATCCCAAGGTGGACAAAGGGAACAACGGGCCAAGTTAACTGAGCTGCTGAGGAGCCAATCCTCTCAAAAAGACAGGAAGACAGCCTGGCAAGAAGGAGTGATCTTCACCAAGCAGCCTGTGCCCACACCAAGAGGCCAGGCTCCAGGGTGGAGTAGGCATGGCTTGATGGCTGCTACTGCTACTGCTAAGTCGCTTCAGTCATGTCCGACTCTGTGCGACCCCATAGACAGCAGCCCACCAGGCTCCCCCGTCCCTGGGATTCTCCAGGCAAGAACACTGGAGTGGGTTGCCATTTCCTTCTCCAATACATGAAAGTGAAAAGTGAAAGTGAAGTCGCTCAGTCATGTCTGACTCTTAGCGACCCAGTGGACTGCAGCCTACCAGGCTCCTCTGTCCATGGGATTTTCCAGGCAAGAGTACTGGATTGGGGTGCCATTGCCTTCTCCAGGCTTGATGGCTCACTCTCATCAAATAGGAAGCCGAGACTGGGCCTGTTTCAGCCCTGGTTTTCTCTGCCCTCAGCCAGTGGGTGGAGTCTTACACCTGTCAGTCCACACCAGGCATGGTCCCTGCTGAGCCCTGGGCAATGGGATAAGGAGAGGTTGAAGGGAAGATCAGTCTGAAGGAAGGTGGACTTAGGGACCCAGTCCCTACTAAACTCCAAGCTGAGAGCAGTGGATGAAATGTGTACAGACCCTGGGGTAGAAAAACGCACCCGCAGAGGACTGTCTGTAGGTGAGGAACATAACCTAGTCCAGGGCCAGTTGTGTATTAACACAACTAGTGGGATGGACAAGTAACTGAGGTGACCAGTGAGCCTGGGCGGATTTTGGCGGGGAGCCGTGAGAAGCAGAATTCAGGAAGAGGGAGGGGCAGGCAGGGCTGGGTGGAGGAGGCAGGAAAGATGTCTTAAAGTTGGGGGAGGGTAACCTGGATGTGGAGGATACAGGGTAAAGTCCCTTGGTCAAAGCAGAATTTGGATAGCAATGGGATATCTGTTTCCTGTTGCAACTGTAACAAATTTCCAAAACCACAGATTTTTTATTTCACGGTTCTAGAGATCAGGGTATCTGAAATGAGTATCACCAGGCCAAAATCTGAGTTAAATTCACCCACTCCAGTTCATTTTAGTTCACTGATTTCTAAACTGTCAGTGTTCACTCTTGCCATTTCCTGTTTGACCACTTCCAATTTACCTTGATTCGTGGACCTAACATTCCAGGTTCCTATACAATATTGTTCTTTATAGCATTGGACTTTACTTTCACCACCAGACACATCCATAACTGGGAGTTGTTTCCGCTTTGGCTCAGCCTCTTCATCCCTCCTGGAGCTATTTCTCTGCTCTTCTCCAGTATCATATTGGGCACCTACCGACCTGGGGAGTTCATCTTTCAGTGTCATATCTTTTTGCCTTTTCATACTGTTCATGAGGTTCTCAAAGTAAGAATGCTGAAATGGTTTGCCATTCCTTTCTCCAGGGGACCACGTTTTGTCAGAACTCTCCACTATGACCTGTTTATCTTGGGCTAAAATCAGGGTATTGGCAGGGCTGCATGTCTCCTGGAGGTTTGAGGAAAGACTCTGTTTCTTTTTTGCAAAAGCAGCCACAGTCCTTGGCTCATGGCCCCCACTCTATTCTTCAGAGTTGGCAATAGTAGTCAAGTTCTCACTTGACTTCACTCTGACCTCTTCCCTTTCCTGCCTCCTTCCTTCACATTTAAGGGCCTTTAGGATTACATTGGACCCACCTAGATAATTTAGGATAGTTGCTTGTCATTATTTAGTCACTAAGTCATGTCCGCCTCTTTGTGATGCCACGAAGTCCAGAACGCCAGGCTTCCCTGTCCTTCACTGCCTTCTGCAGTTTGCTCAAACTCATGCCCATTGAGTCAGTGATGCATTCAACTATCTCATCCTCCATCACCCGCTTCTCCTGCCCTCAATCTTTCCAGCATCAGAGTCTTTTCCAGTGGCCAAATATTGGAGCTTCAGCTTCAGCATCAGTCCTTCCAGTGAATATTCAGGGTTGATTTCCTTTAGGATTGACTGGTTTGATCTCCTTGCTCTCCAAGAGACTCTCAAGAGTCTTCTCCAGCACCACAACTCGAAAGCATCAGTTCTTTGGCATGAATTTTAAGGTCAGCTGATCAACAACCTTAATTCCTTCTGCACCTTAATTTACCTTTTCCATGTAGATCACCATATTCACAGGTTCTGGGGATTAGGGCATGGACAGCTTTGGGTGCCATTGTTCTGCCCACCATAGCTGGTAGGAGGGATGATGAGGAAAGGGGACCCAGAGGAATGTGGAGGTGAGTTTAAGGCCAACAAGAAGCTACTTTATGTTCTTAAGCAAAAGAAGGCTATTCTTCAGCAAGGGACTGGGGCTAACCTCTGGTCAAAGGGTTACGCTGAGATCATTTTCCAGACTCAGAACAATGGAGTCACGTTCCGGCTGATGGCTTGCAGACCATGATGTGTTACTGTTCTCTGCTGATGGCAGCATGCCAACTTGAAGGATGCCATGGCTGGTGCCAGAGTGAGGGGGCCCAGCCCTCAGGGATGCCCAGGTCAGCTGGTGGCTGGAGGCTTCCCAAGAGGCTGGATAGATCATGACATTCCAGCTGCGAGGCATGGAGAGCTGCTGAGAGTCTTCTCTGCTCTGAATGGTGAGGCTGCTCCTTCTGAGCAGGGCTGGAGGGTGAGGAGGCCAACAGGTAGGACAAGTCTTTAGGGCAGTCTCAGGAACCGGCTGGGGCTCCTGTACTGCTAAGGAGGGAAGCAGAGCATGGTGGAGGCAGGGAGAGGGTCATCATGAAAGGAGCTTTTGTTTATTCCTTGGCACATACCATGCCTGGGGAGGTGATGGATCAGTGGAGAACACGGAGGCTTATACATCCAGACAGTTGAGACGTTCCATCTTGCTGGGGCATTGTGGTGTTGATGGCTCTAATGGTTCCTCCAGAATTTTCTCACGGGTAGGGCTTGAAGTTTAGAAGCTATGATCTAGTTAGAGAGAGGCAATGGTATGGCAGACCTGTCTCAGAGCTGGTTTGCCTGGGAGCACATGATTTTTTATTTAGGTGGTATGTTTTTTTTCTGGGGAGCCCTGTCTGGAAGTCTTGGCTATGGAGCTTCAGGGCTGGGAGAGATGAGAACGATGAGAAAGGAAAGGAAAAGCTGAAGGTTGAATCAAGATACCAGTCCACGCTTGAGGTTGTCAGACATGTCTGGGCCCTCTGGAAGAAACTCCACTCGAGGCTTGTGAACCTTTGTCTAGTGTCTGGTGCCAGGGAAGTAGGCAGAGGAGCAGCAGTAGGCGAGAAGTTGTGGCAGCAGGCCAAGCGTCATCCCTAGGAGCATTGTGTAGAGTGAGCCCAATTCACTGGAACCTTGCCCCAGGGGTCCAGCTGCTTCACCCCAGGTTCTGACAGCTCAGAGAGGGCAAGAGTCTCCCCAAGGATTCACTCCCCTATCACCCCTATCACCACTCAAGGCTAGAGCTTCTCCCTCAGGTTGCTGGAAGGTGCTGAGATAACTGACTGCCAAGTCATTGAGCAACCATCTAAGGCCCTCTGTGATTGCTGTCCTCACAGGCTGGCTGGGGACCAGAGCCTCAGCGAAAGGCCTCCTCTTCAGGGTCAAGTCAGGGTCATGGCCGCCAACCTGAGTGTCCACAATGGTGGGAACACACACTTGTCTAGGTTCCTATCTAGACTCTGTCGCTTACCATTTACTTAACTTCTGTGAGCCTCAGTTTCCTTATCTGAAAAATAGGGTTAATGAATAATAGTCCCATCTCCTGGGGTGAATGAGGATTAAGGAAATGGATATCTCCAGAACCATGCCTGGCACACTGTCAGTACTCTCTAAGTGTGGCTGTTGTTACTGTCTTTTTTCATGCTACAAAGTACATCCTGGGCACTGATGCAACCTATATATTGAGCTGCTTTAGGATCATGGAGAGTTCAGAGTTTCAGAGAGACAGCCCCTCTAGCAATCACCAGATATATCTCTCCCATTTGGAAGAGACTGTCTGAGAAAGCATCTGGGTCTTTGCCTCATGTTTTGTGGGAAGTCAGGACAGAGAGAGAGACAGAGCCAGCACTCAGCATAGCTGCCCCTCTTAGCATGAAAGCAGGGGAGTGGGTAGCTCAGGAGTGAGGGTGTGGGTGGACCCCCCTGGCTGGGGAACAGAGTTGAGACTGAACAGCCACGGGAGACTAGGGGTGGGTGATTGGAGTGGGGAGCCCTTGAATATGCTTCAGAGGATACGATTTGTCTAGAGGTAGCGGAGAGCATGGTAGGGCTCTGAACACTGGCACACAGGAGCGACGTGTGAATTCTCACTCAGCAGAAGTAGGGGGCGGGGAGAGGGACAGGAGAGAAAGGGCTTCCCATCAACCACTCCTCCTCTTTTCATCTGTGGTCAGAACCACAGCCTGTGGGACCTGGCAGCCTGGCACAGGCAAGGGCCCTGGAGAAGGGCTCTGGTTCTGACTTCGGCTGAGGCTGGTCTCGCCCTGGAAAGGCGGGTCGATGTCAGAAGCTGTCAGGGCTCTGGATAAGACTGAGGTGGAAGGCAGTACAACTGCATTACCATAAGCAGTCATTGGTCAGCACCCCCTGATACACACACACCTCCTTCCACATGGGCCGGGGGAAGTGGCTCTCTGAAGAGGGTCAAGACATGCAGCTTTGAGTGCGGCGTGTGTGGGCTCTTTCTGGGGTGCTGGCGAGGCAGTGCAGGGCAGTGGAGCACGTCCTGGCTTGGCCCAGGCTTTGATGATAGCAGGATGATGGGCTCTGGATTAGGATCCCCCCTGCTCTGCACTCAGCTTTCTCGTCTAGGAGTGGATCACTGGTAGACATCTGGGTATGGCTGGGCAGCGGGGATTGGGGTAGGAATCAGAATCACAAGATGCCTGCAGGCAAGTCTGGCCAAGGGTTCCCTGCGACGGCTTGTGGGAACGGAGTTTTCCTGAAGCCAAGTCAGGCAGGATTCCCTAACCCTGCCTTGGCATGGGCACTCCTGTCACCAGGCAAGTGGTGTGGGTTAACCTTCCTGGGCCTGGCAGGACTCAGGCTTGTCCTTAGAGCCTGTGTGTCCTCCATGGGCCTGTCCTATTCATGGCTGTACCTCGTTCTGTAGCCAAGCGCACGGCGCCCCCACGATTGCTCAAAACACGTGTGCTGGATGAAGAAATGATCAAATGACTGGTGAACGTGTTCCTGCGCTCTTTCTTTTCTCAAGTATCTTGACATGATGTCTCTCTTGGGAAAAGTAACCTGTTTTCATGAGCCCTGGACAGTGCCTGTTGAGGGGATGTGAAGGAGCTGAGAATGCGTGCAGAGAGTGCAGCTGGGCTGGGAAGGCGTCCATTTGCCCCCAGGACTGTCCAGTCTCCAGGAGTGTTTCTGAAACCAGCCCTGGGCGGGGTAACATCTCCAGCCTTTGCACTGTTGCCTTTTTTTTTTTTCTTCCCTATCATATCATCACCATCTGCACTCAGGCCCCAGTGATGGGAGCTCGACACCTTGGAGATGGAAGCAAGGCTTGGTCCCTGCACCTGGGCCTCCGTCCTTAGGATGAAGAAGCCGTCCACCAAGCAGCTCTCATCTCCACCTCGGTCTTTCCATCCCTGGGTGTCAAGTTGCTAGTATGCTGGGGGTGGAAAGAAGCAGGGGGAAAAAAGCCATGGGGGAGGTTAAGGGTGAGAAAAAGTTTCCCAGCATGCCTCTGACCCCAAAAGGATAGAAGCCTGGTGTGAATGAATCATGTCCCCATCTCTCCATTGTAGAGAAAGTCTATAGACACCCAGAGGACTGAGTACACCCACGCCTATGTGTAAAGAACAAAGCAAAGGCCAAGAAAATGGTAAAAGCCCTTCTTTGCAATTTTAGATTCATTGATGCACTGTTCATAGGAAAGTGTCTGGTGTACAATAATTTTTATCAGTGTTTATTAAAAGAAAAATAAAACCTCCCTCCATGAGAAAGCAAAACCCAGAGGTTTTTCCTGCTTATCCCTTTTTTAGTCCCTCTGACTAATTAAAGT
Source organism: Tragelaphus eurycerus (assembly GCA_935064755.1). NCBI lineage: Eukaryota > Metazoa > Chordata > Mammalia > Artiodactyla > Bovidae > Tragelaphus > Tragelaphus eurycerus. The sequence goes on along the minus strand of CAKXYN010000010.1, from coordinate 29,044,426 downwards.
ATTTGTTGATTTCCAGCCCATAGTTTCAATCAACCAAGGGGGATTTTCAAAGACTTAGGTATGCCATTGGCAAAACACCCATCCAATGAGGGAAGAACATTCCACAGACCTGCAGGGACCTGTCGGAGGGAGGCTGAGAGCTCTGTTGTGTGGCTCTCACTCCACAAGAGCCAATCTCTCAATCAGTCTGAGAGGTGGGGGCTAAGGCTGCTCCCCACAACCCCCTGCATGTGGGCTCCACCCTTCCTGCCAACCCCGGCCAGCTTCAAATTACCATTCCTCCTCCTGTGAGCCAAGACCCTTTTCCTGCTGCTTCTCCCAACACCAGTGAGGGAAGCCGAGGTGAGATGTTGAGCTTCCTGTCCGGGGTTCCAGCAATTCAAAGGTTGGATTAAGACCAAGGCACAGCACAGGGTGAGGCCATGGGCTTTTGCACCTATGCTGAGACCCACAGTTTGTGTCACGTCCAAAGGCCCCCCTTGTCACCATGACCCAAATAATGGCAACAGAGTACTCCTCCACAGCTGCCAAGAGAGATCAGTTCCTTTTCTAGTAGACTTTTGCATTTCTACCCGGGCCTCTTCTCAGATGTGGGCTCTGGAGAGTCCTAGAGAAGCAGGGTGCCACCCGCAGCATCACAAGGCAGCCGCCACCAGAGGTGGCCACATGGGGAGGGATGGAGGATCCTCCTCATCCCACTGTCCACAGAGGGGCCATCTCCTTTCTGCCCCTGCAATTCTGAAAATTCTGAATCTGAGATCAAAGCTGGGACCCAGAGTTCCCGCCGACTTTGGGTGGAGGCAGGAGAATTCTTCCCTCAGTTCCTCCCCGAGGCTAGGGCTTTGTAAGGAGTTGTGCGGGCTGGCTCTGGGCTCCATCCGCCCTTCCCCATCTTGCTGGATCTGGCTTCATGCACTCTCAGATGAGGCTGCCAACCGTCATCCAATGAATAGATGACTCATGCCTCAACCATTGTTTCCCACTCTTTGTGCTGAACAAGCATGGGATAGAAGGTCCTCAAAAGTGGAGACATTGCCTCTTTCTTTCTCTCCTGGAGGGGGACATGGGAGCTGGGGCTGAGGGTGGGAGGTGGGGAATGAAGGGAAGTTCGAGGAATGGAGAGTCATGAACTCTGTCCTCAGAGGATGCCCAGGCTAAAGGGGATAAGAGATCTACACTCTGGATAGGAAGCCAGGGACAGAAGTGGGTGGACAGGACCCTGGATCTCAGGATGGGGCAGTGGAAGGCCTTCCAAAATGACCTAGGAAAGGGAGATGACCTTACGTCTGTCAACTCAATTCAAAACTATTTGCTGAACAGTACTGGTGTGCCCAGCTGGGTTGAGTGTGTGGCAATGCCAAGGCAAGACAGACATGCTCCCTAAACCTGGGGGAGTCTATTGTCTGGGAAGATCTGCAGGTCATATGCAAACCCATTTCCCATTAAATTTATCCATCGCATGGTCTTCTATGAAAGGCACCCAAAGAATGGTGGGGGCCCTATGGAGGGAGCCCTGGGTTGGGATCATGGAATTTGCCTAGTCCTTGTTCCACTGTCACCTGGACCAAGCCTACTCCCTGCCTGGGGTGTCAGATGTGTCCCTGTGGATGAAATGCTGCACATATTCTGTGTTCTCATATCTCGTAAGGATGGACAGGGCAGTCACCCCGGTCCCCCTCTGACACGGAGACCAGCAGGACCAGCCGCTGCAGTTCCCTCAGTCTTGCACTCGTCTCTTGCTGCAAAATGATGCCTGGAGAAGCTAATTACCATGTCCTGCCAAGCCTTGGTAACTCTCTCTGTAGGTGCCTGCAGAGAGGCTCAGGGAGCTCTGTGTAATCTCTCTCTTCCTGCCAGGCTGAAATTCCAGGCTGGGGTGGGACTCTCCCGCACTGCAGTGATGCTGGTCCCTGGTTCCCCAGGGGAGCATCTCCACTGTGGCATTGCGGGGGTGGAGGGGAAGGGGTGGCTCGGGGGCGGCCCTGTCTGCTTGGGGGAGAATTCCCACAGAGATAGGTGCTTTTGCCCCAGCGAGGCACCCAAACACGCCCAACCACATTGGTTTGCCACCTACACCCCTTTGGTCCCTGGCATCTGAATCTGAGCTTGGCACACTCCAGCCCTTCTCAGACTGGCCAGAATGCATTCCTGTTCCCCTGAGTCCTTCTCCTTCCTGGACACAGAGAAATGGAGAGAAAAGAATGTCCCAGTGTCTTGGGAAGGTGGGGCTTCCCCGAGGGCAGTGGAGACTAGACTCAGGTCAGGTGTTGGTGGGGGGCGGGTAGGAGGGACCATGCCCTGATGGTGACTTCCAGGGGAGAGAGAAGATTCATGCTAGGAGTTCCCACATAGCTGCTTCTGTTCTGTCGGGGAATGAGGGTCCACCCCTGTGTTTCAGGGAACCCAAGATAGTCATGTCTGTTCCATGAGAGGCAAGGGTGAAATTGGCAAGCTCTGTAAAAGTCACCTTTGAGTGCCTCAGGAATTCTCTAGGGAGGGAGGCAGCAAAACCTCATTCATTGTCCAAGACTTATAAGACCAGCTCTGGCCATTGATCTGTCTGTCTGTCTGGATTTACCTGGCCACTGCTGCTTTCTCATCACAGCCTCAGGTGAACAATCACCTCTTGGCTGATCCCCAGCAGCTCCGAGTCATTTTCCCACAGCTGTGGCTGCCTTGTGGGCAACTGCAGGCCCTGACTAGAGGTTCCTAAGCCATGGCTGGGTCCTTATTCCTTTACTCTCGAGTCTATAGTCGCTCAGTCCCACGGCTTCAAACCCATCCCCACCCTACCCCTGCCTCCAGCCCTAGCCCGGGGATCTCCCCTACCCCAACAACTGTTAATAACCCAAGCGCGGCCTGAGATTCCTATTTCTGTTCTTACGAGACAGATACAAGGCTCCATTTAGGTCTGCAGTCAAAAAGAGGGGGTGTAATTTAAGACAGAAATTTGTAAAACCCAACCAGGCCCCTTTTCCTCCATCTAATACCATAGCCCACCTGGACAAGCTTTGCCAAGAGGACTAACGGGGAGCTGGGCTGAGGGTGCTTCCTAAAACAACTGGCAGATAGTCAGGCCAGCTGCCTGGTTACCCAAACCTGCCCCTTCTAGTCTCTCTGGAGGAATGATCCATAGATTTGGAACTCCTTTTCCATCCCCCCGGCCCTGAAGGAGGGTTCAGGCTGAAGCTGAGAGAAAGCCCAGCAATTCCCGCTGCTTGGAACGGGGTGGTTTGCCGTTATAACAGGCTGGCCGACTCTCGACATGTTCCTGATGAGATTAGGAACTCCTGCAGGTATGTGTTTGTGGCGGCCTTCAGCCTGTATCAACAGATACAATGACTCATTTCTTCCTTAGTGGAATCACCAAGGGCTTGCTGGAACACACCTGGGGGGCTGGGGAGCGGGCAGAGCAGCTCCCCCTGAAGAGAGACGTGACTGCCAGGTGGAGTCACAGGATTGTGGGGGAGGGATTGATGGCAAGGGGGCCCTGGGTATGCTAAGCCCCCTCTGGGGCCTGCCTGGGCCAAAGGGCAAGGGAAAAGTTCAATGCAGCACAAAAGGCTGAATTAGGAGGCCTTGTGGTGGGATGGGTCTGTCCCTGCAGAGAGCAAAGTGGGATAGACTGGGGGCTGAGGGTGTCCCACAGTCTCTGTTTCTGGAACTTGGTTCTTGGGGAGACTTTCTGGCCCAAATCTTGCAGGAGAATCTGCCCAGCAGACTCTGATGTAACTGTGCCTCCTCTAAGAAACGGAGTTTTGCAGTATGTGATGGAAATCTATTTTCCCCTCTGGCACAGAATTGAGAGATCAGGCCACAGCTGGCTTTCCAAGGGCTGAAGTCCCTGAAGCAAGCTCTCCCTAAAGGAGTAAGCAGAGCAGACGACTGTCAGTGGGGGACTCGCTCTGCCCCCCGCCCCGTTCATGGACAGTGTGCAATGTGCTGCGATGTTTGATGACATTCCTGGTCCTGGAAGGATCTTTCAGGACCTTGGCCAAATGCCCCCTTGCTTCCCAGCACCCTTCTTTGGGCTACTCACAGCCCTAGGCCCCGGCTGTAAAGAAAGATTTGCTGGCAGCATGGCCTATTCGCTGCCAAGACATCAGGGCTGCCAGGCAAGTTTATCCCTAGCTGAGCAGAGCCTGCCAGGAAGTTAGCGTTTGCACCCCACACCGCTGCGCAGGTGTGTCGGTGAGCTCACAGCTGCCCCCCAGGCATGCCCAGCCCACTTAATCATTCACAGCTCGACAACTCTCCCGCCCAAACCAGGTCTAGAAGATAAAAGCAGGGCTTGCGGCTCCCAGGTAACAGAGCCGCCTTCCGCGTCCTGTCCCGCGCTGCTCTTTCTCTCCAGCACCTCTCGACCGCTAGTTCCCGCTACTTTTAACTCCACTAGGAACCAGCCATCATGTCTCGCCAGTCAACCGTGTCCTTCCGGAGCGGGGGCAGCCGCAGCTTCAGCACTGCCTCTGCCATCACCCCGTCCGTCTCCCGCACCAGTTTCACTTCCGTGTCCCGGTCCGGGGGTGGCGGCGGCGGTGGCTTCGGCAGGGTCAGCCTCGGGGGTGCTTTCGGTGCCGGAGGCTTTGGCAGCCGGAGCCTCTACAACCTGGGGGGCTCCAAGAGGATTTCCATCAGTGCCAGCGGCGGTGGCTTCAGGAACCGATTTGGTGCTGGTGCTGGAGGCGGCTATGGCTTTGGAGCTGGAGCCGGGAGCGGATTTGGTTTTGGCGGTGGAGCTGGTGGTGGTGGCTTTGGGCTCGGTGGTGGAGCTGGCTTTGGAGGTGGCTTCGGTGGCCCTGGCTTTCCAGTCTGTCCCCCTGGAGGCATCCAAGAGGTCACCATCAACCAGAGTCTCCTGACTCCCCTCAACCTGCAAATCGACCCCACCATCCAGCGGGTGAGGACTGAGGAGCGGGAGCAGATCAAGACCCTCAACAATAAGTTTGCCTCCTTCATCGACAAGGTGAGAACTGATTCTTGGTGGAAAACCACCATGAGTATGGGGTATGTGCTAAAGAAGTGGGAAGAGGGGAGCATTCCTGACCTTGCACAAATATCTGCCTATGTTTTTCTCTTTGTTTCCGTGTCCTGGATTTGTGGCCCACTTTCTTAATTAGACTGGCAGCTTGGAAGAGAGGGTCTTAATTCACCCCCTTCAGAGTTGACCCCCTGAAGGCTCTTTACTGACTGGTGGGAAGAGAGATGCATTCTGTGCTCCATGTAATGGGGCTGATTGCATAGAAAGGTGGATCTGTTCACAGGACAGTAGCCTGAGTGCCTTTACAGCCACCCCTGCCCTGTGCCACTCTCCGCCCAGCCACGGCCAGTGCTATTTGTACCCTGAATAAGTGTCCTGTCTCCCCTAGAAGACTGATTTTAGATGCTTCACTCTGGACCTGTCCTCTTCAGCCCAGGTCCAAGCACTGCCCATGGGAAGATTTAGGGGGACAGCATGAGAAGGGAGGAAAACTGGAAAGTTGATCACTGAAACATGAAATTCAGATGTTTCCATCTTCAAACTCTGCCCGCTCCAGGTGCGGTTCCTGGAGCAGCAGAACAAGGTCCTGGACACCAAGTGGACCCTGCTGCAGGAGCAGGGCACCAAGACTGTGAGGCAGAACCTGGAGCCTTTGTTCGAGCAGTATATCAACAACCTCAGGAGACAGCTGGATGGTATCCTTGGGGAGAGAGGCCGCCTGGACTCGGAGCTCAGGAACATGCAGGACTTGGTGGAGGACTTCAAGAACAAGTGAGCTGGGGTAGAATGGAAACAGGGCGACTCTCTGCACCAGATATACTTTATAACCAGACCACTGCTTATGCCTTGCCCAAGACTGAAAACAGATATATATTTCATGGACATCTAAAGTGCTGGGAAAAAATCAGGTCCATGTTTAGAAAGTTCTAGCTTCAAGCTCAGTCCCTCTGCAAGATACTTAGCCTTCAGCCTTCAGTAACAAGCTCAGTGCCCTTGGCATGATCTGGTGAAAAAAGCAGTCATGTAATCCTTGCTTTGGGGGACCTTCCTCCCCAATACACTCAAAGTACACAACATGGACTTTTTGATGGATTCCCCTCAAAGCAGGAACTGATGATGTAACCTAGGTTGGTCTAAGTACTAAACAATTTATTTAGTCCTTATGAACCAGCAGCTGGGCTGCTAATTTTTTGTTTTTCAAAGGCCATGAAAGCTGAAAAATAAAGCACTAGAGAAATGGACTAGATGTGGAATTTGAAAGAAGCTGTATAGTTTTTCTACAGGAATGTTCCTGAAGCAACCGAATTACAGCATTAATAGAATAGCTATCTGCTAGGCAATTACAGAGAAAATAGTATCCTAATGGGTAGGGAGCTTGCCCAGAGGTTCTTGCTCCCGGTGTCCCTCCCTATCTGTCCATATGATGTGAGAGGCTTCTTCCAGGGGGAAGGTAGGCTCACAGTTGACTATGTGCAGTTTAGGTCCTAGGTCTCATCCTCTGATAAGCACTTCCCATTCCTTTTTACCACCAGGTATGAAGATGAAATCAACAAGCGTACCACTGCTGAGAATGAGTTTGTGATGCTGAAGAAGGTATGTGGGCAGCAGAGAAACTGTTGCCTGTGTTTATGCTCATTTAAGGTGTTGTTCACTTAAGTCAGGGTGGAAATGGGGTACAGTGCCAACCAGCCATGTTTCTCTAGGATGTGGACGCTGCCTACATGAACAAAGTAGAGCTAGAGGCCAGGGTCGATGCACTGATGGACGAGATCAACTTCATGAAGATGTTCTTTGATGCGGTAAGAAATGTCCCCTATTCAGGAGCCAGAGAGACGGTCACTGGGACATCACCAGGGATTAGGGTCTCTGGGATTAAGTGACTTTCAGTGGTTCCTATGGCATGGGCACATATTTGTCTTTTCTACTCTTTCAGCACTATTCGCACTTTATTACTGAATAAAGCTAATTCTCTCTCTCTTTTTTAAGTCAAATTTAAAGCAAAAGACCTCTGTAATAATCAGTCTGCAGAGTGAGATTTAGAGTGAGTTGTTAGAAGCCCAGGTATACTTTTCCTAGCCATCTCCCCTTTCTGGAATACCATCCTGTCTCTGCTAACTCCCAGCATGGCAAACCACACCATCAGGTTCTTTTCAGATCAATTTTGACCTAAGAAGAGTCAAGTCTGAGAGGTTACATGGTAGGGGTTTCTTGATGTTCAGAGTTATTAAATTTAAAATTTAGATTTAGTAGTGATTTGAATTATTTATTGACTGACCTAAGTTTTTCATTAATAGGTAGGAGATTATTATTTTTTTCCTCAAGTTGACATAGAACAATGAATAGAAGATTTGAATGGAATGATATTAAATAAAATAGACTCACATGATTGACTTCAAATCTCCCTGCAGGAGCTGTCCCAGATGCAGACGCACGTCTCAGACACATCCGTGGTCCTGTCCATGGACAACAACCGCAGCCTGGACTTGGACAGCATCATTGCTGAGGTCAAGGCCCAGTACGAGGACATTGCCAACCGCAGCCGCACAGAAGCTGAGTCCTGGTACCAGACCAAGGTGGGTGCTGTGGCAAAGTGTCCTGAATGAGGGAAGGACACACATCAGGTATTCCAGGCCTTAACCAAAGGCTAAGGATGGGGCTCCTGAGACCTGCTGAGGCCTATTGGCCTATTGGGAGGAGTTATGAGACATGCATACATCTGCCCCATAAATTCAAGAATCTTAAAGAGAATCTCGCTGTTTCACACGAATGTCAAAGAAAAGCAAAGGGGCTAAAGAGGAAATTAAGACCAGCTCCAGGCTCCCCAAAACTATGCCACTTACCACCTTGAGGTAGCTCCTACCTATGAACTTGGGGAAGTGTTTCCACCCTCGTGTAATGGACTCTTTCTTCTTTTCCATTGGCATCAGTATGAGGAGCTGCAGCAGACTGCAGGTCGCCATGGCGATGATCTTCGTAACACCAAGCATGAGATCTCTGAGATGAACAGGATGATCCAGAGGCTGAGATCCGAGATCGACAACGTTAAAAAACAGGTAGGGAAGGAAGGCAGGGAAGGAGCTTGAGTTCTTAAAGGGGAACTGACTTTGTTTTGCTTTCTAAACATATACACACAGAGCTGGAGCAGGTACCAGCACTTCAGTGTTCCACCATCCACAATGACCAGGGCAAATGTGCCGGCTTCTCTCTGCAATCTCAGGAAGAGACACCTCAGGCTCAAGTGAGCCTCTAAAGTGTCCCCACCCTTCCTTCCTTCTCCTCTAGTGTGCCAACCTGCAGAATGCCATCGCTGACGCTGAGCAGCGTGGGGAGCTGGCCCTCAAGGATGCCAGGAGCAAGCTGACGGAGCTGGAGGACGCCCTGCAGAAGGCCAAGCAGGACATGGCCCGGCTGCTGAGGGAGTACCAGGAGCTCATGAACACCAAGCTGGCCCTGGACGTGGAGATTGCCACCTACAGGAAGCTGCTGGAGGGCGAGGAGTGCAGGTGGGTGACACGGCTGACATCACGAATCCACAGTGGCCTCATGTTTGATAAAGTAGAGCTTCTACCCCACTACCGGCTGTCAAAACACACACACACAGGTGGCCACTACCTTGTAGCTGATGATTATCCATCATGAATCCAAGGATCCAGCTGACCTACACAGTGTGACCTCAACTCACTTTTCTGACCCACCACCAGTATTCTTGGATGCTGCCTCTCCTTCAAACAACTAAGCAACCCCACACATATCTTTTTCATTCTTCAAGTGCTTCTTCCTTCAGGAAGCCTTTCATGATTACTCCAGTTGAGTTAAACTCATCTGCCTTTGGATTCTCAAACTACTGCATTTTCTTCAGTCTTCTGACACTGCCCATTGCCTACTTCCTCCTTGACATATTTCTGTCCAAACCGAGTCTTCTCACAGGATGTAGCTCCTATAAGGCAACAACTGCTTCATACATATGTATAGTTCCCACAGCCTCTTCCTCACATTTTCCACATAATGGGTAGAGGAGAGTGTTAATTATAATCTTCCTTTGATAACCTGTTCCTAGGTTGAGACCTGTTCTTTTAGGAAGTCTCTCCAGAGAGCTATCTCTTTCTCTAATTTAAGCAGTTTTTCAGGCATGCAGTCTCCTAGCTCAGAGAACAAGCTCTAAACGTGACTATTGGAGTTATCCACATAGATTACTGCTGTCTTTTGGGGGGGATTTTAACGCATTTCAATTTTTCCCTTTCAGACTGAGTGGAGAAGGAGTTGGACCAGTCAACATCTGTAAGTAACAGATTAACATTAACTTTGTTAATGTCTATTAAAAATGATGACAATACAGGGTATTTGGTGCAACTCAGAGTCCCACTGTTTCTAGCTACCAGACATGCCCATCTTCCAAATGGTTGTTTTCATATACTTAGTGAGAAGTAGGTGGTACAGGGACAAAAACACAGGTTGAGACAGGAAGCAACAGGGCTCATGTCTTATCTCCTAAAGAGTGGGCCCTGTATCTTACCCATCTTGGACTCTGTCCCCCAGCCTTGCCCTGACCCCCATTCCCTTGGGGGACTTAGCACCATCCCTTGCCTACTGTGTTCACCAGCTTTCTATTAGGGAGCTTCACTAAATGACTTAGTTCTTCCGGTCTTCATCTGCAGCTATCTGCAAGGGGCCACGTACAGTGCTAACAGCAGCAGGATCAAATAAATTAGATGCATAGGACCAATCTGCCAGACTGGTCTCACCAAGTTTCTCCCTCCTTTCTCTGCAGCTGTCGTCACAAACACCGTTTCCTCAGGCTACGGTGGTGGCAGTGGCTTTGGCGGTGGCCTCGGCTGGCGGCCTGGGCGGAGGTCTGGGCGGTGGTCTTGGCGGAGGCGGCGGCAGCAGCTTCTACTCCAGCAGCAGTGGGGGTGTTGGCCTAGGCGGTGGGCTCAGTGTCGGGGGCTCTGGCTTCAGTGCAAGCAGTGGCCGAAGCCTGGGCTTTGGCAGCGGTGGGGGCAGCAGCTCCAGCGTCAAATTTGTCTCCACCACTTCCTCCTCTCGGAAGAGCTTCAAGAGCTAAGAGCCTGCAGCAAGTCACTGCCTCCCAAGCCCAGCAGCCGGCCGTGGCATTCACCTGTGGCATCCACCTCTTCTAGGTGGTGTCTCAAGCCAAGTTTTCTCCTCTTCTGGAGTCTAGTCAATGAAGCCTATCGCAGACCCACATTCTTTGGTTCCTGGAAGGCCCAACCCCCAGTCTCTAGCCTGGTGTGTCCTGATTCTATGCTCTGCTCCCAAGCAGCTTTTGAGTCTCTATAGCCTGGTCCTCGGTGACAGAAGAATCCAGTGTTTTCTAGTATCTAAACCATCAAAACAGAGTCCTCGCCCCAATCCCATCTGGTCTGACTATCTCCAGAATGTGTTCAATAAAATGCTTTCATAATATAAGCTGTTGGGAAGAACTGTTTTTTCAAGATCTACACCCAACCTAGAGATTCACTGAGGGTCCATCTGTCCAGATGTGATTGGTTCCTTTGATTCACAGGGGGACAGAATGGCCTTGAAAGGCAGGTGACCATCGTGAGTGGTCCAGAGACTCCAGGAGGCACGAGAGGTGGATGCTAAAGCCTCTAGGATGAAGGAGTCTCTGGAGGGCATGAAGGGGAAGTTTCCTTGACTTGTAGCTTATATAGATTGTAGAGCTGCTTGTTGGAGCGGGGCCCATTCAAGGTGGGCTGATTTTGCAAATTGGCTTAAGTCAAATTTGTAAATAAGGAATTTGTTGCCTTGAAGCCTCCAAAAGGCATATAGATACCTTTTATAGATGTTGGTCCTGTTCTAATAATGTGGGTGCTTATAGGGTCAGTAGCTTATAGTTCCTTAATAGTGTCAGGGATGCAGGGGCCCTTGGATTAGCAAATAATTTCAGGAATTTAAGGTGGCCAGAATTTGCACTATGTGTGGGATCACGGCCCATCCTCTTTTCATGAGCTTGTCTTTGCTGATCCTGAATGAGGGTGTTTAATGAATTTGTTCAAACAGGAATTCATCAGTGCAATGTCATGCCTGTGCTTCTGGTATGCATTTAAGATCTTGCCTGCAAAGACAGTGTATGATGGCAGGGTGGCTGAGGTACCCCATCAGCATGTGGAGGGAGATGGATTGTGCCCCTTCAGAGATGAAAGCACTGTGACAAAGAGGCTGTTGCAAAGGGCACTGAACAGAACATTTATCAGCCAAATCATCAAGAGTGAAATATTTACCACTTGCTGTTTGAACAGAGCCAATAATTTCAGAAATGTTGGGTAGGGACCTTAACAGGTATGACAATGGCATTAGGATTTTGGTAACCCACTGTGAGGCATCTTTATTCTTTCCAGGTTTAAAAATAGGCCAAACTGAGTTGTTGAATGGAGAAACAGTGAGCATAATCACCCCTTCTCTAAATATATTCCCTATAATGAGTTTCAATTTTGAAGGCCCTGTTTTCATTTACACTGGAGCATATTAACTATACCCAAAAGTCCATGAAGTCCTATTATTGTTACAAGCCAATTTTCAAGTGTCAGGACTTAATTTAATTTTAGTGTGTTGCTCATTGGATCAGAGTGTCCATGACTACTGTGAGATATATTGGGGGCGGGGAGCAATGCGTGGTAAGATCATGTGAAATTGAGTCAAGTCAGTAGTTCTGATAATTAAGGTGAGGCGTACTTGTTTGCTCTCTCTTTGGCGTTCAATGACTTCTTCAAGATTACAGGGGAACCTTGTTTAAATTTAGTGAGATTACCAGTATAATTTGAGCTCCAGTATGGATTAAGGCCCTGAAGATTGGCCAACTGGTGTATTTCCGCAGACATTAAAGTCAATTTAGAACCTATGTGGTCGAAGTGCAGAGCCAGTACACATCCCTTTTGATCTTTATTGATGTATAAATTCTTTTTGTAAATTTCGGATTTCCAATTGATCAAATTGTGTGTGTGTGTCTGTTTGTCTCCTCCCCGTGTTCAGGTTTCTTTCCTTGCTTCCTCACTCTGATTCTCTTCCTTCCTTCTTTCCTTCCTCCCTCTCTCCTCCCACTTCCCTCTTCCCTCCCTTGCCTTGCCCCTTCTCTTTTCTAGGGTTACTAGATTTACTTATGACAGGATTTCTTGCTACACTGCTCGTATCTATATATTTCTTCCTTCAGAAGGCCTCAAATCAGTATCATCAGGGTTTGAGACTTTTCCCACAGTTGGTTTAACCCCTTATTCGTGCCACCAGGGTGCCCAATATATTTTCCTTGGGAAAATACAATATTGTATATGGGGAAATACAAATACAAGAAGAGGGTTTTCTTGGCAACAGAGGCAGCAGCAGCAGCAGCAGCAGCACCAGCAAAGCATTTTGTAGGATTCTCATACACTATTTAAGACTTCCCTGGTGGCTCAGATGGTAAAGTGTTTGTCTACAATGTGGGAGACCCGAGTTCGATCCCTGGGTTGGGAAGATCCCTTGGAGAAGGAAATGGCAACCCACTCCAGGACTATTGCCTCGAAAATCCCATGGACAGAGAAGCCTGGTAGGCTACAGTCCATGGGGTCGCAAAGAGTTGGACACGACTAAGCGACTTCACTTTTACTTTTCACTTTCATGCATTGGGGAAGGCAATGGCACCCCACCCCAGTACTTTTGCCTGGAAAATCCCATGGACGGAGGATCCTGGTAGGCTCCAGTCCATGGGGTCGCTAAGAGTCGGACACGACTGAGCGACTTCACTTTTACTTTTCACTTTCATGCATGGGGGAAGGAAATGGCAACCCACTCCAGTGTTCTTGCCTGGAGAATCCTAGGGACGGGGGAGCCTGGTGGGCTTCCGTCTATGGGGTCGCACAGAGTCGGACACGACTGAAGCGACTTAGCAGCAGCAAGTGACATTTTGTAGGGTTCTCGTACACTATTTTCCTTTAAGTGTGTGGTCTCAGTATGCTACAGTGTAATTGCTCTTCCACCCAATGAGTGATCACCTGATAGGATCATATATTGCACAGTCTTTCCCTTGAGTACTTCATAGAATGCGGGCCAACGCCTGCTTAAGACACTCAAAAGTTTTCACAGGACAAGAGTCATTCCCTTGAGCTTGGCGTTGGTCATTGTTTATAAAGGAATCAAGACACACAATTCAATATGAGACACACAGTTAGGTCTGGGCTGAGACACATGACACTTTAAGGAGGGCTCCAGTCCCATAATTGTCTTCAAATGACAACAACTGAAGCTTCTGATATAGGTCAGCTAAGTCTATAACAGAGGCTGTGATAGAATTCAGTAAATGTAGCACAAAGCAGTACAGCTCAAGTGCAAACTTGACAGAAGGTGGCAACACAGCTCAAAGAGCCCACTAGCCAGAATGCAGCAGCTCAAAGTGCACATTGCCATGCTGCAAGCCAAAACAAGAAAAGAAAGATCCCCGTGATAGCAGTCATCATCTAGACATCTTGCTCACAACACCAATTACTGTGAACACCCTCACTCAAAATGTAGTTCCACTCTTGAGACTGATGACTTCACAAACACACACATACACACAGATGGTATGAAAATGACATTACTCACATAAAAAGGTGTTCTGGAAAGAGCAGGGCAGGCCTCCCAAGCGGGTTCACTATTGTTTAAAAGAGACCAGAGTGGGGTTTTTACGGTGATTAGGGCTGGGGCCAGGCCAAGGAACCCCGCATATACTTCGAAATTTCCACTAGTTATAAAGGAGGGATCACCCGGGCTTTCTTACTAGTTTTCTCAGGTGTAGGTAGAAGGGGAAGGGCAATGGGTGGGGCTTAGAAGCTGTCAACATTCATCAGAGTAGAAAGAATGAAATTGTACAATATATGTTCATATCGAAAATATAAATAAATCAGAAATGAATAGCAGATAACTGGCTATACCCCCAATACAAAATAAAAAAATTTAAAGGGTGAAAAAAATTAAAACCTTTTGCTCTGCAAAAGATATTGTCAAGAGAATGAGAAATCAAGCCAACAAACTAGGAGAAAATATCTGCAAAATACATACCCTTTTAAAAAGACTGTTATCTGAAATATAAAGAGCTCTTGAAACTCAACAATAAGAAAACTAATAACCCAATTAGAAAATAGGCGAAAGATCTTAGCAGATACTTCACCAGAGAAAATATACAGATGGCACATAAGCATAGGAAAAAAATGCTCACGTCATATCTCATTAGGGAGATTCAAGTTAAAGTAACGACACACTACTTCACACCACTAGAATGATAAAAATCCAAAACTCTGAGAATACCAACTGCTGTCCAGAATGTGGGACGAGAACTCTCATTCACTGTTGGCCAGAATGCAAAATGATACAGCCACACTGGAGTCAATTTGGGCATTTCTTAAAAAACATACTCTTACCGTGCACCCCAGCAATTGCACAAATTAGTATTTATCCAAGTGAGCTGAAGTTTTGTTCACACGAAAACCAGTTATGTGATGTGTATGGCAGTATAGATTCATCGACTGTAAAAAATGTACCACTCTGATATGGGATGTTGATGGTGGGGAAGGTTATGCATGTGAAGGGTCAGGGACTATATGGGAACTCTGTACTTTAAGCTCAATTTTGCTGTGAACCTAAAACAGCTCTAAAAATTGAAGTGTATTTTAAAAATGATTCATTCATTTTAGAAAACACAGACATTTGCTTGTGTGTAAGTGTGTGTGTGTGTGTGTGTGAGAGAGAGAGAGAGAGGAATGGAATTTACTATGGTTCTGGTTATGTGCACACACCATGTGCCTGGCTGGACTGGTTGTACATTTACTGTTGATGCAACTATATTTCCAGGTATTTATTTAAGCAAAATGAAAACATATGTCAACACAAAAACTCACAAGTATGCTTACAACTGTTTTATGGAAGGAAACTTCAAACTGGAAATATTTTAGGAAGCCATCAGTCAAAATGGGTAAAGAAACTGTGGTTTGTTCATACAATGGTGATTCACTCAGTAATAAAAAAGGATGAACTACCAATATTCACAGCCATCTGGATGAATCTCAAAATCATTTTGCTGACTGAAAAAAATCTAGACACACAAATATATACATGTATATTTATAAAGATGTACATATAGGCTGTATGATTCCATTTATATAAAATTCTAAAATAAATTAATTCAAGGTGTAAACATCAACACAGTGATTGTTCAGTGGTAGTGGGCTTAAAGAGAAAGAGCACAAAAGTATTTTCTGGAGAAATGGAGATGTTATATATCTTGATATTGTGTGGATACTGAAGTGTGCAAATTTGTCAAAATTGATTGAACACTACACTTGAGATCTGTGCTTTTCACTGCATATAAATTATACCTCAAGAAACAAAAAAAAGTTAAGACAGAATATTTCATGTTTCAAGTTTCTAAAGGGGAAATGGGAAAGAAAAAAGTAAATTGGGAATGGAATCTAGATTAGCCAAATCAACAGTTTCTGCCACAGATCCAAACTTCTAGCTATCTTAAGTACTCTTCTGGGCCTATCAGAAAAACCCAAGGTATTTTCGGGGAGTGGCTGAGGGAAGAGCAGAGGAAAGGAAGTTAAATGTATCAGATCCCCCTGAGGCCTCCTGTGCAATGTTAGGTGTGTAGACTTGTGTCGGAATATGAATGATCTGTCACTAATTCCAACCCCAGGCCTAAAATTAATTATAAAGGATTAACAAATGGAAGTAGCCACCGAATGCCAAGAAATCTCAGAAGAGACGGAGGCATGTTTGCTTTCTAGGACATTCAGATGATTTTGAGATGAATTTTTTTTCTTTGGGAGGGGGGAGAATTACTCCAGATCATCCTGAATTGGTAGGAAGAATTATCCAGTACATTCATAATTAATCAATATTTTCTTTTTACTAAAATAAAGGGAGTTTAATCAGAAGACAGAAGTAGTAAGACATCATGCATAAGGCGGCATCTCATCTGATCATGTTATTTGAGTCAGATACTCGGTGTGTCTTATTAAAGTGTTGGAGTATTTTCACCCAACTATATTTTTCTTTTAATAACACAGTGTAGTGAAGTGGCTGCTGCAGAAGTGAGGAGGTGAAAACCAGAAGCTCAAAGAGGAAATAAGAAGGGAGACAGGGATGCTAGGGAGGTAGTGGAGAGAGAAAGAAACGAGTCCACTGGGAGTTCTTGGACACTTTCTTGGTCCCCCTTGGAGCCCTGGTTTGACTGTCTTTAACCCCTGTTCTTACTGAGAACTGAGGACACATGATGAAGGAGCATCTGGCTCCTTGTCCTCTCTCCATGCTTTTTTTTGCTGCTTATCCTATGCATGCTCCACACTAGCTCTGGAGTTCAGCCTGTTCTCTCTCCATCCTTATAGCTTCTCTAAAACACTTCTCACCTCTAGCATCACTATTGCCTCAGAGCATCAAAATGCCTCACTCACAAGATATCCATTGCTCTTCCTCCAACTAGTTTTCCCACATTGATTAGGAAAGCCAGGGGTTGTCTCTTCATCCAAATATGCCCTTCAGTCCCAGCCCAGTGATGTACTTATCCATGACTTACACTTTCAAGTACAAATACCTACCCAATACCAGTATCAGATCAGATCAGATCAGATCAGATCAGTCGCTCAGTCGTGTCCGACTCTTTGCGACCCCATGAACTGCAGCACGCCAGGCCTCCCTGTCCATCACCAGCTCCCGGAGGTCACTCAGACTCACATCCATCAAGTCAGTGATGCCATCCAGCCATCTCATCCTCTGTCGTCCCCTTCTCCTCCCGCCCCCAATCCCTCCCAGCATCAGAGTCTTCTCCAATGAGTCAACTCTTCGCATGAGGTGGCCAAAATATTGGAGTTTCAGCTTTACCATCATTCCTTCCAAAGAAATCCCAGGGCTGATCTCCTTCAGAATGGACTGGTTGGATCTCCTTGCAGTCCAAGGGACTCTCAAGAGTCTTCTCCAACACCACAGTTCAAAAGCATCAATTCTTTGGCACTCAGCCTTCTTCACAGTCCAGCTCTCACATCCATACATGACCACAGGAAAGACCATAGCCTTGACTAGGCGAACCTTTGTTGGCAAAGTGATGTCTCTGCTTTTGAATATGCTATCTAGGTTGGTCATAACTTTCCTTCCAAGGAGTAAGCGTCTTTTAATTTCATGGCTGCAGTCACCATCTGCAGTGATTTTGGAGCCCAGAAAAATAAAGTCTGACACTGTTTCCACTGTTTCTCCATCTATTTCCCATGTAGTGATGGGACCAGATGCCATGATCTTCGTTTTCTGAATGTTGAGCTTTAAGCCAACCTTTTCACTCTCCACTTTCACTTTCATCAAGAGGCTTTTGAGTTCCTCTTCACTTTCTGCCATAAGGGTGGTGTCATCTGCATATCTGAGGTTATTGATATTTCTCCCAGCAATCTTGATTCCAACTTGTGTTTCTTCCAGTCCAGCATTTCTCATGATGTACTCTGCATAGAAGTTAAATAAACATGGTGACAATATACAGCCTTGACGTACTCCTTTTCCTATTTGGAACCAGTGAGTTGTTCCATGACCAGTTCTAACTGTTGCTTCCTGACCTGTATACAGATTTCTCAAGAGGCAGGTCAGGTGGTCTGGTATTCCCATCTCTTTCAGAATTTTCCACAGTTTATTGTGATCTACACAGTCAAAGGCTTTGGCATAGTCAATAAAGCAGAAATAGATGTTTTTCTGGAACTCTCTTGCTTTTTCGATGATCCAGAGGATGTTGACAATTTGATCTCTGGTTCCTCTGCCTTTTCTAAAACCAGCTTGCACATCAGGAAGTTCACGGTTCACATATTGCTGAAGCCTGGCTTGGAGAATTTTGAGCATTACTTTACTAGCGTGTGAGACGAGTGCAATTGTGCGGTAGTTAGAGCACTCTTTAGCATTGCCTTTCTTTGGGATTGGGATGAAAACTGACCTTTTCCAATCTTGTGGCCACTGCTGAGTTTTCCAAATTTGCTGGCATATTGAGTGCAGCACTTTCACAGCATCATCTTTCAGGATTTGGAATAGCTCCACTGGAATTCCATCACCTCCACTAGCTTTGTTCGTAGTGATGCTTTCTAAGGCCCACTTGACTTCACATTCCAGAATGTCTGGCTCTAGGTCAGTGATCACACCATCATGATTATCTGGGTCGTGAAGCTCTTTTTTGTACAGTTCTTCTGTGTATTATCGCCACCTCTTCTTAATATCTTCTGCTTCCGGTAGGTCCATACCATTTCTGTCCTTTATCGAGCCCATCTTTGCATGAAATGTTCCTTTGGTATCTCTGATTTTCTTGAAGAGATCCCTAGTCTTTCCCATTCTGTTGTTTTCCTCTATTGCTTTGCATTGATCGCTGAAGAAGGCTTTCTTATCTCTTCTTGCTATTCTTTGGAACTCTGCATTCAGATGTTTATATCTTTCCTTTTCTCCTTTGCTTTTTGCTTCTCTTTTTTTCACAGCTATTTGTAAGGCCTCCCCAGACAGCCATTTTGCTTTTTTGCACATCTTTTCCATGGGGATGGTCTTGATCCCTGTCTCTTGTACAATGTCACGAACCTCATTCCATAGTTCATCAGGCACTCTATCTATCAGATCTAGGCCCTTAAATCTATTTCTCACTTCCACTGTATACTCATAAGGGATTTGATTTAGGTCATACCTGAATGGTCTAGTGGTTTTCCCTACTTTCTTCAATTTCAGTCTGAATTTGGCAATAAGGAGTTCATGGTCCGAGCCACAGTCAGCTCCTGGTCTTGTTTTTGCTGATTGGATAGAGCTTCTCCATCTTTGGCTGCAAAGAATATAATCAATCTGATTTCGGTGTTGACCATCTGGTG
Organism: Tragelaphus eurycerus; assembly: GCA_935064755.1. Classification (NCBI taxonomy): domain Eukaryota; kingdom Metazoa; phylum Chordata; class Mammalia; order Artiodactyla; family Bovidae; genus Tragelaphus; species Tragelaphus eurycerus. Next base: position 29,025,607 of record CAKXYN010000010.1, on the reverse strand, counting down.
ATGTCCATGTATAGAGTCTTCTCTTGTGTTGTTGGAAGAGGGTAATTGCTATGACCAGTGCATTTTCTTGGCAAAACTCTGTTCGTCTTTGCCCTGCTTCATTCCATACTCCAAGGCCAAATTTGCCTGTTACTCCAGGTGTTTCTTGACTTCCTACTTTTGCATTCCAGTCCCCTATAATGAAAAGGACATCTTTTTTGGGTGTTAGTTCTAAAAGGTCTTGTAGGTCTTCATAGAACCGTTCAACTTCAGCTTCTTTAGCGTTACTGGTTGGGGCATAGACTTGGATTACTGTGACATTGAATGGTTTGCCTTGGAAACGAACAGAGATCATTCTGTCGTTTTTGAGATTGCATCCAAGTACTGCATTTCGGACTCTTTTGTTGACCATGATGGCCACTCCATTTCTTCTGAGGGATTCCTGCCCACAGTAGTAGATATAATGGTCCTCTGAGTTAAATTCACCCATTCCAGTCCATTTTAGTTCGCTAATTCCTAGAATGTCAACATTCACTCTTGCCATCTCTTGTTTGGCCACTTCCAATTTGCCTTGATTCATGGACCTGACATTCCGGGTTCCTATGCAATATTGCTCTTTACAGCATCGGACTTTGCTTCTATCACCAGACACATCTACAGCTGGGTATTCTTTCTGCTTTGGTTCCATCTCTTCATTCTTTCTGGAGTTATTTCTCCACTGATCTCCAGTAGCATATTGGGCCCCTACTGACCTGGGGGAGTTTCTCTTTCAGTATCCTATCATTTTGCCTTTTCATACTGTTCATGGGGTTCTCAAGGCAAGAATACTGAAGTGGTTTGCCATTCCCTTCTCCAGCCGACGACACCCTGTCAGATCTCTCCACCATGACCCGCCTATCCTGGGTTGCCCCACGGGCATGACTTAATTTCACTGAGTTAGACAAGGCTGTGGTCCTGGTGTGATTAGATTGACTAGTTTTCTGTGAGTATGGTTTCAGTGTATTTGCCCTCTGATGCCCTCTTGCACGACCTACCGTCTTAGTTGGGTTTCTCTTATCTTGGGCGTGGGGTATCTCTTCCGGCTGCTCCAGCAAAGCACAGCCATCGCACCTTACCTTGGATGAGAGGTCTCTCCTCACCGCCGCCCTTCCTGACCTCTGTCGTGGGGTAGCTCCTCTCGGCGGCGTGCTTAGTGCGCTGGTCCTCACCGCCGTCCTTCCTCGGTCGTTGGGTAGCTCCTCTCGGGCGCGCTCTCAGTGCGCCGCTCGCAGGCAGGCCGGGCGCTCTCAGTGCGCCGCTCGCGGGCAGGCCGGGCGCTCTCAGTGCGCCGCTCGCGGGCAGGCCGGGCGCTCTCAGAGCGTAGGGTATTGTATAGGGCGAGTTGAAAAGAAATGGACACTTTAAAAAATGTATAACTCAGTAACTAGGTTTTATAAGAACATGTACTAAAATCAGCTCAAGGGAATAATCAGGTTTTTTTTTTCTTTCTATAACTGTACAAACACTCAATTTGTGTCCCTCAAGGCACATGACATGTCCCAATTCTGTAACCTAATATTGCACCCCAATTCATTCCAGACCTTTTGCTGCATATTGCTTCTGGTTGTTGAAATGGCAGCCACAATGCTTCCCTTCATCTCCTCCAGGCTATGAAGAAGAGGTTGGAAAAATACAAGGTTCTTGACTTACCCCACTGGAAGTCACGTGGAATGACATCTCGGGATTTGGGACCACAGTTTCAGAAGTCAATACTTTGAACTAAGCAACCCACTGAGCATGGTGGAGGTGTTTTTCCATCATCTCTGGACCCCAAGATCAACCTACGGTTGAGCCCCATCCTGCTGGAAGAAGGAGTTGACATGGAGATAACCATATCCAGATATGTGACCTTTCACTGTGTTCTCTGCCAAATATGGGCGGTCTGTGGGTATGAAAATTGAGAAGGGGGACATTCTACCGTACATGTTCATAAACAGCCTGGTTACTAAGTAATATAATTTTGAAAGTTTCAGTATTTTCTGAACCACTCTGTAAATCATAGAAGGCTGCACTTTCCACTCCAACTTTGGTGCTGAGACAGGCTGGGACCTGGGACCCTTTGTTTGCACCTGGACAAACAGCTTCCATGGCAACAAAATACAAAGAAACTAAGAGATTAAAAATAATTGTGCACATTGGCAGTTGAGGCAAATTATGAACAACTAGATACAAAAAAGACCAAAACACACCCCAACTGCCACTTCTGAAAACCTAGAGCAAAAGCAGAGTATGCGTGCTCTCTGCACACATCACCAGAGGCGGGGGAGGCAAACCACCCAAGCCACCCCTCCGGCTGGACCCCTGGACACACCCCTACTCTCACCCCCTTTAAGGAACCAGCTGGCCCTTGGGTTAACAAGGAAACCTATTACTTGTTTTCACTCTCCTCTGCTGCAGTAGGAGCCCCAGGAAAGCTTTGCCTGAATTTCTTGTCTGACCTCTGATCAGTTTCTACTGATTAAGAAGGCCAAGAACCCTGATCAGCAACAGAGCTCCTGTCCCCATCCTTCACACATGTGGCTGCACATTTTTCTCTTTTGATGGGTGCTCCCCAGGGACAGGATTATGTCTGGGATTCCCTTGGAAAGACATCATCCCACATTGGGGTTTGTAGGATTAGGATCAGTAATTCTACTCTGGAGTTTGCAGGATTAGGGACTTAGTCTTGAGTTTTTGATGGAATGTGACAATGGCCTGTTCCTCCTTCTCATCTGTCAGCTCCACCCAGGGAGGCAGAAAGACAAAACAAATCCTCCTGATGCAGACTTGCCATGGGCTCAGGCGTCAGGGGATCCCTCTTGCCTTTTTCCATGCTGGGAAAAATGCAAAGAGTACACACAGGTTAATCCCTGGACCATAGAACAAAAGCCTTCCTCATTCCATGGCCATCAAAGACAGCACCAGCCTGGATGGAGGCTCCCTGGGCACAGAGTAGAGCCTGAACTTGGCAGCCTGCTGGGGAGGAGGCTGGCTATTGTCAGAGTTACTCACGCTGCTTTGCTTTAGTTTCTCTCACATAGCTGCCTGAACGATCACTCTTTGTTTTAATCTTATGACGGTCTGGCTTCCCCACCCTGCTCCTCTGGGAAACTATAACTCCCTTAGGCTCCATTATGGGACATGATTCGGGATCACTGAAGAGATTTCATCTGGGAAGTCAATTCTCTAACCATCTAGTGGGTTCCCACTGCCTATGAATACAACCCTCTCCTGGGCACTAAAGCAGGGGAACAGCGCAGAGAACCAGACTCGGGGAGTGGAAAGAGGTGCAGTTTAGTCCAGGAGGCAGTCTGAAAATGGTTAGGGGACACAGGACACCTCCCACACCCAAAGACAGAGAAAATCAGGGGCAAATGAACCAAGCTCAAATTTGACCTTATAAGGGTAGTGGGACTGGGAAAAGAAGGACAGGAATGGATCTGTCACAGGGTCTCTCCTCTCTGACTCCCCCCTCCACTGAATTTCTTGTCTGGCCTCTGATCAATTTCTACTGATTAAGAAGGCCACCTCCACTGTCTCTGGAGCCCTCATCATCTCTCATGAGCCCTGTCAGTGGACCTCACTCAAGGTCAGGGTCCCTGGAATTGGTTCCCAGGACATCATTCCCTGGCAGGTGGTGATGGAGATTTGGGGGAAAAAAAGACTTTATATATATATATAGAACATATATATATATATATATAATATATATATAGAACATATATATATAAATATATATAGAACATATATATATATAGAACATATATATATATATTATATATATATAAATATATATATAGAACATATATATATATATATAGAGAGAGTATATATTAGAGCATGCTGCTGCTGCTGCTGCTAAGTCGCTTCAGTCATGTCTGACTCTGTGCAACCCCATAGACGGCAGCCCACTAGGCCAAACTTCGCATTGGATAATACGTTGCAGTTAAATCATCCTCTGAGAGGCCCCTTACTAACGTGGCACAAACCAGCAATGCTGGTTGCATTTCCTCCCCCTTCATAGACAAGTACAGGCTGCTCCTGTGTTCAGTTCTTGAAGTGAATGTGAGGTTCCTTCTGCAATTGAATTATATACTTCATTTGAGGGTGAGACACACATTTAGTCCTAAAAGAGGAACAGATCTGATCACCTATGCTGGTTGATAGAAGCCTGTTCTGGTGTGCACAGCCCAGGCAAGGACTCAGCAGAGGGTGGTGCAGGGGCTCTTGACTCCACAGGAAGGAGAGGGCAGCCTGCCAGGCTTCTTCCAAGGACTCGGATTCTCCCTCCCTCTGACCACTGGTTTTCTTCCAGCCCCTTGGGCAGGGAGCCTCATCTGCTCTGGAGTAGAACTCTCCTCTGACAGCTGCAGTGAGTGCCAGCAAGCTTGCAAATCATACTTCTGATCTCATGCCTCTGCATGGCCTCTGGCAACACTCAGTAAACTTTTATCTGTGGCTTTTGGTCCTTACTAATGTGATACAAACCGGCAATGCTGGTTGCATTTTCTTCCCCTTCATAGACACTTACAGATTGCTTCTGTGTTCAGTTCTTAAAGCTTCTTGTGGATCCCTGAACACGCCAAGCTTCTTCATACTTCCATTATAATGACGATATTAGCTCATCTTCATTGAGGACTTATGCACGCACAGAGTGCAGAGACCTTTACATGAATTATTTCACATAATCCTCACAGCACTGTGAGATAGGTACTATTTTCATCCCCAGTTTACAGCTCTAAAAATGAGTAATTTGCATAAAGATGCACAGGAGCCTGTGAGCATAAGTACCTTGCTTGTCTCAAGAGCTCTCGCTCTTAGCCAGGGGTTGGCCAATTTTTATTTAAAGGGCCATCTAATAAATCTTTTAAGCTTCGCTGGTCACACACCATTCTGTTGCAACCACTACTCAACTCTCCTATTACAATGTGAAAGCAGAAACAGACATGGGACATTGACATAGACACAGGGCATTGGAAAAGCAGGATGTTGCTCCAACTTGACTTGCTAGCCCTTCCTACCCATCCCAGCCTCATTCATGTCAAGCCTAAAGACTTTATCCCAAGAATGTAGCTCAGAACCCTATGCCATGGGAAGGAAAACTTCTTTCTCAGAATTGGGTGGAAGAATACTTCTTGGTAAGGCATTGTGCAACCAGGGTGGAGGAAGAGGAGCTGCTTCCATGGCCTTGAGAAGGTATCTCTTTCCTGCCAGATGCTGAATAAGCACTTCTTTAGGTAGGGGATGCCCTGTTCCCCTGGAAAATGCCTCCATAACACTGGAGAGATTGAATTGCTTATAAAATAGTCACAAGAGCTTTTCTCAGGCTCATCTCAGTGTGGGAGTTTGTCTTTCCTCCCCTGGCTGTCCATTTAATCAAATAGTCTTATAAAACACCCTGTCTACAATTGCTCTCAATACTCCTCCATAGTGCTTAATTTATGGACTAAAACAATCAATCTCCTTTCTCCTTAAACCAAGCACCATGATCACTTGGCAGCCTTCCCTCCCTCTAAGAATGTGTCTAGAGATTTAAGATTTCAAGCACTGAGATTAGGAATATAAATTTGGAAGTTACTTGTGACATCATCACACCTGTAAAGACACATTTTTATGATTCACTGTTTCTCTATGCCCCTCAACTTTCTGTACACACCCCATTAAGGTGTTTGATCTTGACTCTTAAGAAATGTCAGAATCTATGAGAATATAAATTCGGTGAATTCCCTTAATGATTTTTGTCCTACTCATTTTAGATTCTTAAAATTAAGTTCTAAGTGAACATTCCAAAAAACTGGAGAAAAGGGTGCCTGTGAATTCCATTTGGTAGGAAAAAAAAAAAGTCCAATCACCAGCTCAATGGGAAAGCAAACACTGGGGAGGAAGGTGCAGGCATGGGTAGAAACTATGGGAAGTCAGCTTTTGGGCAGAGTGGACTTGGGTGATCTCTTATCCTATGTCATGAAACTGCCAATTCCACACAAGACACGCTTGTTCTTATGCTGTAAAAACTCATCTCCTTTGTCCCTCTTGCCTTTCAAAGGAGTGTCATGTCCCAAGAGTAGCCCCCAATTCCCAGGCCAGGCCACCAGGAAGACAATCAGGAGATCCAAAAGGACATGTTCAAACATGGCCCAAAACCACCGCAAGCCACTTCTTGCTCAGACCACAGGGCAAATGCCTATTAACCCTCAGAGACAGTTCAACCTGATGGGAAGGGTGGTGTGAGTGGAGGAGAAAACTTGTGTGGGAAGGGGGCAAGAGAAGAGTGTCTGAGTAAGCAGAAGGAGGGGACAATTATCACAGATCAGCTCCTTGTCTCCTTTGTTTGAGAACATGACTCATCCATGACTTCAGTGAATTTACATCCAGTGGTATTGTGTTGGGATCAAGTCAAGGCTAGAAGCCAGAAGAATTTCTCCATGACTAAAGGAAACCAAAGAAGCAATATTCATACTTCATACCTTTCTAGAGGCAGGGGGTGATCTCACTATTTGTAAAGCCCAGCCCTTCCTAATCTGCAGGCTCACCTTCCAGGACTGAGCCCGGCCCATTTTTTCCATATATAAGTTGCTGCCGGGAAGCTCCTCTCATAGATCTGCTCCTTTCAGCTCTGCCTTCCGCCTCTCACACCCTTCTCAACCTATTCTTCTTCAGGAACCATGTCTTACAAATCCACTGTGAAGACCCAAAGCATCAGCCGCAAGGGCTTCAGTGCCGGCTCAGCCAGAGTCCCTGGGGTCTGCCGCTCTGGCTTCAGCAGCGTGTCCCTGTCCCGCTCCAGGGGCAGTGGCGGCCTCGCTGGAGTGTGTGGAGGAGCTGGCTTTGGCAGCCGCAGCCTCTATGGCCTGGGGGGCTCCAAGAGGATCTCCATCGCAGGGGGCAGCTGTGCCATCGGTGGTGGATATGGTGGCAGAATTGGAGTTGGCTATGGCTTCGGAGGTGGAGCTGGGAGTGGATTTGGTTTCGGTGCTGGGGCTGGTAGTGGCTTTGGGCTCGGTGGTGGAGCTGGCTTCGGAGGTGGCTTCGGTGGTCCTGGCTTCCCTGTGTGCCCCCCTGGAGGCATCCAAGAGGTCACTGTCAACCAGAGTCTCCTGACTCCCCTCAACCTGCAAATTGACCCCACCATCCAGCGAGTGAGGACTGAGGAGCGGGAGCAGATCAAGACTCTCAACAACAAGTTTGCCTCCTTCATTGACAAGGTGAGCTGGGAGCATCTGCCCCAATGGGGATTGCAGAGTGCCCAAGAGAGACCCAACCAATGTCCTACCAGAGGGAGCCTTGGGATTTTCAAGAGAGAGGGGACTCAGGCTAGCTGTCCACTGGGATGCAGGGCAGGCTTCATGTGGACCCCAGGTAGAAGGTGATGGTAACCATTTACAATTGCTGATCTCTTAAATGTCTTCCATAATTGTGAGGGAAGCATTCACAATTCTTGATAACACTGAAGCAAAGAAATGAAATTAAAGAATGGAATGAGTTAGCTTGATCTGTTGAACAGTGTAAGAAATAAAAAAGGGAATTACAGTGGGAAATGTACTTCAGCCTTAGTTGAGCTGGTGGGTGTAGGGGCAAAAGGAAAGAAAATTTAAAAAAAATAGAAATTCCAGGGGAAAAAAGACTCAAAAATATGTGAATACCCATAGAAATACTCAACTTGTAGAACCAGATCATAACTACTAAGAGAGTTTATTTTAGAGGGACTCATACTCTAAATAGGAAACAGGATTAAATCCAATTATTAATAGGATTGGAATTTAATCATTAGATTATAGACATTTTAACATCCCTTTAACTGAGATACGCTCTTTAAAAACCTCTGTGCAATATATGAGAGAAATATGATTTTTAAATTATATTTGTGATTGTTCTTATCAAAAGGAAGAACAGAAAGGTGAAAAGTCACTGACAGATGTCTCCAGAATAGAGAGGGAGGGAACATCTGACAGCTCACTGGGGAAACTCGGCCATGAGACCTGTGTGGTGTAAAGCTAAAAAGTCAGGGGAGCAGAACTGTCAGCCTCTGTACAGGCTCTGGAGCAGCCCAGCACCATGGCACCACCTCATCGGCCTGGGGACTTGTCAACTCACACATAACCATCTTGTCTTCCTGCAGGTCCGATTCCTGGAGCAGCAGAACAAGGTCCTGGACACTAAGTGGACCCTGCTGCAGGAGCAGGGCACCAGGACTGTGAGGCAGAACCTGGAGCCTTTGTTCGAGCAGTACATCAACAACCTCAGGAGACAGCTGGAGAGTATCCTTGGGGAGAGAGGCCGCCTGGACTCGGAGCTCAGGGGGATGCAGGACACGGTGGAGGACTTCAAGAACAAGTTAGTGACAGGAGACAGAAAGGCTCAGTTTCCTGAAGCCCACATTTCAAGCTAATTAAATGATCAGGTTCAAATGAGGGCATGATCTTAGTAAAACATGTCCATGAAAATGAAACCACAATTCTTACCTAAACACAAACTCTGGAAAACATAAGGGCCATGCAGGTAGATGGGGAGAGTAATGGAGTAAATAATATAGTGACCACAGAATTCACCTTTGAAGCTTACTGGCAGGAAAGTTCCATTTGCATATATCCATTCTGGGAAGTTGAAATTCCAAGCTGCTTTTTCTTGTATCATCTTCACCCCTGACTCAGTTAGATTTTATCCTTTCTAATTCCAGATATGAAGATGAAATCAACAAGCGCACAGTAGCAGAGAATGAATTTGTGAATCTGAAGAAGGTGAGATGAGTCAGATCAGGGGTTCTGGTTTCTTTGCTGAAGGGGAAGACTGAGAAAAGTTTATCAGGGAGACTAAAAGAGGAGCAGACTGGGCAGGAGTGCTCATCTGATCTCAGCCTGTTGGCTTCTTCCCCAGGATGTGGATCTTGCCTACATGAACAAGGTTGAACTACAGGCCAAGGTAGACGCTCTCACAGATGAGATCAACTTCCTGAGAACCTTCTATGATGCAGTAAGCATCTTTTCACATTCTGCTTTATTGATTACACTGAGATTTGCAAAGGGTGGAAAATCTCTGGCTGGGTATACCTCTCTAAATATCATGACCAAAGATGATCAGATGATCTCTTGTTCTGCAGGAACTGGCTCAGATGCAAACCCATATCTCAGACACTTCTGTGGTGCTCTCCATGGACAACAACCGCAACCTGGACCTGGACAGCATCATCGCTGAAGTCAAAGCCCAATATGAGGAGATCGCTCAGAGGAGCCGGGCTGAGGCTGAGTCCTGGTACCAGTCCAAGGTGAGTGGTGAGGCGGCAGCTGATGAAGAATCCCTGTGCCTCCTCTGTGAACATCAGTGAGGCTGTAGACTTCAGTGGGGAAACTACAACTAAGAAGTGGGGGACCTCTCAGGGTAGACTTTTTGGGTAATTATGCCCAAGTCTCATAGGTCAAAGACCCAAATGTAGGACAAAAGGCAGGGTGATCTTTGCTTTAGATTTACCCTGATGCTGGTTCTCAGCAAGAGTACAGAACATCGCTTGTCCTGAAGAGAACCAGTCAGTCAGTGGTATTACCAAGGATGGTATGTGATGGGTACACAGTGTCAATGACCTAGTAAAACCAATTTTCATACAATGTCTTGTGGAGAAACCATTAGTTTTGATTTGAGAAAACCTTGATTAGTGTCCTGGGAAGCCCATGGACAGCCCCCTTGTCTCCCTCTGGTTTACAGTACGAGGAGCTGCAGGTGACAGCGGGCAGACACGGGGATGACCTGCGCAACACCAAGCAGGAGATCTCTGAGATCAACCGCGTGATCCAGAGGCTGAGATCTGAGATTGACCACGTCAAGAAGCAGGTATGGAGGGGTCCATAGAGTGGAAAAGCATTATTTCCTTCCTAGACCATCAGGTATCATCAACCATCATGTGGGAAATTTCTGGGCATCATGAGGGAAAAGCAAGAATAGCTCCCTCAGGTTAGAGATACAGAGCCCAGCTTACCAGCAGGAAATAAACTCAGGACAGACCAATTCCCACTGCTCAGTGGGACAAAAATACAGTCTAGAGGCATTAAAATGAGATCCTGAAAAGGGAATGATTGATTTGGGAATACAAGACACATGCAGGCAAAGAAACTTTCAGGTCAGAAAATGTGAAGAAGATTGCTGCAAATATGCTCAGATTAAATGAGGGTTATCCAAGACTGTAAAGTGAAAGGAAGGCAAGGTCTCAAGAGTTTGAGATGAAATCGTCTTCTCAATGAGAATGTTTGTGGTTTTGTACAAGTTATTATACATCCACATAAACTTACCTAAACTGTCAACATTCAAAGCAGGGCAGTAGTTCCATTTCTTTCCATGTGCTCTGGCTTTATTCTGCTGTGGCATCTCCCAACTGCATCCTCACTGATGTGGTTAACACAGAGGGAAATAGGTTTTCATTAGGGACACTGAGACTAGTTAAGGTTTGTAGTTTGAAGAAAGATTGGACAACGAATCAAACTTTCATTTCCATGAGATCTGGGCTCTAGAGCTCTTCCTCACTGGGAAAGTAGAACTACGTTTCCTCTCCCCTGGAGTCCAGATTCAGGTTCCTCTGCCCTCCTCTCCTCTAGTGCGCCAGCCTGCAATCCGCCATCGCCGACGCCGAGCAGCGTGGGGAGCTGGCCCTCAAGGACGCCAGGAGCAAGCTGGCTGGCCTGGAGGATGCCCTGCAGAAGGCCAAGCAGGACATGGCCCGGCTGCTGAAGGAGTACCAGGAGCTCATGAATGTCAAGCTGGCCCTGGACGTGGAGATCGCCACCTACAGGAAGCTGCTGGAAGGCGAGGAGTGCAGGTGAGTAACTCACACAGCCTCCACAATCATCTGGCTCCATCTCCAAGAAGTCCTGCCAGTGAGCCCAAGTGGAAGGCGCTCTAGTGATGGTCATAGTGCTACTCCCAGGAGAGCACTGAGAAGGCAGGCTCCTGGGGACTCTCCTCACACGGAGGTTTCCCATGCGGGGCCAGCTGTGCCTCTGGGTCTCATCATGGCTGTGTCTTCTCTCTCCTAGGCTGAGTGGGGAAGGCGTTGGACAAGTCAACATCTGTAAGTACCTTCACCTGCCCCATCCCTTGCCCTTGTGTCCCTCTGACTGGACTCTGTGTGGCAGAGTGAGCTCACCATCTTGTCCTGCCCTTGTCCCTTTGCCTCCACAGCCGTGGTGCAGTCCACTGTCTCTGGTGGCTATGGTGGTGCTGGTGGCTATGGTGGTGCCAGCGGTCTCGGCAGTGGCTTAGGCGTGAGTGGAGGAAGTGGCTACTCCTACAGCAGCGGTCACAGCGTTGGAGGTGGCTTCAGTTCTGGCAGTGGCAGAGCCATAGGGGGTGGCTTCGGCTCCTCCGGGGGCAGCAGTTCCACCATCAAATACACCACCACCACCTCCTCCTCCAGCAGGAAGAGCTACAAGCACTGATGTCCTGTCATGGGCTCAAGCTCCCACAATGTCTCAGGCTCCGTCTCCAGCTTCACCGCCCTCTCCTCCAATTACTTCCTCTCTTCTGCCCCCTTTTCTCTTACTCCTTGAGTTAGAACTGAAGTTACTTAGTGCCCTTATCTTCTCTCTCCCAAAACCTGTTACCCATGAGGTTCCATTGTTCAGCATTGGAAGGTCACCTCTTGGGTCCTACTCCATAACAGGGCAATCCCACTTGCTTTCCACTGGCCCAGGAGGTCCCATCTCAGAGGTGTTATATTCCTCCCTTGCAATGATTACTAAAGTACAAGTGACTGGTTCTTTGATGTACAGGGTTTGTATCCCTGTGGTGCTTCCTCTGCTCTTTTCTCACTTGTATTGCTAAATAAAGCAGATTTATAATATAATGTGTGGTTTCATATAGCCTTTCTTTGTCACCAGTGGTTCTTGAGGTTTTCATCTGATAAATGCCTTCTCGGGAATGAAGCATATGCCCAGTCCCCATATGCTTCACTCTCCTTGTTTAGATAAATTCAAGAAACAGCAGTTTAGCATCCTGATGCTCAGCAGTCCTCCCATAACACTTTGGCATGCGGAGTGGGAAGGATCTGGTTCCATCATCATAGTAAAGTCTGGTTTTACTGCTCGGATCAGGCCTCAGCAGTTTAGTTTCTCTGACTTGTCGTTATGATTCTACCTCCTTCTGCACCTGTTGTCATTCATCAACCTCAGAGATTCATATTACAGTTTAATTAGATCAGAAGAACATTGACTAGAGGGTAAGACGTTTGATATATTCTAAAATGCCTCATGACCAAGAAACTGTGCCTGACAACATGTATCAGGAGTAATTCAAATGCCCACGTTCCTCAATTGAAAGTATGCTTCTAGCAATGTATCCTGAGGAAACAGTACAAATGCAAGAACTTGTACTTCTGGGATATGAATCCCAATAAACTTTCTACCAGGAAATATTGGAAACACTGGTTAATTTCAGGATCCACAGACTCAGAAACAAAATGCAGGTGCTAATTTTTTGAAGTGTGAAGACAAAATAGGAACGGGAAGGTCTTTTTCCTCACCCCAAAAGCCTCTCACAGAGACTCAAAGAAGTCGAGTCTTTGCTGCTCCAAAGACATGGTCTTAAAACCTCTCTCAGCTGTGTCTTAGCTTCCTTTGACTGCTATGAATGGGAAAGGAAACGTCAGGATGCAGGGCAAGGTAGATCCGTCATGTCCTTCCTGAGAGCCAGTCACTGTTTTGTCCATGTCCCTAATTCCAGGTTTATACCTCTGGAGAATTCCACTTAATACCTTTAGGAATTAAAGTTCCCTTCTGAGGAATCAAGGAGATACAGGAGATTCTAGAAATCAAGGAGATTCTAGGAATGGGGTGAAATATATATAAAGATGATCTTGGAGCATCTTTTAGTGCCAAAAAGTGAAGAAATAGAAGAAAAAAAAAAGACACTGTAAGAACTCTTAGTAGCCAAAGTGGAACAACTTGAGCTATAAATAAATAGATAGAACATACTGCATTGGAATAAAACACAAATTGTGAAATAATTATTCATGGAACCTACTGATATGAATGTGGTTGACTAAATTAATTAATAAGGGATGATTGTCAAGTCTCAGGCAAAAGAATTTCCTTTAATTACATATGCGGTTCCCATTCAAAGAAGGAGTGAACAAATACTCCCTGCTGTGTGGGCTGGGCACAATGAACTCCTTCCAAAGAGTATAGTCTAAAAATGGGGGAGAGAGTGACTTTACTGCAGAGAAATCAATCAAACACTTCCTCGGCCAGGTGACCAAGGCTATTACCAACAGTAATAAGTTTTTTTCATAGCATGTATCCTGATATGATGTGATGAGAAGTGCAGGACACCTCTGTGGTCTTCCTCCCAAACACTATAACTCCAGTCTATTCATGTAGATGTCCAAAATTGGGAAAAATCCCAGTTTTGGATATCTACAAAACATCTGGGCAGAGTTCCTCAAAGCTTTCTAAGTCATGAAGACAAGAAAAATCTAACAAAGTGTGTTACCCAAAGAGGGTCTAAGGAGACACGTGGCTGAATGAAAAGTAGCTATTATGAAAAACACTTAAGCTATGGGGCTCAAGGTATTATCTGTATTTTTTAACTAAACTAATTTTCACACAAAATCATAAAGCAAGAAAGGTAGAGAAAGAGTCACAAAGAAACAGAAAGACAGCTGGAGGGACAGAGATGCAGAGAAATTATTGAATGACTTATGTAAAAATAACATTGATAATCTCGTGTTGATTTTAACTCCATTACTGTATTTTTTTAAGTTGTGTACTTTCTAAATTTTCTGATGTTGAACCTTGTTATTTCAAAAAAGAAAGTATATCCCCCATGATGTCCTCATTCTATGACATCTGAGATTAAATGTGGTTACACTTTCTGGTATTAAGGAAGAAAAGATTCAATCTCTTGATTAAGGTGCATGAGATTAAAACTTTCAGACTGATTTCTTTTGCCCATTGAGGACTGAATAAGAAGAAACATATTTCTTTTGAAACAGCAAAGACTTGTTTTTGAAGCAAGGAAGGAATCAGTAGTACCAAAGGTGGTTAGATACTGGATTTGACTCCTAAGGAGGCTAGCCAATTGCCTCCTTTAATATCAGGTTTGTACACTTGGAAAATACAGAAAATACATCTTTTAAATAACAACCTGAAATAGAAGAATTTTTTCCAGTTAGAAGCTATATCCAAAATTCACCTTATCTGAATCCTCTGTGATCCAGGATGATCACTTGCAAGCCATACAAGGTAGATTCTAGCTGTGTTGGCTAGAATCCCCAGCACAGATTAATAATGAATGACATCACAGCTCATGGTGTGGGCAGAGGGTTCAGCACAGCAAAAGGAGGGGACATTTCTACAGGTCCCGATTGCTCTGCCTGCTGCATGCACCAGGAGGCATCCCTATGGATTCCCATGACAGCTAACTCTTCATTATACTTGGCCTTGAGAAAACCTAACAGTAGACCTCAGGATGAGAGGGAAAAGGTGTTAAGGAGTCCATCCCTGACAGCAGCTGGATCCCTTGGACCATGACTTTCTCTGGACCATCCTTTCTCTTCAAGGTTGTCACCTGCTGGGCTCCAAGGGTATTCCTTTAGCACTAGAAAGTGAGTAGGGCAGGAAAACCATCCTCTCTGGGTCTTGGAGGCTGGTCCACTCAGATGTGCTATTTCCCAACACTCTTACTGTCCCCAGACTCCACATGTAACTATAGAGCCCCTTCTTGAGCCCCACTGCCATCTGTATCTGTACTCTCTCACTTAAGAAACTCGTCTCCATCAAATTGAATAATGGAAGGCCTTTCTTTCCATCTTCTGTTTGCAACTGCAAAGCTAGAGTTTATCTGGATTCTCATGAAAGTTTCCCTTCATCCCCATTTTCTGTCTCTCCATTCCTCTTGCCTAGTCTGATTTTCTTCATACCACATCAAGAGTGTAACCACAAAGAAATCAGAAATTGCATTTAGTAGACTTTTCTTTTGTCTTAATATTAGTACTATTATTTTGCTACTGTCATAGGTTTGTTGTAGGATAGAGAAAATGTTAATATGTCATTCAGAGCTAAGCTTTTCAAAGTTAGTAAAATAAATAGTTATAAAATCACCCTGTTTTCTTCTATTAAAACTTGAAATATAGCTACAAACTTCTGATTTAAGTATTTTCTAATAAGTTTTTACGTATTTCAACCTCTGTCTTTTGAAAAAGACTTCAAATCTAGACGAACCCAGTAATGAAGAGCATGCATAGCATGAAAATTCTAGCTTATAAATATCACTTCCCAGTAAAGACACCAGAACTACTCACAGAAATGTCTAATTCCATATCTGTTTCAAGATAAGTATAAGATAACCTTGAGACAACTGTTCCTGTCAACAAAGAAGCTTTTGGAGTCTAATGGGGCCCTGTCAAAAAGATGCAGGAGCCAATCTGAAGAACTCAAGAGGCCTAAAATGGGATGGTTTACGCACCAAAAAGATTAATGCCTGCAATGGATTGAAACATATAAAATATGGTTTTTCAACTATGAGTTTATAATTATTAAAACCAAAATAATAAGCAAAACTTCCTTGACTGCATTTGGAAATTACTGTGGTCCCAAATCAGTATTATAAAAAATTCAAAAGTACAAGCAAGAAGCACTTATTCTGCCTTTCTTGTCTAAATAATATACATACTAGGTTATCTAAAAAGTAAACACTAAAGATTCCATCTTTATAGATGACTCCCAGTTGATAAATGCAGAGGAGGGATATTAAATTCAAAATTGTGAATTTGCAATGTCTAAAGAAATAGTCAATGTGGGAATTGACCAATGAATGCTAAAACATTAGATGACAGATTTACTCGGCACTATTTAATGAAGGGATAAGGCTGGAACCACAGTTAAACTACAGATCAGTCTTAACATCACTAAACTGGACAGCTAGTATTATGTGCCTCACAATTTTATGCAATATAAAGCACACAGGACCAGCTGGGACATAATTTTTCCTGAAACAATGGAATAAATCTAATTTGCCCATAGAACTAGTACACAGGAAAAACTGGGGTTAGAAGTTATATGACACCAAGAGGAAGCAATGAACCAAATCCAGAGTGTAGATATCCTAGAGAAAAAAAACAATTTGTCCACAGATGAATGGCATTCAAAAGGGATCTATTACAATATGAAAGAATCTTAAGAGACCCAAGAATCTAGTTAGGATGTTGGCACCAACAGGAAACAACGAACCAAATCAAGTGTAGACATCCTAGAGAAAAAAACAATTTTTCTACAAATCAGTGGTGTTAAAAAGGGATCTATTACAGTATGAAAGAATCTGAAGAGACCCAAGAATCTAGTTAGGATGTTGCTTCTAGTAAACCAGCATAAAAAAACATCTTTGAAATAATCAGAGAAGTGTGAACATAAATGGGCATTCAGTTTCATTATGAAGAAACTGTTGCTATTGATATAAAACTGTTATGCAGTTAGATTAAAAAGTCATTCTTACTTAGGCATGTATGCAAATATTAAGTGAAATGACTTACTGTCTTAATTTTCTTGAAGCTACATCAACAAAAAAGTAGAAGATTTCAATAGGAGAAGTGGGAGAATTAGATGAGATAATACTGAGAAACATAGATCAGTATTTAATCTGGGAGATTGGTGCATGGATGTTTACGTACTATTCTCTCTCACTGTGTCCACTGGACTTCCAATGATACAAATTTTGATTAAGTAGTAAAGGAGGTTGTTCCACTGAGAAGAACACTAATATATTTGGGAATGAAATTTCTGATGATGGTAAATCTGATGTATTGTAGACAACTTTCAGGTGACCCCAACAGGCTCAGAAAGGTGAGGGTCCTGAGCACAATGATGTCTTCATTGAACCCAATAGTTTCCATGTAGTGCAAGAAAGGAACAGTAATATTTCTAGCAGCAATTATTGCTTAATATTTTAAATGCTATGTGTTTTAAATATAAATATAATAATGAGAGACTTCTGAACATAACCAAATGGAAGAAACATTTCTTCCTTAGAAATTGCCTTAAACCAAACAGGGAGAACAAGAATCATAAAAGTAATCTCCACCCTCAACCAACAAAAGGAAAACATCTTAAATTCCTTCAACTAGAAAAAAAGAAAAAGAAAGAACAGAAAACTCTTCCCACAAAAAGAGAGAAATAAATCACAGATGTTGGGAAACTCAGAGAGAAGATGCCCTTAATGCATATCTCAGAAAATACAGTGAAGAACACTCTCGAAAACAGGCAAATCAAAACTAAACAATGTGGGAAACACAGAAGAACACTACACAAAGCTAACCCTGAGGTCTCCCGTTGCCAGGCACCTATGACTCATGCAACTCCTACTGCGTGAATGTGAAGAACACGTCCTCAGGTGTGTATCCAAGAATCGAAGAATCAGTCTTTGCAACAGTCAGAAGTGGGTGTGTGGGCTATGCTGCTGCTGCTGCTGCTAAGTCGCTTCAGTTAGGCAGGGCCTATTTGCGCTGAAGTTTCAAGACACAGGGAAGGCAGGGTTGAGTAAGGAATCAGAGGCAATGCCTATTGGCAGCTTGTTGTTGGAGAAGCAAAGAAAACTGACACTGAACTGCAAGCCACTCTGCAGACATCTTCCTTGGCTTGGATGAATTAAAATTAAAAGAACTATTTATGCAGCCTGTGTCCTACTGAAAATTCCTGTTATTCTGGTTGTGGCATCCCCTCCCAGAAGACTGTCTGTAGAGGCAAGTCCAGAAGGATCTCAAATCATTCAGAGATGAGACCTTGTTAGGAAGGAACCATTACAAGTCCCATGAAGAACACTTTACATGAAAGCCAACAAATAAACAAACAAACAAAAAACACAAGGAAAAGGAAAAGCAAGAGGCACTTAGAAAGCATTCAACAGAAAAAAGTCAGAATAAAGCATTTCCTAAAAGGCTGTGAAATAAACGCCATGATGAAATAAGAAAGCCAAAGGGCAATAGAGTGAGAAATAAATGATTAAATATTAGCAGGTACAGCTCAGATAAACAGCAGAGAAAAAAAGATAAAGCCATAGAAGAAATGAATGCCAAACTGAAAACAACACAAGACCTTGCTGATGCACAATGGACCACAGGTTACAGGTGAAGAAAACAACCCGTAGGAAGTAGCACTTGAGACTGCCACATGAGAATTGAGAAAAAACAGAGATATGGGAGATGAAGTACATACACTATAAGCATAATTCCAAAAGAGAATATATATGTGTTTCATATATACATATCAGTTCAGTTGCTCAGTCGTGTCCGACTCTTTGCGACCCCATGAATCGCAGCACGCCAGGACTCCCTGTCCATCACCAACTCCCAGAGTCCATCCAAACCAGGTCCATCAAGTCGGTGATGTCATCCAGCCACCTCATCCTCTGTCATCCCCTTCTCTTCCTACCCCCAATCCCTCCCAGCGTCAGGGTCTTTTCCAATGAGTCAACTCTTTGCATGAGGTGACCAAAGTATTGGAGTTTCAGCTTCAGCATCAGTCCTTCCAATGAACACCCAGGACTGATCTCCTTTAGGATGGACTGGTTGGATCTCCTTGCAGTCCACGGGACTCAACACCACAGTTCAAAAGCATCAATTCTTCAGCACTCAGCTTTCTTCCCAGTCCAACTCTCACATCCATACATGACCACTGGAAAAGCCATAACCTTGACTAGATGGACCTTTCTTGGCAAAGTAATATCTCTGCTTTTCAATATGCTATCTAGGTTGGTCATAACTTTCTTTCCAAAGAGTAAGCGTCTTTTAATTTGATGGCTGCAATCACCATCTGCAGTGATTTTGGAGCCCAAAAATAAATTCTGCCACTGTTTCCCCATCTATTTCCCATAAAGTGATGGGACCAGATGCCATGATCTTCGTTTTCTGAATGTTGAGATTTAAGCCAACTTGTTCACTCTCCTCTTTCACTTTCATCAAGAGGCTTTTTAGTTCTCTTCACTTTCTGCCATAAGGGTGGTGTCATCTGCATATCTGAGGTTATTGATATTTCTCCCAGCAATCTTGATTCCAGCTTGTGCTTCTTCCAGTCCAGCGTTTCTCATGATGTACTCTGCATATAAGTTAAATAAGCAGGGTGACAATATACAGCCTTGACGTACTCCTTTTCTGATTTGGAACCAGTCTTTTGTTCCATGTCCAGTTCTAACTGTTGCTTCCTGACCTGCATATAGGTTTCTCAAGAGGCAGATCAGGTGCTCTGGTATTCCCATCTCTTTCAGAGTGTTCCAGTGTTCATTGTGATCCACACAGTCAAAGGCTTTGGCATAGTCAATAAAGCAGAAATAGATGTTTTTCTGGAACTCTCTTGCTTTTTTGATGATCCAGAATATGTTGGCAATTTGATCTCTGGTTCCTCTGCCTTTTCTAAAACCAGCTTGAACATCTGGAAGTTCACGGTTCAGGTATTGCTGAAGCCTGGCTTGGAGAATTTTGAGCATTACTTTACTAGCATGTGAGATGAGCGCAATTGTGAGGTAGTTTGAGCGTTCTTTGGCATTGCCTTTCTTTGGGATTGGAATGAAAGCTGACCTATTCCAGTCCTGTGGTCACTGCTGAGTTTTCCAAATTTGCTGGCATATTGAGTGCAGCACTTTCACAGCATCATCTTTCAGGATTTGAAATAGCTCAACTGGGATTCCATCCCCTCCACTAGCTTTTTTCATAGTGATGGTTTCTAAGGCCTACTTAACTTCACATTCCAGGATGTCTGGCTCTAGGTCAGTGATCACACCATTGTCATTATCTGGGTCGTGAAGCTCTTTTTGTACAGTTCTTCTGTGTATTCTTGCCACCTCTTCTTAATATCTTCTGCTTCTGTTAGGACCATACCATTTCTGTCCTTTATCGAGCCCATCTTTGCATGAAATGTTCCCTTGATATCTCTAACTTTCTTGAAAAGATCTCTAGTCTTTCCAATTCTGTTGTTTTCCTCTATTTCTTTGCATTGATCACTGAGGAAGGCTTTCTTATCTCTCCTTGCTATTCTTTGGAACTCTGCATTCAGATGCTTATATCTTTCCTTTTCTCCTTTGCTTTTTGCTTCTCTTCCTTTCACAGCTATTTGTAAGACCTCCACAGACAGCCATTTTGCTTTTTTGCATTTCTTTTCCATGGGGATGGTCTTGATCCCTGTCTCTTGTACAATGTCATGAACCTCCGTCCATAGATCTTCAGGCACTCTGTCTATCAGATCTAGTCCCTTAAATCTATTTCTCACTTCCACTGTATAATCATAAGGGATTTGGTTTAGGTCAAACTTGAATGGTCTAGTGGTTTTCCCCACTTTCTTCAATTTAAGTCTGAATTTGGCAATAAGGAATTCATGATCTGAGCCACAGTCAGCTCCCAGTCTTGTTTTTGCTGACTGTATAGAGCTTCTCCATCTTTGGCTGCAAAGAATGTAATCAATCTGATTTTGGTGTTGACCATCTGGTGATGTCCATGTATAGAGTCTTCTCTTGTGTTGTTGGAAGAGGGTGTTTGCTATGACCAGTGCATTTTCTTGGCAAAACTCTATTAGTCTTTGTCCTGCTTCATTCCATACTCCAAGGCCAAATTTGCCTGTTACTCCAGGTGTTTCTTGACTTCCTACTTTTGCATTCCAGTCCCCTATAATGAAAAGGACATCGTTTTTGGGTGTTAGTTCTAAAAGGTCTTGTAAGTCTTCATAGAACTGTTCAACTTCAGCTTCTTCAGCATTACTGGTTGGGGAATAGGCTTGGATTACCATGATATCGAATGGTTTGCCTTGGAAATGAACAGAGATCATTCCGTCGTTTTTGACATTGCATCCAAGTACTGCATTTCAGACTCTTTTGTTGACCATGATGGCTACTCCATTTCTTCTAAGGGATTCCTGCCCACAGTAGTAGATATAATGGTCATCTGAGTTAAATTCACCCATTCCAGTCCATTTTAGTTCGCTGATTCCTATAATGTCGACATTCACTCTTGCCATCTCTTGTTTGACCACTTCCAATTTGCCTTGATTCATGGACCTGAAATTCCAGGTTCCTATGCAATACTGCTCTTTACACCATTGGACCTTGCTTCTATCACCAGTCGCACCCACAGCTGGGTATTCTTTTTGCTTTGGCTCCATCCCTTCATTCTTTCTGGAGTTATTTCTCCACTAATCTCCAGTAGCATATTGGGCACCTACCGACCCAGAGAGTTCCCCTTTCAGTATTCTATTATTTTGCCTTTTCATCCTGTTCATGGGGTTCTCAAGGCAAAAATACTGTAGTGGTTTGCCATTCCCTTCTCCAGTGGACCACATTCTGTCAGACCTCTCCACCATGACCCTCCCGTCTTGGGTGGCCCCACACGGCATGGCTTATTTTCATGGAGTAAGACAAGGCTGTAGTCCATGTGATCAGATTGGCTAGTTTTCTGTGATTATGATTTCAGTGTGTCTGCCGTCTGATGCCCTCCTGCAACACCTACCATCTTACTTGAGTTTTTCTTACCTTGGACGTGGGGTATCTCTTCATGGCTGCTCTAGCAAAGCACAGCCGCTGCTCCTTACTTTGAACGAGGGGTATCTCCTCACAGCCACTCCTCCTGACCTTGAACATAGAGTAGATCCTCTCGGCCCTCCTTTGCCCGCGCAGCCACTGCCCCTGACCTCAGACCTGGGGTAGCTCCTCTTGGCCACTCCTGTGCCAATGCAGCCTGGCAGTCTCGGTCGCTGCCCCTGACCTTGGTAGCTCCTCTCTGCCGCACTTATGTGCGATCTGTCACAGCCGGCACGCTTCTGCGCGGTCCATCACAGCCGGAGACGTATATATGTATGTATATATTCAAAATATATTCCCACATGCATCACACGCACTGTGCTAAGTCGCTTCAGTCGTGTCCCACAGTTTGCGACCCCAGTGACTGTAGCCCCTCAGGCCTCTCTGTCCCTGGAATTCTCTAGGCAAGAATACTGGAGTGGGTTGCCAAGCCCTTCTGCAGGGAATCTTCCAGACCCAGGGTTTGTACTAGCATCTCCTTGTAGCTCCTGCATTGTAATCAGATTCTTTACCACTGAGCCACTGGAAAGCTGTATGCATCACACATGCCCCAGGAAAAGCACAGAAACATTCAAATGAGGTCACTACAAGGATACACAGGGAAGTAGCCAACACTGCATGGTCTTCCTATACAGGACTGGGGAATGGCCTTCAGCACGTAATTTTTTCCTCAGACATGTATTACTTATTAAATATTTTAAATAAGTAAGTAGATGTTTAATATCAATATTCTGCATATAAATAGGCATTCCATGACATTTATATCTGTAATGTTTAAAGTGATAGTTTATTAAACTTCTACTTTGAATTGTTGTTTCACAGGATACACGAAGGACACAAGACCACCTAAAACAAATGACATGATTATGCAGGTTAAACATTGGACAACTGCAGACAACAGATACCCTGTTTTTTCTTTCTCACAAATAAACTCCAAGTGGAAAGGTGGAGGCAGATTTAATGACTTGCAATATTATAAAGACATATAACCCAAACACAAAATGAATGGAATTTACTAGGATCCTGATTTGGGAAAACAAAAAATAAAATACAAATAATACACAGATGTATTTCAAGGTTTAATAGATACTCCTTGGTGTTAATGAACATCTAGTATTTAAGGATATATAAATGTTGGTTAGTAATTTTAGAGAGCAACTCATTTAAATTTAAATATTGAATTGTATTCTAAAGACACAACAAGATATCTGGAAATTGCTTTCCAATATATTAAGGTTAATGAGGAATTGCATGGTAGCATAAGAAATAAGGCTGACCATGAGATAATAATAATTTTTATAAAATTCACTAATAAATATTCAGAGACTCATTTATATTGTAGTTCTATGCTCCTATCTGTGGGAAATTTTTAGGGAGCAAAAAAATGAACTTCAGTAATTAATGACAAATACTAAAGTTATAGGAAAAGCAATAGGTATTTTGCTTTCTGGGATCTCTGGCTAGTGAGTGAAACACCATGGGAGAAGAACTCTACATTTCACACACGAGCATTACATGGAGAACCTTGTGTGAGTTGCTGACTAACTCCCAGCTCAGTGAGTTGAGACTAGTCTTACTATACTCAGAGCTGTCAAAGCTGGAAGGCAGGAGAAATTTTCCCTGACTAAAGGAAACCAAATATGCAATCTTCACATTTTACAACTTTTCTAATAAACCAGATGTGATCTCACTCTTTGTAAAGCCTGGCCCTTCCCAACCTGCAGGCTCACCTTCCAGGACTGAGCCCAGCCCATTTTCTCCGTATATAAGCCGCTGCCGGGAACCTCCTCTTACAGACCTGCTCCTCTCAGCTCTGCACTGCACCCCTTGCTCCTTCCTCAGTCTCTGCTTCTTCAGGAACCATGTCTTGCAAATCCACCGTGAAGACCCAAAGCATCAGCCGCAGGGGCTTCAGTGCAGGCTCAGCCAGAGTCCCTGGGGTGTGCCGCTCTGGCTTCAGCAGCGTGTCCATGTCCCGCTCCAGGGGCAGTGGCGGCCTTGCTGGAGTGTGTGGAGGAGCTGGCTTTGGCAGCCGCAGCCTCTATGGCCTGGGGGGCTCCAAGAGGATCTCCATCGCAGGGGGCAGCTGTGCCATCGGTGGTGGCTATGGGGGCAGAATTGGAGCTGGCTATGGCTTCGGAGGTGGAGCTGGGAGTGGATTTGGTTTTGGTGCTGGGGCTGGTAGTGGCTTTGGGCTCGGTGGTGGAGCTGGCTTCGGAGGTGGCTTCGGTGGTCCTGGCTTCCCTGTGTTCCCCGCTGGAGGCATCCAAGAGGTCACTGTCAACCAGAGTCTCCTGACTCCCCTCAACCTTCAAATTGACCCCACCATCCAGCGAGTGAGGACTGAGGAGCGGGAGCAGATCAAGACCCTCAACAACAAGTTTGCCTCCTTCATTGACAAGGTGAGCTGGGAGCATCTGCCCCAAGGAGGGTTGCAGTGTCCAAGAGAGACAACTAAGAGACCTGTTCTACCAGAGGGGAGACTCGGGGAGAGGAGGATGGGACTCAGGCTAGCTCTCCACTGGGTTGCAGGACAGGCTACATGTGGACCCCAGGCAGAAGGTGATGGAAATCATTTATAACTACTCATCCCTCACGTGGCCCCATTCCTGCCAAGGAAATAGTCACAGTTCT
This sequence comes from Tragelaphus eurycerus, assembly GCA_935064755.1. Taxonomy (NCBI): domain Eukaryota; kingdom Metazoa; phylum Chordata; class Mammalia; order Artiodactyla; family Bovidae; genus Tragelaphus; species Tragelaphus eurycerus. Next base: position 29,001,448 of record CAKXYN010000010.1, on the reverse strand, counting down.
TGACAATCTTGAAGGAAAGAACAGAAAATAAGAGAATGCAACGCGATGGCTTGATCTTCTGGTCTAAGAAAGTTAAAAGTGTATTGCAGTGGAAACTGCATTTCAGTCATAGATGGATGCTGGATGGAGGAAAGAAAGCAAAAAACAAGAGGGAATTTGAGGAAAGACAACTCAAGTATATATCCATAGGAATACTCACCTGTAGAACCAGAAAATGAGCCTTAAGGGACTTTGTATCAGCCGAATTCATGCACTATATGGGAAACAAGATTAAACCCAACCATTAATAGACGTGGAATCTAATCATTAGATTATAAACATCTGAGCATTTGCTTTGTAAAAGCTGTGTGCAATAGGAGAAAAATGCTATGATAAAGTACATTTGTGCTTGTTCTTGTCACGAGGAAGACAGGAAGGGTTGAAAGTCACTGAGTGAAGGTCTCCATAAGTGAGAGGGAGGGAACATCTGACAGCTCCCTGGGGAAACTTGGCCATGAGATCTGTGTGGTGTGAAGCTAGAGTCAGGGGAGCAGAACTGTCAGCCTCTGTACAGGCTCTGGAGCAGCCCAGCACCATGGCACCACCACATCGGCCTGGGGACTTGTCAACTCACACATAACCATCTTGTCTTCCTGCAGGTCCGATTCCTGGAACAGCAGAACAAGGTCCTGGACACCAAGTGGACCCTGCTGCAGGAGCAGGGCACCAGGACCGTGAGGCAGAACCTGGAGCCTTTGTTCGAGCAGTACATCAACAACCTCAGGAGACAGCTGGAGAGTATCCTTGGGGAGAGAGGCCGCCTGGACTCAGAGCTCAGGGGGATGCAGGACACGGTGGAGGACTTCAAGAACAAGTGAGTGACAGGAGAGAAAACACCTTAGATTCCTGAAGCCCACACTTCGGTCTGTTAGATGACCTGGTCCAAATGAGGGCATGATTCTTAATAAAACATGTCAATAGACATGACATTACAGTTGTTACTAAACACAAACCCTGAAGAACAAAAGGGCCGTAAAACTTGAATGGGAAGAGTAACGGAATAAAGAAATTAGAAACCACAAATTATAACCTTTAGGCTTATTGACAAAAGTCTCATTTGTATATATCCATTCTGGAAAGTGGAGATCCCAGGCTGCTTTTTCTTGTATCATCTTCACCCCTGACTCAATTGGATTTTATTCCTTTTAATTCCAGATACGAAGATGAAATCAACAAACGCACAGCAGCAGAGAATGAGTTTGTGAAGTTGAAGAAGGTGAGACTGAGTCAGATCAGGGGTTCATGCTCCTTTCCTGAAGGAGAGGATTCTGAGAAAAGAATCACTGAGGAGACAAAAACAGGAGCAGACTATGTAGGAGGGCTTATCTGATCCCAGGCTGTTTGCTTCTTCCCCAGGATGTGGATCTTGCCTACATGAACAAGGTTGAACTACAAGCCAAGGTAGACGCTCTCACAGATGAGATCAACTTCCTGAGAACCTTCTATGATGCTGTAAGTATCTCTCCACATTCTGTTTTATTGCCTTTAAAGAGATTTGTGAAGAGTGGAATATCTTTGGTCTAGGTACCTCTGTAAACATCATGACCAAAGATGATCAGATGATCTCTTGCTCTGCAGGAACTGGCTCAGATGCAAACCCACATCTCAGACACTTCTGTGGTCCTCTCCATGGACAACAACCGCAACCTGGACCTGGACAGCATCATCGCTGAAGTCAAAGCCCAATATGAGGAGATCGCTCAGAGGAGCCGGGCTGAGGCTGAGTCCTGGTACCAGTCCAAGGTGAGTGGTGAGGCAGCAGCTGATGAAGAATCCCTGTGCCTCCTCTGTGAACATCAGTGAGGCTGTAGACTTCAGTGGGGAAACTACAACTAAGAAGTGGGGCACCTCTCAGGGTAGACCTTTTGGGTAATTATGCCCGAGTCTCATAGGTCAAAGAACCCAAGTTAGGATGAAAGCTAATGTAGATCAAGGTGAGTGACCTTTGTTTTAGCTTTATTTCAACGTTGACTCTCAGCAAGAGTACAGAACATTGCTTGTCCTGAAGAGAACCAGTCAGTCAGTGGTCTTACCAAGGATGGTGTGTGATGGGTGAAGAGCGTCAATGACCTAGTAACACCAGTTTTCTTTAAATGTCTTATGGAAAACCATTAGATTCTATTTTGCAAATCTTGATTAGTGTCCTGTGACGCCCATGGACACCCCCCTTGTCTCCCTCTGTTCATAGTATGAGGAGCTGCGGGTTACGGCAGGCAGACACGGGGATGACCTGCGCAACACCAAGCAGGAGATCTCTGAGATCAACCGTGTGATCCAGAGGCTGAGATCTGAGATCGACCACGTCAAGAAGCAGGTACAGTGGGGACCATGGAAGAGAAACACATCCTTTCCTTCCTAGACCATCAGGTATCATCAACCATCATGTGTGAAATTTCTGGGAACCCAGGGAAAAGTAGGGAGAGAAGGACATGTATTTCCTCTCTGGGAGAGATTCCCCAGGTTAGAAAGATGGAGCCCAACTCAAGAGCAGGAAACAAACTCAAGATAGGCCGAATCTCTACTGGTCACTGGGACAAAGATACAGTCTACAGGCATTGAAATGAGATTCCACAAGGGGAGTGATTGAGTTGATAATTCAAGATGCAAGTTGACAAAGAAGAGTTTAGGACAGAAAGTGTGGAAATGAATGCTGCAAATATGCTCAGATTCATTATAAAAAGAATCTGAGAAAAGACACAGGAAAAATCAGGGTTGTCCAAAACTGTGAAGAGGAAGGAAGGCAAAGGCTCGACAGCTTAAGATGAAATCATCTCCTCCCTGAGGATGTTTGTGGCTTTCTATAAGTTATTGTACATCCACATGAACTTACCCAAACTGTCAACATTCAACACAAGTCAGTGGGCCCATTTCTTCCTTTGTCCCCTGGTCTTTGGTCTGCTGTGGTATCTTCCAGCCCCATCATCATTAGGGTGGTTAACATAGAAGGGAATAGAATTTCTTAAGGTGCTCCTAGTATAGTTAAGGTTTGCAGCACAGAAAAACTGGACAAAACAAATCAAACCTCCTTTTCCATGATATCTGGGCTCTAGAGCTCTTCCTCACTGGGAAAGTAGAACTACGTTTCCTCTCCCCTGGAGTCCAGATTCAGGTTCCTCTGCCCTCCTCCCCTCTAGTGCGCCAGCCTGCAATCCGCCATCGCCGACGCCGAGCAGCGTGGGGAGCTGGCCCTCAAGGATGCCAGGAGCAAGCTGGTTGACCTGGAGGACGCCCTGCAGAAGGCCAAGCAGGACATGGCCCGGCTGCTGAAGGAGTACCAGGAGCTCATGAATGTCAAGCTGGCCCTGGACGTGGAGATCGCCACCTACAGGAAGCTGCTGGAAGGCGAGGAGTGCAGGTGAGTAACTCACACAGCCTCCGCAACCATCTGGCTGCATCTCCAAGAAGTCCTGCCAGTGAGCCCAAGTGGAAGGCGCTCTAGTGGTGCTCACAGTGCTACTCCCAGGAGAGCACTGAGAAGGCAGGCTCCTGGGGACTCTCCTCACACGGAGGTTTCCCATGCGGGGCCAGCTGTGCCTCTGGGTCTCATCATGGCTGTGTCTTCTCTCTCCTAGGCTGAGTGGGGAAGGCGTTGGACAAGTCAACATCTGTAAGTACCTTCACCTGCCCCATCCCTTGCCCTTGTGTCCCTCTGACTGGACTCTGTGTGGCAGAGTGAGCTCACCATCTTGTCCTGCCCTTGTCCCTTTGCCTCCACAGCCGTGGTGCAGTCCACTGTCTCTGGTGGCTATGGTGGTGCTGGTGGCTATGGTGGTGCCAGCGGCCTCGGCAGTGGCTTAGGCGTGAGTGGAGGAAGTGGCTACTCCTACAGCAGCGGTCACAGCGTTGGAGGTGGCTTCAGTTCTGGCAGTGGCAGAGCCATAGGGTGTGGCTTCGGCTCCTCTGGGGGCAGCAGTTCCACCATCAAATACACCACCACCACCTCCTCCTCCAGCAGGAAGAGCTACAAGCACTGATGTCCTGTCATGGGCTCAAGCTCCCACAATGTCTCAGGCTCCCTCTCCAGTTTCACCGCCCTCTCCTCTAGTTGCTTCCTGTCTTCTACTCTCTTCACCTCTTACTTTAATTTAGAACTGAAGTTATTGAGTGCCTTCATCTCCCTCTGCCAATACCTGCTCTAAATGAGCTTCCACTGTTCACCATCAAAAATTAACTACTTGGTCCTAGTCCAGACAGGGAATCCTCCTTGCTTTCCACTGGCCCAGGAAGTCCCGTCTCAGAGGTGTTGTGTTCCTCCATTTCAGTGACTGTGAAAGCAGAAGTGACTGGTTCTTTGATGTACAGGGCCTGTATCTCTGTGTTGCTTCCTCTGCTCTTTGCTCACTTGTATTGCTAAATAAAGCAGATTTATCACATAATGTGTGGTTTCACATAGCTTTTCTTTGTCGCCAATGGATCTTGAGGTTTTCATCTGATAAATGCTTTCTCAGGAGTAAAGCATACTCCCAGTCCCCGTGTGCTTCACTCTCCTCCTTTAGAGAACTTCAACAGATAGCAATTTAACATCCTGATGCCAGCAGTCCTCCAAGAACAGCTTGGCATGTGGAGTGGGAGGGATCTGGGTCCATTATAGTAAAGTCTGGTTTTACTGCTCACATTAGGTCTAAGCAGTTTAGTTTCTCTGACTTGTCTCTATGATTCTACCTCCTTCTGCCACAGTAGTCATCCATATTCCTCAGAGAATCATATTACAGTCTAATTAGATCATAAGAACATTGACCAGAGTGTAAGATGTCTGATTTATATTTTAAATTGCCTTATGACCATAAGCCTGACGACATGTATCAGGTGTAATTTAAAAGTATATACTTCTGAACTGAAAGTATGCTTTTAGCAATGTATCCTGAGGAAACAGTACAAATGCAAGAACTTGTACTTCTGGGATATGAATCCCAATAAAGTTTCACCTGGGAAATAATGGAAACATTGGTTAATTTCCAGGATCTACAGACTCAGAAACAAAATGCAGGTGCTGATTTTTTAAGTATGGAGACAAAATAGGAATGGGAAGGCCTTTTCCTCACCCCAAAAGCCTCTCACAGAGACTCAAAGAGGTCAAGTCTTTTCCACTCCAAAGACATGGCCTTGCATTCTCTCTCAGCTATGTCTTGGCTTCCTTTGACTTTCTGAATGGGTAAGGAAATCTCATGATACAGTGCAAGGTTGGTCTGAGAGTCAGGCAGTGTTCCTGAGATTTAGTAATTGTTTCCAGTCTGTTTTGTCAGCAGCCCTAATCTCAGATGACATCTCTGGAGAATCCACCTAATACCATGCAAGTTCTCTTCTGAAGAATCGAGGAGATATGTCTGATTCTACAAATGGGGAGGAGTGTATGCAAAGGGGATTCTGGAGCATCTTTCAGCAGCAAAAAGTGAAGAAATAGTCACAGAATACACTGAAAGAGCTATTAGTAGACAAACTGAAACTTCTTGAGTCATACATAAATAGATAAATAAATAATATTTGGATTAAAGTCCAATTATGAAATAATTATTCACATTATCCACATCAACAAAACAGACTGGCAGAGCTCTACAAAACTTTCTAAGTCACGAAGACCAGGAAAATCTGACAAACTGTGTTAAACCAGGGAGGGTCTAAGGAGACACAGGGACTAAATGAAACATAGTTATTAAGGAAAACATTAAGGCAAGGGGTTCAAAGTATCTTCTATATTTTTTACTAATTTTCATACAAAATTATAAAACAAGCAAGGTAAAGAAAGAGACAAAGTCACAAAGAAACGGAAAGACAGTTGGAGGCACAGAGATACAGAGAAATCATTGAATGGCAAATGATAAAACAATAATATTGACAATCTCATGTTGATTTTAACTCCAGTAAACTGTATTTTTTTAATCTGTGCACTTCCTAAATGTTTTGATGTTGAACCTTGTTATTTCAAAAGAGAAAGTGTGTTCCCCATGATGTCCTCACTGTATGACATCTGAAATTAAATGTGGTTACTATTTTGGTATTAAGGAAGAAAAGGTTCAATCTCTTGATTAACATGCATGAGATTAAAACTTTCAGATTGATTTCTTTTGCTCTTTGAGGGCTGAATAGGAAGAAACATTTTTTCTATTGAAACAGTAAAGTCTTGTTTTTGAAGTAAGGAAGGACTAGGCAGTACCAAAGGTTGCTAGATACTGGATTTGACTCCTAAGGAGGCTAGTCAATTGCTTCCTCCAGTATGGGGTCAAGGTACCTGGAAAATACAGAAAATACACCTTTTTCATAACAATCTCAAATAGAAGAACTTTTCCTACTTAGAAGCTATATCCAAAGTTCACCTTACCTGAATCCTCTGTGATCCAGGATGATCACTTGTGAGCCATACAAGGTAGATTCTAGCTATGTTGGCTAGAATCCTCAGCACAGACTCATGAATGACATCACAGTTCGTGGCGGCACAGGCTGTGGCACAAGCAGAAGAGGGAACATTTCCAAAGGTCCTGAGAGCAGACTGGTCTTCTCTGCCCATTGCATGCCCCAGGAGGCATTCCCTACAGACTCTCTGCTAACTAACTCTTCATCATACTTGTCCTTGAGAATAGCTAACAGTAGACCTCAGGATGGGAGGAAAAAGGTGTTGAAGACTCCATCTTTGAGAGAAACTGGATATCTTGGACCATGACTTTCTCTAGGTCATCTCTTCTCTTCAAGGCTGTCACCTTGAAGACTCCAGGGATGTCCCTTCAACACTAGAAAGGGAGTTCAGTTCAGTCCCTCAGTCGTGTCCGACTCTTTGCGACCCCATAAATCACAGCACACCAGGCCTCCCTGTCCATCACCAACTCCTGGAGTTCACTCAAATTCATGTCCATCTAGTCTGTGATGCCATCCAGCAATTTCATCCTCTGTTGTCCCCTTCTTCTCCTGCCCCCAACCCCTCCCAGCATCAGGGCCTTTTCCAATGAGTCAACTCTTCGCATGAGGTGACCAAAGTATTGGAGTTTCAGCTTCAGCATCAGTCCTTCCAATGAACACCCAGGACTGAGCTCCTTTAGGACGGACTGGTTGGATCTCCTTGCAGTCCAAGGGACTCTCAAGACTCTTCTCCAACATCACAATTCAAAAGCATCAATTCTTTGGCGCTCAGCTTTCTTCACAGTCTAACTCACATCCATACATGACCACTGGAAAAGCCATAGCCTTGACTAGACAGACCTTTATTGGCAAAGTAATATCTCTGCTTTTCAATATGCTATCTAGGTTGGTCATAACTTTCCTTCCAAGGAGTAAGCGTCTTTTAATTTCATGGCTGCAGTCAACATCTGCAGTGATTTTGGAGCCCAGAAAAATAAAGTCTGACAATGTTTCCACTGTTTCCCCATCTATCTGCCATGAAGTGATGGGACCAGATGCCATGATCTTAGTTTTCTGAATGTTGAGATTTAAGCCAATTTTTTCACTCTCCTCTTTCACTTTCATCAAGAGGCTTTTTAGTTCCTTTTCACTTTCTACCATAAGGGTGGTGTCACCTGCATATCTGAGGTTATTGATATTTCTCCTGGCAATCTTAATTCCAGCTTGGGCTTCTTCCACCCCAGCATTTCTCATGATGTACTCTGCATAGAAGTTAAATAAGCAGGGTGACAATATACAGCCTTGACGTACTCCTTTTCCTATTTGGAACCAGTCTTTTGTTCCATGTCCAGTTCTAACTGTTGCTTCCTGACCTGCATATAGGTTTCTCACGAGGCAGGTCAGGTGGTCTGGTATTCCCATCTCTTTCAGAATTTTCCACAGTTTATTGTGATCCACACAGTCAAAGGCTTTGACATAGTCAATAAAGCAGAAATAGATGTTTTTCTGGAACTCTCTTGCTTTTTCCATGATTCAGCAGATGTTGGCAATTTGATCCCTGGTTCCTCTGTCTTTTCTAAAACTAGCTTGAACATCTGGAAATTCGCGGTTCACATACTGCTGAAGCCTGGCTTGGAGAATTTTGGGCATTACTTTACTAGCATGTGAGATGAGTGCAATTGTGTGGTAGTTTGAGCATTCTTTGGCATTGCCTTTCTTTGGGACTGGAATGAAAAGTGACCTTTTCCAGTCCTGTGGCCACTGTTGAGTTTTCCAAATTTGCTGGCATATTGAGTGCAGCACTTTCACATCATCTTTCAGGATTTGAAATAGCTCCACTGGAATTCCATCACCTCCACTAGCTTTGTTCATAGTGATGCTTTCTAAGGCCCACTTGACTTCTTCACATTCCAGGATGTCTGGCTCTAGGTGGGTGATCACATCATCGTCATTATCTGGGTCTTGAAGCTCTTTTTTGTACAGTTCTTCTGTGTATTCTTGCCACCTCTTCTTAATATCTTCTGCTTCTGTTAGGTTCATGCCATTTCTGTCCTTTATCGAGCCCATCTTTGCATGAAATGTTCCCTTGGTATCTCTAATTTTCTTGAAGAGATCTCTAGTCTTTCCCATTCTGTTGTTTTCCTCCATTTCTTTGCACTGATTGCTGAGGAAGGCTTTCTTATCTCTCCTTGCTATTCTGTGGAACTCTGCATTCAGATGCTTATATCTTTCCTTTTCTCCTTTGCTTTTTGCTTCTCTTCCTTTCATAGCTATTTGTAAGGCCTCCCCAGACAGCCATTTTGCTTTTTTGCATTTCTTTTCCATGGGGATGGTCTTGATCTCTGTCTCTTGTACAATGTCATGAACCTCCATTCATAGTTCATCAGGCACTCTGTCAGATCTAGTCCCTTAAATCTATTTCTCACTTCCACTGTATAATCATAAGGGATTTGATTTAGGTCACACCTGAATGATCTAGTGGTTTTCCCTACTTTCTTCAATTTAAGTCTGAATTTGGCAATAAGGAGTTCATGGTCTGAGCCACAGTCAGCTCCCAGTCTTGTTTTTGTTGACTGTATAGAGCTTCTCCATCTTTGGCTGCAAAGAATGTAATCAATCTGATTTTGGTGTTGACCATCTGGTGATGTCCATGTGTAGAGTCTTCTCTTGTGTTGTTGGAGGAGGGTGTTTGCTATGACCAGTGCGTTCTCTTGGCAAAACTCCATTAGCCTTTGCCCTGCTTCTTTCCATACTCCAAGGCCAAATTTGCCTGTTACTCCAGGTGTTTCTTGACTTCCTACTTTTGCATTCCAGTCCCCTGTAATGAAAAGGACATCTTTTTTGGGTGTTAGTTCTAAAAGGTCTTGTAGGTCTTCATAGAACCATTCAACTTCAGCTTGTTCAGCATTACTGGTTGGGGCATAGGCTTGGGTTATTGTGATATTGAATGGTTTGCCTTGGAAATGAACAGAGATCATTCTGTTGTTTTTGAGATTGCATCCAAGTACTGCATTTCAGACCCTTTTGTTGACCATGATGGCTACTCCATTTCTTCCATTTCTTCTAAGGGATTCCTGCCCACTGTATAGAGCTTCTCCATCTTTGGCTGCAAAGAATGTAATCAATCTGATTTTGGTGTTGACCATCTGGTGATGTCCATGTGTAGAGTCTTCTCTTGTGCTATTGAAAGTAGCAGTGGGAAATCATCCTCTCTTGTCTTATAGTAGATATAATGGTCATCAGAGTTAAATTCACCCATTCCAGTCCATTTTAGTTCGCTGATTCCTAGAATGTCGACATTCACTCTTGCCATCTCTTGTTTGACCACTTCCAATTTGCCTTGATTCATGGACCTGAAATTCCAGGTTCCTATGCAATACTGCTCTTTACAGCATCGGACCTTGCATCTATCACCAGTCGCACCCACAGCTGGGTATTCTTTTTGCTTTGGCTCCATCCCTTCATTCTTTCTGGAGTTATTTCTCCACTGATCTCCAGTAGCAATTGGGCACCTACCAACCCCGGGAGTTCCCCTTTCAGTATTCTATTATTTTGCCTTTTCATATTGTTCATGGGGTTCTCAAGGCAAGAAAACTGAAGTAGTTTGCCATTCCCTTCTCCAGTGGACCACATTTTGTCAGACCTCTCCACCATGACCCTCCTGTCTTGGGTGGCCCCACACGGCATGGCTTAGTTTCACTGAGTTAGACAAGGCTGTAGTCCATGTGATCAGATTGGCTAGTTTTCTGTGATTATGATTTCAGTGTGTCTGCCATCTGATGCCCTCTCGCAACACCTACCGTCTTACTTGGGTTTTTCTTACCTTGGATATGGGGTATCTCTTCAATGGCTGCTCCAGCAAAGCACAGCCACTGGTCCTTACCTTGGACGAGAGATATCTCCTCATGGCCGCCCCTCTTGACCTTGGACTTAGGGTCGCTCCTCTTGGCCACTGCCCTTGACCTCAGATGTAGGGTAGCTCCTCTGAGCCGCTCTTGTGCCGACGCAGCAGAAAGGGAGTAGCAGTGGGAAACCATCCTCTTTCATCTTAGAGGCTGCTGCTGCTGCTGCTGCTAAGTCACTTCGAGGCAGGTCCACTCAAATGTGTCATTTTCTCCAATGCTCTTATTGTCCCCAGTCTTCTCATGCAACTGTAGTGGCCCCTTTTTGAAGTACATTGCCATCCATATCTGCACTTCCTCACTTAAGAAACTTGTCTCCAACCAATGAAATAATGGAAAATCTTTTTTTCCTGCTTCTATTTGCAACCACAAGGCTAGAGTTAATCTGGATTCTCATATTTTTGTGAAAGGGAAAGATACTCAGCTGTGTCCAACTCTTTGCAACCCCATGGGCTACATAGTCCATGGAATTCTCCAGTCTGGAATACTGGAGTGGGTAGCCTTTCCCTTCTCCAGGGGAATCTTCCCAACCCAGGGATAGAACCCAGGTCTCCTACATTGCAGGCAGATTCTTTACCAGTTGAGCCACTAGGGAAGCCCAAGAATGACCTATCCCTTTTCCAGTGGATTTTCCTGACCCAAGTATCAAAATGGGTCTCCTGCATTGCAGCCCGATTCTTTACCAACTGAGCTATCAGGGAAGCCCAGATAACAGGTTTGTTGTAGGACAGAGCGAATAAGGAATACGCCATTCAGAGCTAAACTTTTCAGATATAGTAAAAAAAAAAAAAAAAAAAATACAGTTGTAAAATCATCCTATAATCTCCCATTTGAATTTGAAATATATCTACAAAATTCTTATTTAAGTATTTTCTAATATGTTTTCACATATTTCTAGATCTGTATTTTGAAAAGACTTCAAACCTAGAACCCAGTAACAATGAACATCCATAGCAAACAAATTCTAGTTTATAAATATCACTTCCCAAAAAAAGGCACCTCAGCTACTCACAGAAATGACTGATTCCATGTTTGCTGCAAGGTAAGTACAAGATAACTTGAGACTTCTCGTCCTTGTCAACAAAGAAGCTTTCAGAACCCAATGGGGCCCTGTCAAAAGGACCCAGAAGAAAATCTGAAGAACTCAAGTGGGGCAAAATGGGACAGTTTAAGTACCCAAAAGGTTTAATGCCTGCATTGGACAGAAACACATTGAAGACGTTTTTTCAACTGTGGATTTACAATCATACAAAACCAAAATAACAAACAAACAAAACTTCTTCAATTATATTTGGAAATTATGGTGGTCCCAATTCACTGTTATGAAAATTACAAAATTATAAGAAAGAAGCACTTATTCTGCCTTTCCTGTCTGAATAAAATACATATTAAGTACTATCTAAAAAGTAAACAATAAAGATTTCTTCTTTACAGATGACTCCCAATTGATAAATGAGGAGGAGAGATGTTAAATTCAAAATTACAAATTTGCAACCTCTAATGAATAATCAATGTGGGACTTAACCAATGAATGGTAAAATATTAGATGACAAATTTATTTGTCACTTTTTAATGGAGGGATAAGGATGGAACTACAGCTCTACTACAGATCTGTCAATATCACTGAACTGAACAACTAGTATCACGTGCTTCCCAAGCTGAGGCAATATGGGCACACAGGGCCAACTGGGACATAATCTTACCTGAAACAATGGGCAAAGTCTAATTAACTCATGTAACTACTATATAAGGAGAAAGCAATGGCACGCCACTCCAGTACTCTTGCCTGGAAAATCCCATGGATGGAGGAGCCTGGTAGGATGAAGTCCATGAGGTCACTAAGAGTCGGACATGACTGAGCGACTTCACTTTCACTTTTCACTTTCATGTATTGGAGAAGGAAATGGCAACCCACTCCAGTGTTCTTGCCTGGAGAATCCCAGGGACGGGGGAGCCTGGTGGGCTGCTGTCTATGGGGTTGCACAGAGTCGGACATGACTGAAGTGACTTAGGAGCAGCAGCAGCAGCAACTACTACATAGGAAAAACTGGGGTTAGAAGTTATGTGGCACCAACAGGAAACAACGAACCAAATCAAGTGTAGACATACTAGAGAAAAAAACAATTTTTCTACAAATCAGTGGTGTTAAAAAGGGATCTATTACAGTATGAAAGAATCTTAAGAGACCCAAGAATCTAGTTAGGATGTTGCTTCTAGTAAACCAGCATAAAAAGACATCTTGAAATAATCAGAGAAGTGTGGACATAAATGGACATTCAGTTTCATTATGAAGCAACTGTTGCTACAGATACAAAACTTAAACAGTTAGATTAAAAAGTCATCCTTTCTTAGGCATGCTTGCAAATACTGACAATTGAAATGACTTAATGTCTTAATTTTCTTGACAATACATCAACAAAAAAGTAGAAGATTTCAGTAAAAGAAGTAGGGGAATTAGATGAGAGAATACTGAGAAATATGGATAAGTGTTTAATCTGGGTGATTGGTACATGGCTGTTTACATACTATTCTCTCTCATGGTATCCACTGGACTTCCAATGATATAAATTTTGATTAAACAGTAAAGGAGGTTGTTCCACTGAGAAGGACACTAATATATTTGGGAATGAAATTTCTGATGATGGTAAATCTGATGTATCGTAGACAACTTTCACATGACCCCATCAGGCTCAGGAGAGGGGCCCTGAGCAATGATGTCTTCACTGAACCCAATAGTTTCCATGCAGTGCAAGAAAGGAACAGTAATATTTCTAGCAGCAATTACTACTTAATATTTTAAATGCTATGTGTTTTAAATATAAATATATGAATGGGAAACTTCTGAATGTAGCTGAAATGGTGGCATCTTTCTTTCTTAGAAATTGCCTTGAACCAAACAAGGAGAACAAGAATCATAAAAGTAATCTCCACCCTCAGCCACCAAAAGGAAAACATCTTACATTCCTTCAATTTAAAAAAAAAAAAAAAAGAATACAAAATCCTTCCTACGGACAGAGAGAAAACAATCACAGATGTTGGGAAAACTCAGAGAGAAGATGTCTTCAATGCACAGCTCAGAAAATCCAGTGAAGAACACTCTCGAAAACAGACGGATCAAAACTAAACAATGTGGGAAACACAGAAGAACACTACACAAAGCTAACCCTGAGGTCTCCCGTTGCCAGGCACCTATGACTCATGCAACTCCTACTGCGTGAATGTGAAGAACACGTCCTCAGGTGCGTATCCAAGAATCGAAGAATCAGTCTTTGCAACAGTCAGAAGTGGGTGTGTGGGCTATAGACAGAGCCTATTTGCGCTGAAGTTTCAAGACACAGGGAAGGCAGGGTTGAGTAAGGAATCAGAGGCAATGCCTATTGGCAGCTTGTTGTTGGAGAAGCAAAGAAAACTAAGACTGAACTGTGAGCCACTCTGCAGACATCTTCCTTGGCTTGGATGAATTAAAATTAAAAGAACTATTTACACAGCCTGTGTCCTACTGAGAATTCCTGTTATTCTGGTTGTGGCCTGGCCTCTCCTCCCAGAAGACTGTCTGTAAAGGCAAGTCCAGAAGGATCTCAAATCATTCAGAGATGAGCCCTCATTAGGAAGGAACCATTCCAGGACCCACAAAGGACACTTAACATGAAAGCCAACAAATAAACAAGCAAACAAAAAACACAAGGAAAAGGAAAAGCAGGAGGCACTTAGAAAACATTCAATAGCAAGAAGTCACGGTTAAGTATTTCCTAAGAGGCAATGAAACAAACATAATGAAATAATAAAGCCAAGGGGCAATAGAGTGAGAAATAGAAGATTAAAATATTAGCTGGCAAACTGCAGATAAGTAGTAGAGAAAAAAATAAAGCCATTGTGGAAATGAAGGCCAGGCTGAAAACAGCACAAGGCCTTGCTGATGCACAACAATGAATCACAGGTAAAGGTGAAGAAAACAACCCATAGGAAATGGCACTCAGAGAATGCTGCATGAGAACCGAGAGAGAACAGAGATATGGGAGACAAAGTACATATACCATAAGCATAATTGTAAAAGAGTATATATATATCTCATATATATGTATATATTCAATATATATTCTCACATGCTTCACACATGCCCTAGGAGAAGCACAGAAATATTTAAGTGAGGTGACTACAAGGATACACAGGGAATGGTAACATCTTTACCTATCTTACTATATACGACTGGGAATGGCCTTGAGCATGTAATTCATGTATTACTTATTTAATATTTTAAAATGAATAAGTCGATGTGTAAATATCAATATTATGTATATAAATAGGCATTCTGACATTTATATCTGTAATGTTTAAAGAGATAGCATATTAAGCTTCTAATTTGAACTGTCAGTTCATAGGATACAAGAAAGACTTGAGACTTCCTTAAAGATGACATGATGATGCAAATTAACACTCCCACACTGGACAACAGAAAAACATAAATAAAACCATTTCTCTCTTTTTTTTTTTTTCACAAATAAACTGCAAGTGGAAAGGTGGAGGCAGATTTAATGACCTGCAATATTATAAAAATATAATACATTAAATATATCACCCAAACACAAGATTTATGGAACTTATTAGAATCCTGATTTGGAAAAGCAAGACATAAAATATAAATAACAAAAACAGACTTTTCCAAGATTGAATAAATACTTCTGGATGTTAATGAACATCTAAGTATTAAGGATATATAAAGGGTATGTGTAAAAGAGCACATTTGTATCCTAAAGATAAAAGAAGATATTTGGGAACTGCTTTTCAGTATATTAGAGTTGATAGGGAATTGCATGAGAGTGTAGAGGATATAAAACTGACCATAAGAAATTAATTTTTATAAAATCCAGTGATAGGCATATAGAGACACATTTATATTGCAAATCTACATACCTACCTGTGGGAAATTTTGAGGAAAGCAAAAAAAGTCATGTTTAACTTCTGTAATTAAGGACAAACATAATAATTATTATTATAGGAAGAGCTAGGCTATTTTGCTCTCCAGGATTTCTGGCTGGTGGGTGAAATACCAGGGCAGAAGAGCCTCAGTACATTTCACACATGAGCATTACATGAAGAAGCTTTGTGTGAGTTGCTGACTAACTCCCAGCTCAGTGAGTTGAGACTAGTCTTACTATACTCAGAGCTGTCAAAGCTGGAAGGCAGGAGAAATTTTCCCTGACTAAAGGAAACCAAATATGCAATCTTCACATTTCATAACTTTTCTAATAAACCAGATGTGATCTCACTCTTTGTAAAGCCTGGCCCTTCCCAACCTGCAGGCTCACCTTCCAGGACTGAGCCCAGCCCATTTTCTCCGTATATAAGCCGCTGCCGGGAACCTCCTCTTACAGACCTGCTCCTCTCAGCTCTGCACTGCACCCCTTGCTCCTTCCTCAGTCTCTGCTTCTTCAGGAACCATGTCTTGCAAATCCACCGTGAAGACCCAAAGCATCAGCCGCAGGGGCTTCAGTGCAGGCTCAGCCAGAGTCCCTGGGGTGTGCCGCTCTGGCTTCAGCAGCGTGTCCGTGTCCCGCTCCAGGGGCAGTGGCGGCCTCGCTGGAGTGTGTGGAGGAGCTGGCTTTGGCAGCCGCAGCCTCTATGGCCTGGGGGGCTCCAAGAGGATCTCCATCGCAGGGGGCAGCTGTGTTATCGGTGGTGGCTATGGAGGCAGAATTGGAGCTGGCTATGGCTTCGGAGGTGGAGCTGGGAGTGGATTTGGTTTTGGTGCTGGGGCTGGTAGTGGCTTTGGGCTCGGTGGCGGAGCTGGCTTCGGAGGTGGCTTCGGTGGTCCTGGCTTCCCTGTGTGCCCCCCTGGAGGCATCCAAGAGGTCACTGTCAACCAGAGTCTCCTGACTCCCCTCAACCTTCAAATTGACCCCACCATCCAGCGAGTGAGGACTGAGGAGCGGGAGCAGATCAAGACCCTCAACAACAAGTTTGCCTCCTTCATTGACAAGGTGAGCTGGGAGCATCTGCCCCAAGGAGGGTTGCAGTGTCCAAGAGAGACAACTAAGAGACCTGTTCTACCAGAGGGGAGACTCGGGGGAGAGGAGGATGGGACTCAGGCTAGCTCTCCACTGGGTTGCAGGACAGGCTACATGTGGACCCCAGGCAGAAGGTGATGGAAATCATTTATAACTACTCATCCCTCACGTGGCCCCATTCCTGCCAAGGAAATAGTCACAGTTCTTGACAATCTTGAAGGAAAGAACAGAAAATAAGAGAATGCAACGCGATGGCTTGATCTTCTGGTCTAAGAAAGTTAAAAGTGTATTGCAGTGGAAACTGCATTTCAGTCATAGATGGATGCTGGATGGAGGAAAGAAAGCAAAAAACAAGAGGGAATTTGAGGAAAAATAACTCAAGTATATATCCATAGGAATACTCACCTGTAGAACCAGAAAATGAGCCTTAAGGGACTTTGTATCAGCCGAATTCATGCACTATATGGGAAACAAGATTAAACCCAACCATTAATAGACGTGGAATCTAATCATTAGATTATAAACATCTGATATCCCTTTAACAGAGGCATGTGTTTCATAAAAGCTGTGTGCAATAGGAGAAAAATGCTATGATAAAGTACATTTGTGCTTGTTCTTGCCACGAGGAAGACAGGAAGGGTTAAAAGTCACTGAGTGAAGGTCTCCATAAGTGAGAGGGAGGGAACATCTGACAGCTCCCTGGGGAGACTCGGCCATGAGATCTGTGTGGTGTGAAGCTAAAGAGTCAGGGGAGCAGAACTGTCAGCCTCTGTACAGGCTCTGGAGCAGCCCAGCACCATGGCACCACCTCATCGGCCTGGGGACTTGTCAACTCACACATAACCATCTTGTTTCCCTGCAGGTCCGATTCCTGGAACAGCAGAACAAGGTCCTGGACACCAAGTGGACCCTGCTGCAGGAGCAGGGCACCAGGACCGTGAGGCAGAACCTGGAGCCTTTGTTCGAGCAGTACATCAACAACCTCAGGAGACAGCTGGAGAGTATCCTTGGGGAGAGAGGCCGCCTGGACTCAGAGCTCAGGGGGATGCAGGACACGGTGGAGGACTTCAAGAACAAGTGAGTGACAGGCGAGAAAACACCTCCGAAGCCCACACTTCGGTCTGTTAGATGACCTGGTCCAAATGAGGGCATGATTCTTAATAAAACATGTCAATAGACATGACATTACAGTTGTTACTAAACACAAACCCTGAAGAACAAAAGGGCCGTAAAACTTGAATGGGAAGAGTAACGGAGAGTAAAGAAATTAGAAACCACAAATTACAACCTTTAGGCTTATTGACAAAGTCTCATTTGTATATGTCCATTCTGGAAAGTGGAGATCCCAGGCTGCTTTTTCTTGTATCATCTTCACCCCTGACTCAATTGGATTTTATTCCTTTTAATTCCAGATACGAAGATGAAATCAACAAACGCACAGCAGCAGAGAATGAGTTTGTGAAGTTGAAGAAGGTGAGACTGAGTCAGATCAGGGGTTCATGCTCCTTTCCTGAAGGAGAGGATTCTGAGAAAAGAATCACTGAGGAGACAAAAACAGGAGCAGACTATGTAGGAGGGCTTATCTGATCCCAGGCTGTTTGCTTCTTCCCCAGGATGTGGATCTTGCCTACATGAACAAGGTTGAACTACAAGCCAAGGTAGACGCTCTCACAGATGAGATCAACTTCCTGAGAACCTTCTATGATGCTGTAAGTATCTCTCCACATTCTGTTTTATTGCCTTTAAAGAGATTTGTGAAGAGTGGAATATCTTTGGTCTAGGTACCTCTGTAAACATCATGACCAAAGATGATCAGATGATCTCTTGCTCTGCAGGAACTGGCTCAGATGCAAACCCACATCTCAGACACTTCTGTGGTCCTCTCCATGGACAACAACCGCAACCTGGACCTGGACAGCATCATCGCTGAAGTCAAAGCCCAATATGAGGAGATCGCTCAGAGGAGCCGGGCTGAGGCTGAGTCCTGGTACCAGTCCAAGGTGAGTGGTGAGGCAGCAGCTGATGAAGAATCCCTGTGCCTCCTCTGTGAACATCAGTGAGGCTGTAGACTTCAGTGGGGAAACTACAACTAAGAAGTGGGGGGCCTCTCAGGGTAGACCTTTTGGGTAATTATGCCCAAGTCTCATAGGTCAAAGAACCCAAGTTAGGATGAAAGCTAATGTAGATCAAGGTGAGTGACCTTTGTTTTAGCTTTATTTCAATGTTGACTCTCAGCAAGAGTACAGAACATCGCTTGTCCTGAAGAGAACCAGTCAGTCAGTGGTCTTACCAAGGATGGTGTGTGATGGGTGAAGAGTGTCAATGACCTAGTAACACCAGTTTTCTTTAAATGTCTTATGGAAAACCATTAGATTCTATTTTGCAAACTTGATTAGTGTCCTGTGAAGCCCATGGACACCCATCCTTGTCTCCCTCTGGTTCATAGTATGAGGAGCTGCGGGTGACGGCGGGAAGACATGGAGATGACCTGCGCAACACCAAGCAGGAGATCTCTGAGATCAACCGTGTGATCCAGAGGCTGAGATCTGAGATCGACCACGTCAAGAAGCAGGTACAGTGGGGACCATGGAAGAGAATCACATCCTTTCCTTCCTAGACCATCAAGTATCATCAACCATCATGTGGGAAATTTCTGGGAACTGAGGAAAAAGCAAAGAGAGGAGGACATGTCATGGTTGAGTTTCCCCAGGTTGGAGTGATGGAGCCCAACTCAAGAGCAGTAAACAAACTCAGGATAGGATGAATCTCAGCTGGTCAGTGGTTCATACACACAGTCAAGAGGCATCGAAATGAAATTCCATAAGGAGAATGATTGAGTTGGGGATGCAAGACACAAGTTGGCAAAGAAAAGCTCAGGCTAGAAAGTGCAGGGGAAGCATGCTGCAAATATGCTCATACTCAATGTGAAAAAAAATCTGAGAAAAGACACAGGACAAATGAGGTTGTTCAAAAAAATCTGTGAAGTGAAAGGAAGGTGAGGTCTCGAGAGTTTGAGATAAAATCGTCTTTCAGGGAGGATGTTTGTGGTTTTGTATAAGCTATTGTACATCCATGTGAACTTATCCAAAGTTCAACATTCAAAACCAGGCAGTAGGTCTATTTCTCCCCATGTCCCCTGGTCTTCAGTCTTCTGTGGTATCTTCCAGCCCCATCATCATTAGGGTGGTTAACACAGAAGGGAATAGATTTTCTTAAAGGACTCCAAGACTAGTTAAGGTTTGTAGAACGGAGAAATACTGGACAAAACCAATCAAACCTCCTTTTCCACGAGATCTGGGCTCTAGAGCTCTTCCTCACTGGGAAAGTAGAACTACGTTTCCTCTCCCCTGGAGTCCAGATTCAGGTTCCTCTGCCCTCCTCCCCTCTAGTGCGCCAGCCTGCAATCCGCCATTGCCGACGCTGAGCAGCGTGGGGAGCTGGCCCTCAAGGACGCCAGGAGCAAGCTGGCTGACCTGGAGGACGCCCTGCAGAAGGCCAAGCAGGACATGGCCCGGCTGCTGAAGGAGTACCAGGAGCTCATGAATGTCAAGCTGGCCCTGGACGTGGAGATTGCCACCTACAGGAAGCTGCTGGAAGGCGAGGAGTGCAGGTGAGTAACTCACACAGCCTCCGCAACCATCTGGCTCCATCTCCAAGAAGTCCTGCCAATGAGCCCAGTCAGAGGGACACAAGGGCAAGACACAAGAGTGGAAGGCACTCTAGTGGTGGTCACAGTGCTACTCCCAGGAGAGCACTGAGAAGGCAGGCTCCTGGGGACTCTCCTCACACGGAGGTTTCCCATGCGGGGCCAGCTGTGCCTCTGGGTCTCATCATGGCTGTGTCTTCTCTCTCCTAGGCTGAGTGGGGAAGGCGTTGGACAAGTCAACATCTGTAAGTACCTTCACCTGCCCCCATCCCTTGCCCTTGTGTCCCTCTGACTGGACTCTGTGTGGCAGAGTGAGCTCACCATCTTGTCCTGCCCTTGTCCCTTTGCCTCCACAGCCGTGGTGCAGTCCACTGTCTCTGGTGGCTATGGTGGTGCTGGTGGCTATGGTGGTGCCAGCGGTCTCGGCAGTGGCTTAGGCGTGAGTGGAGGAAGTGGCTACTCCTACAGCAGCGGTCACAGCGTTGGAGGTGGCTTCAGTTCTGGCAGTGGCAGAGCCATAGGGTGTGGCTTCGGCTCCTCTGGGGGCAGCAGTTCCACCATCAAATACACCACCACCTCCTCCTCCTCCAGCAGGAAGAGCTACAAGCACTGAAGTCCTGTCATGGGCTCAAGCTCCCACAATGTCTCAGGCTCCCTCTGTTGCTTTGCACTCTCCTCCAGTTGCTTTATCTTTCCTGATTCCTTTTCTTACTTCTTGAATTAAAACTTAAGTTCCTGAGTGTCCTCATCTCCTTTCTCCCGAAACCTGTTGCAAGTGAGCTTCCATTGTTCACCATTGGAAGGTTGCTACTTGGGTCCTACTCCAGACAGGGTAATCCCACTTACTTTCTACTGGCCCAGGAGATCCCATCTCAGAGATGTTGTGTTCCTCCCTTGCAGTGATTTTGAAAGCACAAGTGACTAGTTCTATGATGTACAGGAATGTATCCCTGTGTTGCTTCCTCTGCTCTTTGCTCACTTGTATTGCTAAATAAAGCAGATTTATCATATAATATGTGGTTTCACATAGCCTTTCTTTGTCACCAATGGTTCTTGAAGTTTTCATGTGACAGATGAAGCATACTTCTCAGGCAAGAAGCACACTCCCCACCCCCATGTGCCTCACTCGCTTCCTGTAGAGAACTTCAACAAACAGCAGCTTGGGATACTGATAATCAGCTTTCTCTCACAGATACAATTTAATCCAAATGTTTGGCACGTGTAATGGGAGGACTCTGGTCCAGCATCACGTATACTCTGCTTTTTATTGTTGGGGCCAAGTGTAATCAATTAGTTTCTCCCCTAAGACCACTCAACCCACACTCAAGGGGTCAAGTCTTAATGTTCATTACAGGAATCATGTTTCTGGACCATCAGAGCAGAACAACATTTAGCAATTAAATAGGATATTTGATTTTGACTTAGAGTTAACTTCCTGGCCAACAATCTTGCCTGAGAAAGCATATCAAGGATATTTAAAGTGTATATACTTTTGAACCAAAATTCTATTTCTGTATATGTATCCTGAAGAAATAGTACAAACACAGGAAGAAGTATATACATGGATGTGAATTCCAACCATCTTTCCAGCATGGAAAAACTGAAAGTGGGAGAGTTGGTCACATTCAGCAGAAAACTCAGATGCTGGTTTCTCAAAATGTGAAGGCAAAATAAGAATGGAAATGTCCACCTTCTCACACCCTAACACTCTCTAGCAGATGGATGAACCTGAGTCTTTCATCTCTCCGGTGTGCTCTGCTGCTGTGACTTCTCTGAATGGAGATAATTTAAACTCAGGGTATGGCGCAAGGCTCCTCATTCATTGGTGCTGTCTTTTGGCCATGCCAGTCCCTATTTCCTCATGAGTGACCATTATCTCCTTTGCCCCCAGGCTCTTACATCACAAGAGAAAGTTTCTTGGTTTCAACAGCATGGAGAGGGTGCCTCTGGATCCTCTTATCAGTATACTGCTGTGTTCACCTATAACCACTCCCCCAGTGAGGTGGGCAGCCTCTCATGCTGGTACCTTCTCACTCTCCCTAGAACTTCCCCAACAGCAGGTATGTGATGACTGGGTTCCAAAATCCATGCCCACTTGTCTGCATTATTACGTACCTATGAGAAGTAATGGAAAGAAAATACTGACTGGGAAAAATACAAAGAATACAACAATGAATAATAAGCAGATTGCAAAATAATATGTAGACATGGATTTATCTAATGAAAATCTTAAGGTGCAGATGTTGATAGCAAATTAGCAGACTGGAAAGCACCAAACTCTCCTTTTGCTAAAGAAACATTGAGAAAACAACCAGAAGCTGTCTGAACATTGTAGGAGCTCTGGAAAACACTCAAAATTGGCAATAGCCAAGCAAATGCCCTCTCAAGAAAATCCATCTTCCATATTACAGCAAAATGTCATGACAATGTTCCTAGCGCTTTCCCTCCCCTATATGCGGTGCAGCTGTGGTCTTGAGCAGACAGCAACCTTGTTCATAAACTTTTTTTCCAATCCCCCTCCCACACTCCAGTTGCCCCTTCAACCCATTTGCCCCTCTTGGTCACCCTCCACTCACCAGCACATGCATCTTGAATCGAAGATGCAGATGCAGACTATTTGCAAATTATCATGCTAGTCTCTTCAAACACATCCGGGGGGCATTCCTGAAGAAATGTTGCAAAGTTCTGATCTTCATTTCCCATAAATTCAGATGCAGGCAAGGGAAGTAGCAGGAACACTCAGTAAAAACTACAGGGCAAACTACAAAGACATCAACACCTGGGGCAAAAGACTACAGGAGAGGACACACAATAGACCTTCTGCCCATCCAAGGTCCAGAGGCTAAGCTGCCGTGAGACTCTTTGGGAAATGAGGACATTCAAAGGCAGCTGTGCATAGGAGAACATTTAGAAAACTGTGCGTAGGTCCAGGCAAAACACATGTACAGAAATGTCTTGAGAAGCCTTAAGCATTCATCTGGGACTGCTCTCTAGGTTCAGAGCAAGCCCTGTTACATGGTGAAGGAGTGTCCCATCACAGGGAGAGGTGGTTGTTCTCAGTCTGCTGTTTTGGCTTTTTTATTGTTTTTGTTTTTCAGCTCCTGGTATATAAAAACATCTTCATCAAAAACAGTAGCTGAACACAAGCTATAGGAGCAGTCTGATGTTGAGGTGTTCAGCATGCCAGGCGCGGTTGACTCATTTAACACTACCAGTCAATGTGAAGCATAGGTCCTCAGGCACAAATCCAAGAATCTCTTGTTTGCAAAAGTCATGGGGTGCATGCATGACCTGAGGCAGGACCCTGTTAGTCATGAACTTTCTAGAAATTGGGAAGTAGAATTGGATAACAAATCAGAGATATTTGATTTCCTATTGGCAACATTTTGTTAAACAAGAGGGAAAAAAGCAGAGACTGTGAATTGTAAGTTATTCTGCAATGATTCATCGGGCAAGGTTTTTAAGGAATAATAGAATTATTCACATGGCCTATTAGCCTGAATATGCCCCCAGCTCACTCCCCATAATGTTTTATGCCAACAACTCCTCTAGAAGGAGTTCATGTCTTTCAAAGATGAGCACTAGTCAGAAGGGAACCATTCCAGGACCAACAAAAGAGATACACATTCAAAAATGAAATGAATAGGAAAATAAAAAGGCAGGTAATGAGCACTCATCAGAACAAAGTCATCATAAAATATTGCCAAAATAAAATAAATCCTCTATAAAATTCAAGGGAAAAAAGCATATAATGAGAGAATAAGATAGAAAACTTTACTTAAAGAAGTCAGATATGAGGCAGAGAGAAAAATAAAACTAGCAGGGAGATGAAGGTCAAGCTGATGTCAGTACCAAGGGCAATACACATGCTGAACGCACAACAAAGAGCATATGGGAGAATATTGAAGAAAGAGAATCAGGGGTCTCAGTGGGAGTTAATAAGAGGTTAAAGAAAGGTCAAGAGGATAGAGGATAGACAAAAAATACAAAGGAGATTCAACACAAGCATAATTTGAACAACTAACGGAAAAGAATGTACACACACATACGCAACCTCACACACACAAATGGTCCTTCCCAAAGCACAGAAACATCTTCAATTAGGTGATTGGAGATTTGCGCTGAGATCCATTTTGACAAATAAATATAGGCAAATGTGTGTAATTTAGTCATTTTAAAATATGTAAAACCTAGACAGCATATTAAAAAGCAAAGACATCATTTTGCCAACAAAGATCCATCTAATCAAATGGTTTTTCCAGTAGTCATGTACAGATGTGAGAGTTGGACCATAAGGAAAGCTGAGCATGGAAGAACTGATGTTTTCAAATTGTGGTGTTGGAGAAGACTCCTTAGAGTCCCTTGGACTGCAAGGAGATCAAACCAGTCAATCCTAAAGGAAATCAATCCTGAATATCCATTGGAAGGACTGATGCTTAAACTCCAATATTTTGACTGGCTGATGCAAAAAGCCAACTCATTGGAAAAGACCCTGATGCTGGGAAAGATTGAGGGCAGGAGGAAAAGGGGAAGACAGAGGATGAGATGGTTGGATGGCGTCACTGACTCAATGGACATGAGCTTGAGCAAACTTCGGGTGAGAGTGAAGGACAGGGAAGCCTGGCATGCTGCAGTCCATGGAGTTCCAAAAAGTTGGACATGACTTAGTAACTGAACAACAACAACAACAAATATCATATATGGGTATAAAGAGTGAAGTCTTGCAGCTTGTGACAACACGGATGGATCTCTAGGGCTTTATGTTAAGTGACATAAGTCAGACAAAGAAAGACAAGTATTGCAAATCTCTCATATGTGAAATCCAAAAAGCAAATGCATTTTCAAAAATTTAAAAACTAAACTCACAGATGCAGGACCAGATTGGTGGTTACCAGAGGTGGGGAGAGGCGGGAGAGGTGAGAGAAATGGGTGAAATGATTTTGCAGGTTTTAAGTTTAAATAAATTAAATTTTAAAAAATACCCACAGAGATACAATCATATATTCTTAGAATGTGATGGCTAACATCACCATAATTGAGGATACCAAGGCAACAGTATGGAGGAACTGGAATACTCATACACTGCTGTGGAAACACAAAATGATGCAAGCATTCTGAAAATATATATACATACAAATTTATACATTTGCCTATACCTATATATCTATATAGGGCTTTCTTGGTGGCTCAGATGATAGAGAATCTGCCTGCATGGAGAAGGAAATGGCAATCCACTCCAGTACTATTGCCTGGAAAATCCCATGGACAGAGGAGCCTGGTAGGCTACAGTCCATGGGGTCACAAAGAGTCGGACATGACTGAGTGACTTC
The DNA here is from genome assembly GCA_935064755.1 of Tragelaphus eurycerus. NCBI lineage: Eukaryota > Metazoa > Chordata > Mammalia > Artiodactyla > Bovidae > Tragelaphus > Tragelaphus eurycerus. Next base: position 28,976,199 of record CAKXYN010000010.1, on the reverse strand, counting down.
ACTTACACTTTTTTGGGGACAGGAGTGAAAACTGACCTCTTCTAGTCCTGTGGCCACTGCTGCATTTTCCAAATTTGCTGGCTTATTGAGTGCAGCAGTTTCACAGCATCATCTTTTAGGATTTGAAATAGCTCAACTGGAATTCCATCACCTCTGCTAGCTTTGTTCATAGTGATGCTTCCTAAGGCCCACTTGACTTTACATTCCAGGAACAAAAAGAATTAAATATCTTTAATTCTCAAAACACCATTGCAACAACAACAAAAAACAAATATCTAGGAATAGACATACCTAAGATAAAGCTGAAACTCCAGTACTTCACCCACCTCACGCGAAGAGTTGACTCACTGGAAAAGACTCTGATGCTGGGAGGAATTGGGGGCGGGAGGAGAAGGGGATGACAGAGGATGAGATGGCTGGATGGCATCACTGACTCGATGGACGTGAGTCTGAGTGAACTCTGGGAGTTGGTGATGGACAGGGAGACCTGACATGCTGCAATTCATGGGGTCCCAACAAGTTGGACACGACTGAGCAACTGAACTGAACTGAACTAAGATCATGGCATCTGGTCCCATCACTTCATGGGAAATAGATGGGAAAACAATGGAAACAGTGTCAGCCTTTATTTTGGGGGGTTCCAAAATCACTGCAGATGGTGATTGCAGCCATGAAATTAAAAGATGCTTACTCCTTGGAGGGAAAGTTATGACCGACCTAGATTGCATATTGAAAAGCAGAGATATTACTTTCCTAACAAAGGTCCATCTAGTCAAGGCTATGGTTTTTCCATTGGTCATGTATGGATGTGAGAGTTGGACTACGAAGAAAGCTAAGCGCTGAAGAATTGATGGTTTTGAATTGTGGTGTTGGAGAAAACTCCTGAGAGTCCCATGGACTGCAAGGAGATCCAACCAATCCATTCTAAAGGAGATTAGTCCTGGGTGTTCTTTGGAAGGACTGATGCTAAAGCTGAAACTCCAATACTTTGGCCACCTCATGTGCAGAGTTGACTCATTGGAAAAGACTCTGATGCTGGGAGGGATTGGGGGCAGGAGGAGAAGGGGACGACAGAGGATGAGATGGCTGGATGGCATCACCGACTCAATGGACAAGAGTTTGGGTGAACTCCAGGAGTTGGTGATGGACAGGGAGGCCTGGCGTGCTGCAATTCACGAGATCTCAAAGAGTCAGACACGATTGAGTGACTGAACTGAACTGAAGGAGACGAACTGTACACAGAAAATTATAAGACAGTAATGAAAGAAATCAAAGATGACATAAACAGATGGAGAGATGTTCCATGTTCCTGGGTAGGAAGAATCAATATTGTGAAAATGACTATACTACCAAATGCAATCTACAGATTCAATGCAACCCCTATTAAATTACCAACGGCATTTTTCACAGAACTAGAACAAAAAATTTCACAATTCATATGGAAACACAAAAGACCCCAAATAGCCAAAGCAGTCTTGAGAAAGAATACTGGAGCTGGAGAAATCAACCTTCCTGACTTCAGATTATGCTACAAAGCTCAGTCATCAAGACAGTATGCTACTGGCACAAAAAAAAAAAAAAAAAAAAAAGAAATATAGACCAATGGAACAGATAGAAAGCCCAGAAATAAACCCTTGCACCTCTGGGTACCTTATGTTTGACAAAGGAGGCAAGAATATACAATGGGGCAAAGACAGCCTCTTCAATAAATGGTGCTGGGAAAACTGGAGAACTATGTGTAAAAGAATGAAATTAGAACACTTCCAAACACCATACTCAGAGATAAACTCAAAATGGATTAAAGATCTAAATGTAAGACCAGAAAGTATAAAACTCTTAGAGGATAACATAGGCAGAACACTCGATGACATAAATCAAAACAAGATCCTCTGTGACCCACCTCCTAGAGTAAGGGAAATAAAAACAAAAGTATACAAGTGGGACCTGATTAAACTTAAAAAGCTTTTGCACAGCAAAGGAAACTATAAGCAAGGGGAAAAGACAACCCTCAGAATGGGAGAAAATAATAGCAAATGAAAAAATTCACAGAGGATTAATTTCCAAAATATACAAGCATCTCATGCAACTCAATACCAGAAAAGCAAACAACCGAATCAAAAAGTGGGGAAAAGACATAAACAGGCATTTCTCCAAAGAAGACATACAGATGGCTAACAAACACATGAAAAGATGCACAACATCACTCATTGTTAAGAGAAATGCAAATCAAAACCACAACGAGATATCACTTCACACCAGTCAGAATGGCCATCATCAAAAAGTCTACAAACAATACATGCTGGAGAGGTTGTGGAGAAAAGGGAATGCTATTGCATTGTTGGTGGGAATGTAAATTGATACAGCCACTATGGAAGACGGTATGCATATTCCTTAAAAAACTAGTAATAAAACCACCATATGACCCAGCAATCCCACTCCTAGGCATATACCACAAGGAAACCAAAGTTGAAAAAGTCACATGTCCCATCATTCATTGCATCACTATTTACAATAGCTAGAACATGGAAACAACCTAGATGTCCATCAACAGATGAATGGATAAAGAAGTTGTGGTACATATACAAAATGGAATATTACTCAGCCATAAAAAGGAATGCATTTGAGTCAATTCTGATGAGGTGGATGAATCTAGAATCTGTTATGCAGAGTGAAGTAAGTCAGAAAGAGAAAGATAAATATCATTCTCATACACATATATAGAAATTAGAAAAATTGCACTGAAGAGTTCATTTACAGGGAAGCAGTAGAGAAATAGACCTAGAGAATAGACTTATGGACATGGGGAGAGGGGAGGAGAAGGTGAGATGTATGGAAAGAGTAACATGGAAACTTACACTACTGTGTGTAAATTAGATAGCCAATAGGAATTTGGTGTACGGCTCAGGAAACTCAAACAGGGGCTCTGTATCAACCTAGAGGAATGGGATGGGGAGGGAGATGGGAGGGAGGTTCAAAAGGAAGGGGATATATGTATATCTATGGTTGATCCATGTTGAGGTTTGACAAAAAACAACAAAATTCTGTAAAGCAATTATCCTTCATTTTAAAAAAATTAATTAAAAAAAAATAAAAGAATCTGCCTGCAATGCAGGAGACCCAGGTTCATACGGAATGATATCAGAGAAGGCAATCCCAAAAGCCAAAGAGTGGAAAACTCTATAGGATAGGTTGTTGTTGTTGCTTGGTCACTAAGCTATGTCTGACTCTTTGTAACCCCATGGACTTAAGCATGCAAGGCTTCCCTGTCCTTCACTCTCTCCTAGAGTTTTCTCAATCATGTCCATTGATTTGGTGATGCTATCTAACCACTTCATCATCTGTTGTGCTCTTCTCCTTCTGCCTTCAATCTTTCCCAGTATCAGGGTCTTTTCTAATGAATCAGCTCCTCACATCAGGTGGCCAAAGTATTGGAGTTTCAGCTTCAGCATCAGTCCTTCCAATGAATATTCAGGGTTGATTTCCTTTAGGATTGACTGGTTTGATCTCCTTGTTGTCCAAGGGACTCTCAAGAGTCTTCTCCAGCACCACAATTCAAAGGCATCAGTTTTTTGGTGCTCAGCTTTCTTTATGGTCCAACTCTCACATCCATATGTGACTATTGGAAAAACTATAGGTTTGACTATACGGACCTTTGTAAACAGGCAACCTAGTTTATTTAACAAATAAATGGCCAAAAAATTAAGATTGAAATGATATAAAGGATGTATTATTTAAAGGATATATCATCCAAATAAACATGCATGGACATTATTTAGACCCTGAGTTGAACAAATTATGAAAATAAATAAGAATAAACGGAAATTTGAATGTTCACTAAACTTCTTGATGTTAAAGAATTATTGTTAAATTTTTAAGGTATAAAAATAGCATTTTGGTCATTTTCTAAAGAGTCTATCATTTAGACATAAACACTGAATTGAATATGAAACTCTATGACCTTCCTTCTGGAATTTCCTTTCAAATAATTTAAGATGGATGAATAAAGTGGGTGGAGTTAAGGATGAAATAAAGTTGACCTTGAGAAATGCTGGACTGGGAGAAACACAAGCTGGAATCAAGATTGCTGGAAGAAATATCAATAACCTCAGATATGCAGATGATACCACCCTTATGGCAGAAAGTGAAGAGGAACTCAAAAGCCTCTTGATGAAAGTGAAAGTGGAGAGTGAAAAGGTTGGCTTAAAGCTCAACATTCAGAAAACGAAGATCATGGCATCTGGTCCCATAACTACATGGGAAATAGATGGAGAAACAGTGGAAACAGTGTCAGACTTTATTTTTCTGGGCTCCAAAATCACTGCAGATGGTGACTGCAGCCATGAAATTAAAAGATGCTTACTCCTTGGAAGGAAAGTTATGACCAACCTAGATAGCATATTCAAAAGCAGAGACATCACTTTGCCAACAAAGGTTCGCCTAGTCAAGGCTATGGTCTTTCCTGTGGTCATGTATGGGTGTGAGAGCTGGACTGTGAAGAAGGCTGAGCGCCGAAGAATTGATGCTTTTGAACTGTGGTGTTGGAGAAGACTCTTGAGAGTCCCTTGGACTGCAAGGAGATCTAACCGGTCCATTCTGAAGGAGATCAGCCCTGGGATTTCTTTGGAAGGAATGATGCTAAAGCTGAAACTCCAGTATTTTGGCCACCTCATGCGAAGAGTTGACTCATTGGAGAAGACTCTGATGCTGGGAGGGATTGGGGGCAGGAGGAGAAGGGGACGACAGAGGATGAGATGGCTGGATGGCATCACTGACTCACTGATGTGAGTCTGAGTGACCTCCGAGAGCTGGTGATGGATAGGGAGGCCTGGCGTGCTGCAGTTCATGGGGTCGCAAAGAGTCGGACACGACTGAGCAACTGATCTGATCTGATCTGAGATAATAATCACAAAATCTAAGTAATGGGCACCCATCCATAATAGATCAATAAGTACCTATTATGTTGTTCTTATACTTTTCTATCTGTTAATTTTTACATAATGGGAAGAGCAAGTCAAATTTAATGTATTTATAATCACTGGGAAAATGGTAATCTTTCTGTTAGAGCATAGACAATAGACTGCTCTTAGATTTCCAAGTTCTCAGCTATTACAAAAGATCAGATTGGAATTACGGAGGAAGCAAAGCTAGCCTTGACATAATAATTGCAAAATCAAGGTAATGGGGATGTACATTCTGATACTCAAGCATATTGAGTGCATAAATTCATAAAATTCATAAAATCCATAATTCAATGCATATTGAACCTTTGTTTGAGACAAAATCTAACTCCTAGCTTCAGTTAATTGAGAATAGTCTCATACTGATATCAAAGATCAAAGGCAGGAGAATTTTTTCCTTTGTTAAAGGAAGCCAAGAAGCAGCCTTCTTATTTCTTATCCTTTCTAATAACCAAAGTATCATCTCATTGTTTATAAAGCCCAGCCCTTCCCAGTCTCAGGCTCACCTTCCAGGGCTGAGCTCAGCCCATTCTTCCTTTTACACTAGCTACTGGAAGCCCATCTCATATTTTTCCTCTCATGCCCTTCTTAACCTCTTCCTCAGGAACTAAACCCACCTTGAAGACCCAAAGCAGCAGCCTCAGGGGCTTCAGTGCCAGCTCAGCCAGAGTCCCTGGGGTCTGCCACTCTGGCTTCAGCAGCGTGTCCCTGTCCCACTCCAGGGGCAGTGGCGGCCTCGCTGGAGTGTGTGGAAGAGCTGGCTTTGGCAGCCACAGCCAGTATGATCTGGGAGGCTCCAAGAGGATCTCCATTGCAGGGGGCAGCTGTGTCATCGGTGGTGGCTTCGGGGGCAGAAATGGAGTTGGCTATGGCTTCATGGATGGAGCCGGAAGTGGATTTGGTTTTGGTACTAGGGCTGGTAGCGGCTTTGGGCTCGGTGGGGAAGCTTGCTTTGGAGGTGGCTATGGAGGCTCTGGCTTCCCTGTGTTCCCCCCTGGAGGCATCCAAGAGGTCACCATCAACCAGAGTCTCCTGACTCCTCTCAACCTGCAAATTGACCCCACCATCCAGCGGGTAAGGACTGAGGAGCAGGAGCAGATCAAGACCCTCAACAACAAGTTTGCCTCCTTCATTAACAAGGTGAGCTGGGAGCATCTGCCCCAATGGGGATTGCAGAGTGCCCAAGAGAACCAACTAATGTCCTGTCCGGGGAGACTTGGGGGAAAGAGACGAGGGGACTCAGAGGAGCTCTCTACTGGCATGCAGGACAGGTTCCATGTGTATCACAGGCAGGAGGTGATGGAAATCATTTAGATCCTGCAAATTTCTCTCATTCCTGCCTAGGAAACATTGTCAACTCTTGATAACCCTGAAGCAGAGAAAAAGAAAGGAAAGAATGAAATAGATTAACACTTACTGCTAATAGGTCTACAATGGGATACAAAGAAAAGGCCAGTCACCACCTATCCTGAGGTTCTGGCCCACCTTTCTAGTAGGAAGGGAAAAAAAAAGAGAAGAAAAGTAAAAAAAAAAAAAATTTCCATACAGATGAGAAAAAGAAATGTTTGAGATGTATAAATATTTATAATTTGCTTTTAAAAAGAAGTTATTCTAGAAACAGAGCATGGCTACCTATAACAATGCTGTAGAAGAGATACAAGCACTAAATGTGAGTTTAGATTAGTATTTAATCATTAGACAACATTTAACATCCCTTTTACTGAAATCTACTAGAAAATAAAAGCTTTGTATATTATATCAGATAAAAACCATTTTAAACTGAAATTTTGATTCTGCTTGCCAAAATAGAGGAAGTGATGAAAATTCACTGATATAGGCACACTTATTTATCACATCAGATCAGATCAGTCGCTCAGTCGTGTCCGACTCTTTGCGACCCCATGAACTGCAGCACGCCAGGCCTCCCTGTCCATCACCAGCTCCCGGAGGTCACTCAGACTCGCATTCATCGAGTCAGTGATGCCATCCAGCCATCTCATCCTCTGTCGTCCCCTTCTCCTCCTGCCCTCAATCCCTCCCAGCATCAGAGTCTTCTCCAATGAGTCAACTCTTCGCATGAGGTGGCCAAAATACTGCAGTTTCAGCTTTAGCATCATTCCTTCCAAAGAAATTCCAGGATTGATCTCCTTCAGAATGGACTGGTTGGACTTGTTTATAGGGCACTGCTAAGTCACTTCAGTCGTGTCCGACTCTGTGCGACCCCATAGATGGCAGCCCACCAGGCTCTGCCATCCCTGGGTTTCTCCAGGCAAGAATAGTGGAGTGGGCTGCCATTTCCTTCTCCAATGCATGAAAGTGAAAAGTGAAAGTGAAGTTGCTCAGTCGTGTCCAACTCTTAGCGACCCCATGGACTGCAGCCTACCAGGCTCATCCATCCATGGGATTTTCCAGGCAAGAGTACTGGAGTGGAGTACCATTGCCTTCTCCGTACTTATAGGGCAGGAACAACTCAAAAATCCATGGGGGAATTTCATCAGCGAGATCTATCAGAAGAAGATTAGGGGAGCATACCTCCCAATCTGAGTCTCTGTGTATTCTCTTAGTAGCCCAGCACCATGGACACCACTCCAGCATTCTTGGAAACCTAGTAATATGGACACTTGTTGCTCTCTATCTCCAGCAAATGACTCTCTTGCCTTCTTCCAGATGTAGTTCCTGGAGAAACAAGCACCTGGACACCAAGAGGACCTTCCCTCAGGAGCAGGGATCCAAGCCCGTGAGGCTGACCCTAGTGACTATGTTTGAGCAGTACATCAACAACCCCAGGGAGTGGAAGGATTATCTTCTCTTTTTTTAGTGACTGCCCAGATTCAGAGCTCATGCAGGATCTGGTGGAGAACTTCAAGAACAAGTAGATTACAGGAAAGAAATAGTCCAGCTTTCTGAAACCCACACTTAGTCTACTCAGTGACTAGGTTCAGTTGTGGGCATGATTACTTAAGAAAAATATCCAGTGGAAATGAAAATTGTAAATTGTTGTCTAAACAGGAACAGACTCACAGACTTAAAGAAGGAAATTATGGTTCCCGGAGTTGGGGGGAAGATGGGGGAAGGGACAGTAAGAAAGTCTGGGAAGGTCGTATTGTAATACTGCTGTATTTAAAATGGATAACTGACAAGGACCTACTGCATAGCACATGTAACTCTGCTCAATGTTATGTGGCAACCTGGGTGGGAGGGGAGTTTGGGGGAGAATGGATATATGTATGGCTAAGTCCCTTCACTGCTCACCTGAAATTATCACAACATTGTCAATCAGCTATACTCCAATAAAAATAAAAAGTTTTTTTAAAAATAGATAACTAGAGGAGGTGCTAAGATGGCAGAGGAATAGGACGGGGAGACCACTTTCTCCCCCACAAATTCATCAAAAGAACATTTAAACGCCGAGTAAATTCCACAAAACAACTTCTGAATGCCGGCAGAGGACATTAGGCACCCAGAAAAGCAGCCCATTGTCTTCAAAAGGAGGTAGGAAAAAATATAAAAGACAAAAAAAGAGACAAAAGAGGAAGGGACAGAGCTCCATCCTGGGAAGGGAGTCTTAAAAGAGAGAAGTTTCCAAGCACCAGGAAACACTCTCACTGCCGAGTCTGTGCCGAGCCTTGGAAGCACAGAGGGCAACATAACAGGGAGGAAAAATAAATAAACAATTAAAACCCACAGGTTACGAGCCCATCGGTAACTCCCCCAGTGGAGAAGCAGTGCAGATGCCTGCACCCGCAACTAGCAAGCAGGGGCTGGGTGGGGAGGCGCGGGCTGCATCATTTAGAGTAAGGATATGGCCTGAATGCCCCGAGTGCTATCTGAGTGAACTACCTTGGGCTAGCAAACCAGACTGTGGGATAACTGCCAGTGAAAAGCCAGCCCTAACCTAAGGCACCACCAGGCCCGCGCACAGAACAAAGGACTGAATAAAGATAGCCGGCTGCAGACCTTCCCCCTCCGGTGACAGGCAGCCAGAGCCAGAAGGGGGCAATCGCAGCCCCAGAGAGACATTATCTACAAAACTGTAAGCAGGCTTCTTGGCTAACTAAGACTTCTTGGGGTTCTAGACGGTCAACATCCGCCTAAGAAGGTGTGCCAGTTGTACACCCAGAAAACCGAGCGGTGGGGAGGCGATAAGTCGCAATGCCCGTGCTTGCCAAACACCTCATCACCTGAGCTGCTCCGTCCTGGGAAGGGCACAAAACGCAGGCCCAACCGAGTCTGTGTCTCTGAGGACTACCCGAGTGCCTGAACCTGAGCGGCTTAGACCTGGGAGGTGCATGCAGCCCAGGGCTGGCCTCAGATGATTCCCTGCAGAGCAACCTAGAGCCTGAGCAGTGTGGGCAGGGAGGATACACGCGCCGTGAGCAGAGGCAGGCCCAGTGTAGCTGAGGCACTGCGAGCACACGCCAGTGTTATTTGTTTGCAGCGTCCCTTCTTCCCCACAGTGCGACTGAACAAGTGAGCCTAAAAAAAAAAAAAAAAAGTGTCCACCACTGCCCCCTTTGTGTAAGGGCAGAAATCAGACACTGAAGAGACCAGCAAACAGAAGAAGCTAAAACAGAGGGAACCACCTTGGAAGCGACAGGTGCAATAAATTAAAACCCTGTCGTTACTACCTACTGCATAGGAAGGGGCCTATAGATCTTGAGAAATATAAGCCGGACCAAGGAACTAGCCAAAAATGAACTGATCCCACAATACCCACAACACCACCAGAGAAAGTCGTAGATATATTTTCACTATTTTTACGATTATTTTTTTTTTAATTTTTTAAAAAATTTTAAGTCCTCTATTACTCCCTTTATTTTCACTTTTACAACCTATTAAATCAAATCCCTTATGATTATACAGTGGAAGTGAGAAATAGATTTAAGGGCCTAGATCTGATAGATAGAGTGCCTGATGAACTATGGAATGAGGTTCGTGACATTGTACAGGAGACAGGGATCAAGACCATCCCCATGGAAAAGAAATGCAAAAGAGCAAAATGGCTGTCTGGGGAGGCCTTACAAATAGCTGCAAAAAGAAGAGAAGTGAAAAGCAAAGGAGAAAAGGAAAGATATAAACATCTGAATGCAGAGTTCCAAAGAATAGCAAGAAGAGATAAGAAAGCCTTCTTCAGCGATCAATGCAAAGCAATAGAGGAAAACAACAGAATGGGAAAGACTAGGAATCTATTCAAGAAAATCAGAGATACCAAAGGAACATTTCATGCAAAGATGGGCTCGATAAAGGACAGAAATGGTGTGGACCTAACGGAAGCAGAAGATATTAAGAAGAGGTGGCAAGAATACACAGAAGAACTGTACAAAAAATAGCTTCACGACCCAGATAATCATGATGGTGTGATCACTGACCTAGAGCCAGACATCCTGGAATGTGAAGAAGTCAAGTGGGCCTTAGAAAACATCACTACGAACAAAGCTAGTGGAGGTGATGGAATTCCAGTGGAGCTTTTCCAAATCCTGAAAGATGATGCTGTGAAAGTGCTGCACTCAATATGCCAGCAAATTTGGAAAACTCAGCAGTGGCCACAAGATTGGAAAAGGTCAGTTTTCATCCCAATCCCAAAGAAAGGCAATGCCAAAGAGTGCTCAAACTACCGCACAATTGTACTCATCTCACACGCTAGTAAAGTAATGCTCAAAATTCTCCAAGCCAGGCTTCAGCAATATGTGAACCGTGAACTTCCTGATGTTCAAGCTGGATTTAGAAAAGGCAGAGGAACCAGAGATCAAATTGCCAACATCCGCTGGATCATCGAAAAAGCAAGAGAGTTCCAGAAAAATATCTATTTCTGCTTTATTGACTATGCCAAAGCCTTTGACTGTGTAGATCACAATAAACTATGGAAAATTCTGAGAGAGATGGGAATACCAGACCACCTGATCTGCCTCTTGAGAAATCTGTATGCAGGTCAGGAAGCAACAGTTAGAACTGGTCATGGAACAACAGACTGGTTCCAAATAGAAAAAGGAGTACGTCAAGGCTGTATATTGTCACCATGTTTATTTAACTTCTATGCAGAGTACATCATGAGAAATGCTGGACTGGAGGAAACACAAGCTGGAATCAAGATTGCCGGGAGAAATACCAATAACCTCAGATATGCAGATTATACCACCCTTATGGCAGAAAGTGAAGAGGAACTCAAAAGCCTCTTGATGAAAGTGAAAGTGGAGAGTGAAAAGGTTGGCTTAAAGCTCAACATTCAGAAAACGAAGATCATGGCATCTGGTCCCATCACTACATGGGAAATAGATGGGGAAACAGTGGAAACAGTGTCAGACTTTCTTTTTCTGGGCTCCAAGATCACTGCAGATGGTGACTGCAGCCATGAAATTAAAAGACGCTTACTCCTTGGAAGGAAAGTTATGACCAACCTAGATAGCATATTCAAAAGCAGAGACATCACTTTGCCAACAAAGGTTCGCCTAGTCAAGGCTATGGTCTTTCCTGTGGTCATGTATGGATGTGAGAGCTGGACTGTGAAGAAGGCTGATCGCCGAAGAATTGATGCTTTTGACCTGTGGTGTTGGAGAAGACTCTTGAGAGTCCCTTGGACTGCAAGGAGATCCAACCGGTCCATTCTGAAGGAGATCAGACCTGGGATTTCTTTGGAAGGAGTGATGCTCAAGCTGAAACTCCAGTATTTTGGCCACCTCATGCGAAGAGTTGACTCATTGGAGAAGACTCTGATGCTGGGAGGGATTGGGGGCAGGAGGAGAAGGGGACGACAGAGGATGAGATGGCTGGATGGCATCACTGACTCGATGAATGTGAGTCTGAGTGACCTCCGAGAGCTGGTGATGGATAGGGAGGCCTGGCGTGCTGCAGTTCATGGGGTCGCAAAGAGTCGGACATGACTGAGCGACTGATCTGATCTGACTTTGCAAAAAAAAAAAAAAAATACCCTGTTTTTTAAAAGCAAACTTCATATATATATATATTTTTTTATAATTTTTATGACTTTTTTTTTCTTTTTTCTTCTTTCTTTAACATTGTATTTTTGAAATTCCAAGTTCTACTCTAGATTTTTAGTTTTTGCTTTTTGGTATTTGTTATCAATTTTGTTGGAAGAGGGTATTTGCTATGACCAGTGCATTTTCTTGGCAAAACTCTATTAGTCTTTGCCCTGCTTCATTCCGTATTCCAAGGCCAAATTTGCCTGTTACTCCAGGTGTTTCTTGACTTCCTACTTTTGCATTCCAGTCCCCTGTAATGAAAAGGACATCTTTTTTGGGTGTTAGTTCTAAAAGGTCTTGTAGGTCTTCATAGAACCTTTCAACTTCAGCTTCTTCGGCATTACTGGTTGGGGCATAGACTTGGATTACTGTGACATTGAATGGTTTGCCTTGGATACGAACAGAGATCATTCTGTCATTTTTGAGATTGCATCCAAGTACTGCATTTCGGATTCTTTTGTTGACCATGATGGCCACTCCATTTCTTCTGAGGGATTCCTGCCCACAGTAGTAGATATAATGGTCATCCGAGTTAAATTCACCCATTCCAGTCCATTTTAGTTCGCTAATTCCTAGAATGTCAACATTCACTCTTGCCATCTCTTGTTTGGCCACTTCCAATTTGCCTTGATTCATGGACCTGACATTCCAGGTTCCTATGCAATATTGCTCTTTACAGCATCGGACTTTGCTTTTATCTCCAGACACATCCACAGCTGGGTATTCTTTTTGTTTTGGCTCCATCCTTTCATTCTTTCTGGAGTTATTTCTCCACTGATCTCCAGTAGCATATTGGGCCCTTACTGACCTGGGGAGTTTCTCTTTCAGTATCCTATCATTTTGTCTTTTCATACTGTTCATGGGGTTCTCATGGCAAGAATACTGAAGTGGTTTGCCATTCCCTTCTCCAGCGGACCACACCCTGTCATATCTCTCCACCATGACCCGCCCATCCCAGGTTGCCCCTCGGGCATGGCTTAATTTCATTGAGTTAGACAAGGGTGTGGTCCTTGTGTGATTAGATTGACTAGTTTTCTGTGAGAGTGGTTTTAGTGTATTTGCCCTCTGATGCCCTCTTTCAAGACCTACTGTCTTATTTGGGTTTCTCTTACCTCGGGCGTGGGGTATCTCATCCCGGCTGCTCCTGGCTGCTCCCGGCCAGGGAAGCACAGCCATTGCACCTTACCTTGGACGAGGGGTCTCTCCTCACCGCCGCCCTTCCTGACCTCGGTCGTGGGGTAGCTCTTCTCCGCCTTGCTTAGTGCGCTGGCCCTCACCGCCGTCCTTCCTCGGTCGTGGGGTAGCTCCTCTCGGCCGCACTCTTAGTGCGCGACGCAGCCGGCGGGGCGCTCTTAGTGCGCGACGCGCCGGCGGGGCGCTCTTAGTGCGCGACGCAGCCGGCGGGGCGCTCTTAGTGCGCGACGCAGCCGGCGGGGCGCTCTTAGTGCGCGACGCAGCCGGCGGGGCGCTCTTAGTGCGCGACGCAGCCGGCGGGGCGCTCTTAGTGCGCGACGCAGCCGGCGGGGCGAGGCCTGGCGTGCTGCGGTTCATGGGGTCGCAAAGAGTCGGACACGACTGAGTGATTGATCTGATCTGATCTCTGATCAATTTTGTACCTTTAAGAACCCAATTTTCAGTACCCATTTTTACTTGGGAATGAGATTACTGGCTTGACTGCTCTCTCCCCCTTTGGACTCTCCTTTTTCTCCACCAGGCCGCCTGTGTTCCCTCCCCTAACCCCTCTCTGCTCTACCTAACTCTGAGAATTTCTGTGTGTTCCAGATGGTGGAGAACACTTAGGGAACTGATTACTGGCTGGATCTGTCTCTCTCCTTTTCATTCCCCACTTTTATCCTCCTGGCCACCTCTGTCTCCTTCCTCCCTCTTCTCTTCTCTGTATAACTCCATGAACATCTCTGAGTGGTCCAGTTGTGGAGTGCACATAAGGAAGTGATTACTGGCTAGCCTGCTCTCTCCTCTATTCATTCCACTTCATCTCATTCGGGTCACCTCTAACTCCCTCCTCCCTCTTCTCTTCTCCATGTAACTCTGTGAACCTCTCTGGTTGTCCCTCACTGTGGAGAAACTTTTCATCTTTAACCTAGATGTTTTATCAATGGTGCTGTATAGAAGGAGAAGTTTTGAGACTACTGTAAAAAATAAGACTGAAAACCGGAAGCAGGAGGCTTAAGTCCAAACCCTGACTCCAGGGAACTCCTGACTCCAGGGAACATTAATTGACAGGACCTCATCAAATGCCTCCATACCTACACTGAAACCAAGCACCACACAAGGGCCAACAAGTTCCAGAGCAACACATACCATACAAATTCTCCAGCAACACAGGAACACAGCCCTGAGCTCCAATATACAGGCTGCCCAAAGTTACTACAAAACCATAGACATCTCATAACTCATAACTGAACACTTCATTGCACTCCAGAGAGAAGAAATCCAGCTCCACTCACCAGAACACCGACACAAGCTTCCCTAACCAAGAAACCTTGACAAGCCACCTGCACAAACCCATACACAGTGAGGAAATTCTACAATAAAGAGAACTCCACAAACTGCCAGAATTCAGAAAGGACACCCCAAATCCAGCAATATAAACAAGATGAAGAGACAGATGAATACCCAGCAGGTAAAGGAACAGGATAAATGCCCACCGAACCAAACAAAAGAGGAAGAGATAGGGAATCTACCTGATAAAGAATTCCGAATAATGATAGTGAAAATGATCCAAAATCTTGAAATAAAAATGGAATCACAGATAAATAGCCTGGAGGCAAGGATTGAAAACAGTAATCCAAGTCTATGCCCCAACCAGTAACGCTGAAGAAGCTGAAGTTAAACGGTTCTATGAAGACCTACAAGACCTTTTAGAATTAACACCCAAAAAAGATGTTCTTTTTATTATAGGGGACTGGAATGCAAAAGTAGGAAGTCAAGAAACACTTGGAGTAACAGGCAAATTTGGCCTTGGAATACGGAATGAAGCAGGGCAAAGACTAATAGAGTTTTGCCAAGAAAATGCACTGGTCATAGCAAATACCCTCTTCCAACAACACAAGAGAAGACTCTACACATGGACATCACCAGATGGTCAATATCAAAATCAGATTGATTATATTCTTTGCAGCCAAAGATGGAGAAGCTCTATACAATCAGCAAGAACAAGACCAGGAGCTGACTGTGGCTCAGACCATGAACTCCTTATTGCCAAATTCAGACTTAAATTGAAGAAAGTAGGGAAAACCACTAGACCATTCAGGTATGACCTAAATCAAATCCCTTATGATTATACAGTGGAAGTGAGAAATAGATTTAAGGGCCTAGATCTGATAGAGTGCCTGATGAACTATGGAATGAGGTTCATGACATTTTACAGGAGACAGAGATCCAGACCATCCCCATGGAAAAGAAATGCAAAAAAGCAAAATGGCTGTCTGGGGAGGCCTTACAAATAGCTGTGAAAAGAAGAGAAGCAAAAAGCAAAGGAGAAAAGGAAAGATATAAACATCTGAATGCAGAGTTCCAAAAAATAGCAAGAAGAGATAAGAAAGTCTTCTTCAACCATCAGTGCAAAGAAATAGAGGAAAACAACAGAATGGGAAAGACTAGGGATCTATTCAAGAACGTCAAAGATACTAAAGGAACATTTCATGCAAAGATGGGCTCGATAAAGGACAGAAATGGTATGGACCTAACAGAAGCAGAAGATATTAAGAAGAGGTGGCAAGAATACACAGAAGAACTGTACAAAAAAGATCTTCATGACCCAGATAATCATGATGGTGTGATCAATGACCTAGAGCCAGACATCCTAGAATGTGAAGTCAAGTGGGCCTTAGAAAACATCACTACGAACAAAGCTAGTGGAGGTGATGGAATTCCAGTGGAGCTATTCCAAATCCTGAATGATGATGCTGTGAAAGTGCTGCACTCAATATGCCAGCAAATTTGGGAAACTCAGCAGTGGCCACAGGACTGGAAAAGGTCAGTTTTCATTCCAATCCCAAAGAAAGGCAATGCCAAAGAATGCTCAAACTACCGCACAATTGCACTCATCTCACACGCTAGTAAAGTAATGCTCAAAATTCTCCAAGCCAGGCTTCAGCAATATGTGAACCATGAACTTCCAGATGTTCAAACTGGTTTTAGAAAAGGCAGAGAAACCAGAGATCAAATTGCCAACATCTGCTGGATCATCGAAAAAGCAAGAGAGTTCCAAAAAAACATCTATTTCTGCTTTATTGACTATGCGAAAGTCTTTGACTGTGTGGATCACAAGAAACTGTGGAAAATTCTGAAAGAGATGGGAATACCAGACCACCTGATGTGCCTCTTAAGAAATCTGTATGCAGGTCAGGAAGCAACAGTTAGAACTGGCCATGGAACAACAGACTGGTTCCAAATAGGAAAAGGAGTATGTCAAGGCTGTATATTGTCACCCTGTTTATTTAACTTCTATGCAGAGTACATCATGAGAAACGCTGGACTGGAAGAAACACAAGCTGGAATCAAGATTGCCGGGAGAAATACCAATAACCTCAGATATGCAGATGATACCACCCTTATGGCAGAAAGTGAAGAGGAACTCAAAAGCCTCTTGATGAAAGTGAAAGTGGAGAGTGAAAAGGTTGGCTTAAAGCTCAACATTCAGAAAACGAAGATCATGGCATCTGGTCCCATCACTACATGGGAAATAGATGGGGAAACAGTGGAAACAGTGTCAGACTTTCTTTTTCTGGGCTCCAAAATGACCGCAGATGGTGACTGCAGCCATGAAATTAAAAGATGCTTACTCCTTGGAAGGAAAGTTATGACCAAGCTAGATAGCATATTCAAAAGCAGAGACATTACTTTGCCAACAAAGGTTCGCCTAGTCAAGGCTATGGTCTTTCCTGTGGTCATGTATGGATGTGAGAGCTGGACTGTGAAGAAGGCTGAGCACCGAAGAATTGATGCTTTTGACCTGTGGTGTTGGAGAAGACTCTTGAGAGTCCCTTGGACTGCAAGGAGATCCAACCAGTCCATTCTGAAGGAGATCAGACCTGGGATTTCTTTGGAATGAATGATGCTAAAGCTGAAACTCCAGTATTTTGGCCACCTCATGTGAAGAGTTGACTCATTGGAGAAGACTCTGATGCTGGGAGGGATTGGGGGCAGGAGGAGAAGGGGACGACTGAGGATGAGATGGCTGGATGGCATCACTGACTCGATGGATGTGAGTCTGAGTGACCTACGGGAGTTGGTGATGGACAGGGAGGCCTGGCGTGCTGCGATTCATGGGGTCGCAAAGAATCGGACACGACTGAGCGACTGATCTGATCTGATCTGAAGGATTGAAAAGATGCAAGAAAGGTTTAACAAGGACCTAGAAGAAATTTTAAAGAGTCAATATATAATGAATAATGCAATAAATGAGATCAAAAACACTCTGGAGGCAACAAATAGTAGAATAACAGAAGCAGAAGATAGGATTAGTGAATTAGAAGATAGAATGGTAGAAATAAATGATTCAGAGAGGAAAAAAGAAAAATGAATTAAAAGAAATGAGGACAATCTAAGAGACCTCCAGGACAATATTAAACGCTAGAACATTCAAATCATAGGAGTCCCAGAAGAAGAAGACAAAAAGAAAGACCATGAGAAAATACTTGAGGAGATAATACTTGAAAACTTCCCTAAAATGGGGAAGGAAATAATCACCCAAGTCCAAGAAACCCAGAGAGTCCCAAACAGGATAAACCCAAGGCGAAACACCCCAAGACACATATTAATCAAATTAACAAAGATCAAACACAAAGAACAAATATTAAAAGCAGCAAGGGAAAAAAACAAATATCACATAAAGGAATTCCCATAAGGATAACAGCTGATCTTTCAATAGAAACTCTTCAAGCCAGGAGGGAATGTCAAGACATACTTAAAGTGATGAAAGAAAATAATCTATAGCCCAGATTACTGTACTCAGCAAGGATCTCATTCAAATATGAAGGAGAAATCAAAAGCTTTACAGACAAGCAAAAGCTGAGAGAATTCAGCACCACCAAACCAGCTCCCCAACAAATACTAAAGGATATTCTCTAGACAGGAAACACAAAAAGGGTGTATAAACTCAAACCTAAAACAATAAAGTAAATGGCAACAGGGTCATACTTATCAATAATTACCTTAAACATAAATGGGTTGAATGCCCCAACCAAAAAACAAAGACTGGCTGAATGGATACAAAAACAAGACCCCTGTATATGTTGTCTACAAGAGACCCATCTCAAAACAGAGGACACATACAGACTGAAAGTGAAGGGCTGGAAAAAGATTTTCCAAGCAAATAGAGACCAAAAGAAAGCAGGAGTAGCAATACTCATATCAGATAAAATAGACTTTAAAACAAAAGCTGTGAAAAGAGACAAAGAAGGTCACTACATAATGATCAAAGGATCAATCCAAGAAGAAGACATAACAATTATAAATACATATGCACCCAACATAGGAGCACTGCAATATGTAAGACAAATGCTAACAAGTATGAAAGGGGAAATTAACAACAACACAATAATAGTGGGAGACTTTAATACCCCACTCACACCTATGGATAGATCAACTAAACAGAAAAGTAACAAGGAAACACAAACTTTTAATGATACAATAGACCAGTTAGACCTAATTGATATCTATAGGACATTTCATCCCAAAATAGTGAATTTCACCTTTTTCTCAAGCACACACGGAATCTTCTCCAGGATAGACCACATCCTGGGCCATAAATCTAGCCTTAGTAAGTTCAGAAAAATTGAAATCATCCCAAGCATCTTTTCTGACCACAATGCAGTAAGATTAGATCTCAATTATAAGAGAAAAACTATTAAAAATTCCAACACATGGAGGCTGAACAACATGCTGCTGAATAACCAACAAATCACAGAAGAAATCAAAAAAGAATCAAAATTTGCATAGAAACAAATGAAAATGAAAACACAACAATCCAAAACCTGTGGGACACTGTAAAAGCAGTCCTAAGGGGAAAGTTCATAGCAATACAGGCATACCTCAAGAAACAAGAAAAAAAAGTCAAATAAATAACCTAACTCTACACCTAAAGCAACTAGAAAAGGAAGAAATGAAGAACCCCAGGGTTAGTATAAGGAAAGAAATCTTAATAATTAGGGCAGAAATAAATGCAAAAGAAACAAAAGAGACCATAGTAAAAATCAACAAAGCCAAAAGCTGGTTCTTTGAAAGGATAAATAAAATTGACAAACCATTAGCCAGACTCATCAAGAAACAAAGGGAGAAAAATCAAATCAATAAAATTAGAAATGAAAATGGAGAGATCACAACAGACAACACAGAAATACAAAGGATCATAAAAGACTACTATCAGCAATTATATGCCAATAAAATGGACAATGTGGAAGAACTGGACAAATTCTTAGAAAAGTACAATTTTCCAAAACTGGACCAGGAAGAAACAGAAAATCTTAACAAACCCATCACTAGCATGGAAATTGAAACTGTAATCAGAAATCTTCCAGCAAACAAAAGCCCAGGTCCAGACAGCTTCACAGCTGAATTCTACCAAAAATTTAGAGAAGAGCTAACACCTATCCTACTCAAACTCTTCCAGAAAATTGCAGAGGAAGGTAAACTTCCCAATTCATTCTATGAGGCCACCATCACCCTAATACCAAAACCTGACAAAGATTGCCACAAAAAAAGAAAACTACAGGCCAATATCACTGATGAACATAGATGCAAAAATCCTTAACAAAATTCTAGCAATCAGAATCCAACAACACATTAAAAAGACCATACACCATGACCAAGTGGGATGCAAGGATTCATCAGTATCTGCAAATCAATCAATGTAATACACCACATTAACAAATTGAAAAATAAAAACCATATGATTATCTCAATAGATGCAGAGAAAGCCTTTGACAAAATTCAACATCCATTTATGATAAAAACTCTCCAGAAAGCAGGAATAGAAGGAACATACCTCAACATAATAAAAGCTATATATGACAAACCCACAGCAAACATTATCCTCAATGGTGAAAAATTGAAAGCATTTCCCCTAAACTCAGGAACAAGACAAGGGTGCCCACTTTCACCATTACTATTCAACATAGTTTTGGAAGTTCTGGCCACAGCAATCAGAGCAGAAAAAGAAAAGGAATCCAAATTGGAAAAGAAGAAGTGAAACTCTCACTGTTTGCAGATGATATGACCCTCTACATAGAAAACCCTAAAGACTCCACCAGAAAATTACTAGAACTAATCAATGAATATAGTAAAGTTGCAGGATATAAAATCAACACACACAAATCCCTTGCATTCCTATACACTAATAATGAGAAAATAGAAAGGAAATTAAGGAAACAATTCCATTCACCATTGCAATGAAAAGAATAAAATACTTAGGAATATATCTACCTAAAAAAAACTAAAGACCTATATATAGAAAACTATAAAACACTGGTCAAAGAAATCAAAGAAGACACTAATAGTTGGAGAAATAAATATACCATGTTCATGGATCGGAAGAATCAACATAGTGAAAATGAGTATACTACCCAAAGCAATTTATAGATTCAATGCAATCCCTATCAAGCTACCAACGGTATTCTTCACAGAGCTAGAACGAATAATTTCACAATTTGTATGGAAATACAAAAAAACCTCGAATAGCCAAAGCAATTCTGAGACAGAAGAATGGAACTGGAGGAATCAACCTGCCTGACTTCAGGCTCTACTACAAAGCCACAGTCATCAAGACAGTATGGTACTGGCACAAAGACAGAAATATAGATCAATGGAACAAAATAGAAAGCCCAGAGATAAATCCATGCACCTATGGACACCTTATCTTTGACAAAGGAGGCAAGAATATACAATGGATTAAAGACAATCTCTTTAACAAGTGGTGCTGGGAAAACTGGCCAACCACTTGTAAAAGAATGAAACTAGAACACTTTCTAACACCATACACAAGAATAAACTCAAAATGGATTAAAGATCTAAATGTAAGACCAGAAACTATAAAACTCCTAGAGGAGAACATGGGCAAAACACTCTCTGACATACATCACAGCAGGATCCTCTATGACCCACCTCCCAGAATATTGGAAATAAAAGCAAAAATAAACAAATGGGACCTAATTAAACTTAAAAGCTTCTGCACAACAAAGGAAACTATAAGCAAGGTAAAAAGACAGCCTTCAGAATGGGAGAAAATAATAGCAAATGAAGCAACTGACAAACAACTAATCTCAAAAATATACAAGCAACTCCTATAGCTCAATTCCAGAAAAATAAATGACCCAATCAAAAAAATGGGCCAAAGAACTACATAGACATTTTTCCAAAGAAGACATACAGATGGCTGACAAACACATGAAAAGATGCTCAACATCACTCATTATCAGAGAAATGCAAATCAAAACCACTATGAGGTACCATTTCATGCCAGACAGAATGGCTGTGATCCAAAAGTCTACAAGCAATAAATGCTGGAGAGGGTGTAGAGAAAAGGGAACCCTCTTACACTGTTGGTGGGAATGCAAACTAGTACAGCCAGTATGGAGAACAGTGTGGAGATTTCTTAAAAAACTGGAAATAGAACTGCTTTATGACCCAGCAATTGCACTGCTGGGCATACACACTGAGGAAACCAGAATTGAAAGAGACATGTGTACCCCAATGTTCATCGCAGCACCGTTTATAATAGCCAGGACATGGAAGCAACCTAGATGTCTATCAGCAGATGAACGGATAAGAAAGCTGTGGTACATATACACAACGGAGTATTACTCAGCCATTAAAAATAATACATTTGAATCAGTTCTAATGAGGTGGATGAAACTGGAGCCTATTATGCAGAGTGAAGTAAGCCAGAAAGAAAAACACCAATACAGTATACTAACACATATATATATGGAATTTAGAAAGATGGTGACAATAACCCTGTATCAGATCAGATCAGATCAGTCGCTCAGTCGTGTCCGACTCTCTGCGACCCCATGAACCGCAGCACGCCAGGCCTCCCTGTCCATCACCAACTCCCGGAGGTCACTCAGACTCGCATCCATCGAGTCAGTGATGCCATCCAGCCATCTCATCCTCTGTCGTCCCCTTCTCCTCCTGCCCTCAATCCCTCCCAGCATCAGAGTCTTCTCCAATGAGTCAACTCTTCGCATGAGGTGGCCAAAATACTGGAGTTTCAGCTTTAGCATCATTCCTTCCAAAGAAATTCCAGGATTGATCTCCTTCAGAATGGACTGGTTGGATCTTCTTGCAGTCCAAGGGACTCTCAAGAGTCTTCTCCAACACCACACTTCAAAAGCATCAATTCTTCGGCGTTCAGCCTTCCTCACAGTCCAGCTCTCACATCCATACAAGACCACAGGAAAGACCATAGCCTTGACTAGGCGAACCTTTGTTGGTAAAGTAATGTCTCTGCTTTTGAATATGCTATCTAGGTTGGTCATAACTTTCCTTCCAAGGAGTAAGCGTCTTTTAATTTCATGGTTGCAGTCAACATCTGCAGTGATTTTGGAGCCCAGAAAAAGAAAGTCTGACACTGTTTCCACTGTTTCTCCATCTATTTCCCATGTAGTGATGGGACCAGATGCCATGATCTTCGTTTTCTGAATGTTGAGCTTTAAGCCAACCTTTTCACTCTCCACTTTCACTTTCATCAAGAGGCTTTTTAGCCCCTCTTCACTTTCTGCCATAAGAGTGGTGTCATCTGCATATCTGAGGTTATTGATATTTCTCCCGGCAATCTTGATTCCAGCTTGTGTTTCTTCCAGTCCAGCATTTCTCATGATGTACTCTGCATATAAGTTAAATAAACATGGTGACAATATGCAGCCTTGACGTACTCCTTTTCCTATTTGGAACCAGTCTGTTGTTCCATGTCCAGTTCTAACTGTTGCTTCCTGACCTGCATACAGATTTCTCAAGAGGCAGATCAGGTGGTCTGGTATTCCCATCTCTTTCAGAATTTTCCATAGTTTATTGTGATCCACACAGTCAAAGGCTTTGGCATAGTCAATAAAGCAGAAATAGATGTTTTTCTGGAACTCTCTTGCTTTTTCCATGATCCAGCGGATGTTGGCAATTTGATCTCTGGTTCCTCTGCCTTTTCTAAAACCAGCTTGAACATCAGGAAGTTCACGGTTCACATATTGCTGAAGCCTGGCTTGGAGAATTTTGAGCATTACTTTAGTAGCGTGTGAAATGAGTGCATTTAAGAGCGACCTCGCCTCCCCGCGACCGGCGCGCCATTTAAGAGCGCCCCGCCGGCTGCGTCGCGCACTAAGAGCGCCCCGCCGGCTGCGTCGCGCACTAAGAGCGCCCCGCCGGCTGCGTCGCGCACTAAGAGCGCCCCGCCGGCTGCGTCGCGCACTAAGAGCGCCCCGCCGGCTGCGTCGCGCACTAAGAGCGCCCCGCCGGCTGCGTCGCGCACTAAGAGCGCCCCGCCGGCTGCGTCGCGCACTAAGAGCGCCCCGCCGGCTGCGTCGCGCACTAAGAGCGCCCCGCCGGCTGCGTCGCGCACTAAGAGCGCCCCGCCGGCTGCGTCGCGCACTAAGAGCGCCCCGCCGGCTGCGTCGCGCACTAAGAGCGCCCCGCCGGCTGCGTCGCGCACTAAGAGCGCGGCTGAGAGGAGCTACCCCACGACCGAGGAAGGACGGCGGTGAGGGCCAGCGCACTAAGCAGGGTGGAGAAGAGCTACCCCACGACTGAGGTCAGGAAGGGCGGCGGTGAGGAGAGACCCCTCGTCCAAGGTAAGGTGCGATGGCTGTGCTTCCCTGGCCGGGAGCAGCCAGGAGCAGCCGGGATGAGATAACCCTGTATCAGATCAGATCAGTCGCTCAGTCGTGTCCGACTCTTTGCGACCCCATGAACTGCAGCACGCCAGGCCTCCCTGTCCATCACCAGCTCCCGGAGGTCACTCAGACTCGCATCCATCGAGTCAGTGATGCCATCCAGCCATCTCATCCTCTGTCGTCCCCTTCTCCTCCTGCCCTCAATCCCTCCCAGCATCAGAGTCTTCTCCAATGAGTCAACTCTTCGCATGAGGTGGCCAAAATACTGGAGTTTCAGCTTTAGCATCATTCCTTCTAAAGAAATTCCAGGATTGATCTCCTTCAGAATGGACTGGTTGGATCTTCTTGCAGTCCAAGGGACTCTCAAGAGTCTTCTCCAACACCACAGTTCAAAAGCATCAATTCTTCGGCGCTCAACCTTCTTCACAGTCCAGCTCTCACATCCATACATGACCACAGGAAAGACCATAGCCTTGACTAGGCGAACCTTTGTTGGTAAAGTAATGTCTCTGCTTTTGAATATGCTATCTAGGTTGGTCATAACTTTCCTTCCAAGGAGTAAGCGTCTTTTAATTTCATGGCTGCAGTCACCATCTGCAGTGATCTTGGAGCCCAGAAAAACAAAGTCTGACACTGTTTCCACTGTTTCCCCATCTATTTCCCATGCAAAAGACACACTGATGTATAGAACAGTCTTTTGGACTCAGTGGGAGAGGGAGAGGGTGGGATGATTTGGGAGAATGGCATTGAAACATGTATAATATCATATATGAAACAAGTCACCAGTCCAGGTTTGATGCCGGATACTGGATGCTTGGGGCTGGTGCACTGGGACGACCCAGAGGGATGGTACGGGAAGGGAGGAGGGTTCAGAATGGGGAACACGTGTATACCTGTGATGGATCCATGTTGATATATGGCAAAACCAATACAATATTGTAAAGTTAAAAATGAAATAAATAAATAAATAAATTTTAAAAAAATAGATAACTGAAAACCTACAGTGCAGCACAGGGAACTCTACTCAATGCTCTGTGGTGACCTAAATGGGAAAGAAATCCAGAAAAGAGGGGATATATGTACACATATAACGGATTCACTTTGCAGTAGTAGAACTAACACAACATTGTAAACCAACTGTATTCCAATAAAAATTAATTAAAAATAAATACATTGCCTAAAAAATATATGAATGAATAAAATGGGCAATAGACTTCATTATCAAGTACATATCCCCAATACTAGGGGAAAAGATGAAAGAATAGTCACTTCTTAGGCTCCTTGGTCTGACAGTTCCATTCAATAATTATCCATTTAATGAAAAATGTTGGGTCAGGACAGGTTCTTTCAAAATCCTTTATGAATTGGCTCAAATGAAGAAATAAATAAGCACCGAATCAATTTGTAACACTGAAGAAAGTGAGCTTAGCAAGGTTAGGTGTCCCCATCCTTTTGTTGAAGGCTAGAAGAGCCCACATCTGGGAAGAGAAGATGTTGGGTGGGCTGGGAGTGGGAGTCAGCTGAGTCTGAGTTGTTCCTTCTCTCCCAGGAGGTAGATGCTGCATGAATGAGGCTGAACTGCACACCAAGATAGGTACCTTTAACGATCAAGTTTTTCTCTTACATTCCTACTTTGAGATGGTGAGCTCCTCACCCTGTTTGCTTTTCTGCTTAAGGGTCTGAGTGCATGGAATGCTGGGGGGTGGATCTCATAGATGTATCACTGGAAGCAGAGGTACTGACAATCCATATCTCGTAGGAGTGCCCTCAGATGCAGTCTCAGAGCTTAGACATTTTCATAGTCCTCTTCATGGACAACCACCATAATCTGGACCCGGATAGCATCATCTCTGAGGGCGAAGGCCTATAGGGAAGATTGCTCAAATGAGGCCAAGTCCTTATAGCAAAAAGAGTGAGCAGTTTCCAGCAATGGGAGAGGAATTCTGTGCCCCCCACTCCCTGCTCATAGTTGGTTACACTCAGCTGCACCAGCTTAACTGCAGTTTTTTGTGTGGAGTCTGAAATACAAAGACACTGGGTGATCTCATAGGATGTCTGTCATGGTTCCATTCACGTAGACAATTAAAGAATTTGCAATAAGACCTATTGAACAAAAAGAAAAAAGTTTAATGACATTGCCCTACTGAGTTTTGCCTTCAACCTCTTTCTGATTATGAAATCCCTTAGATATCACAAAGAACATCACAGGTAATTGGAAAACTAGATGCTCAGTGATCAAACAGAACTATTCAATTGTGAAGCAGCAAATACTCTTGTGCCACCTATTTTTTTCTAGAGAAGAAGTCACATCATTTGGTATGAGTTTATTAGAGGGCAGGAAATTGAAAGCCACTGTTGGCACATGAAAGGCCAGAAACACTGCATCTCCCCCCGTGCACACGGCTTCTCTGTCCTTCTGGTCAAGATAGACAAAGGGATGAACTGCACAAAATCAGGCAGGAGACTGCTGAGCTCAACGCACATGATCCGGAGACCGATCTGAGACAATGGCTACGTGCACTTCACCATCTCCAGTGGCTGTGGCAGTGTCAGTGGTGACAGCAGCGGCTGAGGCCTGCACAGTGGCAGTGGTGAGCCTTACAGCAGCACTCACAGCCTTGGAGGTGGCTTCGGTTCTGGCAGTGGCAGCGCCACAGGGGTCTGGTTTCAGCTCCTCTGGGGGCAGCAGTTCCACCATCAAATATACCACCACCTCTGTCTCCTCCAGCAGGAAGATCTAAAAGCACCGAAGTCATCCTATTGGTATTTGGTCCCACATTGTCTCAGGTCCCCTGTCCAGCTGCACTGCCCATTCCTTAGGATGCTGCCTCTCTCCTGCCTCTGACTTCTCTTGGCCTATGAGTTAGAGCTGAAATTGCAAAGTTCTCATTTCCTCTGTCTACACCAACTTCACCTGAGTTTCCGTTATTCACCATCAGAAGGTCAAGAGTCAGTGTCGTGGAGATATGTAGACATCCTATTGATGTCCCCATCTTATCATCATTTTCATCAGTCTACCATGATTCTGGGAAGAAAATGACTTACCCCCGCCTTGAAAACTGAAACTCAATCCACATCATGCTATCAGAGCAGGGACTCTTCCCTTTAATTTTAATTATCCTATCCATTCTAACAAGACTCAAGAGTTTCTCAGAATGAATAAGTTATTTTCTTCTGCAGTGTTCCTAAATGGTATTGATGCCGTCCTCTCAGATATCCTTGCAATGCTTTGCTCTCTTTGCTTTCTTTTGTTGTGTTGAAGAAAGCAGATTTCTAATAAAAAGATTCTGTGTTAGATTGTATTATTGATCATGCACTGGTCCTGAAATTTTCGTATCCCACACAGAGATCCTCATCTTTGTACAACCACCTCTTAGCCCCACTGATGACGTAACCTGTCTCATACCCAGCTCTGTTGGTTAACATCGGGTGATACTCAGTCTTGTGGGTGGATGACTACCAACTGCAATTTGATTCTCTGCCACTTGGCTTTTTCTCAAAATGGAGTCTTTGAAGCAGTCTCTTCAGCAAGTGGTGTTGGGAAAGTTGGACACCTATGTGTAAGTCAATGAATTTAGAACATGCCCTCTCACCATACACAAAAATAAACTCAAAATAGCTTGAAGACTGAAACATAGGACATGATACCATAAAGCCCGTAAAAGAGAACACAGGCAAAACATCCTCTGACATAAATAGTACTAATATTTTCTTGGGTCGGTCTCCCAAGGCAATAGAAACAAAAGCAAAAGGAGCCTAATCAGACTTATAAGCTTTTGTACAGCAAAGGAAACCATATACAAAATATAAAGAAAATCTACCGAACGGGAGAAAATATTTGCAAATGCTATGACTGACAAGGGCTTAGTTTTCAAAATATACAAACAGCTCATACAAAACAACAAAAACAGTCCAATTGGAAAATGAGAGAAGACCCAAAGAAACATTTCTCCAAAGAGGAAATACAGATGGCCAATAGGCAAATGAAAAGATCAGCATCACTAGTAGTTCAGTCAGTTCAGTTCAGTTCAGTCACACAGTCATGTCCGACTCTTTGCGACCCCATAAATCGCAGCACACCAGGCCTCCCTGTCCATCACCAACTCCGGAGTTCACTCAGACTCACATCCATCCAGTCAGTGATACCATTCAGCCATCTTATCCTCTGTCGTCCCCTTCTCCTCCTGCCCCTAATTCCTCCCAACATCAGAGTCTTTTCCAATGAGTCAACTCTTCGCACGAGGTGGCCAAAGTACTGGAGTTTCAGCTTTAGCCTCATTCCTTCCAAAGAAATCCCAGGGCTGATCTCCTTCAGAATGGACTGGTTGGATCTCCTTGCAGTCCAAGGGACTCTCAAGAGTTTTCTCCAACACCACAGTTCAAAAGCATCAATTCTTCAGCGCTCAGCCTTCTTCACAGTCCAGCTCTCACATCCATACATGACCACAGGAAAGACCATAGCCTTGACTAGACAGACCTTTGTAGGCAAAGTAATGTCTCTGCTTTTCAATATGCTATCTAGGTTGGTCATAACTTTTCCTTCCAAGGAGTAAGCGTCTTTTAATTTCATGGCTGCAGTCACCATCTGCAGTGATTTTGGAGCCCAAAAAAATGAAGTCTGACACTGTTTCCATTGTTTTCCCATCTATTTCCCATGAAGTGATGGGACCAGATGCCATGATCTTCGTTTTCTGAATGTTGAGTTTTAAGCCAACTTTTTCACTCTCCTCTTTTACCTTCATCAAGAGGCTTTTTAGTTCCTCTTCACTTTCTGCCTAAGGGTGGTGTCATCTGCATCTGAGGTCACTGATATTCCTCCAGGCAATCTTGATTCCAGCTTGGGCTTCTTCCAGCCCAGCATTTCTCATGATGGCACCCCACCCCAGTACTTTTGCCTGGAAAATCCCATGGACGGAGGATCCTGGTAGGCTCCAGTCCATGGGGTCGCTAAGAGTCGGACACGACTGAGCAACTTCACTTTCATTTTTCACTTTCATGCATTGGGGAAGGAAATGGCAACCCACTCCACTGTTCTTGCCTGGAGAATCCCAGGGACAGGGGAGCCTGGTGGGCTTCCTTCTATGGGGTCGCACGGAGTCGGACACGACTGAGGCGACTTGGCAGTAGCAGTAGCACTCTGCATATAAGTTAAATAAGCAGGGTGACAATATACAGCCTTGACGTACTCCTTTTACTATTTGGAACCAGTCTGTTGTTCCATGGCCAGTTCTAACTGTTGCTTCCTGACCTGCATACAGATTTCTCAAGAGGCAGATCAGGTGCTCTGGTATTCCCATCTCTTTAAGAGTGTTCCAGTTTATTGTGATCCACATAGTCAAAGGCTTTGGCATAGTCAATAAAGTAGAAATAGATGTTTTTCTGGAACTCTTTTGCTTTTTCCATGATCCAGAATATGTTGGCAATTTGATCTCTGGTTCCTCTGCCTTTTCTAAAACCAACTTGCACATCAGAAAGTTCACGGTTCACGTATTGCTGAAGCCTGGCTTGGAGAATTTTGAGCATTACTTTACTAGCGTGTGAGATGAGTGCAATTGTGCGGTAGTTTGAGCATTCTTTGGCATTGCCTTTCTTTGGGATTGGAATGAAAACTGACCTTTTCCAGTCCTGTGGCCACTGCTGAGTTTTCCAAATTTGCTGGCATATTGAGTGCAGCACTTTCACAGCATCATCTTTCAGGATTTGGAATAGCTCAACTGGAATTCTTTCACCTGCACTAGCTTTGTTCATAGTGATGCTTTCTAAGGCCCACTTGACTTCAGATTCTAGGATGTCTGGCTCTAGGTCAGTGATCACACCATCGTCATTATCTGGGTCATGAAGATCTTTTTTGTACAGTTCTTCTGTGTATTCTTGCCACCTCTTCTTAATATCTTCTGCTTCTGTTAGGTCCATACCATTTCTGTCCTTTATCGAGCCCATCTTTGCATGAAATGTTCCTTTGGTATCTCTGATTTTCTTGAAGAGATCTCTAGTCTTTCCCATTCTGTTGTTTTCCTCTATTTCTTTGCACTGATGGTTGAAGAAGGCTTTCTTATCTCTTCTTGCTATTCTTTGGAACTTGGCATTCAGATGTTTATATCTTTCCTTTTCTCCTTTGCTTTTTGCTTCTCTTCTTTTCACAGCTATTTGTAAGGCCTCCCCAGACAGCCATTTTGCTTTTTTGCACATCTTTTCCATGGGGATGGTCTTGATCCCTGACTCCTGTACAATGTCATGAACCTCATTCCATAGTTCATCAGGCACTCTATCAGATCTAGGCCCTTAAATCTATTTCTCACTTCCACTGTATACTCATAAGGGATTTGATTTAGGTCATACCTGAATGGTCTAGTGGTTTTCCCTACTTTCTTCAATTTAAGTCTGAATTTGGCCATAAGGAGTTCATGGTCTGAGCCACAGTCAGCTCCTGGTCTTGTTTTTGCTGATTGTATAGAGCTTCTCCATCTTTGGCTACAAAGAATATAATCAATCTGATTTCGGTTTTGACCATCTGGTGATGTCCATGTGTAGAGTCTTCTCTTGTGTTATTGGAAAAGGGTGTTTGTTATGACCAGTGCATTTTCTTGGCAAAACTCTGTTAGTCTTTACCCTGCTTCATTCCGTATTCCAAGGCCAAATTTGCCTGTTACTCCAGGTGTTTCTTGACTTCCTACTTTTGCATTCTAGTCCCCTATAATGAAAAGGACATCATTTTGGGGTGTTAGTTCTAAAAGGTCTTGTAGGTCTTCATAGAACTGTTCAACTTCAGCTTCTTCAGCATTACTGGTTGGGGCATAGACTTGGATTACTATGATATTGAATGGTTTGCCTTGGAAACGAACAGAGATCATTCTGTCATTTTTTGAGATTGCATCCAAGTACTGCGTTTTGGACTCTTTTGTTGACCATGATGGCTACTCCATTTCTTCTGAGGGATTCTTGCCCACAGTAGTAGATATAATGGTCATCTGAGTTAAATTCACCCATTCCAGTTCATTTCAGTTCACTGATTCCTAGACTGTTGACATTCACTCTTGCCATCTCCTGTTTGACCCCTTCCAATTTGCCTTGATTCATGGACCTGACATTCAAGGTTCCTATGCAATATTGCTCTTTACAGCATCGGACCTTGCTTCTATCACCAGTCACATCCACAGCTGGGTATTCTTTTTGCTTTGGCTCCATCCCTTCATTCTTTCTGGAGTTATTTCTCCTCTGATCTCCAGTAGCATATTGGGCACCTACTGATCTGGGGGGTTTCTCTTTCAGTATCCTATCATTTTGCCTTTTCATCCTGTTTATGGAGTTCTCAAGGCAAGAATATTGAAGTGGTTTGCCATTCCCTTTTCCAGTGGACCACATTCTGTCAGATCTCTCCACCATGACCCACCCATCTTGGGCTGCCCCACGGGCATGGCTTAGTTTCATTGAGTTAGACAAGGCTGTGGTCCTAGTGTGATTAGATTGACTAGTTTTCTGTGATTATGGTTTCAGTGTGTCTGCCGTCTGATGCCCTCTCGCAACACCTACCATCTTACTTGGGTTCTCTTACCTTGGGCGTGGGGTATCTCTTCACGGCTGCTCCAGGAAAGCGCAGCCATTGCTCCTTACCTTGGACGAGGGGTACCTCCTCACTGCCGCCCTTCCTGACCTTCAACGTGGGATAGCTCCTCTAGGCCCTTCTGCACCCGCGCAGCCACAGCTCCTTGGACGTGGGGTAGCTCCTCCCACCTGCCGCCCCTGGCCTCGGGCTTAGGGGCGTGGGGTAGCTCCTCCCGCCCACCGCCCCTGGCTTCGGACGCGGGGTAACTCCTCTCGTCGCGGCCCCTGACCTCAGACGCTAGGTATCTCCTCTCGGCCGCCCCGCCCCACCCCCGACCTCAGACGCGGGGTAGCTCCTCTCAGCCATTCCTGTGCCGTTGCAGTCTGGCACTAGTGGAACAGTGTCAGACTTTATTTTTCTGGGCTCCAAAATCACTGCAGATGGTGACTGCAGCCATGAAATTAAAAGACGCTTACTCCTTGGAAGGAAAGTTATGACCAACCTAGATAGCATATTCAAAAGCAGAGACATTACTTTACCAACTAAGGTTCGCCTAGTCAAGGCTATGGTCTTTCCTGTGGTCATGTATGGATGTGAGAGCTGGACTGTGAAGAAGGCTGAGCGCCGAAGAATTGATGCTTTTGAACTGTGGTGTTGGAGAAGACTCTTGAGAGTCCCTTGGACTGCAAGGAGAACCAATCGGTCCATTCTGAAGGAGATCAATCCTGGAATTTCTTTGGAAGGAATGAGGCTAAAGCTGAAACTCCAGTATTTTGGCCACCTCATGCGAAGAGTTGACTCATTGGAGAAGACTCTGATGCTGGGAGGGATTGGGGGCAGGAGGACAAGGGGACGACAGAGGATGAGATGGCTGGATGGCATCACTAACTTGATGGATGTGTCTGAGTGACCTCCGGGAGCTGGTGATGGACAGGGAGGCCTGGCGTGCTGCGGTTCATGGGGTCGCAAAGAGTCGGACACGACTGAGCGACTGATCTGATCTGTTCTGAAGAACTTTCAACAAATGCTGGTTAAAATTCATAAAACTACCCTGAGGGGTACAGTGAATTTGACTGTCTGTAAATTATATCTCCATAATGTTGAAATAAAATGATGCTATCAAAAAGTCAATGAAATAAATTAATAAAACCTCTGAACAGTGTTGTTTAGAGATTTTGCTTTGAAATGCTATTGGCAAAAAAAGAAGAAAAAAGAGATTGAAAAACAGTCCAAGTTGACAGATGACATCAGATTAGCATGAAGGTGGTTCTGGTTGGGAACATTTTCCTTTTGTGACAGGATATCCAAAAACCATTTTCACCATAAAATTCTTTACAAGCAAGATCAATGTTAGAGGTTTATTCAGATCTTCCCATATATCTGTGTCAAGGTTATGATTTTTTACTTTTAAACTGAAACAGCCAAGTTTACACAAGCTTATTCTAGAATTTGGCTAATTGGTCTTTTCAACCAGGTCCTATCTATATGCAAAAGAACAAAAAGTAAAGAAAAATTCCGTAAGAACAATAGGAGCCAATTCTGTTATAATAATTTGCCACTTTGAAGCCACGGCAGAAACCCTCTGCCCTGGGTCATGGATCAGGTAGCAATCTAGCCTTGTTCTGCGGTTGTCTACAGGTGGGCAAGGGTCTTTCAGCTGAGCAAATCACTAGGCAGAAACTTTGGAGCTAGGGGAGACTTCTTGTCAACTGCAAATTGGCACTTACCATGGGCACTTGACATCTACCTCTACAAGGATTAAGTCGTGTGCTGCTGACCTTCAACACTCCCTGAAAGGAGTTTAGGGTGGAGAGGATAAACAAGACACCCTGTGCTTAGGGAGAAACTGGCAGGGCAGGTCTTCAGAGAGTTAGATATTTTCAGGAGCTGATTTTATGAGCCCAATTATTTTATCTCCTCATATCTAGAAAAGCACTAAAATCCTTCACAGTGATAACTGTTTCTCATGATGAGCAGAAAGCTTCATGAGACTAGCAGAAACCTTCTGGAAAAATATGTGTTTGATTGCACATATTATTCCCCCTTGACCAAAATCATGTATATACTGACCTTCCACCCTGCTTCTTTGGAACAGTTTCTCAGCTGAGGTGCTGTCTCCTGGGCTGTAGTCCTCATTTTGCCTCCAAATAAAACTTAACTCACTGCTCACGTTGTGCAATTTTATTTTTTTATTTATTTATTTTTTTTTGTGTGTGGAATTTTTTTAAATTGACACTTCTGAGGATTAGTGACCTCTCTACCCTGCCATAATGCAGCTGTAGGGTTTGAGTCAAGGGATGGGAAGTAGAGGTTAGAAACTTTCAAGCAGCATAAAATCCCAAAAGCTGGTGGGGAAACTTACTAATGAGCCAGGCACAGACTCTGCTTCTCCTCCCCACGTGAAGCTCTCCATGACAGCAGTTAACTTACAGGCCTTCCTCACCACCCTGGAATGAGGGTCAGGTATGTCCCGAGTTCTGGGGAAGCCAACTACATACCAGCAGCTTGCCACTGGGGGTAGGCATCACTATCCCCATCAGCTGTGAATAGGGCCACCAGACAAAACAGAGGCTGCCTGGTGAAACCTGAATTTTATACAAACAACAAAAACATTTTAGCATAAGTTTGTCCCCAGTGGGGCTTCCCAGATGGCTGTAGTGGTAAAGAACCTGCCTGCCAATGGAGGAGACGTAAGAGACAGGTTCAATCCCTGGGTTGGGGAGATCCCCTGGAGGAGAGTATAGCAATCCGCTCCAGTATTCTTGCCTGGAGAATCCCATAGACAGAGGAGACTGGTGGGCTACGGTCCATGGGGTTGCAGAGTCATACATGACTGAAGCAGCTTAGCCACACATGCACACATGTCCCCAATATTGTATAGAACTTACCTATACTAAAAATATGATTTGCTGTTTCTCTGAACTTAAAATTGAAGTGCATATCTTATATTTTTATTTATTAAATAGGGCAATCCTACTTATGAACTACAGACATATTGAACCACAGACAAGGACACAGGTAGTTGAACTGCTGCTCCAAATTCCCACTGGGAAGGACAGACAATAGGTAAAGACCAAACTCGCACACAGATCAGTTCAAGCAGCCTTGGGCTTTCCTGGGTTTCTCACAGTTATGTGTCACCACTGGTGATCCCTAGTATCAGGACTTCCATTTGTTTCTGTAATTGCTCAGACTTGATTCTGGAGGAGGGAAACAGCAATACAGCTGTTTGGCCATTTTAGCCAGAACTGTAGCCATAGACTTTTCTGAAGGATGTTGTGCTTATTTACTATGTATGTGATTTATTAAATGATGTTAATGAGGATAAAGGGTGAAAGCAAATGTAAGTCAAAATATTAATAGTGATAGTTTCCAATGAGTGGAAATTTGAGTAAATGTTCTTTTCCTTTTTGTACTTTCTTGCTATATTATATATAGCTATATATATATATATATATGCTCCTTTACCACATTGAAATACTACTTTTATTACATGTTGAATTCATGCTTTTTCTGTACTGTCCCATTTACCTCTTTGAGCAATCACACCATTGTCATTACTAAGGCTTTCTATTCCACGATGGCTTTTGATACAGTGATTTCTATTCATTGCTTTCTTTCACTGTTCTTTTTGTGATTATTGTGTGTTTTGTTTTGTGGTTGCTGTTGCTAATAAGTTTCCCTAGGGATTTTACAGTTTCTAACAACACACTTATGTGCGTGCGTGCTTGAATCCAAGCACATATTGGATTCAACTGAGTTATGTGCCTTCTCTTGGAAAAAAAACCTTTTCACCTGGCAGAGCCAGAACTACACCCATAAACACACACACACACACACACACACACACACACACACACAACAAAGGAATTAAAAGGCAAAGGTTGTGCATACAAAGTATGAATGTACATGAACAATGGCAGGTCTAACTTCAGAGAGGCTGCGCGAGCGTCAGTTCCTTTCACAGTTGTGAATTAGAACCTCTTCTTTTCTGTCGTGTTTTCTAATCACTGGAAGGTAGTGAATGAGAGTTACTAATTCCTGTACCCAACCACCTTGCTAAACTTTTCCCCAGTTCTAATGATGACGTGCAAGAAGGAGACGGAGCCAGGATCCAAGAACTGACCTGCCCCTTTGCATAATCTGTGCTCTTCTCCAGTTCTCAGGTGGTGCAGTCTTGCCCACGGACTCTGGCTCCACCAGTGCCCCCTCTAGCTGTGGGGAGAGGTGCAGGTGTGGACCAGGAGGGACCAACCGGTCCTTCCCATGGCTCCAGCCCCCCCCCACCCTGACTTTGCTTGCTGTCTGGTAGAGATTCCATTGCTTAGTTGGGGTGCTAAGAGCAGACCCAGGAGTGGGCTCCTCACCTCAATGAGATGTCTGCTGGCTCATGACATCAGCTGGTGACATACCCCACCCCGACAGCAAAAACCAAGCTGGATTGCCCTTGAGCCTGAGACTGCCAGCCCACACTGGCAAGATGAGGAATGACTACTTTTGCCCAAGCTGGCACAATGCCCTGCTCGCTCCTCCCCTGGATCTGAACTCCATCCAAGCTTTATTTTGTCTTTCCTCCTCCTGAGAGGCTTAGCAGTTTCTGTAGCCTATTTTCTCCACTTTGACTTCTCACTTATTCCTCATTGATGGGGCAGTGATGAGCGCAATGTGACTATCTTTAGCTTGTATTACCCTTATCTCAAAACATGTTTTTGAAACCTCATTATTTGCTCATAAATGCTCTGTGTCACTCAGCAACCCAGCAAAGTCACTCAGCAATACAATCTAAGGTTACCTGTGGTTGAGCTAGCTTCTGGACGCTACAAATAATTTAAAGGCAGGGAAGCACATTGTTAGACTTCCCTAATGGCTCAGTGGTAAAGAATTCACCTGCAATGCAAGAGCCCCAGGAGACGTGGGCTCGATCCCTGGGTTGGGAAGATCCCCTGAAGGAGGGCATGGCAACCCCCTCCTGTATTCTTGCCTGGAGAATCCCATGGACAGAGGAGCCTGATGAACTACAGTTCATGGGGTTGCGAAGAGTCAGACACAATTGAAGTGACTTAGCACACGCATGCAAGTACATTATTAAGCATATGTTGGATTCAACTGAATTATGTGCCTAGTCTTGGAAAAAACCCTCTCATCTGGCAGAGCTAGAACTATCCCCATAAACACACACATACACTATACAACATGAGAACTAAAAGACAAGAGTGGTGAATGCAAAATATGAAGGTACATGAACAATGGCGGGTCCAGCTTCTGAGAGGCTGCCTGAGTGTCAATTCCTTCGAGTGAAGGGCAAGTTATTAAAAATATGGATAAGCTACATTTTAGAACTAAATCCATAAAATGCCACAATATCTAAACAACCTTATCAAGGTGAAGCATATAGGTACGAATGTCAAAGAGACTAATGTCCAAAAAAAACAAAACGAGCAAACAAAAAGAACTCCATTTATTATAGAATCACACCCTCTCAATCATTTCGGAAACAATCTTCAGAAATCTCATGATTTCTCTGGAGAGAGGATGTCTGTGTTTACCATTAGATAGATCACAGAAGCCCTTTGATTCTGAGTTGAATTTGTCTTGTTGAGTTGAAGTGTATTCCCTGGTGGCTATAACAAAGTCCAAGAAGCAGACGGCCTCCTCACATCCTGCCTTTTCCCTCTCCTCACAACTCCTATTTCCCAACTCTTTGGTCATGTGCGTTGGTCTCTGGGCTCACTCCAGGTTGGCCAACTCTTGCTTAACAAACCAGTGCCTGGGGCAAATGGAAAGCACTTTGAAGCCTTCCTTTAAAAGGAATGAGTGTCTCTCATTGGCCTGATGGGAGCATATTCAGAATATCCCCTGTAGAGAATCACAGAGGGTGCTGGGGCATCTGCCAGTGGGGTCACACACCATTTTAGCCCTTTTCCAGGGAGAGAGGTGAGAGTGATATTCTGGCCACTCAGTGAAACTTGTATCACAAATATGGTGCTGGTATGTTCTGTGGAAACTATTTCATCCCATCATATTCCAGAAAAACATGGGATTTTGCAGTGGACTTTTTCCTAGAAGCCCTCCTGTGTGGTTGCGTATCAACCAATCACACTTTGGGTATACACAGGGAGAAGCCGACCAGTTGGAGGTTTCGGGTGAGTCCTTCGAAAAGAAAACTTGTTTTGCAGTAACAAATCACAGGTCCTATATTTCATCCCTTTGTGTCTGGGTTTTCGGAAATTTGCTCTTAGACAGAGCACGGAGAGCTACCTGTTCCCCTGTTACCTAGAGGCAGTCGCTCCTAGCTTAATGGATCTTGGTTTCCCAATGCCATCCTCATCATCAGGGTGTACTCACTCAGTGCCAGCAAGTCAGTTGGGTATCAGAGAATTCATAATGAGGCAGAAACTCCAAGGCCCAGTCTGAATGTCCACGTACCCAGCCCTCCAGGGGATGGTGGAATACACAGCCCCACATCCAGAAGCTCCTGCCAGTGGCAATACCCAGGTAAATAATGTGACACCGAGATGTCTCAGACAGGAACACAGCTTTACAGACCAGGTGGGTATGCGTTCAGCAGATCATTGCAATCTCATCTTGAGGATCCACGGATGGATTCACTCTACAATTTCTTAGTGAGAAATGTTAAGTCAAGGCCTCTCCCCCAGCCTCCCCTCACTTGTTCAGGAGGCTCCTCTGCATCCCTCAACGTACATCCTGCCTTCAGCCATGCTGCTCAGAATTGCATCTTTTTAAATTCTATGTGCCACTTTGTATGACTTTTATTGTTTCATATACATACACCAATTTTATCTTCCTCACAGCCCAGCAAGCACCTGGGGGTAGGAATCATGTGGAACTTCTTATCCAGCTTGGATTAGGGTGGCAGGGGCACAAACCCTATGCTAAGGAACAGGGGACAAGAGTGCCAGCTCCAGATTTACTCTCAGCTTCCAATGGGATGTTGGCCCCACTCTCCTCATCCATAAAATAGGGACCTCTGTAACCATACCTTGTGAAGTTTTCTGGATCCCAGGCAAACATCAGGGGCCTGGGGTCTATATCCCAGAGACCTGACTTTGCCTCCTAGACACCTGGCAGGTCTGTCAGAGCTTCCCAGACATGTCCTGTGCCTACTCCTATCCATATGGTGATACTATCATAATGGTCCGTCCCCTGGATGCAGTGTGAGTGATGGGACCCTCTTCACTCTCATATCCCAGTGCTGAGTACATTGTAAGTCCCACAAATATTTGTTGAATGAATAAATAAATGAACAGCCACACCTTGTCTGATGGCTCACTTCAGAATAACTGGGGCTGAGAGGATGAGGCTAGAAAGCAGGAATAAGGAGAGCGTTTCTGTGATGTTCAAGTTCACAAGACACTGAGGTGGCAGTGAACTCAGTGCGGGGGTAAGGCTGACACTTTTGGCTATCACTTCCCAGCTGGTGACACACCCACCCACCCTCGATAGCAAGCCCCAAGCCCCGTAATGAAGCAAAGGGATGGTGTAAAGAGTCTCCCTTGGTGCTCAAGTATCGCCCAGCCCACCCAGCTTGTGCCCACAGGCCATGGCAACGAGCCATGATTCCCTCGCCAAAGTGCGTTCATACGGAGTGTGTTCCTCTCTTCACAGACAGCCCAGGAAAAGCCACAGGGGCTCTCCTCCCCCACTTTCCTCTCACAACAGTGTCCTTGTTTGGCAGCTCCTCCTCAGCACCAACCAGAGAGACTTGGTGAAGGGCCCCCTCCTGGGGACAAGGGCGGCCATTAGTGTGGTCGGGGCAGAGGGCCAAGACACATGGGAATCCTTTCAGAGGCGTCCGATAGGCTTGCACTACAAGAGCCCTTGAGACACTGGTGTCATACCACCCCCTTCCTCCAGGAAGAACCCCCGCTCTGCGGCCCAGGCAACAGGGAGCTTTTCTCACAGGCACTGTGGTATAAAGGAGGTTCAGGCCAAATGTGGCATCAGAAGGGAGCGGGAGCTCTGGCTGGTCTACCAGATGGCTGCGTGGCCTTTGATGGTTCCTGCCCTTGGCTTCCTCCTCCCTAAGTCTTCTGCAGCTCTAAACATTGCCTCTGTTCCTTTGCTTCACCTCTTGATCCTGACACACTCAGGTGTGATGTATACACTACATCACGTGTAGATCGTTGTTTTGTGGATGTTCTTAGGACGTGAGTATCTTTGTGTCCATCTGTGCCTTGTACAGGCACATCTGTTGGGTGTGTCCGAAGCACTTGATCATAGAGGGAAGGGACTGCTCCATCTTGCCTCTGTTAAGCACAAGTTTGAATGGGAAAAGCACCTTAATTTGCTGCTAAAATTGGTGAAGGGACCTTGAGGGCCACCTGCTTACTTACACTAGACCCCACCTGCCCATCAAATCTGGGCCCAAGTGAAAACCTGGTTATGTCAGCAGTGGAGGGGAACAGATCAGGTGAGGTCTGACTGTGCACAAGTACATGTTTCAAGCCCTGAATCTTGGTAGTTTCTTGAAGTCAACTGGCAAGTTTCATCCTTAGGTTGTTTCCACAGAATGTGAGAGCAAAGGTGCCATACGCTGGAGGATTTGACACCTATAAAGAGAAGCTGGGTGGTGTCTGTTGGAGATGCCAAAGGTGGAGGAAGTCAGCTGCACAGGCAAGAACAGTCAAGGTTGAAGAGTGTTTCCACTGGGATGTCTCAGGTACCATCCAACAGAATTATCTTCCCTACTCTCAATCCCAGGAGACACTGTGCCCAAGGACCCTGGGCTTTAAGCACCAGGTAGCCTGGTCTAGAGAGTGGCCCAGTCCCCTCTGCCCCCTCCAGCCTGACCTCCTCTGGCTCTGGCCTGGCTGGAAGCCCAAGCTCCTTGCTGTGTTCTCTATTCCCGTAGCTTTGGGAGGCATGCCTCCATGCCTTCCTCCCCTGTTCCACCAACCTCAAGCCCTGTTGCCACTACAGGTCAGTCTCCTTGAAATCTACCACAGCCAAGAGTGACAGCATCCCTCTGAGGATAGGAGACCACCCTGAGCAGAGGTGCAGGGACCAGGGAGTAGAGGAGTTTGCCACTCCCAGCCTCAGGCACCAAAGCCCATACCATATCTTTTGAATCCACCCCTCCCCAAACCTCAAGAAAACTCCTCCCAGACAAACCCAACAATACAGGGTTGGAGAGATTCAGGAGTTTCAGAGAACAGAAAGGAATGTGTTCGTTAAAGCTCTTTTTTAAAACTAGACAACCTACATCCAGTCAACTGTAGTCACAATTCCCTGTAGGGGGCTAGGAGACAGGGCAGGGGAAGGGGACACACCCCACCCCTCCAGAGACCACCAGGAAGTCAAAGCAAGTGAAAAACATGCCGACGTGCAAGCCAAGCACAAGCACAGGCCTGCTCTGGGAACAGGTGTGAAGGGGCAGTCCTTGGGCGCAGTTTACTAGGAAGTCTTCTCGGGGGAAGGTTCAAAGCAGAATTACAAAGGAGGCTAAAAACCAAAACAAAAAACCTCATTGGCAGGTAGGAAAGCAGAGGCGTTCAGAGCCTCTAAGTTCTGAATTTTGCACAGGCTGTTGTGGGGCCGGGGTGTCCTAGGCATTCATATAGACATTGTCCATCAGAGTAAAGGCCACAGCGAAGGTCAATGGTTACAGGAGAGGGAATGAGGAGGAAGAGGGGTAAGACTTATCTATTTCCATTTACTTCACCAAAGTCAGCATCTAAGACAAACTAGCTTTGGAAACAACGGTCCAGGTGGGAGAATTAGAGAGAGAAAGGAGGGAAGGAAGGAAGTGGCCAACCCCAGACAAGAGGTGATGGCCGAGGGAAACAAGATTGGAAATGGGATGAATAGCAACACCTGGAATAGGCTCCCAGGAGAGGGTTTGGCCAGTAAAGGCATGATTCAGGAGGGCAGGCAGCCTGGAGCAACTTCCAGATGGAAAGCTCAATGGGCAAGGGCTGTGGTGACCCCATTCTCATGGATGGGTCAGTGAAAGCCCTCCCAGCCTTGACCCTTTACCAGCTTTTGTTCCATGGAAAACTCTGAAGAGCTTACTCAGCATGGCTCAGAAAACAAGTAGCCCTTCTTTGGGGAGAAAGATTATCATGCCATGAGTACAGAAAACAAAGACATTTTTTTTCTTTTCTCCACAGACACATGCACCACCCCAGCTGGGACCTGGACACTTTGGCAACCAAGCGAGAAAACTCCTGCACTCCTCCTGGCCTGTATCAACAAAAGCTATGATTCACAGGTTCCCTGTGGAAACTGAGACTCTCAAACACTCTCTCGATAGAGGAGAGGCCCACTCCCTGGCCTCAGCCCCAATAAGGAAATAGCACAGAGAACAGAGAACCACCGCTTCGAGTGCCAAGTTGCCGTTCCAGGCTGGTAAGAATCTGCCAAGCCACTGGCTGCACCTCTGAAAGGACTCCTGCATGGAGAGACCACAGAATGTGGCTCTGCTTCTCTCTAGCTAGACAATGCTGATCTCTTTCATTTACCACATGGGGACTTGGCTTCTCATGCACAAAACACAAACAGAATACATTTCAGCTCCTCTCTCCCTCTCCCATCCTTTAAAGCCACGGCAAGAGGCAAGAAGTCAGCAAGACAAAAGAAGATCTAACAATTTCTGTCTGACTCCACCTCCACCCTCCATGGGGAGATGAGATGCAGAAGAAAGGGAACCAGGAGCTTTCTTATCAATTGAGATTTATGGAGGTTGGAGACATAGTCAACAAGACCAGTGGAGATGCTATAAAGTGCCCCCTTATAACTGCTTTTGCGGTTACAAAACTGAATCACTTTGCTATACATCTGAAACACTGTAAATCAACTCTACTCCAATTTTTAAAGCATGAAAAAAAACTTTTACTGTGTCCCATAGGGTTTGAATCAGCTTATGTTCATTTTCATTCAATTCTAGGAATTTTTTGATTTCCTCTTTAATTTATTCCATGATCCATTGATTGCTTTTTGTTTAGTAGCATATTGTTTAGCCTCCACATGTTTATGCTCATAGCACTATTTCCAAATGCCAAGATATGAAAGCAATCTAAGTGTACATCAACAGATTAATGAATAAAGAAGATGTGGAAGATAAAGAATATATATACACAATGGAATACTACTCAGCCATAAAGAAGAACAAAATTCTGCTATTTGCAGCAATATTTATGGACTTGGAGGACATTATGCTGAAGTGAAATAAGTCAGACAGAAGACAAATACCGTATGATACCTTTTATATGTGGAATATAAAAAACTCAACAAACTAGTGGCTATAAAAAAAAAGAAGAAGAAGAAACAGACTCACACATACAGAAAACAAACCAGTGATTACCAGTGGGAAGGGGCAATATAGGTGTTGGGAAGTGGGAGGTGCGAACTATTGAGTGTAAGATCGGCTACAAGGATGTGTTGTGCAATGTGAGGAATATAGCCAATATTTTGTCATAACTGCAAATGCAAAGTAACCTTTTCAGATCAGTCGCTCAGTCGTGTCCGACTCTTTGCGACCCCATGAACTGCAGCACGCCAGGCCTCCCTATCCATCATCAGCTCTCGGAGGTCACTCACACTCACATCCATCGAGTCAGTGATGCCATCCAGCCATCTCATCCTCTGTCGTCCCCTTCTCCTCCTGCCCCCAAACCCTCCCAGCATCAGAGTCTTCTCCAATGAGTCAACTCTTTGCATGAGGTGGCCAAAATACTGGAGTTTCAGCTTTAGCATCATTCCTTCCAAAGAAATCCCAGGGCTGATCTCCTTCAGAACGGACTGGTCGGATCTCCTTGCAGTCCAAGGGACTCTCAAGAGTCTTCTCCAACACCACAGTTCAAAAGCATCAATTCTTCGGCGCTCAGCCTTCTTCACAGTCCAGCTCTCACATCCATACATGACCACAGGAAAGACCATAGCCTTGACTAGACAGACCTTTGTTGGCAAAGTGATGTCTCTGCTTTTGAATATGCTATCTAGGTTGGTCATAACTTTCCTTCCAAGGAGTAAGCATCTTTTAATTTCATGGCTGCAGTCACCATCTGCAGTGATTTTGGAGCCCAGAAAAATAAAGTCTGACACTGTTTCCACTGTTTCTCCATCTATTTCCCATGTAGTGATGGGACCAGATGCCATGATCTTCGTTTTCTGAATGTTGAGCTTTAAGCCAACCTTTTCACTCTCCACTTTCACTTTCATCAAGAGGCTTTTTAGTTCCTCTTCACTTTCTGCCATAAGAGTCGTGTCATCTGCATATCTGAGGTTATTGGTATTTCTCCCGGCAATCTTGATTCCAGCTTGTGTTTCTTCCAGTCCAGCGTTTTTCATGATGTACTCTGCATATAAGTTGAATAAACATGGTGACAATATACAGCCTTGACGTACTCCTTTTTCTATTTGGAACCAGTCTGTTGTTCCATGGCCAGTTCTAATTGTTACTTCCTGATCTGCATACAGATTTCTCAAGAGGCAGATCAGGTGGTCTGGTATTCCCATCTCTCTCAGAATTTTCCACAGTTTATTGTGATCTACACAGTCAAAGGCTTTGGCATAGTCAATAAAGCAGAAGTAGATGTTTTTCTGGAACTCTCTTGCTTTTTTGATGATCCAGTGGATGTTGGCAGTTTGATCTCTGGTTCCTCTGCCTTTTCTAAATCCAGCTTGAACATCAGGAAGTTCACGGTTCACATATTGCTGAAGCCTGGCTTGGAGAATTTTGAGCATTACTTTACTAGCGTGTGAGATGAGTGCAATTGTGCGGTAGTTTGAGCACTCTTTGGAATTGCCTTTCTTTGGGATAACCTTTTAAAATTGTGTAAAAGTTTTCAATTTAAAAAATGTTAAGACTAACAGGGGAAAATAAACAAGCCCTCTATTCAGTGGTAGCCATGGGACTTTCTGATGAAGGATTAAAGGGTCAGGATCCTTGGCCATCAACAGGAGGAGTGGCTGGTCAAGGAGACTTCTGGGATACTGTTGCTGCTGCTGCTGCTAAGTCGCATCAGTCGTGTCCGACTCTGTGCGACCCCAGAGACGGCAGCCCACCAGGCTCCCCCGTCCCTGGGATTCTCCAGACAAGAACACTG
The DNA here is from genome assembly GCA_935064755.1 of Tragelaphus eurycerus. NCBI lineage: Eukaryota > Metazoa > Chordata > Mammalia > Artiodactyla > Bovidae > Tragelaphus > Tragelaphus eurycerus. The sequence goes on along the minus strand of CAKXYN010000010.1, from coordinate 28,931,808 downwards.
GAGTGGGTTGCCATTTCCTTCTCCAATGCATGAAAGTGAAAAGTGAAAGTGAAGTTGCTCAGTCGTGTCTGACTCTTAGCGACCCCATGGACTGCAGCCTACCAGCCTCCTCCATCCATGGGATTTTGCAGGCAAAAGTACTGGAGTGGGGTGCCATTGCCTTCTCCACTTCAGGGATGAGGTAGCTTCAAACAGAGACAAGAGGCAGTGTTTTATGGAGCATTACCGTTTCATAAGTTCCTCAATGTGTCTCAATTTAGTCTTCCCAACAGGACCATAAGCCTGTTAATAAAGAAAAAAGAATGTGTGTTGTGCTGCTTTCAAATACTGAGTATTTGTCTCAGGATGGGCATGTTGCTGGCACTTCCTTCATAAACACGTGATTGTATCAGGAGAGAAGACTCTGTTGAGTTGGCTCAGCATCTGCATGTACTTGGCATTGCAAAATCCATTTTCCCATGAATAGTCATCACAAACCCCACTTTACAGACACTCAAATTGCGGCTTGGAGATGTTTCATGACTAGGCCCATGTCTCACCTTTAGGAAGTGGCAGGGCTGGGATTCAAACCCATCTTCCTATTCTTGCAGCTTCTCTCCACGTAGGCAGAGGACCTGACCTTAAGGGTCACGTTACACTGGAGTGGACAGAACATACGTGCTCACACGGACACACACTCACGCCCCAGAATGTCAGTGTGACCCGCACAATACAGATGGCAGCTTCAGAGTAAAGCAAAGGGGCCGTCAAAATGGGGTGGATTCCTGAGAAAGATGTGTGGAGAGCAGGATTTTCAAGCTCTGGAGGGACAGCTTGGGCCAGGGTTGGGGTTGGGAGTAGGGGCTCTGAGAGTTAATAGCCGAGAAAGAGTTTAGAAGTAAGATGCACACCTAAGGGGTAGGAAGGAACAGGAAACAGTGAACCACCGTCACTGGGGCTGACACAAGATGTTTGCACAGGAGGGAGTTGGTCCCAGGCCTAAGAGAGCGGTTTGGAAATGAGGCAGTGTTTTCTGAGTCCATTTTAAAATGCATGATTAGGACATGACTGAAGGCAATTAACATGCTTCTCATTCATCTGCTGATCAAGTTGCAACTGGAAAGGAGTTTCCATGTGGGGGAGGGATGCCAGGGAACAAGCGCGTGGCTTTTACGCCTTTTTCGGAGGGGGAGCCGAGTGTGGGCTCAGGGTTGGTGGATGCCGAGAAAATGCCATCAGAGGCCTGCAGGAGCATGCCCCGCCCCCCTCCCGGAGCCCATAAAAGCCCAGGGGGCCGGGGCACCCCAGACACCCTGTCTTCTCCATCCCCCTCCACACGTACCCACAGCAGGAGCGCTCCTCACCAGCCTCTCCCAGACACCATGTCCAGACAGTCCACTATCACCTTCCAGACCAGCAGCCGCAGAGGTTTCAGCACAGCCTCAGCCGCCACCCCAGCCACCGGCCACTCTCGCTTCAGCTCCATGTCCGTGACCCACTCCCCAGGGGGCAGTGGAGGACTGGGAAGAATTAGCGGCTTCGGCAGCCGTAGCCTCTACAACCTGGGGGGAACCAAGCGGGTCTCCATCAGTGGGTGTGGCAGCAACTTCCGAAGTGGCTTTGGTGGTAGGGCGAGCAGCGGGTTTGGAGTCAGCAGTGGATTCAGCTATGGGGGTGGAATTGGAGGGGGCCACGGGGGCTGCGGCTTCTCCATCTGTCCCCCTGGAGGCATCCAAGAGGTCACCATCAACCAGAGTCTCCTGACTCCGCTCAACCTGCAAATCGACCCCAACATCCAACGGGTGCGGAAAGAGGAGCGGGAGCAGATCAAGACCCTCAACAACAAGTTCGCCTCCTTCATCGACAAGGTGAGTTGGGAGCTGCATCTGGTCCACAGGGTTGGGTGCCAGGAACTCTTGGGGAGGCCCCAGTCCAGAGAGCAGCCATGGCCCAACAGCTTCCCTGCAGGAAAACACATTCACTCAGCAAGCATCCCTCAGGGGCAGAAGTATTTGCAGGTGGGGCCAGTTGGCCCCACAGGACTTGTGGGTATTTCCCTTCATTCTCCTTGGGAGCCATGATGGCTGGTTCAGTCAACACAGAGGGAAATGTGAAGTTCTTAAGTTCCCTGAGAAAACCAATCTAACCCAGAGCAGGGCTGGTAGAGACACTCTAAGAATGGCGGCTCCCCATCAAGGAGCCACTACACTAATTCTCTGGAGCCCCAGAGAATGTCAGGGTAACTTGATGGGCTTTTCCATTTCGATAGGGGTTGTCAGTTACATCATTGGCAGATAGGTATCAGGTGGAAAGTACTTTTCCTCTCTTCTATATTCATTGGGGTGGTGTCTGGCTCTTCCTCCCCAGTTTCTCCAGAATTTCTTTTCTTCTCCCATCCAGGTGCGGTTCTTGGAGCAGCAGAACAAGGTCCTGGAGACCAAATGGAGCCTCCTGCAGGAGCAGGGTACCAGGACTGTGAGGCAGAGCCTGGAGCCCTTCTTTGAAGCCTACATCACTGACCTCCGGCGGCAGCTGGACAACATCACCACCGAGCGAGGCCGGCTGGATGCTGAACTGAGAACCATGCAGGATGTCGTGGAGGATTTCAAAGTCAGGTGAGAGTGAGAGACCCTTCTGATCATATGCAGTCATCCCAAAACTCCTCTTGATGAGGGCCAGAGGAGAACAAAGGAGCAGATGCCCGTGTCAGAGAGGTTTGGACCTGCAGTCATCATCTCATGAGAAGAAGAGAGCAAGGTATGGAGTAACAAAGGGACTCTCATCCCATGTATCACTACCAACAAGAAGCCGACTCTTATATGTGTCCATGATTGCAAAGGGACATCTTGTCATTTAACAAAACAGTCTAGCTCTGAAAGCAATATACTATTTTACAGTCAGTTTATTATTTAACTACACTGGACATGGGCTCTATTATTGAGATGCCTGCATTGCCAAGGTGTACCCTAGAATATGAACCAGGCAATCTGACCCCCCTGAGGGAGTCAATTTTGACTTGCCATCACCCAGGCTGCAGTAGGTGAGGTATCCAACAGAAAAGATGGTCCTCGCCAACCCCTTAGGTGGCTGACCATTGGTTTCTATTTTAAAGCAACACTTACTAAAAAAAAACACACTATTTAAATGGCTGCCCTGAGGTTCAGTGAAAATACATCAAAATCGACTGAAGCAGTGTCCTGAACAAAGTTTATCCCACAGTTCCAGCAGGCACTTAAGACAGCAAAAAGTTTTTCAAGATTGAAATTGTGCATCTCTACGAGGATGGAGTTGCATAAATATGTTTTACTATCCCTGTCAGCTCCTTGCCCACCTTCCAGTCCTACAAAAGCAAAAAAAGGAAAAAGAAACTGGCAGAAGAAATTATTCTCCTTTTATAGAGGGGAGAAATAGAGGTTAAGTGAATCACCTGAAGTCACACAGAGGTCTCTTGCTACACAAGTAGTCCACCCCAGCCTGAGAAGAGTTCAATCAAACCCTCACTCACCACTGGCCCCCTCTCCTCTGTACTTACAGGTATGAGGATGAAATTAACAAGCGCACAGCTGCTGAGAATGAGTTTGTGGCTCTAAAGAAGGTGAGTGGAAATGTCTCTCAAAGGAGAAGATTCAAAACCGAATCTGGAAGTGTGGGGTGACAGACCCTTGGGCCACCCAAGAAAAGTGACTTCAGCCCTTGGAATATTTAGAGAGCTCAAACCTGCCAAAATTCTCCCTCCATGTTTATGGCTCCAATGACCTTGCTGGTTTTCTGTTAGCCCAGGAAACTCAAGCCACAGTTCCCAGCAATTACCCATCCCCAGCCGCAAACCCCAGATACAGAGTTTGCTAAAACCCAAACTAGAAGGGCCAGGGAGTCTACCCAGCTTCTTTTGGGCTTGTTTCCTGGAGCCAGGGTCTCAGAGGAGCATCTTGTGCTGTCTTTTCAGGATGTGGATGCTGCCTACTTGAACAAGGTGGACCTGGAGGCCAAGGCCAACTCTCTAACCGATGAGATCAACTTCCTCCAGATGCTCTCTGAGGCAGTAAGATCCTGCATGTGTGTTTGTCCCCCTTATGTCTAAAGCCTGACAAGAAAAGGATGTTGCAGAGTGTTATCCATGTAGTGTCTCTCCCTGAGATGGACAGTTGGAGAGGTCATGGAGATTGGGAAGAATTGCTTGAAATCTTGCCACACTTAACCCCACCCCAGCTCTGAGTCTTCTCCCTGCAATCCCATGGCCGAGCAAGGAGCAAGTGTTGATTCCTAAACTCTCATGTCACTGGTTAACATTCCCAAGGAATCAAGACCCATCTCTCTCTTACCCATCTCTCTCTTCCCCATCTCAGAGAAGTTCAGAAGGCAAGCTGCCTCTCAGCCTATTGGTCAGGGTGCTTCCTGGCCCCGGAAGATGCCTCTTTCTGGGCATCTCCACTCTGATGGCAGACACCTGGGCCTGTGGAAGGGGACAGAGGAGTAGAGAGCAATGAAGTCACACTGTGTGGCGGGGAGGGGTCCTAAAAATCACTCCATCCTGAAGAAACCTTTAATGCTGGCATATGAATCACATATGTCATATTCAACGTGATCTAATTTGGATTCAGAGAACACTTGCTCATCCTTCATATTCAGAGAAAAAGCACAGAGGGGAGCCTTGAGAATGGGTACTGGGGACATACTCCCATTCCACTGATCTATGACCCTGAAACTCCTCAGGGGTCGGCTGGCATAGCAAGAGCTGGGCACTCCCTGCTGGGGATGCCAAAGAAGGATTCCTGACTTAGGTGGGTGGTCAATTGCGTAATTTTGAGACTCCTTTTTTTGCGGCGGTGACGCTGAGTTAACTGGCTCTGCAGGAATTGTGTCAGATGCAGACGCGGGTCAGCGACACGTCCGTGGTCCTGTCCATGGACAACAACCGCAGCCTGGACCTGGACAGTATCATCGCTGAGGTCAAGGCCCAGTATGAGGAGATCGCCAACCGTAGCCGGGCAGAGGCTGAGTCCTGGTACCAGACCAAGGTGAGCATGGGCACCTCCATGATAGGCTGTGGGTCTAGTGTTGTCTTAAGCCTTAGATCATTGTTTAACTACTAGCCACAAGCCTCAGGAGTCATGTGAGCATTCCCATTTCTTTCAACTTGGCAGAAGTGTCTTGGAGGCTATGAAAACTTAGCTTGAAATGGATGTGGAAATCCCAATACACACATATGCTGATAAGCGGTCAGGCAATGCTGGATGCTCAGGACAGCCACAGTCCCCCCACCACTTACTACCTGACAGCGAGCTGGATGAGACTCAAACAACCAAGAAATGCTCATAAAACTGTTTCCAAAGGGCTTGTTTACTTACAGGACTCCTACTGTATGCCAAGCAGGATTACAAAGTTGTAAATGAACAAAATACTAAAGGAATCCAAGGTCTGGGGAGGCCATGAGATGAATGAACAGTCATAGAAGGGGAAAAGCATTAATAAAACACTTCCAAGAAGAGGTGGGCTTTAGTCTATTTTGGAAGTGGTGGGGGACAAGAGATTGCCAAGGAGCAGGGAGGGCCTGAAAGGCTGAGCAAGCAGTCCTGTGGGGTTGGGAGGCAGAAATGAGCACTTTGCCAAACAAGAGAGCTTGCCCTGAGAAAGAACTATTGTCCAAAGGTGTAGATGGCTAGAAAGTTTGGGTTTAGAGGGGTGTAACAGCCTGAATGGTCCAACCCATGAGATCAGTTATCGGCCAAATGCAGATGCTTTTCCAGGGTAGCTGCTCACCTACAAGCTGGCTCTCATCCCTTGCCTTGGTCTTTGCACTTCCTTAGTCGCTGCCACTGCAAGTGGTAGAAAAGAAGCAGGTCTCAGGTGCCAGGGGTACAAGAGTGGAGGTAGCTCCTTGGTAGTGAGTGGAGGTGGGATGCACTTAACTCCAAGTGAGGTGGTTGCAATGTGTAGTGTTGGCAAAGACTGTTGTTGCCTTTAACCATGTGTGTCCAGAAACGAAGAAGCCGAACCATTCAGCACTTTCTAAATTGGACAGATCTTCGCTCAGGCAGAGGCTCTTCTTCCATTGGGCAAGGTGTGAGTTTCCTCCAGTCTTCTGGAGGACACAGGGTGCGTTTATTTCTCCTAAATGATGGTGTCCTAGACCCGCACCATTAGACAGAGAGCCACCTGAGATGGAGGATTCTGTTACGAAGTCTTCAGAACAGGGTCCTCTGTAGCCTGAGCTCCTTCCAATGGTGTTTCTCTGCAGTGCCTCCATTTCCCCAGCACTGGCATCAGGAGGGCCACCAAATTTCATGGTCACAGTTGGTCTTTGACGTATGCCCCATAACCAAGAACTCCCAAGGACAGTGCCAAATCCTCTCTTGCTCCTCATGCTCTGCATGCTCTGGGGGCTTCATGTACAGGTTGTTTCCCTTATCTGGAATATTCTCCCCTGAGCCGGTCAATCCTTCCCAGCCCTCAGTGCCCGGTGTCAATATCTCCATCTCTAGAGGGACATCCCTGTCCATTCCCTACCCCATCCCTCACTTCCATATCTAAGTCAGATTCCTTTATCACAGCCCCATAGGACTCAGTTTACTTCCTAAGGGACACTCAGATCAATTTGAAGCTGTAAATTCAATAATATGCAGGCTGGTAAGGAAAGGAATAAACCATGAGCCTTACTGATAATTGCTGGTATCAAATGCCAGCCTGGTTCAATTATTTTCCATCTCAAAACAAACAAAAAAAAAAAACTGTAGGCAGGAGTCTGCTTATTCTCTTCATGATATTCCCAGAGCCCAGGACATGCCTGGTGAGTAGATGTCAAGTAACAAGCAAGGGGATGGGTGAACGATGAGTGCATGGATGGGCTTGCTCAGAGCACCGAGGGCCAGGCTGGGCATGCAGGTAGCGCCCAGGCCAGGGTTTGATGGGGTGACTGACTCTGCTCTGATTCTATCAGTATGAGGAGCTTCAGGTCACAGCTGGCCGGCACGGCGATGATCTCCACAACACCAAACAAGAGATCTCCGAGACGAATCGGATGATCCAGAGGCTGAGAGCCGAGATTGACAACGTCAAGAAGCAGGTACATTCTAGCAGGACCCAGAGCTCCCCACACACTTATGTCTTCCGGGTCATTCTGCCTCACTTACAGGACTCCTACCCAAGGAGCACCAGATTTCCAGGGGTTATCAGTAAGGTTCACGGCTTCCTCCTTTCCTTACAGTGTGCCAGCCTGCAAACAGCCATCGCCGATGCAGAACAGCGTGGGGAGCTGGCCCTCAAGGATGCACGGGCCAAGCTGGTGGACCTGGAGGAGGCCCTGCAAAATTCCAAGCAGGACATGGCCCGGCTGCTGCGCGAGTACCAAGAGCTCATGAACATCAAACTGGCCCTGGATGTGGAGATTGCCACCTACAGGAAGCTGCTGGAGGGCGAGGAGTGCAGGTGAGGGCAGATCACCCATCCCAGAAGCTTGGGCATTCCTAGGGGCTCAGGTTGGACATGACTGAAGGGACTTAGCATGCATGCACGCACGCAGGTTGATACAGGCCCTTCCTTGCCTGAAAAAGGGAGCAAAATGCTGGTAGAACCGAACTCTGACAAAGAATACAGGTGCAGCTTCTTTCCAGGGAAATCATAATCAGCAATCCCAAATTTGAGATGCAACTGCTTTTAGCACCCTATAGAAATCTAGAAGCTGATTGGATCTAGGTAAAATCAAATCAAAGGAGAAATTTGGTCACACAATGGGTCTGGATATATAGTATGAATTGTCCTAGGATTTGGGCCAACAGGTCTACCACTAAATAGCTACATGCTGCTGCTGTTGCTGCTGCTAAGTTGCTTCAGTTGCGTCCAACTCTGTGCGACCCCATAGACAGCAGCCCACCAGGCTCTGCCATCCCTGGGATTCTCCAGGCAAGAGTACTGAAGTGGCTTGCCATTGCCTTCTCCGAACTAGCTACATAAGCTTAGGAAATTCAGCATCTTCCTCCCACCAATGCTCCCCACCCCCACTTTCTATGTCTTTAGTGATGAAATAAAGAGGCCAGGTCACATGATCCCCAAAGCCCAGTGGGGGCTTTGTACTCTGCCAGTACCAGTTTTGTGACCAGCTGTGTGATTTCTCCAGTCCTCATCTGTAAAATGGGACAACCAGAGTGTCTATCTTCTACGTTATTAAGAGGGCTAAAGTGAGGGACTACGAGTGAAGCTCTCAGAACAGTGGATGGGACACGGCAGATGGTTAGCTCCCCTCATTTTAATGGCCAAAGATGTGGGCTTTGGAGTCAAATTAATTTGACCTCAAATCCAGCTTTGTGATCATGAGCAAGTTGGTTAACCTCTCTGATCTTCAATTTCCCCATCTGTAAAACCAAGATTGTAATACCTACTTAGGGGCTGTTGAGAGAATTAAGTGGCATAATGTGGGTAATAGGTAGGTAGCCCTTTTCAAGGGTTAGGTCTGCATTTATAATGAATGCCACTTCTGTCCTCAAGATGCTAAAGCAAAACTACTCTAGTTGTTACAACAAGACTAGACCAATGATTGCTATTGTTACATTTATGACTCAGACTCCTCTCCACACCTGTAATAACCTCGGTACCTGACAATAGGCCATTGTTGAAAGAGCGATCTTCTTGTTCTAAGACAGCCCTGCCTTTCCAGCTGACCCTAACATATGATTTGCTTTAATTTTAATTTTCTTAAGGTGTTTATCTCATTTACACCAAAAATTCTGAGATTACAGATTTGACTCCTATGAACCCCAACTCTGCATTATTTCATTCATTAGATTATTATTTTTTTAATACTACTGGTATTTAAATAATTTCAACCTCCATTACTTATGCAATAAAAATAATTGAAGGCTTTCTCAGTGAATTTAAAACAATTGCACAAATGTCATTTCAAATGACCACAAGCTGCTGGACACCACAGTAACCTTCCTTCTCCCCCCTCCTCCCCATCAGGCTGAGTGGAGAGGGCGTTTCTCCAGTTAATATCTGTGAGTATGACTTCCTTTCATGTCATCTGGAGTGTATGTTGCTGGGGACTGGGAGACGGTGGGCCTATCAGAGGGTGCCAGGGATGTATGGGACATTGGAGGGGATCCCACCGATGGGAGGTTCATTTTGAGAAGGTTTGAGATTCTGAGTTTCTATTAGGAGACACCTTACAGTCACCGACCTTAACTCTTTGCAAGTGAGAGGGTACCACAAGGGGAGTAACGGAAGTTTGTGCTCATCCTTCTACATGGGTTGCAGGGTCCTCAGGCCACACCTTCCCCTGCCCAGACTGGATCACACTAGAGAGATACTGTCTGCTCTCAAGCATTAGAGAGAGCCTTCATGCTGGGCACTAGGGCATTGCCAGTTAGGCAGCCTTTTCCAGAATAGTCTGGGAGAAGTCCCACTGCTCGGCTTAACTCTATGGAGTATATAACACAGAAAGCTACCAAGGGGTTTCAAGGCAGTGAGAGTTCTAAGAGACCTGGCAGTTGGGTGCCAGTCCCCAGAAGCAGGAGAGGCATTCATTAGCAAGCTTGCACAGCCCGCACTGGTAAGCACAGAAGTCACCATTTACAGAGCTCAGTGCTGGCACCGTGAGGCCAAAAGATGATTCTTACAACTTACACTCTGCAAGTGAGTTCAGTTTTCTTGACATGAGAGTCACCTTAGCGATTGATGATATTAACCAATGACTCAATAAGGCAGATCCCTCTGAACCACCCAGAGGTCCTCCTTCCCTAAGGTCCTTGTCCAGCGGCTCCAGAGACCCTCAAAGCTAATTTGGGGACTGGCTGGCATGACCTCTAAAGTTTCTTTTCTTGAAAGCACCTAAAGTCTGTGCTTATTTCCTAAGATTGCCATAACATAGTACCACAGACTGGGTGGTGAGAAACAACAGAAATGTGCTATCTCGTGGTTCTGCAGGCTAGAGATTACAAATGGAGGTGTCAGCAAGGTCATGTGTCCTTAAACCTGTAGGGAGGACCCTCCTTGCCTCTTCCTGGCTTCTGGTGGTAGCTGTCCAGCCTTGGTGTTCCTTGCCTCACTCCAGCCTCTGTTTCTATGATCATGTGGCCATTTCCCTGTGTGTCTGTCTTCACTTGGACATCTTCCCTCTTCTTAAAAGGACACTGGTCATAATGGACTAGGGCCCACCTTCATGATTTTATCTTAACCTGATTACAACTACAAGGTCTTATGGTCCAAGTAAAGACACTTTACAGGTATTCAACACATTTTGGGGAGCATACAATTTATCCAATAACAGAGTCTATATTTTATTTCAGCTTTCCTTCAAAAGGGCCCAAAGTTAAGGTACTAGATGTTTAAGATGATGGGTGGTTTGAAAGTTAGGGAGAGAGCAGTTCGAGAGGAGAAAGGGGACAGAGTCAGCCAGCCAGCGGGTCATCTGTCACTTGGTCTATCGAGAATATTCCAGCCCTGCCTTGGGATTCAGAGAGCGTGGACTGGAGGACACAAAGGGAAATGTACCCACAACCAGCTGTGAGCTTCCAGAAGGAAGGGAGACACCGGTGCCAGGGGGAGATGGCGACAGAACATCAAGGGAATCAAAGTGAAGGCAGGTAGATACAAGAGCTTCCCAGAGGACAGGCATCCCAGCAAGTTCTGGAAGGAGAAGAGAGGCACCAAGTAGCAGAGGAGAGGCAGGAAGCCATTCGGACTGGGAGGACACCTGGTGCTGTGGTACAGATCAAACTAGACTGAGACATGGGACAGTGAGCTCACGAAGCGGGCAGGAAACTGGAAACAGGCAAACCACCCGTCCCCACCCCGTGGATTTCGGGGAGCTGTCCATGATGCCCCAGGTGTCTTCTCTCCTGCCCTTGGTTCTGACCACGTCTCCTCTCTTCCGGCAGCTGTGGTCACCTCCACCGACTCCAGTGGCTACGGAGGTGGCAGCAGTATTGGCAGTGGAAGCCTGGGCCTCAGTGGGGGCAGCGGCTGCTCCTTCATGACCAATGGTGGGCACAGCCTGGGCGGCTCCAGCTTCAGCAATAGCAGCAGCCGGGGCCTCGGGGGCAGTGGCTCCAGCATCAAGTTTGTCTCCACCACGTCCTCCAGCCGGAAGAGCTATAAGCACTAAACGCAGTCACCCTGCTCCCTGACCCCTACCCTGAAGCCAGCTCTGCCCACTCACCTGGCCTGTCTGCACTCGTCCCTGCTCACCTAGGTGCTTTTCCTTGTCTCCCCTCCTCCAGGTCCACCTGTGCTGCCAGGAAGCCTGGCATCCTGTCTAAATCCCATTGCCCAGCCTAAGCCATCCTCTGCCCTCCTTCAGTCCCCAGACTGCTCCTAGAACCCACTCTGTGCCAAACCCGCTCTCTTTCAAAATTCACTGTCAGATTGTCTTTCAGAGACTCCCCATCAGTTCTGCCTCCCTCCTCCCTTCCTCCAGATGCAGTCTGTATCTCCCAGGCCATCTCAGTGTCAGCCCACCTGTCTCACGATGCTTACGAGCTGCCTGCTGGATGAGAGTGAAGCCTCTCTCTCTTTCCTCCCAGGATTGTGTCTATTAAATGCACGTATAATGTGTCTGGTGTTCAGCCCTCTATTTGGAATCGTGATGGAGCACAGAGTGATCCTTCTCCCCATCCAAACCTCCTCTCAGTATAGGGTCCTGGCACAGGGAGGGCTCAGCGCATCTGACCTCCCTCCCTTTCCCTCAGAGCTAAGAAGACTGGACTGAGAAGATGGGAGGGGCAGGAGGGCCAAGCACTGGCCAGATTCCCTCCCTCCCTCCTTCTGCCCACCTACTCCCTCCTCCCGTCAGGATGCCTTCTTTGAGAAGCCCAAGCCCCTGGGCAGAAGCTCTGCTCAGACTCCCCATTCTGTATGTCATGCAGGGCAATGCCCTCCCCTCCCCAAACCAGACTGAGTTCCGAGGACACTGACGTAGGGTGGGCGGCCCAGCCCTCTGCCAGCAAAGGGCCGATTGTTTCCTGACAGCTTCCAACTTGCAGATGTGAGCAGGAAAATAACAGGCCAGGAAAGGAGTTATAAGTCAGCCCTGGGGGCAATGCTTTCACCCAACAGAAGGGCCATTTAGGCCCATAATTGCAGGCAGCTCCCACATTCCTGAGTGTACAGCCTCTGGACACCTCCCATCAGACCTCAGCCCCTGGCATCACCCAGAGTTGAGGCAGCCCGAGTGGGCTTGGAGGGATGGGGTCAGTGCTCAGGACCACACTGGTGGGTTCTGGGAACCAGGGATCTCAAACACAGCTGTCAAGGGTGAAAGAGCAAAAAGTTAAATGGAAGGGAAGGAAGGGGCCATGAACTAGGATGAGAAAAGATGAATGTTAAACCAGGGGCTAAAATTTGGAAGGTTTGGAGGGAGAGGATGGAAGGAAGGAGAGAAATGACACTGAGAATATGTCCCTGGTCCTCGGGGTGACCACAGGATGAGACACTAGGATGAGGGGTAGAGGGCACAGGAATTCGGAGCGAAATCCTGAACTTGCTCCTTCCCTCAAACAAGCCACCTTGCCATCGATATGAGGAATAGTGATGCAGAGCTGGTGACCTGCAGTCAGACTGCTGGGTCCTAAGTCTCTGAACTACTTTACACCTCAATTGCTTCATGTGCAAAACAAGAATAATAAGAGTTACTCCTTCCTGCTGTGTGAAGTTCAAATGAGAAACAGGTGTAAAGCACTATTATAATTGCTGCTGCATAAATATTGGCAACTATTATTCTTGTTGTCCAATCTCACAATGAGAATCAAATAACAATGCTTGTAACTGACCTGCATATGGTCTGGCACAGGTGAAATCCTCAATAAGAAAAGTTTTCCCTCATAAGTGACCATAATGTGAAGACTGTAATCAAGTGTATGGTTTCAGAGTCCAAGACTCAAGAAAAGGGGAGGAGAAGAAAAGCCATGGGAATATCTGCAGCATATGGCTGAGAACGTTGGGATGATTGGGGGTGGGAGGGCTTGGGACCAGGCCTGCCCCAGGTCCCAATTCCCAGGCCTGGTCCTGCCCTGGGTGGGGTGTTCCCTGTGATGATGAGCAGTGCAGGAAGATGGGTCGTGGCCAGACATACCATTGAGATGAACTCAACAGAGTGGTCTTTGATCTTCTCTGGCCAAGCCCAGTTCTCGAAAGGGATAAAAGTCAAGGAGAGTTGTGGAGGGCTAGACTTGGAAGGCTGCTCATCCCTGTGACACTTTCACTCCTCTGACCCGCTGACACCGGCTCCAACCATGACCCAACGATCCTCTATCACCATCAAGTCAGGGGGCTCTCGGAACTTCAGTGCTTCCTCAGCCAACCTCCTCCCAGGCTGCAGGCCCAGCTTCAGTTCCATCTCCATGATCCAGAGTGGGAAGAGCTTCGGGGGTGGCTTTGGAGGTGGCTTTGGAACCAGGAGCCTCCACAGCTTGGGGGGTAACAAGAGAATCTCCATCAGCAGTGGCTACCGCTCCAACCGGACTGGCTTTGGGGGTGCTGGCTATGGGTTGGGTCTTGGGGGCATAGGGTACAGAGTGGGAGGAGTTGGCAGTGGCTGTGGATTTGGAGGTGGGATGATGCCTGGAGCTGGAGGTATCCATGAGGTCACCGTCAACCAGAGCCTCCTGACCCCCCTTCACCTGGAGATCGATCCGTCCCTCCAGCGGGTACGGAAGGAGGAGAAGGAGCAGATCAAGACCCTTAACAACAAGTTCGCCTCCTTCATTGACAAGGTGAGAGGGCGATGGGGCTCCCGCCAGGAAAGCGTGTGGCACCCAGGAGTATCTCAGCTTTCTGTTCTTCTCTGAGGTCCTGGGGGCCAGGGGTGTGGAGGAAGTGGTTTCCCACCTTGTTGAGATGAGAAAAATGTCCATCTTTGGGCACCAGAGCTGTCTGACCCACTGCGAGAATATTGCTCTCTCCTTTTTTTTTTACACTCATATAATTTTTTAATATGATATTATACATGTTTTAATGCCATTCTCCCAAATCACCCCCCAATCCCTCTTCCACAGAGTCCAAAAGACTGTTCTATACATCTGTGTCTCTTTTGCTGTCTCGCATACAGAGTTGTCGTTACCATCTTTCTAAATTCCATATATATGCGTTAGTATACTGTATTGGTGTTTTTCTTTCTGGCTTACTTCACTCTGAATAATAGGCTCCAGTTTCATCCACCTCATTAGAACTGATTCAAATGTATTCTTTTTAATGGCTTAGTAGTACTCCATTGTGTATATGTACCACAGCTTGCTTATCCATTCATCTGCTGATGGACATCTAGGTTGCTTCCATGTCCTGGCTATTATAAACAGTGCTGTGATGAACATTGGGGTACACGTGTCTCTTTCAATTCTGGTTTCCTTGGTGTTTATGCCCAGCAGTGGGATTGCTGGGTCATATGCCAGTTCTATTTCCAGTTTTTTAAGGAATCTCCACTCTGTTCTCCATAGTGGCTGTACTAGTTTGCATTCCCACCAACAGTGTATTGTATTGCTCTCTTGATGGATAGCCATGAACATGGCTTAAAATTAGACAGCAAAAGGGATTGGTTCAGAGAGCAGAGGATCAAGAAATGGAAGGTTACAAGTTCAGCTCACAGGCTGAGGTCACTTTTCCCTGCCAGTCGACAGGGGCAAGTCCTGGGCAGCCTCACTATTGATTTGATTGGCAAGGGAGGCACTCGGGGTTTCAGACTTTCCTTTTGGTGAGAGGAAAGCTGTGACGTCAGCCCTGAGTCTCCCCTGCTGTTGGCCTGGGACCCTAGGGGTTTCCCCAGTTCCGGTGTGCACTACTGCCAATTCACACTGGAGCTAATTGCTTTCGACCGGGAAGAACCAGCTCAAGAATCTAGATCATTCAGGCTCCAATCCTGGAGTCTGAAGGAAAGAGTGCTAAACTGAGGGGCAACCAGCTATCGTCAGCTCTCCTGCTGGGAGAATCCCCAACTTCTTAGGTCTCATTCGGGTTGAACAGACGGACTCCAAGGTCCTCTTGCAGGTCTAACAGGCTATGAAATGCCTCATCATATGGACTCAGACCCTTGAATGTATAAACCTAACCACAGGGACTGCTGAAGCCTTCATCACCCATATCCTCCACTTGATATGATGTTTGTTCCAACAGATGTGAGATTTCCAGGAGCCGGGTTCTGAGGGGAAGGATGTGGGCCCTGCTTTTCCACAGTTCATCTGGAGGGGTCTTGGGGAATGAGGGCATGTGGCTGGGGAGGACTTGGAGCCAGGACGATGGAAGAGAAAGCGGGAGTGGAACGCATTTGTTAAAGACCCTCTGTAGGCACATTGCCAATTCCAAAGTCTCGGAGGCTCTGTTCCTTCATTCTCTGAGGCCATATGTCACTCCAGCTGCTCCCAACAGAAGGACTGGTTTAGAGGAAAAGGTTTTACATGTTACCGAGGCTGTCTCCCAGCCTGAGGAGCAGTTGAGTGCAATTCAGGAAAACCAGATTAGTAGCACAGGACCACAGGAACCTGAGGTCTGAGAGAATAGAGACAAGAGGCTTGTGCAAGGCCACACGGCTCATGAGGGACATGGCTGAAATTGTATCCAGGTCCCCCTAAGGTGACTCCAGAGTGATCTACTCCAGCATTCCTGGATTGTGGTGGCAACTGAGTCCAGATTCTAGATCTAGAGAAATCATGTTGAAAGCAAATGGGTGAATTTTCTGCCAAAAACCTCTTGCCCATTTATTGGGAACCAAAGATCTCACTCAGTAACATGGTAGAGTGTTCTTTTCTTCAGCTACCACACATCAGCATGGTGTGATGTATTCAGATGGTTTCCTGGCCCTCTGGCCCTCCTGCCTACTCTCACCTCCAAACCCAGCCACTAGCCAGCCTCTCAACCCCATTGCACCAACATGGGCTTGGCTATTTACATCCCAGGCTCCTGCCAGCCTGAGAACAAGGAGGAGGAGCCTGCCACCTGTACTCTGAGATTTTGCAGGGCTCCCCCCTGCACTGTTGGGGGTCCTGTATCCCAGAGCCCTCTGCAAGCAACGGCTGTAAAGACATGCTCATGGGTTCTCACCTCTGGTGGCGGCAGGTGCGGTTCCTGGAGCAGCAGAACAAGGTCCTGGAAACCAAATGGAGCCTCCTGCAGGAGCATAAAGCGACCAGAGCCAACCTTGAGCCCATGTTTGAAGGCTACATCAACAACCTGAGGCGGCAGCTGGACAGCCTCGGGGGAGAGCGCTCGAGGCTGGAGGTGGAGCTGAAGAACATGCAGGACGTGGTGGAGGACTTCAAGAACAAGTGAGTGGTAGCTCAGCCCTGAGGCTCCGGGGGAGGCCCTGGGCTCTCCTGAAGTGCCCAAGCCAATGGGGAATAGGGCACACACTCAGGACACAGAGGTGGACCCAGGAAAAGAACTGGGACTCTTACGGACTTCCCTAGGGGTCTAGTGGTTAAGATTGCTGCTGCTGCTGCTGCTAAGTCACTTCAGTCATGCCCGACTCTGTGTACATGCTCCCAATGCAGGGGGCAGGGATTCGATCCCTGACTGGGAAACTAAGATCTTGCATGCCACACATGTGCTGCGCAGCCAAAAAAAAAAAAAAAGAATGCTGAGGTTTGGGGGAGGGGCTGGGCTTAGATGTGATAACTCATATGGGCACACAGAGCATGATACGTATAACCCTGCAAACTCTGGAGATGAGGAAAGTGAGGCTCTGAGATAGCAACTGACCCATCCAAGGTTATAGAAGTAGCAACGCATTAGTGATGAGCTGAACCCATAGAATCTCATGCTCACATTTGTTCACCTCAATCTGATTGCTGACTTCACAACATTCACGTATCTACTCCAACCCTGGCCAAGGCTGGGGTATGAAGAACAAGGAGGTGTAAATACTGCTTTTTCCCTGGAACCACACACACACTCTGCTAAACATAATGTTATGCTCATATATAAAGATACAAATAATTTCTTATTTCTACAGTTTTAATTTAGTTTTAATGTTTGTTCTTGGGCCAAACAAATCAGGTTTTGTCACCATTTGTATAAGCTCATGAGAGCCCAGATTTTAGAGTTGCTCTAACATGTTAACCACAAGCCACATGAGACAATTTAAATTAAAATTAAATTAAATTTAAAATTCAGGCCCTCGAGGACACTAGCCACATTTCAAATGCTCAGTCACCGCATATGACTAATGGGTCCCATAATACAGGCAGGTATAGAGCATTTCTATTGAGGCAAAAGTTCTGCTAAACAGTGCTAGTGAACCTAGTCAGATTGAAAATCAGTTTTCTTTAAGATTTTTAAAAATATTTATTTATTTGTTTGGCTACATCAGGTCTTAGTTGAGGCATGTGGGATCTAGTTCCCCAGCCAGGAATTGAACCCAGATCCCTCCACAATGGGAGTGTAGAATCTTAGCCACTAGACCACTAGCGAAATCCTCAGATTTACAATCTTGGCTTAATCATTTACTGACTCAATATCTAAAGAAAGCAAAACTCTCTAAGTCCTAGTTCTTTTGTCTGTTAAAGGGGATATTAATAGTACCCACCTCACAGGGAGACTGAGAATATTAAAGCAACACTTGCTTGTAAAGTACTCAATAGGGTATCTAGTGCCTGGTACACAGTAAGCTGTTAATATGTGTTAGCTATTTTTATTATACTGATGATTAAGTATAATGTATGTAGTTATGCAAACATAGCATCACAAGCGAAGCAAGCACTGACAGATAATTTATAATATCATGCAAATATGGGATAACAGTATTTCAATCCAAGAAGGCTTCCAGGAGGAAGAGACAAAAAACTCAAGGGTGTGAAGAAAAGATGCACATTGGAGGGATATGGGGGATCTGTTGGAGGGTGTGCTGCTGGTTAGAGGACAGCAGTGTTCCTGTGGCAGGTGTCTACGAGGCCTGTGCAGGGCCACTTGAGGCTTGCCCTCTGGCCAGAGGGACTGTGAGCTGGGAAACAGAGAAAGACAATTGCCTGGAGTTGGGTGAAGCAAAGATGACCATGTTTAATGAAAAGACAGTTTTGGAAAACAATAAGGAAAATCAGATTCGTTTTCCCAAAGAACTTGGAAGAAGGCACAGGACTGAAGATTCTGTAGACAAAAGGTGCAATAGAAAAGTGGGGGAGAGTCTAGTGGTATCCATCCTGTGGGTTCGTATATAGCTAACAGCAAGCTGACTGATGGGAAAGAGCCTCTGAGATGTTAAGGGACCTGCCCTGGGTTATTCAGCCAGTAGGGAGAAGGGATGAAGCCCCCCCACAGCCCAGCCTTCAAGAAGGTGAGATTGGCTGATGCTTAAGAGGTGGGCTAGGGAACGTTACCTAGAGCAGACTTGAGGCTTCCTTCCCAGAGATCAGTGGGGTAGTGGGAGGCTAGGGAGAGTGGGATTGCTACTCAGGGGCAAATTGAAAATGAGAAAACTTGGTGGAGGGGACAAAAGGGATGTCTCTTATTAGCCTAAAGACTCTGCTTCCCAGGCAGCAGGTCAGCAGCTGAGAATGGTACCGTGAGGCAACATGAGGGCGCCATGGGGTGCAGGCACCGGCCTGGCCCAGACTGCCCCCCTCTACCAATCTCTGTCCCTCCTCTTGGCTTAGGCGAGACCGTGGGGTAAAAGGAAGCATCGCGCCCCTTCATGGAACCTCTGAGAATACAGCTGTGAGAAAGACCTCAGAAAGATGAGAGGCAGCTCTGTTTTGCATTGTTTCAAGTTTGGGTTTTGTTTGGACAGGGCTGGTTGTGCGATGGATTGGGGGTGGGTAACACGTGTAATAGGAGAGCAACACTTCAGCAGCGTGCTTTCCAAGTCTGTTCTGGATTCCCACCTACGCCCCCACTCTGGACCTCACTCCTAGAAGCCCCGCTCTGAACATCCACCCACTTCCTTCTCCCTGCAGGTACGAAGAGGAAATCAACAGGCGCACAGCAGCTGAGAACGAGTTTGTGGTGCTCAAGAAGGTGAGGAGACAGGGGTGTTCTGATCTGACTCCAGGCCCAGGGAGCCCCTCCCAGGAGAGATGGCTGCCACATAAGTCTGCAGCCCTGTATAGGAGGCTTTATTTAATTTGCATAACCAATCTTGGAAGCACGTTTTACTTTAGAAGTGAGAAAACTCAGGTGTGTGGAGGTTAAATAAGTTGCCCCAGGTTACCCAGATAACCAGAAGCGAGTCAGGATCCAGGACACCCAAGTCCGAGCTATAAATCTTAACACCAGTCCCCTCCCCAACATGGATCTTATGCAGGGAAAGGAGAAGCAAAACGGGCCCTGTGCTGAGCTGATTCTGTGAGACCTCAAGTCAGGCTCAGGAATGGGCATAGGATGGAGCCCAGCTCCAGAAACTGTGAACCTTTCTGTTCAGTGTGGATGGGCAGAAGGAGGGGGAGATCCAGCCCTGAAGCTAATCCGGAGAGGGAGGAAGAGCGGGAGCAGCAGTGTGGGAAGGGGAGGCAGGGACAGAGTGCGAGGAGAGGGGAAGCCTCAGGGAGAAGGTGAGGCCACAGGCAGCGGAGGCCCAAGGGCTCAGGATGATTCAGGCTGTCCTCACTGCATGGAGGTGACATGAGAGGCTTCTCCACATAGCACCAGCTGATGAGCAGATGGGCAATCCCCAAGAACCTGGTCCATACGCAGTTTGGATCCCCCTGTAAGTTCCACTCCATCCGTAGCCTGGGAGAGAAATGCTCTTGTCCCCGGGAGCTGAAGTCCTTCAACCTAACTCACAGACAGAGGGGCCGGCTAACCCAAGAAGGGTGGGACTCAGAATGACTGCATGTTCTGTGCCCAGGATGTGGATGCTGCCTACATGAACAAAGTGGAACTGGAGGCCAAGGTGGAAGCCTTAATGGACGAGATTAACTTCCTGAGGTCTTTCTATGAAGCGGTAAGCATGGCGGGGGGCTCCCTTCCTAAGGGCTGGAGGCTGAAGGGCCGCGGCTGAGCACAGAGGCTGCTGGCCCCTTCCCTGGTCACCCCTCTGCTCCTCACCCCATGCCTGAGTTGGAACTGATGGAGTAGATGTTGCTTCCCCTACCAAGGGAGAATGTGAGTTTTCCCAGGGCAGCTGGTAGACCAGATAAGGTGAGAAATTCGAGAACATTCTGTTGGTCAGACAAAAGAGCTGCCTGTCAGCAAATTACTTGCAGTTTCCATAGAATGATCTGAGCAACCCAGCTCACCCAGCCCAGTTCAGATTTACCTGTTACTTTTCCTATGGCAACTGCAGGAAGATGTAATTATGCAGATCAAGTGGCAACTAGTGAACCCTCCGGTGCTTCTAGAAGCACACAAAATATTGAACTGGCTCCCCTGAAGAGGCGCTTTGCTGTGTGCCTCTATAAGCCCAACGCAGAGCTCGAGGCTGCAAGATACAGTGCTGGGCAAACGCAATCAAGGCCCTAAGTTCTTGGAGCTTCCGGGAGATGGGTAGCATGGAGAGAAGCAAATAACTACCCCATTTCAGGGGTGATGAAGAAATAGACAACAGGGAGCAGTGGCAGGCAGATGGTGGGTGATAACCTGAAGGAACTGAGGATCCAGAAATGCCAGAAGGAGGCCCATGTGAACGGTGTAGAATGAGTGAGTGGAGGGCAGCTGAGATGAGGTTAGTGATGTGGAGGTAGGGATGCAGGGTGCAGTGTGCATCTCAGGTAGGCCTGGTAACAACAGGTAATCTGCTCATGGGGTTGCATGTGTGTGATGCCCAACACAATCTGGTCATGTTCCAGGAGCAGGAACATGGGCTCTGGGTCTTCAGGTGGCTTCAATGACCACCCATTTAGGGACAAAAAAAAAAAACAAACATCATTTTCTTTGCTTATTCACTTCAATGCTGAAAACCAGGGTGATGTTGGCTCCCAATGCTGAACAGCAATCCTGTGGGCTGAGGCTCCCCTAGCTAGGTCAGTTATCAGGAAAAAATGATTTTGGAAATGCAAATTACAACCTAACAGCAACAAAAGAATAACTTCTTGAATCAGGAAATGCGTGAACCAATTGTTAATAAAGAAAGGAATTAACAATTAATTAACAATTGGTATTGTTGCTTAAAGATTTGGGCTTTGGATCAGTAATGCTTAAATTTTACAGCTCATTAGAATCTCCTAAAGATCTTGTGAGAACACCAATTCTATTCAGTAGGTGATACTGCTAGTCTGAGGATCACATTTTGGGACCCACTGTTTTAGATGATTCTGTAAAGTCATTATTAACAAATTACTTGTGGATTTTCTGCTTCAAAACCCATCTTACACAAGTGTTAGTTGTTTTGTCGTGTCTGACTCTTTGCGACTCCATGGCCATGTAGCCCACCAGGCTCCTCTGTCCATGGAATTCTCCAGGCAAGAATACTGGAGTGGGTAGCCATTCCCTTCTTCAGAGGATGTTCCCAACCCAGGGATCGAACCCAGGTCTCCTGCCTTTCAGGAGGATTCTTTACCATCCGAGTCACCAGGGAAGCCCCATACAAACAAACGTGAATGTATTTAACACTCACAGAAATCATGGGAGGCAGTAGTAGGACTAGTCTCTCTGAGGCTCAGAGGTACCATCTACCTGCTTGGCAGATCCTAGGCTTGAATTTTTCAGGTCTTTCTGCTGTTTTCAGGTGGTTTCTGTTTCCCTTCCCCGGGGAGCAGGGAGGAGCAAGGTTAGGAAATGGGGCTGGGACAGCATAGCTTTCCAGCTCTTTCTGACTCAGGTTTCTTTCCCAAGATAATTACTTTATTTGGAATGAAAGGTTGCATTTTCTCAGAACATGAGACATCGTAGAACTGACAAGTTATAACAAGGTGCGTGCCCTTGACTGTGGAGGTGACTTCTGGAGAATCTTGGCTACAGCTACCTGAGCTGCTGCTCCTTCTGTGCAGATAGAGAACAGGTGTTATCCCAGTGATCGGCCTACTGTCCCCCCAGCTTTCAGACTGTTCTGAATAGACTGTTCTGTCCTGTGGTACAAGGGAGGCCCTCAGTGCCAGGGTCTGTTCTGGGGTGCTGGGCACAGTTTCACAACACACAAGCAGGCACACACACACACAAGCAGGCAAACACACCCAACTTCAGCTTTCCCGTGTGGGCCTCCTTGCAGGAGCTGGCTCAGCTTCATGCCCAGATCTCTGAGACTTCCGTGATCTTGTCCATGGACAACAACCGCAAGCTAGACCTGGACAGCATCATCTCTGAGGTCAAGGCCCAATACGAGGACATCGCCAACCGCAGCCGGGCTGAGGCTGAGTCCTGGTACCAGATCAAGGTGAGGTGTCAAGGTCAATTTCATGAAACAGTCTCAGAGAACTGAGATTTCAGAGGCAGATTTGATAAAAAGCCTTGTCCTACCAGTCTGACAGACTTGGAGAGATCTGAATTCAGCTTGGGGCTCACTCTGTCAGAGCACTCCTCAGGATGCATCGTCAGGACCTGGGGGACCAGCCAGACAAAGGCAAGAGGTGGTCAGTCCTGCCCCGAGGAGGATGAACACCCCTCTGATGCCTTGTAGAGGAGAGGCAAGGGACAGCTGGACAGTACCAGCCACTAGTACCAGTAAGCACAAGAGAGGGAGGGTGGGAGCAAGAGGTAGCTTTAGTTTCCTGCATCCAGAGATGAGAGGTAGAAATAGCTGGGGCTGAGAGGCTGAGCAAAGGCTGGTTAGGGGTTGCCCAATGACATTTTCCAGATTAGAGCTGAGGAGTCCCTGGGAATACAAGACGTGGTGCCAGGAAAAACAAATACGAATGAGCTTTCAAATTAGAAAGTGACAAGCACCCGCGAATGATGCTGAGTTTGTGGGGGTGAGACACCTGAATATGAAGACGAAGGACCAAAGCTGGGGTATGGGAAGGTCCACCTGTGGAGTGGAGACTTTGGATATGGAGAGTGAGGGGCAGAGCCAAGAGACAGTGCGATGGATTTGATGGAGACAGCTGCGTGCAAAGGGAGGTGCCGCTAAGCGCTGCCTCAAAAGCCCTCTTGGGCCCTGGGAAGCCACCACCTTCTGGCCTCACCACCCCTTCTCCTCCTTCTCCTGACCCCCAGTATGAGGAGCTGCAGCGGTCTGCCGGGCAGCACGGGGAAGACCTCCGCTCCACCAGGATGGAGATCTCTGAGTTGAACCGAGTGATACAGAGGCTGCGCTCTGAGATTGAAAACGTGAAGAAGCAGGTAGGGCTGAGCAACCACTGGCCATCTCATCCATTCCCCTGCCTCAGCCCATGCAGAGAGTTCTCCCCAGAGAATGATCGTCCAGTAATATAAACTTGTAGTCTTCTGCCTCTACCAGGGAGGCCAGGACCTTCTTTCTGAGATCTGTCCAACGTCAGTTCCTCTTGGAAAGATGCTGTCCTCTGGAGGCATACATGGCAAAACTGATTCACTTTTTACTTACCCACAATTTAGAGAAGTTCATATTGAACAGGACCCCGAAAACCATTTCTCCATCCTAAGTCACAAAGTATCCAAGGAGAACATAGATTAATCGTATTTTTAAAGATGATACTCCAACCTTCTTTGCGTGAAATCCATTTCAGGAAATTCTTCCACATTTTTAACCTAAAGCCCATATCTTCCATTCTTCCTTGTGGACAATTTCATAAATTCCCATGTCCTCCTGGCAGTGTGCCACGCTCCAGGCTGCCATTGCCGATGCTGAGCAGCGTGGGGAGCTGGCTCTCAAGGATGCCAAGCACAAGCTGGCCGAGCTGGAGGACGCCCTGCAGAAGGCCAAGCAGGACATGGCGCGGCAGTTGCGTGAATACCAGGAGCTGATGAACGTCAAGCTGGCCCTGGACATCGAGATCGCCACCTACAGGAAGCTGCTGGAGGGCGAGGAGTGCAGGTGGGCAAGCTTCTCCTCCTGCTGTGGTTCAGATAGATGCCACCAGAGCACTGTAGCAATGCTACAGCGGCCAAGATCCCCACAGTGTCAGGCCCCAAATAGAAACGCTCAGGATAGAAACGGACTTAAAACTCAGATGATCTCCTGAGGCGTCCTGAAGTCATTCCCAGAGCTCCGGTGGGACCCAGAGCAGGGGCCAGGATAGAAGGTGTCAGGAGGAGGTGGTCCATGACTACCTGGAAGGCCATGGGCAGGATCATTTCTCCCCAGGCCCTGTGATCAAGGAGGCCACACTCAGGACAAGGCGAGGCTCAGGGGCTCTGTGTTTGCCCAGAGAGGCCTACCATCTGACTGTCCCTCCCAACACAGTGAGCACGAGTCTGTCTCCCCATTTCGCCATATATTTGGATTTGATCTCTCTTCTAATGTCCCCTCCCAGTCACATCAGCTTCCTACAGCTAATAGAATGATTAAAAGGTTTGTTCAGCACAGTGCTGAGAGCACAGCTAGCCCTCTGTGCTGATAGCTTTAAATACATAGAACTCAGGGTTCTCTAACTTCTCAGCAAATGAAATATGTTTTTCTCTCCCCTTCTGCAACAGACTCACTGGAGAAGGTGTCGGGCCTGTGAATATCTGTGAGTAAATGTCTTGGGATGACAGAAAAGTGGGAGACAAAACAGAAGCTAACAGCATCATTTTTGGTGAACAGATAGTGAATGAGCAGGGGCAGGGATATCATTAAGATTCTCTGAGAGGCTCTGTGGAGTCCCCTTTCTTCTTTGGCCCTTCCTCCCAGTGGAGTCAAGAGAGGTTCATGGTGGAGTCATAAATCCACTCGACCCAAATCCCTGAGGACCTCAGTTATGGGACAGGACTACTCACAAAGCAAAGGGTCCCTTGTCAGAACACTTGATTTCTCAGCTAGTTCTGGCAGAAATTCAAACCAACAAGAGGCTATTAAAAATCTAAAGACCTGTGTTGAAAATTGAAGCAAATTAACTGAACAAGAAAGCAGAGAGGTTTGCCCTCAGGTCCCAGGAAGGAAGCCAGGGGGATTCATTCTGCAGAAGGACCCAGCAGGCTCCAGCAGCATCCATGGAGTGTGGAGTCCTGGGCATGGGATGGAGAGTTCCCTGAGGCCCCCGTGGGTCCGGCCCTGGGAGGGAGGCTGGAAAACCAGGATGAGAGAGAGCTGGAAACTAGTGAGTTAAAGGAACAGAGATGCCTTGCCTGGAGAATCAGACACTGAGAGGGGAGGTTGAAGAAGCATCTTCAAACATTCAACAGGCTGTGGGGAGCTGCACTCCAAGACAGTGAGCTTCCCATTGCAGAAGGGATTTGAGCAGAAACAAATGGATCACCTCTCAGGGAGGCAGTAGAGGGGATTCCAGTCTGGAGGAGGTTCACCTGGATAGCCTTTGGGCCCGCCCATCTGGGAACCTGTGATGCCCGCACAATATCTGGGGCCTCTTGTCTCACCCAGTGGGAAAGCCCTGGGTAGAGAGGAGGGACCAACACAGCCTAGGGGCCCAAGCCTTGCTTTCCAGCAGGTGTGACCTTGGGCCTGCCACTTGGTGTCTTTGCACCTGTTTCTTCTCCTGAAAAATAGGGGTATCATAGTAAGGGCATCCTCTCAGGCCTGTCGAAGAGACCTCTGTGGTCACAGCTGGACAAGCTATGAAAATTGTCATGTCCTGTGTTCGTTGAGGCAGCGGGTGATGGGAACCGTGAGGCCTCCTGGGGAGCCTGTGGGAGGGAGGCGCCTGGGCACAAGACCCAGGGACGAGGCTGCCAGTGTGCCCTGCGCCTTCTCTCCACAGCCGTGGTCTCCTCCTCCGGGGGCTCAGGCTACAGCGGGGGTGGCGGCCTCTGCATGACCGGGGGCGGCTACGGCTTTGGTAGCAGCGGTTTCAGCAGCAGCGGCGGTAGCTTCAGCTCCACCAGCGGCCGCGGCATGAGCGGCACCAGCTCCAGCATGCGCATCATCTCCAAGACCTCGTCCAGCAAGAGTTACAGGAGCTAAAGGGCCCCCCGCCCCTCTGCCTCCCCTCTAAGGCCCCCGGCCCCCAGGCCTAAGACCCGCTGCTTTGCTGACCCCCATGCACTGAATCACAAGAGGCACCAGGAGCAGGGAAGTAGCCTGTGAGTCCCCAGCTCGCCTGTTCACACCTCTGCCTCCAAACAGGTTCCCGCAAAGGCACCCCACTGGCTCCTCATCCCAGAGCCCTCCAGGGCCCACAGGCATCCATTCCAGCTGCCATATGCCGAGATCTGGGCTGGGGCATTCCTTCAGGAGCTTCCTCCTGTCTGACCCAGATCCCTGGCAGCCACAGTCCTTTCTATGGTTGCTTAGAGCCGATCTTGGTGCCCCCAGAGATGCTGAGTGCAGTCCAGGCCTGTGTTTCCCACCATAGACAGAATACTTCTCCTGCTTCAGGTGCCTGCCTATCCCCTCAAATTGCTTCAATAAAAATGTCACCGAGCTCTCTAGGTCTTGACTGAGTCTGTGTCCTATCCCACACTCAGAGGACGACCTCAGAAATGGAGTTCTCTGGGAGCAGGTTCTGTCTACATGCAGGGCTTACTCCAGGGTAGAATGAGAATCCCCTCCCCCGGACATCGTGCAACAGGAACTCCACCCACCTCTGCCTCTTGCCATTGCCCAGAGTCTCTTGTTATACCCCTTACCTCCCCAAGACCCAGTCTTCCCTTGCCAGTGCTCCAGGACCCAAGCCAAGACAATACATAAGGCGCCAGCGTGAAGTGTCACAGTTAGACTAAGAATTGCCAAGCACAAGAATGTTTGAGTTCAGTCTCCTAATCCAGAGGTGAGGAAGCCAAGAAACAGAGGATAGAATGCATACTAACAGTAGATCCCTGAGTCCTAACCCAGGCTCCTCCCCACCAGAGCAGTAGAGCACAGTGGCATCAGAAAAGCTGGGATTGGATCCCCGCCCATCCCAGCCTGTCTGTGTGTCTCGGGAGTTTTACTCCACCACTCTGCTCCTCACTTTCCTTGTCCGTTAAATAGAAACTATATCATGGTTATCATAAGAATCCAATGGGATAATGGATGTAGAGCTCAGTTTGGTTCCAACACATAGTAGGCACCCAGTAAATGATGTTACTATTATTGTTGCTGACTTGATTTTAACCTAAAAAAAAGGTCACAATGTGGAAGAGAAAGACAAGGCGGCTACAGTGATTTCACTGATGGGACTGATGGGAAGAAGGCATTTCAAGCATCAGCAAAGAGCTGTGTCCTACGTGCTAGGGAGAAAGCCTATAACCTGCTTCCACCTGAACAATCCCTGAGGGCAATGACGCTCCCCAGAAATGTCCTCAGGTCAGAGCATCCATCCTTGGGAGGCTCAGGATGGGGAGGGCAGAGACAGGGAAAGGAGCCCTGACCTAATGACTGACATCAGTACATACTTGAGGGGCCTGTTGGAGGATGGAGGGAACAAAACATGCCCACCTAACTGAGAAGGTGTCTTGAAGCCAAAAAAACAAGGCAAGCAGCTCCACATCATCAATGGATCAGTTTATTACAGGGTAACTTACTCACACGGTTAAGATCTGGCCGACAATGATACGGAAGTTCTCACAACTGCACTCTACACCACCAAGTGGCCACAAGGATAATGTTATATTTAACTTGGGGTTCAGGGGTAGATGCTTGAAACAGGACATGCAGTACTAAGTCAAGGTTTGTGAATGAGTAACTAGTCTTGTGGGCCCCAGAATATTTCAGGGAAGGTTGTCATCACTGCTTGAGGATCAACAGAGCAAAGGCCAGCTGGCCTTAATGATTATTAAGCAATATCTATTAACCACAAAGCCCCTGATGGCAAAGAAGTGACTTACCACACAGTACTGTCCTAGGTCAGGTCAGGGAAAGGACAGCAGGAACTGTAAGGGTCAAGATGCCGTTAATTATGCTAACAGCCATCTGGGCCCAAAGAGTCTTAGGGAGGCCATCCATTCCTCTCCCTTCCTCAAGCACAAGGCATCCCCTCTTGAGTCCCCTGAAGCCTCCTTTGGACTAACTAGGCTCCTGGAGACAAGAGTCTGTGCCTGGAGCCTTCTATCTCAGGAGCCCTAGAGGGATGAGGGTTAAGTAGCTAATTCAGAGTCAGGACCCCACCCTGCCTGAGAAGGCCAGGGCCCAGCCTGCTTAGGGAGGCTTCTCTCATGCCCAAAGTCTCCCTCTTCTAGGGAGCTTCTAGGACCACTTGGGAGCCCATGGGGGTACTTGGGTCTGAAGCATCTGCAGAAAAACATGGAAACCACTTTGGGGAAATAGAGGATTCTCAAGTACATCTAATTTGGCCTCTAATCCCAGAGCAGTGAAAGTGAAAGTGGCTCAGTCATGTCCCACTCTTTGTGACCCAGGCCAGAATACTGAAGTGGGTAGCCTTTCACTTCTTCAGGGGATCTTCCCAACCCAAGGACTGAACCCAGGTCTCCCACATTGAAAGCAGCTGAGCCACCAGGAAAGCCCAAGAATACTGGAGTGGGTAGCCTATCCCTTCTCCAGCAGATCTTCCCAACCCAGGAATCAAATTGAAGTCTCCTGCATTGCAGGCAGATTCTTTACCAACTGAGCTATCAGGAAAGCCCACTCCAGAGCAGCCAGGTAAATATTTCATACCCTTTGCCTGACCCCCACAAAAGGGCCTAAAGTCCCAACTCTAACCTTCCATGAGGCCAAGCAACTGAATAAACCAACATATAGGGCTGGCCAAAAAGTTTCTTTGGTTTTTAAGTAAAAATATTAATAAAGAACACATTTTCGGTTTTCACCAAGAACTTTACTGAACAGCATATTCACCGTTTTGTTCCATTCAGATCAGATCAGATCAGTCGCTCAGTCGTGTCCGACTCTTTGCGACCCCATGAACTGCAGCACCCAGGCCTCCCTATCCATCACCAGCTCTCGGAGGTCACTCAGACTCACATCCATCAAGTCAGTGATGCCATCCAGCCATCTCATCCTCTGTCGTCCCCTTCTCCTCCTGCCCTCAATCCCTCCCAGCATCAGAGTCTTCTCCAATGAGTCAACTCTTCGCATGAGGTGGCCAAAATACTGGAGTTTCAGCTTTAGCATCATTCCTTCCAAAGAAATCCCAGGGCTGATCACCTTCAGAATGGACTGGTTGGATCTCCTTGCAGTCCAAGGGACTCTCAAGAATCTTCTCCAACACCACAGTTCAAAAGTATCAATTCTTCGGTGCTCAGCCTTCTTCACAGTCCAGCTCTCACATCCATACATGACCACAGGAAAGACCACAGCCTTGACTAGGCGAACCTTTGTTGGCAAAGTGATGTCTCTGCTTTTGAATATGCTATCTAGGTTGGTCATAACTTTCCTTCCAAAGAGTAAGCGTCTTTTAATTTCATGGCTGCAGTCACCATCTGCAGTGATTTTGGAGCCCAGAAAAATAAAGTCTGACACTGTTTCCACTGTTTCTCCATCTATTTCCCATGTAGTGATGGGACCAGATGCCATGATCTTCGTTTTCTGAATGTTGAGCTTTAAGCCAACCTTTTCACTCTCCACTTTCACTTTCATCAAGAGGCTTTTTAGTTCCTCTTCACTTTCTGCCATAAGGGTGGTATCATCTGCATATCTGAGGTTATTGATATTTCTCCCGGCAATCTTGATTCCAGCTTGTGTTTCTTCCAGTCCAGCGTTTCTCATGATGTACCCTGCATATAAGTTAAATAAACATGGTGACAATATACAGCCTTGACGTACTCCTTTTCCTATTTGGAACCAGTCTGTTGTTCCATGACCAGTTCTAACTGTTGCTTCCTGACCTGCATACAGATTTCTGTTGTTCCATGACCAGTTCTAACTGTTGCTTCCTGACCTGCATACAGATTTCTCAAGAGGCAGATCAGGTGGTCTGGTATTCCCATCTCTCAGAATTTTCCACAGTTTATTGTGATCTACACAGTCAAAGGCTTTGGCATAGTCAATAAAGCATTTGTTCCATTACCTTCTGCAATTTTTGAGGCAACGTCATAATTCCATCTTCTCACTTAATCTTTTTAAGCAAAAAACTGTTCCAGATGTCTTTTACATTCTTCCAGGGAATTGATATTTTTTTCCATTAAGAGAATTCTGTAAAGATTGATATAAATGGAAATCTGAAGGCGTAATGGCTGGTGAATACAACAGGTGAATCAGAACTTCCTGTCCAAGCTGTAACAGTCTTTGCCTGGTCATCAAAGACACATATGGTCTTGCACTACCCTGATGAAAGATTTTGTGTTTTCTCTGGACTGAGTCTGGACGCTCTTCATTGAGTGCTGCGTTCAGCTGGTCTAACTGGGACCAGTACGTGTTGGAATTAATCATTTGATTTTCCAGAGGGAGCTCATAACAGAGGACTCCCGTCCAATCCCACCATATATACATCATTATCTTCTTTGATGAAGACTGGCTTTCGGTGTTGTTGGTGGTGGATCGCTTCTCTTGGCCCATAATCTCTTCCATTTTACATTATCATGCAGTGTCCACTTTTCATCACCCATCACAATTTGTTTTAAAAAGGAACATTTTCATTACATTTCAGTAGAGAATCATATGCAGAAATATGGTCAACAAGGTTTTTTCACTTAACTTATATGGAACCCAAACATCAAAGCAACGAACATAACCAAGCCAGTACAAATGATTTTCAACACTTGATCTGGTTATTTTGAGTATGTCAACTATCTCCTGCATGATGTAATGTTGATTTTTCTCAGCTAATGTCTCAATTTGATCACTATCAACTTCAGCTGGTCTACCTGGCCGTGGAGCACCATTCAGTGAGAAGTCTCCAGAACAAAACTTCACAAACCACTTTTGACATGTTCAGTCAGTCACAGCTTTCCCATACACTACACAAGTCTTTCCTTGCATTTCAGTTGCGAATTTACCTTTCTTGAAATAATAAAGCGTAATTTGCCGAAAATGCTGCTTTTTCCTTCCATCTTCAACATTAAAACGGCTACACAAAAATTCACTAGTTTTGGTAAGTTTTTTTTTAACGCATGCTGATTTGACAGCTGTCACAATACAATTGAACAAAATGGTTTCAAATGAAGTTAAAGGCAACCAAGTGCTACCAGAGCCATCTTATAGAAAAAAAACCAAGCAAACTTCTTGGTCGACCGAACATCTGTCTGGTTGGCCCCTTTCATCACCCCTGCAATCAAGGAAGAGGACAAATAGGATTTTTATGGGTCCAACCTGCATAGACAATTGGCTCCTACCCTTTGCTCTCTGCTACCCTAATTATCCACCTCAGTACTTAGCAGCTGCCAATATGCCAAGCTCATAAACCTGATTTCATGGTGATTTGGGGTTCGGCCCAGCTCGGCCCTCCATCCTTGACCAGATAAAAGGGTGGAGGCTGAGCTCACCCGATAACTCTCGCCTCTGTCCTCCCGCCAGGGCGCCGTCTCTCCGCCTCTCACACCCACCATGTCTTGCCGCTCCTTCCAGCAGGGCTTCAGATGTGGCGGCCGGAGCTTC
This sequence comes from Tragelaphus eurycerus, assembly GCA_935064755.1. Taxonomy (NCBI): domain Eukaryota; kingdom Metazoa; phylum Chordata; class Mammalia; order Artiodactyla; family Bovidae; genus Tragelaphus; species Tragelaphus eurycerus. The sequence continues at coordinate 28,900,499 of CAKXYN010000010.1, read as the reverse complement.
AGCTCCTGCTCAGCTGTCCTCCCCCGGGTGGTCACTCGCTATGCAGTAAGCCAGGGGCCATGCCGGACGGGGGGCAGTGGGAGCTTCCGTGCCCTGGGCTGCCTCGGCTCCCGGAGCCTGTGCAACGTGGGCTCCGGGCGGCCCCGGGTGGCCTCCAGGTGTGGCTTGCCTGGCTTTGGGTACCGAGCAGGCACCACTTGGGGGTCTTCAGCCTGCATCGCCCCTGTAACCATCAATGAGAGCCTGCTGGTCCCACTCGAGCTGGAGGTCGATCCAACTGTCCAGAGGGTGAAGAGGGATGAAAAGGAGCAGATCAAGTGCCTCAATAACCGCTTTGCATCCTTCATCAACAAGGTAGGAGGTGGGTGCTGGGGTGCAGGGCCATGGGAGACAGACAGCACCTTGTGGCTGTCCCAGGAGCCACAACCTGAGGCTGCTGGTGTGGCTGCTCCATGACCCCTAGTCGCTGAAAGCTGGTTAGATCAGGCTCAGCAGTGGACATTTCTGCTTGTCTGTCTTTTTTTATAATATGTTATCTGTCTCTCTGGGTATTATCTGATAAACTCACCAAGAGGGCCTGAGGTCAGACTATAAGAGGAACTCCCAAAGCAATCAGATCAGATCAGATTAGATCAGTCGCTCAGTCGTATCCGACTCTTTGCGACCCCATGAACCGCAGCATGCCAGGCCTCCCTGTCCATCACCAGCTCCCGGAGGTCACCCAGACTCATACCCATCGAGTCAGTGATGCCATCCAGCCATCTCATCCTCTGTCGTCCCCTTCTCCTCCTGCCCTCAATCCCTCCCAGCATCAGAGTCTTCTCCAATGAGTCAACTCTTCGCATGAGGTGGCCAAAATACTGGAGTTTCAGCTTTAGCATCATTCCTTCTAAAGAAATTCCAGGATTGATCTCCTTCAGAATGGACTGGTTGGATCTTCTTGCAGTCCAAGGGACTCTCAAGAGTCTTCTCCAACACCACAGTTCAAAAGCATCAATTCTTCGGCGCTCAGCCTTCTTCACAGTCCAGCTCTCACATCCATACATGACCACAGGAAAGACCATAGCCTTGACTAGGCGAATCTTTGTTGGCAAAGTAATGTCTCTGCTTTTGAATATGCTATCTAGGTTGGTCATAACTTTCCTTCCAAGGAGTAAGCGTCTTTTAATTTCATGGCTGCAGTCACCATCTGCAGTGATTTTGGAGCCCAGAAAAATAAAGTCTGACACTGTTTCCACTGTTTCCCCATCTATTTCCCATGAAGTGATGGGACCAGATGCCATGATCTTCGTTTTCTGAATGTTGAGCTTTAAGCCAACCTTTTCACTCTCCACTTTCACTTTCATCAAGAGGCTTTTTAGCCCCTCTTCACTTTCTGCCATAAGAGTCGTGTCATCTTCATATCTGAGGTTATTGATATTTCTCCCAGCAATCTTGATTCCAACTTGTGTTTCTTCCAGTCCAGCATTTCTCATGATGTACTCTGCATATAAGTTAAATAAACATGGTGACAATATGCAGCCTTGACGTACTCCTTTTCCTATTTGGAACCAGTCTGTTGTTCCATGACCAGTTCTAACTGTTGCTTCCTGACCTGCATACAGATTTCTTAAGAGGCAGATCAGGTGGTCTGGTATTCCCATCTCTTTCAGAATTTTCCACAGTTTATTGTGATCTACACAGTCAAAGGCTTTGGCATAGTCAATAAAGCAGAAATAGATGTTTTTCTGGAACTCTCTTGCTTTTTCCATGATCCAGCGGATGTTGGCAATTTGATCTCTGGTTCCTCTGCCTTTTCTAAAACCAGCTTGAACATCAGGAAGTTCACGGTTCACATATTGCTGAAGCCTGGCTTGGAGAATTTTGAGCATTACTTTACTAGCGTGTGAGATGAGTGCAATTGTTTGGTAGTTTGAGCATTCTTTGGCATTGCCTTTCTTTGGGATTGGGATGAAAACTGACCTTTTCCAATCTTGTGGCCACTGCTGAGTTTTCCAAATTTGCTGGCATATTGAGTGCAGCACTTTCACAGCACCAAGAGGGCCTGAGGTCAGACTATAAGAGGAACTCCCAAAGCAATGATAGATCCTAAACGGGGCAATCAGAGGCAGAGACCTGCCCTTTCTGATGAGGCTTTAATGAAAGACCTTCCTTCCAATGATATGAACTGGGATGAGACCCTTGGCACTGTGACCCTGGAATTTGCCATCAACTTAGGTCTGTGATGAAGAGAAGGTGGAGCAGTCAGAGCTAGGGACACAAAGTGGCCATGACCAAGTCTCACATCTTTCAACCCCCAAGTCACGGCTCTGAAAGCCTTGAGAGAAGGGTGACATGCTGCCTTTGAAGATGCTGAACTGGCCTGTCACCTCGGCTGCTTCTGGGCCTGTCACTATATCCCAGGGAAGCTCTTGGGATGAGGATACACACCGAGTACTAAGCTGGTGTTCCTGGTGATCCCAAGTTTAGGTCAGAGTCCTGGGCTGGTAGTCAGGACACCTGGACCCTGACTCCCAGCCCCAGGAAAGCGGGCAAAGATGGAGGGAGAATTAAAGAAGGTAATACTCACAAAAGTGCTCCCAAAAGGAACTTGTTTTAGTAAATGGAAAATGTTAAACTTACAGTTTTATTTTGAAAGCTCATTAAGCTCTGCTTGTAAACTCATTCCAACACTGTGAGCCCTGATCGTCAGCTGCATCACATCTCCATCTGGGAGGCTGGGGGCCTTCTGCTGACCAAGCCTTTGACCAGGAGGAAGATGATGTGACTTCCTCTATTGTTTTCTTGAGAGATGGTGCACAGGTGCAAAATCCCAGGGTGAGGACTGGAGACAGTGTGTGCCCGGCCAGTGACTAGCTTAGCTGGGTGACCACGGCCAACTCATTCAGTGCCTCTTAACCTCCACCTCCAAACCACGGAAATGAAGAGTAGGCCAGCAGCTCTCCGCATTACTGTAGCAGGGACATGGTTTGGACTTGGCCATGTAAGATGGAGATGGGCCAGAGTAGCAATGAGTGCCAGGACCGAACTTTGAGCTTTATTCCCTGTGCACCCCTGGGCTGTAATTAAAGAAACCCCAATTTCCAGTAGCCTCATCAGCTTCCATTAGCATGAAGATGTACAAAGCTCTCCCTATGCAATCCTAAGTATGGGCTTGAGGCAGCAAAACAAGCTTGAGGGGCTGGGTGGCTCGGCCCAGGTTACAAGACTGGTGGCAGGCAGGCAGGGCTGGAAGGAAGAACCACCCCAGGCCTCTTGGGGCAGCCCTGTGTGCACTACAACACAACCCCTGCTGGAAGCTGGGGGTGCCCTAAGCCGCCCCAGGCAGGAGAGACAGAGACACAGTAGCAGTGTGATGGAGGGCGGAGCACAGACGGATTCCACTGTCTCACCAGCACTTATTCCTGCCAGCTGTGGTCTTCAGGGTCCCTGCCGCCCCATGACATCCTATTCTTGGCTGCAGGTCCGGTTCCTGGAACAGAAAAACAAGCTCCTGGAGACCAAGTGGAACTTCATGCAGCAGCAGAGGTGCTGCTCCAGCAACATCGAGCCCCTTTTTGAGGGCTACATCTCCACCCTTCGGACGCAGCTGGACTTCTTGACCGGGGACCGAGACCGGCTGGAGTCAGAGTTCCACTGCCTCCAAGACACGCTGGAGGGCTATAAGAAAAAGTGAGTCTGCCCCCACTGCTACCCAGCCGGCCACCTGGGGCAAGTGACATAAACAATCTGAGCCCTGGGTTTCCCCATCTATAAAATGCTAAGTCGCTTCAGTCGTGTCCGACTCTGTGCGACCCCACAGACGGAAGCTCACCAGGCTCCCCTGTCCCTGGGATTCTCCAGGCAAGAACACTGGAGTGGGTTGCCATTTCCTTCTCCAATGCATGAAAGTGAAAAGTGAAAGGGAAGTCGCTCAGTCGTGTCCGACTCTCAGCGACCCCATGGACTGGAGCCTACCAGGCTCCTCCGTCCATGGGATTTTCCAGGCAAAAGTACTGGGGTGGGGTGCCATTGCCTTCCCCGATCTATAAAATGGGAAGTTGAAATTGTAGCCCTTTGGGGAGTCCCACAGTCACGTGGGATAATGTAGGCAGAGCATCCTTACTACCCATTAGGCACATCGTACAAGCTCTGAGATTTTAGATGTGTATTCATCCCCCTTCCCACCACGCTCTACCTCTCTTCATGTAAAACAAGTTTTCTCCTGCTGTTCCCAGAGCTCCAGGGCTCTGCCCTCATACCTGTTGTGCCTCATCTTCCATCAGTCCCTTGAAAGATCTTGAACACTTCTTAGCCTCCAAACAGATTCCCAAGCCCTCCTTCCTCCCAGTTTGTACTCCTGCTGTTCCTCCTTCCTAATAAGTCCCTCCTTGGCATTTCTTTGTAACATCCGGGCTAATATATTCTACCCCACATCTTCCTGGTCCAACTCGAAATCATCACCTGCAAGAATTCACAGATTCAGTGATTCTTTCAAGAAGCTGAGGCCCAGATAAACTGCCTCGTGGCCCTGGGTGAGCCTCTCGTGTTGGTGGGAGAGTGCTGAGAGAAACACGTCTCCAAAGACAGTGTGAATACACTAGGAGCAAGGGTTCAGTAGAGTGGAGCCATGCTGGGGACACACGCTGCAGGTGTCACGCACATGCCTAGTCCAAGTCAGATTCTGTGCTGGGCAGTTTGGGTTTGATAAAGTTGGGAAAATCTGGCTCTTTCCCTCTAGATGTCCTGGTAGAGTCAGCAAGATACCCCGGTATGCACACCAACAGCTACAGCATGGTACAAGGCAGGAAGGAAGAGGAAGCCCAAGACAGTGAGAGAGCAGAAGCAGCCCAGGAAGGCTTCCCAGGGGAGGTTTCAGTTTGCTCAAGGCGTGAAGGATATGTTTCATTCCAGTTGCTTCTTCTAAAAGAGAAGTTCAGAGTAGACCACAGAAAAGGAGATGAGACAGAAGCACGTGACAAGGAAGGATCAGAGTGTTCAAGTGAGACGGGATGACTCGAGCAGACTGGTAGGCGAGATGCGGCAAGGTTGTGGGTGTGGCGAGATCAGCCCTCTCAGCAGGAGCGATGCCTTTCTTCATGGATACAAGGTGATCAGAAGACATATTTCGCAGCTCAAGATTAGGACTTTGAATTTTAAAAGTGGGGCTGTTGGAGAAGGATGAGGCCAAGTGGTATTTTAACACCAATAGCAAACACACGCCCCTGTTCCAGGTACTGACCTGGTGTCTGCAGACATTAACTTGTGTGATATTTGTGATTGTGAGACAGGACCAGTGATATTCTCACTCTACAGATGATGAAACTGAGGCCAAGAAAGGCCAAGCCACTTACCCAAAGTCACATGACAAGTGCAGGACAGAGTGGGATTGAAACCCAGGCAGCAGGCTCAGCATCCAGCGCGTGTGCAGCAGCTGAGTTCTGCAGGAAAACGGGAGCTCGGGCGTCAGGAAGCACAGAGAGGCTTTTAATGGATTGATGTCGCTCATCAAACTGAGTCATTCTGGCCAGACTAAACCCTTGACCCTGATTCCGTTGCCTTGGGGTGCAGTGAGTGGGCGAAGAGCTCCCTGGAGCCTAGAGGAAATAGGCCGGCTCTCTCTGAGGATCTGGTAAAGTGGGTAATTGCTACCTCTACAAGGGAGCTGCAGGTAGAGGCCAGGCTCAGTGCTCTCCTGGCGAGGAGGGGCACGGGGTCAGCTGGGCTTGCAGTGACCGCAGCCAACTCCCAGAACAACTTAGAAAAGGCAGTTGTGGGTCTTCCCTGGTGGCCGAGTGGCTAGGACTCCATGCTCCCAGTGCAGAGGACCTAGGTTCAATCCCTGGTCAGGAAACTAGATTCCGCATTCTGCGACCGAAAGATAGCATATGCTGCCGCTAAGACCTGGTGCAGCCAAATAAATGAATATTTTTTCAAAAAGAAAAGACAGGTGTGCCAGCAACAGGCAGCCAACTCTTCACCATTTTCCCAGAGGAAATGACTGGGTGAAGTAAGCTTCCTCAGCAGCAAGATAGAATAAAGACAGCCTTAAGAAGGACTTCCCGGGGACTTTCCTCGTGATCCAGTGGCTAAGACTCCATGTCCCAGTGCAGGGGACTTGGTTTCGACCCCTGATCAGGGAATTAAATCCCCATATGATGTAACTAAGGACCCACATATCGCAATTAAGACCCAGCACAGCCAGTAAATAATTTCTTTTTAATTAAAAAAAAAAAAAAAAAGAAGGACTTCCCAGAGACTGATTCATTATAGGAAAAGGCTACCAGGCATTGGAGTGGAATGTAAACTTACAAAGTGGCTATGATAAAAAAAAAAAAAAGAAATCTGTGTTGAATGGCTGAAGGGGCCAGAGGTGACCAGAGACAGGGCCAGACCTGGTGCCTCCATAGGGCATTCAATCTGTGACTTGTCCCCAGAGGCTCTTACTCTTAGGCCCCATGCCCACACCCTTCCAAATCCCACCAGCTTGACTAAAAAATTTTCCCCCTGCCCCTTCCACCAGATATGAAGAGGAGCTCTCCCTGCGGCCCACTGCTGAGAATGAGTTTGTTGCCTTGAAGAAGGTGAGGGAGGGTGGCCCATGGAGGGAGAAGGCACTCTGAGCTGGCCTAGTGGGCCTGGGGACACTCAACCCCTGGATCGGGCCTGCAGCCAGCCCACCTTGCTGACCCTGGTACCAGCCCCACTGATCCCAAGGGAGACAAAGGCCAGCCTCCCACCCCAGAAGGGCAGTGACTGATACCTCCACCACCCGATTCATGTTAAGTGTTGTATTTACATCTGTCCAAGAAGCTGGAGATGTGGCAAATGCCAAATCAAAAGACAAAAGCTCTGATTCAAATCCCCAGAGATAAAAACCGTCCTGACAACCCCTCACATAGACAGCTACATGTTTTGTTGCACAGGGTCCATAGGAGCTCTGAGGAATGGACTCCCATCTCTTTTAATCCCATTCCTTTCAGATCCTTCCCCATGGGGATGCCAGGCCCAGGCATAAGGTCCTTGGCTTTGTCACCCACTTCACTTCCACGTGGGCCTAAGTAAGGAAACTGGGTCCCACACCTGTCACCTGCTACTTGCTTGCCTGGGAGGTGGCTCAGCTGGCAGAGGGGTGGCCCCAGGTTATGACTGTCACTTTCCTGGCTGCAGGATGTGGACACGGCCTTCCTGATAAATTCTGACCTGGAGATCAATATAGAAACTCTGATCCACGAGATCAACTTCCTGAAAACCCTGTACACAGAGGTACCTGCAGCCATGCTGCCCAAATGTGGTCGGCCAGGGGCCAGTTCTGGAGGGATGATGGGAAGGGAAAGCTCCTGCCCTGTGGGTATATTTGTGGCTTAAAAGTGGGCAAGTGAAGAAGTCATTGTGGAACAGCTGGGCCTCAGGCAGAGAGACTCCCAGAAGTCAGAGGGCCCACACCTTGGCTCTTAGGTCTTGGTGCAACTGGAGGGTGGGGACTGGGGCAGGTCGGTGATTGAAGGCTGGGACGGCCAGGCAGATCTGCCATAGGAATGTCAGGGCTGGGTCTCCTCATTCTTCCCCTCTCCCTCACCAACTTTATCCTCAAAGAGCTCACCCATTCTCACCCGGGGCCACCACCCTCAGGAGACGAACCTGCTCCAGTCTCAGATCTCAGAGACCTCAGTCACTGTGAAGATGGACAATAGCCGGGAGTTAGACACGGATGGCATCATTGCCCAGATCAAGGCCCAGTATGACGAAATTGCCAACCGCAGCAAAGCCGAAGCAGAGGCCTGGTACCAGAGCCGAGTGAGTCTTGGGCAGGGCCTGGGAGACCCCAGAACCACTCTCCTCCAGGAATCAGGAGAGAAAATGCGTCATGCCACTCCAGCCTCTGCTGTTTTGACCAAGCCTCAGGCCAGGTCCCCATGAGTGTGGGAGAGACCCCACAGACAGCCCAGACCTGTTCATCAGAGCTCCCCAGCTTTATACAATCATAGACTCACAGGAAGTGCTTCCCTAAGTAGCATTCAAGGAATACTAATTGGCAGTGATGGCAAAGAGGGCTCAGAGTTTCCGGGTGTGGGAGGAGGCTAATGGCATAGAATGGTTACTAATGGTGGAGCAGAAACTGTGATTAAGGTGGCCCCAGACTTAGGTAATTAGGGGCTTGCTGGGAGGGCAGTTGTGCCCCCAAGGGCAATCTGACTTAACAGGTACCATCATCTCAGTCTCACCTACCCTGTCTAGGAAAGGCACTATTCATTCATTCATTCACTCACTCATTTATTCATTCATTTATTACACATTCATTATGTGCCAAGCAGCATTCTAGATGCTGGAGATCCAACAGGAAACAGAACCAGCAATGATCACTGCCTCTATGTCACTTTCATTTTTCAGAGGCAGGGGCAGGACAGGCAAACAGGGCATACAAGTACAGCGGATGTATGTTAGATGGACATGTGCTATGGAAAAAAATAAATCAGGGTGAAGCACAGGGAGTGTGGCGGGAATTCGGTTTTTAAATGGGTGGCCAGGGAAGGAGGGCCTTACTGGGATGTGTGGAACCATGAGGATACTAAGAGTCAGACCATCCCCATCCTCGAGGAAGTCACAGTCCATGGGAGAGAGAGGTATAAACAGCCAGAAGGATACGAAGTAGCATGACGTGGCTACCAAGGTCGAGCCGTAGGCCCAGGATACAGCATGATGATGCCGGAAGTGACAAATTGTGTATGGAAAGACAGGGGCACTGGCATTTGATCTGGATCTTGGAAGCCAAGTAGCATTTCCATAAGCAGAGCATGGGGTAAGGGTGTCTGGCTGAGAGCCAGCAGGAGCAGGTCAAGAAGCATGAAGGGGAGGTGTCCCCAGTGTGAAACCATGAAAGATATGGGGCTGGAGACACAGCTTGATCACAGCAATCGGCAGAGCTTCCCTGAAGGCTCTAGACATTTTTCTGATGGCTGTGGATACCAATTTTCAGGAAATGTTCCAAGAAATGCTCTGTCCTTTTTCTGCAGACCCATGGTGATCAAGGTATCAAACCCTAGCCTGGGGTCAGCTCCCTGTAAGTCAGTGTGTGGCCCATCCACGGTCAGGTCTCGTTCCTCTGATTGCTCTCCTGGGCCACCCATCAGGCCTTCAAGAAAACAATCTTAATTACCCATCCTTCTAAGTTAGAACCAGAACGATAACTCTATTATTTATCAATTGTACTTGGCTGTGAAGATCAGAAATTTTAAATAATAATGGTTAAAACAAATTTTATTTTTTATTTTTTTCTCAAATAACTTGAAGTACAGAAATAGACTGCCATAGATGACCCCAAGTTACCGTCAGAAACACAGGCTTCTTTGAGCTTGCTATTCTGCCATTCTGTTAAGAACGTTAATCCTCATGGTACCCTCATGCCCTAAGACGGCTGCAATACCACCAGTCTCCCATGTCCACTCCAAGCAGAAGGAAGAAGAGAGGGCAAAAGGAACATGCCAGGTGAATCGTCCCTGACTTGAAACAGCTTTCCTAGAAGCCCTACCCTGCAACAGTCTACACCTCATTGAAGAGAAAGCTGAGAAATATTCTTTTATCTGGGGTTCTGTCTGAGGAAAAGAAGTATGGATAGTGATTAGGCAACTACCGGTTTTTTCACAATAACCAAAGAGAGTGACTTATGCTTATCTTGTTTTACATAGAAAATACATTATATGCAAAAAACATACAGTTGGCTAATTTTTATATGCAGAAAACATATAGTTGGCTAATTTTTAAAAATCTATTGATGTAATCTATAATTCACTATTAAGAAATTAGATTTTATGTGCAGAGGTTAAAAAAAAAAGTGTTAAGCAGAGATAGGAAGTAACACTGAATTTTGTTTTCAATTGTGTTGAGGGAGAACATACAAATATATCTACCCTGAGGGGGCAGATGTTCTGCGTTCTCAGTTCTTGGTCTGTTAGGTACCCCAGCGTAAGGGCAGAAATCCCCTCCAAATTCCAGAGCACAGATGGAGCAAAAGGGAGGGAAATTCCAGGGCAGAGAGAAAGTGATGAGACACAGAACCCCTGAAACAGAGAGGAAGGGTGCTTGGAGCTTAGGGGAAATTTTAATAAGCTTGAAGGTTCAGGGCTGGGAAGTGAGAAGGGAATGAAAAGCAGCCCAGAAAAGGACTAGAAGTGGAAAAGGGCTGGGGAAACATAACAAGTATAAGAATCCAGAGTACCCAATGCAGGAAGTCAGGAGAGCAGAGCCTGGGGACAGTGGGAATGAGGGCTGAGAGGCACCATAGTGTGGGTGCCCAGGTTCTGACCTCCCTGTCTGGCAGTATGAGGAGCTTCAGCTGACGGCTGGGAATCACTGTGACAACCTCCGCGACCGCAAGAATGAGATCCTGGAAATAAACAAGTTGATCCAGCGGCTGCAGCAAGACATTGAGAACGTCAAAGCCCAGGTGAGACCATCACAGGCTGACCCGCCATCTGGTCCTGGTTGTACAGGGCAGGTTCATCCTCCCTGGGGGACATGAGGAGGAGGGAATAAACTTGCACTGTTTCCCACGAGAGAGAGCGGGCCCTTTGTTCAGAAGAGCTGATCCACAGCAGGGTAAGCAGGGTCAGGCAATAGTGAGGCCCCCAACAGAGACTAGGCAGCCTATACTCATCAAGATGAAATAGCAAGAATACTTCACGTGGTGGGGGTATAGAAAAGATGTCCTCCACGCCCCCTTCCAACCAAAGACTCTAATTCTATGATCCTGAAATTCAAGGTAACGCTGTAGAGTCCATAAAATCAGACCCACCCTCTCCTCCGAGGCTAGTGAAGACCAGGCAGATGCTTAAAATGTATTAACCACAAAGTAATTGCTTGGCATAAGAGGAAACTCTCAGATCTCCTTGAAGTGTCACAGACAGGAGCACTGGCCTCCATCTCCTGGGGGAACCAGACATCACAGTTCTAGGCTGAAACCCACAGCAGACGTGAACCTGGCACATAACCATGACTGTAGGAAGAACTCACTCTTCCTTCTGTGTCCCTCCTTCACTCTCACACAGTCACACTCACAACACTTCTGACACCAGATAGCGGGGAAAAGTGTTTCCACACCAACCAGCTCTGCAACACCAGCTGGGTGTTCCACAATTGAACTCACTTCTGACACTACCTACCTGGAGATAGCATCAGATCCCATAGGTTAGGGGCTGCCCCCCAAGTCCCATAAGACTGCCCCCAGTTCAGATGCCAATCACACATCCAGGCTGTGCTCCTGACCAGTTGGCTGTACATTGGAGGTCTCCATGACCATCCTCCTTGGATTCAATTAATTCGCTGGAGTGGCTCACAAAACTCAGGAAAATAGTTTACTTTTTTGGTTTATTATGGGCTTCCCAGCTGGCACAGTAGTAAAGAATCCATCTGCCAAGGCAGGAGATGCAGGAGATGTGGGTTCAATCCCTGAGTCTTGAAGATACCTTGAAGGAGGAAACGGCAACCCACTCCAGTATTCTTGCCTAGAAAATCCCCATGGATAGAGGAGCCTGGCAGGATACAGTCCATGGGGTCACAAAGAGTCAGATATGACTGAGCACCTATGCACACACTGGTTTACTATAAAAGGATATGATAAGGAATATAAGTGAATACCCAGGTGGAAGGGATGCATAAAGTAAAGTGTGTGGGAGGGGCACGAAGCTCTCATGCCCACTCCAGCCATTCTCCCCATACCTCCACCTGTTCAACAGCCTGAAGGCTCTCTTAAGCCTCTACTATTGAGATTTTATGGAGGCTTCCTCACATCGGCATCATCATTTATCACCTCCATTCCCAGCTGCTCTCCCCTCTTAGGAGAACAGTGGGGTGGGCTGAAAATTCCCAGCTTCTAATCAAGGCTTAGTTTTTCTGGTGACCAGTCCCCACCCAGGAGCCCATCTAGAGTCACCTTATTTAAACGAAAGACATTGTCAACACTCAGGAAATTCTAAGGGGTTTTGGGACTCTGTGTCAGACACAGGGTCAAAGACCAAAGGTTAGGCCAAAGGATGCCCTGGTGTGCTCATCACTTAAACTACAAGGTTTGGAGGAGTTCTGTGCCAGGAACTGGGGCAAGAGACCAATATACGTTATTTTCAATTGTCTCACAATGACCATGCTCTCTGTTCTTCTGAGAGTCAGCCCAGGGTCCCGGGGCCCCTGTAATACTTTTCTATGCTTCTCCCCCAGCGCTGCAAGCTGGAGGCTGCAGTGACCCAGGCTGAGCAGCAGGGCGAGGCGGCCCTTAACGATGCCCGCTGCAAGCTGGCCGGGCTGGAGGAGGCCCTGAAGAAGGCCAAGCAGGACATGGCCTGCCTGCTCAAGGAGTACCAGGAGGTGATGAACTCCAAGCTGGGCCTGGACATCGAGATCGCCACTTACAGGCGCCTGCTGGAGGGCGAGGAGCAGAGGTGGGTCAGGGATGTCTGTTCTCCGGCCCTCTGATTGCTGCTTCAGCCACTGCCTGCCTCTCAGCCCATCCACAGGAAATCTGAGACAGCATGCAGTCTGCAGCCCCTCCTCACTGGCAGGTCCACGGTGTGGGCAGGGGCAGGGGGTGCTATGTTCTTCTCGTTCTCTGACGCAGCTCTCTTGTGTCTCCTATCCCTCTCACCTCCAGGCTATGTGAAGGTGTTGGACCCGTGAACATCTGTGAGTACTGAGGACTCTGCAGGGGCTCTGGGATCTTGGGAACGGATCCACCCAAACATAGACCACACTGCCCCTGCCCAAACCTTAGCCTGCCTCCCTCGCCCTAAAGGAAAGAGCTCCTGGTGGATGGAGAGTTTCTCCCTCAGGGCTGCCCAGGTCTATGGGAGTCAGAAGCAGGAGCAGACACCCAGCGTGGTCTGCCAGGCACCATCTAGACAAGAGGATGTTTTCCTGGAGAAACAAGACTTGAAGCAGACAAATAAGGAGCTTCCCAGGTGGTGATAGGGATAAAGAACCCACCTGCCAGGGCAGGATACTCCTGAGACAAAGTTTCGATCCCTGGGTCAGAATGATCCCCTGGGGGAGGGCATGGCAACCTACTCCAGTATTCTTGCCTGGAGAATTCCATGGGCAGAGGAGCCTGGTGGGCTACAGTCCACCGGGGCACAAAGAGTCAGACACGACTGAAGCAACTTAGCACGCATGCACACATGCAGACAAATAGAAAGAGAGGGTAAAGCAGAAGACAGGGCTCTGGGGCAAGAAGGGACACGTGGGGATTGCTAAGCATTTTATGTGACTGGAATGGGAGACTTGGGCTTCCCCGGTGGCTCAGTGCTAAAGTATCTGCCTGCCAATGCAGGAGACACAAGTGACTCCTCACACAAGGCTTGATCACAGAGTCAGGAAGATCCCCTGGAGCAGGAAATGGCAACCCACTCCAGGACTCTTGCCTGGAAAACCCCATGGACAAGGGAGCCTAGCAGGCTATAGTCATGGGGTCACAGAAGAGTTGGACACGGCTGAGCAACTAAACAACAATAGGAGACTTGGGATGGGGGTGTCCTTAGACATGACGACAGCAGGTGCAGGGCCAGTGGGGGCGCAGGGCTTGGCCTGGCAGGGCCTTCAACATCCCTTCCTGTTCCCACAGCTGTGAGCAGCTCCAAAGGTGCCATCCTCTACGAGCCATGTGTGGTCAGCACACCTGTGTACTGTCCAGGAAGCACCAGTGTCCTCAAGAGCAGTGGGGGCTCCGGTATCGTGGGCACTAGTGAAATCTACATCCCCTGTGAGCCCCAGGGGCTCCTCATCTGTGGGAGCAGGCGGAGCTCCGGTGTGAAGCTAGGGGCTGGGGGCAGCACCTCCTGCCACAAGTGTTAGTACAGCCCCAGAGGCTAGTAGCCCAGGGGATGGCACAAGCTCCAGGCTGGGATGTTGTCCCCCACAACCAAGGTTCAAGACAAGGCTGTTCCACGATCCCACCTTTCTCTACTGATCGAAGATTCCCCTTGGGTTTTCACTAGGAGCTGCCCCTCAGGTATCTTCAAGAGTCTCTTTTCACTTAGCTGTGTGCAGACCCTGAGCAAGGCCCTCGGGTGAGGGTAAGGTACAAAAGAAGAAAACACATCTCCCGTCTCCCTGGACTGCTGACAGTCAGGCTCTAGTGTGACCAAGAAAATGGCAATGGCCCCCTAATACTTCTCTTCCCCAGGAGGTCAAAGGGCCACATCACGGTTCTGCCTTGTGGATCACCCCACGGAACCGCACAAATTCTTACTCCCCTCACCCCCAGACATGCTCCTCCTCTCTTACCTTGGACTCTCATGAACCTGAGAAAAGTTAACTCCTTCTAGCTCCCACCTAATACATGCACTATTGCAAATATCAAAAGGAGACACCCCAAAATCCCATCCCAAATTCTCAAGCCAAATGCCAGGATTTCAGGATCACTCGGAATCTGTCAACGCTGCTCTCAGCACACAGAATCAGGAGATGGTCTTTGGGCAATAGATTTACCTGCTCAGCTGTGTTGAACTGGCACTATAAAAATACATCTCTTTCCTGAGCTGATATTGGCAGCTGATGGCAAAGAAATGCCTAAAACAAAGGGACAACCAAGAGCTGACATTATTCGTACCATGGGATCAGTCATGTCCGCACCTTTTGTACATAGCCACCCCCTGCCAGCTCCTCTCCCTTGAGTTCCTCTTGCTTTGGGTCTGATGTGAGCATGTTTTCCTGGCTACAGTGATAAGGCGCTGCCTCAGCCGGCTTGGAGACTCAGGGGCTGTGAGGGAGGAGAGGGTGCTAAACTGGCCTCACCTCCCCAGAGCACACCCTCTCCCAAAAGTGCTGCCTCCTGCCCACCCAGGGACCCACGTTTCTTCCATGAGCCTCTGGGCTTGTCTATTCCCAATAAACTGTTCGCAGGCTACAGGAATCAGGACTGTTCGCCCTGCTCCAAGGACAATGAGGTTGAAATGAAACGGATGAATAGCTTTGGGGGCCTGGGGGCCAGTTGGAAGCACTGGGAGTGGAAACAGAGGTTATTATGCAAATGGGAAAACTACATGTGAATGATTGGCAAGTGGCCTGTGGAGTAAGTGTGGAGCCATACAAATTACACTTAAAGCCTGCCCATCATACCACAAGAGTTTACAAGTCACTTGCCATGTTAAAAACCATGGTCTTATTCCCCACAGGCCTCCTCACCACATCCCCTGCATATGTCCTAGAGAAAGCCCATGGGGCCCCTTGTATCATGTCTGTACTCAGCAGCCTCCAGGGCTGGACTCTGCCTCCGCAGCCTGGAAAACATGTGCCACATCCACCTTCGATGTAGGACAGAGTCAGGCCTGGGGCTGACAGGGAAGCTGGGTAGCAGCCTGGCCAGGGAGGGGCATCCTCGAGGAGCCTCTCCCTCTCCACAGCCCCAAGGCCTGGAGCTGAGACTTGGTGGCAGCAGTTCTACCCTCAGAGGGGCCCTGATACCCTCCATGTTGCTTCACTGACCCCTGTAACAATCCCCCCGATACCCCCCGTGCTCCCTTGTCCTGAGCACTCCCTTACCGCACAGCCCTGCCTCACAGGGCAGCTCTTCTGTGCCAAGCCCAGCATTAGGAGCTGGTGATAGAGAGGTGACTATACACCCTCGGAACCCTGGAGGGACTCAGCCTCAGAGAGGAGTCGTAAGTTGTGACAGCCAGAGAGGATGGAAGTGACAAGAAAAAGCAACTGATGATTATGCCAGGCAGGGGTGTCAGAGAGAGGTTCACAGAGAAGACTGCAAGGACAGAGTTTGAAGAGACAAGGGTTACTGATTTATGGGAGTCTTATTCCAAAGGACCCATCCGCTCAGTTTTCATTCACTCAATGTATTTATCAAGCACCTGCTGTGGGTCAGGCCACTCAGCAGCTAGTGTCACAGTGGTGAACAAGGCAGCCCCATTAGGGACAGAAGATGTGGCACCTACCTGTAGGGGCAGAAGACGTGGCACCTAGAGCCCACAGTAGGGACTGTAAACTATGGAAAACAGTCTGGCGATTCCTCAAAATGTTAAACATTAGAGTAACCACATGACCCAGCAATTCCACGCCTAGGTAGATACCTAAGAGAAATGAAAACACATACAGGATAGATGTATGGACACCAAGGGAGGGGAGGGGAGGCAGGACGAACTGGGAGACTGGGACTGACATCACATACTGCTGATATGATGTATAAAACAGATAACGAAGGAGAACCTGCTGTATACAAGGAACGCGATGCTCTGTGGTCACCTAAATAAGAACAAAATTTAAAAAAGAGGAGATATATGTACACATTAGCTGATTTCTTTGTTGTACAGTAGGATCTAACACAATACTGCAAAGCAACTATACGCCAATAAAAATTTAAAAACAAAAAAACATGTCCACATAAAAACTCATCCATGAGTGTTCCACAGCAGCACTATTTACAATCACCCAAGAGGTGAAACCCCCAAGCAATGGACTAATGGGTGATTAAAATTTGATCTATCCATACAATGGAATATTATTTGGCCATAAAAAGGGGTGAAGTACTAGTATGTGCTACAACATGGATGAACCTCAAAAACATAAGGTAGATAAAGAAATCAGACACAGAAATCAGATAGTCTGATTCCGTTCATACAAAATTCCAGATTAGGAAAACCTATAGAGACAGAAGGCGCATTAGTGGTTGCCTAGGCCTGGAGGAAGGAGAGCATGGGGTAAGGGTGATGAAAATATTCTAAAGGTTTCTCTGGAAGTGATGAAAATATTCTGAAACCAACGGTGTTGGTTGCACTTATCTGGGACTATACTAAAACCACTGACATGTACATTTTAAATGAGTGAATTGTATGATCCATGAATTATATCTTTAAAAAACTGTCTTTCAAAAATGGGGCCCTGGCTCCAATCCAGGCCTCTGGGGCTTACAGCCTACCTGAGGGTACAGACTTAGACATGAAATTATAGATGTCAGGCTTGTTGTGAAAGAGGACAGAACTGAGGCTCCCACCCTAGTCACAGGCCTCGGGTAGGTCCCCTGAGGAGGGGCAGCTAAGCTGGACCCCAAAAGCCAGCAAGATTGAGAGGAGGCAAGGAAGCCCGTGGCGGCAGGGTCGGGGGGTGACATTCAAGGCTGAGGGACCAGCAACCCTGAGTCAGGGCACACACAGAGTCAGACAGGCGAGAGCCGGGGACTTCAGGGACGCACATCCACACCCAGGGAAAGAGAATATGGGACAACAAGGGCCTTACGGCTTCAATTCCCACTTGAAGCCCTGTCACCCTGGACCTGCCCTAGAGCCAGTAAGCTGCTTGCTAATTAAAAACCCAAAGCTCTGAAAACTACAGAGACACTTCAGCTTGGAGTCAGCAAAAACAGAGAGGACAACAGGCCACCTCTGTCCTGCAGATGACTATCCAGGGCCCAGGAAACACCCCAGTGGATTAAAGGAGGAGAAAGGAAGATCCCTCCACCTTCACAGAGAGGTGGGCTCCGGCCCGGTGACCATCCCTACGGGAATTCCCATCCCAGGGTGGCCCTGTCCTGAACGTGAGGTAGAGGCGCCGGCATGCCCCTTCAGAGCATCCCCCAGGAGAAACCCCCCAGTGCTGCGCAGTTGCGCCCTCACTCTCCGCTTCTCCCCAGAGAGGAGGTGACGCCAGGCAGGCGGGATGAAAGTGCCTCCTGGTGGTGCTCCAGAATTTCACTCCATCAGCTGGGCCAACACCTCCCGAGCTTCTCCCAGGACCCGCCCTGCGCCAGGTGCAGGGATACAGGGAGGATTAGGCCCCCGCCCTGCCCCAACGGAGGAAGGGAGAGATGTCTTCTGAAGCCAGAGAGTGAGAGAGAGAGTGAAGTCGCTCAGTCGTGTCTGACTCTTTGCGACCCCATGGACTGTAGCCCACCAGGTTCCTCTGCCCATGGAATTCTCCAGGCAAGAATACTGGAGTGGGTTGCCATTTCCTTCGCCGGGGGATCTTCCCAACCCAGGGATCGAACGCAGGTCTCCTGCATTGCAGGCAGATGCTTTATCCTCTGAGCCACTAAGGAAGCCCCCTCCCTGCATTCCACTCCGTCTCCGGAGTTGAAATCGCAGCCCTTCCCAGAGCGCCCCCGCAAGGACAGGTGGGGAACAGCCCAAAGAGGCCTGGGTGGAGGTTCTGGAATGAGGTTCCTTGTTTTTGTTTCTCTCTCCCCAGAATGTCTCCCATTTTCTTGTTCCTCTTAACCCCGGGAGACCCTTCCTTGCCCCACTGCCCTCTCCCTTAGTCGTGCTCTGCCCCACACTCTGGGTCCCCTGGGATCCCTTCCTCATCCTGGTCCCATCAGGGGTTCCAAGGAGACTCATTGCTGCCATTCTCCTCCTGGGGCTTGGATTGGGGGAAATGGCCACAGAAATGGAGCTGTAAGTGGAAGAGGGGACTTGGATCACTGTGTCTGGTAGAAGGAAGAGGGTTGCACCCAACTGGCTGGCATCCCCACACCTAGCTCGATGCCAGGCTCACATCAGCACCCAGTGAAAGTTTTTTGACGTGAACTGACTTGCATGCCTGCAAAGAGCATCATTTCACCCTGAAACTGTGTGGGCAAGTGAGGAATTTGGGCTAAACCTGAAAAAAAAAAAAAAAAAAAAGAAAAGCCATCCTGCTTGAAGGGGTGGGGATGGGCTCAAGTAAGAGGGTGCTTTGTCTCTCCTGAGAGGTGTTTAGATTCTATCTCAGCATCAATAACCTGACAGGACAGAGGGCTAGAGGGCCTCGGCTCTTTCCCATGGCTCCCTCCTTCTGCAGGGAGATTCCTGAGTCTCCCTTCCCACTGGGGCAAGTCTCAGCATGAACACATCCCAGTGAGTGCCTCTCTCCATTGCAGACTTGTCCCCAGGCAGAATGGAAACACTCTGAAGGAGGCGGTGGCTTTAGAAAGTCGTCTCATCCTCTGGGATTTCCCTGTCACCCTCCTCCCCACCCACAGGCATGCACACACACACAGAGCAGCCAGGGTTCCCAGGCTCTGCCCAGCCAACCAGCATGGCCCCCTCCCTCATCAGCAGTTCCCCATCCTCCCAGGGCAATTAACATCAAGATGAGCCAGCAATCCATCTACACTAGCTCAGCCAGCAGATCTCAGGATTATGTCCAGATCAACTCTCAACAGGAAGAAGAAACTGTCAGAGCAGCAAAAGCCCCAGCCCAGAGTTTCCAGGGCTACTCCTCCCCTCTCCCCACCTGCTACCCTTTAAAAATGGCTGAGGACTGAATTTTGCATCGTCTGGTGAAATAATGCCTCAGAACTATAAACTGCTAATGGTGACAGCTCATCTCACAACAGGGGTCATGCATGACTGGTCTCAATTACCCCCATCCCGCCCCGGCTGTTAGGGTTGAAGGAAGCTGAGACACTGGTCAGCCCCAGTAATGACCGGTGGGGTAATGATGCCATAACCACTGGAGCAGGAATGAGGTGGGGTGCTGGACCACAACAGGAATGATAGCTTACAGGTGAAGGGAGGCAAAAAAGGGGGAAAGAGGCAGAGATGAAAAGAAGGGGATGAAGAGAGGAGAGAAATGGATAACCACCCGAGGCTCCGCACAACGTACATCCTGCCCAAACATTTCCACATGTATCCTTCACATACTATGCAGTAGGTATAATTCCATGTTACAGATGAGGAAACTGAGGCTAGAGAGGTTAGACAATTTCCCCAGGTCATTTATGTACCAAGGAGGGCGAGTGTTTGCGCAGTGATAATAAAATTTTATCCCCTGTCCTCTCTCCCTTTCCTCCTGCTTTTAATCTTTCCAGTGCTTCCATTCATTCAGCAAAAACACACAGCCTGCCTACCACATGCCTCCACTCTCCTAAGGAGGGATGAAGAGGAGGAAAACACACACACACACACAACAGTGCCTGTCTCCTGGAGCTTATATTGCAGCCTGGGATGATGATGTTAAACAGCAAATCCTTACAGGCAAGGACCTCAGATGGTGAGAACTCCTAAGGAGAGGAGGAAACAGGGAGAGGAGATGGAGAGTACGTGGAGGAGGGGAATTTAAAGAGAAGGGACCTATGAGCAAAGACCTGGAAGAGTTGAGGGACCCGGCCATGCGGCCATTTGAGGAAAAAGTATGTAGCGTCCTATATGCATTTACTCTGGATGTTTGAACTTAGAAATGGCATGATCTGACACATTTTGTTTTTAAAGGACCACTCTGAGCATGGTGTTAAGGAAAGACAGAGGGGGCAGAGGAGGAGGCAGGATGACTAGCTGGAAGGATACTTCAATAGACCCTGTGAGGAGTGGTGAACTTGGACCAATATGGGAGCAATGGTGTGGTGAGCAGTAGTAAGGCTCCAGGTATATTTTGAAGGTAGGACTTGTCAATGGACTGAATGTGGGATATGGAAAAAGTTGATGAACAAAGGATGGCTCCCAGGTTTTTGGCCTGAGCCAGTACAGAGATAGCAAGCCTGGCAAGTAGAATGTATTTCACAGGAACAAGCAATCGGGAGAACAGTTTTGGACAGATTAAATTTGAGATACATAGTTGATATCTAAATAGAGATGTTGATCAAAATACGTGCATGGGGGCACAGAAGGGACATTCAAAGGGATGTTCAGGATAGAGATACACCTTGGCAGCCATCAACAGACAGATAGTATTTAAAATCATGAGGCTGTATGATGTCACAAAGGGGACAAATGTAGATAAAGACATGAACAGGTACAAGAGCTGAGCCCAAGGATGCTGTGATGTGTGCAGATCGGGGATATGAGGATAAACTGGTTGAGAAAAATGAAAAGAAGCAGTCAATAATATGTAAAGAAAATCAAGAGAACGGGTGTCTGGAAACCAAAAGAAATTATTTCAAGGAAAAGAGAATGATCAACTATGTCAAATTCTGCTAAATTAAATAATAGCTGAGAATGGACCACTGAATTTAGCAACATAGAGGTTGCTGGCAATCCTCGCAAGAACTACTGTGTTATTATTATTTTCTACTTCTCCCTTTGAGACATGCACCTGATACCTAGATCTATGGAGTACAGTGGTAAACTAGCAACAGACGGAAACATCTTCAACTTGATAAAAAATTTATATATGTGGAAAACCTACAACTAACATTGTACTTAACTGTGAGAAACTTGAAGCTTTTCCACCAAAAATCAGGAATAAGGTATAGATGCCCTCTCTCACCACTGCTTTTCAACATCATACTGGGTATCCTCGCTAATACAGTAAGACAAGAAAAAGAAATAAAAGGTATAAAGACCAGAAGGAAGGAAATAGTGAAGACCTGAGATGGATGGCTCTAGTCAAAAGCTCATATTCCCTTCCAAAGTATGGATAGAATCCCAATTAAGCATCCAAGCAAGCACAAGTTCCTCCAGACCCAGACAAGCAGGACAAATCATGCCACTTTCTAGAACAGAAAAGGTCAACATTTGTCTCTCCATCTATAATGCAAGGAATCCGCATAGGTACTACTACAGATATCCCTAATGTGTATTTTAGGGGTTCAAAATCATGTGGTTAACTTTCCACACAGATACATGGCCAAATCATTGACATGTTTTGGCCTCAAATTATGTCACAAAACTATTGGTTGGTGGAAGTCTTCAAGATAATCTCCCTACACCAGAAGGAATGCAGAGACCATCTTTTTTATCTCTATACCCTCGGCACCAAGCACATTACCTGAGATGGAGTATTTGGTAATTGTTGAATGAATGAATGAATGTCCTTTGAGAGTCTCAAATCAGACATGTATTACATTAACCCAGATGAGCTTCACCAATGATTCAATTCTTATGTGAACAGTCAAATCAGATTACTGAGGATAGATGAAACACTACAAAAGGGTTTTGGACCGCTTAATCCATCTACAGGGATGCAGTAAACTGTATTCTCACCATATCATTTCTTACTCAGAGCTATGAAGACCCTGCCTCTCTTCTATACACTCCTCATCTATTTAGGGGTTATCTGTGTAGCTGCATTCCTTGCAAGCCTCTTGCTGGAACTGTTACCATTCTAACTTTCTGGTGGTTAGCCGCACTTGCAATGGAAAGTCTATTGGATTTAAGACCAAAGAAAATTAATGTCCCCATAATAGCAATTATGGTGGACCTGCGGGAAAAATAGGACAATAATGTTTATGTGTTTATGTGTTTTTAATGTTTATAGGTTTGATGTTATGGCTCTGATTCTGAGGGGAATAGGTGTGTCTGAGATTAGTTTACTGTGAAGGAGGTTACAGGCATAGAGAGTTTCTGCTAACTACCCAAGCTCATAAATGCTTCCAAATGGCTTTTTTCACTTTTATGGGACCAATCCTCAGATCCCCACACACATAAAAGGGGTGAGAGGGATCCACTAGCCCCAGAGGACTCTCAGCTCCAGCTCTCCCCGCTCTGCAGTTGCTGCTCTGCTCTTGCCCAGGACACCATCATGTCTTGCCGCTCCTACAGAGTCAGCTCTGGTCGCTGTGTGGGCAACTTCAGCTCTTGCTCAGCAGTGACACCTCAGAACCTGAACCGCTTCCGGGCCAGCTCTGTCTCCTGCAGGAGTGGGCCCAGCTTCCGGGGTCTTAGCAGCTTTGGCAGTCGGAGCGTCATCAGCTTTGGATCGTGCTCACCCCGGATGGCAGCTGTGTGCCCTCAACCCACCTGCTATGGAGTTGGCTTTGGTGATGGGAGTGGTGCTGGTCTAGGGTTTGGGGCCGGCAGTTGTGTTGGCCTGGGGTTTGGAGCCAGAAGTGGTCTCGGCTATGGCTTCTGCAGCCCTGGCTTTGGCTACCGAGTTGGAGGAATTGGAGGGCCAGCAGCCCCATCCATCACAGCAGTGACTGTTAACCAGAGCCTCCTGACCCCGCTCAACCTGGAGATTGACCCCAATGCCCAGAGAGTGAAGAGGGATGAGAAGGAGCAAATCAAGACCCTCAACAACAAATTTGCCTCCTTCATCGACAAGGTACTTGAGACAGCTCAGCCTCTGGGTCTGGGATGATGAGAGCTAAATGCACTGGGGTGTACTTTCTCTCAGGAAGAACTGATCTAGACCCAGGACACAGATCTTGACCCCACATCCTTTGGGATCAACCAAAGGCATGCGGTACGATTTCTGGGTTGCTCTGCTGCAGAGCAAGGATGAGTCTGAGGAAGCACTACATGGAGGCAGAGATTGACGGTGGTGGTGGAACATCCACCCACTGACTGGATGCCTAAAGGGATCCGAACAACCTAGTCATTTAGAAATATCTTCCAAACAGGTTAGAAACATGAACACCTCCACCAGGTGTTGGCTGGGACAGGTTTAAAAGATTTTGTCCTTTGATATCCTTATGCTCTCTTTGAAGTTTTCATGGTTTCTGAGGATGAGTGGCCACACCTGTTCAGGCTTAAAGAAATGGAGAATGGAGTTGAGTAATTTGTGCAAAATTTATACAAAACAAGGAATTCATACCCCTCCCTGCAAGAGGGATATCCAGATTCAGCCAAGATACCTAGATTGAGGGAAACGGTAGGGAATGATCACTGGTGGTCAGTGATCCTCAGGTTGATGAGAACAAAGAGGTGGAACTGACATCCCAGAAGCGGGGATTCATGTCTCCATGAAGTGGGGATTCTCTGATTGTAAACTGAATTCTCTGAGATTGTAAACTCACCTCTGTGAGCTTCATTTCATGTGAAATGAGGGCTTGGAGCAAATGGTCTCTACATTCTCCTCCAGCTCTGTAAGTCTCAGCTGATGGAATGGGTATGACCTACGACCTGAGAGTTCCCACCTCCTAAAGCCACATCTCAGCCCAAATGTACCTTACTCTTTTCTTCATTCCCTGCCAGAGAGAACTGACATTGGTTTTCAGAGGTAGGCCAACTGGCTCAGGTAGAATCGATTTCTGAATTCCCAGTGAGCTGGCCCTCCCCTCTCTCAGAGTGTTAAGGGGAAATGGTTGAAGATTTTGGTTTCAAAGCTTCTGTTTGCAGCTCAGCCTGGCTAAGTGTGAGGAGGAGTCCCAGACCTGCTCTGCCAGATTCTTCTGAGTTAGAAGGACTGAAAGTCAAACAAAAAAGGGAACAGTGGTCACCACGAGGTTGTCACCTCTGACCATCTGAGCAACTAGTCCATACACAGGTGATCATATTGAGCACTCAGTTGCCGTGTCTTTGCCTCTGTGGATTTAGGTGCGGTTCCTGGAACAGCAGAATAAGCTACTAGAGACAAAGTGGAACTTCCTCCAACAGCAGAAATGTGCCAAGAGCAACCTGGAGCCCCTCTTCGAGAACTATATCACCAACCTACACAGGCAGCTGGATATAGCAAACAGTGATCGGGCCCGGTTGGAGGCTGAGAGGAACCACATGCAGGATGTCCTTGAGGGTTTCAAGAAGAAGTGAGTGGCATCTGGACCGTATGGACCAAGGATGGGCATAGGGCTGGTCCCCAGTGCAGCAGCCAAGCTCAGATGGGAGCCCCTGGAAGGATCAGAGTTGAATGATGGTTTCAATTCCCAGCCTGGAGACAGGGGCAGGGCAGTGATATGTACAGGAGGGTGAGGCCCCCTGCAGGTCCTGAGGAATAAAGAAACCTGGGATTGGGCACAGTCTGTCCCTAATCCTGCCTGTGCACATGGGCGAGTTGACCCCAGAAAAAGGAAACCCCTGGTTCTGTAAACTGTGCCCAGGTCCAGCCACAAGCAGGATGCTACTTCCTCTAAGGTCAAGTGCAGTGACCCTAAGGCATTTCTAGCTGAGAACCACAGCCAAGGTTCAGATTTTCAGACCCTGCACCCAATTTGAGAAAGTAAAAGGGATTTGGAGAAACCAAGGGTCTAAAAGATCTTAAAGATGGGGCAGAGTGGAGAACATGAGGATGGAAACAGGGAGCCAGGCTCCTGGCTGGAACAAGAGAAGTCATAAAAGGTGATAACTGGGGAGCTGGGAGTAATCAGCTCTGGGTTCAGGGGGAGAACGCACCCTCTTCATCTTTATCACTCAGGTATGAAGAAGAAGTGTGTCTTCGGGCCAATGCTGAGAATGAGTTCGTGGCTCTGAAGAAGGTAAGGAGAATAACAGGTACGGGCAGACTCTCCCTCCAGACAGACAAATGTTTTCCATATCCCAGGACGCTGCCCGGGCAGCCCTGTGACTGCTCACACACAGTGGACGCCCGAAGGTCACAACTGCTTCCCTTCGAAGTTCTGATTTGGTCTCCAATGACTTAAGGTCTTCATGAGAGGAGAGGTTTGAAGAGATGACATTTTAGGAGTCTTGGATTATCCAGATTCTTCTTGCCTCTAAATGAGCATCGAGAAAGGTCCAGCATCCCTGGGGGTTTTACGTTGTGCAAGGGAGAACAAGAGTCATTAAGCTGTATTTCCACCCCATGACTCTCCCACCTGTCCCACTTGGCCTGCCCCTGTGGAGATTAGTCTGATCTTCCCACCCATCTCCAGACCCTGCCAAGGTGGGGAGGTTAAACAGTACACAGATAATGAGCATTTTATTCTTCTCTCTTTGATGCAGGATGTGGATACAGCGTTCTTAAGCAAGGCTGATCTAGAGGCCAATGTGGATACCCTAAGTCAGGAAATTGACTTCCTGAAAACCCTGTACGCGGCGGTAAGGGCTCATCCCCTCTGAGCCATCCAAGGAGATCATTGTGTAGCCTGGACTCCCTGGGGGATTCATTGGACTATTGTATTTTCTAATATTTGGTATCATACATCTTTCTTCCCATCAAATCTATATTCTCTAAATGCTGATAAATATACAAGTGGAGAAGGTAAGGGGAGCCTGACTCAGATCTATGAATCAACTCCTTGTTGGCTAATCTGCTGATGGCCAGGAAAGTTTTGGGTCTAGGAATGTCACTTCTATCTTCTGATGAGAAGACTCTGGAAAACTGACTTGCTGAGACATGTAAGATGTGTTACCTAATTAGTCAAATGAACTAGCTATCTTTTGCTTCATAAGGTCTTTTTCGTCTGGGATAGACCTAATTTCAGAACTGAATGTCTGGCTCTGAGTAGAAAGGCTGAAGAAATCTCCCTTTGAGGCCATCGCCTTGCAGACCAGTTCTCAGCCCTCTCCCAATCCCCACTGCCAAGTCTCTTAAGGACTTGGGATATAGGAACTCCTAGATCATCATGTTCTAAAATGTTGTCAGCTCTCAATGATCCACGACTGGCACAGTCACTGTGTGGCTAAACCAAAGAAATATTTAAGCTTTATCATGGTTTTTACTCCCCTCCACAAATCCTTAGGCCCCCCAGTTTTACTAGTCACCTAAACAAGTTAGGGTGTTGAAGGGATGTCTCCCAATATACAACAAGGGTCTAAAGTCAAGCTGAAACGGTTTGGGGTCACCTCCTATTCTTTGCCCTCAGTCTGCATGATCTGCTCTGTTGCTTTGCCCTGAAGAAATAAGCAATGCTCTGTCTCCTGACTCCAAGTTCTGGGGACCCTCTGACAAAGCCCTGGCCATTGCTGGGACCCATTGATGGGAGTCAGTCCATCTGTCTCACTTATCTTCCAACACAGGAAATCCAGTTACTACAGTCACACATCTCAGAGACATCAGTCATTGTGAAGATGGACAACAGCCGGGACCTGAATGTTGACGGGATCATCGCCGATATCAAAGCCCAGTATGAAGAGATCGCCAGACGCAGTCGAGCTGATGCGGAGGCCTGGTACCAGACCAAGGTGGGCAGGAGGGTGCTGGGGAAGAGGTGCAGGCAGCCCTGGGATGACAAAGAGGACAAAGTGGGTTGTGATCTTGACCCAATCTTCGAATCATCCCTTTCTCCCACCAACCCCTAGTACGAGGAGATGCGAGTGACAGCTGGCCAGCACTGCGACAACCTGCGCAACACTCGGGATGAAATCAATGAGCTGAACCGGCTGATCCAGAGGCTGAAGGCAGAGATCGAGCATGCCAAGGCTCAGGTGGGCAAAGGAAAAAAAAGCCCCATAAGGAAGACAGGCAGAGCCCCGAGCTTTGGGGAGCCCAAGGTGGATGACGTGGGGGAGGCAACTGGGACACAGAGACAGAGGGATGGAAGAATTAGTCCAGGAAGACTTCCTGGAGGAGGAAAATGTGGAAGGAAAGGAGAGACTCTTAATCTCCGAAAACATAGAAGGAAAGCTCTTGGGCTCACTTAAAGGGGCAGGCAAGGCAAAAAGAATGGCTTTATTCTCTGGACCCCCTGGGTCTTAAGAGCAACAGAAATCAGTAAGTGCAAAATCAGAGAGGATGAAAATGGAAGAAAAGCAATGTTCCACTCCCTGGCGACGTCAAACTACAGGATGACAAGCCCCTCCATGGGCTCCATTCCTGGCTTGGACCAGGCTGTGTCCTCACAGACAGCGGCAGTGTTTAGCCCAACCTGAGGATCCCCTAGTTCCTGCCAGAGCCCATATGCAAACTGCCCTCCCCACAGCGCTGCAAGCTGGAGGCTGCCGTGGCTGAGGCTGAGCAGCAGGGAGAAGCTGCCCTCAATGATGCCAAATGCAAGCTGGCGGAGCTGGAGGGTGCACTGCAGCAAGCCAAGCAGGATATGGCGCGGCAGCTGAAGGAGTACCAGGAGCTCTTGAATGTCAAGCTGGGCCTGGACATCGAGATCGCTACCTACAGGCGCCTGCTGGAAGGCGAGGAGATCCGGTGAGTGCTCTCAGTGCAGCAACTGGAGTGAGGTCAGACTTCTAGGTTCTAGAAAGTCTAAGTGGGGGAAGGAACCAGGAACAATTTTTCCTGCAAACCTCATTGGATTGCCCTTGGCAGGGGTTTAGAAGATGCCTCTAGTTCTTGTGCCTCTAAATGCAAGCTTGTAGACAGACTGCATCAAATCAAAGAGAGTTCTGCTTGATTGGTTAGCTTGTTTAAAAAAAAAAAAGAAAAAGAAGACATTCTCTCAAATATTTTGCTTCAATAGTTTTAGAGGGTTTAGGGACATGTAAGTTTTAAAAACTCCCCGGATGCTTATGCAGACATGGGTGAGAACCACTGTCCACACAGCCAAAAAAGCCCTCTCATAGCAGGGAGGTTTTCAGAGAACAACATGGTTGTGAAGTGACTTGCTTCTTTCTCTTTTCAGGATCTGTGAAGGTGTTGGACCAGTAGACATAGGTAAGATCCTTCCGTCTCTACTTCTTCACATGTCTCTCCTAGAACCCTTCAAATTTCCTTTAAACTCAAGCCCACATTGTGGTCAGGAGCCCATGGCTGGATTGGCCATGGCAGCCTGGGGGGAGCAGGGATCATCTGGCCCTCAGACTGAGAACATCCTTAGCTGACTTAGGTCTTAAGACATCCCCAGAGCCTGCCTCCCCAGACCTAAGCAATCAATCACCAATTGGGGTTGAGCTAAGTAAAGCTTAATCAGACTAGAGACCTGGGTCATGGAGGTGTGTCCAGTGGAGACTAGAGGGCTAGAGAGCACAGCCGTTTAGTGAGTCAGGAGGAACTGAAAACGGGCCCTCTATAGGGGTGGGCAATGTGGGCATTTCCAAGGGGCAAGATGTAACTGGAAGAAGCCCTGTGGCTTTATTATGGAGGCTGCTGGATAATTCAGCTCACCAGCACCCTCACACAACCCAACCAGACTTTGGCCATATATAAATAACAGTGGACTTACTGCCCTATGCCAACACCTGGGGAACTGGCTGAACTCTTCCATTTTAGTCCAAATGTTCCATTTTAGTCACTTTAGTGACTCCACTAAAGTCAAAGTCCATTTGGACTTTAGTGAAGTCACAACCTTTGAGTCACCCAGGCAAAAGGACGGAAAAGTGGGTATTGACTACGTAGACAGTAGGAACCCCTGGGACCCAGGCCACTTCTGCCTGTCCTCTCCCCTCCCGCAAAGGGAGCGTGGAGGGTGAGGCAGTCTCGCTCAGGGTTTCTTCCTCCTGCAGCGGTGAGCAGCTCCCGGGGCGGCCTGGTGTGCGGGCCCGAGACCCTGTACAGCAGCTCCAGCCTCTGCCGTGGCGGGGTCATCATCTCCGGAAGCGGCAGCAGCAGCAACATCCGTTCCAGCGGCTTGTGCAGCTCCAGCGTAGGCGGGGCCCGGGTTGTGGGCGGTGGGGACCTGCTGAACGCCGCCTCCCGAGGGGGCTCGGTGCTGGTGGGTGAAGCCTGCGCTCCCAGCGTCCCCTGCCCACTGCCCACCGAGGGCGGCTTCAGCAGCTGCAGTGGCGGCCGCAGCAGCCGCAGTTCCACCGTCCGCTTCGTGTCCACCACCACCTCCCACCGGACCAAGCACTGAGAGCAAGCGCTGGCCACCCACCGCTCTCAGAAGAACCATCTCCACGCCTTCTGCTTCTGTCCCCAAGGTGCCCTGAGTCAGGCTGGAGGGCGCTCTAGGTACCCCTCCTGCTGGGAAGCCACAGGCTGCTCTGCCTGGTCTTTGTCCTTAGGGGGGATTTTTAACACCTCTTAGATGCTCCATCCACAGGCCCCAAAGGACTGGCTTTCTCCCTGACTCCTAGTTTCCTAACTTTGGGTCACTCCTCACCACCCAGCCCAACAGCCTAAAGAAAGTACAAAAACCAATATGTTGGGGGAGAAATGGACCAGTTCAATGCCAGAAAGAATGTGCCTGGGCACCATCACTATCCTAACTTTGGATTAACTTCAAGAATGGAGAGCTGGCTGTCCACAGAGCAGGGGTCCTCAGCCCACCAGCCTCTGCTTCCCTCTCCTAACTTTCCCTGGCAGAAGGTTCTTTCCTCTTCTTCCTGACCCAGAAGGAGCCACGATCTTCAGTGGCCCAAGGGATCCCTGAGTCCCCAGAGATGGTTCTTCTCCAAGTGGCATCAGTCCTGGCTGCTGCTCTTCCTGGGGTGTTGGTTTAACTCCAGCATGCAAGTCCAAGAGGTGGATGGGTACTGGTGGAGAGGCGGGCCCTGCAACACTCCATGCCCCTGCTGGTGTTGTGAGGGAAGTCCAGCCTTCCACTGCAAGAGGGTTTATGTCTGCAAGCTCCAAGGAGGCCTGGGCTGGGGTGGGTGCCTGTTTGTACTGCTCTTTATGTTGCTGGAATTTCAATAAACTTGCAAGCTAACATGTCTAGGACTCTGGCCTCTCTTTACCAGTCATGCTGGGGGGTGGGGGATCTTGCCTCCTAGATTCCACTAGCTCACTCCCCTGGGGACTTGCTAAGGGCAGAGGCTGGTGTCCTGGGATGGAGGACGTACTAAGAAAAGAGACCTCAGGCCCCGCCCTGGAGGGGCACATAGTTCAGCAAGGGAGATGAGACATACAGCAAAAGCTCTGAAAAAGAACGCCAAGCAGCCCACTTCTCTCCATGCATTGCCCTCCACCCTCCTCCCACCAAGGCAAACCCTTCCATTTGTTTCCCAGGTCCCACCCCACCCCCAGTTCCTCTGGGATCATTGTAGGGGCCAAGAGACCCAGCCATGTGGTTAGAGGGTTGAAACTTTCAATCCACCCTCCCTGACCTCCAGGAAGGGGAGCGGAGTTGGAGGTTGAATCAATCAATCATGATTTATGTAATGAAGCCTCCATAAAAACTCCAAAAGGACTAGGGGTTCCAAGAATTTCCAGGTTGGTGAACATGTGGAGATATGGAAGGGGATGTGCCTGGTGAGGCCATGGAAGCCTCCAGCCCCTTTCCCCACACCTTGCCCTATACATCTCTCCCATCTGACCTTGAGTTTTATCTTTCCATAATAAACTGGCACTCTATTAAGTAAAATGTTTCTCTGAGCTCTGTGAGCCACTCTAGCAAAGTAATCAAACCCAAGGAGAGGTTTTGAAACTTTCAATCTGTAACCAGTTGATTAGAAGTCTGGGTGATAACCTGGGTTTGCAACTAGCATCTAAAGCAGAGTTGGGGTGGGCAGTCTTGTAGGACTGAACCCTTGACCTGTGAAAGCTGATGCTGTCTCCAGGTCGACAATGTCAGAACTGAGTTGAATTGTAGGACACCCAGCTGCTTATTGGTACAAGAAACGCCATGTGCCTGTGTGTGTGTGTGCACACACACGCACACACATTGGAACTGTGACCAGAACTCTTAGTGTGTGTCTTGTGCAACAGCAGAGGATCCCACACCACAGTAAGTCCCCACACTAGGTTTAATGACTACTCTCATCATCATTAAATTCTTAATAGTTTTAACAAGGGGTTCTGCATTTTTATTTTACATTAAGCCCCATAAACTGTAGAGCCAGTCCTACCTGAATAGCTATATTTCTACTAAGGGAATTGAATGTGCAGTTTAAAATCTTCCTACAAAGAAAACTTCAGGCACAAATACCTTCCCTGGTACACTTTACCAAACATTTAAGGAAAAATTCAGAGTCTTCCAGAAAACATAAGAGGAGGGAAATTTTCCCAACTCCTTTCATGAGACCAGCATTACCCTAAAACCAAAATCAGCCGAAGACATAATAAGAAAAAAAAACTACAAATTAATGTAGTTTATGTATGTGCATACATTACATTATGTAGTAATGTAGTTTATGTAGTTAATGTATGTTTCATAACATGAAACACAAGTTTCATGTTATGAAACTTAATGTAAAAAATAAAATATTAGTAAATTGAATACAGCAACAAAGAAAACGATAACACATGATGACAAGTAGAGTTTATCCTAGGAATGCAAGGCTGGTTCAACTTTCAAAAGCCTAATGTAATTAATGTAATTTATGATATCTGTGAAGAAGGCTGAGCGCCGAAGAATTGATGCTTTTGAACTGTGGTGTTGGAGAAGACTCTTGAGAGTCCCTTGGACTGCAAGGAGATCCAACCAGTCCATTCTGAAGGAGATCAGCCTTGGGATTTCTTTGGAAGGAATGATGCTAAAGCTGAAACTTCAGTATTTTGGCCACCTCATGCGAAGAGTTGACTCATTGGAGAAGACTCTGATGCTGGGAGGGATTGGGGGCAGGAGGAGAAGGGGACGACAGAGGATGAGATGGCTGGATGGCATCACTGACTCGATGGATGTGAGTCTGAGTGACCTCCGGGAGTTGGTGATGGACAGGGAGGCCTGGCGTACTGCAGTTCATGGGGTCGCAAAGAGTCGGACACGACTGAGCGACTGATCTGATCTGATCTGATGATATCAGTAGACTGAAAAGGGGGACTTCCCTGGTGCTCGAGTGATTAGGGATCCATCTGCCAGTGCAGGGCACATGGCTTCAATCCTTGGCCCAGGAACCAGGACCCCACATGCCACAGGGCAACTAAGCCCACGAGCTGCAACCACTGAACCGCCCACACCACAGCGCTACAGAGACCATGCTCCACAAGAGAAGCCCACAGTCCGCTGCTAACACTAGAGACCACGCTCCGCAACAAGAGAAGCCCACACTCCACTGCTAGACAGTAGCCCACGCTTGCCACAACTAGAGAAAGCCTA
The DNA here is from genome assembly GCA_935064755.1 of Tragelaphus eurycerus. NCBI lineage: Eukaryota > Metazoa > Chordata > Mammalia > Artiodactyla > Bovidae > Tragelaphus > Tragelaphus eurycerus. The sequence goes on along the minus strand of CAKXYN010000010.1, from coordinate 28,868,149 downwards.
CACAGCAACAAAGACCCAGTGCAGCAAGAAAAAAAAAACCCCACACAGACTGAAAAGGAAGAATCATGATTGCCTAATAGACACACAAAAGGATTTGACAAAATTCAACATCTGGTCGCAATTAAAAAAAAAAAAACAAACAGCAAACAAGGAATAGATGAGAACTTCAGTAATCTAAATAGCATCTACTAAATTCATCAACAAAGTAACATCTCATAGCTAACAACCTACTTCATGGTGAAAGTCTGAATGATGTCTTCCCTAAGACTGGGAAAAGATAAGGGTATCTGCTCACATCATGTTTAGTCAGTATGACACAAGCCGGCCTAGCCGATGAACTAAGGCAAGAAGAAGAAATAAAAGTCATATAAAAAAAGGCGGGGGAGTCAAATGGGTTGGGTAGGAAGAAATAAACCTCTTTTTATTTTTGGAAGACATTATTTTCTGCATAGAGAATCCCAAGGAACTTCTCTTTTTAAAAACCTGCTAGAACTAATAAGTGAGTTTAGTAAGATTAAGGGATGTGAGGTCAATATACAAAAACTAATTGCATTTCTATATTCTAGCAAAAACAGAAATTAAACATTTTAAGTATCACTTATAATAGCACCCAAACAGAGAAATATCTAAGCATAAGGCTTTAAAAAGGATCAATATGCTAAAAACTACAAAACAATAATGAAAGAGATCAGAGAAGCAAGTAAATGGAGATATATACTATGTTCCTGAATCAAAAGACTCAATATTGTTAAGACATTGATTCTCCCACAAAGATGACACAAGGTTCAATCAAACTTGTGAACTCTGGTTTGTGCAAACCCCAGTTCAGATCCCAGGTTCTCTACTTAATAGCTGTGTGGCCAAAAGTAGTAACAGGCAAGAATGATACTTAATATAGATTGAATTGAGCAGGGTTTCTAGTGTGCTTTGTGTTTTAACTTACTTGATTCTTTCAACAATCCTATCCAGTAGGCACCTTAATAACTACACTTTAGACAGATGACAAAATCTGTCATCTGTCAGATTGACAGATTTTGACCCAGTGGTCAAAGCAAAGGCACTCTGAGTGCAGAACCCACACTCATCACCACCACGCTGTTCAAGCTGTCATTTATTCTGTCTCTTGCCTCATCTATAATATAGGAAAATAGCTTCTATATCAAAAAGTTGTTGTGGAGATTACACACAATGGCATAGCTACAGTGCTTAGCACATAGCCTGGTACACAGTGGTGCACAATAAATGGTTGCTATTGTTTTGATGGTGATGGTGGTGGCAGGTCTAGTTCTACTGCTAATGGAGAAGAGCTGTGTTCAGCAGCTCAGTCACCCCATTGCCAAACACAGGGGGATGCCCAAGGGTCAGCAGACTGTTGCCAGTGTTTGCACGCAAAGCCCTCAGCCCTAATTTGCAGGCAGGCAGGCAGGTCCCCAGCCTTTCCTGCTCCTGCAACCTGGACTGGGCTTCTGCCTGGCTACCTGTGGGGCGTTGCTGCCCTCTGCTGGCCACCAACTTCCCTGGGGCCTTTTCAAAGCATTCCCAGGACAGGGTATTATGGAAAGAGAGAAGGAAGTCTTTTTTTTTCTCCTTTTGTTATTAATTTCCTTGTGCTTATTTTTTAAACTAAAGTATGGTTGGTTTGCAATATTGTCTTGGTTTCAGGTATGCCGCTGCTGCTGCTTCTAAGTCACTTTAGTCATGTCCGACTCTGTGAGACCGCATAGACAGCAGCCCACAAGGCTCCTCTGTCCCTGGGATTCTCCAGGCAAGAATACTGGAGTGGGTTGCCATTTCCTTCTCCAATGGTTTCAAGAATACAGCACAGCAACTTGTTTATGTGTGTGTGTGTATATACATACATATTTTATATATATATAATATATATGCATATATATGGCTTCCCCAGTAGCTCAGTTGGTAAAGAATCTGCCTGCTATACAGGAGACCCAGATTCAATTCCTGAGTCAGCAAAATCCTCTGGAGAAGGGAATGGAAACCCACTCCAGTATTCTTGCCTGAAGAATTCCATGGACAGAAGAGCCTGGTAGGCTACAAGTCTATGGAGTTGCAGAGTCAGACACAACTAAGTGCGCGCACACACACACACACACACACACACACACACACACACCACAATATAAAGAGACAGATAGATTCTTTTTCAGAGTCTTTTCCCTTATCAATTCAGTTCAGATCAGTTGTTCAGTCATGTCTAACTCTTTGCAGCCCCATGGATTGCAGCACATCAGGCTTCCCTGTCCATCACCAACTCCCAGAGCTCGCTCAAACTCATGCTCATCAAGTCAGTGATGCCATCTGTCTCATCCTCTGTCGTCCCCTTCTCCTCCTGCCTTCAATCCTTCCCAGCATCAGGGTCTTTTCCAATGAGTCAGTTCTTTACATCAGGTGGACAAAGTATTGGAGCTTCAGCTTTAGCATCAGTCCTTCCACTGGATATTCAGGATTGATTTCCTTTAGAATTGATTGGTTTGATCTCCTTGCAGTTCAAGGGACTCTCAAGAGTCTGTCTTATCCAACACCAAAGTTCAAAAGCATCAATTCTTCAGCGCTCAGCTTTCTTTATGGTCCAGCTCTCACATCCATACATGATTACTGGGAAAACCATAGCTTTGACTATACTGACCTTCATCAGCAAAGTAATGTCTCTACTTTTTAATATGCTGTCTAGGTTGGTCATAGCTTTTCTTCCAAGGAGCAAGCATCTTTTAACTTCATGGCTGCAGTCACCATCTGCAGTGATTTTGGAGCCCATGAAAATAAAGTCTGTCATTGTTTCCCCATCTAAATGTTGAGTGTAGTTCCCTATGTTATCAGAGGGGAGTCTTTTAAAGACAAATTTTTTTTCCTCCAAAATTGTGTTTAGGACACAAGCATTGGAACACTGAATGGCAACTTTAAGGAAAGGAACCCATCCCCCATTCACCAGCCCACCACAGCGCTGCTTTCACCATGCTGTGTCTCTGTCGGTCTTGGTTCTCACGTGAACGTGAAGTTGCTCAGTCGTGTCCAACTCTTGGCGACCCCATGGACTGTAGCCTACCAGGCTCTTCTGTCCATGGGATTTTCCAGGCAATAGTACTGGAGTGGATTGCCATTTCCTTCTCCAAGGGATCTTCCCAACCCAGGGATCGAACCCGGGTCTCCCGCATCATAGACAGACGCTTTACCGTCTGAGCCACCAGGGAAGTCCTTGGTTCTCACAGATGCTCAGAAAACCACAACCCTGAAGCAGAAAAGAGCCATGGAGGGTTCTGAGTTCTATGCTTTTCATACCAAGCATGTTCCTTGGGGCTCAAGGGCCAGCGCTTCCTGTCTGCGGCATTTTCTGCCAAGTACAAAATATTCAAAGTATCCAAAACATGTATTCATTTGTACATTCACTCAGTCCACAAACATTTATTGGGCACTTACTATATTCCCAACACTGTTCTAAGTGCTTGGGAACCATCAATTAACAAAAAGAGCGAAAATTCCTGCTTCCATAGAGTTTACTTTGGAGTGAGAGGAAACTGACAATAACCAAGAAATAGAATGCTGCTGCTGCTGCTGCTAAGTCACTTCAGTCGTGTCCAACTCCGTGCGACCCCATAGACGGAAGCCCACCAGGTTCCCCCGTCCCTGGGATTCTCCAGGCAAGAACACTGGAGTGGGTTGCCATTTCCTTCCCCAGTGCATGAAAGTGAAAAGTGAAAGTGAAGTCGCTCAGTCATGTCCGACTCTCAGCGACCCCATAGACTGGAGCCTACCAGGATCCTCCGTCCATGGGATTTTCCAGGCAAAAGTACTGGAGTGGGGTGCCATTGCCTTCCCCTAAGAAATAGAATAAACAAGTCAATTACAGTATGTTACAAGGTGTTAAGTGCTACAGAAAAAAGAAATTAGAGCCAGATAAGGTGGGTTGAGAATGCTCTAGAGGGAAAGGCAGACTGCCATTTTTTAAAGAAATACCAGAGAAACCTCTTTGAGAGGCTGTATCTGAGCAAAGACCCGCAATGCAGGTGGCAACAGGGCAAGCCATGTGGCAGAGGGAAGAGCATTCAGGGAAGAAGGGCCAGTAGGTGCAAAGGCTCTGGGTCAGGAGTAGGCAGCGTGTGTGTGAGGAGCAGAGGAGGCCAGAGTGGGTGCCCAGAACAAAGGGATGAGTTGAGAACTGTAATAACAAGGACAGGCAGTGCAGCATCAGACTTTTTCTTTTTCTTTTTACTTAGAGTGAAATGGACAATTATCTGGGCATTTGAGCAGAGGAGTGACACAGCTCGATGTCTTAAGGGGATCATTGAAGTAGAGGGGGCCAAAGCAAGTAAAGAGACCAGTATGTCCATCTTACCTGCTTTTATAACTGAATAAATAAATATATAAAGAGATTTATATAGCTGCTTTCCTCCTAAGATTCAGAGAAATGGTTCTACTGCTGAAGAAGGAGAGGAGAAGGAGGACGAGGAAGAGAAGAAGAGGGGAAAGGGATGGGGAGGAGGTAGAAGAGGACAAGGAGGAGGAGAGGAAGAAAAGTTTAAAACCATTAATGTGGTCCAGCTTTGAGATTCGAGGCTCTGTGTTTACTGAGCATCTGCTCTGACCCAAAGTAGCCATCAGGAAACAGTAAAGCCACCAGAGAAAGCTGCCTGCAGGAAGGCATGTGGACAGGGTTTGGGAAAAAAGTCTAGAGTTCCTAGCAGGGAAGCCCATCAGAGGAAAGATGGGGAGGTGCAAGGAGCGGCTTTGCCAGCTGGATGAAGCACCCCGCCCTGGATGCACTGGGGAGGGTCCGGCATTCATCCAGTGCCTCCCTGTTGCTCTGGCCTCACTCCTCTCACAGAGGGTCTCTGAGTGACACCCAGGTCTTGCAAAAGCCAGAGAAACTGTCCTAGGGCCAAAAGACCCCCCCCCCCCCAGAACTGTGTCCCACCACCAGGAAATAGCGTAGATCTGGACACATAATAAAAGTGTGAAGACCAGCAGAGATGATGGGCAATGCCCAAGGTGGATTATCTGAGTGGGCAACTACCAAGGCCTTGTTCATCACAGCCAGCCATCAGGATCAATCCCAGAGAAATCCCACTATCCAAGAAGAACCGTGAGATGGTCTCTGAGAACCCCGGCAGATACATATATGAAACTATAAGGGTCAACAGGCAGCTCTAGGATGAACAGGGTAAGATGAGAAGGTATCAGCACTCCTCTATCTTTCCATAAGTCCAGGAAGCCCTCCTAGCAGCAAGGGAATTGTAAGCACAGGAAAGAGAGCAGAAGGGAAGGGAGATCGTGACTCCTGGTATGGAGAACAGCACATGTGTCCCCCAGCAAGCATCCAAGCTTACATAACATGTGGGAGGAAGATGGAGCATCTGTGGCTGGTGTGAGTTTGAGCAGTGACGCCTCCGTGGAAAGCCCAGGAGACGGACTTCAAGAGTCAAGGAAGCTGCCAGGGACTCCAGGGTGGAGTAGAAAACCTCTCACTCAATTAGCTCTTGAAGACTTCCTGGAAGAAGTGGCCTTTCAGGAGCATTTTAAATTATGGGAGGGCCATGGGTTCTCAAATGGACATTCCTGATACTGGGTGTGGCCTTCACAAGGCGTGAGTGCAGGAGGGGACAGAACTGAAGGGCTAATGAAAGCCAGCATCCAGGACAAATGGGTGTGCAAGAGAGTAACTGCAGTTACGTGGGGAGCCCCAGGAAGAGTATTGGTGCACTGCTGTTGAGACAGAGGAGGAGAAATCACAGCCTCCCTCTGAATAGTCCCCAAATGCTTCCTGGAGGAAGTGGCCAGCTGTTCTGGGACATTTCAGGCAAAGGTGTGACAGGAAAGAAAGCTTGGAGATAGAGAAAGGGGTGTGGGAAAACTATAGGGCATATGTGGGCAGTAAGGCAGGAGAAGGCCAGTAAAAGGAGGTCTGGCCCCCACCCCAGCACCCAGACAAGGATCTGGTCTCACTAAGCCAACTGCTTGGGGGGATGGTAGAGATGGGTGTGGCTCTATGGATTCTCTGCCCTCTCTGGGATAGAATCAGATGGCAAAGGCCCAGGTCCAATCAGTTCAGTTCAGTCCCTCAGTAGTATCCGACTCTTTGCAACCCCCTGGACTGTAGTATTCCAGGCCTCCTTGTCCATCACCAACTCGCAGAGTTACCCAAACTCATCTCCACTGAGTTGGTGATACCATCCAACCATCTCATCCTCTGTCCTCCCCTTCTCCTTCTGCCTTCAATCTTTCCCAGCATCAGGGTCTTTTCCAGTGAGTCAGCTCTTCGCATCAGGTGGCCAGAGTACTGGAGTTTCAGCTTCAACATCAGTCCTTCCAATGAACACCCAGGACTGATCTCCTTTAGGATGGATTTGTTGGATCTCCTTGCAGTCCAAGGGACTCTCAACAGTTTTCTCCAACACCACAGTTCAAAAGCATCAATTCTTCGGCACTCAGGTTTCTTTATAGTCCAACTCTCACATCCATACATGACCACTGGAAAAACTATAGCCTTGACTAGGTGGACCTTTGTTGGCAAAGTAATGTCTTCTCTGCTTTTTAATATGCTGTCTAGGTTGGTCATAGCTTTTCTTCCAAGGAGCAAGCGTCTTTTAATTTCATGGCTGCAATCACCATCTGCAGTGATTTTGGAGCCCAAAACAATAAAGTCTGCCACTGTTTCCATTGTTTCCCCATGGGTCTACACAAACTCCCTAGGGTGTTGTGCCAGACTGACCTGATCTGTGAGTTTCTCACTTGTCTGGAATGACCCTGAAACAGTCCCATAAGGACTCCACCTCCCCCTCCAGCCCAGTCCCTTCAATCTAAAGCACCATGTGGATGGACTTCCTGAGCCAGCCCTGGGCTCTGCTGCCACCTGCAGTAACGCAAACTTCACCCAGCAGCCACAGGGACATCCCTATACCTGGCAGGGCCTGCGCTCACTCCCAGCACACCCACCCAGGGACTCTCACCCTTGTTCGAGTGGTTCTGCTGGTCCTGGATGGGCCTCTTATTTCTGAAGGCAGTGTGGCATTCCCAGGTCTCCTGAGTCCCTGGTTCCCCTTTCCCATCCTCAGTGCCCAGGCCCAATTTGAAGTGGAGGCGTGTGTGTGTGTGTGTATGTGTGTGTGTGCGTGCACTAGGGGCATGGGGTATCACTGACACAGGCATCTCCCTCTGGACCAAAGCCTCCACTCCCTTCTGCTATCAAGAGGCAGAAATGGGTCTTCCATCCTCTTCAATAAGCTGAAGAAGAGTTGAGCTCATAGGAGTTGAGAAGCAGGTGAGGTTTAATGGGCTGTCCAGGCTGACAGAGCAGACGACCCACCCATCCTCCATCCCCCATGCTCGGCTCTGAGCCTCCTCCCCTTCAAAGGGCCCAAAACCCTCTTGGCCCCACCACGCCACTCCAGGTCTACACCACCATCTGGCCAAGGCACAAGAATACATCCCTGAATCCAGGCCAGCAGGACCCCCACTTAATGGGTGGGGGCTGGGAAACCATCCCCTCCTTGATCCCCAGTATAGCTTCCTCTATCCACCCCAGACTCCAACTCAAATTTTTACACTAGTGAAATCAGGTTAAAGAAAACATTAAAAGCAGACTTGAAAGGATTATGAAATCTTAATAATCAGAGTGAAGCCAGTGGGTGGGGCAAGGAGCAGGCCCACTCTCTGCTGAGTGAAGGGTGAGGGGGCAGGGCAGCAGGGGTATTTCTGATAGGAAGCAAGACTCCCTTTCCCTTACACAGACCCTTTTGGTCCCCAAAGTACATTCTTGTGTATTATCCATTTAATCCCCCCAACAACCCTGGAAGATAAGAATGAATTCCACATTACAGCCAAGGAAACAGAAGCTCAGAGAGGTTAAGAACGTCCCCAGAGCCAAACAGCTAGGAAGTGTCCAAGCTGGCACTTAAACCAGGTCTTCCGATTTGGACTCCCTTGCCCAGGTTGCTAAATACCTGCTGCTTCACCATGGGTGACTATGATCTGAAGATTATTTGATGTCAGCTGAGGCCACCTGCTCCTCGCTTCCCCAAGGCCTCTGCCCTACTCGGAAGGACAGGTGTGGGATGTGGAGATAGAAACCAGCTAGCCTGGTGCTGGGCAAAGACCTGCAGTGGGTCTGGTTGTGAAGACAAGGGCAGACCCCGGACAGAACGTGGAGCGTCCAGGGAGGATCCAGGAACAGCAGCACAGGGACAGCATTCGGTTCTGGCAGGTTCCCTGGAATAGCTGTCATCCTCAGAGGAAGTTCCTCTGCCCTTCTTCCTGAAGTTTCTAACCCCTCAGGGGCCTGGCGAGCCTCCCTGGGGGTACAGACGACATCCCCAGGTCTGTACTCAATGAGCATTAAAGAATAGCCATCATTATGTTAATAACTGGCCCCAGGACACATAAGGAAGCGGGGACTTTGGAAAGAACCAAGATTCCAGAGAAGGGGATGACAGAGGATGAGATGGCTGGATGGCATCACTGACTTGATGGGTGTGAGTCTGGGTGACCTCCGGGAGCTGGTGATGGACAGGGAGGCCTGGCGTGCTGCGGTTCATGGGGTTGCAAAGAGTCAGACATGACTGAGCGACTGATCTGATCTGATCTGAAGATTCCAGAGCCCATGGGAGCCAGAAATCAGTGTCCTTGAATAAGAAAAGCCACCTTCCTCCCCCATCTCTGTGCAGAGCAGTCTCTGAATGTTCTTCCAGGAGTGACAATTCCAGGGCTGGCAAACAGGGTGAGCACCTCCCCTGGCTGGTGGTCTTGGAAGGAACTGGGACTCACAGGACCTGTTTCTTCTTAAAGAGCCAAGAGATTGTACACAGAGCAAGTTCGAAGCATCACGGCTTTCCCAGAACTGGGTTCTCCCATCCTTTCAGTCAAGTGGGAGAAAGTGTCTAAAGGGAGGCTCCCCATTACCCACAAGAGGCCATTATTGTGGCCACTGAGAGTTAAGTGGTTTGTAGTTTTGTGGGTGAGAAACGAAGGCCCTGGAACAGAACCTTTCAGGCTGGAATCCAGAAGGTCCTAGGAGACCATGGGCTCAACCCTCTGCCCTGCAGGGAGCATGATCAAAACAGCCTCTCTGGACCTGAACCACCTCCAAGTCATGCTGCTTGAGTGGGTTTTGGCCCTCTTGAGCTATCTGCCCCTGAAACACAATGATATACCCGAGAATGTGTCCTGTATGGAGCCCCGAGGACAGAGGTGATGATCTCTGGTGGTCTCCCCCAACCTGGGGCCCTAGAACTTCTTCCTGGAGATGGTGGCCCCAGTCCCTACCCCACACTCAGCCACTCCAGACTGTTGTGTTCAAACCCGTCTCCAGGTGTGGGTTGAGGCCATCTCACAAGGAGACTGCGGGAAAATTAATTACCCTAATGTATGTAAACGAGCTTTGAAGATGAAAAGTGCAAACGCACAGTGTCCCTAATAACATCTTCAGTACTTTTACGGAGGCCGGGAGTCACTGCTGAGCTCACCTTTAAGACGAGTCCTTGGAGAGTGGTTGGCAAACTCCCCAAGCCAATAAACAACATAAAATGACTTTTCACTTCTTTCATGTAGCCAACCCCAGCTCTCTCCACCAATAAAAGGACTGAGGAGGATCAGAGGGTCCAGAAGCATCCCACGTAGCGCACAAGCCGCTCTCAACACTCCCTTGCTCAAACCTCCATCCACTCAGACCCACACCATGTCGTGCCGTTCCTACAGGATCAGTCCAGGATATTCCGTCACCAGGACCTTCAGCTCCTGCTCGGCTGTGGCCCCCAAAACGGGCAGCCGCTGCTGCATCACCGCCGCCCCTTACCGAGGCGTGTCCTGCTACAGGGGACTGACGGGCTTCGGCAGCCGCAGCGTCTCGGCCCTGGGCTCCTGTGGGCCCCGCATAGCGGTGGGCGGCTTCCGTGCTGGCTCGTGCAGCCGCAGCTTCGGGTACCGCTCCGGCGGCGTGGGCGGCCTCAGCCCTCCCTGCATCACCACCGTGTCAGTCAATGAGAGCCTCCTCACGCCCCTCAACCTGGAGATCGACCCCAATGCGCAGTGCGTGAAGCACGAGGAGAAGGAGCAGATCAAGAACCTCAACAGCAGGTTCGCTGCCTTCATCGACAAGGTCAGTGAGGCCTGGGACGGTCCAGAGATGGCCCCGGCCCTGCCTTCCCCTCGGGAAGGTCCCAGTCTTTAGGGGAGCCAGCGTATGGCTGCCAGCCACCAGAGAGAAATGCGGGTCGATCTTCGCAGAAGGATTTATTTTTCTCGTGTAATCCCAGCAAAGGGTATCTGTATCTGCAGCTCAGCATGGTCCAGAAATTGAGTCTGTGCTGTAAAGGGTTTGCGCGTCTGGAGACAAGCCAATATGGGAATATCCGAGCTGCCGTGAAACACTGGGCACTGGGTGCTGGAAGAGCAGAGGGGTAGTGGGGAGAAAAGAAGGCCTGTGGTGGGGCAGCTTGGGAAGCAGTTGGAGCTCTGCTCAGAGCCCTGCTGCCTCCCCACCTCCCCGCCTCTGCTCTCAGTGCGAATCTTCAGGCCTGTTGCTTGTCCCCTTAATAGAACCGGCTTCATATGTTTGATTTGAAGATTAACTGGGCTCCTGTGCAATCGGTGCTGGCACATAGAAAGTAGCTGATAAATGTTAGCTGTTAGCATTCTTCCAAGGACAGTAGTGGGCGAGGAGATGTGATAGGCAACCAACCAGGATTGCCAGGCTGCTTCATGGGTGCAGAGCTGGGAATGGAGGAGGGGAGGCCACTAGACTGGCGAGAAGAGACCCACCGGGGCAGAGGGTGAGAAATCCCCAGCTACCCTCTGGCTGCCTCCCAGAAAGGTCACTGCTGCACTTCCCTTCGTGTGGACTCCTCCTCTGTCCACAGGGCCTTACTCCAGCAGAGGAGATAGGACCAGACTCAGGTCTGGGACCTGGGGTGACGGAACAGTAAGGGGGACCTTCTTACTATCACTTTCTTTATTGATCTCAGTTAATCCTTAAAATGACTCACTGGAGTAGATATTATCATCTCTATTTTTTTAACAACAAATTGAAGCTGAGAACTTAGGGAGCTGCTTAGATAGACTGTTCATAGGGTTCTCACGACTGAGCAACTGAACTGAACTAGATAGATTGTGGTGACAGGCAGGTGAAGGAGACTCAAGGAACATAGGATTCTGACTCCTGACTAATTATAAGATGATAATTAGTCATTTCATACCTTAGGGTCTCCTTTTCCCCTCCTGTATTATAGGGGAAATAAGATCTCCCCCTATAGGGTTGTGAGAATTGAATAAAATTGATTGGTAGGTACAGTCATAGATAAAGATGTACATGTGTAAGTGTGTGTGTGTGTGTGTATGTGTGTATCTTAGCACAAGCCCTGGGACCACACAGTAAATATTCAATAAATGTTTGTTGCATACATGAATAAATGAAGAACTTGTAATTAAAGTCATAGTTAAATTGGTTGAGCACTTCCTGTGTGTCAGAAACTCTTCTAAGCACTTTACATGTAGCAACTTGTTCAATCTTTACAACTTTAAGGAAGGTACCATTATCATCTCTGTTTTGGAATGAGAAAACCAAGCACCCAGAGGTGAGACAGCTGCCATTACAGTGGCAGACCTGGGATGTGAATCTGACCTTGGCCTCAAGCCCGGGGCACTCCCACCCACAGTGCCTCCCTGTGGGGCCAGGAACAAGGCCCCCTGAGTCGCAGGGATTCCATGGCTCAACCCCCGCCTGGCCTCGGTTGTTCAGCAGGCACCAGGGCAGGGGAAGAGAGAGCTCTGGGGAACCAGACACCTCCTGGGGCTCCTCCTGAGTCTCTTTCTCCCACTCTGGGCGGCAGGTGCGCTTCCTGGAGCAGCAGAACAAGCTGCTGGAAACCAAGTGGCAGTTCTACCAGAACCAGCGCTGCTGCGAGAGCAACCTGGAGCCCCTGTTCAATGGCTACATCGAGACGCTGAGGCGGGAGGCTGAGCACGTGGAGGCCGACAGCGGGAGGCTGGCCTCAGAGCTCAACCACGTGCAGGAGGTGCTGGAAGGCTACAAGAAGAAGTGAGTGTGGCACCACCTGGGGCAACAGGGTTAAGGGGGAAGGCTCTGCCCACAACCCTCTTGAAGCAGCTTCATTAAGATTCCTGCCCGTCTGCCAAGAGGGGCTGCCCGCTACCCAAGAGGATGGGCAGTAGGAGCCTAGGTCTCTTCAGATTCTTTGGCTCCACCTCAACTTCTTGGATGCCCATGGGTCTTAGAGATGGTTTCAGAGGAGTAAGGAAGCCCGGTGGGGTCCCATGGCTTTCTTGCTCCTCCTGCTCCCCTTCCTGACCCGGGCTCCACATCCTTTCTGCCCGTGGCACCAGCTCTCTTTGGATCTAGGATGGAAAGATGATTGTAGACTTGGGCATGGAGTGTGCATTCTCTGATCTCATCCCAGAGGCAGCAGGACTCAGGTGGAATGAGCCAGGCTGGGACAGGGCTAGCCCACAAACAATGCACAAATAGAATGCGGAGAGAATGGGATGACGTTTGCAGAGTTCACCCCATTTGACTCCCAGAAGAGCTTGCCCAGGATGGCTGCCAAACCCTGACTCCTCAGCTCCAGCCTCTGTCTCTCTCACACCCAGGTATGAAGAGGAGGTGGCTTTGAGGGCCACAGCGGAGAATGAGTTCGTGGTTCTAAAGAAGGTAAAGGGGCTGGGCTCCGGGAGGGAGGGGAGTGGCACCTCTGTGCCCACAACCTCCAGTGGGATGGGTCCCCACACCCACCCAGAGCACCTTCCCGGGGCCTCCTCCCACACGCTTGCCCCCTCCTCTCCACCCCACACCAGGATGTGGACTGTGCCTACCTGCGAAAGTCAGACCTAGAGGCCAACGTGGAGGCCCTGGTGGAGGAGTCTAATTTCCTGAAGCGCCTCTATGATGAGGTGAGGGGGCCCCTGCCAACCAGCCCGGAAGAGGGGAGGGAAGGTGTGGGGACCCAGAGCGGAGACTGTGTGCACATTCACCCCCTGAGGGATGACAGCATGTAAGGAACATGCACACACATGCAAGTGGGCATACTGTGAGGCTGTCACAGACACGTGCACGTGAGCACCGAGGACTGTGGAGCACATATGTGCTTGGGCGTCTCTGTGCTTGTGGTCTCTGGGTGTTGCAGTGTGTGTGTGCCTGTGGCTGGTCTGAGTGCGTGTAGGTCTCTACATGGATGTGAAAGTATGTGTGGGGAGGAGAGTGCAGGGGGTGGGTAGGGTGGGTTTCCAGTGAGAGAGGGGTCTTAATCCCTGGGCAGATCACTAGTCCTGGCATGCATACCCCAGCTTCCCTGCTGAATGACTTTGAGTCAGGCCTTTTTCACACTGGGATTCAGTTTCCCCATTTGTTAAGTCACAGGCTGTCCCCAGCTGACCTCTAGAGCCCCTTCCAGCTTCACTGATGAGGTACCTGTGTGTGAATGAAGGCGAGTGGGAGTCATGAATCATGCGTGACCAGTGGGTCCCCCAGGGAATGGACAGCCCCCAGGGGTAGAGCATGTGACCCAGACCAGACACCAGAACCAAATACATTGGCTTTTGGCACCCCCAGGAGATCCAGATCCTCAACGCCCACATCTCAGACACCTCAGTCATTGTGAAGATGGACAACAGCCGAGACCTGAACATGGACTGTGTCGTCGCCGAGATCAAGGCTCAGTACGACGACATTGCCAGTCGCAGCCGGGCTGAGGCTGAGTCCTGGTACCGCAGCAAGGTGAGTGGTCCAGAACACCTGCCTCCTAGACATGGCACTGGAAAGGATATGACGTGTGTATTAGAAAAGCCTTCTTCTATCTGGGGACTTTGATCTTTAGGGATGGTGAGAAAGAGACAGATCTCATTTTGGGTGTCAGGGCAAGGTGGCCATGTATAGCTGCACAGGCTGAACACTGTGCAACCTGCACAATTATCCAAGTTGTCCTGAATGGATGAGCTGTCCCATCCTGAGCCTCAGGAGCCTCTCTGCTTCCTCCCAGTGTGAGGAGATGAAGGCCACAGTGATCCGGCATGGGGAGACCCTACGCCGAACCAAGGAGGAGATCAACGAGCTGAACCGTATTATCCAGAGGCTGACGGCTGAGATTGAAAATGCCAAGTGCCAGGTATGGGTTCTGGGAGGGCTTGAATACTCAGCACAGGAAAACTGTAGCACCAGGCCGTTTGCCTGCAGAAGAACAAAGGTCTAGCCCTAATCGGGCCTCAGAGTGTGCCCGTGAGGAAGCAGGGGCCCAGAGAGGGGGCTGGGGCCCTGGCACTTCACATAGCACAGGAGCTGAGATGAGCCAGATCACTGATGTCCCCCTTCTGGCCACCCTGCAGCACCATCAAGAAGAAATGATGAAAAGTGTCCATCACCTCCCTTGTGTTCATAGTCCCATTAACTACCTGCTCATAGGAGGTTAATCTAACTTTTCTCTGGGACCCTTGCCCCAGCTCCCTTGACTCAGATGAGCCTAGCTGCACCTCCCCATCTTCACATCTCCTTCCCCACAGCGGACCAAGCTGGAGGCCGCAGTGGCTGAGGCTGAGCAGCAGGGCGAGGCCGCCCTTAACGATGCCCGCTGCAAGCTGGCCGGGCTGGAGGAGGCCCTGCAGAAGGCCAAGCAGGACATGGCCTGCCTGCTCAAGGAGTACCAGGAGGTGATGAACTCCAAGCTGGGCCTGGACATCGAGATCGCCACCTACAGGCGCCTGCTGGAGGGCGAGGAGCAGAGGTGAGGCTGAGAAAACCTTGGGAGTCTAGAAGAAGGCAGCCCTGGTCCTCTGGGGGTGAACTTCCCTGAACCCAAGTGGGAACTGCATCTTTGCCCACTGCTAGTACAGCTCAGGCTTCAATAATAATAATAATCTATGAATGCTTTATTAGGCCTGTACTCCGTGCTCATTTTAATCCTCACAATCCAGGTATCATTTTTCCCATCCAAAGATAAGGAAATAAGGCCCAGCGTTCAGTGACCTTCTCGGGGCCACAGAGTTAATAAGCAGGAGAGCCAGGACCCTCATTCAAGACTTGTGGCTCTGAAATCCACTCTCTTCCAGTAGCTTCCTACAGGAGGCTGCCGCTTGGCCTGCCCTGGAAGCAAGTACATTATAAGGTCGATGCAGTCTATGCTATAGCTCTTCATTGGTACCAGGCCCTTTCACATGCTTTCTGTAAGTCTGATCGGCACTGTCCAGGGTGGGCCAAGTCATTCCAATTGGAAGCAGCACACGGATTTCATAGCTTCACTCACCTCTGCTGAAAAGCAGAAGGCCTTGTCTCTGTGGTCAGTGAATAGTTAAAGGAGCGTGAGCATTTAAGGCAAACTCGAGGGAGCACTTCCTGCCTCTGGAGAACTGGATCTATACACAGCAGGGCCCTCTCTGTGCCCAAGCTTCACGGAAGCTGCCTCAAGGGAATCCAGCTCAGTGCTTGGAATTAAACAGACTCTTCTTTCCCGTAGGCTGTGCGAAGGAGTGGGCTCTGTGAATGTCTGTAAGTACTTGCTTGAAACCCCCCTAGAAAACTGGCTTTATTGATGGGCAAATTTGAGCTGGACACCCTAACCTACTGGACCTGGAAAGTTTCAGACCTGGGAGTGGCCCTTTCATGCCCCCCTGCTCCCTCTCCTGCTACGCACCACCACCCCAACCCCCCCGCCCCACCACCACTTCTCCCTGGAGGCACTGAGCAAAGGCATCTTTGGGCGCCCTCCACTGGTGGATGTGTGAACTGCATGCCCGGGAAATAGTGTAGCCTCTTTGCCCCTGGGCTGCCCTGGTGGCTCAGATGGCAAAGCGTCTGCCTCCAATGCGGGAAACCGGGTTCAATCCCTGGGTTGGGAAGAGCCCCTGGAGAAGGAAATGACAACCCACTCCAGTACCCTTGCCTGGAAAATCCCATGGACAGAGGAGCTTGGCAGACTAGAGCCCATGGGGTTGCAAAGAGTCAGACACGACCGAGTGACTTCACTTCACTTCAGCATTGCCACTGAGGCTGGGGGTCCTCGCTTCCTTCTCGCCTGGGTGCCCTAGAAGGCTGAGGTGCTGAGAACAGGGTCTGAGTTATGAACCACTAAACTCATCGGGGAGGAGGCAGCTCATGCATGCAGAAGCCCTTTGGGGGCCTGTCCTGGGGTTGGTGACATCACTGCGGTCCATTCAGCCCTCCCTGTCCCCTCTCTTCCCACAGGTGTCAGCAGCTCCCGCGGTGGAGTCACCTGCGGGGGCCTCACGTATAGCACCACCGCAGGCCGCCAGATCGCCTCGGGCCCCGTGGCCACTGGGGGCAGCATCACTGTGCTGGCGCCCGACTCCTGCGTCCCCTGTCAGCCCCGCGCCTCCAGCTTCAGCTGCGGGAGCAGCCGGTCTGTCCGTTTTGCATAGAGTCAGAGGCCCCGCCTGCATCCCCCCAGCACGGAAGGGTGTGTGAATGGGAAAAAAAAAAAAAATTGTGTGCTTGCTTCCAGAATCTTCCATGTGTTCCTACAAGGGAAAGACCCTCCGCCACTCTCCGCGCCACCTTCTCCTTTTAGGGAGTTTTCCTGGTTCTCCAACAGGCTTCAGTTAGAAAGAGTCATTCCCAGCCCTTTCACTCAACTCCGATTTGACTGCTAAATTCCCCGCGGCTAATTTGTGTTATTCACCAAGCTCTCTGGGACCCTACCAATCACCCAGGGCAGCTGGGCATCATGAAAACTCAGTCTTCCTCTGGCACAAGAAATAAGCCTAACCATCCAATCAGGTATCCCTCAACCTTAGAATCAGAGGAAGCCGCCCCCACTCCAGCAGATCCCTTGTCCTGGCTGGGAAGTTCTCTGCAGGAATTGCCCCTTGGTCATTTGAGTTTGAGTTTTGCTTGTCTCTCTAACTGATTGCCTTCTTCTGGGTTAACCTGTTCCAGCCAAACTCCTCCTGTGACCTCCCAGGTGAGAGGCCTATTGTGGGGGGAATTCTTTTGACTTTGGACAGGTCTTGCTATTCGATACACCGTAACAGATTTCAAAGAAAACGCATGGTTGCTCCAGATCGCCCCCTGCCAGCGCAGGGGGAGTCTGTCCAATCCAGAGCAGGTGGGCTGGAGAAGGGGAGGCCACTTCCTGGGTCTCCCTCTTAATATGACTGTCTGTGGGTGCCGTGCCTTCTGGGTTGTCTCAATCTGTGTTTCAATAAATGCTGCTGCGATGCAAAAACATGTGATCTTGTGAATGACAATGTCTCCGACTGTTGCCCTAATGGCCCGGGAGTGAGAAACGAGAATGAAGACAGAACACGAAATCTGGTGCAACGGGTCAGGGGACCTGCAGCCTCTATTGGACTGAGGTGCAGAGTCCACTCTGAGTCCAGCTTTTATTTCTAATGGCAGACTACAAAACTTTCTTTGATCTTTCTTCCCCAAGGCACTACCGTGACAGAGTCCAGGTCTCCTTGTTTTTACCCCAGGCTGTTCCCTTCTAGGAAAGTCTCAGGAACAGTCAGCATAGGCAGTGTTCATACCTGACGCTGACCTGGTGTTCCAAAGTCCATGCTTTCATGATCCCAGTCATACTCCCTTCTGGGTCTGGCCTTGGGGTTTGTAACATGGCTACTATTCTAAGAAAAACGTGAAGAAAAATCATAACAGTTTTGTAACATATGCTGTTTTCCCAAGTGCTATTTCTGTGAAATTTCTCAAGGTTGGGAAAGCACATTATTAAGAATTCCCACTACATCCAACTCTCCAACATATCTGACACTCAGCTCCCACTTGCTCCATCTCTAGCTGACCAGTCCTTTCCAGCCCCAGCCCCCGTAGTGGTTCAGCCTCTTCCTCTCCACTTCCATAGCCTGATTCCAGCTCAGACCCCTCAGTCCTGGACCACAGCTCCAGATTCCCACATGACCACTTTCTCCCCATTCCTCGCACACACCTCCCCCCAGCAGCCAGAATCCCAAACTCATGGCTCTTATCCCCTGCCACCTGGTTCAAACAATTTCCCAGCATATGCACGTGCTTCTTAGGCCAGACACAGTCTGGTTCCTCCAGCTCGTCTTCCCGCACTTGCTCCTCAGTCCTGTACAACCCCTCCACCCGGCTGCTCGATTTCTCAGATGCAGGCTCTACTTCGTGGAGAGTCTGCTCTCTGAGGCCTCCAGGGACCGTCCCACCTGGACATATCAGCTACTCCACACCCTTCTTCCTATTTGCCTTTGCTCAGTGCTCCCTCTGCCCACCTTCCCTCCTGCTTTGTACACACACACACACACACACACACACACACGCACACACACACACACACACACACGTCTCCCTTTCCTGCCCAACAGTGTCTCAAACACTGAGGACTTCTGACTCTTTCTTTGTGGCTCAGACCACAGCTATCACTGGGTGTGTCTGGACACTAGATCAAGCTGGAAGTTTCTGGAAGAAGTTCCAGGAAATTTCTCTTCCTGGCTTTGACCCCAACTAAGTTCCAGATGGGACTCCAGAACATGTCAGGCCTGGGATATTTGGGTGAACTCAGGCTTGTCAAGCAGAGGTGTAGACATCAGCTCTCTTGGACTCATCTCCATCTCTCCATTAGAGAACAGATTAGCCATCACTATTCCACCTGCTGGCCTCCTCTGCTGCCCCATCCCCTGGCCTGTTCCTGGAAGGAAAGTTAAGGTCCCCTGCATTCTGATGAATCCTCACTTCAGGCCCAAAGGGCTGCACAGGGAGACTGCTGGCCCTTGCTGAGTGCCGAGGCGGCTGCTGTTTACAGTTTTGCTGGCTGATACCAGACAGGCCTCCTCCAAGTTTTTGGCCCCCTCCCCTTCTTTCTCCCACCTCTATGGGTCTCAAGGGCATGGTCATAGTCACAGTGGGCCAACATTCAGTTTAGGGCACATCATTCATCTGCAAGAAAGGTTAAGTCACCAGGGCTGAAACCTCAGGAGATCAAAATTTGAGCATCAGCTCTGCCATGTCTCAGTAAGACACTGTGCAAGAAGTGGTCTCCATGCTCTGGGCATCAGCTTGGGGGTAGGTGAGATAAGCATTTTCCAGCCTTGCCACTTCCTGTGGTTCTGGGTCTCTGCAGTAGCCTGTGCTTTAGGGAAAACGCCTTGATGTTACCATGGGTCTGGGCCAAGTATAACTAAAAAGTTAAATCTGATGAACAAAAATATAACATCATGCATTGAAAAGTCAAACAACCAGAAGCTGGGAGTTAGCGGTTATTTAATAAGTTTCCATGTTCTGTGCATAGCAGCCCGAGGAGCCATCAGCTTATGAAGATGAAACTTCCCCTCCCCCGCCCTTGCGTTCAACAGCAAAAATGCAGAGCCATCTCTTCTCTTTTCAAAGGAAAGGAGCTATTCTTTGCAGAAAGTCAAAGATACACTCCAAGAGTAACTGAGGATTACAGTTTCATTACAAAAAAAATTTAAGGAAAAGTCAAGTGATCTAAATCTCTTGATTAAGAAAAAGCCAGAAGAGCAAGGGGCCCAGACAATAAAGCAGGCCCGTGTGGGTGGTTCCAGGTTTTCCTGGAATCTACCCCCCCACCCTGTTTTTTTAAACTCCACAAAAGCTAAGAGCTCCATCAAGAGAAAATCAGACCTTCTGTCCATTTTCTACTCTTATTCAAACATTCAGTGCCCTTCCCTCAAATACACAGGCTCTCCAAAGGATGAGGATGCATAGATTTTAGTGCTTTCAAAACCATCAGGTCTGCTTAGACTTCGGGGTCTTCTCTGTTCCTTCTGGAGGCCATAAGCGCTCCTTCACCAAGTCGCAAATCCTCTCTGCCCTGGGCCATCCTCACAAACACCCACATCCAGGCCACACCTCCCAGCCCCACTGTCACCAGCTGCTCTCTGCCTCAGTCCTTGGGATCTTGGGAAACAGAAACTGAAGCCAAGCATGGTGAGAAAAGCAGATTAACCACATGACCGAGGAAATCACAAAGTCTAACCCTCTTTGGAATGGACATGGACATGAGAAATGACCATTTCTGGGAATCGCCCCTTGTCTGGACGCCCTGCTCTTATTCCCTTATTCCCTCTTACTAGTGGGCAGTGGGCAGCAGTGATGAGAGGTAAGTTGCCAGGGAAGGGAGCGGGTCAAGGCAGCACTGAGAGGCTGAGCTGCTGCACTGAAAATGAAGGAAACTCTGGAGGCACAAATGTGCAGTATACACACCCTCCCCCATCACCATCAGAAAGGAAAGGCAGAGCTTCCCCCTTTCTGCCACCTCCCCCTTCCCCTGCCCCATTCTGGGGCAGAAGGGGCCTGGCACAACTCCTTTCCCTTCACAGAGGCGATCTAGTGGCCCCCTGACCCCAGTGTTCTCCCCTTCTCAGACTTGGTGGAATCTTGACCAAGGAAGTGCCCAAGATGAAGCCCCTGAAAGACCCTTTAAGCCCAGGAGGAGAGACCAGGGGGCCACCACACTAAAAAGAGCTGGGTCCTCCTGGGTTTCCCAGGGACCAGTGAGTCTCGTGGGGACACATTCTGAAAGGCATCAGGAGGGCACTGCCAGGGAGAACTACTCAAAGGTTTTTGTATGTCTTGAGATCAAATATGTATTCTTGGGGCAAGATATCTTCCACCCAATTGGGTCTTTTTTTTAATCCTTTAAAAAAAAATATCCCAAATAACATAAGGTGTGAGAAGTAAGTGTTCTTCCTGTAAAACAAGTGAAAGAAAGTCGTCCACCAAAACCCCTCTCTCCATCTCATCACATCCAGGGAGGACACCCTCGCATCTGAGGGGACTCCAAACCGACTTCCCTGGGGGCACTTCTTGGGGGTTGTCAGTGCAGGAATAGTGGGGGAAGAGAGTCCCAGGTGGCTCGGCAGTAAAGAATCACCTTGCCAGTGCAGGAGACATGGGCTCAATCCCCAATTGGGAAGATCCCCTGGAGAAGGAAATGGCAATTCACTCCAGTGTTCTTACCTAGAGAATCCCATGGACAGAGGAGCCTGGCGGGCTACAGTCCATGAGGTCACAAAGAGTCAGACATGACTTGGTGACTAAACAACCGCAACACCAGAGGTCCCCACAGAGCCCACTGCCCCTGTCCAGGCCGTCAGGGCAAATGTCCTCTGACCAGAGGTCTGAGTTTTCATTCTGGATCCCCACATAAGAGGCCTGTGTTAACTCCATACTAAGGTCTGTCCAAGATTCTTAGAGAACAGAAGCTGTGAGGAGATGTTCCTACAAACACTTCCAGGAGGCTCATTTACGTCACCTTCCTTCTCTTTTCTCTGGAGTGTCAGTAAGGTAGGATCAGTTAGAACACCATGAGCCACGATTTTATTCCTCAGGAAAAACCGAGGCAAGGGAGCAGAAAGTATATGAGCATTGACATTCCCTATTGGGGCTTCTCTTGTGGCTCAGATGATAAAGAATCTGCCTTTAATGCCAGAGACCCCAGTTGGATCCCTGGGTTTGGAAGATTTCCTGGAGAAGGGAATGGCAACCCACTCTGGTATTCTTGCTTAGAGAATTCCATGGACAGACCATGGGGTCGCGAAGAGTCGGGCACAGCTGAGTGAGTAACATACACAGCCCTCAGTTTGGATCCTGGACTAGCTGTATGAGAAGTTACTCAACTTCTCACGGCCTTAATTTCCATATCAGTATAATACTGTTTCTATAAGCAATGAATGAAATACATATATGATGTTCCAGACATCTAACCAGTGCTAGTCAACACAGGCTCCCCTCTCCTCCTCTTTTTCACCTTTGCTTTTACCCCACCCACCATGGGTGGCCCAGACTGGCTCTGATCTTTTGACAAAGTCAGAGGAGAAAGGCAAAGAGTTGAATCGGATTCTGTGAAAATCAGAGGGAAAGTCACCTCCACGGCCAGAATGATCTGAGCCACCCACTCAAACCAGTGACTCTTGATCTTTAATTCTTATGGGAATCACCTGGGAGCTTGCTTAAATTCAGATTCCTGGACTCATCTCCAGAACTTTTGAGTCAGTGGTTCTGGATGGAGCCCAGCATCTGCATAGTTAACAATCCCCTCACCCCTCGCTCCTTGGGGATCCTGATGTAGGTGGTGGTCCGTGGACCACACTTGGAGAAGCACTGAGACAACTGGGGAAGCAAGGAAGGGTACAGGCATTGACTCGGTTACAGGAGAAAACCTTTACTGTGACATTTAATCATGCACACCAAAAGAGAGAAGAAGCCATACAGGAGTCACCCCAATACAATAAAGTTACAAACCACCAATAATAAAACCCTGGGAGGATTAGCCTCAGTCTTTCCATCCTGACCGCTACATGGCTGAGGGATGCTCTGGGAACATACAATCTCTCAGATCAAGTGAGGGGACTCCCAGAGCCCCAGCCCCATGCCCTCTGCTGCCCCCTCAGTGCTGATGGGCCATGGACAGTCCGTTGTCCAAGGGCAAAGCACAAGGTGCATCCATGCCCTGCCACCTGCTACCTGGGCCCCTGCCCAGAAGGCCTGGCACATGGTCAGTTCTTAGTATATGTCTACTAACCTGAAATTAGGGAAGAAAATGACTAAGCAGTTTATATCAAAAAGTCTTTACATCTTTTCTTGGACCACAGGGAGGGGGGAGAATCAATGGAGGCAGCAAGAATGCCAAACCCAGGTTTGAGACTCAAAGAGTAAACCATAGCTCCAGTGAGGAGGAACCTGGAGAGTTAGTTCTGGCTCCCCAGTAGGGGACAATCACTAAACTGACGTATGGGCCTGAGACAGAAAAGCTTTCCCTGTTCCCCACTTTCCACCCTGGCCCCCTCAGACACCATCTGTCCAGAGTCCTAACCCCCACTATGCAAACCTCACAGATCTCACACTGGAAGAGAATCCCCCTACAGAGGGGGAGCAAAGAGCACTGCTGCTGACGGCCGTGCCACCCAGGCCACGTGGGACGGTGGAACCAAGGTCGCCGCAGATCACGCCACCCTGGGAACGGCTCACACCTGTAAGGAGATACCAACTCAGAATTCTCTCCATTTCAGACATGGCATGACCCAGAATTTTTCTAGAACCAATGATTAACTCTCTTTACACACTGAGGGACTAGTGACATGAATCCTTTTAAACTACAGGAAAATCTAATCCCATTGCCATCTTCCTGAAGGAATATGGTTAGCAAGTTGGACACGGAACTCTGCTTGACTACATTGCAATGTTGAAATCTTTAGGCAAAAACTTATTGAGCACAGAATCATCTAGAAATAATGCTGCTAGAAAGGTGAGGGGAACGGATGACATCTAGGCTACGTGTCGAATTGTTTAAGACACAGATTTAAGAGATGTTTTTAGTAGCCCCAGCTGATCCGAATATATAGCTCATTGTTTGTTTGTTTTCTCATAAAACATTGTACCACCTGAGGCGTATTCTGTGTGGCTGAAAGACTTGGGTGACTTTTAAAGAATCAATTAGCAGGTCCAAATTTGCCACAGGCGTAAGCTTAAGCTTCATGGATGCTCCAGACAGGTCCATATTTGGGTGGTGGTCAGCTATTTGGGGCTACCCATGTCTCTCAGCTCCTATCTCCCTCTCACTCAGTGTACTATGGACAGAGGCTCAGTCCCCTATCACAAGCAACCTACGAAGCAGTCCATGAAGACCATAGATACCCAAAGAAGTACGCCCACCCACACCCTCAAACTCACAGATGTTGATGGAGCCCACACCTTCACACAACCTGCAGGGGAGAGGAGAGGAGGTGGTTAGAACCTGGTTGCTCTGCTCTTGCGGCATGCCTGCTCTCCATCCTGAAGGCAGGGAGGAGAGATGTGGGGCGGGGCCTTCTGCAGAGGCAGCCGTGCTAGCACTGTTCACTGGGATCCCGAAAGGACGAGGGGAGGTTACTTTGCAGGATCCAAAAGGCCACTTTAATCCCTGTTAGCTTCTAGGCTATGGAAACTTGGGATACTGAAAAGGGTGGGGTGACCCTTTTCTTGTCCCTCTGCTAAAATTCCAGCAAAGCCAAAAAATAGATGATGGGAGCAGCTACTGCCTAACTGGACACCTCTGGGTGGGAAAAAGCTTGCCTAGCATCTAGATGGATCCATTTTTATCCCACACTCTTAAAAGCTACCCCAGACACTACATCTGACTTGATAAACTCAGAGAGTGGCTGGACGGTATGTAGTTGAGAGCCTGGACCCTAGAGCAGCTGAGCCAGTAACTAGCTGGATGGCCTTGGGCAAGTCACCTCACCTTTCCAAGCCTCAGTTTCCTTACCTCTAACAAGACTGTTATAAGTTCTGTGTGTAAAGCATCTGCAGACAGAGCCTGGCACGCAGTAAACCTGGTGTAAGGGTTTTCAGTACCCTTTGCTGAACACTATAAACAACTCGTTACGATGAGTCATTATACCAGGACCTTGCATGCTTCATAAACACCTGTACTTTCTGTTCTGTGTCTCCCTAACTTTTTTTAAACTCCAAACTTCAAAACTTTTTTTCCAGGAATGTTCTACTCTGATTCATTCTGCCTGACTCAGAACCCTTCCCCACTCCTCGTCTTCTCAGGGGATATATGCTTCCAGCTCACCTTCCTGCGACGTGAACCTGGCTTTGCTACAGTCTCAGAATTGTGCCCTTCCAGAAGATTTTAGCTAATGCCCATCAGCAGCTATCTCCAAGTTGAGTGACTAGGCCTGCTTTTATTTTCTTATTTTCTGTGCTTTCTGCAATGAATGAGCATATAATCTAATTACAAATGTTATATGTAAGAGGAAAGTGAAAGTGCTCGTCGCTCAGTCGTGTCTGACTCTTTGCAACCCCATGGACTGTACTTCACCAGGCCTCTCTGTCCTTAGACTTCTCGAGGCAAGAATACTGGAATGGGTTGCCATTCCCTTCTCCAGAGGATCTTTCCAACCTAAGGATCGAACCCATGTATCTCACATTGCAGGCGGATTCTTTACCATCTGCGCTATCGAGGAAGCCTCATATGTAAGAGAAGAAAGTCTATCAAAAGGGCAATGGCCACCATATGCAAATACGCTAAACAACCTTTTAAAAGCTCATGTGTAGGGAACAGTGCATCATTTATTATGACGGAGTTATCAACACGCTAATGATGGTTGATGATTACCATAATGAAAGTAAGTTTCACATTGCACATTGAGTGCTAGCAAGTGGGTTAGGGGCTGCAAAGGAGGCAATAGCACAGTTGGCTTCACCCAAAGGCCTGAGAAGTGGCCAGGAAACTTACCAGCTTTGGTCAGGCATGGCGAGATGCCTTGGGTGCCACTTTTGTCAGATTTCTAACACTGCAAGTGTTAATATGGAGTCTCTCCATGGGTGCAGCCCTGTCGGGCCACCCCACCATAGAGTTATTCTAGTTCTGATAATAACTTCTTCCTGCACAAACTTACTACATTCCATTACTTGTTGAATCTTTGCGACAGCCTGAAGCAGTGGATTTTATGATTATCTGTTTTACAGGCTAGGGCATTACTTTGAAGCTAGTACGTGTAGTGCTGGGATCCAAACCCGGGTGATCTGGCTCACAGCCTGTTATCGTAATCTCTACACTCTATTCCCCAGTCTGGCCTGCTCCCCACGATGGGACCCAGCTCAGAGGCAATGGTGACGTGGCCATCTCAAGGCTAGAGACCCTTGTACCACCTGAGAAGTAAACCTGCATTGCTCCCTCCCACGCTGACATCCCCTGGCCCCAATTCTTGGCTCAAACTGTCAGCACTGCCTGAGGTGACCTATCCCTTTCCCACCCGCCTCGGCTCCTCTGCCTCCTCCCCAGAGAAGCCTCTGACAGTCTCCCTGGGGCACTAAGCCCAGTCACCTAGAGGATGGGGGGATCCATGCCTGCCCCTGTCTTCTCTGCTGGGCAAAGACGCAGTGCTGCTTCTATTTGCCGTTCTGAACACCAGACTCTCTGGGCTGAGAGAATTCCTTGCATTCTGTGCATCCCAAACTGAGTGGAATGGCCTTTAACAAAGCTTCTGAATGATTCCAGCTTTCACAACCCACTGAGATATGACTTGGAGAAGGAAATGGCAACCCACTCCAGTATTCTGGCCTGGAGAATCCCAGGGACACAGGAGCCTGGTGGGCTGCCGTCTATGGGGTCACACAGAGTCAGACACGACTGAAGCAACTTAGCAGCAGCAGCAACAGAGATATGACTGCAAAAAAAACACGCTTTCAGCCAACAGGGTAAAGTAGTTGCCTGGGAACAAGCGGTAGGTTCACTGGAGAGACAGCACAGGGAGAGCGATCACTGGAGTGCGAGCCAGGAGGCTGGTGCAGTTCTAGCTTAGCCGTTAACTAGCTGCAATCTGATGCTAAAGCTGAAGCACCTTGAAATATGTATAATATTATATCTGAAATGTATTAATTGTTCAAACTAAATACTGTCATGTTACAATTTGTTCATATTAGATGTTTGTAATGTTTCTGATAATCAATAAAAGAGATTCTTGATAAAAAAAAAAAAATCTGAATCATTAGAGAAAACCCTGATGCTGGGAAAGATTGAAGGCAGGAGGAGACGGGGATGACAGAGGATGAAATGGTCGAATGACTCAGTGGACATGAGTTTGAGCAAACTCCAGGAGATGGTAAAGGACAGGGAAGCCTGGCATACTGCAGTCCATGGGGTTGCAAAGAGTCGGACACGACTGAGCGACTCAACAACAAACTGTGGTCTTGGACAAGCCTTTCTCCTCTCTGAGCTTCAGTTTCCCTATCTGGGAATAGGGCAATGGCTGGCCTCTCTAGGTCTCTAAAGACTTGGCCAGTTTGAACGCTCTATGCCTGGAGATGAGTCAGTGAGACACTCTTCTAGCCCCACGTGGTGATATGAAGTGGCCCTGGGCCCGTCCTCACCGGCTCTCTTCGCCCTCTAGCAGTTTGCGATAAGTGGCGATCTCCACGTCCAGGCCCAGCTTGGAGTTCATCACCTCCTGGTACTCCTTGAGCAGGCAGGCCATGTCCTGCTTGGCCTTCTGCAGGGCCTCCTCCAGCCCGGCCAGCTTGCACTTGGCATCGTTAAGGGCTGCCTCACCCTGCTGCTCCGCCTCAGCCAGGGCGGTCTCCAGCTTGCAGCGCTGTGGGGAGGAAAGGAGAAAAGGAGCTTAAGAAGAGTGCAGACTGTGAGGACTCTGGGTCTCTGTGGGGACTAAGGTCTCCCATGGTCTTGGTCATCCTGCTGCTGCTGCTGCTGCTGCTTCACTTCAGTGTCCGACTCTGTGCGACCCCATAGACGGCAGCCCACCAGGCTCCTGTGTCCCTGGGATTCTCCGGGCAAGAACACTGGAGTGGGTTGCCATTTTCTTCTCCAATGCATGAAAGTAAAAAGTGAAATTGAAGTTGCCTAGTTTACCTCAATTCAAAATGGTCAATTTTTAAATTAAGTAGGCAGGGAAATCACAGCCATTTGGAGCTTTCTCTCTTCATTTTTTAAAACTATCTTGTGAGACTCAAGTCCATGGTGAGCTGTTAGGGGAAGGAAATGTTAGCACTAGAATCAGACTAATGCTAATATTAGATAATTATCTCACATTTTTATACTGCTGTTAGTTTACAAGTCACTTTCACAGATGGTATCTAATTTGACCTTGAAGTTACTCTTGAGTTTATCTGAACAGGTGTGGCTATTTTCCATTTCCATTATTCAGATGAAGACAGTGAACCTCAGTCGGAGAGGCTGTGACTTGCTCCGAGCTACCCAATTAGTGAGGGCCAAGCCAGATTATCCGGAGAAGGCAGTGGCAACCCACTCCGGTACTCTTGCCTGGAAAATCCCATGGACGGAGGAGCCTGGTAGGCTGCAGTCCATGGGGTTGAGAAGAGTAGGACATGACTGAGCGACTTCACTTTCACTTTTCACTTTCAAGCATTGGAGAAGGAAATGGCAACCCACTCCAGTGTTCTTGCCTGGAGAATCCCAGGGATGGTGGAGCCTAGTAGGCTGCCATCTTTGGGGTCACACAGTGTTGGACACAACTGAAGCGACTTAGCAGCAACAGCAGGAGCAGCTCAGATTTTCAGAAGCTGCTGTATGGGAATCTCCTGAGATCAGCATGCTGGAAGAAGCTCCCTTCCAATGCTTTTGTCCACTAACTATAGCGCCTTCCTTTTGTCCAACTTAAGAAAGTATAAGGAACTTCTACAACTCAATAGCAGAAAACAAAATTAACCCAATTTTTTAAATAGGCTAAGGACATAAAGAGACATCTCTCCAGACAAGACTAATAAATAACTAACAGATACATGAAAAAGACATTCAACATCACCCATCATCAAGGAAATGCAAACCAATACACATTGAGAATCACCTCACACTTGTCAGTTTGGCTACTATCAGAAAATCAAGACAAGTGTTAATGAGGATGTGGAGAAACTGAACCTCTGGTATACTTTTGGTGGGAATGCAAAATAGTGTAGCTTCCCTGGAAAACAGTTTAAAGGTTCCTCAAAAACTTAAAAATAGGCTTATCATATGATCCAGCAATTGCGCTTCTGGGTATTTTATCCCAAAGAATCTAAAGCAGGATCTCAAAGAGATATTAGCCCTCCCATGTTTATATTATTCACAGTAGCCAAGAATGAAAACAGTGTAATGTCCATCAACAGGTGAAGGATAAAGAAATCATGGTATATACATACAATGGAATATTATTGAGCCTTTTAAAAAGAAGGAAATTCTCCAATGTGTGACAATGTGGATGAACCCTGAGGACATCATGCTAAGTGTAATGAGTGCTGAAGAATTGATGCTTTTGAACTGTGATGTTGGAGAAGACTCTTGAGAGTCCCTTGGACTGCAAGAAGATCCAACCAGTCCATCCTAAAGGAGATCAGTCCTGGGTGTTCATTGGAAGGACTGATGTTGAAGCTGAAATTCCAATACTTTGACTACCTGATGCAAAGAGCTGACTCATTGGAAAAGACCCTGATGCTAGGAAAGATTGAGGGCAGGAAGAGAAGGGGGTGATAGAGGATGAGATGGTTGGATGGCATCACTGACTCAATGGACATGAGTTTGGATGGACTCTGGGAGTTGGTGATGGACAGGGAGGCCTGACGTGCTGCAATTCATGGGGTCACAAAGAGTCAGACATGACTGAGCGACTGAACTGAACTGAATAAGCGAGACACTGAATAAGCCAAACACTGCACAATTCAGCTTATATGACATATCTAAAATAGTCAAATCATAGAATTAGAGTGGAGTGGGGATTTCCCTGGTGGTCCAGCGGTTAAGAATCTGCCTTGTAATGCAAGGGGAGCGAGTTCAATCCCTGGTCGGGGAGCTAAGATCCCATATGTCTCAAGCAACTAAGCCTGCAAAACACACTAGAGAGTCCATGCAGCACAAGTAAAGACCCTGAATGAGGTAACGAAGATTCCAGGTGCGGCAACTAAGACCTGAGGCAGTCAAATAAATACATATTAAAAAAAAGAAAGAAAGAAAGAAAGAGTGGAGTGATGGTTGCCAGGGGCTAGGAGGAGGAGGAAATAGGGAGTTACAAATCAGTGGGGCATAGAAGGCAATCACATCTCACTCCGGTACTCTTGCCTGGAAATTCCCATGGACAGAGGAGCCTGGAAGACTGCAGTCCATGGGGTTGCTGAGGATCAGACACGACTGAGCTACTTCACTTTCACTTTTCACTTTCATGCATTGGAGAAGAAAATGGCAACCCATTCCAGTGTTCTTGCCTGGAAAATCCCAGGGATAGGGGAGCCTGATGGGCTGCCATCTATGGGGTCACACAGAGTCGGACATGACTGAAGTGACTTAGCAGTAGCAGGGCATAAAGCAGGACAAATAAGCTCTAGGGATCCATTATAAAACATTGTACCTGGAATCAACAATAATGTATTGTACACCTTAAAATTGTGTTAAGAGGATATATCTCATGTTAAGTGTTGTTAGTCACTCGGCCATGTCCAATTCTTGTGACCCCATGGACTGTAGCCCACCAGGCTCCTCTGTCCATGGAACTCTCCAGGCAGGAATACTGGAGTGGGTGGCCATTCCCTTCTCCAGGGGATTTTCCCCACCCAGGAATCAAGATAGGATCTCCTGTAAATCAGGTGGATTCTTTACCATCTGAGCCTTCAGGAAACCTATAAATTTTTATTCTAACCACATTAAAATAAATATTTTTTAAAAGCATATCAGAATGCAAGTGAGGAAAACTTCTAACTTCTCTAACTTCACTTCTGGAAAGTAAATCATTCTCATATTCCATTAGCAACAGTTAGAACTGGACATGGAACAGCAGACTGGTTCCAAATAGGAAAAGGAGTATGTCAAGGCTGTATATTATCACCCTGCTTATTTAACTTCTATGCAGAGTACATCATGAGAAACGCTGGACTGGAAGAAACACAAGCTGGAATCAAGATTGCTGGGAGAAATATCAATAACCTCAGATATGCAGATGACACCACCCTTATGGCAGAAAGTGAAGAGGAACTCAAAAGCCTCTTGATGAAAGTGAAAGTGGAGAGTGAAAAAGTTGGCTTAAAGCTCAACATTCAGAAAACAAAGATCATGGCATCTGGTCCCATCACTTCATGGGAAATAGATGGGGAAACAGTGTCAGACTTTATTTTTCTGGGCTCCAAAATCACTGCAGATGTTGACTGCAGCCATGAAATTAAAAGACACTTGCTCCTTGGAAGGAAAGTTATGACCAATCTAGATAGCATATTCAAAAGCAGAGACATTACTTTGCCAACAAAGGTCCGTCTATGGTTTTTCCTGTGGTCATGTATGGATGTGAGAATTGGACTGTGAAGAAGGTTGAGCACCAAAGAATTGATACTTTTGAACTGTGGTGTTGGAGAAGACTCTTGAGAGTCCCTTGGACTGCAAGGAGCTCCAACCAGTCCATTCTGAAGGAGATCAGCCCTGGGATTTCTTTGGAGGGAATGATGCTGAAGCTGAAACTCCAGTACTTTGGCCACCTCATGAGTTGACTCATTGGAAAAGACCCTGATGCTGGGAGGGATTGGGGGCAAGAGGAGAAGGGGACGACAGAGGATGAGATGGCTGGATGCCATCACTGACTCAATGGATGTGAGTCTGAGTGAACTCCGGGAGTTGGTGATGGACAGGGAAGCCTGGCATGCTGCAATTCATGGGGTCGCAAAGAGTCGGACATGACTGAGGGACTGAACTGAACTGAATAGTAACAAATTACTTTTGATACCTCTTACACAGTGGCTGAGAACAGCTAAACCGAAGGGAGAGGACAGAATTTAAACCAGGTATATGTGGGAACTCAATATTATGATACAGGTGGTATCAAACCAGTGAGTAAGAAATGGATTACATAACACATTTTCTTACTATATGTAGAGAAATTTAATTAAAAACCTACTCCTTGTATATACCAAAAATAAAGGTCAGATGGATTAAAGACCTAAATCTGAGAGGTAAAAGTATAAAATCGGTAGAAGACAAAATTGTAACAGGAGGTCTCTATGACCTCAAACCTTTTAAGTATTAACTGTTAAAGCAAAAACGGATGGATTTGGCTACATCCAGTTTAAAGATTTCTATTCAGTGAAGGAAATCAGAGCAAAACAGACAAGTGACAGGTTGAGAGAAGATTAACTGGAAAATGTATAAATATAAAGGGTTAACGTCTACATAGAATGGGCAAGGAAATACTGGAGATCACTGAGAAGAAAAAAAATCACAATGAAAAATGGGCAGATGATCTGAACAGGCAGCTCTCAGAAAGGAAAATACAAATGAGTAGTAAGTGAATAAAGAGACAGTCATTCTAGTTAACGACAGAAATGAAAATTATAGCAACAGGTGCCATTTACACATTATTAGATCCACAAGAGTTCCAAAGTCTGGTAACAGCAAATGCTGAAACAGAAGTCCTCGCTTGCCCACACGGGGAGCACACTCTGGCTCAGAACTCCGAGGGCACTTATGGAAAGTAAATTAGTGAATATCTTACAACTCAACAATTCCAATTCTTGTTTTATACCTTCAAAACATCCCTCATGTGGTTACACATGGAAACCTGTAGAGATATGTATTAAATGTTCATGATACAACTGATTGTAACAGCAAAGTCTTGGAGGCAAACTCAGCAAGCATCCATCAATAAGGGAATGGATAGGAAACCATGGTTTATAATTAGGACAGAAATAACGAAACAGACAATTTATAGTGATGTTCATGGATTTCAAAGACTTCCAACTGGCAAGTGGCAGAATTTCAATGAGATTTATGGTATAATATCATTTTGTAAACTTAAAACACTAAGAGGTTTAAATGAATCTAGTATACATATGAAATATATAGATGAAAGAGAGACTATAAAGAACTATATTAAATGCGTGAGAATGAGTGCTGGGATGAAGGGGAAGGGAACTGAAGATGAAGGATGGACGGTTTTAAATGAGAGAAATGCACAGAGGGTGGTAGTGCTCCGTTTGAACAGAGTGGTGTGTCACTAGTTCAGGCCTGCGCACCTCAAGTCCAGCAAGAGAAGTGGGGGGAGAGAGAGAGAGAAAAAGCAGGAGGCAAGCACAGCACTAGACTGTGTTGTCTAAGGTGTGTTTAGAGGAGAGGAACTGTGCAGGGATATAGAGGGCAGTGAGAACAGAATTCAGAGAAGGGAGACCAAGCATGTGCTTTGAACGTCTTGTGCACTCCTGGTCATTCAGATGCAGGTTGTTAAGACACAAGCCTCTTCAAAAGGGAACGCTCCTGCACTGTTGGTGGGAATGTAAGTTGGTGCAGCCATCATGGAAAACAGTACGGAAAGTGAAAGTTGCTCAGTTGTGTCCATGGACTAAACAGTCCACGGAATTCTCCTGGCCAGAATACTGGAGTGGGTAGCCATTCCCTTCTCCAGGGGATCTTCCCAACCCAGAGATCAAACCCAGGACTCCTGCATTGCAGGCAGATTCTTTACCAGCTGAGCCATCAGGGAAGCCCAAAATAGTATGCTGCTGCTAAGTCCCTTCAGTCGTGTCCGACTCTGTGCGATCCCATAGACGGCAGCCCACCAGGCTCCTCCATCCCTGGGATTCTCCAGGCAAGAATACTAGAGTGGGTTGTCATTTCCTTCTCCAATGCATGAAAGTGAAAAGTGAAAGTGAAGTCGCTCAGTCGTGTCCGACTCTTAGCGACCCCATGGACTGGAGCCTACCAGGCTCCTCCATCCATGGGATTTTCCAGGCAAGAGTACTGGGGTGGGGTGCCATTGCCTTCCCCCAAATAGTATGCAGACGCCTTTAAAAGACTAAACAGAGTTACCATGTGATCCAGCAATCTCAGTCCTGGGTATATATCTGGAGAAAAACCTAATTTGAAAAGATGCATTCATCCCAATGTTCATTGCAACCCTATTTACAATTGCCAAGACATGGAAGCAAACTCAGTGTCCATCGACAGATGAGTGGATGAAGATGTGGCATTCATACAGAGGGTGGCATACATACTCAGCCATAAAAAAAGAGTACAGTAATACCTATAGCAACATGAATGGACTTAGAGGTTATGTACAGAGTGAAGTCAGTCAGACAAAAACAAATACCATATGATATCACTCACATGTGGAATCAATGACATGACACAAGTGAACTTGTCTACTAAAGAGTCACAGACAGAGAGAACAAACGACGGTTACCAAAAGGGAAGAGGATGGGGAAGGGGATAAATTAGGAGTTTGGGATTAGCAGATATAAACAACTGTATATAAAATAGATAAACACCAAGGTCCTACTGTATAGTGCAGGAAGTTATACTCAAAATCCTTTAATAAACCATAATGGAAATGAAATATATATGCTGGTACGTGTGAGCTAAATTGCTTCAGTTCAACTCTTTTGCGACCCTATGGACTATATCCTGCCAGGCTCCTCTGTCCATGGGATTCTCCAGGCAAGGATACTGAGTGGGTTTCCATGCCCTCCTCCAGGGGATCTTAACAACCCAGGGATCGAGGCCATATCTCTTACATCTCCTGCTTTGGCAGGTGAGTTCTTTACCACTAGCGCCACCTGGAAAGCCTATATATATGCTTGCTGCTGCTGCTGCTAAGTCGCTTCAGTCGTGTCTGAGTCTGTGTGACCCCATAAACAGCAGCCCACCAGGCTCCCCTGTCCCTGGGATTCTCCGGGCAAGAACACTGGACTGGGCTGCCATTTCCTTCTCCAATGCATGAAAGTGAAAAGTGAAAGTGAAGTCGCTCAGTCGTGTCTGACTCTTAGCGACCCCATGGACTGCAGCCTACCAGGCTGCTCTGCCCATGAGATTTTCCAGGCAAGAGTACTGGAGTGGGTTGCCATTGCCTTCTCCATATATATGCTGATGCCCCTCCAAATAGTGGGAGGAAAGCAGAGAGCAGACCCCAGCAGCAGCCCACCAACCTGCTGTTTGGCATTCTCCACCTCGGCTGTCAGCCTCTGGATCACACGGTTCAGCTCAGTGATCTCCTCCTTGGTTCTGCGGAGGTTCTCACCCTGCTGTGTTACTGTGACCTTCATCTCCTCGCACTGCAGGTTGGGAGGCAGACAGGAGGAAAGGACCAGTGACTGCAAGGTGCCTGCAGGTACTGAGATGTTGTCATGCAGAGTCAACCCACATTTCTTCTGGGATTGTCCCACCTCCTGCCCTGCTCTCTATGGACCTCCATCATAGCCCCTCTGAGTGCATGGGTGCATTTCCCAGGGAAGCTCCAGCTCCAGGGGTCCTCTCTGCCCAATGGGGCAGTCTGCCCTCCAGCTCACCTTGGTTTGGTACCAGGACTCAACCTCAGCCCGGCTGCGGCTGGCGATGCCATCATACTGAGCCTTGATCTCAGCCACAACAGAGTCCATGTTGAGCTCCCGGCTGTTGTCCATCTTGACCACCACCGATGTGTCAGAGATTTGCGACTGAAGGAGGTAGATTTCCTGTAGGAGACAACAACCAGTGCCCTCATTTCCAAAGCCCTCTCTGATTCTCCTCTCCGCAGGTAATTCAAAACACAAACCCCAACTCTGAAATTTTAGAAAATTAATTAGAAAACTTCTGACAAGTCAGGAAATTTTTTTTAAGTGCTGCTTTAAGAATAAAAGGCTAGAATTTGAATCATAATATCAAGGCAGTGAGTGAGTAAGGTGGAATTTCATTAATGCCTGGATCAACAGAGGTAGATTTCTGTGGATAGAGTCAAATTGGGTCACTCCACTTGAGGCCTCAACTACCCAGATCAGGCACCACTCAACACCCAAGCAGCTGGCTTCAGATTTGTGACTGAAGGAGGTAGATTTCCTGTAGGAGACAACAACCAGTGCCCTCATTTCCAAAGCCCTCTCTGATTCTCCTCTCCGCAGGTAATTCAAAACACAAACCCCAACTTTGAAATTTTAGAAAATTATTTAGAAAACTTCTGACAAGTCAGGAAATTTTTTTTAAGTGCTGCTTTAAGAATAACAGGCTAGAATTTGAATCATAATATCAAGGCAGTGAGTGAGTAAGGTGGAATTTCATTAATGCCTGGATCAACAGAGGTAGATTTCTGTGGATAGAGTCGAATTGGGTCACTCCACTTGAGGCCTCAACTACCCAGATTAGCTGTGACTGTCTGTATAAACCTAATCCACCAGATAACAGTTAGGTTCAGAGCCCTGAATTTTCTAATTGGGCTTTCACACTATTTGAATTAATAAGATATGATTATATTCATATACCTAAACTTACAGTGTCAAATCTCCATGTTATGCTGGATAGATAGGCAATGAATCACAGTCTTTCAAATGATTTTTTGTTTCTTGTCTTTTTTAATTGCAGTATAGTTCATCTACAATGTTATGATCACTTCGTATGTAGAGCAAACTGATTCAGTTATACATATATATCTTTTTTCAAATTTTTTTTCTTATAGGTTATTACAAAATGTTGAGTTTAGTTCCCTGCGCTCTACAGTAGGTCTTTGTTGGTTATCTACTTTAGATATAGTAGTGTATATCTGTTCACTCCAAAAAGGAAGGGCATTACTCATTTCTATTTTGAAAGATCTGAGCAAGAGAAAAATCTCTTGTCATAAAAGGAAAGGATGTTGAGGCCCTAGAAGAATAAGGAATGCATAACTTTTCCTAGAACCAAGGAACCGCGACAGAAAACCTAGAAAACCCTCCTCCGCCCTCTCCTTCCCTTGCCCTTCTGGAGATGGGAAGAGGCTTACCTCATCATACAGGGACTGCAGGAAGTTCATCTCCTCCTTCAGGGCCTCCACATTGGCCTCCAGGTCAGCCTTGCGCAGATAGGCACAGTCAATGTCCTGGTGGAGACACACAGGAGGGTGGGACAGGAGAGGGGCCCAGGGGAGCCTTCAGCCTCTGTGGAGGCCCTGAGGCCATCTCCCAGCCCACCCCTTTCCCATCACATAAACATCAGTGGGACCCCCTGGGATAGAAGTAGGGAGGAGTCAGAGTCCTAGAGACTTCTTTCCACTTCCTCTGGAACTAGGGATCCCGCAGAAGCAGGTAGCCTAAGATGACAACCCAACATGTCAGGCTGCAGCCACCAAGCCAAACTGGTCCATAGAGCACGGCCGTGTGGTGAGCACAGAGCCAGGGGTGGTCCTTGGCGCCCAGATCAGGCACCACTCAACACCCAAGCAGCTGGCTCTCCCATCTGAAACCAAGGCCACACCTGTCCTGGCAGATTTTCTACCAGCCCTCTCTCCATTCCGTGATTACTAACAAATGAGGTGTGTAAGGTAAGCACAGTATTTATGAAGAGCATTAGCATACACTTCAACTCACCAATTTGAAATAAAAGAGAAATCATTAATAGTTTTCTCCCCTGGTTTTTCTACCGTCTCCACTTGCACTGAATAAGGACCACAGCTCCCATAGTCACTACCAAGCTGAGAACTAATACCTCCTGATCTGGGAAGCAAAGGCCATAGGAGAGTGAAACTGATTTGAAAGCGACCATTTCAGCTTTCGGGAAGTTTACAAAAAGCCAAACAGCAGCATGATGAGGTCTCTTTTAAGAAGCTTCCATCAGCCCAGACTGGGTTCCTGCACGGCACCAAGATGGCTTTGGCAGCCTGACCCACCAACAAGCCTCCGTTTGCCGAGGAACCTGGTCTGACCTCAACTGGACTGACACGAAATTAGCAAGATGCCCAGTGTCTGAGCATGCAGCATCCAATATTTAATTCCTCTCCACGTGCAACGAGTCACTCACCTTCTTCAGTACCACAAACTCATTCTCGGCCATAGTCTTGAGAGCCACCTCTTCCTCATACCTGAGGAGAGAGCACAGTTGGAGAGGCCCCACCCAAGGGGTAAGGGCCTCAGGCTAGCCAGCAGAGTCCTAGGTTATCAAAACTCCTTGGTCCTGCCCTGGACTTTCTGTGTGTCTTAGGAGAAGCGTCTTGGCCTCTCTGTACTTCTGTTTCTCAGCCACAAAGAACCCACCAAAGGACACCAGATATGGAGTCCAGATACCTGATTTCTGGTCCAAGTTTGGGCTGAAGTTGCTGCAAAACCTCAGGCAAGTCACTGAATCTCTCTGCGCCTTGGGTTAAATTGCCCAGTGTGTGATCTGGTACTCAGTAATTATTTGTTCATTTCAAATGAATGAAAGATGCTCCAGGGGGCCTTTCAATTCTAAAACTGTAAAAAATGTAGCGACCAGGAGGCCATTCTCTACCCCCTCCCCCAACATCCTTGAAATCAGAGAAGCCACCTAAGGTGCCCAGATTGCTGGGAGCATTTCCACAGCCTTCCTCTGCCAGCCTGGTCTAGTCTCTCTCTCTTGCCTGTGAGGTTTTATCCCTGGAGCAGTCCTGCCCCAGCCTGACAAGGAGCACCAGAGTTCCCAGAACATGGTTTTCACAACTTTTTAATGACAGGGTAATTGCGACTGCTATAAACTCTGAGCCCTATAATTACTGGCCCTCACACCCCCAAAGTGGGAGACAGACCCTGACACCTGCAAACACAATTGTGTCTGCATTTGTATCCCCCCAGGCAAAGTTTAAAAACCCATTGCTGGATCCATCTGGATGGTAGAGTCTGATCTTCCAAGACCAGAATTTCAATTACTTTCCAGTGAAATTACCAGCACCGATTATGTCAAAATCACTCATCACTCTGTCCATATCTACCAAGTAAAGAAGAGCAAATTAACAGTGACCCAGTAAGTTTAAACAAGGTAATGGCCAGACTAAATAAATTGAATTAAAACAAAAGATTTACATGGACCTTTGAATTATGGAGCCTGGCAGAACAAGAGCTGATAACTTATCTGCTGAGTAAATAGAAACATGATCCAAGCTCATCAGACACTTGAATGATATCTGCCAAATCATCTTCAAGGTAACTCCCCAGAGACCTCTCCTTTCCTCCCATCCTAGCGCTGACTGCTCCCAAGTGTCTGTTCTCCATCCTCCTGCTTCCTTTGTTCCTCACACTCCATCTCTCTTGGGCTTCCTAGTGTCTCAGACGGTAAGGAATCTGTCTGCAATGCAGAAGGCCGGGGTTCAATCCCTGGGTCAGGAAGATTCCCCTGGAGAAAGGAATGGCTAACCAGACCAGGATTCTTGCTTGAAGAATTCCATGGACAGAGAATCCTGGCGGGCTACAGCCCAGGGGTCACACAGAGTTGGACATGACTGAGTGACTAACACTTTCACTGTCACCTTCTCCATCTCTGGGTCAGTCTGTGCTCTGGATGTGTGCCCACCTCTCCCAGGCTGGGAGCTCTTCTTCCCTGCAAAGCTTCCCCCCTTTCCCAGAACGGGGCTGCAAGTGTTGAGAGCTGAGACAAGACAGAGCAGACTAATAATGCAGAACCATCTTGATAAGTAGGCTGGGATGACCCTAATCTTCAGCCACCTCCACTCTGAGCAGGTTGTATGAACTCTGTCAAGACCCACTGCACACCTATAACCACTCCCAGCCTGGCCACACTCACTTCTTCTTGTACCCCTCCAGA
Organism: Tragelaphus eurycerus; assembly: GCA_935064755.1. Taxonomy (NCBI): domain Eukaryota; kingdom Metazoa; phylum Chordata; class Mammalia; order Artiodactyla; family Bovidae; genus Tragelaphus; species Tragelaphus eurycerus. The sequence goes on along the minus strand of CAKXYN010000010.1, from coordinate 28,829,234 downwards.
ACTTCCTCCACGTGGTTGAGCTCTGAGGCCAGCCTCCCGCTGTCAGCCTCCACGCACTCGGCCTCCCGCCTCAGTGTCTCGATGTAGCCATTGAACAGAGGCTCCAGGTTGTTTTCACAGCACTGGCGATTCTGGTAGAACTGTAGCTTGGTCTCCAGAAGCTTGTTCTGCTGCTCCAGGAAGCGCACCTGCCACCCAGAGTGGTAGAAAGAGACTTAGAAGGAGCCCCCGGAGGTGACTGGTCCCCTAGAGCTCCCTCTGCCCTTGGAGATGGATCCCTGACCCACAGCAGCCCATGGCCTTCCCCCAGAGGCCAAATGATCTGGCCAAGTCAGAAAATGCAAGACACAATTGTTCCTCCAAAAAACTTCACTTGACTCCATCCCTCCTTCCAGAAAGAAAACACAATTTATTTGTGACTTATTTTTTCTACACAGAATGAAATAACTTCTCATCCGGCAAAAATATCCCAGACTTCATGTGGCAAGACAAAAATGGCCCCTCGAAGATGTTTATGTCTCAATCCTCAGAACCTGTAAATAGGTCACATTACATGCAAGAGGACCTTGTGGGTGGAATTAAGGTTATGAAACTGAAGATCAAAAGATTAGCCTGAATTATCCAGGTGACCCCAAGATAGTCACACAGGCCTTTTAAACTGGAAGAGAAAGCAGAAGAGTAAAAGATACCCTCAAAAGAAGGAAGCAGAGGAGAGATTTGAACCATGAGAAGCTCTGGACCACTATCATCTTTGAAGATAGAGATCAGGCCTTGAGTCAAGGAATATGGCAGCCCCTAAACACTGAGACCAACCTCTGGCGGTCAGCCAGCAAGGAACAGGGACTCCAGTCCTCCAGTCACAGACCTCAATTCTGTACAACGTCTGCATGGCCCTGAAAGTAAGTTTTCCCAGGACCTCCAGAGGAAGTACAACCCTACTGACCCCTTGATTTTGGCCTCATTAGGTAATAGGTTTGTGTTCTTTTAAGCTGCTAAGTTTGTGGACATTTTTATGGCAGTGATTAAAAAATGCACCCATCATGACTCTCCTTCACTCTGACCCCAAGGCAAGGGGTCCAGAGGGACTGGGTCAGGAATTTGAAGATTTCTCATTGCCTAACGCTGCCATTCACCATGTTATTGTGCCTCATTTTTTCTGAGCCTCAATTCATTTTTTAAATTTTTATTTATTTATTTATGGCTGCCTTTGGTCTTCACTGCCACTCGAGGACTTTCTCTAGTTGCAGTGAGCAGAGGCTCCTCTCTAGTTGTGGTGTGTGGGTTTCTCCTTGCGGTGGCTTCTCGTTGCAAAGCATGAGCTCCACAGTCTGAGCTCAGTACTTGTGGCACACGGGCTTAGCTGTGCTGAGGCATGTGAAATTTTCCTGGACCAGGGATCGAACCTCTGTCCCCAGGACTTGCAGGCGGGTTCTTAACCACTGGATCACCAGGGAAGTCCTCTGAGCCTCATTTTAAACTGAGGCAGTGAGAACACATCAGCAATGGCACACTGGCAGCCCCCAGGTGCGATCTGGCCCAGAGGCATGTTTTATTTGGCCTTCACACTGTTTTATAAAAATTCGATTCATCACCAGCATCTAATAAGAGAGTGATCTGGGGAAAGAATCTGGATTTCCCTCACCTTAACAAGCCTGAAACTTGGACAATGCTGGATATGAGCTGGATTTCAACCTCGCCTAACCCCTGGTGGGTGGCCTTGGGCAAGGAGTGACCTGCACGATCCAACATCACCTTCATTTTGCCGAAGTGAGGGAAGAATGGTTTGGACAGCCAACAGAGTGTTAAGAATGGGTGTCCAGCACTTTTGCTTACAGGCATAACTATTCCTGATGAGAGCATTTGTCTAAGAACAAAGTTTCCACCCCTCTCGCCCCCATCCCCTTGGAATGCACCTTACTACAAAGTCCAAGGTGCAGATGTGCATAGGAATCACCCTGGAAAGGGAGGCTTTCCTCCAATGGACATGGGTGGCTGTCCTTCCCAGAGCCATCAGACTCACAGAGGGAGCTTCACTGGAACACGGGAAACCAGAGCTATATATCCAACCAGAAGGCCGGCTTGGAGACTGCAACATCAGAATAGCACCATGCTACATCCCCCAACCCGGCCCCCATGGATCTCCTGTTTCTCACCTCACTGTCTTTAATCTGTACATGTTTTGAGTAGGGGAGTGCATCAGGGCCTGAAGTCCTAGAAATTCCCAGGCTTCCCACAAGGTGCCCACCAGACAGGAGCAGGACAGGAGCTTCTGGCTTCTTTCTCTGTCGTGGCTGCCCTGTCCATGAGAGAGATGGCAGCATCTCCTCTAGGAGAGGGTGAGACACCAGCCTCAGTAGAGAGGCCCACCCCACCCAACCCCCTTGATGGCTGAGATCCAGAAGATGGGGCCCCAGACACACAGTCAGCTCCTGCTGGGCAAGGTAAGCAGCAGCGATAAACCTTCCTTTTCTGTCTGGTGGTTTCACATCCATGATTACATTGTAGTCTCATGGCAACATTTGAAAACTGAGACCCTGATTCAGTCATGTTCTCAGGGCCATGTGCTAATTCGGAACAGGGCAGTCCCCAGGTATTTGAACCCAGCCTGTCACCAGGTTCCAAATACCTTTCCCTTCCTAAGCCGCAGCCCAGGAAACAACCCGGACACCCACCTTGTCGATGAAGGCAGCGAACTTGTTGTTGAGACACTTGATCTGCTCCTTCTCCTCATGCTTCACGCACTGTGCCTTGGGGTCGATCTCCAGGTTGAGGGGCTTGAGGAGACTCTCGTTGACTGACACAGTGGTGATACAGGGTGGGGTAGGCCCGCAGAGGACCCCTGCCCGGTAGCCAAAGCTGTCCCCTCCTCGGAGGGGCCACGCGTAACTCACTGCAATCCGCGGGGACCCCACTGCACACAGGCTCCGGCTGCCGAAGCCCCCGAGACGCCGGTAGCCGGGGCCCCCGGGGCTGCCCCTGTGGAAGGCCAGGCCATTGGCAAAGCCATGCACCCCAGGCTTAGGCACAACGGCTGAGCAGGAGCTGAAGTCCCTGACCCTGTAGCTGGAGCTGTTGCGGTAGGAATGGCTCGCCATGCCTCTGCTCGCCAGGCCAGAGCCAGGACGGGGAAGTGGGGAGAATCCAAGGATGCCAGGACCTGCTACCCCTCCTGCCTTTTATCAGGCAGACAGCAGGCCTCCAGACAACGTAAAAGTCAGGAGAAAGTCATTAACATCATTTACGAGCGTGGGAATCTCCCACTAGGCAGGCTGAGAGGAAAGCTGAAACTTGCCTCCCTTAATAAATGTATCAAGGAGACCCTGCATCACAGTAAACCCGCCCCTGCCTTTTCAGCCCCACAGGCCTAGACACATCCATGAAGCCCCTAATTCCCCTGTAGCCCTGGGACCAGACCTGACATCATGATCCCACATGGGCGAGTGGAGGCCTGTACCAGTGCATTCTTGAGACTCGAAGGGTCCCATGTCCCACTAAGGTCCCTGGGCCTGTCCTTCCTGGCAGAGCACGCGATGACTGGAGCATCCTTCCCGGTGAGCGTGAGTGAGGGGTCATCTTCGAGCCTTTCCCTAGCATGGATGAAAGTGAAAGTCTCTCAGTCACGTCCAAATCTTTGTGACCCCATGGACTATACAGTCCATGGAATCCTCTAGGCCAGAATACTGGAGTGGGTAGCCATTCCCTTCTCCAGATCTTTCCAACCTAGAGAGATCGAACCAGGTCTCCTGCATTGCATGTGGATTTTTTACCAGCTGAGCCACCAGGTAAGCCCAGCATGGGTGAAGGTGCTGACCTCTCTTCTTAGGTGCTGCTGGCTGGCCAGCCACTAATCCCTTCCACTGGCACAAGGAAGACAACTACGGGGTCATGCAGGTCATTCAGTGCACAACAACATCCCGTCTTATAGTAGAGTTACTGAAGCTAGTAGTGGCCTCTCAATTCAGAAATCATGCCTTATCCACTTTTATAGCCCTCATGGCAACCAGCACATACTAGCTCCTCAGGAAGCGTTGCTTGAATAGCCCGGACACAGAGGGAAGGGCCAATATGTGGAGAGCTCCTCCATCTAGTCCGCTGTGTGCCAAGCCTGGGAGCCAGCCCGGAGGAGGTGCCTTCCTTCTTAGGGATGAGTGCTGATGTCCCACCAGAGCAAGACCCCGGTCTAGATGCTGTGGGAAATAAGGAGAGTAGATAGAGTTTGCCTTGAGGAACCTCGTTCTCATGGGAAGACCAGACAGAGGCAAAAAAGACCGATGGCAAGAGAGGGAAAGATCAGGCAAAGGGGGTGCTCCTGGCGTTCTGAGGAGGGCTATTTACTTATGGCAGGCTGGGGTGTGGTGGGGGGACCACAAAGGAGGTGGGAGCCAAGGCAGGTCCTGGAAGACAGTAAAATTTGGCAGAGAGAACAGAGGCAGGGGTGCCAGGCAGAGGCACTGGGCAAGCCAGACACCCAGAGAAATTGCCCAGTACTTGAGGCCCCTCGACAAACCAAGGCCCTCAGCCCTGGCCTCCCACCCCGACCTCATAAGATGCCACCTCCCAGAAGAACAGGGGGGAAATGGGCCCAGTGGGCAAGTGCCTGCCTCTTGGATCAAGTGCCGTTGGCTGCCCTGACTGCTATGGTGCCAAAGCCCTCAGCTCACCAGGGTCTTGAGTAAAACACTCATTACAAAAATCTCTATGCACAAAGCCAAGAACAAGGACTAACCTTCCAGAACGCCCTCTGCAGGAAGCAGGCTTGGGGAAGAGGCATAAGAGAAACAGGACAAGGAGAATAAGGGGGGAGTCCTCTCTGCTCTCTATCTTTCTCTCCCTCTCACACACACACACACACACCCCACCCCCCCCCCCCCACCAGCAGGAAGCAGAGTCCTACTCTATGTGGGGAGCACAGGGATATATCCAGAGGGGGCAGTTCATGCCCCAGGAGTAAAGGTGCAGAGTCCCCAGGATTCAGTGATGGGATAAGGAGACACTACAAATTGAATTCTACAGAAACAACCGACTCCAGTCTTTTGCTCTTGTGGCCACAAGACTGCCTCCCCCTCCCCACTTGCTGCACAGTTCCCACACCAACCCTGAGTGGTGGGAGGAGACTTGCCTGGGCCAGGAGGCCAGGCTGCTCCTCCACGTGGACTCGCCAATTAAGGGAAACAAAATAGAAACTGCAATACCACACGGATGCTCTGGAAGGGTCTCATGCTGGTCTCTGTATGTTTCTCACATTCAGCAAGAATTTACTGAGCACCAGTGCCAGTCACCATTCTTTGAACTTGGGATACACCCGTGAATAAAGCACACAACAATGTGTATTTTTTTTAAGTTTCCATTCCGTGGAAAGAGATTGACAATAAACTTGGTGGCTCAGATGGTAAAGAATCTGCCTGCAATGTGGGGGACCCAGGTTGGATCTCTGGGTCAGGAAGATCCCTTGGAGAAGGGAATAGCAACCCACTCCAGTATTCTTACCTGAAGAATTCCATGAACAGAGGAGCCTGGTGGGGTATACAGTTCATAGCATTGCAAAGAGTTGGACACAACTGAGTGACTACCCTAGATGATAAGTCTTATGGAAGGAATAAACAGAACAAGACAAGAGGAATCAGGAGAGTAGGGAGAAAGATAGGGCCATTCGTAGCAGGGTGGTCTGAGTGGGCTGCACTGAGAAGGCGACTTTGAGCCAAAGTTTTGAGGAGGTAAGGGGATGAGCCACGAGGGCAGAGGAAGAGCCAAGGCAGCTGCTCAAGGTGCAAACAGGGCTAGCTGGTTCCCTCCAGGAACAAGGAGGCCAGTGTGGTTTGAGGAGCAGGAGCAAGTTCTGAATGTGGGCAAGTCTAGGAGACACAGGGAGCAGAGGGTTCCGCCCTAATCATGGAGCCGATGGGCTCCCATTGAGGGCAGTGTGGAGCCAGGGGCTTGATGGACATGAGCTGAAGTGTTAGATGACCTCCATGACATGACAGCAGCCTGGAAAACAGACTGCAGAGGGAGGCAATGGGGGAAGGAGGGGGAAGGGTCAGTGGGACCCCTGGGAGACAGCAGAGCCTCGTGCCAGGGAGGAAGCCCTGGAGGGTGTGCAAGTGGCCAGCTTTGGGTGGAATCTGAAGAAAGAGCCAAGCAGATTTCTTGACAGATTGGATTCAGGATGTGAGAGAAAGGAAAGAGTCAAGGATGTCTCCACGTTTTCGGGTGGGGTAAACCTGTCCCTGGGCTGCAGGAGACATGGATTATTCCTCGGTCAAGAAGATCCTCTGGAGGAGGGCATGGCATCCCACTCCTATATTCTTGCCTGGAGAATCCCAAGGACAGAGGAACCAGGTGGGCTACAGTCTATAGGTTCGCAAAGAGTCGGACACGACTGAGGTGACTGAGCTCATGTGCATGCAAACCTGTCTCCACAACAAAGAAAAGCAGTGAAGCAGTAAGAAAAATGCCAAGATCAGTGCCCCAGACACTCATCCTGGCTCTGCTGGTGCTATAGCCTGGCTCAAGTCACCCACCCTATCTGGTCCCCCGTGTTCCCAACAGAGCATGCCAGGGTCAGACTGGATGGCCTTCAACATTTCCTAGGGAAGCCTTGGGATCTCAGTTTTGTTGGGAATCCATTAGAGTTCATCATTCCACAGGGCCCATGCTAAGTACACTGGATAGATGATAGATAAATAGACAGATAATGAATACTCAGATGACAGACAGATAGATAGACAGGTCCTGAACTCTCCTCTCCAGCCAACAGGCCTGTTTCTGCTGTGTCCCATCCCTTACCTGTGTGCACCTGAGCTGCTTCTGGCCCCAAGTATTGCTTGGGAGAAGCAAGAGCAAACCTACTTTGTTGTCTTTGGAATTGAAACCACATGACCTGCCCTCAAACCCTTGTGAAGCTAATCTTTTAAAATCTAAAGTTTCACCCGAAATGATCACAATATTGTTTGTTAATCGGCTATACCTCAATACAAAATAAAAAGTGTTTTTTGAAAAACAGCTGATCTCATGCACAAAATAAGTAATAAAAACATGAAAAACTCTGAGTTAAAATACCTCTCTCTTTAGCGACACTGATTTCTTTGAATGCCTAGCTCTGTCTCTTTTCATTAACATTATTCGTGACAATATTGTCAGAATTTCATTTTCTATTCCTTCTTAGGGCTGTATGTATTCATACCAATAATTTATTGAAATTTAATTTTACGATATACTTTTCTAGAGCCTTATTAAATGACGAGTGTGTTTACAAAAAAATGTCCTTCCATTGCTATCATGGACTGGCAAGGGACAAGATCTCTTCCTGCTAGCTTTGTTCACACACCAACCAGGGCTTCCTGGACCAAGAAAACTAAGCCTTATGGTTTCCTCTACCCTCTGGAGACAGAACTGTTGAGGAGGGACCCCAAAAATGACAGACGCTCTGATCTTAGCATCTGTGTTCATGCACCTGGCTGGTGTCCAACACATGAAATTCTTCACTCAACAATATTCAAATCTTACCATCTGTGTTTTTAAAGTATCATCTCCATCATCTGATGAAGTGGCTGGTTCCATCCAGCTTTGCTTCTTCTCCTTTTTCCTTTTCACTGAAATACATCCTTCCTTAACTCCAAGGAGTTTTTTAATGCTTTATGCACACTATGACTTCCTCCCTTTACATTAGAGCTATTTCTTCCATATAAAGTCAACTGCCCTTTAAGTCCTAGTTCCATCCCGACAATTGGTGAACTCACAATTATCTCCTTTTGTTAACATTCCATCTAGGTTAATTCCCTGTATCTGTTTGCTTGTTCAGGATTTAAGGAAAATGCGTGTCCCAGCGGTCTGGGCAATGGTGGCTTCCTAGGAGGACATTAGAGGGGGACAGGCTGCATGTCAGCAGTGGCACCGAGTCACTCCAGGGTGTGCAGGGACTCGGGGCAGAAGGCTTTCCACTGTTCAGGACCAGTGGTGACCCAGGCATGGTAGCATCTCAGAGGTGGTCCGTGCTGCCTTCTTTCAGGGGGCCTCACGTGTTTACTCTCAAACGTAGAGAAGATTAGGCTAGTTCATCAGCATCTCACATGGAGCATCCCTTGGGTGGCGTTTCTTGTGGAGCCTGGCTTGCTCCCTGATATATGATACCTTTGGCCCAATTACAAGGCTTCCCTGGTGGCTCAGAGGTTAAAGCGTCTGTCTCCAATGCAGGAGACCCAGGTTTGATCCCTGGGTCAGGAAGATCCCCTGAAGAAGGAAATGGCAACCCACTCCAGTATTCTTGCCTGGAGAATCTCATGGAAGGAGGAACCTGGTAGGCTACAGTCCACGGGGTCACAAAGAGTCGGACACGACTGAGCGACTTCACTTGGCCCAATTACAAATTCTGATCTAATCTCATTAATCTTGCAGCCAAAGGACACAGAGACGAGCCTTCTGGCCCCAGAAGGACCTAAGGGCAGGGAGGGCAGAACTTCCAGGATTACTGGGTGCATCCCTGTATTCCTGTATTGTAAAGAAGGTTAGCTTCCGGGGCTGAAGGGAAATGTGTATAATCACACCAGTGATGTATCCCCAAGGTAGGGGGTTGGGGGCGGTGGGTAGCAGCCGTGTACTCCAGTGGGGAAGAGTATTTTGTCACTGACATTGTTTAGAATTGCTCGTGCTTGGTGATAATAAGAACAAACTGATTTTTAGTCAGTTTTACTATTGGTTTTTTAATTCCTTACCAAAAAATGCACTTCTATGGCCTATACCCAGGGGAGATCAGTCTCATTGTATCCTTCACCCCACCCCATACATCACCAAGTGGCTCAAATACAGTAAGAGTTGATTCCCTGATCACTTAGCAGCATTGAGGGTGTAACCCGGTCAGTAGGATAGCCCTCCACACAGGAATTCAGAGACCCGGGCTCTGATCAGTGTTGCAGTTCTCGCCTGGCCAAGACATGTGGGTGTTGGATGCTGGACTGATCACCAAGGAATACAGTCACTAGTCACTCCTGCTGCCCGATGTGAAATAAGGTGGCCTGACCTCACAGCCTGGAGGGGGCTGGCATTTCCGATTCCATCTTGGCCTTGGGCTGGGTCAACCTCACATCACCTTAGATAGACTTTAATGTAACAGACTTAGAAATCCTTCCATACATGCAGAAGCTTTGGGTCAACCCTCAAGTATTTAGAATTTTACTAAGTGTAGCACCTCCTTCCCTCACAATCCCAGATCAGCAGAAGGTTCCTGCCTGTGGATTAGATCCCTATTTCTAAGAGGCTTTCAAGCTAAGTGAGACGTGCTGAGATGGGGAGAGGACAGGCAGACGGGCACAGAATAAGAGCCTGGAGCCTGGACGAGAAGGGCAGGGGCCTGCTCGTGCCCTAGGCAGGTGGAAGGCAGGAGCAGGATTTCTGAGGTGTAGGGTTATCAGAAAAACATCATATCACTGGGGAAAACAGGACGGGACCTGGGGAACAGCGTTGAGTCTCCTGTATCTGACACCAGAGGGAGAAACAGGCTGTTCTGATTTCTGGGGCGAAATAGCTGCTAAAAAGCTATGATTCAGATGTACAAAAAACTAAGTTATCCATTATGGTTTTGCATGAGGAATGGAGATCCAGGGAATTTTTCCAGAGACCCCAGAATGGCAGCCAAGTCCCAAAGCTCAGCACCAAAGGATGTTAGTCCCCAAGGTTTAAGAGAGATACATATTGGACCTGTCCATTACTCCTCATGGTCACAGGCCCCAGAGATGTTCTGGGAGGAAGCTGAGGTGGAAAGACCACAGTCTTGCCAGTGCATAGCAGCACGGAAGGCAAAGTGTGGCCAAATGTTTTCAGGCAGCACCAGTATTGGGGGACCTCACAGGAATCAACCCTCAACGAGCTTGTGGGACCACTACTCAACTGTAGGCAACCATGGAGCCCGCACCCCACCAGCTGTTACCTAGGCAGAGGCCTGCTCAACAGTGCTTCCTCTTGATGCAACACACATTGAAAATCTCCTCAAAGAAGAAGGTGGTGGCATGTTATGAGAGACCTGCCCCACCCAGTCAAGCCTTTATAGCTGTAAGCAGACTGGCTGGGCCCAGGGGAAGCAGTTTTAAAGTGGCATGAAAGAATAGATTTGAGCAGAGCTTAAAACCGAAATCTTAAAATGAATTTAAAATGTCTTAAATTCTGAAATGAGATGATTCTAATCATGAAGAGTGGTTGCAAATTACAGAATCCAGCCAGTGTAGTAAGTCACCCCAAAACATAGCAGCTTTTTAAAAAACATTTTATTTTGTATTGAGGTATAGCCAGTTAACAAGCAATGTTGTGATAGTTTGAGTTGAACAGCAAAGGGATTCAGCCTTACTTATATTAATACCTATATCCATTCTCCCCAAAACTCCCCTCCCATCCAGGCTGCCACTTAACATTGAGCAAAGTTCACATGCTATACAGTAGGTCCCTGTTGATTATTCATTTTAAACATAGCAGACTCCCTACCTATCCCTTCCTCCATCCTCCCCACCCCCAGCAACCATAAGGTTGTTCACAAAGTCTGTTGGTCTAACACACAGCAGTTTTAAAAGCCAACATTTGTTTTACTTATGAATCTGTGGTCTGGGCAGTAATTAGCAGGGTCAGCTCACGTTCTGTCTCAAGGAGCTCCCGAATTCTCAGGCAGCACCCACAGATGATCTGTGCCCAAAGTGGCAGCCATCCTTGCCCTCTGCTGCTCAGACCACACAGGAGGAAGAGTGCCCAGTCCCAGACCCCTCACTGCTTCTGGAGGAACAGTGGTGGCTAAGACAGCAGCCCATGGGGGTCGAGGGCAACTGAGGAGTCCTGCAGAAGAGGTTTGGTGTCTGTGTTGGGGTGAGGGAAAGTTGATGGGGACATGAGAGGCAGCTGTACCCACAGACTCTGTCAGGCTGCTAGGGGACAAGACTGATGCTTTGTTTCCCAAAGAGGTGAGGACACCCAGGGGGCTGCAGTGACAGGGGACTCAGCTTCGGGTTCCACTTAAGGGTCGCTTCCAGGGTTGCTCAAGCTGGTCATGAGACAGGGAAGCAGCTAGCTGTCTGGAGGATGTGGTGGGACTAAGTGTCCTCCAGAGTTCCCCAACCTCAGCAGCTCAGGAATCTTGCCAGAGGAGAAATTTCAGGAGCCAAACAGGAAAAAAAAAAAAAAAAAAAATTGGCCCAGAAACACTTATAACTAACCCTTTCCTATCTAGTTCCAGGCTCTCATCCAGCTGCATCATACTAGCCTGATGTGCAATCCATTTCACAGCTCTGAGCTCTGTGGTTCAGACCACCCGACAGAGATGCACGAGTCCCACTCTGGGACCTGAGGTGCCTTAGAGAAGATGCTCCCAGACTGCCAGCATTGCCATGCTTCCCCACCAGAGGGCATCCTAGTCTGGCTACCAAAGGCACCCAATGCCATGATTGGGGAAAAGCCATTTTCCTCCATGAAACCTTCAAAGGTTAATGGACACAAAGTGCAGCTTCCCTGACTCTTCCCAGCCTGGATTTTTTCACTCTCCCAGAAGCTTCCCTCTGAGTGCTCAGTACCTCATGGTGTAACCTCCTTGGACAACCCGCAGTCATCACCCCTACATGTTAACTTTCTAACAGATCTTGGGTACCAGGCCTCCTTCCTCTGGTCCTTCCTGTGCCTTGTCAATTTCAGCTCCTTAAAAATCTGCTTCCAAGACACATCTACCCAGGCACCAAAGGCTCAGCAGAAGATGTCTGAAGGCTCCTCAGTCCAGCTCAGGTTGGCCGCAAGGAAGCTCTCTTTCTTATCTCCTAGGTCTTTCCCACTTTGTTTGTTTCATTTCTGGTTTTTCTTTCAGACCTCTTGGCCAGAGCTGAGTCCATCACACTTTCCAGTTCTTAGCAGAGTGTCTTCACCAGCCCATAGAAGGCTCTTCCCTCTTTTATTCATCTGTTCCCCGTCATTTCTTATCCCTCCTCTCACTCTCCTGACCAAAGGCACCCACTGTAATGCATGTGATGATGTCTCCAAATTGTATAAAGTATTATAGCCTTATTAGTGTAAAGTAGGGCTTTCCTGGTGGCTCAGATTATAAAGAATCTGCCTGTGTTGCCAGAGACTTGGGTTTGCTCCTTGAGTTGGGAAGATCCCCTGGAGAAGAGTGGCTACCCTCTCCAGTATTCTTGCCTGGAGAATCCCATGGACAAAGGAGCCTGGTGGGCTACAATCCATGGGGTCAAAAAGAGCTGGACACAACTGAGCAACTAAGCATATACACACACATTGTGAAGTAAGTAACAGTGCTTTTGGACAGTGTACATTTTATTTACATAAATGGTATGGTTTTGCTACTGTTTAACTCAACACTGTTTTGTCTGTAAGTACATCAGTTCTGTTGCTTCTGACTTCCATAATACACCTTTATCACCTTTATGTCATCTAGGCTGACTCTCACTTCCTTCTGCTACAAACAAGGCCATCATGAATTGTCTGGTGCTGGCAGAGGGGCTACTCTCAGATGTGGGGTCGGACTTCCCTCAAAAGTGGGGTTGCTGGGTCCTAGGCTTTACACTTGCCTAAATACATGCACAGTGCTACCCTGCTCTCCAGAATGCCTGCACCAGCTCTAATTCCACCCCCAGTGCCCTAGGGTCCCCACTCTCCCAACTCTGCACTCACTGTTGGTAGTACCTGCTTGGTAGAAGGATATCTCATGCTTCTGGTCTGCACCCTCTAAGGACTGGCAGGAGCATGCTCAAAGCCATTTGGTCTTTCCCTTTGTGGGGCTGTCTGTGCAGACTCTGGCTAGCTTTCCACTGGATTTCCTGTCCTTCACTTGTTCTGTAAGGCTCCTTATATACTGCAGATATTAAGCTTTCCTCGGGCTCTCCACTCTTTCTCTATAGTCTTTCACTGAAGTAGAATTCTTAATTTTGATGTGATTATGTCAATCGATCTTTTTCCTGTTGTTTTGATTTTTTCTTTTTTGTGTGTGATTTTGACTTTTAAAGTTTGCTTAAGTCTTTTCCCACCCCTAAGTTACAAGGATTTTCTTTTATATCTTCTGTCTGCTTTATACTTGCATGTTTCACGTCCAGACCTTGCATTCATTGAGGTCTCCCATGGCGTATGCTACAAACTGGACACCAGCTCTATGCTTTCCATGTAGTGGGTCTATTTTTACTTATCTTACCAGCTGAATAAATAACTCTTGTTGCCACCATCATCAAATACCAAATTTATCTTATAATAAAGGGCCTGTTTTGAGCTCTCTCTTCTGTTCCAATGGTCCATTTACCTGCCCCTACACAGGTACTAGGCTTTTTAATTACTGTGACTCTCTATCCTCAGATATTCGCTTTGCTTTCCTTTTTTCATAACCAACTTTACTGTAAATGGACTTTATTCTTTTGCATAAAAATTAGATTGATTTTATCAAGCCCCTCAAAAGAAATTCAGCTGGAATTATATTGCATTATACTTAAAATTAATTTAGAGAGAATTGATATCTTTAAAATATTACATCAGATTATTTCTGAATATGATATAATTCTACTTATATTTTCTTGTATTCTTTTATAAGAGTCTAACCTCCTCCATAAAGATTGTATGAATAGTTTATTGTTACATGGCAACTACTGCGCTATTTTTTATCACTCTTAGGAATGGTATCTTTATTTTTCTATTTACTTTCTCATTAGTGACACTGATACGGAAACACACTTTTAAGTTGATCTTTTAAGTTGATCAACTTTTAAGTGGATCAACTTTTGTAAGTTGATCTTGTTAAACCAGCAGCACTGCTCAACGCATCCTGTCATTTCTAGAGTTTTTTGGTTGATTTTTGTTGAGTTTTCTACGCAGCTGATCCCACTGTCTACAGATAATACCAGTCCTTTCTCTTCTACATTAATTGCACATATTTATTTTCTTGGCCAGGAACTCCAGTATGTCAAGCAAGCATGGCTTTGAGAGCCCACATCCTTGTCTTGTTCCCAACCTTCATTGGAATGAACCCCAAGTTCACCCTTTAGGTATGACACCCTTTGAGATCCACCAGTGCTCTTTGAATATTTCTGCTTTTCTGCCCTTTTGTACCATTCTGACTTCCCCAAGCCCTACCCACCCTTCAAAACCCAGCTCAAGTCTGGCCTTTCCCACAGAGACTCCCTGATTGCACCAGCCTACAGTGAGCTCAGTCCCTGAAACAGACGCACTTTATCGGGCAATTGACAATCAATCATAATCGATAGCAAACTGTCTTGGAAAAAGGACTATATCTACTATCTTTAATATGTACTTATTTCCAAACCTACCTGATTAAACAGTCAGCTTTTGGAAGACAGGGAAGTACCGAAAATGTCTCCTCATCTCTTACAGGACATAGTACTCACTGAATAAACAGTTGTAGAGTGTGTGACGGTGCCACAACTTATCAGCTCCAGCCACTCTGCCTCAGTGTATTGCAAGTTCAAGACCGGAAGGCAAAACTGGAGGCGGCAAGACTGGAGAACAAGGCAGGCAAAGGGGAGGGGACGCAGATCCCCGCTGGATCACAGGCAATGCAGGCTTAGCCTCAGGGGCTTTCACATAGACCTTCTCGTTTCATCCTTAGGGAGGCCTAGGAGGCCAGCGTTCCAATCCTCACTTTACAGACCAAGAAACAAGACACGCAGATGGACTTACCTGTCACACCGCTGGTCAGAGGCAGAAATGGGATTTGTATCCACATCTCCTGACTCTCTCATCCTCGGCTGCACCGTAACAGGCTCGTCGCTTCCAGACAGGCAGCACACAGGCACAGCCCGAGCCAGGATGGTCCTTTTGAACCTAGTGTTTTTACCTAAAGTAAAAGGTATTAAAGGACTCATGGGTATAAAGGCAAGAGGGAATGACCAAAGTCAGGGCATCCACGGTCAAATGCCAGGCAGACAGGCAGGTGACCACCAGAAAACTGCAGTTATGACCAAGGCTGGGTGATGCTGGCCATCCCAGGGTGGTAGGCAGGAATCAGAGCTACAGGGTGAGCTGCAGTTCCAGACAGCAGAGGCAGATCAGTCCCCGGGCGGACCCAGGCCAGCTGTGAGAAGGGGAGACACAGGACACAAGCCTTGGTGATGGAACCAGCCTGGGACTTGGCCAGAACCTTTATAGCCCAGGGTGAGGGCGGGGCCCAATCCAGCCTGGAGCCCAGCTGGAAGCAGCCTGGCAGGATGCTGCTGTCCCTCTGTCAGCTTCCTCTCTAAGGGGATCACCAGGGCTCAGTTCTCTTTGTTCTGGACCACTTAACACATAAGTGCTTTAATTAAAGCTTGCTGAGGTGGCCTTGATTGCCTCATAAAGCTGCCTGGCTATTTTCTGCTCACACACAAGGATGACACTTCACAGCCAATGCTCACTGACCCTTTGCAAGGTCCCGCTGACCCCTGTTAGTATACAGTGTAGGGGGGCAGCACCTCCTGCCTCCAGGCACGCTCCTCATTCTCCCAACATTCCAGCAAGGTCTGGATTGCATTCATATTTTACAGATAAGGAATCTGGGGAAGCATAACTGATCACAGGTCACAAAGCTAGTAAGTGGCAGAGCCGAGCTTCCAACCATGCTTTTCATCTCCAGAGTCTACGCACCCATCAGGACCGGGACCTAGGTACACTCATGGCTCCCCCAACCCAAAGAGATGGGTGTGTCTACACAGAGACCCTCAGTGAAGAGTCCAATTTGGATACTGAGCCCACTGGATCCAGGTAGGTGAGCAGGATCAGAGGACAGAGGCAATTAGGAGTGTGGCGACAGATGGAGGATCCACAGCATTTGACCAAGAATTAATCTCACATAACCACTGGACATTGGAGAAGGAAATGGCAACCCACTCCAGTATTCTTGCCTGGAGAATCCCAGGGACAGTGGAGCCTGGTGGGCTGCCGTCTATGGGGTCGCACAGAGTCGGACACGACTGAAGCGACTTAACTTAACTTAACCACTGGACATACAGTGAGAAACTTCCAAAAGCTCACCAGTTCCAGCTGAGACAAGAGGAGAGAAATATCTGGTTCTCTCTTGTCAGATGTTTGAGCCAGCAAGGGCAGAGCAAGAAAGTACCAACCAGCATGCCTCCCACAGAAGCACCCCCAAAGTCCCACCGGCCATTCAGCTGGACTCAGTCACCCCCATACTCCCAGGCTGCCTCCTGTGTGTCTCTCACAGCTGACGCCCCTATCCCACAGAGCCCACTCCAGGCACAGGAGTCTGTGGAAATCTGTGCCTAGGGCTCAAGAGGAGGGGCTGGGAAGGTCTGTTTTCAGCTCCATGTGTATGTTGCCCAGCTCCCTGCCAGATCTCCACAGTCCACCCATTCCCTGCCCTCCCAGAAAAGATGGCCCTTCCCTGGGATATAACTGACCACTCAACTGAGAGGTGGTAGGGAAGGCAAAAGGTAAGGCTCTAGGAGGATGCTTGGAAGGCTATTTTTAGCCCAGACTGGGTCAGCATTTGGTGGCAGTGGGTCAGGAAACAAGTTCATCAGAGGAGTCATCCTCAAGTACAAAGGTGCTCAAGAGACATACGCTTGGAAGGGTTTATAGGCTCAAAGTCTCAGATTAGGGAAACCTCCTGGCTCAGTCCCATAGTCCACCCATCAAAGTCATCAGTGGTCCAGGTTCAAAAGGAGGAGGGCAAAATAAGGGAATTTGGCTTTCAGGACAGCCACATGAACCCCCACCTCTGTTCACCCAAGGATCCTCTGAGGGAGGAAGTGACACCATTTCAGGACTCTGGTGACCTCCCCTACCTCCAACACCTTTCACTTTTCCAAGTGGGCACATACAAACCGACAGTCATCACTCAGCTTCCCTGCTAGGAAACCGAAGGACTTCCAGCCCACCAACATCTGACCCCAACTCAACCTTGGCATTAGGGGCTTCCTCCTACCTGTGACCTCTCCCCTTCCCACAGTGGACAAGCCTTGGCATCCCTGTGTCCACACCAACCCTCTCCTACCTCCAAATACCTCCAGTCTCTACTGGATTCCCAGGACCTAGCAAGGTGCATGGTTGGCACTGGATAAGAATGTACCAAATGAATGAAAGAATTAGTGATGGCACAGTTTCATAGGACTGAACTCCTTCCTTGTCTCCCACCAACCCTAGTCTTACCCCACCCTGGTCCTCCTTCAACACACCTCCAAGGATGCTCCCTGGATTAATCCTGCAGCTCTGGGGTGTTCTGCTCTCACCCCTGCCCCCTGGCCCACCAGTGTGTGCTCAGCTGCTTCAGCTGTGTCCAACTCTTTGTGACCTTTTAGACCCTATGCACCCGCCAAGTTCCTCTGTCCGTGGGGCTTCTCCAGGTAAGAATACCGGAGAGGGCTGTCATTCCCTTCTCCAGGGAATCTTCCTGACCCATGAATCAAACCTGCATCTCTTAAGTCTCCTGCATTGGCAGGCAGGTTCTTTACCACTAGCCCCTCCCGGGAAGCCCACCAGTAGTGATGCCTAGAACTCTGAAGAATAAACTTGGTTCTCTCCTGAATTCTCTGACTCAGGTTCTCCTGTGTCCCAGTGGATGCCCCATGGCTCCTGCCTTCCTAGGAATGTCCAAAGTGCAGCGGCCATGCTCTCTCCCAAATCTCTCCCCCAACCCCATCACTGAATAGGCTCTGGGTGGGAATAGGAAGAGAAGCTCATTTTGATGGTGAAGAATGGGACATACTTTAAGAGATAAAGGCAAAGAGGCCCATAACGAGAGGTTGTTTGGAACAAGCCAACTCCGCCATGGGACAGGCCAACCACTCTACCTCAAGGCCAGGTCATAGGTCCAGGGCCCATAGTCCAGCCCTGTGCCTTCCAGAAAAGGATTTGCAGAGCAGGCTCTACCCCAGGTCACTGCAACTACTGTCTACACTCAGAGAATGGAGTCCAACTAGATACTTCTAGGAGGTCTCCACTTCCAGTAGCAATGGGAGGGGGGAGAGGCCATGAGGAAGCTCATAAACGGCTTTGAAGATGAAACAGGCCTGAGGCCGAGATTGTTGACACAGCTCTACTGAATAGGCAAACAGTTGGCTCTTAAGAGGCCAGGGTGATGCCAAGCCAATAAAATGCAGCTATTTTCTCTTTGCTGCCCCTTTTACTGCCAGCTGCCCTGGTGCATAAAAGGGCCTGCCACAGCTCAGGGAGCACAGGCCTTTGGCTCAGTCCTCTGCCAGCTTCTCCACTGTTCAGACACCTCCCTGTCTCCAACATGACCTGTGGCTTCAGCACTGTGGGCTCTGGATTCGGCAGTCGCGCCTTCAGCTGCGTCTCCGCCTGTGGACCCCGGCCCGGCCGCTGCTGCATCACGGCCGCCCCCTACCGCGGCATCTCCTGCTACCGCGGCCTTACCGGGGCTTCGGCAGCCGCAGCATCTGCGGGGGCTTCCGTGCTGGCTCTTTTGGCCACAGCTTCGGGTACCGCTCTGGCGGCGTGGGCGGCCTCAGCCCTCCCTGCATCACCACCGTGTCAGTCAATGAGAGTCTCCTCACGCCCCTCAACCTGGAGATCGACCCCAATGCACAGTGCGTGAAGCAAGAAGAGAAGGAGCAGATCAAGTGTCTCAACAACAGGTTCGCTGCCTTCATCGACAAGGTGAGTGTCCTTGATCATGCCTTTCCTGAATTCCACCCATGCTCAGGACCCCAGCTGGGCACTGAGGAAGGAGTCAGAGACATGCCCACAGAAGCCCTCAGGCCAAAAGGAGAGGAAGTCATACCTCTTGAACACAGAAAGACAAGAATAGGCTCAGAAGCTGCCTAGTCTAAAGGGAGAGACAAGCTGAAAGCACAGAAACAGAACGAAGGGCAGAAACTCTAGTGCTGAGAGATAACATCTTGTGAGCAAAGGGCTGCTGTGTGGGTGTTCAATGCATTTGAGGACCAGCAGCTGCTTACTTGGTAAGGAGGTATTCTCCATGTCCAAGCAGGGCTGGTGACTGCAATACTGGAAGACTGCCCAGAAGGAACCTCCTAGTTCACACAGAGCCCTTTATATAACAGTGGTCACTTGGCCACTGAGCAGGGCCCAGAGTGGCATGTCCATGCCTCTGTGCCTGGGATCCAGGGGTGAGCAACAGACTTGGCCCCACTCTCCTTGGCCTTGAGGAGAGGAAGGTAGTATGTGGTCTGGTTAAAACCATCTGCAGATGTCAGTGTCCAGCTCAAGTTTTCTCCACTGAATCCAGGCAACTGCCATGAGGCAGTGGTTCGAGGGGCCAGGGGAGAAGGCTTCATTGAAGAAAAAGTTCTGGGGCCAGGGAAGGTTATCTAGAGCCAAACTTGTGAGAATTCATGCTACAGAGATACCCACCAGGAAGGGCCAAAAGGATCTGGAGCTCTTAAGAGCATGAGAGACCAAGAGTAGCATAAGAAAGGACTTACCAGGGATGTGGCAAAGTTATTACACAAAAGGATCTGAATGGGGTGGTGGGCCAATCTCACGGAAGAAAAATGGATGTGAAATTTCTCTTGGGAACAATTGTCAGCAATTATTGTAGTAAGAGAAGTCTGCTTCCCCCACCCCACCCCCACCCTGCAGGGCAGAAGATCAAAGTTTGAATTCTTCTGCCACTATGAGATCTTAGGCAGTTAGGGAACCTCTCAATCCTATAAAACTTCCTCATCTGTAAAACAAGGGGGTTGGCACACAGCACATCCCTGCACTAATAGTCCATGTGACTATTATTCTAATTGCATTGTTGTTGTAGGATTTTGATTATTGGCACATATTTTATTTGTTAACTTTTACAGTTGGTCTTTCTAAAAAGGTTGACCTGTTCATTTCCACGCTGACAGTCACATCTGTCTTAGAATAGTAGACCTTCTGCATTTGAGTGCTTTTCTGCAACAGGGCTCATTAAACTCTTAGCAAGGCAAGCACTCAGGACAAGGGTTAAGTGCTGGGCCCAAGGACACATTATTAAAAAGAGCAGCAGGGTCTGGACTCTGCATGGCTTTAGTGTTTTCCATGACAGTAGGTACACTGCCTTAGAAGAGACTGACATTAGCTCCAAGGAAGGTCTTCCAGGAGAGCCAATGAAGCCCTAACATGGTTTAAAGAGAGGGGACATAATGCTTCTGAGGACTCTGGGTCAGAGAGTTAGGGATCCTGGGTCTTGGTGCTGGGACCCTCCGCACTCTTGCCCTCTGGTCCTACAAGAAGAGGTTCTCACCTCTGTGCGGCAGGTGCGCTTCCTGGAGCAGCAGAACAAACTACTGGAGACCAAGCTGCAGTTCTACCAGAACCGCCAGTGCTGTGAGAGCAACCTCGAGCCCCTGTTTGAGGGCTATATCGAGACACTGAGACGGGAGGCCGAGTGCGTGGAGGCTGACAGTGGAAGGCTGTCCTCGGAGCTCAACCATGTGCAGGAGGTGCTGGAGGGCTACAAAAAGAAGTGAGTGTGGGAAGGCACCGGTTCCAGGAAGGGCTTGAAGGTGGCTCCCAGCACAGGGAGCATCCAGACTTGTGGCTGGGTCTCTGCCTGATGATCAGGAAGAGCCTGTGCCCTGTACCTTCCTCGAGGTACATGGGTTCCATGGGTGGGTCCTAGCCCCCTGGGGACGGAGCTCAGCCTGACTTCCTACCAGCAGGTCAGGGAAATGATGTTCTCTCCCTTTCCTCTACCCATAGATCCTTCTCCTAGGACCCCAGAAAAACTAACATTGCTGATCCTTTTGAGTCTAGCTTTCAAAGTCCTGGACCTTCTTTTGAAGTTCACCCCTCCACTCAGCTAACACTTTCTGAGCACCTACCAGGCACCAGGCAGATCTGGACAGGGTGATAGCAATCCAGGGGCAAATGATGGACCCAGCTTGTGTTTTTGTGGGGCTTACAGTCCCCTGGTAGACAGAGATGGCAGTCACAGACAGAGACCTCCGATGACAAAGAGTGACACAGAATACGAAGGCACACACTGGGTATTCTAAAGGAATCCGGCTTCCAGAGCTGGCCACCTTCCTTCAGTTATACTCTAAGCCATGCACTGCCAGGCCACCGTGCTCCCTGCCTCTAGCTCTGAGCAGGCCTGCCCACAGAGCAGGAGGAAGCAGCAGGCTCCACATCTCTTGGCTGAGCCAGGAGGAGGATGACAGAGGGGAGATCCTACCACCTGTAGCAAAGCCAGGGGCAAGGGGAGGAGTCAGAGGAAAGGGAAATGCAGACCTGGGTGAGAGAAGAAGGCACCTGCCAGCCCCAGCCACACACACACGCACACGTGCACACACACACTCGCACACGCACAGCTTCTAGATCCTGCCCCCCGCCCGTCTTCCACCCCCATCCCACTGAGAAGCTCAGAGGTGATGTGAAGGTGGGTGTTTCAATAGTCCCGTGTATCCCAGGAGGAATGGACCACCCTGGTCCCACCCCATTTCTTTTGGAGGTGGGCAAATGAGTGGAGGGGGGAGCTAGAAATCAGGCTTATTTGCTTGCATGCTTCATGGTCAAGTTTAGAGTTGCTCAGAAGGGGCCCTGTTTTCCCCATACCCCTCAGGTATGAAGAAGAAGTTGCTCTTCGGGCCACAGCGGAGAACGAGTTTGTGGCTCTAAAGAAGGTAAGTGCCTGAGCCAAGCCCCTCCCTGAGCCCCTGGCCACCCAGTCCTCTCTGTCCTGCGATGCTGCAGCCAAGCCCGCAGAGTGACCTTGAATCTCACAGCCCCTTGAACCCCACACAGGATGTGGACTGCGCCTACATCCGCAAGTCAGACCTGGAGGCCAACTCAGAGGCCCTGACCCAGGAGATCGATTTCCTGCGGCGGTTGTATGAGGAGGTGAGAGGGTCCTTGGTCCTGGTGGGCATCCCTGAGCCCCTGTCCGGCCCTCCCACTGGCCGGCTGATGTGGGAACACAGGCTGAGATTGAAGGATTAGGCAGAGGAATAGAGAAGCAAAATGGGACAGAATTAGTAAGGGGCACGGAATTAGTAAGGGTGACAACCTCTAGGACAGCTGTGCCTTGAGAAACCAAAGCCCCGGCACACACCTTAACCACACTTACTCTAGCTCAGATTTTCTCTGGCAGCCAGGAGCCTGTGGCTGGTCCATGAGAACAAGAAATGGGTCTCCACACAGGGGCCTGGACCCCAAGGAAGTGTCCCCAGCATGCTGGCTGCAGGGACAAGATTTACAGGGGCCTGAAAAATCCCCAAAGCAAACATTTGAGAAGTAATTGCACTTTTTTCTAAATGGGATTTCTTATCTGTATGGAAAGCGATGCAATTTCATCAGGGAATTGTCTGCTCCAAACGAGACTTTGGCTCCAGATGGACCAAAGAGATTACAGCCATTGGCGGATGAGGAAAAGCTCAGATAATTTGCTTATACTTCCTCTTTCCTGACTCCCGATCCACAGGAGATCCGTGTTCTCCAAGCCAACATCTCGGACACCTCGGTCATTGTCAAGATGGACAACAGCCGGGACCTGAACATGGACAACATTGTCGCTGAGATCAAGGCCCAGTATGATGACATCGCCAGCCGCAGCCGGGCCGAGGCTGAGAGCTGGTACCGCAGCAAGGTGAGTGGTCCAGGACACCTGCCTCCTAGACACAGCAGTGGTAGGGACTTGAGGTATATATAATTAGAAAAACCTTTTTTTTTTTTTTTTTTTTCCCAGGGATTCTGATCCCTAGAGATGATAACAGAAGGGCAGACAGTTCTCAGGTTATAGTGGCAGGACAGAGTTGCCATGTATGGTTACACAGGTTGAGCACTATACAAGGTGCAAATCATCCATGTTGTCCTGAGTGGGTGGAATGTCATATGCTGAGCTTCACAAGCCTTTCTGCTTCCCACCAGTGTGAGGAGATCAAGGCCACGGTGATCCGGCATGGGGAGACCCTGCGCCGCACCAAGGAGGAGATCAATGAGCTGAACCGCATGATCCAGAGGCTTACAGCTGAGGTTGAGAATGCCAAGTGCCAGGTAAGGAGTGTTTGAGGCTCACCCAGGGTCTCACTGGCAGTGTGTGTGCCCAGCTGGATCTCACCATTCACTCTCCAGCCCATCTGGATGACTTGAGTCCTTGGTTATGGCCACTCAGGGAGCCCTAGGTGATAAAAGGGAGAGGTCTGTTTCTGTGGTGATCTCATCTGGGTGGAGAGACTGGACACATCCAGGAAATGGACACAGAGACCCAGAGGCCATAACCCACCTTATCCTCTCCTGGGCCCTTAGAACTCCAAGCTGGAGGCTGCAGTGACCCAGGCTGAACAGCAGGGTGAGGTGGCCCTCAACGATGCCCGCTGCAAGCTGGCCGGGCTGGAGGAGGCCCTGCAGAAGGCCAAGCAGGACATGGCCTGCCTGCTCAAGGAGTACCAGGAGGTGATGAACTCCAAGCTGGGCCTGGACATCGAGATCGCCACCTACAGGCGCCTGCTGGAGGGCGAGGAGCAGAGGTGAGGATCATCTTGGTTGCCGCATGAACACCACTTGCATAGGTCTGCCCACTTCTGATTTTTCCTCATCCTAGTCTCAGTCCTAAGAACTGGTCCCAAGCTAGACTCTGAGGTCTTTGAAACCCATATCTCGAAGGACTAGAACATGATCAATAGCATACAGAGAGGAAATGAGGGCCAGTGCCACTGCAATGTCCAGAGTCCCAGAGAGCCCAGGGCCTTCCTAGATTTAGAACCGAGGTGCCCTACCTCCCAGTTCAGAACATCCTCAAATTATTCCATTCTCAGCTCTTGCAAGATCCACTCCCTGCCAGGTCTCTTGGCAGTCATCCTGCCCTAGGGTGGAGATGCTGGCCAAACTCTGATCCTGGCCTCATGTGACTCCCCAAAGGAAACTTCCTCTTCCTAAAGCTGAGCCCAGCCAGGTATGCCAGGTATTGTTGCTCTGGCTGTGCACTGCACAAAAGCAGCCAACTGAGGGGCAAGTGAGGCTGAAATTCAGTATATACCCTGTTTGCTAAATAGTGTGCCCTGGCATTGCTGCAACTGCCAGAACATCACTTTATAAAAGTTAACACAAGGGCATAAATATAGGCCAGAAATAGCCCATTTGACCCATCCTGGCTCCCAGGGGAAACTTGAGGATCTTATTCTAATCTGTTTTTTCTTTCCCTTTTTTACCTTTTCCCCATTCAGACTGTGTGAAGGCGTTGGAGCTGTGAATGTCTGTAAGTATTCTGAGCCATGAAAAGGAAAATTCTAGATTGGGCAATAAGAGTGTCCTGGCTATGAGTGTATAGAGATACCAGGAGGAGTGTTTCAAATAATTCCCTCAGTAAATGGGAGTAGGTTAGTCATATAGTAAGAGAGACTGAGATTAGCTAACAGGAAGAACCTCACAGCATGAATGAGATTGGAAAAAGATCACTGCAGGAAGGGACCTCAGATGTCACACAGTACAACCCTCACCTTGTATAGTGAGGACACTAAGGCCCAGAGCAAGGAAGGGACTTGCCCAAGGTCACAAAGGAGATCCAGGGCCAGAAGCCAGGGCTCCTGATTTGCAGGCTGTTTCCATCCACACCTTCAGAACACCAGCTGAACCTTTGTGCCCCTCCTGGGAGGGATGAACAGATAAGAGAGGCCAGACGAAGGTGGCCAGATGCGGTGCCCACTAGCAGGCCTCCTGACACCGCCCTCGTCCCCGCAGGTGTCAGCAGCTCCCGCGGCGGGGTCGTCTGCGGAGACCTCTGCGTGTCGGGCTCCCGGCCGGTGACTGGCAGCGTCTGCAGCGCCCCCTGCAGCGGGAACCTGGCGGTGAGCACCGGCCTGTGCGCGCCCTGCGGCCAGCTCAACACCACCTGCGGAGGGGGGTCCTGCAGCCTGGGGAGGTGCTAGGCGGCCCCTGGGGAGAGCCAGAGAGGCCCCTCCATCTGCCAGAAGTGCCACCGCCCCCACTGCTGCCTGAGAACAGCAGCGCCTCGGTAGCTGGCTCCTTCGTGTTCTGAGAATACATCACGCCCTCCTTCCCATCAGCCTCTTCTCTGCTCTGCTCCTCTAGTCTCACCTGAAGGGGATGCAGCCTGGGGAGGGACTCCTCCCCTTCCGCTGTCTTGGCCTCTGGCCTCGCCCAGGAAGAAGAGCGCTCCTTCCCATGTCCCCTAACTCTCTGGCCTCTTGTTCCCCCTCCATTTCTCCAATAAATTTTCCGAGGCACCCGCTTTCTGTGCTGTGATGTCTGGCTTTCTAGGAATGAGCCCCATGCACTGACTGGTGAGCACCCCAGCCCAGGGAGAAGGCTTGAGGACTGGAGTGCTTCTGGCCTGCCCTCAGCCTGTGCTTCTGCAGGGCCTGTCCCCGAACGCTGCCGGCCTCCCCCTG
Source organism: Tragelaphus eurycerus (assembly GCA_935064755.1). Classification (NCBI taxonomy): domain Eukaryota; kingdom Metazoa; phylum Chordata; class Mammalia; order Artiodactyla; family Bovidae; genus Tragelaphus; species Tragelaphus eurycerus. The sequence goes on along the minus strand of CAKXYN010000010.1, from coordinate 28,803,963 downwards.
GCCAAGCAGTGCTGACCTTCCTCCTCAGTGGCTCCTCTGGGTCTGGGGTAGCTGGGGACTTATTCCTCTGACTGGTTTTGAAGGGACCCAAAGGAGGGCACTGGAATCCACTGGAAGGCTATGTATGTGTGGGTTCGTGTGTGCGCGTGCACGTACTTGTGTGCACTTTTAGCCCCCTTCCCACCCACTGTGCTTTCTGGGCACACCTTCACCCTGCTGTCCCACCTCCACCACACAATGCACCACGGCAGTAACCGTCACAAATGCCAACAGCCACCTCAGGGGGCCACCCTGCGTCAGCCTGGACCCCACCCCACCTCATCCCCACTTCTGTCCATCAGACAAAGGGAGATGAGACCCTTGACACTGGCCCCTCCCCCATATGCACCCCCCCACCCACCCACCCGTAACAGCCTCCCAGCAAAGCCCTGTAGCTGGTAAGGGGATACTGTCTACTGACTCTCCCAACCACCCCACTCACTGCCCTCACCCCCACATACGTCAGAGCTTCAGTCCAGAGGCTAAGGTGGCTCCTCTGCCTGCTGTGTGGCCTGACCGTGCATGTCCTCTGTTCAGGAAGTGTCTGGAAGGTCTTAGGAGGAAGACCTTGAGGAGCCTCTCCCCATTCTGGAAAGCACCAGGCCTGTAGCAACCCTCTTCTGTGTCTCCCATTTCCCTCCCACTGGCCCTCTCCTTGTCTGCCTTTGCCTCACCTTATCCCAGAGCCCAGTGCTGGTCCTTCCTCAGGCCCTGATCTTTCTACCCAGCTCACCACACTATCTCTGGAGGACCCAGAACCTTCCCTCACTCCCTCCTGGCTCCTCACCCAAGCCCCTTTGCTCCCCATCACCCTCACTGCCTTCCCCTCTCTTGAACTCTGAGTCTCTGGCCTTTCACGTCCTTGCTCTTCCCTGGCTCACTTCCCTCACCCAGGCAATCCTCAAGCATGGAAATGCCTCAGAGCCCTGCCCTCACCACTCTGAGCACACTCCCTAGACAATTACCTCCACCCCTTGCCTTCTGTTATCACCGCAGTTAACATCCTCCAGGGTTCAAATCCTCCAGCTCCAGTCCCTATGGCTCTCCACTGCGCTGACCTCACTCCTCAGCTTCAGACACACTCGCCCCAGTTCCTCCAAGACCTCTCCACTTGGCTGTCCTAGAGACTCTTCCAACCCAACAGACCGTCCAGCTGAACCCACCATTCCTCATTCCCTCCACTGGGGTCTCCTCCTACCTCACCTGTCAAGATCATCATCACAGCTGCCCAAATCTGAGCCTCGATGATCTGTCCAGGCCTGAACTCTCCCCTTCAAAACCAGATAACCCCTAAGTGCTCTCCTTTCTATCTCCTAAGTATTCCTCTCATCCATCTTTTTCCTCTCTCTGCTGCTGCTACCATCCACGTTTCGGCCACCACCATCTTAGCTGGAGACCTGCTGGTCTCCCCTTCCAATCTACACTGAGCAGCAGCCAGAGACATCTTTCCAAAACACAGATCTGACAGTGGATGAAGTCAAGACTCTTGACCATGACATGCCAGTCCTGTGTATCTGGCTGTGACCCATCTCTCAGTGTCTCTCATCACTCCCCTGCTCTGACTTGGGAGCCCTGCTGCTGCTGCTAAGTGGCTTCAGTCGTGTCCGACTCTGTGCGACCCCATAGACAGAAGCTCACCAGGCTCCCCTGTCCCTGGGATTCTCCAGGCAAGAACACTGGAGTGGGTTGCCATTTCCTTCTCCAGTGCATGAAAGTGAAAAGTGAAAGTGAAGTCGCTCAGTCGTGTCCGACTCTTAGCGACCCCATGGACTGGAGCCCACCAGGCTCCTCCATCCATGGGATTTTCCAGGCAAGAGTACTGGGGTGGGGTGCTATTGCCTTCCCCGTGGGAGCCCTGAACACCTCTTAAATGAGAGCTGGCTTTTGCACAGCAAAGGAAACATAAACAAAATGAAAAGCCAACTCTCAGAATAGGAGAAAATATTTGCAGACAAAGTATTAACAAAGAATTAATCTCCCAAACATATAAGCAGCCCACGCAGTTCAATATGAAAAAAAAAAATAGACAACCCAATTAAAAAATGGGTGGAAGAACTACATAGACATTTCTCCAAAGAAGACATACAGATGGCCAACAAAAACACATGGAAAGATGCTCAACATTACTAATCATTAGAGAAACGCAAATCAAAATTGCAATGAAGTATCACCTCAAACCAGTCAGAATGGCCATCATTAAAAAATCTACAATGCTGGGCAGGAGGTGGAGAAAAGGGAACCCTCCTATACTATTGGTGGGAATGTAAGTTGATACAGACACTACAGAAAACAATATGGAGGCCCCTTAACAAAATTAAAAATAGAACTACCATATGACCTAGCAATCCCACTACTGGGCATATACCCAGAGAAAATAGTAACTCAAAATGACACACACACCTCAATATCCGTAGCAGCACTGTTTATAATAGCCAGAACATGCAGACAATCTAAATGCCCACCAACAGAGAGATAGATAAAGATACAGTACAAATATATCACAGAATATTACTCAGCCATAAAAAGGAACAAAATTGGGTCATTTCTAGAGGCACGGATGGGCCTTTCAGTTCAGTCTCTCAGGCATATCCGACTCTTTGCAACCCCATGGACTGCAGCACACCAGGCCTCCCTGTCCATCACGAACTCCCAGAGCTTGCTCAAACTCATGTCCATCTAGTCAGTAATGCCATCCAACTATCTTGTCCTCTGTCCTCCCCTTCTCCTCCTGCCTTCAATCTTCCCCAGCATCAGGGTCTTTTCCAATGAGTCAGTTCTTTGCATCAGGTGGCCAATGTATCGGAGCTTCAGCTTCAGCATCAGTCCTTCCAATGAATATTCAGGAGTGAATTCCTTTTGGATTGACTGGTTGGATCTCCTTGCAGTCCAAGGCACTCTCAAGAGTCTTATCCAACACCACAGTTCAAAAGCATCAATTCTTTGGTGCTCAGCCTTCTTTATGGCCCAGCTCTCACATCCATATATGACTACTGGAAAAACCATAGCTTTGTCTAGAGGGACCTTTGTTGGCAAAGTAATGTCTCTGCTTTTTAATATGCTGTCTAGGTTGGTCATAATTTTTCTTCCAAGGGGCAAGTGTCTTTTAATTTCATGGCTGCAGTCACCATCTGTGGTGATTTTAGAGATCAAGAAAATAAAATCTATCACTGTTTCCATTGTTTCCCCATCTACTTCCCATGAAATGATGGGACTGGATGCCATGATCTTCATTTTTTGAATGTTGAGTTTTAAGCCAACTTTTTCACTCTCCTCTTTCACTTTTATCAAGAGGCTCTTTAGTTCTTCTTCGCTTTCTGCCATAAGGGTTGTATCATCTGCATATCTGAGGTTATTGATATTTCTCCCCACAATCTTGATTCCAGCTTGGGCGTCATCCAGCCCAGCATTTCCCATAATGTACTCTGCATAGAAGTTAAATAAGCAGAGTGACAGTATACAACCTTGATGTACTACTTTCCCAATTTGGAACCAGTCCACTGTTCCATGTCCTGTTCTAGCTGTTGCTGCTTGACCTGTACATAGATTTCTCAGGAGGCAGGTAAGGTTGTCTGGTATTCCCATCTCTTTAAGAATTTTCCATAGTTCGTTGTGATTCACACAGTCAAAGGCTTTGGCATAGTCAATGAAGCAGAAGTAGATGTTTTTCTGAAATTCTTTTGCTTTTTCTATGATCCAATGGGTGTTGGCAATTTGATCTCTGGTTCCTCTGCCTTTTCTAAATCGAGCTAGAACATCTGGAAGTTCATAGTTCACATACTGTTGAAGCCTAGCTTGGAGGATTTTGAGCATTACTTCACAGGCGTGTGAGATCAATGCAACTGTGCAGTAGTTTGAACATTCTTTGGCATTGCCTTTCTTTGGGATTGGAATGAAAATTGACCTTTTCCAGACCTGTGGCCACTGCCGAGTTTTCCAAATTTGCTGGCATATTGAGTGTAGGACTTTAACAGCATCATCTTTTAGGATGGACCTAAAGACTGTCATACAGAGTGAAGTAAGTCAAAAGAGAAAAACAAATATTGTACATCAATGCATACATGTGGATCTAAAAAAAAGTGGTATAGATAATCTTATTTGCAAAGCAGAAATAGAGACACAGATGTAGACAACGAATGAATGGCTTCCAAGGGGTTGGATGGGAGGAACTGAGAGATTGGATTGACACACATACACTATTGACACCATGTATAAAATAGACAACTGATGGGAACATGCTGTATAGCACAGGGACCTCCACTTCATGCATTGTGATGTCCTAAATGGGAGGGAAATCTAAAAGGGATGACATATATGTATGCATTACGTGTGGCTGATTCATTTTCCTCTGCACTACAAGCTAATACAACATTGTGAAACTATACTGCCATAAAAATCAATATTAAAAACTTGAGGCCTGCCCAGAGGCTCTAGAAGGGCCTTTTGAGTTCTGACCTTTTGGGGAAGTGACTCTGGACTCTGCTCTGGGATTGTAACACCTCCTTCCCGAGGACTTAGCAAGGATTCTGTAATAACCTTGGGAGGTTGTCCAGGTGCCACCTGGGGGAGCCCAGGGACACCCCACGCCTCTGGAGGTGATGCACCTGCCTTCCAGCTACCAGCTCAAGGGACCAAGCAGGACTGACATTGTACACTGGACTTCTGTAAGAGCTTCATGTCCTGAGGCCCTGAGCCCTACCTCACACCTTACAAATTGTTTAAAGAATTATAGCAGATCTAACTACAAGGAACAGAAACCATTTAAAGTGAAAAGAGGCCTCTGGGCTCCTAACCTCCTACAGACAAGAAGCAGGCTAAGAACACATGGGCTGTTTATCATGGAAAAGAAAGGATGGTACAGAAGGTGAAGCCAAGATTCCAAAGGATAGAGACAAAGGCAGAGGAGAGCCAATTCCAGGGAGCAAAACTAGGCACTAATCAGATACACTACCAGTCTCTGCAACAGGAGGAATTAGCAATGGGTGCCTGACTGTACTTAGAACTGTTATGAATCAGGGACTTCTCAGTGTGTCAAATTTTTCCTCTTTCTAAACAGAAGTGCAGATTGTGGCTATCCTACCCCAGAGGCTCTACAAAGGGCCTTTTCAGTTCTGACCTTTTGGGGAAGTGACTCTGGACTCTGGGATTATAACACCTCCTTCCCAGGGACTTAGGATTCTGTAATAACTGAATGCAATGGTGAATGCATGACAAGTGTGGTGGACATAAATAATTGCCATCTAATTCACAAGACTTCAGCCTGAGGTAGATAATAATGGAGGAGCTACAACAAAAGAAGCATATCCCAAGAGTCTCATGTGTTAATGGATCTAATCCAACCAGTGAGATTCTGATTTCCAGCCGATGTAATAATGGGATGAAATTTGAGGGGAATCTTTGGCGGAGTTAGCATATGTTGTTTGTGGGAGGGACATGAATTGTTGTGACCAGAGGGCACACTGTGGAGTCTGGTGTCCACAAGAGGACTTGGCCATTCTGTTCTTCTCTTCACAATAAGCCAACACAAGGTGGAGTCTGCTTCCCCTCCCCTTGAACCTGAGCTGGCCCTGTGACTGCTCTGGCCAGTAGAATATGGTGGAAGTGAACTTCTGAGCTCAAGCCTAAAGAGGCCTGGCTGCTTCTGCTCCCAGCCTGCCTTAGAACCCAGTCACCTAGCAGCTATATGAGAAAGGCTCGTATGGAGGAGAACCAAGTCCCTGGACTCCAGTTGTCAATGCATTGTCTGTCAGCTCCAGATTCACCTGTCATGGCCTGCTCTGTGAACATTTAAAGAGGCCCTTTAAATACTTCCCTTTGTTTACTGGAACAAGATTGAGCTTTGTCAGTAGAGGGTGATGGAGTGATAGCGCAAGAGGAAGGGGCTTTCCTTCCTGGCTCCAGGTTCCTCCTGGCAGACTCCTGCAGCACCCACAGTTTCTCTAGAACTTCTCCTGTGTTGCCATGGCTTTACTGCTGCAGTGCAGAGTGGTCAGCAGTATACTGTGGCCAGCAGTTTCCAGTATCCCCCTTGGGTGGTTCTGAGGTGGAGACATGTCTTCACGAACAGGTCTCCCTAGTTTTCCCTGGATCTGACGTCCAGATCTTGGCATTGGGGTCTACTTCCTTGGGTGCACTCCCTTAGGTCTAGAGGTAGGGGCTGCTCCTTATAACTGCAGTCCCTGTATGCTTAGATTTCTTGCTTCTTACTAGCCAAACTCTCATGATTCAATCACCTATTACAGCTAATAATTCTTTATATTAAACTTCATCTGTTCAAATGATTGTCTCCTGACTGATATGTCCTGGCCAACAGCTCCAGCTGAACTCCTAACTAGTGTGTGTTCTTAGTCAATCAGTCGTGTCCGACTCTGTGTGACCCCATGGACTGTAGCCTGCCAAGCTCCTCTGTCCATGATATCCAGCACCAAATCCAGCCATGTGAAATGAGGCCATTTTGGACCTTCCAGACACCCTAACATCCCAAACAACATCACATAAAGTAGAAGAACTGCCCAGTAAGCCTATTGAATCATTAGAAAAAATAAAGCATTATGGTTCAAGCCTCTAAATTTTGGAGTGGTATGTCATATGCAGTAGATACCTGAAACCTCCCTACAACCCAATAGGTCTCATTATTCCATTTTACAGATGAATAAACTATAAAGCTCAGTGATAATCAGCATCTTGCCCACAATTACAGAACTAGGAAACAGCTGAACCAATATTCAAACATAGGCTTGTATTAACCAAACTCCTTTAAATACACAGTCTCACTTAGGGAGTCAGAAGAAGCCTTAGGAATAGTGTCCACCATCCCTCATTCTCTAGCCAAAGAAACTGAGGCTCAGAGGGCAGAAGCGACTTGCCCAAAGTCACCCAGTTAGGAAATGGCAGAGTCAGGACTCTGAATTAGAAGCCTGGTTCTCCTGACCCTCAACCTGAAGCTCTTCTTCTCCCTCACACTGTTGTCCCTCATGCCTTCCTTTCATTCCTCACCCATGTACTTTTCCCCTCCAGGAATGTCCTTGGCAGGTTGACAGAAGGATCACGCTGGTTGAGAAGCGATAGGGCACATCTGGCCATGTCTAGGGACAGCTTTGGTTGTCACAACTGGGGGAAGGTGGGCTACTACTGCCACGCAGTGGGTAGAGGCCAGTGGGCAAGTCAGTGATCCTCACTAAATTTTAGCTTCTTCATCTGTAAAGTGGAATCATGATACCTATTGGACTATAGGGAGGTTTCAGCTGTCTATTGCCCTTCTGGCTCCCTAAGTAAAATGATGTATGAAAGAGTTGGTTAAACCTATGTTTGAATGTTGATTCAGTTATTTACTAGTTCAGTAACTGTGAGCAAATCACTGATCCTACAATGCACAGGATACTTGCCCCCCAATAAGGAAGTCTCTAGCCCAAAATGTCAGTAGTGTTGAAGTCAAGAATCCTTGGTCTAGAGAAACCCATGACCACACAAGGCAGGGAGGGATTCCCCATCTCCATGGGTCTTCTCTAGTTTTCTCAAGGCTCCGGTGGCTCAAGGCCAGATGGGCAGCTTCTAGCACATCATTTTCACCTAACAAAAAATAACTGAGTGCGTGAGAGGTCCTGAGGACATCTCTGGCAGGGAGCAGCTATCGCAGGAGGGCCCTGGCATTTATGAGACTCTGAGGCACCAAGTCTGATTAGCCACAATTAGTTTATTGGAAACAAAGAGTGAAACAAAGACAAAAGAGCTTGCAGGCAGTTGATTCACTGGCTTTGTAGAAGCCTCCTCGGGCATCCTTGAAAGGTGATGGTCTCCCCTCCCACGAGGCACGGCCCTCAAAGAGTTACAGGAAAACCATCATCGGTGCTCCCCCATGTCCATGCCACAGGTACCAGCACACTCGCAGATTCCCCAGGATGTGCAGATCTGGAGATTCCGGGGCCTGTCCCCCGTTCCTCCAAGATTAGGTGAAGGGGATCAGGCAGGACCAATGAATCCAGCAAAACGCAGAAGGCAGAAGAAGGCATGAATCCTCAAGACAGCAAAACGACTACTAGGAAGGGCTACAGAAAGAGGTCAGGGTGCGCCCCAGCCTCCCCGGGGCTCAGGTGCCTGGCGAATGGCACGCAAAGGAAGCAGAGAGGGAGCAGGGAAGGCAGACTAGCGGGCGGCCCGGGGCCGGGGGGCGGGGGTGCAACGGAAGGGGCGTTCCGGTGGCGCGACGTCCTGGCTGGGCCGGAAGGCGTCCTTAGCACTTCTTACAGCCCAGGATGCTGCCGCCCACCCTAGAGCAGGGGCCGCAGGCGTCAGAGGTGCCCACCACCACGTTGCCGCTGCAGGGGGCGCTGCAGACGCTGGTGGTGACAGCAGGGGCAGCACCGGAGGCGCAGAGATCGCCACAGACGACGCCACCGCGGGAGCTGCTGACGCCTGAACGGGGCGGGGAGAACAGGCAGAGACGCGGTCAGACACTGCCCCAGCCAGGCGGCGTGGGGCGGCGGAAGTGCCCCTCCCTAAAGGCATTGTGACCACCCGGCTGGAGAGTGGGGAGGGGCGGGCTACTTACAGACATTCACAGCCCCGACGCCCTCGCACAGCCTGCGGGGAAAGAAAAGAGAAAGGTCAGTGCCCTGAAAAGACGCTGGTCCACACAGCCAAGGCGAAGGGTGAGGTCCCCCGCCCTCATTCTAAGCACTTGTCCCGGAAAAGCGCCATTAAGCGCTAGCCCCGGGTCAATGTATGGGTTCTCTAGCCCTTATTAGCTGAGCAACCTCGGATTTAGGGGCTTCCCAGGTGGTGCTAGTAGTAAATTACCTGCCTGCCTATGCAAGAGACATAAGAGATGCGGGTTCGATCCCTGAGTCGGGAAGATGCCCTGAAAGAGGGCATGGCCACCCACTCGAGTATTCTTGCCTGGAGAATCCCATGGACAGAGAAGCCTGGCAGGCTACAGTCCATTGGGTTGGAAAGAGTCGGACAGGACTGAAGCAACTTAGCACACACACAGCCAGCCTCCTGGGGGAAATCTACTCCCTGAACTTTGCGAGGATGAACTCAAACTGCCTGTAAGTGCATGATTTCTGCCCTCAGGAATGGTAGTGCTTCAGGAATGGTAGCTCCTCCCACCCTAGTACTTTTGCCTGTAAAGTCCCATGGACAGAGGAGCCTGGTGGGCTCCAGTCCATGGGGTCGCTAGGGGTCGGACGCGACTGAGCGACTTCACTTTCACTTTTCACTTTCATACATTGGAGAAGGAAATGGCAACCCACTCCAGTGTTCTTGCCTGGAGAATCCCAGGGACGAGGGAGCCTGGTGAGCTTCCGTCTATGGGGTTGCACAGAGTCGGACACGACTGAAGCGACTTAGCAGCAGCAGCAGCTATTTCTTTACGTTCTGATTGACTTGTAAATGTATCTGAGGAGCAGCAGATTTAAATTCCTGAATCTGGTCTGACTGGTATCACTAAAGAATGGGCTTCCAGAGGACAGAATTTTTTTGTCTATCCTTTTTCCCACTGCAGAATCCACAGTGCCCCCATATAATGCCTGGCTCAATAAATAACTTACATGAATGAATGGATGTTAGAACACATCGAGAGCAGACTCAGAGATTAGCTACATCTAGTCCCTCACTTAACACATGGGTAAACTGAGGCCCAGAAAGAGGAAATAACCAGTGCCACTCTGGCCACCTAACTCCATCCAGCCTGGGTTTCCTTCCTATGTGATGCTGTCTCCTTAAGGAAAACACAGAGTCCCTCTGAGACACCAAAGCAAAGGGTTGTCTTAATCAGCTTCAGAAACGAGGAGAGTCTGCAGCTCACAATCTACCTTCCCAGGCTCACTTTTCCTGGGGAATCCACAGCAAAGCTTCTGAGTTCATTCCAAGAATGTTTGGGGCAGAGGGATGGACCTTTCTGTTTCCAGGGGAAGAACCAAAGGGTGCGGCCTGTGTCTGCTGTCCTCACAGAAGCGGTTCAGCCGCCCTCCACCTGAACATAGACGGCTAATGACCAGTGGGTCTCCCTTTGCCCTCAAAAGAAGCGACAAGTAAAAATGCCCAGAAAAGGCTACAGCTGCTTCAAGGGACCAGTCCCTGTTATCTGTCTACCCTTAATTTCACTTGCTGCAATGAACAAACACTTAAGCAAAGGCACTATATAGTTAGAATATATAAGTGTGTGTTGATAAAATCCTCTGTTGAAGCTGTCATTTGGGAGGATATCTGAACTCCCAGGGCTGGAGCCAAGGCCAAGCTTGAGAATAGAGTTAGAACCCTGAGGGGCATGTGCAGAGAGGGCCAGGAGAGAAGAATCACTATTGAGGGAAGGCGACCTAGCGCAGACAGGGCTACTCAGGAACAGCAATTACTATGACCTTGACTCTGGGCTGTGAGAAACAGATTTGCAAAGACACCAATCCCAGATCAGCACCTAAGTGGGCATGAGAAACTGAAATGGGGCTAAAAACATACCTAAAGAAATTACTCAAATTACCTGTCCAGTTGCAGGATGGGGAGCTTTGTCAAGTAGGAAAGTCAGGTACACCACATGATGAGAACCCAGGCAGGGCTGGGAGAGAAATTTGGCTACAGTACCCACCTCTGCTCCTCGCCCTCCAGCAGGCGCCTGTAGGTGGCGATCTCGATGTCCAGGCCCAGCTTGGAGTTCATCACCTCCTGGTACTCCTTGAGCAGGCAGGCCATGTCCTGCTTGGCCTTCTGCAGGGCCTCCTCCAACCCAGCCAGCTTGCAGCGGGCATCGTTAAGGGCCACCTCGCCCTGCTGCTCAGCCTGGGTCACTGCAGCCTCCAGCTTGGAGTTCTAAGGGCCCAGGAGAGAACAAGATGGGTTATGGTCTCTCCACACAGCAGGAATCTCTCCCCTTCATCACCTGGATCACCTAGAGTGACCACAGCCTTGGTCTCAAGTCACGCAAATGGACTGGAGCATGAATGGTGAGATCCAGCTAGGCACACACACTGCCTGTGGGACCCTGGGTGGGCCTCAAACAGCTCCTACCTGGCACTTAGCATTCTCAACCTCAGCCGTCAGCCTCTGGATCATGCGGTTCAGCTCGTTGATCTCCTCCTTGGTGCGACGCAGGGTCTCCCCATGTCGGATCACCGTAGCCTTGATCTCCTCACACTGGTGGGAAGCAGAGAGGCTTCTGAAGCTCAAGACAGGACATTCCACCCATTCAAGGCACCACAGATGTCCTGTGCATAGCCTGTGAAACCATATATAGCAGCCCTGTCCTTCCACTATAACCTGAGAGCTGTCTTCACTTCTGTCACCATCTCTAGAAATCCAGATTGCCAGACAAAAGAAGCCTTGTTAATGCATACCTCACATCCCTGCCATCATGTCTAAAAGGCAGATGTCCTGGACCACTCACCTTGCTGCGGTACCAGCTCTCAGCCTCGGCCCGGCTGCGGCTGGCAATGTCATCATAGTGAGCCTTGATCTCAGCCACAATGTTGTCCATGTTCAGGTCCCGGCTGTTGTCCATCTTGACAATGACCGAGGTGTCTGAGATGTGGGCTTGGAGAACTCGGATCTCCTGCAAATGGTGGGGCGGAAGGATGGAAGGGTCTTGTTTACACCATCGCTTCCCCCACCACAGTGTGTACCCATCTTCTCAGCCCTTCCGGGTCTCCAGTCCTGGCCCCCTCTGACAGCCTCATGGACTGTAGCTCCTGCCCAAACCTCTGTCCAACTCTGATCACAGAGCAATCCCCTCTCTTCCGGGCCAGCTGCTGCTTTCTGCCTGGACCACAATCACTCACCTCCTCATACAGTCTCCGAAGGAAGTCAATCTCCTGAATCAGGGCCTCCACATTGGCCTCAAGGTCTGATTTGCGGAGGTAGGCACAGTCCACATCCTGGGAAGATGGGGAGTCTTTGAGCAAAGAGGACCCCTGGTGATCACCCAAATTCCTCTCTCTCCTCACAGTACATGGAGGTGAGGGGGAAAGGATTCCCTGTGTTCCTCTTCCTGTCTTATCTCCATGCTGCCCTTTCCTGGAGGCATCTCACATCCTTCTCCTCTTTTAAGAGCAAATGCCTTGTGCCTTGGAGGTGGACCACTAGCCTTTCACTCCACCTACCTGAGATCTCTTACCTCCCATTACCCTAAGCTTTCCAGACTGGCTCCCTCGCTCAACCACCTTGACCCTTCCCTGTTTCCCTATAGTCCTCCAAAACGCCACCTGGCCACTGTTGGCTCTGCTCCATCCTCCCCCTAGACCCTGGGACTGTGCTCCTCCTCTTAACCAGACTCCTGAGACACTAGACAGGACACCATCCCTCAAGAGAGAGACTGAAGCTTACAATGCCTCCATGGGACCCCAGCCACAGACTATCAACTCTGAAGCAGCACAGAACATCCAGAGATCAATTCAGTCATACCCCTGCATCAGGTCAGGGTGCTAGTGAATTTTACAAGGTTACTGCCCTTGTCAAAGCCTTGAATGTGCCTTTGATGACTTGGTCTATGGGAATTTCCCATCCTGACTCGGCAAGGTCACTGCACCCCACAGGGAGGTTGAGAACATAGATCTCCCCAACAAGAGTCTGTCATTCTGATATTCCCTCATGTCTGTACTTCGCAATCCTGTGTTATTCACCTTCTTCAGAGCCACAAACTCATTCTCAGCTGTTGCTCTCAGAGCGACTTCCTCCTCATACCTGCGGAAGGAGGACAGAGGGAGGTCACCACCTTACAGGAGTGAAGGAGACAACACTAAGGACCTCCCCACACAGCCAGATCCCTGGAAGCTCTGCTGGGTCCTCCCTGGTTGGACTTGGGGTGTGTCTGTGATACTCTCTCCACTTGGAGTTGAGGGATCCAGGGGGTGACTCTTCTGGAACCTCACAGCCCTGCTGCCCAAACTGCTCAGAGGTCACCTCTGGAGGAAAATAAGGACTCAGCACCAGCCAGGAGTGGACAGCAGCCCCTCTGGGGCACTGCAGCCCCAGCCTCTCCCCACCTGGGTGTCCAACCTAGCTCAGCTGGGGGAGGACCTATGACTCTCAAAGGCCATCAGCACTAGAGCAACCTAGACAGTGGGACACCCAGAGACCCAGGACCTGGCAGCCCTGAGAGACACTGAGATTCATATCACATCCAGGTGCTACAGGTGGGCGCCTAAGGGGCCAGGCCTGGGAGAATGCAGAAGCCTCCTGCCCACAGAGCACAGGGCACTGTTGCTGGGTGATCAGGCTTCCAGAAGAGAAGCTTGAAGGAGGAGAGAGAGACCTCCTAGGGAATCACGGCCCTACTCATAGGCATCTGAGCAACGACTGCCTGATGGGAAAATCCTGCTGCATACCACCAACTTGCCCTGCATGGTCACATCCCCTTCTTTGAAATGCTTCAGTCTCATCCAATGGGTTGAATCCATGTCCATTTCCTGTGCCCAGCATCACCCCCAGCCACACTCACTTCTTCTTGTAGCCCTCCAGCACCTCCTGCAGGCTGTTGAGCTCTGAGGACAGCCTCCCGCTGTCAGCCTCTACGCACTCAGCCTCCCGCCTCAGCGTCTCGATGTAGCCATTGAACAGGGGCTCGAGGTTGCTCTCACAGCACTGGCGGTTCTGGTAGAACTGTAGCTTGGTCTCCAGCAGCTTGTTCTGCTGCTCCAGGAAACGTACCTGCCATGTGGGGAGGGAGGAGGGGTCAGATGGCTCCTACTGCCCCAAAGCCTATTTGAGGGATGGAGGGGATTGGGGAGTGTGCTGATTGCTTTACAGTAAACTCCTAAACCAGGAGTTCAGCATAAATTAGACAGATGGGGCAGTGGGAGACAAGGCAATTTCTGGATTTCAAGATAGTGATCATGTTTGGATTTTCTATATTAGGGTGAGAGCAAGGTGTTTGGAAAGATCATTCACTTCTCAGGTGAACTGAGTTATCCTGACCTGCTGAGTCTAGATGGCATGTGATCAGGAGCTAAGTAGAGCTCTTTTTGCATTTGATTGCCCCATCAGTGCCAAGTCGGGACTTAGGCATGGGAGAGAGGGGAGGAGTTTCAAAACAGGTGTGATCAAGGACAGATACTTGAAGGCTTAACTGTGGTCCTGTTCCTATATCTTGTGTGCATTTCTTAAGTCTTGTTTGCAGGTATGCTTTCTTCTCTGACATGTGGTTCCAAGCCTTGTCCTTGTCTGTGGGGACCCTGCTTGTCTGGACAGAGGTTGTATATAATAACAGTGCTCTATTCAGGGGCCCCTGCCCTAGACTCATCTCTCTGGTCTGTCTGTGCCCTGGAAGTGTGTCCATCTCCTCCATCAGCCTGGGGGCTCACCTGGCCCACATCTCTCCTGCCCCCCTGACTAACCCTTGGGTGCCCACCCAGGAAGGGAAGATTCAGGAAGGGTGTGATCAAGGACACCCACCTTGTCAATGAAGGCAGCAAACCTGTTGTTGAGACACTTGATCTGCTCCTTCTCCTCTTGCTTCACGCACTGCGCATTGGGGTCGATCTCCAGGTTGAGGGGCGTGAGGAGGCTCTCATTGACTGACACGGTGGTGATGCAGGGAGGGCTGAGGCCGCCCACACCGCCAGAGCGGTACCCGAAGCTGCGGCCGCAGTAGCCGGCACGGAAGCTCCCGCAGACGCTGCGGCTGCCGAAGCCCCCGGTAAGGCCGCGGTAGCAGGAGATGCCGCGGTAGGGGGCAGCCGTGATGCAGCAGCGGCCGGGCCGGGGTCCACAGGCGGAGACGCAGCTGAATGCTGGGAGAGCACGGTAAGATCCACAAGTCATGGTGCTTCTCTGGGGCACGGGAGGCTCTCAGGAGGCAGATGGCCTAATGGAGGGCTAGTGGACGAGGTGTTCACTTCTTGAACATCGTTGGGCCTTTTATATATGTGAGGAGCCTGATGTATCCACGTGTTAGGAGCAATTAGACATGTTTATGGGCTTGGGTTGTTTAGCTACTGTTGCTCCTTTCTTAATGTGCTTAATTGGGTGCCAGATGAAGCCAGATGTTTATGGCCTTTTACCCTAAACTGCACAAATTTTGTCCTCAAAGGGCCAGCTCACCTCTCCTCACCCCACCCCAACCTCCTCATACACAGTTGGCGAAAGGTTTTTGAGGATAGGGGAGCGGTGACTCACGTTGGAAAGGACGGCGGAGGAAGGCGGGGCTGCTGCTTCATCCGTACCACCCATTTGATGTGCTCAGGCCGCTGTCCGTGGTGCTGGTCACATCGGCACTGCAACACTGGGAGAGCGTAAGATCAATAGACAGAGAACTTGAGACCGCTCCGTGATTTCCCTCACAGGGATGGCTGTTTTTACAGCACCAAAGCCTCACACACCTGCTCCCAGATTCCTCACCTGCACTCATCAGCCAACTCTTTGTATCTCGTCTCTCTTTCTGTTTCTGTCTCTCTTTCTCTCACACGCACACACACACAAACATACTGCGAACTCACACGCTGGACTTCCCATCAACAATCTCACAGATACGTGCTCATACACACATACATCTACCGCCACTTGCACCTGACAAGTCCCCTTCTTAGACCTTATTTGTTAGCCTGCGCTGAGAGGAGGCACTCCCTCCCACATGCCCAGCCATTTCCAACAAGGCCCCAAGCAAAGATAGCCTGTCTAGATTTCACCTCCAAGCTCCATGATTTCTCCAGGGCCCAGAAGGACTGGGGTAGACACAGCTATTATAAGTCTTTATAGCTTTTGGCTCAGAATACAAGAGAATCTTTCTAGACAGAGCCATATAGGGGGAGCATCCAGCCCCCTGCCATCACCCTCCTGATCCTATATTGCTTTTCATGTTCTAACAACCCTGCAACATCCTTCCGTTTACAGCAATTTGTCAGTAGCATTGGAAGATGCTAATCCATATTGTCAGAACAAATCCATATTGGTGTGTGCCATCCATCCAACATAGATTGGTCCTTGAACCCTAAAAGGCTAGGTAGGAACCAGGGCTCTTCCATGACTAGCTCTATGTGATCTAGAGGGGCAAGATAGTTCACTCCTCTTGGAAATGGACTAAGCATCTTCTTCCCAGGGCTGCCTTGGAGAATTACAGAGATGTGCATGTACTCAATAAACTCCAGAGCACTGTGCAGATGTGCTTTGTTGTAATCATTAAGAAGCAAGAGGCTCTGGGACTGCATTTTCTCAAAGTTCACATCATGACCCACAAATAGAAGCAACCAGAGTTTTAATGAAACAGGTTAGGACAAAATCAAGTAGAGTAGAATATAGTAGAAAACATCAGAGTGTAGCATACATAATAAAAACACTTCAGGATCTTTTATTTCAGTAGTATGTGATATGTACGTATGTGTGCGCTTAATCACTATGAAAAATTATTTCTTACTATAATTGGAACTAAAAAGTTTAAATACATGGCTTATCAGTTAAGAACACAGACCCAGAGTCCAAACTGCCTAGTTTCAAAGTCCACCTCTGCCAGTTTCTAGCTATGTAACTTCAGGCAATTTCTTAACCTCTCCCCATCTCATTTCATGATTTGTAAAATAAGGGTAATGCTACCTACCTCATATAGTTTTTATAAGGATTAAAAGAATTAATCCATGTCAAGCAGTTACAATAAAACCTGACACACTCCTAAGAATGTACTCATATTAGTGGTAGGTGTAGCTACTGCTGCAGTTATAATGTCAGGTTTGATGGAGAGGTAGAGATGTGTTATTGTTGTTGCTACTGCTGCTGCTGTGGATATATCAGCAGGTTTCATGAAATATACCTACCTACATTACTAAACCACATATGTAATATACCCACTAATGATGCCTTTGTTAAAGGGATAATGAAGTGAAATGAAGTGAAAGTCGCTCAGTCATGTCCTACTCTTTGTGACCCCATGGCCTATACAGTCCATGGACTTCTTCAGGCCAGAATACTGGAGTAGGTAGCCTTTCCCTTCTCCAGGAGATCTTCCCACCCCAGGGATCAAACCCAGGTCTCCCACATTGCAGGCAGAATAGATTAAATTTTAAAATACATGGATAATTTTTAACACAACAGCTGGCACATAGCAAGTGTTCAGTAATTGTTATCAACTCTTATTCTACCATGGAGTTAGTCTTAGGGGCAAGTAGAACTGGAGGCCTTTCCTTTATCCTGAAAAAGAACCCAAAATCAAAGGTCCATCCTCAAGCCCAGCTACCTGAGGGAAGGCCCAATGAGAATCTCTCTTCTTAGGCAAAGGGAAAGTGTCACCAATCCTCAGGTAACTACACTACTGGGTGAAAAGAAAAGCTTGTACAGTCCGAAAAGTATGTTATCTGTTATAATTGATAAATTTGTGTTCCTTATTTGGCCTTAACAGACCATCAGAAATCTTTAGCCACAAATTAATGACATGCTCATTCACCTTGCCTAATGGTGAATTTTTATTTATTTATGTATTTTTGCCTAATTCTAAAATCTCCTGACTGATCAGTATCCCAGGGATATCATGGGGTTGAGGTTGACAATCCATCCAAGTATAATGGAACTCCAAAGAGAGCAGGAATTCCACTGTGGCTGGACAGATGGAAGTTGGATTTGAAGAAAAACTTGCCAGAAAGAGAGAAAATAGTCATGCCTTCCTAAGGAGCTTGCATTATGTATCCCATTTAGGGGAGCTTTGTGTAAAAGAGAAACATTCTTCATTCTGGAGTGGCCATCATGTTTGTGGAGACAGGGTGAACCAAAAGACCTTTATATCTGGAGATCTGAGCCTCTTCAGATCTTGTTTCAGGGGATGCCTGGAGAGAAGGGGTAAATCAGGTAATTTTAACATTGAGAAGCTCTTTTTCAAGACTCCCTCTAGTCCATCCTGCTCCTGTGAAGGATGTTGCAAAGCAGATGCCCCAAGATGGATGGTGGGTTAGATAAGGTAACATCTTGTTGCTAGATTCAAGAATTCTGTGATTGATGTATCCCTGCAATATGCTGAACCCTATCTTAAGTTTTAATTTCATGGCTGCAGTCACCATCTGCAGTTATGACCAACCTAGATAGCATATTCAAAAGCAGAGACATCACTTTGCCAACAAAGGTTCACCTAGTCAAGGCTATGGTCTTTCCTGTGGTCATGTATGGATGTGAGAGCTGGACTGTGAAGAAGGCTGAGCGCCGAAGAATTGATGCTTTTGACCTGTGGTGTTGGAGAAGACTCTTGAGAGTCCCTTGGACTGCAAGGAGATCCAACCAGTCCATTCTGAAGGAGATCAGCCCTGGGATTTCTTTGGAAGGAATGATGCTAAAGCTGAAACTCCAGTATTTTGGCCACCTCATGCGAAGAGCTGACTCACTGGAGAAGACTCTGATGCTGGGAGGGATTGGGGGCAGGAGGAGAAGGGGACAACAGAGGATGAGATGGCTGGATGGCATCACTGACTCGATGGATGTGAGTCTGAGTGACCTCCGGGAGTTGGTGATGGACAGGGAGGCCTGGCGTGCTGCTGTTCATGGGGTCGCAAAGAGTCGGACACGACTGAGCAACTGAGCTGATCTGATCTGATCTTAAGTTTGGAAGGAGAGAGGAAAGCACTAAGAGGAGAAAGGAAATATGGATTCTGGAACTCCTGATCTGACAGGGAAGACAGACCCAGAAGTTCAGAAGTTCATGAGAAAGGGCAGAAGTCTGAAGAGAGTTTGTTTATAGCTATACCATCAGATCCTCAGAACCTCAATGCCTGTTGACAGTGCCCATTCTGGGACAGTGTGAAATACAGTTAGACTGATGAAAAAGATATGAATGGATCCCTAGAAAGGGTGAGGACAGGTTTCATAAAACAGCAGGAGGGACAGTGTTGGTACAAAGATGTGCATGGAGGTATTTCAGAGAGTAGACAGTGGGGGCAATCTGAGGGCCCTTGCAGAAGTGGAAGAGATCATGAGATGCTGTGACAGTGGAGAGCCAGTGGAGACAGTGACTTCCGAAGCAGGGCCCATGTCATTCTGCTGCATGGCTGCAGACTGGGAAGCAGCCTGTGAACTCCATATCTGGAAGATACCAAAGCTCTAGGCTTGCAGGTATCCAAGAGGTGTGCCAGAGCTCTGCCCCTCAGCCAAGACAGCCTGGGACAGTGACCAATTGTCCATGAGAACTCACCAGGGGAGGGAGGGCCATAGGCAGTCCTGGAGAATCTGGCAGAGGAGGAAGCCTGACTCAGGAGCTCCACCCTTGGTGAGGTCCATTCCCATCAAGGAGGCTGAGCCCCTGCACCTCCCCCAGCCCATGACCCTGCCCCATAAGGGCTCATTTCTTTAGAGCTGGAGCCTACCCTTTGCCCCTTCCCCCATGAACCTCCTTTGCTCTTCCATCGTGGAGTGTCCCCCTACTATTCTCCCATGGGTCTTGCCCTTCTTTTTCCTCCATTGTCCTCCACTTCCTTCCTCTCCCATCTGTCTCCCCCGGTCTCCCTTCCATGCCATTCTCCTCACCCCAGTCAGTCTCCATCCTTCTTCCAAGTGGCCCTGGAGAGTAGTAATCTAAAAGCAAGCATCTTTATTCTTCCTTTCCTCTAGAAAACTGCCTTCCATCCAGTTCTCTTTCCTCAACCCTACCCCATCTCTACTGAAGGCCCATGGCCTTCAGAATTCTTGCCTTGTTGTCTGCCTTTCCCTTCCACTCCCATTATCACTCAGGTTGAGGAGTTTGCTTTGGTAAAGGACACATCCACTCACTTCCTCTTTCCTTCAGGCCCCAGCCAAGAACCTCTCCCCACCCCACCCCCACTCTTAGGAATGGCCGCCATCCGGTCTGCTTCATCTGGTCCCCACCCCATCTTACCAAAAAAAACTTTGCATAATTAACCATCAAGCTTTGATGGCTCCATTACTCAGCACTTAATGTGCATCTGGGATTTATTTCATTCACGCAACAAATATTTACTGAGCACCTACTGTGTGCCAAGTCCTTGGAATATAGCCATGAACCAAATGTTTGTACCCATTGGTATGCTGCAGGGTTTGCACTTTTGTTCTTCATCTGGGTATATGTACAGCTTTTCCCTTGGAATTGGAAGCTCACAACAAATAAGAGTGAGCTCTCCCCATCCTCTGGTCCTGCACCGTGAGAGCATGCTGAAGGACCCAGAAGAGGTACTAGAGGGAGAGGAATAGTGAGCATGTGTGAATGTGCCATGTACCATGTGATGCCTTAGTGATGGGAGACAGTGGATGGACAGGACTACGATCAAGCTTTTCCATCATTGCCATCAAATACACCAGGCTATGAGTGCCAGCTCTGCCTCTAACTACAACCCAAGCAAATCTCTTGACCCTCCAGTCCTCAGTGTCCTCATCTATAAAACCAGAATAATAACACCAGCATCAAAGGGTAACTTGGAAAAATTAAATGCATTAATGCAAGTTGGGCAGTCAGTGTAGTATCTACTATGAAATAAGATGAACATCAACAGATGTTGTTCTAAGTTTGGAAGACTGTTCATAAAATAGGTTTCTACACTAAGCATATGCTACCTGAATAATTTTTTAAAATAACCACATACCCTAGAAAAACTCTTGTACAGATATACCAGAAGATATGGGAAATAATGTTCATGGCAGATCTGTTCATAATACAGTCTGGGAACAGCCACAAGGCCTTGGAGGTGGAAAGATGAATAAACTGTGACATATTCCTACAGAGAGTACAATCCACAGTGAACATGAACACAAGACACCTACAAGAAACAACTTTGAACAAAGGAATACACACAATATGATTCCATTTATATGAAGTTCAAAAACTGGAATATATGGTTTAGAGATGCATTTCTTGGTCCTTAAACTAAAGAAAGCGAAGGAATCATTCAACACAAAATCCCAGAGAAGCATCCTGCTTCAGGAAGGAAGGGGGTGCAGTGACAATGAGGTTCAGAGGAAGTTCCTAAGTTATACATATGTTCTATTTCTTCCCACAGGTGGTAGGCATACCACCTATACATTCTTTTGTAGGGGTGGTATATTTCACAATAAAAGCAATGTTAACTTTCTTGATGGCTCAGTGGGTGAAGAATCAGTCTGCAATGCAGGAGATGCAGGAGATATGGGTTCAATCCCTGGGTCAGGGAGATCCCCTGAAGAAGGGAATGGCAACCCACTCCATTATTCTTGCTTGAAAAAATTCCATGGACAGAGGAGCCTGGCGGACTACAGTCCAAAAGGTCACAGAGAGTTGGACACAACTGAGAACAGTTGACAGAGCTTAACTTCCATAAAGCTCCCATTGCCAGAGCCAAGACCACACAGTAGTCATTCTGCCAACCCTTCCCCCTCCCCTCTCCCCTCACCAAGAGCTTTTTTCACTCCAAGAAAACCTACAGATACAGTGCCTTTTTAGGTCTTCAAAATTAGCAGCCATTAGTAATACCTGAGTTAAATGAAATGGTGTCATATTTGAATTTTTTTATATCCTGGTTTAAATTGCTTCTTTCAAATTGCTTAGCAAAGATCAGCCATTAGTAATTAGCTTATGTTTATGCATGTCATTTTTATAGGGAGTTACACTAGTAGAAAAGGCAAAGTGTGTGTGAGCTGCATTCTGACTCACAGGGCTTCTCCTTGGGATACCCAGCCAGCTGGCTGGCTGGAAGCACCACAACTTCATTGTGGGCAGTGCCCAGAGTGGTGGATGAGGGCATAAAGGGCCTCAGAAGAGCCGGCCCAGGTCCCCAAACACATAAAGTGACATCAGGAGCCACACCCTCCTCTGGGATGGCCAGATTGCTGACATGGTCCATGACCCCATGTCCATACTATTGCAAGTCCCCCTTCCTGAATGTTCTACATGGACATACTATTCTCTTCTCCTCCTTCCTCCTCTTTCCCTACCAACCCCCTCACCTCTTGCCCTAAGCTGCTTTGCCTGCCCTTTGCCCCTACAGCACACCAGCTACCAGCTACAGTGTTGGGCTGCCAGCAACAGTGTTTCTCTTCTCTTTTCTTCCCATCCATTTAAAACAAACCCCTGTACTTTTATGGGATCATTTTTCTAGTCTTGCTCTATTGGAATGGGGTGTTTCATGTATGTAGAACACAGTATAATCTTATCAAGGTACTTACAATATACCAGATGCAAGCAAATAGCTAAAACTGCTCTTCTCCATCCCTTTCCTTCAATTCTCAGCCACAGGGTCCTGCAGATCCCCTCTCCTCAGCCTCTAATTGCCTTGTGTCACACACATGCCCCTTGGCCCTCCTGGTTCCAACCATTCCAACACCCCCTGCCTCTGCCCATTTTTCTTAGACTGACTCTCCTCAATACAATATCCACAGGTTGCTGCTGCTGTTTAATTGCTAAGTCATTTTCAATTCTTTTGTGATGCCATGAACTGTAACTTGCCAGGGCTGCTCTGTCCATCAGATTTTGCAGACAAGAAAACTGGAGTAAGTTGCCATTTCCTTCTTCAGCGGATCTTCCTGACTCAGGAATCGAACCCAAGTCTCCTGCCTTGGCAGGAGGATTCTTTACCACTGAGCCACAAGAGGAGCCCTATACCCACAGAAACCCTCTCCCAATAAGTTTCTCCACCCTCTTGAAAGTCTCCAAGGACTAGGAAATCCGAGGGTTGTCATAACCTATAGGTGAGAAGGCTTGGCATCTCCTCAGTTCCACTTTTTAATAGCTGGGAGATTTGGGGCAAGTTATTTAACCTCCCCAAGCCTCAGTTTCCTCATCTGTAAAATAGGGATAATGATATCTACTTCATATGGTGGATGTGAGAATTAGAGATCATTTATGGCATATAGTGTTGGTAACAGAGTAGATGGCCAGTAAAAAGAAAATAGAACCTATATTGCCCTACAGAGATCTTTCTAATTGTAAAGGGGAAAATATACTCAAGTGATCTGATTTAGCATCACCAGTAATAGGACAACTTGATTGCGCTTTCTGGGGTGATACAGTAAGAGTTATAAAGCATTGTTTATGATCTATGCTGCCCAAAAATGTTTTAGTCAAACCCAATCAAGCCTCCAGATCAGCACTATCTGAAAGACACTGGTGTGATGATGAAAATGTTCTGTTTCTGTGCTGTCAATAATGTACCTACTAGTCATGTGTGGCATGTGACTGAAAAACTAGATTTTTTATTTATTTAATTTTAACTAATTTAAATTTAAATAGCCACATGTGTCTATTGGCTACCATGTTGAACAGCCCAGCTCAAGAGTTAATTTTCGGTGTATAGAAAATACAAAAGAGAGAGCCATAAGTTGAATCATGAAAACCAATTTTAAAAAATCATAGGACAGTTAGGAAATTTTAATATGAATGGATAGGAAATGATTTTTTTGGAATTATCATTCTTCTTATTGCATGTGAAAAATGGTACTGTCTCTATTCTTAAGAAATGCACGCTAAAGTATTTAAGGGTTCCACGCTAAGCTTTCTGTAATCATCAAATAACTGGGCAAATGTGAAAGCAAATATGGCACAATGTTAACTCTTGAATGTGGGTACCTGGGTGGAACACATCAGGGTGTTTGTTATACAGGTACCATTTCTTCAACTTTCCTAATTTTGAAAATTCTCATAATAAAGTGAAAGAAAACATAAAACACAAATATTTAATAATCCGCTGACTACTGTCATGGCAGGAAAAGTCAGATGTTTTTCAGCAGCCAACTGGACTCGCTGGAGATTGAGGAACACAGCTTTATGTAACAGTAGGGCCTTGCCCACTACTGGGGTGGAAACTTCCAGAAGTTATTTGCTAATACCCTAGTCTCTCCTAGGCCCCCCACTCACACCTGCACACACACAGGTCACCTGTTTCTGCCACTTCTGGTTTCCCTTCTCCTCCCTCCACTCTCCTGCCCTGCCCTTCTCTTTCTAGTCTCCTCAGATGACTGCATGCCCAGCTGGCAAGGCACTTTGAAGATGAAACATGCTGAGTCCCTTACAGCCCAGGGACTGGCATCCTTTACACAGAAGAGGGTGCGGGCCACTATTAAAGCACATTCTAGAGAGGCGTTGACCTCAGCTAGCCACACAAGCCCATAAAGCACAAATTGCCACAACTGCATCTGCATAGCCAAGCCCCTTCCGACCTGAGCATAAATAGGACCCTGGCTCTTTGAGAAGGACATTGGAGTTTCCACAAGACTCCAGCTCACCTCTCCTGTACTCTGCAACCTACACCTCCAGAAGGATCATGACCTGCGGATCAGGATTCGGTGGCCGTGCCTTCAGCTGCGTCTCCGCCTGCGGACCCCGGCCCGGCCGCTGCTGCATCACGGCTGCCCCCTACCGCGGCATCTCCTGCTACCGCGGCCTTACCGGGGGCTTCGGCAGCCGCAGCGTCTGCGGGGGCTTCCGTGCCGGCTACTGCGGCCGCAGCTTCGGGTACCGCTCTGGCGGCGTGGGCGGCCTCAGCCCTCCCTGCATCACCACCGTGTCAGTCAATGAGAGCCTCCTCACGCCCCTCAACCTGGAGATCGACCCCAATGCGCAGTGCGTGAAGCAAGAGGAGAAGGAGCAGATCAAGTGTCTCAACAACAGATTCGCTGCCTTCATCGACAAGGTGAGTGTCCTTGATCACACCCTTCCTGAACCTTCCCTTCCTGGGTGGGCACTCAAGGGTTAGTCAGGGGGGCAGGAGAGATGTGGGCCAGGTGAGCCCCCAGGCTGATGGAGGAGATGGACACACTTCCAGGGCACAGACAGACCAGAGAGATGAGTCTAGAGCAGGGGCTCCTGAATAGAGCACTGTTACTATATACAACCTCTGTCCAGACAAGCAGGGTCCCCACAGACAAGGACAAGGCTTGGAACAACATGTCAGAGAAGAAAGCATACATGCAAACAAGATTCAAGCAATGCACACAAGATATAGGAACAGTACCACAGTTCAGCCTTTGAGTGGGTGTCCTTGATCACACCTTTCCTGAACCCACCCATACTAAACTTAGGCTGGGACTGATGAGGCAGTCAAATGCAAAAAGAGCTTTACTTGGCTCCTGACCACATGCCTTCTAGACTCAGCAGGTCAGGATAACTCAGTTGACCTGAGGAGGGAATGATCTTTCCCAACCTCTTGCTCTCACCCTAATATAGAAAATCCAAACATGATCACTATCTTGAAATCCAGAAGTTGCCTTGTCTTTCATAGTCCCCTCTATCTAATCTCTGATGAGCTTGATTTGGGTTGTTGTTCAGTCACTCAGTCCTGTCCTACTCTTTGTGAACCCATGGACTGCAGCACACCAGCTTCCCTATCCTTCACCATCTCCCAGAGCTTGCTCAAACTCATGTCCATTGAGTCAGTGATGCAATCCACCATCTCATCTTTTGTCTCCTCCTTCTCCTCTTGCCCTCAGTCTTTCCCAGCATGAGAGTCTTTTCCAACGAGTCAACTCTCCACAACAAGTGGCCAAAGTATTGGAGCTTCAGCCTCAGCATCAGTCATTCCAATAAATATTCAGGGTTGATTTCCTTTAGGATTGACTAGTTTGATCTTGCAATCCCAGGGACTCTCAAGAGTCTCCATCTCCAGAGTTCGAAAGCATTGATTCTTTGGCACTCAGACTTCTTTAAGGTCCAACTCTCACATCTATATATGACGACTGGAAAAACCTTAGCTTTGACTATATGGATGTTTGTCAGAAAAAGTAATGGTTTTGGAGTTTACCTTGAAGCAATCAGCACCCTCCCCAGCCCCTCCATCCCCCAAATAGGCTTTGGGGCAGTAGGAGCCATCTGACCCCTCCTCCCACCCCATATGGCAGGTACGCTTCCTGGAGCAGCAGAACAAGCTGCTGGAGACCAAGCTACAGTTCTACCAGAACCGCCAGTGCTGTGAGAGCAACCTCGAGCCCCTGTTCAATGGCTACATCGAGACGCTGAGGCGGGAGGCTGAGTGCGTAGAGGCTGACAGCGGGAGGCTGTCCTCAGAGCTCAACAGCCTGCAGGAGGTGCTGGAGGGCTACAAGAAGAAGTGAGTGTGGCTGGGGGTGATGTTGGGCACAGGAAATGGACATGGATTCAACCCACTGGATGAGACTGAAGCATTTCAAAGAAGGGGATGTGACCATGCAGGGCAAGTTGGTGGTATGCAGCAGGATTTTCCCATCAGGCAGTCGTTGCTCAGATGCCTATGAGTAGGGCCGTGATTCCCTAGGAGGTCTCTCTCTCCTCCTTCAGGCTTCTCTTCTGGAAGCCTGATCACCCAGCAACAGTGCCCTGTGCTCTGTGGGCAGGAGGCTTCTGCATTCTCCCAGGCCTGGCCCCTTAGGCGCCCACCTGTAGCACCTGGATGTGATATGAATCTCAGTGTCTCTCAGGGCTGCCAGGTCCTGGGTCTCTGGGTGTCCCACTGTCTAGGTTGCTCTAGTGCTGATGGCCTTTGAGAGTCATAGGTCCTCCCCCAGCTGAGCTAGGTTGGACACCCAGGTGGGGAGAGGCTGGGGCTGCAGTGCCCCAGAGGGGCTGCTGTCCACTCCTGGCTGGTGCTGAGTCCTTATTTTCCTCCAGAGGTGACCTCTGAGCAGTTTGGGCAGCAGGGCTGTGAGGTTCCAGAAGAGTCACCCCCTGGATCCCTCAACTCCAAGTGGAGAGAGTATCACAGACACACCCCAAGTCCAACCAGGGAGGACCCAGCAGGGCTTCCAGGGATCTGGCTGTGTGGGGAGGTCCTTAGTGTTGTCTCCTTCACTCCTGTAAGGTGGTGACCTCCCTCTGTCCTCCTTCCGCAGGTATGAGGAGGAAGTCGCTCTGAGAGCAACAGCTGAGAATGAGTTTGTGGCTCTGAAGAAGGTGAATAACACAGGATTGCGAAGTACAGACATGAGGGAATATCAGAATGACAGACTCTTGTTGGGGAGATCTATGTTCTCAACCTCCCTGTGGGGTGCAGTGACCTTGCCGAGTCAGGATGGGAAATTCCCATAGACCAAGTCATCAAAGGCACATTCAAGGCTTTGACAAGGGCAGTAACCTTGTAAAATTCACTAGCACCCTGACCTGATGCAGGGGTATGACTGAATTGATCTCTGGATGTTCTGTGCTGCTTCAGAGTTGATAGTCTGTGGCTGGGGTCCCATGGAGGCATTGTAAGCTTCAGTCTCTCTCTTGAGGGATGGTGTCCTGTCTAGTGTCTCAGGAGTCTGGTTAAGAGGAGGAGCACAGTCCCAGGGTCTAGGGGGAGGATGGAGCAGAGCCAACAGTGGCCAGGTGGCGTTTTGGAGGACTATAGGGAAACAGGGAAGGGTCAAGGTGGTTGAGCGAGGGAGCCAGTCTGGAAAGCTTAGGGTAATGGGAGGTAAGAGATCTCAGGTAGGTGGAGTGAAAGGCTAGTGGTCCACCTCCAAGGCACAAGGCATTTGCTCTTAAAAGAGGAGAAGGATGTGAGATGCCTCCAGGAAAGGGCAGCATGGAGATAAGACAGGAAGAGGAACACAGGGAATCCTTTCCCCCTCACCTCCATGTACTGTGAGGAGAGAGAGGAATTTGGGTGATCACCAGGGGTCCTCTTTGCTCAAAGACTCCCCATCTTCCCAGGATGTGGACTGTGCCTACCTCCGCAAATCAGACCTTGAGGCCAATGTGGAGGCCCTGATTCAGGAGATTGACTTCCTTCGGAGACTGTATGAGGAGGTGAGTGATTGTGGTCCAGGCAGAAAGCAGCAGCTGGCCCGGAAGAGAGGGGATTGCTCTGTGATCAGAGTTGGACAGGGGTTTGGGCAGGAGCTACAGTCCATGAGGCTGTCAGAGGGGGCCAGGACTGGAGACCCGGAAGGGCTGAGAAGATGGGTACACACTGTGGTGGGGGAAGCGATGGTGTAAACAAGACCCTTCCATCCTCCCGCCCCACCATCTGCAGGAGATCCGAGTTCTTCAAGCCCACATCTCAGACACCTCAGTCATTGTCAAGATGGACAACAGCCGGGACCTGAACATGGACAACATTGTGGCTGAAATCAAGGCTCAGTATGATGACATTGCCAGCCGCAGCCGGGCCGAGGCTGAGAGCTGGTACCGCAGCAAGGTGAGTGGTCCAGGACACCTGCCTTCTAGAAGGCAGGGAAGGGATGCGAGGTATGCATTAACAAGATTTCTTTTGTCTGGGGATTCTGATTCCTAGAGGTGGTGAAAGAAGTACAGACAGCTCTCAGGTTATAGTGGCAGGACAGGGCTGCCATTATGGTTTCACAGGCTGTGCACTGGGCAACCTGAAAATCATGTGTTGTTCTGAGTGGGTGGTACATCCCATCCTGAGTTACATGAGCCTTTCTGCTTCCCACCAGTGTGAGGAGATCAAGGCTACGGTGATCCGACATGGGGAGACCCTGCGTCGCACCAAGGAGGAGATCAATGAGCTGAACCGCATGATCCAGAGGCTGACGGCTGAGGTTGAGAATGCCAAGTGCCAGGTAGGAGCTGTTTGAGGCCCACCCAGGGTCCCACAGGCAGTTTGTGTGCCCAGCTGGATCTCACCATTCATTCTCCTGTCCACGTGCATGACTTGAGATCCAGTTTGTGGTTACTCAGGGAGCCCCAGGTGATGAAGGGGAGAGGCCTGTTCCTGGGGTGAGCCCTGCTGTGTGGAGAGACCATAACCCACCTTGTTCTCTCCTGGGCCCTTAGAACTCCAAGCTGGAGGCTGCAGTGACCCAGGCAGAGCAGCAGGGCGAGGCAGCCCTCAATGATGCCAAGTGCAAGCTGGCCGGGCTGGAGGAGGCCCTGCAGAAGGCCAAGCAGGACATGGCCTGCCTGCTCAAGGAGTACCAGGAGGTGATGAACTCCAAGCTGGGCCTGGACATCGAGATCGCCACCTACAGGCGCCTGCTGGAGGGGGAGGAGCAGAGGTAGGACCATCCCAGCCTGGCCCTGACTACCCATTCCCACCCTTTACACAAATACCTCCCTTGATCCTGGCTGAACAATGGCCAGGCCTGGGGCAAACCCATCATTTATCACTTTGGTTGGGGTATTCTGAAGACTCTTCCTTCTGACACTCTGCTCCTTCTTACCACTCGTGGACCCCACTCCAAGAATTTGTGGATCTCTGTTTGCAGCTCTGGCTCAGTCACTAATGTTGCCTTTTTCTTCTTCCCTCTCAGACTGTGTGAAGGCGTTGGGTCCGTGAATGTCTGTGAGTATCCTAGGCCCTGTGTGGATGGGTTTACTCGCTTCCTGTATAGGATGGAAGGAGTGTTTTCTCTGACACCTAAATATGAGTGGGCTGGCATCACAGGAAGAGGGATTTGGGGTCAGACAGCAGGAAGGACTGCTTCTTTTGGACTAGAGTTATTAAGATGCTTGGAGAAGGTCATAGTCGGGGAGGTGGCACCCTCGGTCCCCCAGAATTTTGACTCAGTCTTTCGGGTTCGCAGGTGTCAGCAGCTCCCGCGGCGGGGTTGTCTGCGGGGACCTCTGCGTGTCGGGCTCCCGGCCGGTGACGGGCAGCGTCTGCAGCGCCCCCTGCAGCGGGAACCTGGCGGTGAGCACTGGCCTGTGCGCGCCCTGCGGCCCCGGCAATTCCGTCACGTCTTGCGGCCTGGGCGCTGGCGGCGTGAGCTCCTGCGGCATCAGCTCCTGCGGCGTGGGTTCCTGCGCCAGCGTCTGTCGCAAATGTTAGGCCTCCCAACTCAGGCCCTGCCCGGGCATCTCTCCCGCGCAGCCTGGCAGGGCTCTCCCTGCATGGCCCCGCCCCGCCCCGCCCCCTCCCTGCATGGCCCCGCCCCGCCCCGCCCCTCCCTGCATGGCCCCGCCCCCCCCTCCCCCCCCCCCCCCCCCCCCCCCCCCCCCCCCCGCTCTGGGTGGAGCAAGCCCTAGGCTACCTCTCCTGTACTTCGAAAGGTCCGTCCCACTCCTGGCCTCTCTCGCCTGTGCCTGTGCATAATGCCCTCTTCCTGGGTTCTGCCGCCCGCTCTGGGAAAGGCTACTCTAGAAAAAGTCCCTTTGGCCACGACAGGAAGGGACCCCAGGGCAGGGAGAACCAAGACCCCACTCTGGGTTGTCGTGGGGCCAATGGCCAGAGTCCCCACCCTGTCCCAGCATCTCCCTCCCTTCTCTGCTGTGTTCATCTCTTCCAAGATCTGTGTTTCCAATAAACCAATGTAGCCACCCCTGAGCCTTGTCTGTACTTATGTTATCCTCCTCAGGTCGAGGTTTGGGAGAGTCCCCAAGCATGAAGCAGAGAAAGCCCCAGATCTGGGGTCTCCACTAGAGTTCTCTGTCCCTGGGCTCACAGCAGTCTCGGGTTTAGCCAAGGACGGTGCTAGGCCACTATATCCTGGAATTTTATCCACACCACCTTCACACTAAGTCTTACAGAGGAAGAAACTAGAGCTCAGGGACCCACAGTAGGCGGGGCCAGCCTCTACCCTGAGTTCAGTGGCACACAGCTGGGGTTTGAACCTCTTGTGAGTGTTTAGTGGTCATGTCACTAAACCACAACTGCCTCCCTCTGTGCATGTCTGTAAACTTATGAATAGATTCACCAGTCACTCAGAGCTTAAGGAAACATCACTCTTGGCTTTGGTGGAGAAGACTCATGCCTGAGTAATTCATGAGAATTCTTTAAGGGGTGAATATATGAATATGACTTAAGCTTTCAAAAAGCCTTTGATATGACTGCCTTTTTTTAAAATGGAGTCCTTTTGGGGTTTGGAGACCTGCCATCACTGATCAGATTAGATCAGTCACTCAGTTTATTTAACTTATATGCAGAGTACATCATGAGAAATGCTGGACTGGAAGAAACACAAGCTGGAATCAAGATTGCTGGGAGAAATCTCAATAACCTCAGATATGCAGATGGCATCACCCTTATGGCAGAAAGTGAAGAGGAACTAAAGGACCTCTTGATGAAAGTGAAAGTGGGGAGTGAAAAAGTTGGCTTAAAGCTCAACATTCAGAAAACGAAGATCATGGCATCCGGTCCCATCACTTCATGGGAAATAGATGGGAAAACAGTGGAAACAGTGTCAGACTTTATTTTTCTGGGCTCCAAAATCACTGCAGATGGTGCCTGCAGCCATGAAATTAAAAGACACTTACTCCTTGGAAGGAAGGTTATGACCAACCCAGATAGCATATTCAAAAGCCATCACTGATAAATTACCTCAAAGCTAGACAACAACAAGGAGCAAAAAGACCATGTGGCCCAGAGGTGAGTACACAGACCCTGGATCCAAACTGCATGGGTCCAAAACTGGGCTCTGTTCGTAGCTGAGTGACTTTGAGCAGTTTACTTACCCTCTCTATGCCTGTTTCCATACGTCTAAAGTGAAATGATAAAAAGAGCACCTCTCTTTCACCTCCTAGGGTTATTGGCAGGATGAAAGAATTTAATATATGTAAAATAATTAGTGCTTGCCACAAAATAACTGCAACATGTGTTTATTGTCAGTAGTATTCTTTTGCAGAATATAAAATAGAAATCCTTCTTGGGATAAGGGCCATGGCCTGCCTATCGTTACACTTATATCTGTGATCAGAGATGCAAGCATAGAGAGAAATCCCCACATCTTCTGGGCCATCAAGCTCCTCCCTGCAGTAAACTGTCCCCCCTACACTGATGAGGATATTACAAGTGCTGGTGCGAGTGGGATGATGGCCCCTCAGCTTCACTAGAGACCGAACTGAGTACCTGAATATACACGTATTCAGCACAGTGAATCTCAAAACTTCTGGATCCGGGCCCAGGAAGCTAACAGAAATGGAAGTCCCCATTCCATCACTAAGGGCAATAGAAATACTGAGACCAGAAGTGAGGGGTCTGGAAAGACACAGGCTCTTTTAAAGGACAGGATCAATCCTAGGTCTTCTGACCACCAATGTGTCCCCTCCACCCTCCAATGGAATTCTGAGGACAGACCCCATGGAGAGTTCCAGAATCCACAACTGTTCTAACCAGCCCTCTGTGCTGTGACAACATACAGCTCAGAAGTAAACTTTGTCTGGAGTCCAGATCCAAGGCCCCAGTATCAGCTCCACCTCCTACCCCCTGTTCAGGAGCCACCTGTCCTGAGAAACAGCTCCATCAACTGACCCCTCCCTCTGCATCTCACTAGTCTCATCAGCCCAGCTGGACCGCGATGACCTGTTATACTTCACTCTCTCACCCTCCCTCTGGCTCTGACCTCTTACCTACTCCAGCTCCACAATCCTCACCTCCCTATAGGTTCCCAGTCCTGGACAGGCTTAGGCAGAGGCACAGGGTGAATGAATCACATATATGTTGCCCATGATGCAGGATGGTAAAGAAAATGAAACATCTTGCTGTGTGACATTCAGTAAGTCACTTCTTTCTGGGCTTCACTGTATTCATTAGTGGGAAAAAAAAAAAAAAGACTGGACCAGATAGACGCTAAAGTTGCTTAGCCATTTAAAGTTCTATTTTTTTAAATTGAAATATAGTTGATTTACAATGTTGTGTTAGTTTCAGGTATACAGCAAAGTGATTAAGTATATATATAGATAGATATTATTTTTCAGATTCTTTTACATTTTAGGTTATTGCAGGTTATCTAATATACTTCCCTGTGCTATACAGTAGGACCTGTTGTTTATTTTATATATAGTAGTTTGAATCTCTTAAACTCGAGCTCCTAACTTATACCTCCCCCTGATCTTTCCCCTTTGGCAAACTGCAAGTTTGTTTCTAACTCTGTGAGTCTAATTCTGTTTTGTAAATAAGTTCATTCAGTTCAAATCAGTCTCTCAGTCGTGTCTGACTCTTTGCAACCCCATGAATCGCAGCACTCCAGGCCTCCCTGTCCATCTTCAACTCCCAGAGTTCACTCAAACTCACGTCCATCTAGTCGGTGATGCCATCCAGCCATCTCATCCTCTGTTGTCGCCTTTTCCTCTTGCCCCCAATCCCTCCCAGCATCAGAGTCTTTTCCAATGAGTCAACTCTTTGCATGAGGTGGCCAAAGTACTGGAGTTTCAGCTTTAGCATCATTCCTTCCAAAGAACACCCAGGGCTGACCTCCTTCAGAATGGACTGGTTGGATCTCCTTGCAGTCCAAGGGACTCTCAAGAGTCTTCTCCAACACCACAGTTCAAAAGCATCAATTCTTCGGTGCTCAGCTTTCTTCACAGTCCAACTCTCACATCCATACATGACCACTGGAAAAACCATAGCCTTGACTAGATGGACCTTAGGATCACTTTTTAGAGTCCACATATAAGTGGTATCATATTTGTCTTTCTCTGTCTTACTTCGCTTAATATGATAATCTCTAGGTCCATCTGCTGCTAAGTCACTTCAGTCGTGTCCGACTCTGTGTGACCCCATAGACGGCAGCCCACCAGGCTCACGCATCCCTGGGATTCTCCAGGCAAGAACACTGGAGTGGGTTGCCATTTCCTTCTCCAATGCATGAAAGTGAAAAGTGAAAGTGAAGTCGCTCAGTCATGTCCGACCCTCAGAGACCCCATGGACCGCAGCCTTCCAGGCTCCTCCACCCACGGGATTTTCCAGGCAGAAGTACTGGAGTGGGGTGCCATTGCCTTCTCCGCTAGGCCCATCTATGTTGCTGCAAATGGCATTATTTCATTCCTTTTTATGGCTGAGTAATATTCTAATATATATATGCCACATCTTCTTAATCCATCTGTCGATGGACATTTAGGTTGCTTCCTTGTCTTGGCTCATGTAATCAGTGAAAGCTCTATTATTCTTTAGTAGACGTGGGACAGGACAAGGAGCTGGAGGGAAGTAGGGAGCCACGGTGCCATGCACTGTGCTTCATCCCTCACAGCTCACTGTCTGTAGCTTTCTGTCTGTGAGTGGAATAGAATGATTGCATCCAGGTGCATGCACATGTCTGGGCATCTGTGTGGAAACATGTACATGTGTGAATATGTGTATACCTGTGTATATGTGCTACAGAGAGGACATTTGTTGGTACATGAGGGTATGACTGCAGTGTGAGCGCACAAGTGGACTGGTTTGGGTGAGACGGGGTCACATATGAAGAACTGGACTCCGCACTATGGTGGGAGTGGTGATAGGCAGGTGCTGCTGGGAGTCATGCTGGGGTGGTACCCTCTGTCTGGGGAACCCTAGCTCTAGCTTGGGCTCCTCTACCTACCCCTCCTGCCCTGCAATTACTGCAGCTCCAGCCAGGACAGAGGGAGACCAGCTGGCCTTCTTGAAGTTGGACAGCCTTCTTCAAAGGTACTCAAAACTTTTCCCAAGAACTCCAGTAAGTGAAATATTGATTACATTCATAGAATGCCTACTATGTTTTCAGATCCTTACATATAGTAATATATTTAATTCTGAAACCTCCCTGTGTTAGGTACTATTCTTATTTTACAGGTCAACAGGAGAGAGATTAATTAGGGAGGAAAAATACAAGGGATAAATGAATCCCTTGTAGAGAGAGCAGGAATGAGGCCCAGAAACAGTAAAAGCAAGATTGGGAAGAGAATCTGGGCCCTTGCTTCTTATTCCAAGCTGGGCTGGTTGATATACTGTAGCTAGAATCACATCAGGAAGGGCTGTATTTAGATGCATCAAGAGACTCCCAAGGAAGTCCCTAGGGTTAATAATAGTGGAAGAACAGGGCCCGATTCATCCAAGGACAGAGTAGACCACACAGGACCACAGGGCTTCAACCCATGCATATCTACTACATGGCAGACTCTGGAGATGGATGGATGAGGTAGGTCACAGTCCTCAAGAGATGCTATGAAGTTGCATGCAACACTCCAAGTGCTGCTATCAAGTGTGAGGCAGGTGTGGGGGCAAATGTGGCTGACTCTTCAGGATCTTTTTCGATGAGAAGCAACTGGTGACACCTCTCCTCCTTTCAGAAGTCACTCGACTCACAAAGCTTTGTAAATAGATGAGGACTGACTCTCCATAAATGCCCCAAGCTGGAATGTGGCCTGTGGCCAGGAAAGCCACTTAGAAAATTTGTCCCCAGACCACAAGCATTGGCCTGGGCCCAACAAGTGACTAAAATCTGACACCATGGCCCTTGGCGTCTCTAGCCTGACATCAGGCTTGGGATTTGGAAAGAAAACCTGTGGTCTGCAACCAGTCCTCAGTGATACTGGTTGCAGGACGCTCACCATCAATCCTGCCTACAGCTCCTAGGGCACATGGGGTGGGGGTGGGGGGCTCAGGGAGGGGCATAGCTCTTCCTTCTGTACTTCCCATAATCTTCCTTCATTGACATGATCAGCACTGCAGAAGGTGGAAAAACCTAACTTTGAATATCAGAGAATCTCATCACCTCCTAGCAAAATGCAGGGAACACAAAATTCACCTGAAAAAATGTGCAGAGGAGCGGCTCTGCTGTCAGGCAGCGGCTTTGCATTGGGTGTGTTGGTCAGAATGTTTATACCATTGGTGTCGGTCAGAAAGGATCAAGGAGGCTGATGCATGAGTCCAGTGGGGCCCTATTCCCTGTCCCTCAGGTGGATGGCAGGCTGCCAGCCAAGTTCTGGTCCCATTCCTCTTGCATGAGACTGCTCTGTTTATCCAGGAGGTAGGCCTTTTGGGTACCTGTTCTCTGGGCAGGAACCCAGAAAACACAGCAGACACTCTGGCACTAGCAAACCTTAAAAGGTAAACCTGGGGCCTCTGGCCAGTGACTCACCTTAGCCCCACCCAGGGAAATAGAAAGCAGGGACCACTGTCCGCCAGATAGGTTGGTGATGTAATCCTTTGTGCAACAGAAAAGAATGTGAGCTCCTTGAATGGAGGCTTCTCCCAGGCCTGTGTGGCAAGGAAAGAATCCAGAAACCCAGCCTTTCTCAGGCCACCCCACCGCAACAAACTGGCCTACCTTCTGCACCCTCTCCCAAAGGTGCCTTGTGAAAATGCAGACCAAACTACACCAGAGACCGGAAGTAGCCAAACTGGAACTTCTGATTCCAAAGCCCATGTTTTCCTTCTCTGCGGTATGTTGTTCCCACGGTCAGATGATTTGTTCATTTAAAGCCTGGACCACCCAACTGTGTCCATGTCCTCCAGCCCTAATCTGCCAGGGTCATTTTCCCCCGGGCCTGTCCTCAAGTGCTTGCACCAGGGCGGTAGAGTGAGGCTCACCTTCAACCCCATCACTGTATTTCTTTCTGTTCCATTTCCTGGTTTAAGGCCTGCCCCCCACCCACCACCACCAGACCATTGCCCAGGACTAGAGTGCCTTGCCCACCAAGCACTATGCCTGACCCTCAGTGGCCATTCAGCACTTATAGAGTGAGTGGATCAATGAATTCAGTTCTCAGAAGCTCTGGCAAGATTAGCTGCCTGTGGACCCAAGGCTGGGAATCAGTCCACCATCATGCATGAATCAACCCCTTCTTTCCCTTTCACTGGGTTTTCCTGGTAGCTCCAGGGGCCCTCACACACACACACACACACGCACGCACGCACACACACGCACACACATACGCACACACACACCACACAGAACAACCCTAACCCTTAAGATCCTGGTCCTCTGATATCACCATCAGCTGAAGTCATATGAACCCACACACCCAAAGTGGGGTTGCTTCCTGGTAATGTCTCCCCTTTTCTTTTCCCTCCCCCAAATCCAGCCAGCTTTTGTCTTTGCTCTGGGGATAGAGAGCCTGAAGAATCTAGGCACAAACAGCAGGAAGGCTCCAACTGCTA
Organism: Tragelaphus eurycerus; assembly: GCA_935064755.1. NCBI lineage: Eukaryota > Metazoa > Chordata > Mammalia > Artiodactyla > Bovidae > Tragelaphus > Tragelaphus eurycerus. The sequence goes on along the minus strand of CAKXYN010000010.1, from coordinate 28,767,361 downwards.
CAAAACTTTTTATTGCAGAGGAGTCCCAGGAAAAGAAGAGGATGGGACAGTTCAGAGGGGAGGGGTGCTGGATCCAGGGAAAACAAATACCATGCTTCCCAGTGGCACAGAGTCCAGCCTATCCCCACGCTGGGGACGGGTCTACCATGGTCCAATAAACTACATTCAAAGACTATATCCTAGGGTGGGGGACAAGAGGGAGAGGTAAGACAAGGGTCGGAACCGTGGGAGCGGGCATCTGAGACACAGGTCCAAGTCACTGGGGAGGAAGCTAGGGTTCCTTGATTGCTCCGGAGTAGGGCATGAAGGATTCAGCATCCGCTTGAGCCACTGCAGCGTAAATCCCCGACACAGCCAGGGGAGCCGCAGAGCGCACAGCCGCCGCCAGGGGCGCTCGTCTCCACGGCGCTGGGACCCGCTCCGGGCGGCAGCAGTGCCTCAGGGCCAGAGGCTGAGCCTGGCAGGCCGGTGGGAGCACTTCCCAGGGCTGAGCGGAGAGCGGCTGTTGGAGGAAAAAAACTCTTAAGTCTCTCCTGCCCTTTCCGCCCCCGAAGACAGATATACAGATGTGCAGACACCTCCCCCTATCAGGAGACAGACATGCAAACTGCTCAAAGTGACAGATACACAGACCCCATCCCCTTAGAAACAAACTCGGGAATGTCCCCTCCCTGGAGTCAGCCCCAGATTCTCCCCCACGAGAGAATAAAACAGTCTCTTCCACGGGGATAAACCCACAGACCTTCCTCCCACACCCCAGGACACATCTACAGATCCCCCACCAAAGAGCAGACCACAGAACCCCCTTTCTCAATACACACAAACACCAATAAACCACCCCCAAGAGAAAAATCAGCCCTCACAAATGGGAGACACAAAGAGGAAGAGGCTCCCTACTTCCTTCCCAGAGAGGATACATGCCCAGGGTGGGGAGGGGATGACATGTGGCCCCTCCCACCCCAGGTTACTCTCTTATTTACTTACTGACATTTCCTGCCCCAAATCCCAGACCAAGCCTGCAGGGAGAAGGAGGGAGCAGGTGAGTGAACCCATCTACCAGGCAGAATACTCACCATTCTTCAAAACAAAGCACTTTTGGCCTTCTCCAAACAGGCAGAAATCCTTCCCTTCTGAAAGCTACTTGGGTCTCTCAGATCCCCTCAGCCCTTTCGAGTAAAGACTCCTTCTGGACCTTTACACTCAACCCTTCCTGTCTTAAATTCAAATAATTCTTTTGCTGAAGAATTCTTAGAGAAGGGAGAAAGCAGAAGATCTACACTGTCTTTAGCCTAAACTTATCTTGAAATTAGACCCCAGGATGGGGGCATTTTGAAGGCAGATCCCAGAGGAGATAGGTCAGTTGTCTGGAGAATATTGTTCAAGCCTCACCCAGTCAGTTTCTACCGGTGGGTCCTTAAGGTGGTCTTTTACTCTCTGAGACTCAATTTCCTCATCTGTAAAATGGGGATAATAGAACCTCCCTCCCAGGATTTTAAAGGAGACAATACATGCAGCTTGTCTGCTGCACAATGGGTTCCCTTTCCTTCCCCTCAGCCTAGTGGGCCCAGCTGGAGCTGGAAGCCCTTGGGTCTCTACCTGCCTAATGTTAAAGGCCATGCCCTACCTGTTGCCATAAACCCTGCCTCCGCCAGGCCTGGAGGAGAGAGGAGCAGAGTTGAAGGCACTCACACCAGGGATCTTACTGCCCTTGGCTGGGCCTTGGTCCTTGCAGTTGTCTCAAGACAAACTGGCTCCTGCTTTCTGATCCTGGGAGTGGAAGAGTCACTCATCACGGGTGCTAAGGTTACTTGTTAGCTGGGACCCTTGGTCTAAAGGTCTGTGAGATGGAGGGGAAAAACTGACTCCAGGTGAAGAGATCCCTGGATACCCAGCTCACCTCTCCTCACTTTATCCCCCACCCCAGCTGGCGAGGACCTAGACGGTATCCTCCCTTAAGCCTCTCTACTCCTCATCTTGACCACATCTGAAGCACCGCCTAGCCCTCACCTGCTCTCCTCGCCCTCCAGCAGCTTCCTGTAGATGGCGATCTCAAACTCCAGGCCCAGCTTGACAATCATGAGCTCCTGGTACTCACGTAGCTGGTGCACCATGTCCTGCTTGGCCTTCTGCAGGGCAGCTTCCAGCCAGACCAGCTTGCCCTTGGCGCTTCCTGAGGCACTTTCCTCCTGCAGAGCAGCTGGGTCCTTGCCTCTCTCTGGTTCACAGGCCTGGGGGCAAAGGGAAGACCACAGACAGGAGGACAACCTCAGCCCCTCACCTTTCTCCATAGCTGGAGGGCTGAAGAGAAATTAAAGATCGTTAAGAGGAATGAATGAGTGTGCCTGCTCTGAAATCTGTGTTTGTGTGTCTGCCCCACTTCCAGGGTGGAAGTTGGGGACCAGCCATCTTAGGTGACTGAGAGCCTTTTGCATCTAGTATGTGGGTGTGCCTGCTAAGTTGCTTCAGTCATGTCCAACTCTTTGCAACCCTATGGACTGTAGCCCACCAGGCTGCTCTGTCCATGGGATTCTCCAGACAAGAATACTGGAGTGGGTTGCCCCGCCCTCCTCCAGGGGGTCTTCCCAACCCAGGAGTTGAACCTGTGTCTTCTGCAGCTCCCACCTTGGCAGACTGGTTCTTTATCGCTAGCCCACCTGGGAAGCCCACATCTAGTGTAGTGACACTTCCAAAATGAGCTAGGGTCTGGGAAGCAGCAAATACATTTTAGCATGTCATTCTGGGGTTATTGTTTCATCAGGGAAATGAACAGGAAAAGTATCCTTTCCTCATAAGAGACTGGAATTTGTAGTCTCTAGAGAAAAAAATATTGATAATAAAGGCCTGCCTTGGTGAGGCATACTTGCTGCTCAAGGAACCAGTTGGGGAATCAGAGAAGCTGAGGCTGCTGGGAGACTGCCAACAATAGGCCCACCCAGCCGCCACTCTGTCACCCCTGGAACCTGAACAGTTTGTCCCCTCCTCAAAGTCAGGGGTTCCTGGAGAAGGGAGAATCCCCACGAATATCCTGCAGAGCCTGAGACACTTGTCTCTGCAGAAAACAAGAACTGACTGGAAGCAGAACCTCTTCCCTTTGCGGGGTGGAGCATGGGCCAGGGCAGGAGCTTGACCAAGAGGGTGGCTGAGAGGAAAGAGGAGCAGGTGAGAGGGAGAGAGGTGGGGAGAAAGAGGGCATTCATGTGGGAACCTTCTCTTTCTGGAGCCTAAAGCCTGAGAAACACAAATGCCTACAGAGCCTGGCTGGAGACATCAAAAAGTATAGGCCAGCGACTTTCCTGATGGTTCAGTGGTTAAGACTGCACTCCCAATGGCCAGGGCCTGGTTCCATCCCTGATCAGGGAACTAGGAATGCTGTAACTAAGACTGGGCACAGCGGGGGTGGCGGGGAGGGAGGGGAGAGGGAATAAAGGCCAAATGTAAAATGTATATGGATAGTACCCAGCTCCACAAAGAAATATCAGATCAGATCAGATCAGTCGCTCAGTCGTGTTCGACAAAGAAATATACACACTCTAATTTTCCTGAAATCACAAGGATGTCTTTCCTGTTTTCAGTCTTTCATTTCTTCACCTTAGATAGAGAGCTAGATCCAGAGCCTAGCTGTATCTCTTTGACAAGGATGACAAGAGTACTAGCCAAGGTGAGGATAAATGGCAAAGATCCCTCTGCCTCAGTGTCAAAGGATGCAGTTTGGAGTGGTGGAGTCTGCGGCACGCTGCAGGAGCATGACTCCCATGTGAAGATGAAAGAGAAGAGAGAGGCCTCTCTTCTCTCACTGGATGTTATTGTGTGAGACCAGTTTAATATTGCCAGATCTTCATGTTTTTAGAGGGAATCCATGATACTGAATTTCTAGGTAAGATCTTGCTGTTTCTGAAGATGGGCTCAAATTTCACACAGTAGGACAATCACAAAACATACAGACTTAAATATATATATACATAAAAAATGATATACAAACAAGCATCCATATGCATAGATTTTTGCCTACATGTTACTTATCCACATTAAAAAAAAAAACTCAAAGTCCTGGGCAAATGGAAGCATGGTATATACACACATAACCACACTCCTGTTTGCTCAGACATTCACAAAGAGAAACTCTATCCAAAGGATGAGGGGCGTCTAGTCTAGTCTAGGATGCACCAGCAGCATCACCACTCAGCTACCCCCGCGCCCGCCCCTCACCTGGCTCTGGGTGCCGTCCACCTCCACTGTCAGCTGCCGGATGGCCTGGTTCAGCCTGTTTAGCTCCTCCTTACTGTGTCGCAGGTTCTGCATGTGTTTCTGCACTGTTGCCTTTATCTCCTCGCACTGTGAGGTGGGGACAATCAAGTGGGGGGGGGGGGTTGATCAAGAAGATGAGGAAACAGCAGGTGCACTCACTGGAGACCAGCAAGACCGTTCCGGCACCCACCCACCCACCCACTTGCTATCATGGGTGGGTCATTTGACTCCTCTGAGCCTCTGCTGCTCCATCTATAAGATGGGCATGGTCATCCTTTCTATCCCCAGAGGTAGTTGAGAGAAGGAAGGGCACTTGACTGGCACCATGGCACGTGGGCCACCAGGTCTGCGGATGCCAAAGGTAGTGTGAACTCAGCCACAAAGGGTAACAGCACTGCAGCCTGTTGAGTCTTTGGACTAAGACCACACAGAGCTGACCCCAGGAATCAGGGTAGCCGACCCTAGGACATCAGTTCTCATCTTTCACTACACAGGCTCATCTAAATGAATACAGATCAGATCAGATCAGTCGCTCAGTCGTGTCCGACTCTTTGCGACCCCATGAACCGCAGCACGCCAGGCCTCCCTGTCCATCACCAGCTCCCGGAGGTCACTCAGACTCGCATCCATCGAGTCAGTGATGCCATCCAGCCATCTCATCCTCTGTCGTCCCCTTCTCCTCCTGCCCTCAATCCCTCCCAGCATCAGAGTCTTCTCCAATGAGTCAACTCTTCGCATGAGGTGGCCAAAATACTGGAGTTTCAGCTTTAGCATCATTCCTTCTAAAGAAATCCCAGGGCTGATCTCCTTCAGAATGGACTGGTTGGATCTCCTTGCAGTCCAAGGGACTCTCAAGAGTCTTCTCCAACACCACAGTTCAAAAGCATCAATTCTTCGGCGCTCAGTCTTCCTCACAGTCCAGCTCTCACATCCATACATGACCACAGGAGAGACCATAGCCTTGACTAGGCGAACCTTTGTTGGTAAAGTAATGTCTCTGCTTTTGAATATGCTATCTAGGTTGGTCATAACTTTCCTTCCAAGGAGTAAGCGTCTTTTAATTTCATGGCTGCAGTCACCATCTGCAGTGATTTTGCAGCCCAGAAAAACAAAGTCTGACACTGTTTCCACTGTTTCCCCATCTATTTCCCATGCAGTGATGGGGCCAGATGCCATGATCTTCGTTTTCTGAATGTTGAGCTTTAAGCCAACTTTTTCACTCTCCACTTTCACTTTCATCAAGAGGCTTTTTAGCCCCTCTTCACTTTCTGCCATAAGAGTCGTGTCATCTGCATATCTGAGGTTATTGATATTTCTCCCAGCAATCTTGATTCCAACTTCTGTTTCTTCCAGTCCAGCATTTCTCATGATGTACTCTGCATATAAGTTAAATAAACATGGTGACAATATGCAGCCTTGACGTACTTCTTTTCCTATTTGGAACCAGTCTGTTGTTCCATGACCAGTTCTAACTGTTGCTTCCTGACCTGCATACAGATTTCTTAAGAGGCAGATCAGGTGGTCTGGTATTCCCATCTCTTTCAGAATTTTCCATAGTTTATTGTGATCCACACAGTCAAAGGCTTTGGCATAGTCAATAAAGCAGAAATAGATGTTTTTCTGGAACTCTCTTGCTTTTTCCATGATCCAGCGGATGTTGGCAATTTGATCTCTGGTTCCTCTGCCTTTTCTCAAACCAGCTTGAACATCTGGAAGTTCACGGTTCACATATTGCTGAAGCCTGGCTTGGAGAATTTTGAGCATTACTTTACTAGCGTGTGAGATGAGTGCAATTGTTCGGTAGTTTGAGCACTCCTTGGCATTCCCTTTCTTTGGGATTGGGATGAAAACTGACCTTTTCCAGTCCTGTGGCCACTGCTGAGTTTTCCAAATTTGCTGGCATATTGAGTGCAGCACTTTCACAGCATCATCTTTCAGGACTTGGAATAGTTCCACTGGAATTCCATCACCTCCACTAGCTTTGTTCGTAGTGATGCTTTCTAAGGCCCATTTGACTTCACATTCCAAGATGTCTGGCTCTAGGTCAGTGATCACATCATCATGATTGTCTAGGTCTTGAAGCTCTTTTTTGTACAGTTCTTCTGTGTATTCTTGCCACCTCTTCTTAATATCTTCTGCTTCTGTTAGGTCCACACCATCTCTGTCCTTTATCGTGCCCATCTTTGCATGAAATGTTCCTTTGGTATCTCTGATTTTCTTGAAGAGATCCCTAGTCTTTCCCATTCTGTTGTTTTCCTCTATTTCTTTGCATTGATCACTGAAGAAGGCTTTCTTATCTCTTCTTGCTATTCTTTGGAACTCTGCATTCAGATGTTTATATCTTTCCTTTTCTCCTTTGCTTTTCGCTTCTCTTCTTTTCACAGCTATTTGTAAGGCCTCCCCAGACAGCCATTTTGCTTTTTTGCATTTCTTTTCCATGGGGATGGTCTTGATCCCTGTCTCCTGTACAATGTCACGAACCTCATTCCATAGTTCATCAGGCACTCTATCTATCAGATCTAGGCCCTTAAATCTATTTCTCACTTCCACTGTATAATCATAAGGGATTTGATTTAGGTCATACCTGAATGGTCTAGTAGTTTTCCCTACCTTCTTCAATTTCAGTCTGAATTTGGCAATAAGGAGTTCATGGTCCGAGCCACAGTCAGCTCCTGGTCTTGTTTTTGCTGATTGTATAGAGCTTCTCCATCTTTGGCTGCAAAGAATATAATCGATCTGATTTCGGTGTTGACCATCTGGTGATGTCCATGTATAGAGTCTTCTCTTGTGTTGTTGGAAGAGGGTATTTGCTATGACCAGTGCATTTTCTTGGCAAAACTCTATTAGTCTTTGCCCTGCTTCATTCCGTATTCCAAGGCCAAATTTGCCTGTTACTCCAGGTGTTTCTTGACTTCCTACTTTTGCATTCCAGTCCCCTATAATGAAAAGGACATCTTTTTTGGGTGTTAGTTCTAAAAGGTCTTGTAGGTCTTCATAGAACCGTTCAACTTCAGCTTCTTCGGCGTTACTGGTTGGGGCATAGACTTGGATTACTGTGACATTGAATGGTTTGCCTTGGATACGAACAGAGATCATTCTGTCGTTTTTGAGATTGCATCCAAGTACTGCATTTCAGACTCTTTTGTTGACCATGATGGCCACTCCATTTCTTCTGAGGGATTCCTGCCCACAGTAGTAGATATAATGGTCATCCGAGTTAAATTCACCCATTCCAGTCCATTTTAGTTCGCTAATTCCTAGAATGTCGACATTCACTCTTGCCATCTCTTGTTTGACCACTTCCAATTTGCCTTGATTCATGGACCTGACATTCCAGGTTCCTATGCAATATTGCTCTTTACAGCATCGGACTTTGCTTCTATCACCAGACACATCCGCAGCTGGGTATTCTTTTTGTTTTGGCTCCATCCTTTCATTCTTTCTGGAGTTATTTCTCCACTGATCTCCAGTAGCATATTGGGCCCTTACTGACCTGGGGAGTTTCTCTTTCAGTATCAGGCCACTCTCAGACAACATTATGGGACGACAAGGGACAAAATCAGTGGGCCTTTACACTTCCAGCATCCCATCTGTACATACCAACATCTAACCACTTGGGTGCGGTGACCAATGCTTTCACAGTGCCTTACACTCTCCAGTATTTCCCCTCCACCATCTCCCTGGGGATCAGGACCACCCGTGAGGTAGGCCAGGGAGACGTTCCTGTCTCTATTATCGTCCCTCAGGCAACCTGATGCTCAGCCACCGTGCAAGAAGTAGGGACCCTGAGGGATATGACCAACCCTGCCAGTCAATGGCTGAGCCTGGCTGCATCTTAAGTCCACACACTTTGCTCTGCTCCCCAAGGAACAGATAAAGTCACACAGGCCCTTCAACACAGAGAATAGGAACTGTTCACTCCAGCCCAGTGCAAATTTCCTTCCAAGGTATTTGATAGATAGGGTGTGGGGAATGGATGAAAAGAGACTACGAAACTTCATCTCCCACCAAGAAACTTTATCTCCCACCAATCTCTGCCCTATTCTTACTGCCCACACCAGCTTTCATTCCCAAAAGCTGAAGACGCAGGAGGCAAGCTTGTGCCTGGCTGGGTCCAACAGATCTGGGTGGAGTTCAAGACTCCTCCTCCTGTGTGAACTAATAAGCCGGATAGACAAGTCTCACCATGATGAGCAGAGCTGTTTTCTCCTCCAAGCCTCCCGTGGGCCCTGAAGCTCAGCTCTAGCCCAGAGAGCTCCTAGAATGCTCAGCTCTGAGGGACAAAGCTTCTCCTTCCTGGGGGCTCTGTGACCTCATCTTGTTACATTTGCAGAGTTCTGACTCAGGGGAGTGGTGGAAGGGGCCGTCCTGTGAGCCCAGAGGGGAACATGATAGTCTCTGAGCTGGAAAGGACCTGCAAAGAGTAAGAGGAGGAGGAGGAAGCCGGGTAGGGGAAGGAAAACGACTTCAGGTGGGAGAAACGTGTGGAGCTGGGGAGTCTGGGCTTTGGGAGTGGGCAACAGGGACCTACAGAAGGTGCTTGAAGAGGCCAGCATCCTGGTGTACATACGATGTAGTGTGGGAAGGCCTGTCTGGTAGCAATGCCGAAGACAGATAGGAGGGAGAGAGACTACGGCTGGGAGTCCATTTCCACTAGTAGGTAGGAAATGTGGGGAAACCGGACTCCAAACTGAAGGAGTAACAGGGACCAGAGAAACACAAGTTGATGGGCATTTTCTTTTGTTTGATAAATTTCTCATACATGCAAGAGTATATATAAGATGCATTTAATGATTTAAATAGCGACATAATAAAACAAATCCTTGTGTGCCCACCAGTACCTCCAAAGCCCGCTGTGGGACGGACCCTTCCTGCTTACAGCGTCCTCTCCCTCTGACCCCATTCAGTCTCCAAGGTGACCGCTATCTTGGGTTTTTGCATTGAGCACCCCCTTGCATTTTCTTTATTGTATCATATGTGTATGAATCCCTAAGCAACTGCTTTAGTTTTGCCTTCCTTTAAGACTTCTATAAATAGAATCACACATAGGCTTCTATGAGTTGCTTCTCCCTCCTCAACATTCTAATTGTGGGATTCAACCATTCTGATGCATGTAGCTTAGTTTGTGTTGCAATGCTGTGGAGTATCCCAGTGTGATTATTGCTCCTAGGGGTATACACATGTGTGCTTTTTTTTTTTTTTTTTTGGTCATAGCAAACAATGCTGCTATGAACATTGGGGTTTGTATTTGCTAGTGTGCTTTGGCAAGAGTTTCTTTAGGGTGCTGGCTGTCAAACTTTTTTGTAGCCATAGCTCAAGTTATAAGAAATACATTTTAGGGACTGCCTTGGTGGTCCAGTGGTTAAAAATCTGTGTTGCAATGCAAGGAAGACAGATTCTAGCCCTGGTCAGGGAGCTAAGATCTCACATGCCACGGGAGCAACTAAACCAAAGTGCTGCAATTACTGAGCCCGCAGGCTCTGGAGCCCACACACCACAACCAAAGACCCTGCATGACTCAGCGATGATCCCATGTGCTGTAACTAAAACCCAGCACAGCCAGTTAAATAAATAAAAATTAAATAAATTTTTTAAAAATATATTTTATATCATGGATCGGTACCTATATACATATCCACACACATTAACTGAAATAAATATTATGAAAAATTACCTACTGTAAAGTGCCCTCTGACCCTCTAATCGATCACTTTAATGTTTCACTTTCAATTTATGGACCAAGGTTTTCAATAAGGGCTCATGTTCAGGTTTTCATACGTTTTAGTTTTTTCACCAAGCCTTATGTTTAGGTTTCATTTCTTATAAATAGCATATTAACTTCATTATTTGTTAAATAATATAATGAAAACGAAATATCTGTGAACTAAATTACTGACACAAGAACCCATTCTGTCCTCTCCCTCTCACTCTGGAGGTAACCACTTCCTTGAATTTGTGTCAACATCCCCTTGATTTTTTTTTTTTAAGTTTTATCACATACATTACATATATCTAAAAATATATCTGTAAGGTTTTCTTGTATTTTTTTAATGAAAAGGGTATCAGTTACACAAGGCTTGCTCTTTTTTTTTTTGTCTTTTAACATTAAATAGCTAGGATTCCTCCCCTAGCACTCATAGTATTCTATTGAGAGAATATACTACATTTCTATGTTATTCTGTTTTTATTCTGTTTTATTTTTTCCTTTTACAAAGTTGGATCTACAACCATTTTCTAAATGACCCCTGATGCACATATGTGAAAATTTCTCTTTGATACACATCTAAGGTCTAGGAGTGGAACTTGGGGATCTTAGGATTGTCACATGTTCAACATGACAAAACAAAAATTATCTGCCAAAGTTGTTACAGTAAGAATTTACACTTTGGTCAGCATTGTATGACTTCCCAGGTGGTGCTAGTGGTAAAGAATTTGCCTTCCGATGCAAGAGAATCCAGAGACACAGATTCAATCCCTGAGTTGGGAAGATCGCCTGGGCTTAAACATGGCAACCCACTCCAGTATTCTTGCCTGGAGAATCCCACGGACAGAGGAGCCTGGTGGGCTACAGTCCACGGCGTCGCAAAGAGTCAGACATGGCTGAGTGACTAGCATGGTGTGGCATGACAGCGCTGTATGAAAGATTCATACATTCTCCACATATCTTACTTGTCAACAATTTAATGGGGACTTCCCTGGTGGTCCAGTGAGGAAGACTCCATGCTCCTGATGCCAGGGGACTGGGTTCAATCCCTGGTCAGGGAACTAGATCCCACATACTGCAACTAAGAGTTTTCATGCAGCAACTAAAGATCCCATTTGTTGCAACTAAGACCCAGAACAGTCAAATACATAAATAAATATCTTTTAAAAAACAATTATATATAATCAATCTTATTTTTGACCTTGCTTTGAATTTTCATGATTACTGTTGAGGTTGAATAGCTCTTTCAATGTTTATTATCCATATGGATTTGCTTTCTTTTGACCATTTTTTCTATTGGATTGTTTGCCTTATTCCTGTTGGATTACAGATGTTCTTTATATTTCTAGATATTACTATTTTATCACTTATATGTATCACAAATAGCACTTTCAAATTTATAGCTCATCTTTTTACTTTCTTTATGGCATATTTTTATCAATAAAAGTTTTTTAATTTTAATGTAGTCTAACTTATCAAGTGGAGAAGGCAATGGCACCCCACTCCAGTACTCTTGCCTGGAAAATCCCATGGACAGAGGAGCCTGGTAGGCTGCAGTCCATGGGGTCGCTAAGAGTCGGACACGACTGAGCAACTTCACTTTCACTTTTCACTTTCATGTATTGGAGAAGGGAATGGCAACCCACTCCAGTGTTCTTGCCTGGAGAATCCCAGGGACAGGGGAGCCTGGTGGGCTGCCGTCTATGGGGTCACACAGAGTTGGACACGACTGAAGCGACTTAGCAGCAGTAGTAGCGGCAACAACTTATCAAGCTTTTATATTAAGCACTCTGTGTGACTTGCTTAAAAGTCCTTTTCTATACCAAGATCAGAAAGGTGTTCTCCATTTTTTTTCTTCTTAGAGTTTTAAAGTTTTGCATTTGACATATATAATTTTAATTTGCTTGAAATTGGTTTTGTGTATCACAGAAGTCAGGGATCCAATTTCAATCTCTCCCATGTGGATAACCAATGTATAGTTCTTTCTTTGCTATTGATCTGTAGATCAAAGATATACATAGATATGTATCTATATAGATATAGATATAAGGTATATTTAACTTTATATATGATATAAAATTTTATTTATGTCATACTTAATATATTTATATCATATATACACACAAGAATAAATTTACCAATGTAACAAAACAGAGAGCCCCCAAATTGATTGACATGTATAAAAATATGTCATATATACATATATGATGCAATATATTATACAGTATGTCATAAGCACAAATAATGCAATACATATGTTTTATATATGTATGTATACAATACACATCAATTTAGGGGCTCTCTATTTTGTCTCATTGGTCACTTTGTCTAATCATGTATAGATACTGCACTGAATTTCTGTAGCTTTCTGAAAGGGCAAATATTCATTCTTTCTTTTACATCAGTGCCTTGACTATTCTCAAACTTTTCTCTTCACCATAAATTTTAGAAACGGCTTGTTAAGACTTATGTAAACCCTTGTTTGGAATTCAATTGTAGTGGCACTGATACTGTAAATCAATTTAAGGAGAATTAATCCCCACTCCAGTACTCTTGCCTGGTGGGCTGCAGTCCATGGGGTCGCTAAGAATCGGACATGACTGAGCGACTTCACCTTCACTTTCCACTTTCATGCATTGGAGAAGGAAATGGCAACCCACTCCAGTGTTCTTGTCTGGAGAATCCCAGGGACGGGGGAGCCTGGTGGGCTGCCGTCCATGGGGTCGCACAGAGTCGACACGACTGATGTGACTTAGCAGCAGCAGCAGTGTCTTCATTTCTCTCAACAATGCTGTATCTCTTCATTTAGTTAGGTCTGAATTTTAACTTTAATTTCCTATAACATTTCATAAAATGTTTGTATTTCTCTAGGCATAGTTCTCTCACATATTTGTTAGATTTATTTCTAAGTATCTTACAGGTTTTAAAGTCATTAGTTTATCCATTTTATTGGTAGATGATTTACATACAGTAAAACATACACATTTCAAGTGTACAGTTCAAGTTTTGATAGATGTTTGCCCTCATTCAACCATCACTGAATGAAGATGAACGACATTCCAGCAAGCATCTCAGTAGTTTCCTTCATATCCCTTCATACCCCTTTGCAGCCATCTTCCCACCTCATCCAAGACAGCTACTGATCTAATTCTAGCAATGGAAATTAATATTGCAGTTGGAGAGCTTTCTATGAATAGAAGCACACAGCATATACTCTGATTATTTTCATTTAGCATAATGTTTTTGAATCATCCATGTTGTTTCATGAATCACTAGTTCATTCTTTTTTCTTGCTGACTGATAATCATCACATGAATATATCTCTGTTTATCCATTTACCTATTAATAAAATATCTTTATTTTTTCTACTTTGGGGCTATTATGATTCAAGCTCTTAGGTAATTCATGTACAAGTCTCTGTGTAGACCTGTTTTCATTTCTTGTAGATAAATACCCAAGAGAAGAATTGCTGTGCCATTTGGCAAATGTATGTTTAAATTTATAAGAAATTGGCAAGCTGTTTTTGGAGGTGGCTATATCATTTTATCCTCCATGAAAGTTCCAGCTACTCCAGCTACTTGATGGTCAGTCTTTTAAATGGTTAGTCTTTTAAATGATTAGTCTAGTGGGTAAGCTTTTTCTCATTGTGGTTTAATTTAGGTTTCTCTGATGACTAATAATGATGAACATATACTTCACTTCAGTTCAGTTGCTCAGTCATGTCTGACTCTTTGCGACCCCATGAACTGCAGCATGCCAGGCTTCCCTATCCATCACCAACTCCTGGAGCCTACTCAAACTCATATCCATCGCGTTGGTGAAGCCATCCAACCATCTCATCCTCTGTCATCCCCTTCTCCTCCCACCTTCAATCTTTCCCAGCATAAGGGTCTTTTCCAAGGAGTCAGTTCTTCGCATCAGGTGGCCAAGTATTGGACTTTTAGCTTCAGCATCAGCCCTTCCGATGAATATTCAGGACTGATTTCCTTTAGGATTGTCTGGTTGGATCTCCTTGCAGTCCAAGGGACTCTCAAGAGTCTTCTCCAACACCACAGTTCAAAAGCATCAATTCTTTGGCACTCAGCTTTCTTTATAGTCCAACTCTCACATCCATACATGACCACTGGAAAAACCATAGCTTCGACTAGATGGAACTTTGTTGGCAAAGTAATGTCTCTGCTTTGTAATATGCTGTCTAGGTTGGTCATAGCTTTTCTTCCAAAGAGCAAGAGTCTTTTAATTTCATGGCTGCAGTTACCACCTGCAGTGATTTTGGACCCCCCAAAAATAAAGTCTCTCACCATTTCCACTGTTTCCTCATCTATTTGACATGAAGTGATGGGACAGGACGCCATGATCTTAGTTTTCTGAAATTGAGTTTTAAGCCAACTCTTTCACTCTCCTCTTTCATTTTCATCAAGAGGCTCTTTAGTTCTTCTTCACTTTCTGCCATAAAGGTGGTGTCATCTGTGTATCTGAGGTTATTGATATTTCTCCCAGCAATCTTGATTCTCACATACTTACTGAACCTTAATACATCTTTGTATTAGGTTTGTAAAGTGTCAACTGAAGTCTTTTACCCATTTTGATTGAGTTGTTTGTCTTCTTGTTACCGAACCCAAGTCTGACTGCTCAATGCTCCAAAACTATTAAAGAGGCCAGGCTAGTGGAAAGAACTTTGCTTTATTTTGCATGCCAGCAAGCAAGGAGGCAGGATGGGGGTGGGGGAGGTGGACACCTGTCCAAAAACCGACTCCCCGACCATTGACGGGGGCAAGAGCTTTTATAGACAGAAGGAGAGGGTTACATGCAGAAATAGCACAGTCAGCTCTGACAGTCATCTTGAGGTTGGTCATCAGTGGTCTGACCAGTGTCAACTTGACTGTTTTAGGTATAGTTTATCTTCAGTTCCATGGTTGATTTGTTCTCATTTCCTTGAGGCCAATTCTTGGAATTACAGCAGCTTATGTCCTGGCTACAGTCTAGTCATCATACAGTTACCTTCTTCCACCTGGTGAGGGTTTCAGTATCTATAAGATGGTTCATAGGATATGGCTCAGCATATTATCCACAGTCCTTGAGAGGGAACTAAATGTCCCTGATTATGCTTAATGACTACATTATTTTTATGTTGTCTCCTTTGATTGTTTTCCTTTGTTTCTGCATTTTCTGACTTCTCTGATTAAACTTATTCTTTGGCTAAAGGTTTTCCATGGACAAAATGCAGACAGAGGACACGAGGGGGCAAGGACTATGGGGTCCTGCTCCATTTCATTCTTATTGAGAGCTGAGTTCTTTATATCTACATTTAATGTAATCATTGATATGATTGGTTTTAAGTCAGTAAATTTGTTGTCTGTTTCACATTTGTCTGGTGTGCTTTTTTGTTCTCTAAAGTTCGTTTCCTGCCTTTTGATTTAATCAAACATTTTTTTAAATATTTCAAGATTATTTATTCTATTGGCTTTTTAGCACTTTTTTTTAAATAATAAACACTGTTTTAGTGATTGCTATAGAGCTAAAACTGATTGTGCATCCTTGAGACTTCCCTGCTGGTTCAGTGGTTAGGACTCTGATTCCAACGGTGGGGCTGAGGTTCAGTCCCTGGTCGGAGAACCAAGATACTACAAACCATGCAACTTGATTTAAAAAAAAAAAAAAAAAAGCATCCTTAATTTATCAAAGTCAATTAAGATCCCCCGGAGGAGGACATAGCAATCCTCTCTCCAGTATTCTTGCCTGGAGAATCCCATGGACAGAGGGGCCTGACGGGCTGCAGTCCCCAGGGTCGCAAAGAGTTGGACACGACTGAAGCATCTGAGCACACGCACAAGTCATCTTCCTGGGGATTAGGCTGATGTGAGATGCTTCTGTTCACCCCACTTATGATAGCATCTTGGTTCACATTTCATGACTTTTGGTTAATTGTGAGCTTCCATTTGTTGTAACACTCTCTGGAAGAATTCCTAGAAGCCTGGGTTTGAATGGCATTCTTCTAGAAAGGATCTGTATGTGCTCTTGCCCGATTCAGGGGAGAACCACCAACCTGGGCTCATTTTAAACAATGTTCTCATGTGCGGTACTGTGGGTATTTGCCACCAAAAGAAAAAAAAAAAAAAAAGTAAACTTCAGCACAGAGCTGGATGAGGGCAAACTTGTGGTTTAAAGTTATCAGGAAAAACTTTTCTTTACCAAAGCCAAGGTCAAGATGTACATGTTTCTTTCCTCTCTTTTTGCGGATTCTTGTCCTGTTTCCCCCTTCACTGAGGATCATCCAGTTGCCTATTATGGACCTTGGGTCCAATTCTCCCTTTTATCAGCCTAGGCTTTGTGTCCTGTCCCCTAACCATAGTGGGCTTCCATCCCCTGAATACCAATGACCAACAGATGCCCCTTCCACGCCATCAGGCTTCATCATTCACATACTTCCCTGGAGTCATGCTTATTGTTATTGTTATCCAACTCTGATCATCTCCCACGTGTTCTTGCTAGCTCATGATGCATTAAAATACTTTTAAGTATATTATCTAGAATTTTAATGACAAAGGTTTATTCAGAGTTCCTAGTCTGACTTACTGCAAGAAAAGAAGTTGCTGGTGGCATTCTTCAGGGAAAACAATTCACAGAGTTTGGTGACTCGTTAGATAGGGAAAATAGGTGTCAAAGGGTTTTAAGCTGGAAATATTAGAAAGAACTGATAGAAAGAAGGAAAGTTGATGAATGGGCCGTCTGTAGATGGGAAAATGATGAGATGTTTTTAAGGCTGCTTGAATTTCAAGTATCAGTGCAACGTTCATGTGCAGGTGCCCCGTGGTCGATAGGAAACCTCAGAGGTGAACTCATTCATTCTCTCAACATTGCTCAGTGCCTGCTATAAGCCAACACTGTGTCAGACACTTCCTAGCACTAGAGAACTACCTCAGAGAGCCCTGAGCTCCTCCTTGAGGAGCGCCCCTCCTCAAGGTCCCCAGCCCTGAGCACGCAATAGCACAGCCTGAGCAGCAGGCCCGCCCCTCCCACCCACCCCCACCTCCCACCCAACCCCCCCCCCCTCCCCCCACCACCATCCCCCCATCCCACCCACCGCTTCCTGGAGATCCCACCCACCTGTTCCAAGCCTGGAATAATAGACAGAAAGATACACACATATGATGAAAACTAAATGACTTTATTTTAAGCACAGTTAGCAAGGAGGAAAGAAGATGTGGGAAAGGAAGTGACGAACATTCAAGAATGCAAGGGAAAGAAAGGTGGGAGGGGGACTTAGGTGTTGCCCTCTTCGTGAGATCAGAGAGCCCAGATCCTCAAATAGACTACATCCACGGATCACTCCTCCCAGCAGCTGCGGGCAGGAGACAAGGAGAGGAGGAGGGGATTCCCACACAAGAACTGAGAGGAGGACAGTAGGGAAGGTGAGTCAGAATGATGGGTTGCACATGGTAGGGTTGGGCAGACAGGCCAGCTGGGAGGCTCGGAGAGGGTGAGATGGGCTGGGGCTTGGGTGCCTCCTCAAGTCCTGCCGACTCAACACTTCTTATAGCGGCTGCCACAGGCTCCCACCCCATAGGAACTGCTGCCACAGGTACGGGTGGCTGAGAGGTCACCACATACAACTCCACCCCGGGAGCTGCTCACACCTGCACAGAGACAATAACGGTAAGTTAGAACCTTCGGCATGGGGGGAGCTGGTCCCAAGCACAACTCCCTCCCTAACACCCAGTAGGATGTCTCTGGATCATCCACATCTCCAGGGAGAAAGACAATCTGAACTCCAGTGTGGTCTCAGGACTCCCATCCTCACTGGACAGGAATGACCTCAATCTTTCTTAATCTATTCTTCTGTAGCTGATTTCAGGAAGACCTCCATGCAGACAACCACGCTGATAAAATACCTGTTTTGATCCAGGACAAGACAACTGGAGTATGGACAAGTGTGTTTGGACAAGGAGAAAGTCAGATCTTCCTATGATGGGGAAAATAAGACTGACACTCTAACAGGCAGGGGGTAAAGTATTATTCCACTCATAACCTGTCAACCAGCTCCCTCTTTGTAACTGTGTGTTTGGAAATGAATGGAACTCTTCTCCCGGGTCTTTTCACCCTCAGAGCTAAGACATTCTTCCCACTGTTTCACTTCAGTGTCTCCCCTTCAGGGCCCGAATTACTCACTGACGTTCACAGCATTGATGCCTTCACACAGCCTGATGTGGGAAAGAAAGAACATTAGGACTGGGTGTTAGTTTCTGACAACGATCCTAGAAGTCACATGGTCACCCACTCTGAACCCAGTCACCTAAGGAGCCACCCAAGTTCCTCCCCCAGAAGGTCAGAGAAGGTCTGGGGTCCAGCACCCTAAAGGCTCAGCATCTCCCCAGCTCTGTTTCAAGAGAACACAAGGGTCAGGATCTCCCAGGTCCTTCTAGGAAGAGGGTCCTACTGAAGTGCAGTGGGACTGTCCCCAGGACTCCAGCTTCAGACTGCCTATCCCACTCCTACGCACTGGCTCTACCATCCTGAACAATCCAGTCTCCCTGGGCCACAAGCTTTTCATCTCTCTAATCGAAATGTATTTTTCTATTTGCCCTTTCAGTTTGAGGCCGTTTTCATCCTGTCCCTTAAGCAAGGGTGTTCTGGCACCAGCTCCTACCAGTTAGTTCACAGATACTGTTTTGTACATTTCTAGCCAACTCTGCATGAAGTCACAGTGGTAGCTTGAGCCCAGCCACGATAGAAGTATTTATACCACTAAAATATGCAAATGTTATACATTACAGACTTTTTATTCCCTCAGAGAACCAGCAAACTATTGTCCCTAACCAAATGATGTAGGAGCCCATTGGAAATCAGACAGCGGGCTCAACTGAGACTGTTCTCCTTAGCCTCTCCTCAGAGCAGAGAGGGAGCCAGAAAGGGTTACAAGATGTGAGCAGAAGAAGGAACGGGGAAGTAGAGGGGGAAAAAAATGGGCCAGGTCTATGCAATTGAGGTCCCAGCTGTGTAGACTGTACCCACCTCTGCTCCTCGCCCTCCAGCAGGCGCTTGTAGGTGGCGATCTCGATGTCCAGGCCCAGCTTAGAGCTCATCACCTCCTGGTACTCCTTGAGCAAGCAGGTCATGTTCTGCTTGGCCTTCTGCAGGGCTTTCTCCAGCCCCGCCAGCTTGCCCTGGGCATCATTAAGGGCCGCCTCACCCTGCTGCTCCGCCTGGGTCACTGCAGCCTCCAGCTTGGAGTTCTAAGGGCCCAGGAGAGAACAAGGTGGGTTATGGCCTCTGGGTCTCTGTGTCCATTTCCTGAATGTGCCTAGTCTCTCTGCCTAGATGAGATCACCACAGAAACAGACCTCTCCCCTTCATCAACTGGGGCTCCCTGAAGGGCCATAACCTCGGACTCAAGTCATACAAAGAGGCTGGAGAGTGAATGGTGAGATCCAGCTGGGCACACACACTGCCTGTGGGACTCTGGGTGGGCCTCAAAAGAACCCTACCTGGCTCTTAGCATTTTCAATCTCAGCTGTCAGCCTCTGGATCAGGCGGTTGAGCTCGTTGATCTCCTCCTTGGTGCGGCGCAGGGTCTCCCCATGCCGGATCACCGTGGCCTTGATCTCCTCACACTGGAAGAGGAAGCAGAGAGGCTCATGAAACTCAGGACAGGACCTCCCACACATTCAGGACAATGTAGATGATTTGCAGGTTTTCCAGTGCTCAGCCTGTGCAACCATACACAGCAGCCCTGCCTTTCTACCCCAACCTGAGAGATGTCAATACTTTATTTACCGTCCCTAGGGATCAGAATCCCCAGACAAAAGTAGCCTTTTTTAATAAATGCCTTGAATCCCTCCCAGCGCCACATCTAGGAGGCAGGTGTCCTGGACCACTCACCTTGCTGCGATACCAGCTCTCAGCCTCGGCCCGGCTGCGGCTGGCGATTTCATCATAGTGAGCCTTGATCTCAGCGACAATGCTGTCCATGTTCAGGTACCGGCTATTGTCCATCTTGACAATAACTGAGGTGTTTGAGATGTGGGCTTGCATGACTCTCAACTCCTGTGGGGCCAAGAGTCATTCACATTACATACACCATCCAGAGCCAAGTAGAACAGAGTTCATATTCCACCTTTACACACACACACAAGCCCACAATTTCCAAAACCCTCACGCCTGCAGGCACCCCTGTCTATTTCCTCTGTACACAGGCCGGTCTGGGAATCAGGAGGGCTGAGTAATGTCCTCTCTGCTGGTGCTCACCTCTTCATACAGGGTCTTCAGGAAGCCCACCTCTTCTACCAGGCTGTGTGCGTTGGCCTCCAGATCTCCCTTGAGCACGTAGGCACAATTAACCTCCTGGAGATACAAACACACAGCAGTCCCTGGTCATTGCAGAGGCTTTCCAGGGGGGCTCCACCTCCCCCAACCCCATCCCCAGCCTTGCAAAGCAAGTCATAGGCATAGATCAGTAAGTCAAGAATAAGAGAACTAAGGTCTCCCACCAACTCTAGCAAAATGTCCTGTGTGACTTTAGAAAGTCCTTCCATCTCTCCAGGCCACCCTATTAAGGAAGAGCCAAAGAATTCCTGCCCTGTAGATCTCCCAAAGTGTGAGAAGGGAAATGCCCTTCTATCGGTTGGAATAAAATATAAGTTTATTAACTGAACAAGGGCATACCGATGCCCTGAGGGCTACCAGACTCCCAGGAAACTATCCCCCAAGCAGACCTACTCACCTGCTTGATTTTGACAAACTCATTCTCTGCCGTGGTCTTCAGGGCGACCTCCTCTTCATACCTCCACAAGGGAAGGTAATTTGAAACAAGAGATTTAGCTAGTAATGGAAAGGTGGGCCCAACCTGACCCATCACATCCACCCCCCAGGATATCTGAAACATCCCTCTCACCCATATCCCTAATTACACATTTCTTTAACTTAGACATGATTCACTTTAAAGATATTGGTTTTGTTATTACTCAAGTATAATAAACTGCCTGGAAAGGTGGATGGAACTAGTAAGTTGAACCAGTGACTGTGAACAGTGGAGAAGACATAGAGTCATTTCTTTGTACCTCCAGTACCTAGTACAGTAAAGCAAAAGAGTGAGTGTTCAGAACAGGTTTATGGGATGGATCGATGGATGGATGGATGGATGGATGGATGGATGAACAGGGATATGGTCCCTATCCTAAGAAGTTCATAATGCAATAGAACAAGATTCTTTGCTGACATTTCAGCTTCTCTTCTTCTCGTGTGTCTTCCTGTCACTGCCTTTAAAGCTGACAAAAGCAAAAGTGGGTTAATGAAGAAAGAAGTTTCTAAGGCCAGTGTGCTCAGTGGTTCCCCAATTGCCATATCATGTCAATCCTTCTGAGGGAAGTGGACCTTCCCAAATGCACTCACTTCTTCTTGTAGCCCTGCAGCACCTCCTGCACGTGGTTGAGCTCTGAGGCCAGCCTCCCGCTGTCGGCCTCCACACGCTCAGCCTCCCGCCTCAGCGTCTCGATGTAGCCATTGAACAGGGGCTCCAGGTTGCTCTCGCAGCAGCGCTGGTTCTGGTAGAACTTCCACTTGGTCTCCAGCAGCTTGTTCTGCTGCTCCAGGAAGCGCACCTGCCGCCCAAAGGAATAGTCACCCAGACAGCCGTAATCCCAGCATCCTGCAGGATCTACCCCCCAAAACTTCTGCCCATCCCTTTCCTCCATCCCACCCCAACACATACATAAGGATCTCTGTCACTGAGATGGCTGCAGATCTGAGTCCAAGTATCCATGATCAAGCGGAAAAATCCTTTCTCCTGCCTGGCTTCACTGTGCCAGGGATCAGAATCCCCTCCCTAATGACCAAGCTTTCCCCTGGGAAACCTTTCCCAGTTAGGTCTCCTGCTGGCCCATTCCTGTCTGAAGTGAACACTACTGGGGAAGCCTCAGCTGGCCCCAGAGTTCAGTGTGAGAATGCGTGAGTGAGTGACTGTGGGGCGGGGGTGTGGAGAGAGGGATTGGCGGGGGACCACTAAGCATTCCAGGCGTCCCCGAGGATGACCCTGTAGTCCTATTTCTATTTCTTTTTTTCTTCTGTTTCTATTTCTGATGTAAATTTCATATGTGTCCCATGGTGGACAGGGGTCTGTGTCTGCCTCCCTCTGACATGCAGTTCCAAGCCTGTTCTTGTCTCCCTTGTACATTATAACAGTGCTATCACACCAGGAGGCCCTGCTCTATGCTCACATCTCTCTAGTCCGTCTGTGCCCTGGAAGTGTGTCCATCTCTTCCATCAGACTCGGGGTTCATCTGGTCCACATCTCTCCTGGCCCCTGACTAACCCTTCAGTGCCTACCCAGGAAAGAAGGTTCAGGAAGGGTGTGATCAAGGACACCCACCTTGTCAATGAAGGCAGCAAACTTGCTGTTGAGGCTCTTGATCTGCTCCTTCTCCTGGTGCTTTATGCACTGTGCATTGGGGTCGATCTCCAGGTTGAGGGGTGTGAGGAGGCTCTGGTTGACTGACACAGAGGTGATGCAGGGAGGGCTGGGGCCACCAGAGCGGTACCCAAAGCTGCGGCTGCTGGAACCGGCACGGGAGCCCCCGCAGACACTGCGACTGCTGAAGCCCCCGGTGAGACCACGGTAGCAGGAGACACCGCGGTAAGGAGCAGCCGTGATGCAGCAGCGGCCGGGCCTGGGCCCGCAGGCCGAGACGCAGCTGAAGGTGCGACCAGGACAGTACCTTTGAGTGGTCACACAGGAGCTAGAACTGCGGACTCCACTACGGGAGCTAAAGCAAGCCGTTCCACAGGTCATAGTGACTCAAGGCTGGAGGAGATGAAGCCAGAGGAAGAGGAGAAGGGTTCTGAGCTCTCCCTCACTGTCTGTGCCTTTTATAAGCCCAGACACCTGGCACTGTCTATGTCACCACGTGGAGCAAACTTCTTGTCACCTTTATGGGCTTGGGGAATTTCTCAGTCGTTTCTCCTCTCCTGGGATAATATCATCAAGATGGGGCTTTGGAAAATCCTACACTCAGGCAACTCTGAAGCCTTGGCAAAATTTTTTCCATAGTTCAGGGCCTGAGGGTGCCAAGGAGCCTAGGTCAACCAAGGCCTGGGGACTCTGCATTTTGCGAGATAATTGAGGAGAGGAAGGGAAGCTGGGTTGGAATGATGGTTTTCAGGTCAGCTGGACTCATAACCTCTGACTTTTAGTTTGAGCCACAAGACGCACTAAGATCAGGGACAAAGGGTGGGCCAGCCTAGGGTGGGAAGGTAGGGGTGGACCCTGGCAGCTTTGAGAGCAAGCGCCTTCCAGGGGCTTCATAGGTAGGGTCTTGGGGGCCAACTCTTCAGAGCAACCTATAACACTTGACCCTTGGCATGGCCAGAAGGAAATTGTGTTTACTTCCACCAAGACATGGAAAAGCCAGTCACACAACCAAAAAAAGTATTTATTCAGCCACTTCACACTGGGGGATCCATGAAGTGGGTAGATTTGTGTGAGCAGTGTGGTGTGAGAGTTTAGTATCTGAATCCTTAAAACCCCCTCTGTCCACCCACCTCCATCCCTCTTTGTGTGCCTTCAAGATTCCTCACCCACAACTAACACAGATTGTCTTCCTCAACTAGACCTTAACTGCAAGGCCACACTCCCCAGACAGTCTCTTTCAAAGGCCTCCCTGTTTTCTGGGGCATTTTCAGAACAGCTTCTCCAATAAGCTCTGAGCCTGGACTGAGTGGTGGGACCTGGGATCCATTCCAAGAAACTTCAATGGGCAGGAGGCCCCAGCTCCCAGACCTGGAAGCCAAGGCAAGCCCAGGGTGGGGGTGAGGGGAGTGGGGAGGCCGGGATGGTTGGAAGGGAAGGTACCTGGGGCAACCAATGGGCCATAGAGGGGAAATAATAACAACAATAATGATAACAGCTGATATTTATTGATCACTTACTATACACCAGGCATTGTATTAATGCTTTACATATACACTCACTTTATCCATATCACATCCCCGGATAAGTTTTATTATCTTCATTCTAGATACAAAGGAAACTGAGGCTCAGAGAGGTTATGGAATTTACATCCAGACTGCAAGGTGAAGAGCCCAGACTTGAACCCAGGTATGTCTGATTCCAGAATCACTTTGACCATTATTCCATGGAGAAAAAAGATGTCTCTGAAATGGGCATGCTGATGTTCAAGATGTTTCATAGGGACACCTTGGGTTACCAAAAGTAGACACATACACACACACCCTCAATGTATTATCCCCACATCCCATTTGCTCACACACGGTGAATATGGCCTTCTCCTGGTCAACTACCTCTCACACTCAGCTTGACAGTCTAAGCCCACCTTACCCATCCACCATATTCACCATCCCCCTGCCTCCTTTCCCCCTAACCTCATCCATCCCCCATTTTCCAACCAAAGTGGACTCGCTGCCAGCTCTTCCTCCCACATCCTCTGGCTTCCCTCGCTTTGTGTCTTTGCTTACACGGTTCCCTCTGCCTGAACCCTCCTCCTCTCTCTCTTCTCTGTACATGCAGCTCTTCAGTGTTCTTCATCACCAAACAAGCTGTCATTTCCTGTAAGACCATGACCTGACCTCTGCCCCAAGGCCCTGGAGGCATTAAAGTCAGACCCCCTGCAGCCTCGTATTAAAGTCCTTTGTGTGTGCCTGCCCTCTGTGGGGACTGCAGACTCCTTCCAACTCTGAGGCTGGCTCCTGTTGGGTATCTATTTGCTCCCTGCCTTGCATCAGCTCCAGGGGCCTACGGTGGGGTAAAGAAGAGACACGACACCAGCTTTCCATCAGTTGACTGGTGGGTTGGAGATAAAGGGGACAAGGGATCAATTTCTAGAAGATCTGGCTGAAAATGGAGCAGTCCCCCTCTTCCCCATCACTGTGACCACCAACTGTCTTTATGGGGAAGTCTGTCCTTGAATGTATCAGAAATTGGAGCTGGGTCAGGGATTGGTACTGACACTTGGGGGACCACTGTGCTTTAGTTGTCAACCTGTCATTTCCATCTTTCCGGTCATGTTAGAGAGCACAACTCAGCCCGCAGCCCTCTGGTCTCTTGGGGCTTTAAATGTACTTAATTATCAGTGAGAACAAAAGCTGCTTATTAACCTCCTCATTGATTGCGATAGCACGGAAAATCTGCTCCATCCATCCACCACAATGCAGAAGGAGATCCAAGCAAGCATCATGAGAGTGCTTCTGTAAGTCTAATTTAAACCTTTAAATTAAGGAAATTAAATACTTTGGGGTAAGTCCATTTCCTCCTGTGAGAGAGATACCAAGGGAAGACTTCTTCAATACCAATTTATTCCCTAAAGAAAATTGGAACAGAGGGCTTCCCAGGAGGCTCAGTGGTAAAGAATCCACCTGCCAATGCAGGAGACACAGGTTCAGTCCCTGGTCCGGAAAGATCCCACATGCAGAGCAACTAAGCCCGTGTGCCTCAAACTACTGAGCCCACTTGTTGCAATTAAAGAGTAGCCCCTCTCTCCACAACTAGACAAAAATCTGCACAGTGACGAAGAGCCAGCAGAGCCAAAAATAAATAATTTTTTAAAGAAGAAAATTGGAGTAGAAATTTACAATCCTGAAGCCATTAGTCACACAGCTGGAGCTGGGAACAGAAGCACAGACACTGGAGGTGGGGCTCCATCTTCTATAGAGGATGGCACTAAGGTTACACTGAAACCCCTACAAAATCAAAGCTGGACCAAAGGTATTCAGGCCCACAAGAGAATTGGGAAAGACAGCAAAGGGGGCAGCAAGGCACTCCCTAGAAATGGGACACCAGGCAGCCAAAGCCAGGCATGGCTGGCCAGGGTGACCTCTGCTGTTCCAGGATTTAATTACCCCCTTGCATAATAACAAGTTATATTTAAAAGCAAAGGAAGCCAAAGATGATTTGTGTATTTCTCTTTAATGCAAGCTGCTGAGTTCACACTCTGGTTTCCTCTGTCCATAATTGGACACATAATTAACTACCATTATGATGGCTTGTAGCCTTCTAGGGTTGGTGGCCATGAGCAAGCATCAGTTGAGGAGAAGGCTTTGGATCAGACTTTGGATCTGATTTCTCTAAGACCCCAAAGCCTAGCAGTCTGGGCTCCTGCCTCCATGAGGAAGTTTCATTCAGTCCTGAAGACTCAGACCCTTGAGTCTTGACAGAGGGCTGGGAGCCTCCTTCCAGATTCTGACTTTGCCCTTGATGGACCCTTCTGTGCTTTACCTTGTTTGTTTGTTTTTTAATCATTATTTTTATTTATTTGTTTCTGACTGTGCTGGGTCCTTGTTGCCACGAGGGCCTTTCTCTAGTTGTGGAGAGCGGGAGCTACTCTCTAGTTGCAGCAAGTAAGCTCAGTAGTTGTGGCTCTCAGGCTCTAGAGCACAGATTCAACAGTTGTGGTGCACAGGCTTGGTCGCCTCACAGCATGTGGGATCTTCCCAGACCAGACATCAAACCCGTGTCTCCTGCATTGGCAGGCGGATTCTTTACCACTGAGCCACCAGGGAAGCCCCCGTGCTTGATTGTAAATAAGCCATTGGTTCACTCTGAGTTCACCTTCCTAATCAAGTAAATGGGCACGGTAATTCTGACCTCAGAAGAATGCCCTCAGGGTTAGATGAAATAATGCAGTATAAATTCCTCATACATTGTATGTGCTTGTGTCCTCAGTCACTTCAGTCTTCTGCTCTTTCCAACCTCACGAACTGTAGCCCACCAGTCTCCTCTGTTCATGGGATTCTCCAACCAAGAATACTGGAGTGGGTTACCATGCCTTCCTCCAGGGGATCTTTCCAACCCAGGGATTGAACTCGCTTCTGTTGCGTCTCCTGCATTGCAGGCAGATTCTCTAACTGCTGAGCCACCCAGGAAGCCCACACATTGTAGGTACTCCATAAATATAAACTCCCTTTCTCCTCGCCAGTTGAGTGGAGAGAGGTATGAGGGGTGAGGGTGTAGGATCCAACCTTACTGAGTTCTGACAAAGAGAGGAGAGTTTTTGTCCCAGGGGAAACAGGATGAATGGCAAATTAATAATAGAATAAACAGAACAAACTAACATTTATGGAACTCTTATGAAGAGCTAAGTAGGGCCCTAAATGCTACCCTGTCCATTGCGCCCCCGCGGGTGCTGTTAGGATCCCTATTTTGCACATGAGGAAACTAAGGTTATTCACCTGTCCCAGATCATGACAAGAATCTCCAGAACTGACCTCTAAGATGCCTCCCCTTCAACACACACACAGACACACAACACACACACACACTCACACAGAGACCTCGCAAAGCCGCACAGGCAACTAAGACCAAAGCTGTCCAGCCTGCAGGGCGGTGGCGCAGGCTGGTGGGGCCGGGGTTGCCTAGCTGCCCAGTTTGGGACTAGAACGAATGCCCCTGCGCTTCCCGGCCCAGTCCCGGCCTAGGGCCGCGGGCAGCCGGCCCCAAGCCCGCAGCGCACGGCCGGCGAAGCTGAGCAGGCGCTACCCGGCCCCATAAAGCGCGCGCGGGCGGGAGGCGAACGCCGTTTTATGGAGGCAGCCGGGAGGCCTGGTTCACTTTAATTCTGGCTCGCAGAGGCTCGCAGCCCGACCTCCAAGCTCATAAACGAGTGGGCCGCGCGCTCCCCTTTCCGGCCCGCGGGCCGCGATATAAGGCACACGGTGGGCTTCTGGGTCCAGCTGCCCTCTGCCACCGCCGCTCGCCGCCACCGCACCATGTCCTGCCTCTCATCGCGCGTCTGCATCCCCGGCGGGGTCCGAGCCTTCAGCTGCGTCTCCGCCTGCGGACCCCGGCCCGGCCGCTGCTGCATCACGGCAGCCCCTTACCGCGGCATCTCCTGCTACCGCGGCCTCACCGGGGGCTTTGGCAGCCGCAGCGTCTGCGGGGGTTTCCCCGCCGGGTCCTGCGACCGCAGCTTCGGGTACCGTTCCGGCGGCGTGGGCGGCCCCAGCCCTCCCTGCATCACCACCGTGTCAGTCAATGAGAGCCTCCTCACGCCCCTCAACCTGGAGATCGACCCCAATGCGCAGTGCGTGAAGCAAGAGGAGAAGGAGCAGATCAAGTGTCTCAACAACAGATTCGCTGCCTTCATCGACAAGGTGGGTGTCCTTGATCACACCCTTCCAGAACCTTCCTTTCCTGGGTGGTCACTCAAGGGTTAGGGTGCAGGAGAGATGTGGGCCAGGTGAGCCCCCAGGCTGATGAAGGAGATGGACACACTTCCAGGGCACAGACAGACCAGAGAGATGAGTCTATAGCAGGGGCTCCCGATTAGAGCACTGTTACTATACACAACCTCTTTCCAGATAGGCCGGGTCCCCATAGACAAGATCCCACCTTTCCTGAGCCCGGAAGTCCTGGCAGGACCTGAGAATTTACAGGCTAGTCTCCCCTGGAAGTTCATTCCTGGTGGCTCAGTGGTGAAGAATTCACCTGCAATGCAGAAGACCCTGGTTCAATCCCTGGGTGGGCAAGATCCCCTGGAGTAGGAAATGGCAACCCACTCCAGTATTCTTGCCTGGAGAGCAAGAATACACAGAACTATACAAAAAATATCTTAATGACCCAGATAACCACGATGGTGTGATCACTCACCTAGAGCCAGATATCCTTGAGTCCGAAGTCAAGCCGGCCTTAGGAAGCATCACTAAGAACAAAGCTAGTGGAGGTGATAGAATTCCAGTTGAGCTATTTCAAACCCTAAAAGATGATGCTGTGAAAGTCATGCACTCAACATGCCAACGAATTTGGAAAACTCAGCAGTGGCCACAGGACTGGAAAAGTTCAGTTTTCATTCCAATCCAGAAGAAAGGCAATGTCAAAGAATGTTCAAACTACCATACAATTGCACTCATCTCACACACTAGCAAAGTAATGCTCAAAATTCTCCAAGCGAGGTTTCAACAGTACGTGAACCAAGAACTTCCAGATGTTCCAGCTGGATTTAGAAAATGCAGAGGAACCAGAGATCAAATTGCCAACATCTTTTGGATCATCAAAAAAGCAAGAGAACTCCAGAAAAACATCTACTCCTGCTCTATTGACTACACCAAAGCCTTTGACTGTGTGGATCACAACAAACTGTGGAAAATTCTTCAAGAGATGGGAGTACCAAACTACTTTGTCTGTCTTCTGAAAAACTTGTATGCAGATCAAGAAGCAACAGTTAGAACTGGACATGGAACAACAGACTGGTTCCAAATTGAGAAAGGAGTGTGTCAAGGCTGTATACTGTCACATGCTTATTTAACTTATATGCAGAGTACATCATGCAAAATGCCAGGCTGGATGAAGCACAAGCTGGAATCAAGATTGCAGGGAGAAAAATCAATAACCTGAGATATGCAGATGACACCACCCTTATGGCAGAAAGCAAAGAAGAACTGAAGAGCCTCTTGATGAAAATGAAAGAGGAGAGTGAAAAAGTTGGCTTAAAACTCAATATTCAGAAAATAAAGATCATGGAACCTGGTCCCATCACTTCATGGCAAAAAGAATGGGAAACAATGGAAACAGTGAGAGACTTTATTTTCTTGGGCTCCAAAATCACTGCAGATGGTGACTGCAGCCATGAAATTAAAAGATGCTTACTCCTTGGAAGAAAAGCTATGACCAACCTAGATAGAATATTAAAAAGCAGAGACATTACTTTGCCAACAAAGGTCCATCTAGTCAAAGCTATGGTTTTTCCAGTAGTCACGTATGGATGTGAGAGTTGAACTATAAAGAAAGCTGAGCACCGAAGAATTGATGCTTTTGAACTGTGGTGTTGGAGAAGACTCTTGAGAGTCCCTTGGACTGCAAAGAGCTCAAACCAGTCAATCCTAAAGGAATTCAGTCCTGGATATTCATTGGAAGGACTGATGCTGAAACTGAAGCTCCAATACTTTGGCCACCTGATGTGAAGAACTAACTCACTGGAAAAGACCCTGCTGGGCAAGATTGAAGGCAGGAGGAGAAGGGGCCGACAGAGGATGAGATGGTTGGATGGCATCACCGACTTGATGGACATGAATTTAAGCAAGCTCCGGGAGTTGGTGATGGACAGGGAGGCCTGGCATGCTGCAGTCCATGGGGTTGCAAAGAGTCAGACACAACTGAGCGACTGAACTGAACATTCCTGGAAATGGAGAATGAGGACTGTTGATATTTCATGTGATATAAATTTTAGATGTTTTAGATGTTCCATTGAAGCATTAAATAACATCAAAACACCTAATGAAAAAATTCATCTCTTTAATCTATTAATTTAATTTATTTAATTTGATCCTTAAAATCAAATGGGGGAAATCTCATTAGGTATTAATATGTCTTTAATATCCCTCTAATACTTGCTGCTGCTGCTGCTGCTAAGTCACTTCAGTCGCGTCCGACTCTGTGCGACCCCATAGACGGCAGCCCACCAGGCTCCCCCGTCCCTGGGATTCTCCAGGCAAGAACACTGGAGTGGGTTGCCATTTCCTTATCCAATGCAGGAAAGTGAAAAGTGAAAGTGAAGTCGCTTAGTCGTGTCCAACTCTTAGCGACCTCGGACTGTACCCTACCAGGCTCCTCCATCCATGGGATTTTCCAGGCAAGAGTACTGGAGTGGGGTGCCATTGCCTTCTCCGTCTAATACTTGCTACTCTCATGCTTTTAATGAAAGAGAGCAAGCCTCAGCTTCAAAGCTGTCTGGGGCAACAGTTTCAGCTAGATTGTCATGCTTTCTGTTTTCCTCTTATGTATGCCTAATGATACTGGTTTTACAGCTATGATACTAATATAAAGGTACCCCTTTAAGCCCCATTTAAATGTTTGGTGAAATACTAAACAAATCCATTTGTAGATAAATCATGAGTAAAACGCAAAATCCTGAAGTTGTCCTGTGAAGCGTTCATGTTTGAGAATCACTGCCACCAGAGTAGTCCTCTGAGTGCACACAGAGGAGAAAGGAGATGGGGAATTATGGCAGGACCGGCCCCAGCCCCCACCCACATTCCTTGAGAGTGGGTGGCAGAGCAAGAGTCCAAGCCTGGCTCTTCCAGGCTCTCCAGGCCCCTGAGGCTAGGGAGTTCAAAGCTTGGGGCCCAGCTCCCCCACTCCTCTCGAGCCAGAGCTGGCCACTTCAGCAGGCACTCTATCCTGAGTGTGCTGGAGCTCACACCCAGGAAAGGCGGCCAGGGAGTGGAGCAGAAAGGGTCTTGGCCCAGGAGCAGGCAGCATGGGCTCTGTGTCCAGTTTCTCCACTGATTCTCTGTGTGATGCTGGCCGGTGGCTTCCCCTCTCAGCCCCAAAGCTGCGCTAGGTGCAGTGTGTGTGCTGGCCACGACTCTGAAAGGAAACATAGGGATCAGAACAGGTAAGCAACTCACCACCATGGCTCGAGCCCTGCCAGCTAAGACCCCCTAAAATGACCCCACGTAACATCAGCAGTCCCCTTTCCCCATTTCTGGGAGCTCCACAGGGATTGCCTAGCTGCATTCATCAGGTTGGATGAAAGGATACCAAGCCTATAAAAGGCAAGGCAATGTCCCAAATCCAGCTAAAAAAAATCTGAGAAGGGGAAAACTGGAGACCAGGGAGCCTGGTCCTGTTTGCTGATTCCTTTCTGGTGCCACAGTGATTGCTGCTGTCACATCTGTCCAGTTTGAATGATTTCCAGCAGAGGTTTGCATGCTTTACTCCCCTAAGCCCCCACCCTCCCTATTTTTGAAAATCATCCCCCCTTCACATTACCTGCCTGGCCTCCAGACACATAAGAGCGTGTGTCTCCTCACACAGGCGTGTGTGTCATCCTCCACCAGGCCTCTTCAGACCCCAGCCATCCTACTTGGTGAGGAGGATGCCCTTTCCAACCTCCCTCCCCAGCTAGGAAGCCCTGCCCCAGGCTGACCATCCATTCAAGCCCCAGGCTGGCCACTGAGGACAGAGCTCCCCTGCACTGGTGAGGTTCACAGTGAAAGGCTTTCCTCTTACTCTAACCCTCTCAACCCTCCTCTACACTCCTTTCCTCCAGGAAACCTTCCCTGATTGTCACTACTGTCAACCCCTATCTGCCTCCGCCCCAACCCAACCCAGCACAACCCATATGCCCTTCAGTGTCTCACTTACCCCAGCCAGGCCCAACTGGACAGACCCTCACTCAGATCCGAGCAAGCAATCAGGAGACAAGGAGTCTCCAGCTGCCTCCTAAGGCCAGGAGAGCCCAGCAAGGACGATGCCATCCACCCACCTCTGCCTCTGCACACCTTGCTGTGAGCTCCAGTTCTCTCACTGTGCCTGCTCTTGCAGGAGGGCTGGGTTTATTGGCTCCTCTCACTGTTTCTCCCACCTCCACACCAGGTGCGCTTCCTGGAGCAGCAGAACAAGCTGCTGGAGACCAAGCTGCAGTTCCACCAGGACCGCAAGTGCTGCAAGAGCAACCTGGAGGCCCTTTACGAGGGCTACATCCAAACGCTGAAGCAGGAGGCTGAGCATGTGAAGGCTGACGGCAGGAGGCTGGCCTCGCAGTCCAACCACATACAGGAGGCACTGGAGGGCTACAAGAAGAAGTGAGTGCATCGGGGAGGAGGCTGTAGAGAAAAGAAACGGGGTGCCACCCCAGTACTTTTGCCTGGAGATGGACGGAGGATCCTGGTAGGCTCCAGTCCACGGGGTCGCTGAGAGTCGGACACAACTGAGTGACTTCACTTTCACTTTTCACTTTCATGCATTGGAGAAGGAAATGGCAACCCACTCCAGTATTCTTGCCTGGAGAATCCCAGGGACAGTGGAGCCTGGTGGGCTGCCGTCTATGGGGTCGCACAGAGTCGGACACGACTGAAGTGACTTAGCAGCAGCAGCAGCAGAGGTCAAAGCAGGAGAGATTTGGGTCAGACCCCTAGAAGAACTTTCCACTAGGAAGTAGAGAGTGACAGAAAGCCTGTGGGGGAAATTTTTTTCTTTTCTGAGATGGGAGAGAAAACATTGGCGAGTCTGTGCTTCTCCAGCCACCTCATCATTCTGTTTTTTTTATTTTGATTTATCAAGCATGGGCCCTGAAGAGGGGTAAGGATAAGAAAGTCAAGAGGACAGGAAAAGGGGACACCTGAACTAGATCAGGGTGCCGCCACCACCACCAGGGAATTAGCTTCAGGAACAGAAAGGAGGCCTACAAAAATGTGCATGGCACCCACCCTACCTCTAAAACAGGAAGAACAGTGGGTGACATGACTGGTTTGGATGCCCATAGGAGAGAGATGGACACTTTTTGATTCCATGACCACATCCAAAAGATCCAGTTCCTGGAATGTGTTTGTCTGAGCCTTCCTTCTCTTTGCTTCTCTTCAAATCCCAGCCTATTGAAACTCTGGCCACTGAAACTTGTGCCCTTTTTGCCCCAGGTATGAAGAGGAGGTGGCCCTCAGGGCCACTGCCGAGAATGAATTTGTGGCCGTGAAGAAGGTGAGTGGCCCCAGAATACACATCCCACAACTCAGAACCGTGGACAGAGGTGGAGGGAGCACTCTGTGATTCAGTGACGCTAAGTGACTTCCCCGGAATCACACAGCCCAACCTCTCCCCTATTTCTTTCTCCAAATGTCCCAGTGCTCCCTGAGAGGCCCTGGACATCAGAGCACAGTGCTTCAAACAGGGCAATCTTCTACCATCCAAGCTAACTCCCATCTGCCCAATAGCTTCCCACCTCCTCCTGCTCTGAGCCTGGCAGAAAACGCATTGCATAAATTTTTGTGAACGGAAGAGCACCTGAATGCTTGGGGATGGCTCCATCCTCTGCCAGCAACGGTTGGGAAATGCTGGCATGAACAGAGCTGCTGCTCTTCACCTCTTAGGACTTGACTCAGCGACACCGCCCTCAGTACACTGAGACACAGACCAAGCAAGGGTCTCGCCCAGAGTCACATTGGTTTGGGAGCAGAGTTGATCCCTGGGATGACTTCTGACCACACATCTCTAGATTTCTTTCCATAACATTCCAGAGCAGGGAGAGGTGGGTCAGCATTAGAACCGAGCTATTTTACATTAGATCCTACATTTCATGATAGTGCCTTCTAGAAGGATCATCCTAGCACCAAGGGGAATGCCTGGAAATATCGGGAACCCCCCTCACCCAGACCTGCTCCTGACCCCTCAAAATGAGTAAAGGACTTCACTAACACCATGACACCAGACACCGGAATGAGCAGCTAAGGAGGGTCCAAGGAGTGCGCCCTCCCTGCTGGGGAGAGCTCTGTGTTGTCTCCTCACTGAGACTCTTGCTCCTCCCTCTCCCTGTAGGATGTGGATGGCACCTACCTCCATAAGTCAGAGCTGGAGGCCAACGTGGAGGCCCTGACCCAGGAGACTGACTTCCTGCGGCAGATGTATGAGGAGGTGAGGAACCACAAAGCAGCTGGGCACCAAGGAGGATGGCAGTTAGACACTGGAAAATACTGGCCACCATTTGGCTCCTGAAACTCTTGGTTTGGGGACACAGGGCAGAGCTGAGAGACCCGAGGCAGGTTTACTGTCAGAAGGTAAAATGCACAGCTTCGTGTCTTATCTGCCAAGCCCAGACAAGCTAGTGCTACCAGTTAGTGTGGTGAGAATTATCACAAATTTCAAGTTCTAGTCCTAGATCCAAAGGATCAACACAGGAGGCCCTGACTAAAGTCAAGTAAGCAGGCCTTAGAGCTGGACTCCTCTCAGCCTCAGGCCTCTGGTCCTGAGGAGCACTGAGAGCTTCCAGGGTTGAAGGGGAGATGTCACTTTTGAAGTGGGGTTTCAGACAGTGAGGCTGTGGAAGAAGCAGGAGCAGGAGACAGGAAAGGAGGTGAGAAAGCGGGCTGCCTGGAGTGGGGCTATGGTCCAAGGGGCTCTTAACACTCCCCGACTTCCCCTCAGGAGCTCCAAGTTCTCCACGCCCACATCTCAGACACCTCGGTCATCGTCAAGATGGACAACAGCCGGGACCTGAACATGGACAGCATTGTGGCTGAGATCCAGGCTCAGTATGATGACACTGCCGGTCGCAGCCGGGCCGAGGCTGAGTCCTGGTACCGCAGCAAGGTGAGTGGTCTGGCACTCCCTTCCCAGAACAGGGGTGTTAAATCTGAAAGCATTAGCGGGGTGGGGAGGGATGCTGAAAAAGCATTGACCTTTGTCTGGGTGGGCAAGGGAAGGGCAGGCAGCTCTCGGGATGAGGTGCAAATGTGCAAGCTGTGCAATTCAGTCGGATGACATATCCTGTGTTTCATGAGCATCTGTGCTTCCCCCCAGTGTGAGGAGATCAAGGCCACAGTGATCCGGCACGCGGAGACCCTGCGCTGCACCAAGGAGGAGATCAATGAGCTGAACTGCATGATCCAGAGGCTGACGGCCGAGGTCGAGAATGCCAAGTGCCAGGTACAGGGTCCTGGCCCACCCCTCAGTGTAGAAAGAGAACAGGGTAGGCCTGAGGCAGGGAGATTGAAGTCAGACACCTTGCCAAAGTTTGGGAAAAGGAGCAACGTGAAACTTCAGGCAGGTCCCCTCCATGGACAATGTTCTCCATTCTCTCTGAATGTGGGTTGTGGGGGGAGGGCTATGGAGGAGAATGGAGTGACCTGGTCTTTCATGGTCTCTGAGCCAAAATGAGGCAGAGGAAATAGCAGTCTGAGGGGCTGGAAATCTATGCTCTCTAACCAGCCCTGCCGCTAGCTCGTCACGTGACTTGGAGGGCCCATTTCACCTCTTTGGCCCATTGTTTTAGGTCAGCGATCACACGCTGAGATGTCCCCAGAGATTAGTGAACGAGTGAAGCAGGCTGTACCAAAGGCACCAGGGTTTGGTAAACTGGAAAGCACAGTGGGCAGAGCTCATCAGATCAAACTGCGACAGGCCCTGTGGAAGAGCAGGCCCAATGTGGCCAGATCCTCGGATTTTTCAACAGACGCCAGGAATGTGGGTTTTACGTTAAATTTCAAAAAGTTAAGGACACTGTGCCAACATTCCCCAAGAGCACTAATTTGCAACCTCTGACCTAACAAACCAGTAAGGCCCCTTCTTCCCCTGACAGTCAATGGCCAGTGGATACCTGGCCTCTGACCCTAAATCCAAAAGAAGGAGCCTTAATAACCTTACCCTCCCCCCAGAACTCCAAGCTGGAGGCTGCAGTGACCCAGGCTGAGCAGCAGGGTGAGGCGGCCCTTAACGATGCCAGCTGCAAGCTGGCCGGGCTGGAGGAGGCCCTGCAGAAGGCCAAGCAGGACATGGCCTGCCTGCTCAAGGAGTACCAGGAGGTGATGAACTCCAAGCTGGGCCTGGACATCGAGATCGCCACCTACAGGCGCCTGCTGGAGGGCGAGGAGCAGAGGTGAGGACCACATCTGTGCAGAGGATGTCTCTTCACCCTCCAACCTGTGTTCAGAGCCAGAAACATGTCTGCATCTTATTTACATCTAATTTGCATCAAGATTATTTGGAGGAGGGAATTTGCTGGTTCTGCTCTCCCCAACTAATTTTTGTCTCTTTCTTCTCCCCACAAGGTTGTGTGAAGGCATAGGAACTCTGAATGTCTATAAGTAATCTGTACTGTGAGTCCTGAAATAAGAGCCTGGGGTTCCCGGTGGGCAAACTTTTTATCAAATGGCCAAATAGTAAATATTTCAGATTTGGTGGGTCACGTGGTCTCTGCTCAACTGCTCTGCTTGTTGTAATGTGAAAGCAGCCACAGCCATAGCAATACTTAATAGATATGATTAGGTTTCAATAAAGCTTTATATACAAAGACAGGAGGCCCTCAAGGGGCCACAGCTTAAGACCCTGAAAGGAAGGAGGGGGTGTGGCAGTGAATGATTGTAATTACTTAAATAGCTGTTACTGCCTATAGGGAGGAGAAGGCAATGGCACCCCACTCCAGTACTCTTGCCTGGAAAATCCCATGGATGGAGGAGCCTGGTAGGCTGCAGTCCATGGGGTCGCGAAGAGTCGGACAGGACTGAGCGACCTCACTTTCACTTTTCACTTTCCTGCACTGGAGAAGGAAATGGCAACCCACTCCAGTGTTCTTGCCTGGAGAATCCCAGGGACGGGGGAGCCTGGTGGCTGCCGTCTATGGGGTTGCACAGAGTCCGACATGACTGAAGAGACTTAGCAGCCTATAGGGAGGGCCTGGTCTAACAGTTTTTCTAGGATGCTTGAGGTTGGACTACAGGAAGGAGTGTCCGGTTATGATGGTGGTTATGATGGTGTTTGACGGGGAAGGGGAATAGAATGGAGGGAAGGGGCTCTGAGCAAGAGAATAGGTGGGGGGACTCTGGCTAGCAGGCAGGAGCCGACGACGACAGCCTTGCTCGAGAACTGAGCCACATCACATCCTTCTCGCCCCGCAGGTGTCAACAGCTCCCGCGGCGGGGTCGTCTGCGGGGACCTCTGCGTGTCTGGCTCCCGGCCTGTGACGGGCAGCATCTGCAGCGTCCCCTGCAGCAGAAACCTGGCGTTGAGCACCGGCCTGTGCGCGCCCTGCGGCCAGAGCAGTGGTAACAGCCGCCTGGTGCGCTTTGCATAGCGCCTTCCGCTTTGTAAATTCACCGCTCCGCAAGCCAATCCTACCTGCCTGGGGCGGCGGCGGGCCTTGGAGCTTCTGGAACTAGCCGGCTTGACCTGCCCCAACGGCTGCTTTCTCCTCCTGCATCTCTCCTCTGGCTTGTCTCTTCATTTATTTCAGGGAGAGGGGTGGGCTACTCGTCCCCAACCCCCAGAGTCAGAATGACTGGTTTCCTCCAGCCCTGGGCAAAGAGCCCATCCTGACTCGGGCTGCTCTGGGAGCTTGGACGGCCTTGGCTTCTAAGGGACAGACTGGCCCCGGGGCCCCTCCGGTGCCTCCTAAATCCTCCCACGGTGCCTGAGTTTGTGTCCCCGGGGTGGGAGGAACAACTTTATGCCCCCGCCTCCCTCCCACTCTCTCCCTTGTGCTTGGTCTCCAAGTTTCCAATTAAGCTCATGACTCAAATATAACGCTGTCTGAGAATCTCCCTACACATGTGGACTGTCAGCTCCGTTTCTGCCCTCTTCCAAGGGAACAGAGGAACTGTTCTAAGCAAAGAGGGAGTGAGGGCTGTCTCTAAGGTACCCTGCCCCTAGGACCACACTGTACAACCTGAAGGGTGCCTAGGGGTTTCCTGCAGCCCCCCAAAACCAGACACACAGAGGCATAAGGGGGAGCTGGGAGGGAAGTGAGAGGGGCTGCAGGGAGGAGTGGTAGCCAGCAGGAGAAGGGTCTCATCACATGTGGCCGCTGAAACACCAGTGGTCCCCTTCCTCTACTCCCTCACTCCACTCCCACCTCAGTATATGAAAAGTCCTGACCATGGGATCAAACACACAGCCTTCACCTCTTCCCACCAACACTTCCTAGATAGTCCCCTCCAACCCTGCCCCCACACCCACCACCACCATCACCTCCAGGGAATCCCAGTCAGAGACCTCCTACCTTCCCTCCAGCACCCAAGATATGAGCTGCTGTCCGTCAGAGATGGATACTCCCAAGCACAGACCCCCAAACACCCCACACACTCACAGACACACACACCACGTCAGAGACCCTGACATATACAAACATCCCATCTAGCAGAGCCTTAACATACCGATGCCCTCCCCAATCCCCACCCCATCACAGATCCAGA
Source organism: Tragelaphus eurycerus (assembly GCA_935064755.1). Lineage (NCBI taxonomy): Eukaryota > Metazoa > Chordata > Mammalia > Artiodactyla > Bovidae > Tragelaphus > Tragelaphus eurycerus. The sequence continues at coordinate 28,728,792 of CAKXYN010000010.1, read as the reverse complement.
TCCACAGCCTGTCCCTGGGTGAGGGGGGTGAAACAACCCCCTACCAGGGATCCAGACTCTGGGACCCCCTCACCCTCAAGTCCTCCCAAACACACACAGACCTCCTCCCACTTCCATCACTCCCACAGAATCCCAGAACCCCTCCAGGACCTCAGACACACACCATCGAGGGCCCAGGGCCTGGCCAACTCAGCACCAGGAAGGGCTGAACTGCCAGTTGGCCGGTCCACCCGAAACCCAGGCCTGGGGCAGCTAAATGTTTGTGGTCTTCTCACCACTGAGGAATGTTCTCTGACAGCACAGGGCATTGGCAGGAGGAAGGGGTGTGCAAACAGCCCTCCCACCCCCTCAGCAGGAGAGGAGTCCAGTGCCCACTTCCTGGCAGAACCAGAACTTCCAGGGCTTTCTGGCTTGTGCAGGAGAGGAGCTGGAATCAGCCCCAGCCCTGAGAGGGGCCACAGCCTCACTCTACGTAAGAGCCAGTTTCCTTTGAGCAGCAACCCCCCCACCCCCCGCCGTCCCCCCTCCCCAACACTAGTGTGCTCTCTCGGTGCTCTCTAGAGCCCCTCCCTCGCCACACCTTCCCCTCTGGGCCTAATGAAGCCAGGATACCAGGTGCCAGGCAGGGGCTCATCCAGGCCTCAGAAAGCAGCTGCTTTATTGGAAGCTATTCTGATATCTTTTTTCAAACTGTCTTGCAGTTCTTGGGATGAGGGTGGGACCAGGGTTGGGGGTCTCCTTGTGACTATAGGAGGAGAGGGTATATATCTCCCCACACCCAGGGCTCATTTGCGGGGGCTCCTGCTTGTGGTGGATGTGGTCCTCATGGAGTAGGCCTTGAGGGTCCCAGGCCCTCCACCGCTGGAGAATCTCAGGGCGTTGTTGCCCATGGTTCCCCCAAAGGTCAGCCAGCTACCAGAGCCGCCCGTGGAACTGACCACAGCTGAGAGAGAAGAGAAGAGGTCTCCGTCAGTGTGAGGCCCACTGCCTGAGCCCCCAGCCTCCTGCCATAGCTGGCTGTTTCCCTCCCTCTACCCACTACCCTTCCCCCACCAACAGCCAGGGGCCAACCCAAAAGTAGCCTCAGACAGAGGTGAGGGGTGCTCCACACTGCCCCAGCCCCACCCCGCCCTCATGCATAGCTTTGCTGGGCTGTTGAGCCTGTCTGGATGGAATCTCCAGGCACCTGCTGAAAGCTGTTTAAGGGAAGGAGGCGCCAGGCCTCCATGAGGCCAGGTCTTCAGGCCAATGTGCCATCTAATAGACCCAGCCTAGTCTGGACAGTACAGGTGATGGGCCGCAGCCAAGGACTTACAGATGTTCACGGCTCCCACTCCATCTCCGGTCAACCTGGGGGCAGAGGAGAGACCTGTGAGGGCTGCTCTCTCCTCAGCGCTGGAGGAGGCACTCCTGTACCCCTCCATCCAGGCCGCAAGCAGGACTCACGTTCATTCCTGTGTCCCCACACATCCAGCCTTCCTGCAGCCTTTCACTTCCGGCTACAACAACCTTGGGAATGTCTCAGAGCCTCCATTTCCTCACTTGTAAATGCAGTCTTAACCTGTCCCAACCTCACAGGGTTGTTTGTGAGGGTTAAACTCATAACTGACCTAAAGCCCTGGGCACACGGGATTCTGTAAATGGTAGCTGCTCTTATTGTTTATGTTGATGGCTGCCTTCCTTAACCAGATCATAAAATCCTCAAAGAAGGCTGTGGGTTATTGATTTCTGCATCTCTAGTCACCAGCATGAAGTCTGGCACATGTTAATTACTTAATATGGGTTGAAATGGTTAATGAAGTGTAAGTGTTGACTGAGTGAATTCAGCTACAGTGGGAACTGCGAGGGGAAGGAGGAGGCAGCGGTGGCTTTAAGCAGCCTGGGGAGCTGAAACAGGTCTTGTACTGGAAATTAAAAATCTATCCGAGACAGGTATGCTTGTTCTGTGACTCACAGCCCCATTGTCACCAAACCCTTGGCCGTGAGGATGAATTTACGCTGCAGGGAGGAGGGACAGCCTCAATTTAGTGCAGCAAGTGAAGGAAGCCCAGCTGACCTCAGCAGCCCCAAGTCCTGGCTGGGGATAGAGCAAAGGGCAGGGGCAGGGGCAAGAGAGGTAGACACTAGGAAGCTTCCAGGCCCCTTATCTGTTGACAAAATGAGTCAATCAAGCCATCAAGGTATGAATGAAGACCCAACTTTACGGACATAGGTTTTGAGTTTTTTGTGAAGAATTTCCTGTAAGGCTAACCCAGCCCACCTTCATCGCAGGCTGCAGGTAAGCATGCAGATATCTCTGGGGACAGAGGAAATTTACCTCCTCACCATGCTCAGTCAACACCACATGACTTAGCCCTCAATTATGTAGTGAGAAGCAGACTGTTGCCAAGGAAGATGGTTGGACCAGGAATCAGCAGAGCTCAATTGCATACTGGCTCTGTCCCCTCAGTTAATAAAACTAACCAGTTTCCCCTCTGTACACTCAGAAGTCAATAATAACTTGCTTACCTGATGTGTTCTGAGAATCAAATAAGATGACCTTGTTAACACAAAAAAATGCTGGTATCAACTTTCCCAGTGAGCTTATACCACAAGGTCTTTCCCTCCAGAAAGCCATCAAGGGCAAAGAAGCAAGCGTTATCTGTACCCTCCCTGCACTTCCCACCCTCAGTGCCTGCAGAAGGAGGGATACAGGAAATGCTTGCAGGTGGATGGGTGTCAAGCTGTAGGCCCCACTGAGCCAGCTTGTACGTCCTCACCGGCTCTCCTCGCCCTCCAGCAGCTTGCGGTAGGTGGCGATCTCGATGTCCAGGGCCAGCTTGACGTTCATGAGCTCCTGGTACTCCCGGAGCTGCCGGGTCATGTCCTGCTTGGCCTTCTGCAGGGCGGCCTCCAGATCCTCCTGCTTGGCCCGTGCATCCTTGACAGCCAGTTCCCCACGCTGTTCAGCATCGGCAATGGCGGCTTCCAACTTGGCACGCTGTGGGGAGTAGCGGGGCTCTGAACCGGGGTCGCAGGCCTCATCAGCCACTGCCTTCCTGCCTCCCCATCCTGTGGTGAGCACCTGGGCAACTTGCTTACTGTGGTTTCACTGGCACTAGCCTCCTTCCCCAAGCACCAGGGAATCCCAAGGGTTTAAAACATGGGCTTTGAGGGACTTCCCAGGTGGTCCAGTGGTTAAGAACCCACCTGCCAGTGCAAAGGACACAGGCTCCCTCCCTGGTCTGGGACAGTCCCACACACCAAGCGGCAACTAAGTCAGTGTGCCCCAGCTACTGAACCCGTGCGCCCTAGAGCCTGTGCTCTGCAACAAGAGAAGCCACGCAATGAGAAGCCTGCACATCCACTAGAGAGTAGCCCTTGCTTGTCACAACTAGAGAAAGCTTGTGTGCAGCAACTAAGACTCAGCACAGCCAGTAATTAATTAATTTTTAAAAACATGGGCTTTGATACCCAACTAGCTTTTGGTTCTGGCTCTGCCTCTTACAAGCCATGTGATCTTGTATGAATCAACCCTTCTAAGCCAAAAGTCTCCTCTTTTCTAAAATAACAGTAATCACGGTATATAAATATAGATGGGAATAGCTCAAGTAATGAAATGAAATAATATATAAGTCCTTGGCACAGTGTCTAGTATTCAGTCAGCACTTAATAAATGCTATTATGAGTAAATGCGATTATGATTTACAAATGCTCACATACCCGACCCCTAGCTGGAGGAGCTCCAAGGCCATGGGATTCTAGTGTAGTACTCAAATTTCAGGCAGCTGACCAGGCACCTTTCAGGTACCTTGAAAACAGGAGCCATTTTGCAACAGGCCCAGAACAGGGAGACTTGGAGCACAGAAATCCTTCCTGGAACCCTAGATTCCAAGTCAACAGCCCCCCAAGTGCAGGTAGGGGTGGTGTGATTCAGAGGGACTGAGCAACAGCTGTCACTTCCTGCCTGGCCTTAGTGTTCCCTCTCTTGTGGCCCATCCCCCACTAGAGGAGCCTATAGTGTTTTGTGTGTGTGTGTGTGTGTGTGCATGCACGCTCAGGTGTGTCTGACTCTTTGCGACCCCATGGACTGTAGCCTGCCAGGCTCCTCTGTCCATGGGATTCTCCAGCAAGAATACTGGAGTGAGTTGCCATTTCCTTCTCCAGGGGATCTTCCCAACCCAGGGATGGAACCTGCATCTCCTACCTTGACAGGTGGACTCTTTACTGTTGCACCACCTGAGAAGCCTGAGCCGCCCCTTATTCATTTCCAAGGGCCACCATCCCATCCCCTAGCCCAGGGCTCCTCCTCCTTCCTTCTCACAACCACCTTCTGCCCTCAGATCTTCTCCCCTCAGCGCATGCACTCTGCCTCTCTGCCCAATCCTCCCAATCCTGCCCTGGAGGCTGGCTGACGCCCTTGCCCCCATCCACCAGTCAGCATCCTCCCCGTCACATTGGTGCCCCCTTGGCAGGGTCATTCCACTGCCTCTGAGCCACAGCTTCCGGGCCTGAGCCTGCGCTGCTGTGTGAGAGGAGAACCGGATGTGGGAGAAGCTGTGGGGTTCGGGAAACTGCCATTCGTTACTCTGTGCCTCCCCTCCTGGCCTGGATGCTGGCTCACTGCACCAGTGACTCGTGGCTCCAAATCTGTGCCAGGAGGAAGCCTCCATTCTCGCCCACATGTAAACAGGCCTGCAGGGCTCCAAGAGGAGGACATTTCTGGGTAGATCACCCTCACATCCCACCCCCCAGCTGTCAACCATCAGCTTCTTTCCCTTCCCACTGCAGATGCCTGCTGAAGCTTAGCCTCCTCCCCCACTTCCATGCCTTAGTCAGACCTTAGGGGACCCTTTCTGATCAGTGCCCCCTGCCCCAGCTTCACAGGATCTCCTTCCATCAGTCTGTCATCTGAGACCTTTGCCCTACTAATGCTGGGAAGGGAGGAGCAGCAAACCAGATAGAAGAGGGGTGGGGGGCCAGCTCTTACGGCATTTTTAATATCCCAGTGGAGGTGGGGGACAATATTTACTTACACTTAATTAATAAGACTTACCTAGTAAGTCAATGGACTTCCCTGGTGGCTCAGACAGAAAGACTCTGCCTGCAATGTGGGAGACCCAGGTTTGATTCCTGGGTCAGGAAGATCTGCTGAAGAAGAGAATGGCTACCCAGTCCAGTATAAGACAGAACATTTCAGAGAGTGTTAAGTGTTTCAGGGATCTTCCCACAGACTGCTAAGACAGTGGCTAGGTGGCTGAGGAAGCCATCTCCGAGAAGAGGTCTTTTGTCCTCAACCAAAGACGATGAGAAAGGGGCACGATGTGCAGAGCTGGGAGAACCACATTCCAGGTGGAGGGAGTGTAAGTGTACCAAGTGCACATACCAAGTGTAAAGGCCCTGAAGCATGAAGATGCTTGGCAAACATCATCTCCAGCAAGCAGCAAGAGCACAGCCAGAGAGGGAGCGGTGGGGAGTGAGGTCAACGGACATGGCGGGGTCTCAGGAGTCACAGCAAGTTGGCCCCAGACCCCGTGGCCCCCATTCCCAGGTATACACTGCATCCAGAGCTAGGTGCAAGAAGAGGGCTCAGGACCAATGTGGTAATGAATGGTGGTTCTCGTCTGGCCAGCAGCCTGAGGCTCCCTCCACGAGCTCTATCTCCTGCTAGGACTCCTGTTCTCCCTTCAGCCAAACCAGCACCTGGCCAAGAACATTTCATCCTGGAGAGCTCACAGGTGGGTCTGAGAGGCTAGAGCTGCCCCAGCCTCGCCCCCAGGGCAGCAGGGGCAGGAGTGATGCCCCTGCCTCCTGCTTCTCATCCTCAGCTGGCTGCCCTTCACCTGCCCCAAGGACAAGCACTGGTGCCCACCTGGTTCTTGATGCTGTCGATCTCAGCCTGCAGCCTCTGGACAGCCCGGTTCATGTCTGCAATCTCATTCCGGGTATTCCGGAGGTCGTCCCCGTGCTTCCCAGCCTGGGCCTGGAGGGTCTCAAACTGGAGGGACCACACAGAAGGGTATGGCAGGGGTGGGCTATGATTACAGGGGGCCTGTCTTCTCCCCACGAAAAGAAGACCCCAGGTTCTGAGTGACAAGGCCTCTCAGCTTATCGTGCCGGGGAGGGACAGTCTGACTCCCAGCAAACTTTGCCCGATGCCAGAGGCCAGACTCCTGGACAGTGGGGTGGAGCAGGGTTCAGCTTCCTCCGAGCCAGGACAGGGAGGGCAATGATGGCTCCCTGGACCCGTCCCCACTGATACCAGTGCTCTTCCCGTTTCCATCATGTCCTAACGTTGGAGAACCACAGGAAGTCTGAGATCCTCACCTGTTAACCCCTTCATCAGCATCATCCATCTCACAGATGAAGAGAATGAGTCCCAAAGAGTGGAAGGGACTGCCTGAGAGTCACACAGCAAGTCCTTACTGACATACCTGTGTTCTCACGTACACCATGGATGACCCCCTATATCTGCAGAGACATCACTCTATGCCACTTTTAAACCCTCAGCCTCCCTCCCTCAGTTACCCCAGCATCCCCCACCCCACCCCAGCCCCACCCATTCCCTCAGCTCCTGCCCTGTCAGCTGCCCTGCCCTCCCCCAGTGCATATAATGATTAAACCTAATCTGGAGCCCTTGGATCGAGAATCTGGTCTCTGCTCTTCCATTCACTACCTGTGTGGAGCTAGAAAAATCACTTAACCTCTCCATGCCTCAGTTTCCCCACCTGTGAAAAAGGGATAATATTGCCTACCTAACGGGCTGTTCTGTGGGTTATATGAGTCAATACAGGTAAAACATTTGAAATGTTGCCTAGCACTGTGCTTACTCGCCAAATTTCAGCTATAATAATTATTACTCCATGTCCATTTCCTCTGCCTTGCCTCCTACATCAGGCTGGAATCTCTCCCTGGGCAGGGGCCTGGCCTTCTCTTCCTCTTCTTCCCAGGACACTGGAGACCCCACAGACTTAATCCCTGGTGCCTGTCAGCACAGTGAGACACAGGCCCCAAAGGCTCGAGACAGGGTGAAGGGTAAGGGAAGCCACAACCCAGGACCCTGCCAGGAAGAGAAAATATGGCTCCAGTGAGCACACACCTTGGTCTGGTACCAGGCCTCAGCCTCGGCCCGGCTGCGGTTGGCGATCTCCTCGTACTGGGCCTTGACCTCAGCGATGATGCTGTCCAAGTCCAGGGAGCGGTTGTTGTCCATGGACAGGACCACAGACGTGTCTGAGACCTCAGACTGCAGCTCTTTCAGCTCCTGTAGGGACCAGATAGGGCATCAGGGCTTGGGTGACACATTCCTGTCCCCAGGCCCATCCTGGGATCCCTTGCACTAGGGAAAGATAAAGGGAGAAGAGGCCAGAGTGGGAGCGAGTCACCAGGCAGCCAGAGGGCACAACAGACCCAGCACCTACTAAATGGCTCCGCCAGCCCTGGCTCCCGGAGGAGCCCGTCAGCAGCTTGTCCAATCAAAGAGTCTGGTGGGATCACAGAGGAAAAACAAGAGGCAGAGTGTGCTGAATTGTGGGGGCTCCTGGCTGTGAGTTGCTGTGCGGGTTGAGCTCTATTATGAAGAGGATCACTAGGGGGTGGGTAAAAAAAAGTCATATTCCACCCTAGTATGGATGGAACACTCTGCAGCCTTTAACACTGATGATACAGCCATATTTAGGGGCAGGGAACTACATCCATGATATACAGTTATGTAAAAAAGGTATGATTCTATTTTATTAAATGTGTATATTTCTGTATCTTTATATATATATATACACATATATATATACACAGAAAGAGCCTGAAAAGGTAACTATCAAGATGATAAGAGATGGTATAGGAAGCTTGTTTTCAATTTTATGCTTTACTTAATTTTCTAGATTTTTTGCAATGAGTATGTATTTCATAACAAGAGAAAATAATTACATATACATGTATATACATACACACACACATATATAATATGTGATAGACATATAAAGGCCCACAATGAGACTAGGAGGGCCCAAAATCAGCTTCAAGGATCCAGCCCCCAAAATTAACACACGTGGAAATTCTCTCAGAGATGCAAATGGAAGCTGGATGTTCAGGTAAAAACGAGACTGAAGAGAAGTAAGAACTGGTCTGTAATTAGCCTCTTGTGTAACTAGGTCCCAGACCAGCCTGATGATCAGCCATACTATCTTCTGCCTAAGGCCAGAGCCTCACACTAATGGGATGAAGTGCTTTTTAACCGCCTTCAGGGAAAGGATCTGGAAGCTCAGGGCAGGGCAGGAAAGGAGATGGGAGGGGCAGGCAGAGAGAGAGGCTGGGTGGTGGGCGTAAACCCTCAGGCACTCCAGTCTCTCCTGACCTGGCTCCCCCACCAGCCCACCCAGCGCACCCATGAACCCTGTCACAGCCCAGATCCCTCAACATCCTTCAGGTTTCTTCCAGCCCCTCACAATCCCCCTTCCTTACAAATGGTCATCCCATGTCTCTAGAAGGCCAATTTTGACTGACACACACCCCTACACCCCATCCTCACCCCCACCCCCCGCCACTGCACTGCCTCAGCTCTTCCTGAGCTCCTCGCCCACCACATATTTCTAAATCTAGAAAAAGTAAAGAGCAGGGTCATCTTCCCTACATGCACGCAACACACACCCAGACTGACCCAGAGGCAGAGAGTAGACCAGATGGCCCCCTGGCTAGGACATATAAGATGTGGTATATTTTCCACCCCTGAGGTCTTCACCTGCTCATAGAGGGTCCTGAGGAAGTTGATCTCATCATTCAGGGCATCCACCTTGGCCTCCAACTCCACCTTGTTCATGTAGGCAACATCCACGTCCTGGGAGGGGTGGTAGCAAGAAGGGATAGATGGATAGAGTATTCTCAGTACGTGAAGTATTTGGCAGCCAGTACTGTCCAACCCCAGGACCAAACCCCACTGCTCTACCAAGAAACATACAGCAGCTCCATGCTGCCTGACACATCCACAGTGGGAAGTTCCCTCCAGTGGACCCACCCAGGCTTTGAGATGGACATTATCTGCACTCATCCCCAGGACTGGAGGTGCCTTCTCAGCACTGGCAGCCCAGAGCATTCTGAAGCCCCAGACCTAGCACTTCACCAGTTCCTAAAGGCTTCAGTGGTTTAGACACACCCCCGGCTCTGCCCACTAGTGGCTATGTCACCTTGAACAAATCACTACAACTCCAGGAGCCTCAGCTTTTCATTAATCAAATAGGAAAGCATGAAATCATGCAGACTCCAGAGTACCACACCCAGAGATGAGAAATCTCCAGCCCAAATGTGTAACTGGCAACTTGGGTGATACTGAAGCAGGCAGGCCACAGATAACTCCACAAGTCCAGATGATGTCTGGGCCCCATCCTCTGCTGTGGGTTAGCTCCTGTGGGGAGCGCTCACTTCCACTCATCCCTGAATCTCCAAAGGCCCAGCACTCCAGGGAAGGTTACATTTCTGTGGATGGGCCTGGGACACTGAGTAAGTGTACTTTAAATCATAGTCTTAAGTCAAGCCCTTATTTCTAAGGCCTTCCAAACTCAACTTGCACACCTCCAGGTATGGGAAGGCTCACTCTGCCTCAAGGCAGCCCATCCATTCATTCAATATTTCAGGCCTGCCATGTGCCACCCTCATCTGTAACTGAATATTCTGATAGAACACTTACTTATTGTGAGGCTGAAATTGCCCTCTCTAACCTCCAACTTGTAGTCTTAATTCTAACATTTCCAAGCCCAGAAACAAGTCTACTGACTTGCCAGACACACACACACACCACACACACGCACACACACACATACATGCACACGTTATAGCCTTATAAAGGGCCTGGCTTTCAGATCTTTCCTTCTCCAAGCATATCATTTCCCTCTTATAGACCCAGCCAGACTCTGACCACAGGTCCCTATTGGTTGCTTTGGTGAGAGGCATGTGGTCCCCTCGCCCCTCTGTTTCTACAGTGTCCCCTACCCTCCCTGTCTGTCCCCCTCACCTTCTTCAACACCACAAACTCATTCTCAGCAGCTGTGCGACGGTTAATTTCATCTTCATACCTGCAACAAAGAAGGGAAGCATGGTGTTGGTGCAACTCTGCCTCCATCCCCTCATATCCAAGTATGAAGGTCTGCCCTGCATCACCTTCACTCCCTCCTTAATGACACAGTAGCTCAGTTGGTAAAGAATCTCTGCAATGCAGGAGACCCTGGTTTGATTCCTGGGTCAGGAAGATCCAGTGGAGAAGGGACAGACTACCCACTCCCGTATTCTTGGGCTTCCCTGGTGGCTCAGCTGGTAAAGAATCCACATGCAATGTGGGAGACCTGGGTTCAATCCCTGGGTTGGGAAGATCCCTTGGAGAAGGGAACGGCTACCCACTCCAGTGTTCTGGCCTGGAGAATTCTGTGGACTGTATAGTCCATGGGGTGGCAAAGAGTCAGACACGACTGAGCGACTTTCACTTTCACTTATGACGCAAAATGTCCCTGACTCATCCATATGGCTATTCCTAGGACTTTGGGTCTTGGCCGGGGTTGGGGGTGGGGGAGCAGGGAACATATGTGAATTAAAGGACAGAGGCTGCATATCCTGGGACTGAGACGGCAGAGAACAACCATGCTTATGGACCGCTTCATATGGCCCTGCCCCGTTACGTGCTTCCTGCGCGTTCGCCAATTTAATGTCCACAACAATCCTGTTAACAATGGTGCTGTGACTCACAGGAAGAGGAACAGAGGTGCTGAGAGGCAAAGTACTCTGTGCAGTCATCAAGCTGCTAAGTGCAAAGCCCAGACTTGAAGCCTGGTCATCTGATGCTTGAGCTTAACCTGCTTATTGGCTGAGGGTAAAGAAGGGGTCTGAAGAGGAGGAACCTTGTGGACTCAGGAAGAAGAACCAGGTCCCAAGTAGGTGGGGAGCCCCCGTCCCTACTCTCACAGGCCCCCTCCCATCCTTCTTTCTCTCAAGGAGCCAGCCCCTTGCCCATAGAAGGACACCAGCAAAGCCGGGCACAGAGCAAGAGGGCAGCTGGGCCTGACCCAGTGTTTACTGGAGGATTCAAATTAGGTGTCTGAAACTGAAACTCAGCAGCGCACACAAGCTTCTGGAGAACAACAGGAGCAATGTGGGGCAACTTCAGAGGGGAGCAGGATGCTTGGGCAGGCAAAGGCCCTCCAGGAGTCCAGACCCCCAAAGTCCACTCCCCCACCCCAGCCTCTAGAATAGTTAGAAAAATATCTACAAGGCTGTCTGTCCATTCCTGCTGTGCCGCTGGGCCCAGAGGGCACACGGATGAGGGCTCCCTGGGCAGCTGCATCAGGACCCCTCCCCACATCCCCTTCCAGCTCCTCCTTCAGCCTGGTCCGGAGCTCAGCCTGGGGCCCCAGGAAAGTGCTCTGGGGCTTTGGCTGTGGGGAGCATGTGTACACACACTCAGGGCAGGGGAGGCCTGGACAACAGGGGCTCACAGGCTGTCCCAGGCCTCCCCTGCCCTGCACCTGTCTGGTTCCACCTGCTGTGGGATTAATCCTGTGGACTGTTGCCCTAGGGAAGTTGGGGGAGGGGGGAAGGGACGCTCCCTTCAGAGGCCTTTGTTTGTTCTACCTCCAGTCAGAGGAAGTGGCCCTGCTTGCTTAGTCATACACCCCCAGGCAGAGCACAGAACTCACTCATTACCCACCCCCCCCCCCTGTGCCCACAGGGTAGGGATGCCCACAGCCTCTGGCTTTGGTTTCTATTCAGTGAGAACAGCGGGCACCTCAAAGGCCTGCCCTCAAAACCAGCCTCCACAGTCCCTGCCCCTCCTCATAGCCTCCTTTCCGGTTCCTGCTCTGGCCAGAAGCCCGCATCCCCACCCCACCCCAGCCTCTGCAACCTCGCCCATCACTCACAGTGGTCATCCTCTCTGCTTCTTTCCTCCCCAAGTTGGCTCCATGTATGTCTCCTCTTGGGAGTCAGGGGCCCCAAAGCAAGACCCAGCACTCATGATGATCTACTCTGCAACCTCAATCAAGTCCCTGCAACTTGCCAGACTCCAATCCTCACAGGAACAATATGGAGTTGTTCTAGAATAACTGAGGGTCATACAAGTTCTGATGCACATCTGTCATAGGACCCTTCTTGCCCTGCTGTCTCATGGGCCCTGTTCAGGCTCCCAAAGTGAACAATGTGGATCAGGAAAGGGTTGAGAGAGTTCTTTGGGAATAAGTCGGGAGAAAGGACCAGAATGACTTGGAAACGGCCCCCAGAGACAAAGAGAAGCAAGGGAAGGAGAGGCAGGGAACCTGTGAATCAAGACCTTCCTTCCCTTGAGGGAGGTATTGTACTGAGCAGCAGCACCCCCTGACCTCTGACCCCAGAAGGATTACAAGGGGGTGAGCTGACAGGGGCACACTGGCCCAGGGCACAAATCCCCACAGGTTGCACTGGGGGACCATACTTGTTCTTGAAGTCTTCCACGACATCCTGCATGCTCCGAAGCTCCACCTCCAGGCGACCCCCATCCAGCTGCAGGGCCTCTAGCTGCTTCCGCAGGCCAGCAATCTGGGCCTCAAAGATGCCTGGGAGGCGGCTGCTCTTGGCAGACTTCTGCTCCTGCAGCAGCGCCCACTTGGTCTCCAGTAGCTTGTTCTGCTGCTCCAGAAACCGCACCTAAAAGGAGCAGGAGGAGGGAACTCATGGAGGGCAGACTGTGCCACTCAGCACAGTTGGGAGGATCTCCAGCCACCTGGCAGAATCGCATTCCCACTGGCTCTTCCCCCAAGCTGGGCCCCTAGCCCTTGGCCCTCTTCTCCAGGAAGCCCACCCTGAACAAGCCTCTCCTCCAGGACTCTCTGTCTCCAATGTGTGCAGGGCTCAGATCACAGACATGTCCCAGTCCTTACGCTTTAGGGTCTCCTCCTTCCTCTGCTCCCCATCACACCACAGGTGATGGTCTCCACCACCCTCTCAGAAGGGCTGCTACTGCTGCTAAGTCACTTCAGTTGTGTCCAACTCTGTGTGACCCCATAGATGGCAGCCCACCAGGCTCCTCTGTCCCTGGGATTCTCCAGGCAAGAACACCGGAGTGGGTTGCCATTTCCTTCTCCAATGCATGAAAGTGAAAAGTGAAAGGGAAGTCGCTCAGTCATATCTGACTCTTAGCGACCCCATGGACCTACCAGGACCTACCAGGCTCCTCCATCCATGGGATTTTCCAGGCAAGAGTACTGGAGTGGAGTGCCATTGCCTTCTCCGCTCAGAAGGGCTGCCTCCTTCCTATCTTCATCCTGAGCCTGACTTGTGCCCCCTCCCTTCAGGCTGGGACCTTATCTCTTCCTCTCTCAATATCCTCCCTTCCCCTCTTCCCTCTTTCTTTGTCCAACAGGGCCTCAGGACAGGATGCTAGAATCAAGCCAGTGTAAAAGGAGCCCTGAGAAGCACCAGTATGATTGGTGGTGGGAAATCAGCCTCCTCAAGACCAGCCACTCAGGTAGCAGGACCCTGGGACTGCAGCTAAGTAGCAGGGGGAGGAAGCCTGGGCCTGGGGCTTTCCGTGGAGGCTGCCCCAGAACCTGAAGGATGTGTATGGTCTGAAGGGTGAAGGAGAGGAGGAGATGAGGGAACCGAGGAGCAGAGAGTTACACAAGGCAGGAGAGGAAAAGCCTGCTCCATGTCCAGGGAGGAGGCCCTGGCCCTGCTCCAGGGGACTAGCCCTTAGTTCCTGGGTCCAGCCCCCACAAGTCTGCGCCCCCATCTTCATCCCCCACTCTTTTGGGACCTGAACAACTGAGAAAAACACCTCCTAAATGGCCCTTCCCAGGGGCACTCAGTGCCCCCAGTGGGCTCTCTCCAAGAGCAGGAAGAGCCTCACTTCCCACTACCAAACAGAGGGTTGGAAGACCAGGTAGGTGGGGCAGCCAGGGTTGGGAGCCTCCCTCTCTCCAGCCCTTTATTTCCAGCAACTGCTAGATAATAACTGGAGAGGACAGGTGGGAGGGTTCTCAACCTACCCCATCTCCGACTCCACACAGCCCCCTCTCAGAGAAAGGGGACCAGGGAAAGAAGTCCTGGCCCCAGACGTTTGGAACTCGAAAACTGGGCGCAAGAACTCCAGCTCACAGGACAGCCCCCCGGCACACATTCGGGGAGGAAAAAAGCAGGTTGATTTGGGTAGCTTGCCGGAAGAGAGAGGCTGAGGTTGGCAAAACAGCCACAGGATTCATGGGGAGGGTTCAGTCCCCGATATCGGAGGAAAGAGAGCCCTACCAGCTCTCCCAGCGCCCGGCTCACGTTGGCACGGCGGGGCGGCTGCTGGGGCCTGGAGTCTGGCTCCTGCAGTGAGGGAGCTCACCTTGTCGATGAAGGAGGCGAACTTGTTGTTGAGGGTCTTGATCTGCTCGCGCTCCTCCTGGCGCACCTGCTGGATGGAGGGGTCGATGTCCACCTGCAGCGGGGTCAGCAGGCTCTGATTGATGGTGACCGCGCGAATGCCGGTGCCCACGGGGGCCCCGTAGGATGAACGCGCGGCCACTCGAGGCCTAGAGGCGCCCAAGCCGTAGAGACTGCTGCTACTGCCGAAGCCGCCGGGGCGCACCGAGCTCAGGCGCACCTGGGTGCCGCGGCCCGGGAAGGCGGCGGAGCGCGAGCTGAAGACCTGGGAGCCGAAGTGGAGCGACATGCTGAGCTGCGTCGGGATAGAACGAGCGGCTAGAGCCAGGGGACTGAACTCGCTGACCTCCGGGCAACAGGGCCGCTTTTATCCGCTAGGCGAGAGAGGATCGGCTTACACAGGTAAGGGCGGGGCTGGCCGTGCGCCACCTTTCTCTGCCCGCTGGCCCCTCCCGGGACCGCGCTTCCGCCCTCCGCGCGGTCCACCTGGCCGAGGCTTTCGGTCCCAGCCCGGGCCAGTCCAGACTGAGGAGGAGGGCTGTAGACCCCCAGACCCCTTGATGCAGGCGAATGCAAAAAGCGGTGGAAGACAGCGGGCCCAATCCATCTGAGAGTCAGGGGAGGCTTCCTGGAGGAGGCATGGGGAAGAGGTGAAGAATATCCAGATTTCTGACAGCAGAAAGATCAAGCGATAAAAGATTGAGCTAAGAGGTGAACAAAATGTTCTAGTGCAGGAATCAGCCTCCCCACCCGGGTCTCTTTCCCAGGCTACTGAAAGCCCGAAAATCATTCCCACCCAAGTTCATCTCCAACTTAAGAGATCAAGCAGCTCAGTTCTTGAGTCAGCTAACCCCAAGGCAGGCCCACCAGAGCTGGTTTCCCTGGCCACAAGCCCCCACACCTCACTTCTATACAGAGACTAGGCCAAGTAGGGGGAATCCCAGTTCTTGCCCCTCTCCTCCCCACCCAGGAGCCATCTGAAGACCAGAGGCCCCTGATAATAGTTACCCTGGGCCTGCCCTTCCCCCCACTCCCAAATCACATTCCTGTCCACTTACTTCACTTGTCTCAGGAGAAGAAGGGGACACCTGTGTGTATGTGAGACACTTGGCGCTAGTGTTCTGTGTGCTTTGTGTGCACATGCCTGCAGGTTCCTGGGCTTGGCTGTATGCACATTCTAGGCATTTGTGTTTACATATGTGTTTGCATGATTGGGAATGAATTTATACAAATGGGAGTCTATTTTGGGGGAGCAGGTGAATAGGTGCATCTCTGGATACACACTTGCACACTTTTGTAAGCACATCTGTGTAATATGCTTATATTTGCACTCAGACACTCCTGCCTATTCCCCACCCCTGCCACTTTCCTATTTAAAGGTCCCACAGCAGTTTCAAACAATGCCCAGCAGTTTGAAACCCAGGATGAAGATGGGGATAAATGTGCTGGAACAAGGAACGCTGGACCAAGGAGCTAAGCACTGGCCTCACTTCCTAGTCTCCAGCCACACATGCCACACCCTCGGCATGGCTCTGCTGCCCTTTTAGCTCTGCTAGAGAGGCAGCCAGAGAAGCCTTTGGAAAAGACAACTGACAGGGCTCTTGTCATCTTTAGGCCACTTCTAGCCCCACAGGCCAAGTTGTCAGTTCAGACCAAGCCCTTGGGAGCATCCTGGGTGGAGGAGGGTGGGCATGGAATGCCCTTCCTGGTTTTCATTTCAATTAGACAAGGAGGACTCAGCAGCAGCAACCCTTTCTCAGTGATCTCAGTGGAGACCCAGGCTCCTTCCCCTCCCTCTCCTCCGTAGTGGTGTTGGGACAGCTCAGGCCAAGGGATGCCCAAGGAGACCTTCAGTGTGTCTGCTGCAGGGTGTGTGTGTGAGAGAGAGAGAGACACACACACACTCACACACATACACACTCACATACATATATGCATATATACATACACGTGCATACACATTCATACATTCACCTACATGCACACCACGTCACTTACAGACACACATACACACACAAACCATATCACTCACATGAGCACATGCACATCACACACTCACACACACACACTCCAAAGCCCTTATTCCTCAGTGTTCATCCTCAACTCTTCTCTCCACTACCTTCCACCCCAGCCCCCTAGCTCTCCACCTCCTAAACCCACCCAAGTTCCACAGCTGGTCCCTCCTCCCCCCCGGACACAGCTCCCCCCTCACAGGATCTGCCCTCTGGAGTCTACGCCCCACCCATGCCAGGAATTCCTCCCCCTATACCCCACACCCCCACTTCTTTCCTGGTCTGGGAAGTCTCTGGCTGGGCAATGCTGGTGACCCTGAACAAGTCACTGCCCCGCCCTGGGCCACAGCGCCTTCACCAGAGGTGGAACCCGCAGGTTAGTGGGGAGAAGGAGCTGGGAGGACACAGCAAAGGAGGAAAGGCCTGTGGGCTTTTCAGGCCCTGGACTCAGCCTGGCTTCTGGCCACGTTTCCCCATTCCAGACCTGCCCTGGACCCGCCCCTCAGCTCCCCGTCTCCTCCCTCACATGTTCTGGCTACTCCAGCCCTCCCCAGCCTCCTCCTGTCCCTCCATTCCCAGGCCAGCACAATGAGCCCTCTGGGTGCCCAGCTGCCACACAGACACCTTCTGGAGGGCTTCACACGGAGCTATCGACACTGAGAGGCCAAGGGTCAAATTCCTGCCCCACAAGAGTGCCCCATCCAGGGGTTCCCACCAGCCGATCTGGTCTCCCATCGGTGGATGCCTCTGCTGGCCTCACAGAGACCCCCTTAGGAGATTCTGGGTAGAATCTTGAGCTGAATTAATTTCCAAAACCTTTCCCAGTTGTTCCTCCCCACCCCAGAGGCTCACTTCATCTCTGTAGTGTTCTGTCACACACACACTCACACACACACACACGCACGCACACCATGCACATCACCATGCGCGCACACACACACCATGCACATCACTTGTCCTCCCGCTGCCCACCTGACCTCCCCTGCACCTCTGGACCCAGCTGTGAACAAGCAAGCCGCCCCAGGTCCCCAGTCCTGCTTGGCTTCACCAAACCTGCCCAGAAACCGCAGTCCCACAGCCCTCAAAGCTGGGACAGACTGGATCTCTGTGAGAAGTAGAGTAGACATTCTTTCTGATTCCATCGCTCATTGTCCATCCCCTCCAAATACCTCCTTAGATTCCTAAAGAAAACAAATGTTTAAGGCATAATTTGTTTTCATTATCTTGGAATTCCAATTATTGCAATCATAACAAAAGCCATTTAACATTTCCACATGCAATGTAATACTTCAAAAATAAAGCCAAAACAATTTTTTAAAATAAAGTCAATTGACAAAACACATATATGGCAGCCAACTTTCCAAAAGAGACAAATCCATAAGGAAAAGAAAAGTGGGCAATGAACACGTATCGTATCAGCCAGTGCTTACCTCGTACTTACTTTATCTGCGCCCAACGCTGTTCTAAGCACTTTGCATAGTGTATGTTATTATCTCATTTTAAGAGAGGTAAAGCAAATGAATTTGAGTAAATGGCCCATGGTCACACAGCTAGTATGCAGAAAAGCCAGGATTTGAACCTTGGCCGTTTGAACTGCTGGATTACTTCTAAAAAAGAAGAGAAGGAAACAAAATCAAATACTAAATATGAAAAAAAAAAAGTTCAACTTCACTCAAATTAAAGAAACACAACTAGAATAGCAATAAAAACCCATTTGTACCTGTCGGGTTATCAAATGACTAAAGCATTTGCTAACAGCGTTAGGGAGTGTGTGGGTAACAAAGTTTTGTCCTTTATCATCTATTGCTGCATCCTCTTTAGAGGGTAAGCTGGCGACAGCTATCAAAATTAAAGGCATTTCCTTTACCTCCATAACCAAAACCAATGAAATGAATATGCTTGTCCTTGGCCAAGCACATTCACTGCCAGAAACTTATCCTACAGATGTTCTCACCAAAAGTGCATACACACACACACACACACACACGCCTCTGTTGCCATTATTTTATATCAGCAAGACACAGGGAACAATATAAATGCCCACCAGTTGGATCTGATTCAATGCTCCGAGCTGCACACATTCAGAGAAACGCCATCTATTAAAAAGAATAAAAGCCATTGTACACTGATTGAAATTTTACCTTTATATATTGATCGTACAAATCACTGTGATTTTTTAAAAAAACTCTCAGGAGGCTCATACCATCAGCTATACCACATCCACCCTCTACCCTGTGGCTGGTCTCAGCAGGCCCCACAGTCACCTCCTGATCCCCTGGCCACTCCCTCACATGCACCAGCGACTCTGCATCCTAGTTCTGGGTGCTCCTCTCCTCTCCCCTCCTCCCCAAACCTCATCTCCAGGCATATGACCCACTCAGCATCTTAGCCTGATCCAGGCTCCCCAGTTCCAGTGCCTTCCGTGTCCATCCTTTTTCTCTTGTCTCTGCCTGTGTCTGCTCTCAAGACCCCAAACTATTCCGTCTCTGAAACCTCAAACTCTGATCTCACACTACAGGGCTGTTTATACCTCTGCCACTGCCAGCAGGTGGACTCTTCAGCCACAGCAGCATTTCCAGTCCTGAATCCAATTATTCCATTTTCTACCCTCTAGCCTCCTTCAGTGGAGAAGGCAATGGCACTCCACTCAGTATTCTTGCCTGGAGAATCCCATGGATGGAGGAGCCTGGTAGGCTGCAGTCCATGGGGTGGCTAAGAGTTGGACACAACTGAGTGACTTCACTTTCACTTTTCACTTTCATGCATTCGAGAAGGAAATGGCACCCACTGCAGTGTTCTTGCTTGGAGAATCCCAGGGATGGGGGAGCCTGGTGGGCTGCCGTCTATGGGGTCTCACAAAGTCGGACACGACTGAAGCGACTCAGCAGCAGCAGCAGCAACCTCCTTTCGGGGCTTTCCTGGTGGCTCAGATGGTATCGAATCGGCCTGCAATGCAGAAGACCCAGGTTCGGTCCCTGGGTCAGAAAGATCCCCTGGAGAAAGGAAATGGCTACCCACTCCAGTATTCTTGCCTGGAGAATTCCATGGACAGAGGAGCCGGGCGGACTACAGTCCATGGGGTTGAAACGAGTCGGACACGACTTAGCCACTAACACTGTCACTTTCTCCATCTCTGGGTCAGTCTGTACCTTGGATGTGTGCCCACCTCTCCCTGGCTGGAAGCTCTTCTTCTTTGCAAAGCTTTCCCCAGTTCCCAAATTGGGACTGCCAGTGTTGAGAGCCGAGACAAGACGGAGCAGACTGATAAAGCAGAATCATCTTGGTAGGTAACGCTTGTCAAACCACTGGTGACCAATTCCAAGGTGACTGAGCTGACTGCTGTTTCTGCATGTAACCCCCTCACTCTGTCAATAAAAGCTCTTGCCCCATGATTGTGGGAGAGCAAGAAGGAAGTCAGCCTTTAGACAGGCCTCTGCCCTCCCCACCCCCAGGTTGCGGGCATCCAAAATAAAGCAAACTTTTGTTTCCACCCACCTGACTTCTTTATTGGCTTTTGTGTGGCGAGAAAGCTGGACCCCCACTTTCAGTAGCAGGAGGGATCATCTTCACGGTGTGCTCGGCCTGTAGAGCATGGGACTGCATAGACACCTGTGGGCTTTAGGCAGGGTTCCCATGGGCCTTGGGCAGGTCACTTCTCTCATTCCTTTATTTGCTGATTTAGACATTTAGAGAATGTTGACTCTGTGTAGCAATGCAGTATTTACGGGGTGAGAAATGAGTCTCAGAGAGGATAAAGTGACTCACACAAAGATAGATGGCTCACAAAAACGGCAGAGATGCAACAAAAATCCAGGCACCCTAACTTCTAGGTAAAGAAGATCTGGGCTAGATATCTCCCTACCAAGCCAACCCTCTAGTAGCTTCCAATCTGGGGTCACCTAAGTCTCATCAGAGTCCGATTTCCTAACCTCGAGAACACTGAATCCCCCAAAGGGCTACCAGATCATCTCCTTCTGCAACAAGCGAGAACATGTAAGTACACAGGTAGCCACCTGCATTTATAGCATATAGTCTTCACTTTTCACCCTGGGGCCTCAAGAGTTATCTACATACCATTCCCTAGCCCAAGAGTTATCTACATACCATTCCCTAGCCCCTTCCTTGAGCAAAACTCCTTAGTCATTTGTAGAAAATGACCATTTATGCTGAGAAAGAAAAGGCGAATCAAGGGGACTTCCCTGGTGGTCCAGTGGCTAAGATTCTGAGCTCCCAATGCAGGGGCCTGCATGCCATGACGAAGATTGGATCAAAGATCCTACGTGCCGCAGCTAAGACCTGGCACAGCCTAATCAATTAATTAATAATAAATAAAAATAAGTATTTAAAAAGGGTGAATCAGGACAGAACAGTTTTCTCCAAAAACATTGCAGATGGTATCTGCTTGCACCTTTGATCACTGTTAACTTTTCCAAGTTTCTTACTTCATTGTCTTTAATTATAAAGGCTGTTAATCAATACATCCTACTTGTTAAAAACAACTCAAAAACTCAAGAAGCACATAGAGAGAAAGATGAACGTCCTCTCTTCACGTCCCTAAATCTCACTCCCTGACCTGTCCCTGTAGGTCACTACAGTAGTGGCTGTCCTTCCAGGTTTTTTCTTTTTGAAATTCATTTTTTCTCCTCCCTGGCATTTGGAGTTTTTTTCCTATGTATCTCAAGTTTGTTAGTAATTAGATTTCAATTTATATTTTTAGTATCGCTTTATTTTTAAATTAAGTGATTGATTATATTTATTTTTGGCTGCACTGAGTGTTCATCACTGCATGTAGGCTTTTTTAGGTGCAGTCTGCAGGCTTCCAGTTGAGGTGGCTTCTCTTGTTGCAGAGCACAGGCTCTAGGGCACACAGGCTTCAGTATCTGTGGCGCATGGTCTCTAGAGCACAGGCTCAGTAGTTGTGACATATGGGCTTAGATGCCCCATGACATGTGGAATCTTCCTGGACCAGGGATCCAACCCACGTCTCCCACATTGGTAGGTGGACAGCCAACCACTGGACCACCAGGGAAGTCCAAGGTTTCAGTTTATATTTGAACCCATACTTCCCTATCAACATACCGAAATTATATCGTTATATGACACCCTCCGCTTAGTGCACACTGTTGTGCTTTCTATCTCCTTGTCTTCATCCCTTCTTTCCTCTCAACTCCATCAGTCTCTCCATCCCATATCCTGGGCTTGGTTAAAAATAATCTGACATTTTAATTTCAACCTACTAGTAAGGATTTTTCCCTCTGTCTTCTATTTCAAAGATCTCTTCTGGTTTATAACATAGTTAAAAGTCGATTTATCATCATCCATTTATTTGCTATAGATTTTACTAGACTCGTTACTCTCCACGGCTTGACATGCTCTTTGTCTTCTCTTGAGATGTCTCTGTTTTCATTCAAATTTAACTTTCATTTGTCTTAACTACCTTCTTGATTAGGTACCTGAGAAATGGATCATGGATCTTGCAGATCTGAAAATATTTGCCTTCTGTTCTCACACTTGAACACCATTTTGGCTGAGATTCCTTTCCCCTGGAAGCCAGGAGTCTTTTCCAAGGCCCTGGGGCTTGCCACGTTGCAGATGATAACTTCAGGGCCAGAACAATTCTCCTTGCTTTGCAGATAACCTGTTTTTGTTGTGAATTGTTGGATTGTTTTTATGTCTGGAGATTTTCAGGATTTTCATTCTTTTTTTTTAAGTTCTGAAATTTCACTAGGGTCTAGGCTTCTAACAACTCAAAGAGTTCAAATCTTCTGACGTATCTCCTCTGGGATCCAACAAGAAACCAAACTTCCCCCATCCATTCTCATTAGCTGGTCCACTTTTTATCCTCTTGGTTGAGTCTCCCAGAAGGACAATGGGAAAAAGAAAATCACCCTTCTCCAACCACTGTTTTCCCAGTATGCCCCAGGTACAGATAAATTGAAGAATGAATGGATCTCTTATTTTCTCGCTTGCACTTGAATCCCTGTTTCCTGCATTCTGTCTCTTCCTCTTAAGTTTACCTCTTTATTCCTTTTTAAAATATTTATTTATTATTTATGTATTTGGCTGTGCCAGTTCTCAGCTTTGGCATGTGGGATCTTTGATCTTTGTGGCAGTATGCGGGATCTTTAGTTGTGGCATGTGAATTCTTAGTTGCAGCATATGGGATCTAGCTCCGTGACCAGGGATGGAATCTGGGCCCTCTGCGTTGGGAACAGGGACCCATAGCCACTGGACCGCCAGGGAAGTCCCTTGTTCCTTAGTTTTCTCTCTTTTTAAAAAAAAAAGTATTCAAAAATAGTTGATTTACAATGTTGTGTTAATTTCTGCTGTACAGCAAAATGACTCAGTTATACATATATATGTATTCTTTTTCATATTCTTTTCCATTTTGGTTTGTCGCAGGATATTGAATGTAGCTTCCTGTGCTATATAGTCCTACCCCTTAGTTTTGATAGAGCATATCCTCCAGTAGCTTTCTGAGAAAGGTGAGGTCAATGTGTTGATAGGAATGCACGTCTGAATATTCCCTGTGCTCAAGAGTAACTCATGATTTGTAAAGCTATAGAATTCTGAGTTGGAAAATGTTTTCCCTCAAAATTTTGAAGGTTTTAATTGTCTTCTAGCTGCTAATAGTACTGCTATTTGAGGTACTACAAGTTTGAAGTCATTCCGATTCTAGATTCTTTATACAAAAGTGTTTTTCTCCACTCTATAAGTTTGTAGAGTCTGTTCTGTCCCCAGTAAAATGCCTTGAGATCTGCTGGAGATTTCGTGGTCCATTTCAATCTGCAAACTCATATCCTTAAATTCTGAAAGTTTTTCTGGGAATATTTCTTCTTTTCTCCCCCCTTACATTTTCCCTGTTCTCTCTTTCTGGGACTCTTCTTATTTAAACACTGGACCTCTACTTTTTATATTTCCTTCATATTCTCTTCAAAATTATTTACTCAAGTTTTCATTTCTGTTATCATAGTTTTTATTTCCAAGAGCTGGCTTCTTTTCTGAATATGCATTTTTTATTGTATCCTGTTCTTGTTTCAGGAATAAAGTATCTTCTCTTTCTTTTTGAAAATACTAATGAAATCAATGTTAATATTTTCATCTCCCTAGTCTCTGCTTCCTCCACATTTTTTTTTCATGTTTGCTATCTGCTGCTGCTGCTGCTGCTAAGTCGCTTCAGTCGTGTCCGACTCTGTGCGACCCCATAGACGGAAGCTCACCAGGCTCCCCTGTCCCTGGGATTCTCCAGGCAAGAACACTGGAGTGGGTTGCCATTTCCTTCTCCAATGCATGAAAGCGAAAAGTGAAAGTGAAGCCGCTCAGTCGTGTCCGACTCTTAGCGACCCCACGGACTGGAGCCTACCAGGCTCCTCCGTCCATGGGATTTTCCAGGCAAAAGTACTGGGGTGGGGTGCCATTGCTATCTGAGCTTCAGTTTTTATGTGGAGACTCTTCTCAAATGACTGACTACTCCATGGCTGACAACTCACATTTCCAGGGGCAGCACCAACAACTCCGTGAGTGTGGATGAGGCATGTCAATGGTAGGCTCTCTGTACAGTGTTGGCTAAGCCATTCACACGGAGAGATTCTAATGTCAGTGTTTTGGGTCTTTCCTTTGCAGTTAGAAAAATCTTCCAAATTCCCTCTTAAGAGTCCACAAGCCTGCCTTCTAGCATTCTGGAAACCAAATGAGAAAAGAGGGCTGGGGATCTTAGCCCTTGGTTGTAAGCTTTCCTTCATTCACCATTTTTTCAGTAAGGTGTCTGTGCCCTGCTGTGCCTTGTTATACAGACCATTCTCTGTTTAACCCTCCAGAGAATAAACCTGAAGTCCTCTGTGGAGGTGGGGAGGAACAGTGTCTGGCCATTCTGAACAGAAGAGGGGATTCCAAAGTCCAATGGCTCATAGAATAGATTTTGACCAATCTTCCAGATTTTTCAAATCAATTTTATTGAAGTAAAATAAAATGCATCCACTTTAAGTGGAAGTTGGATCTGTTTTGATAAAGATTACTCATGTAACCACCACCAAAATAAAGAACATACCCATGACCCCCAAAGAATTTCCTTATATCTCTTTATAATCAACCCCCACCACCCTAGGCCCCGAGAAAACACTAATCTCTTTTCTGTCACTATAGAATAGATGTGTCTGTTCTAGGATTTCATATAAGTGGAATCCTACAGTAGGTACTTTTTAGTATCTAGCCTCTTTTGTTCAATATAAATTTTTTGAGATCCGTCCATGCTGTTGCATGGATAAATCTTCATTTCTTTTTATTGCTGAGTAGCATTACATCATGGCACAGTGGT
The DNA here is from genome assembly GCA_935064755.1 of Tragelaphus eurycerus. Taxonomy (NCBI): domain Eukaryota; kingdom Metazoa; phylum Chordata; class Mammalia; order Artiodactyla; family Bovidae; genus Tragelaphus; species Tragelaphus eurycerus. The sequence goes on along the minus strand of CAKXYN010000010.1, from coordinate 28,704,111 downwards.
GAGGAATCCACCTGCCAGTGCAGGAGATACAAGAGACACAGGTTTGATCCCTGGGTCAGGAAGATCCCCTGGTGGAAGAAATGGCAACCCACTCCAGTATTCTTGCCTGGAAAATCCCATGGACAGAGAAGCCCGGTGGGCTACAGTCCATAGGGTCGCAGAGTCTGACACAGCTAAGCAGGCACACACACAGCCTTATATCATACTAATATAGCACAATCCATAATTTTCATGGACATATGAGTTCTTCCCAATTTGGGGCTATTTTGAATACCTGATATGAGAACTTGTATATGCATTTTTATGGACATACATTTTCATTTCTGTTGGGTGAATAAATACCTAGAAGTCGAATTACTGGATCATAAGTAAATCGATGTTTAACTTTATAAGAAACTGCAATGTGGTTTTCCAAAGTGTTCATGCAAGTTTACTTTTCTGCCAGCTACACATGAGCTTTCTAGTTTCTCCACATACTCACTAATACTTGATAGCATCACTAATTCTAGTGATACTGGGGGGTCTAATGGTGGTTTTAATTTTATTTCCCTAATAATTAATAACACAAAACATATTTTCATGTCCTTATTGGCCATTCATGCAGCTTATTCTGTGACATGCATGATCAAATATTTTACCCACTTTTAAATTGAGCTACTTGTTTTTTCAGCAGGTAAAGAACCTGCTTGCAATGCAGGAAACACAGGAGACGCAGTTTCAATCACAGGGTTGTGAAGACTCCCTGGAGAAGGAAGTAGCCCCCACTCCAATATTCTTGCCTGGGAAATCCCATGGACAGAGGAGCCTAGAGGGCTACAGTCCATGGGGTCGCAGAGGTAGGACACGACTGAGCGACTAAGCACACACACACATTTGTCTTCTTACTGAATTGTATTAGTAAGTGTTCTTTCTGTATTTTACATTCAATCCCACTGTCAAATATGTGGATTATGAATAGTTTATATTTGCAAGCATGACTTGACTTTTAATTTTCTTAATACATCTTTTGAAAAACAGAAAGTTTTATTTTTAGGAAGTCTAATTTAGCAAAAGTTTTCCTTTAAGAGTCATGCTTCTTGTGCCTTATCAAAGAATTCTCTCTCTCTCTCCAAGACTGTAAAGACTTTATCTTATGTTTTCTTTAGAAGCTATATAGTTTTAGCTTTTATGATAATGTTTATGATCCATCTGATAGTTCATTCTTGTGTAATGCATTGAGCTCCTTTTTTTCTAACAGATACCCTGTTCTTTTAGGACCATTTGTTGAAAAGACTATTCTTTCCCCAATTAATTGCCTTTTTGTCTTTGTCAAATATCAGTTGACCATACGTGTATGGGCTTGTTTTTAGATTCTATTCTGTTCCATCAGTCTGTGTGTCTATCCTTTCGCCAATATCATACTGTCTTAATTACTGTGGCTTTATATTAAGTGTTGGAATTTGGTAGCACTAGTCCTCCAGTCGGAGAAGGCAATGGCACCCCACTCCAAACTTTTGCCTAGAAAATCCCATGGACGGAGGAGCCTGGTAGGCTGCAGTCCATGGGGTCGCTAGAGTCAGACATGACTGAGCGACTTCACTTTCACTTTTCACTTTCATGCATTGGAGAAGGAAATGGCAACCCACTCCAGTGTTCTTGCCTGGAGAATCCCAGGGATGGGGGAGCCTGGTGGGGGGCTGTCTATGGGGTCACACAGAGTCAGACACGACTGAAGCGACTTAGCAGCAGCAGCAGTCCTCCAGTGTTAAGCTCAGTATTAAGGGTAAGTTTAGGGTAGTCTTTACTATAGACTAGTTTAGGCTTTCCACTAGTGTGTCATGCTCCTGGGGTCTCCACTGAGTGCCCAGGGTGCTTATCAAGGAGTTTCCTCTCTGACTGGTTCTAACTTGAATGAGCTCTAAAAATTGTTCAGCTTACAACTTCCCAGTCATTCTTTGCCTAATCTTATGGATCATCACTCTACACATACAAGACCGGTTATTCAACCATGTACTCAAAGAGAATTCCTGCAGATTTCTGAGGCTCTCTCTCTGTAGATCCCTTCTGCTTTCTCCCAGCTACCTTAACAGTCAACTTTCTTGGGTCTAAGATAGTGTATTAAAAAAAACCCTAGAGTTCCCTCCCTGTGTGTCTCCTTTACTACTCACACAGACACTTCATTTTTTATAATACTGGTGGCCAAATGTATGTGAAGTTTTTCCCACAATTCTGCAACAAGCAATTCTGCAACACCATCTGGGGCCTACAGTCTAACTCAATTCTAACACTTAATCTACCTAGAGACAGGATCAGGTCCTGTGGATCAAGGGCTCAGTCCCACAACATTGCCCCCTCCTTTCAGTCCAGGTTGTCAGGTATGCTAGTGATTGATTGGCTATAAATCTGAGGTTCCCACAACTTCATCCTCAGGTTCCCTCAATTTACTAGAGTGACACACAAAACCCAGGGAAACACTTATTTATATTAACCTGTTTATTAAAGGATGCGATAAAAAAAAATACAGTAGACAGCCAGATGAAGAAACACATGGGGTGAGGTGTGGGTAGGTCCCCAGAGCAGAAACTTCTGTCCCCATGAAGTTAGATTGCGTCACCTTCCCCAGCCCCATCCATGGATGTTTTCTGCAATTTGGAAGCTTCCCAAACACCCTTCTCTTGGGATCTTATGCAGACTTCTTCACATCAATTCAGTTCAGTTCAGTCACTCAAACATGCCCAACTCTTTGTGACCCTATGGACCGCAACACACCAGGCCTCCCTTGTCCATCACCAACTCCCGGAGCTTGCTCAAACTCATGTCCATCAAGTTGGTGATGCCATCCAACCATCTCATCCTCTGTCGTCCTTCTCCTCTTGCCTCAATCTTTTCCAGTGAATCAGTTCTTCGCATCAGGTGGCCAAAGTATTGGACTTCATGTAGGCATGATCAATTATTAATTCCATTTCCAGCCCTTCTTCCTTTTCTGGAAAATGAGGGGTGGAAACAAAAATTTCAAGCTTCTAATCATGGCTTGACATCCAGGACCTCACCCAGAGTCTCCTCAAAAGAACAAAAGATGCTTCTACTGCTCTTATCACTTGGGAATTTACAAGGGATATAGGAGCCCTGTGTCACAGACAGAGTCAAAGATCAAACTTTACAAAACAAAAGATGCTCCTAAGGCTCCTATCACTTAGGGAATTACAAGGGTTTTAGTAGCTCTGTGCCGGGAATGGGCGGTTAAGGGCTGCTGCTGCTGCTGCTGCTAAGTCATTTCAGTTGTGTCCGCCTCTGTGTGACCCCATAGACGGCAGTCCACGAGGCTCCCCCATCCCTGAGATTCTCCAGGCAAGAACACTGGAGTGGGTTGCCATTTCCTTCTCCAATGCATGCAAGTGAAAAGTGAAAGTGAAGTTGCTCAGTCGTGTCCAACTCTTAGAGACCCAATGGACTGCAGCAGAGACCTATATATATACATACATTTTCAAAACAACCAACTGTGTTTGTATTCAAAGAAACAAACTTCACTGCAGTTTTTGTGGGTTTCAGAGGGAAACAGAGGTGAAGACTTGTGTTCAATCTGCCACATTTCTTTCTTTACATGATTACTTCCCAAGTGGACAGTAGGACCTGCCAGGGTAAGGACTAGTAACTCTATATCCATTTTCCCAGTCTCTAGCCCAGGATCTGACTCTCACTGCTGTTGTTGAGTTGCTCAGTTTTTTGCAACCCCATGGACTGTAGCCCGCCATGCTCCTCTGTCCATGGGATTTCCCAGGCAAAAGTACTGGAGTTGGTTGCCACTTCCTTCTCCAAGGGATCTTCCAAACCCAAGGATCGAGCCTGTGTCTCTTGTACCTCCTCCACAGGCAGGTGGATTCTTTACCACTGAGCCACCAGGGAAGCCCCCCAACCCTCATTCAGTTCAGTTCAGTCACTTAGTCGTGTCCGACTCTTTGTGACCCCATGAATTACAGCACGACAGTCCTCCCTTTCCATCACTAACTCCCGGAGTTGGTGATGCCATCCAGCCATCTCATCCTCTGTTGTCCCCTTCTCCTCCTGCCTCCAATCCCTCCCAGCATCAGGGTCTTTTCCAATGAGTCAACTAACTAGGTGTTCACTAATGTTAGTTGCATAGAGTTCAAATGAAAGTTGTTCTTTGTCCATTTAATACATCAAACAGATGAAATATTTCTGTGAATTTATGAAGACAATTTAAAATAGATTCTCATCTCCAGGAAATGCCTTAACTCCATGGAACATATAGCAGCCAAACATTCTAACTGGAATTTCTCCAGCCAGCAATTCCTCAATGCAGCTACACACTTCTTCTTTGAAACTTGTCAAGAGAGAGCAAGAATGTTCCAGAAGGGGCCAATTTCTTTCAGCCAACAGTATAGCTCCCAAGGAGAAGGCAATGGCACCCCACTCCAGTACTCTTGCCTGGAGAATCCCAGGGATGGGGGAGCCTGGTGGGTGGCTGTCTATGGGGTCGCACAGAGTCGGACACCACTGAAGGGACTTAGCAGCAGCAGCAGCATAGCTCCCACAGCCCCACTGGCCAGAGAACTCTCTCTTCCTCATCTCTCTGTGTACACAGAATTTAAAAGAAATCATGTAGGCACAGCAAGGGCCTCTGAACTTCAGGAGCTCAGGGCCTGCCGTTTGTCAGTCAGGTTCCAATAGGGAGAAAAGGGTCACACTAGTTTTTTGAACAGAAAGAATTCTGAAAGAAATCTGAAAACCTATACAGAAATAATTTAATGTAAAAAATTGTTAACTAAATGTAGAGTTGTCAACTGGGAGACTGAAAGAGTGCCCTAAGATAGCACGGAACTGGCACTGACAGACGTAGAAGATGTAACTAGGGTTGAAGGAATAAAGGAATGAGGTTAGGAGCGTTAAAACTCAGAACCTTAGAAAAGGGGCCCCTGGAACAAAGAACTGTGGGGAGGAGGCGCTGCTTGGCTGGCGCTGGTACCTCTAGTAGGAGGCACAACGAAGTTGATTGATTCTTCAAGTGTTGGGAAAACTGCCAACTAGATTCAGCTACAACTACAGGAAGACAGAGCTGCTTGCTGTCAGCATGAAGACACTGGGGCGTTGCGTGCGGACCGGAAGGCCACAGAATGCACCGCGCAGGCGCCCTCTGGCGCCCCCTACTGGCAGGTCCTAACATAGCGAGCTTGAAAAAGCAGGTCTTGACTCCACATTGGAGCTAAGGCACAAACAGACGAGAAAAGCGAAGCTAAAGGCAAAGGAGAAAAAGGAAAGATATACCCATTTGAATGCAGAGTTCCAAAGAATAGCAAGGAAAGATAAGAAAGCCTTCGTCAGCGATCAATGCAAAGAAATAGAGGAAAACAATAGAATGGGAAAGACTAGAGATCTCTTCAAGAAAATTAGAGATAGGCTCAATAAAGGACAGAAATGGTATGGACCCAACAGAATCAGAAGATGTTAAGAAGAGGTGGCAAGAATACACAGAAGAACTATACAAAAAAGATTTTCATGACCCAGATAACCACAATGGTGTAATCACTCACCCAGACATCCTGGAATGTGAAGTTAAGTGGGCCTTAGGAAGCATCACTACAAACAAAGCTAGTGGAGGTGATGGAATTCCAGTTGAGCTATTTCAGTCCTAAAAGATGATGCCGTGAAAGTGCTGCACTCACTATTCTAGCAAATCTGGAAAACTCAGCAGTGGTCACAGGACTGGAAAAGGTCAGTTTTCATCCCAATCCCAAAGAAAGGCAATGCCAAAGAATGCTCAAACTACTGCACAATTGCACTCATCTCACATGCTAGTAAAGTAATGCTCAAAATTCTCCAAGCCAGGCTTCAGCAATACATGAACTGTGAAATTCCAGATGTTCAAGCTGGATTTAGAAAAGGCAGAGGAATCAGAGATCAAATTGCCAACATCTGCTGGATCATTGAAAAAGCAAGAGAGTTCCAGAAAAACATCTACTTTTGCTTATTGACTACGCCAAAGCCTTTGACTGTGGATCACAATAAACTGTAGAAGATTAGGAAAGAGATGGAAATACCAGAGCACCTGACCTGCCTCTTGAAAAACTTGTATGCAGGTCAGGAAGCAACAGTTAGAACTGGACATGGAACAACAGACTGGTTCCAAATAGGAAATGGAGTATGTCAAGGCTTTATATTGTCACCCTGCTTATTTAACTTATCTGCAGAGTACATCATGAGAAACACTGGGCTGGAGGAAGCATGAGATTTCCAGGAGAAATATCAATATCCTCAGATATGCAGAGGACACTACCCTTATGGCAGAAAGCGAAGAAGAACTAAAGAGCCTCTTGATGAAAGTAAAAAAGAGAATGAAAAAGTTGGCTTAAAACTCAACATTCAGAAAACTAAGATCATGGCATCCGATCCCATCACTTCATGGCAAATAAATGGGGAAACAATGGACACAGTGACAGACTTTATTTTCTTGGGCTCCAAAATCACTGCAGATGGTGACTGCAGCTATGAAATTAAAAGGTGCTTACTCCTTGGAAGAAAAGCTATGACCAACCTAGACAGAATATTAAAAAAACAGAGACATTACTTTGCCAACAAATGTCCGTCTAGTCAAAGCTACGGTTTTTCCAGTAGTCATGTATGGATGTGAGAGTTGGACCACAAAGAAAGCTGAGCACCGAAGAACTGATGCTTTTGAACTGTGGTGTTGGAAAAGACTCTTGAGAGTCCCCTGAACTGCAAGGCATTCCAACCAGTCAATCCTAAAGGAAATCAGTCCTGATATTCATTGGAAGGACTGATGTTGAAGCTGAAACTCCAATACTTTGGCCACCTGATGCAAAGAACCGACTCATTGGAAAAGACCCTGATGCTGGGTAAGATTGAAGGCAGGAGGAGAAGGGGACAACAGAGGATGAGATGGTTAGATGGCATCACTGATGTGATTGACATGAGTTTGAGTAGGCTCCAGGAGTTGGTGATGGACAGGGAAGCTTGACATGCCGCAGTCCATAGGGTCGCAAAGAGTTGGACACGACTGAACAACTGAACTGAACTAATTACACCCATCAACTGGGAATCCCATCTAGCCAATACCACATTTTTCTGAGCTGACTAAACCAACTCATCGTTTTGACATTTGCCCACACATCACCCCCTCGGTCTTAGGAGCAATGACCGAGTCCCTAAAACAATCAACTTAGCCATGGGTTGAATGAATTGAGGTGCCTTGCTGTTGGCTTTCTCACTGAGTTGTGCAATAAAAATATGTTTGTTGTTTCCATTCCTGCCATCAGTCCTAGTAAACAGCAGATACGCCTTAAATGCTCCTTGAATAAAAACAAACTTGTATTCAAATATACACTAATTAAATCAAGTAAGGGTGTTTGTGTTTTTTTTTTTTTTTTTGCCTATTAAATTATAGGCTCTCTTTTTAAAATGATAATATGCCAGTGTCATTTCAGTGTGGCATTCAAATTAGGTCAAACCTTTAGAAAATAATTAGTGAAAAAAATCCATGAAGATGTTTATTAAGGCAGTGTGTGTGGGGAAGGGGAGGAGGGGAGAGAAGATGAGGAAAGAGGAAGATGGAGGAGAAGGGAGGAGAGAGGGAGAAAGAGCCAGCAGCCCTCATATCCTACAAGATGGGAGCAGTTGTGTAAGTTATGAAAGAATTTCTCATTAGTACATGCCTGCATTTAACATCAAGTTATGGAACTAGTGTTGTACTATGTAAAATATATATATTTATCTTCAAGGAGGTTGGTAGCAAACAAGACTTTGAAGTCAGAGCTATCTGGTTTCCGGTCCTAGAAGTGTAACTTTTAACAGTCTCCCTGAGCCTCAGTTTATCTCTAACATCAGGAAAATGTCTACTTTGCAGATACAGTAAGGATTAAAGAGGAAACAACACATACAGAGCCTGGCACACACTACATATTTCATAAGTAGTAAGTGTTTTTATTATTGCCTTAGGTAAACATGCAGACCGAAAGGTGTAGCAACATTAAAGCTGTAATTATATTTAAGAGAAAACAGGTGCATGCAGGGGAGAAACTGAAAGGAAATGCACTAACATACTACACAATGGTTGTATTTGAGTGGTAAAATTATGGATGACTTTTTTTCTATCTTCCAAATATTAACCATGCAGTCTGGAACACTTACAATGGCAAAACAAGAATCATTTTGAAGGGCAGGTTTTGAGAAAAGCTTCCCAAAGATCGGGAAATGTAGTGATTCATTCATTGGTCAGTGAAAAGTCCAAAATGTTGCTTACTTGCCTGTATAATTCAGTCCCAGTGCTGTAAGATGGGGCCAAAGGAAGCAGGCATCCATGCCAGAGAGCAGTAGGGATGGGCAGGGGATGGGGTAGGGGTGATGCTTGTCTCTACACAGAAGAGGACATCCTTGCTGGGGGCAGTGGCTCTAAGAGATGATGGAAGTGTGAAAACTAAAATGACCCGTGTGGTATGTTGGGATTGATATTCAAGGTATAAATATGGACTCATGGCCTTCATATTAGTCAGATAAATTAAAAAACATAGATTTAACTTGTGTTCAAATGACTGTTGTTGCTTCTCAGTTGCCAAGTCGTGTCCAGCTCTTTGTGACCCCATGGACTGCAGCTCCCTGTCCTTCACCATCTCCCAGAGTTTGCCCAAGTTCATGTCCATTAAATTGGTGATGCCATCCAACCATCTCATCCTCTGTCACCCTCTTCTCTTTCTGCCTTCAATCTTTCCCAGCATCAGGGTCTTTTCCAACTAGTCAGCTTTTCGCATCAGATGGCCAATGGCCAAAGTATTGAAGCACACACACACACACACACACACACACACACACACACACACACATATATATCCTTACCTCTGTTCACTGATGTCTTAGATTCAGTAAACTGTTGTTTATTCAATAAATATATATTTATTTTTTAATTTTAATTGTGTCTAGTGGGAGTCTTTATTGAATTAGTTGCAATGTTGCTTCTGTTTTATGCTTTGGTTTTTTGACCATGAGGTTTATATGATCTTAGCTCCCTGACCAGAGATTAAATCCCTGCTACATGCATTGGAAAGCGAAGTCTTAACCCCTAGACCACCAGGGAAATCCCATATATTTCCATTAAAAGTTTCATTATGTCCAAGCTGTCCACCACCTGAACAAGTTTCATAGTCACCCAGTCCAGAAGATTAAAGCCTGAAGGTAACATTCTGCTCCTGGCTAAAGAGTTGGAAAATCACTGGCAACATTTTGAAAGCTATGAGCATACCCAGTGCCAAGATCTTGGTTTCTACGCCATTCTCCACCAAAGGAAGCTAAGTTGCCTTGAAGAAGTGACAAGTTCCAGGGCTGGGACAGACAAATCACAAGATGAGTCAGGACTCCCTGCTTCCAGAAATTTGGGAAGCGCTTAAAGAATGGAGGGACTATTTCAAAAGGACACAGAAGCCAACTTGAAGAGGTTCCCACCGGCCAAAGCTGAGATAATCTGAGCCTCAAAATAAAGAATAAATAAAGTAGGAATCGCTGAGTCTAGTCTAACATAAATAAATGAATGAATGGATGAATAAATATGAAGAAGAGAAGGTTTATTTCCCATACAGATGATGCCAACTAATAAATGTAGAAGTAATCCTGAATTTGGCAATCAGTATAGTAAGAAGCCAAGAACAGCAGCGGTCCTAGTGGGAGGAAATTTGGTAAGGATCAGGATACTTAAATTGTATCCTGATCCTTTGGAGATCAAGTATCTCTCCACAAGGTACATTTTATTTACAAAGAGGAAAAAAAGGTACTTTAGAGTGGAGAAACCTGGCCAACTATTATCAAAGTTAGCATCATCAATAATGGGACAAGTGGAAATCACATACTGCCTTACAGGATATGGAGGAAGACACAAAACAACCCTTCTGTGGTACTCCTGCCCATAACACATACTCACAAAGAAACACCAGACAACCCAAATCATGGGCCATTCTACAAGATAACTGGCTTATTATAATCCTCAAAAGTGTCAAGGTCATGAAAATTAAGACTGAGAAACTGTTCCAGATTAAAAGTGATTAAGAAGATGTGATGACTAAATGCAGTTAACGCTGGATATTCTCCCTACAGAGGATATTACTGAGACAACTGGTAAAATCTGAGCCCCCCTCAGATTGGGGTATGATGATTAGGTGGCAGCAGTGTATCAATACTAATCTCCTGGTTTTGATGGTCTAATGCGGTTGAGTGAGAGAGAATGTCTTTGTAAGAAATACACATTAAATATGTGAGTGGTAAAGGAGCATCAGGTCAGCAACTCACTCTCAAATGGTTCAGAAAAAAAAGTTCTTTGTACTATCCTTGCCACTTTTCCATAAGTTAGAGATGATTCAGAGGAAAATTAAGTTCAAAAAGTTTATTTCAGCTGTGGCCAAAAGCTCAGACTCTTTATCTTACTAAAAGCAAAGGCTGCAGCCAGTTCGGTCAGCCAAACCTGTTTGTCTTGATGGTTGGGGACAGACTGCCAGGCGTGGGTTGGGCAAACAGCTCAAGGGATCAGACCAGAGGCTGGGAGGGCTGGGGCGCCAGCTTCAGCCATGCCTTATGCGAGGAACTTCAGCGTGGGACACTTAGGAAGAGCTCAGAAGTTTATGAGCTCTGGGACTCAGGGTAAGAGGAGGAGCAAACCAGGATACTTTCCACAACTCGCTAGCACCAAGTCCCCTCCCTGTCAGACCCTAAAGGATGAGAGAAGGCAGAGCTTGGAGAAAAGAGGAGCAGGAGAAGGAGAGAGAAGAGAGAATGACCTTGAAGTTCTGGTACCGTCACTTTGTTGATACAATAAATATGTATTTAGTCCATAAAGTCACCAAACTCTGTTGTCCTTGGATCTCTATGCCTTTTCCCCAGCATCATGTCCCCAGCAGCAGGGGGCAGGACCCCACAGACGCAGGAGCCTAGGGACCCAGGAGAGGGCTGTTTTGGGAGCAGGTGTCCCAATAGTCAGTCACTGCAGGATTGCGAGGTTTGGGGTTTTTCGGCTACTCAGCAAAGTTGCTGCTTCATTTTTTGCATATTTTAGTAGGTTTAATGTTTTCCCTGAGCTAATTCTGCAAATTTCAAGAATGGAAAAGAAATACACATTTGTCAATACATATCTCAGCAGTGGCCACAGGACTGGAAAATGTCAGTTTTCTTTGCAATCCCAAAGAAGGGCAATACCAAAGCACATTCAAACTACCATACAATTACACTCATTTCACATGCTAGCAAGGAAGGTTATGCTCAAAATCCTTCAAGTTAGGCTTCAGCAGTACATGAACTGAGAGCTTCCAGATGTACGAAAGGCAGAGGTTTAGAAAAAGGAAGAGGAACCAGAGATCAAATTACTAACATTCACTGGATCATAGAGAAAGAAAGGGAATTTCAGAAAAACATCTACCTCTGCTTCATTGACTACACTAAATTCTTTGACTGAGTGGATCACAACAAACTGGGAAATTCTTAAAGAGATGGGAGTACCAGACCATTTTACCTATCTCCTGAGGAACGTGTATGTGAATCAAGAAGCAACAGTTAGAACCAGACACGGAACAACGGATTGGTTCAAAATTGGGAAAAAGATTGATTCAAAATTGGGAAAAAGAGTTCATCAAGGCTGTATCTTGTCACCTTGCTTATTTAACTTCTATGCAGAGTACATCAAGCAAAATGCCAGACTGGATGAATCACAAGCTGGAATCAAGATTGCCAGGAGAAATATCAACAACCTCAGATATGCAGATTATATCACTCCAATGGCAGAAAGTGAAGAGGAACTAAAAGAGCTTCTTAATGAGGGTGAAAGAGAAGAGGGAAAAGATGCTTAAAACTCAACATTTGAAAAACAAATTGCATCTTGTCCCATCACTTCATGGCAAATAAAAGGGGGAAAAGTGGAATCAGTGACAGGTTTTATTTTCTTGGGCTCCAAAATCACTGAGGACAGGGACTGCACCCATGAAATTAAAAGATGCTTGCTTATTGGAAGAAAAGCTATGATAAACCTAGATACCGTATAAAAAAGCAGAGACAGCACTTTGCTGACAAAGGTCTGTATAATCAAAGTTATGGTTTTTCTAATAGTCATGTACAGATGTGAGAGTTGGACCATAAAGAAGGCTGAGCACCAAAGAATTGATGCATTCAAATTGTGGTGCTGGAGAAGGCTCTTTAGAGTTCCTTGGACTACAAAGAGATCAAACCAGTCAATCCTAAAGGAAACCAACCCTGAATATTCATTGGAAAGACTGAACCTGAAGTTCCAATACTTTGGCCACCTGATGCAAAGAGCTGACTCATTAGTAAAGCCCCTCATGCTGGGAAAGATTTAAGGCAAAAGTGGGCAGCAGATGATGAGATGGTTTGATAGTATCACCGACTCAATGGACATGAATTTGAGCAAACTCTGGGAGATAGTGGAGGACAGAGGATTCTGGCTTGTGACAATCCATGGAGTCACAAAGAGTCAGACCAGACACAACTTAGTGATTGAACAACATCTCCTCCAAGTGACTATGAGCTGCTGTAGGTGAAAGCTGTGCAGAGTCAACCTCAAGTGGCATTGCTTTATCCACTCTTTCCCAGTCTCTAATATGGGCTGGGCCACAGCCAGCACTAAGTGAATGCTCTGTTTCTCTGTCTGTGTGTGTGTGTGCGTGTATGTGATTCAATGGACTTCTTTTTCCATGTCTGAGTGGCAGAGATAAGTCCCATCACCACAACTTTCCCCTAATTTTCCACGTGCAAAGGCTCTCTGAGCCATCTCAATGCAAATCCATGTTGTATGTGGATGTCTGGAGTGGTGTGTTTAGCTACTGAGAATGGGTAAGCCACAGTTTGCTGTCCTTGAAAGAAAGTGAAAGTGAAGTCGCTCAGTTGTGTCTGACTCTGCGACCCCATGGACTGTAGCCCACCAGGCTCCTCCGTCCATGGGATTCTCCAGGCAATCATGCTGGAGTGGGTTGCCATTTCCTTCTCCAGGGGATCTTCCCAACCCAGGGATCAAACCTGGGTCTCCTGCATTGCGGGCAGACGCTTTAACCCCTGAGCTACCAGGGAAGCCCAAACGCCCAACTTCAGAGAAGCAATGACTCCTAGAGATAAGAAAGCAGGCCCTGGGGATCCGCATGTGTGTATTCAGTCACTCAGACTTGTCTGACTCTTTGAGGCCCCGTGGACTGTAGCCCACCAGGCTCCTCCGTCCATGGGATTGTCCAGGCAAGAATACTGGAGTGGGTTGCCATTTTCTGCTCCAGGGGATCTTCTCATCCCAGGGATCGAATCTGGGTCTCTTAGATCTCCTGCACTAGTCAGTGGATTCTTTACCACTAGCGCCACTTGGGAAGCCCAGGGGATCTACATAGTGTAGTGAAAATACTAAATGTTGCAAGAGACACTCATCCCCACCTAAGCCCACCCAATATATGAGCGCTGTACCTTGTGCCGAGTGGTCACAGTTTGCAGAGATGGGAAAAGACAAAACCTCCTGCCTAGTCAAAGGTGTAGGAGAGAGTTCAAAGTAGGCATTTCCACATCTCCAATGTTCACCAAAGCCTAGAGAAAGTTCATCTGGGTCTTCACTGGAGACTGCTAAAATCTAGATGAAGAAGAGAGGTTCTCGAGGAATCAAGATAAGTCTCTGGGTGTTGCAAGCTGGATTCAGGAGCTCTGATAGAAATGAGGCAGTCCCCAGCCACAGGGCCAGAGGCCCCACCCCCAGCAGCAGGCAACAGCTATGAAAGCAAAGCCTTCCAGGGTTTGGCTGGGTCCTCTTCAGGATATTTTATCTGAAAAGCATCTACATATCACAAAGCCCATGTCAACAACACCTTCAGCCCACAGACCTGGGGGTACTCAGTTCAGCCCTAGGGCCCTGGCTTCCCAGCTCCATCAGTGGCAGTGAGCATCGCATCATGATAAGGCAGCAACCAGGTATGTGCCTGCTCCTGCCTGGGTTCAGCATCTGACCCCACTGTGACCTCCCTCCTCCTGGACTTGGGCTTGACTTATGCTTCCAGAATGGGAACCTGGGGATTCCTGCTGCCCCACTGTAGCTGACTCATAGCTGGCCCAGGGGTAACTCTGGAAGGGGCTCAGGGCAGCTGTCAGCTCTCAAGGAAGAGATACCTATGGTTCCCTAAGTACCTACCACGGGCCAAGCACCAGGCACACTGCCATATTTCATTGGTATAGTGACACTGTTGGCTAATTCCTACAAAGGAAGAAAGTGAGGTTCAGAAAAGATCATGCACAGAGCCAGCCTCCCACTTACCCTTGAGAGACTCCCTGGGGCCAGCCAGCACCCTGGGATCCACCATTCGTTCATTCATTCCCCCAGCCAGTATTTATTGAGGGCTTCCTGCCCTCTGCTTTAAGGCCTCTCAGTCCCTAAGGGCAGCCCACAGGAGGCCCACCCAGCTCTCCTGGAAGAGCCAGGCTTGACTGGGAAAGGGGTTCCTGGCCCCCAGGTCCAGCAAGGCATCGCCCAGGTGTCCCACTCCCTGCCAGGGTACTGCTTTGGCAGCAGAGGAGGGTTCTCTGGCTGGGACTGGGGCATCAGCTGGGCTGTGGGCTCCTGCACACAGGAGATGCCTCAGTGCGGGAAACGTGCTTGTTCTCCCAGCCTTAGCCTGAGGCAGGTGGGCAGGTAAGGGAGGCAGTCTCTTCTCATTCCTGTGGTTTCAGGTGCCTGGATGATGTCAGGCCTGAGTGATGCGTGGGACTCACTGTGTCTGGGGCCTGACTGGAGGTGGAGTCATTTCTTTAGAAGCTTATAAATCACTACTACTTCCCCTTTCAGCCCAGCCCCACTCCTGGCCTAGGAGGAGTTGCTCCGCAGGTCCACAAAGACAGCTTGCCCCCCTGCCCCCCACCCTCTGTGTCGCATGCACTGCAGACCCAGTCCCCCTCCCGTGGGGCTCCTCTCCCCCACTCTGCAGTGGTAACACATATACACACCAACCTACCTCGCGGGCAGCCAGCCTGTCTTGGACACACAGGTGCATGCTGTGAGCGTCCCACGCGTGTGCTCATAGCCCCTCACTCGCACTCACACTCTGCCTTCATGCTACTCCCATGCTCAGAGGTGTCCTCAAGCACAGATGAACTCTTACCTGCCAGAGCCCTCAAGCTCTCCTCCAGGAGCCCACAAGGCCATGTGTCTTTCCACTGTTCCATGTGCCCTGGAGTATGCACATGCACAAGCCCCAGTAACCAAGGCGCTTACATACAAGCAACAGTCTGCAGGGGCCTGTATTCCATTCACAAATACACACACACACACACACACACACACACACACACTACTGCATGCACTCGACATGAACACAGACACACTCCAACCACACACCCACACCAGGCACACACACCCAAATCTACACACACCTTCACACACTCAGGCACACCCCCACACAAACAAGTGTGACTTTCACCATGTCTGGGGTGACATCGTGAGCCAGCAGGGAGCTGAAGCCTACACAAAGCCGCAATCCCCAGCCTCACCTCCAGGGGCCGCTGCTCAGCCCAAAGCCCTAGGGACAGAAGTGGCCTTAGGCACGGTCCTCTCGTCATCAGGAGGAGAGGGACTTTCTGCAGACAAGACTGCCCCGAACTTCTGAGCTTCCCGCAGTGTGTGGCGTAACCTCCCACCCAGGTGGGCAAGGACTCCAAGAGGGGAGTCTGAACGGGGACAAATGAGTGGAAGAGAACCACAGGGAGCAAGGGGCAGAGGCAAAAATGAAGACGTGGGGGTCCTGGGGGGAACCAGGAGACAGGGAAGGACTGCGGGAAGAAGAAGAGAGAAATGGAGGGAGATAAAAGGATGTGCCAGAGATGGAAGGGACACTAGAGGAAGGAGGTAAGGGAGGCGTGTGAGAGATGAGAAGGAAAGAGGCTACTTGGAGACGGTGACAGGGCTCAGTACACCTTTTCCAGGACCAGAAAGACGGGTGGCTCTTTCTGTCTCCTAGGCTGGCTGGACCACCCTCCATCCTACCCCACGAACAGCAATCACCTAGAGGGCATACTCCACCTCGGTGCCTTGGCCAGCCCTAAACTGCCACCCACCAGACACATGAAGACCCCTTCCAACAAGACCCAGATGGCAGGTGCCTCAGGAGGGGGCCCTAGTGTGTGAGCATCTCTCACCTCAACTCACCCAACTGCTCCCCTGGGGTCTGGAGAAAGCTGGGACCCCTGAGACAGAGCTGGAATTTCTTGTTGCTGGAATCCTTCCTGCCAACCACAGGCCTATTGCCTCCTGCTCAGGACTCTGTGAAGTAAGAACTCGAGCTGTAAAAATGCCAAGATTTGGAGACTTTCGGAGCTGGGAAAGTTCCAGGTTCTCACCCCTTTATGTCTAAGCAATCACCCCATCTTGCCTGTTCCATTCGACCCTGGTCCCACTCTTGGTCGCACTCTCGCAGGATAGGAAGTGAGCCTAGTAAGCTGGAATGTTCTGAGACACCAGCTCAGATTACAGAGAAGCAAAGGAGGCCTTGGACCCATATCTTGTCCACCAGCTCCTCACCCTGGACACACTCCCAGAACCCCTGTCCCTGCAGCCTCTCCCAAAGCACTCCAAGAGCTTCATGTCATGCCCAGAGCCCACCTAGGCTTCTGCCAGATTCTTTGTCTTTTTTATTTATATGGATCTTTTTTTTTAAGTCTTTATTGAATTTGTTGCAATATTGCTTCTATTTTTTTATGTTTGAGTTTTTTGGCTCTAGGCATGCGGAGGAATCTTAGCTCCCTGACCAGCACTCAAACCCACATCCCCTGCATTGGAAGGTGAAGTCTTAACCACTGGACCTTCAGGGAAGTTCCTTTGCCACAGACTCTGCCTCTCTGAACTTCCATGCCCCAGAATTCGGGACCAGACAGAGGAACAGCAACTTGTTTATTAGTTGGATACTCCACATGACAAAGAGAAGGTGTGGTGCTCTCCATTTCTCAGATGAGAATACTGAGGTTCAGAGAAGCGACCTGTCTTGTCTGAGGGCCTGTGAAGCCAACCAGCATTTGAGGCCTAAAGGGAGAAGGAGGCTGAGCCAAGGCCATGGTCAGGCCCCTGGCCTGCTCTCACTCCAGCTTCAGCCCTATGCTCAGCCTTCCCCCTCCAGCAGAGCACTGCCTCAACCCATGCCTGTTTCCCACCCTTCCCACATGTGCAGGCGCCCCTGAACACCCTGCTCCAGACCCCCTGCACCCCGCAACCCACTCCACAACCAACCCACCCTATGCCCCCTCCCCAGGAGCACACCATCCCCCATCACTCCCTCCTCCGTGAGACCTGAAGTCAGACTCCCCCATTTCCCTGTTCCCATAGCACTGCAGCCCTTGCATTTGACTATGTCTCTCCCCTGCTTAAAAACCCTTTCATGGCTGGCCCTCCCCGCGGGAGAGTGTTCATTCCTCAGGATGGCATTCAAGACCCCTGCAGACTTTTCTGGCCTCATCTCCATCCATTCCCCACAAGATCCCATACCACAAGCAGCAGTAGACCCATTGCAGTGTCTGGGGCCCGGAGGACCATCTCTGGGAGAGCTGGCTCGACATGCCAGCGAAGAGGGTGAATGTACATCTTGTTGACATGTAGCTCCCTGCTCACCTTAATCCCCTCAGACTCTACAAGGGCGATGGGTGGCCAGGAGGGTCTGAGACACCAGCACTCCACTCCTCCTACTTGCTGGTCCCTGGGGCCTCTGCAGAGCCCCCCAGAGGCCCCCAAGTGCAACCCCTCCTCAGCAGCTTTCCCAGCACCTTCACTTCCTGGAGCAGCTACAGCAGGGAGAACATGCATGCGGGCCCAGCCCTTGGGAAGCTTCCAGGCTGGAAATTGAGGAATGACCCTGTCACCTGGGGGCCAGACAGACCCAGGGACAAAGCTAGGCCAGGATGCAGGTGGATACCAGCTGGTGGATGGTGACAGCCACAACAGTCACAATGGCTACTCCTCATTAAGCACTTACTAAGCATAAGACTCCAAGCTGAGCAATTTATAGATGTTTTCTCATTTAATCCTCCCCTTTACGTCTATGGAGTAGATATCCTTTTTAGTTTACAGACAGAAAGAGGAAGCTCAGAGAGATCTAGCAATCTGTACAGCATCACACAGCTAACCGGTGGAAGACCTAAAATGTAAATCCAGATCCACCGATTCCTAAGGCCATGCCCTTCCCACCCCACTTTACAGCCACCCCAAACTCCAGGTGGGGACTTGTCATTTTCCTTCCAAAAAGACCTCAAGGGCTCCCCACCACCAGGAGCATAATCTTTCCCAGCTGAGGGGCCCCATTATCTGGCTGCTGCCTGCCTTTCACCACCCACACCCACTACACTCCAGATTGCAAGCTTGGTCTTTTCTAAGTCAAGCTCTCTGAGCTTCACTGTTCACTCGGGCTCAAACACCTGCCCCATTTTACAGACAAGAAAACAGAGCACCAAGAATGTTAAGTAACTAGCCCAAGGTTACACAGTTGGGAAGCAATTGAGCCTGATTGGAACCCAGGTCATTAGAGCATCAAGTACTCAAGCATTAATTTGTGTTACAAACAATTAAGGAGTGAGAATTAGCAGGACATGCTGCTGATGGTGCAGAAGAAGGTTGGGGAGAGTACTCAGGTCGGTTCCAGAATGAAGGAGAGCAGTCTAGGCCTTCAGGAATGGCAGGGTCTGGATGGGTGAATTTGAAAGGGAAGTCTAAGAGAAGAACAGACAAGAGAAAAAGAGAGAAAGGGCTGGTGAAAATTAGGGAGGCAAAGTACGTGGTGGAAAGGGCTGTGTCATGGGAAAGCCCAAACATGTGCTCCAAATTTCTGTGTGACCTTGAGCAAAGCCCTTCCCTCTCTGAGGGACCCCTTGTCTATAAATGAAGGGTAGATGAGCCCTGATGGTTCCTAAGGTCTAATCTGGCCCTGACATCCTAGGATTCTGACTCTGTATGTTGCCATTGAGCCTTAAACACAGGATATGACCCCAGACCATAGTAAAGGGATACGGATTTGAAGTCCAAGAGCAGACAGGGGCCGGCAGCCAACAGTACCCAACAGGGAACACCAAGGGTTGGCTCCAGTTACACGCCAGGGATGGCACATGCATCCCTCTCCTCCACGCACGCGTGCTGTACATGTGGACTCACTACAGCAGGGTTGCTATTGTAGAAGTTGGAATGAATGGATGAGGGGTGAATTCACTCAGGGGTGAATGAGTCAAAGTGGAATTGAGGTCTTACAGGGAAGTTTCAGGACATGCACAGCACTAGCTTAAAGCCGTGACTCTAGCTCTTCCTCAGGAAAGGGGAAAGGAGTAGGGGTCCCTGAAGAAGGGGCAGAGAAAACATCCTGTGGGTGAGGGTGCGGGTGGCAGGCCCAGAATAAGTGGTCTGTCCAACTGGAGGACATTCAGGGAACAAGGATGGTCCCCAATCAAGGCTTGCACCAAAATCTAGAGTACATTCCAGACCATAGCAAAGGGGATGTTCTTCCTTGAGTGCCTGTGGTACAACCACAGAGACGCACTAGAGGGCTCAGAGTCAGGTGGGGCAGAAAATGCATCACTAGAGGCTGAGTGCACACACATGCCCATGCAGATGCACGCACACACAAACCCCTGCACAAAGACCCCAAAATCAAGTCATCCACCACCACCCCCGCCCCACCTCCAGACTGAGCCCTTCAAACTGCTCTCCCTACCTAGACAACACGCCTTTCACGTGCCGATGACACACAGCCCTGGAAGTCAGGAGGTCTCGGTGTCTCACCCTTATCCCTCTTGCCGCAGTTTTGATGTGCCTGCTTCCTTTCTGACTCAAGAGGTGTCAAACAGAAACAGGCCCACCCACCTCTGCGTGCTAACTTCCACCCTCTGGAACATGAGCTCACCTCTTATCTTTCCTGCCTCTTTGCCCTCCATTTCTTGCCCTCAAGAAGGCTGTCTTATTCACCACTGAACACTACATGAGGGAATGAGAGAGCTCTTGGGAGCCCACCTGGTCCTCCGGTGGCCCACCTCACTGGACCCTCAAGATATATCAAAGAGCTTGAGACTGACAGCGTGCAGAGTAAGTGCTCAGTGAAGACTGTTTAATGCATGTCCTTAATTATCCCATCATCCCATCACTTGAGTAGGAAGTCCTTCTGGAAGTCTAGCCTCAAGTCCTCACGCTATGGTATGAGCCAGTGTTCCACCTTTGGTGGAGTCTGGGGACCAAACTGGATAAAGTTACACAGGTTGGTAAGAGGAGCCGCCTTCCTGGAAGGGGATGAGGCCAGGAAGGAGATTACAGAGGCGCCGGGCCCCGAGCTCCACAATTGCACCTGCTGCAGCTCCTACAGGGAGATCAGGGGGCCTGCCAACTCACCCCACCCCATGATCTCATAGCTGCCTTTGCCAGGCGCTGGCTCAGGGAGCAGGTGCTGACAGCACGGACTGGGCACAGAGCCCAAGGACAAGAAGGCGGGAAGACTGTGAGGGCCAACAACAGAGCCGTCCCCACGGGGCTCAGACATGAGGTCCCTCCAGCCTCTGTTTACTGCCTTTGGCTGCTGACACCCCATCTCATCTCCTCTTCCCAGGTTCCCCCATTGCCCACCTGTCCCCCAGACGACAACAGATCAGAGGAGAAGAGACTCCTTCTTCCTCCCGGAGCATCAGTCTCTCCATTTGCACCTCTTTTGGCTTCTCTCTGTTCCAAATTGTTGAATGGCCCTGAATGGGATGCTGTTGTTTCCAAGCAGGCAGAATTTGCTGGGTGGGAGACAGATGTTCAAATTTTGTCATTCCTGAGGCTACTACAGGCACGAATCTAAATGCCAGTTAAAAGTGATTGCTGCTGCTGCTGCTGCTGCTGCTAAGTCGCTTCAGTCATGTCCAACTCTGTGCGACCCCATAGACAGAAGCCCACGAGGTTCCCCCATCCCTGGGATTCTCCAGGCAAGAACACTGGAGTGGGCTGCCATTTCCTTCTCCAATGAATTCCTAAATAGATGCCTCTGTCCTAGTCTCAGGGCATCTCCAGAGGTGTCAACCCCAGACCCAAGGTTCTCCTATGTCTTACTTCCCCTCCATCCACCATGAAATCCACTTCTGGAGTCAAGAGACCCCCTCCACCCAGCCCTGGTCCAGTAGGCTGCGGTTCCTGGACTCAGGACGGGGACACCTGGTGGAAACCCCAGGCCTCAGAGTGAAGATCACCTGAGCCCTGGGACTGCAGTCAAAGCTCTGCTGGGCCATCAGAGGCTCCCCTGGCCTCTTGATTCAAGGTGAGGCCCCCAGCCTGGGAGACAGCTGTCCCTCCGGGTGCTTTCTTCTCCCCGTTCTGCTCTCAGCTCAGCCAGCCTCCCTCTGCACATTCCCTCTCCCCCCAACCAGGGAACCCTAGCCAGGCCTGCCCCTTCCAGCTGCTCAG
Organism: Tragelaphus eurycerus; assembly: GCA_935064755.1. Lineage (NCBI taxonomy): Eukaryota > Metazoa > Chordata > Mammalia > Artiodactyla > Bovidae > Tragelaphus > Tragelaphus eurycerus. Next base: position 28,682,702 of record CAKXYN010000010.1, on the reverse strand, counting down.
TCCTGCTCATGGCCCATCCCGCCCACAGGGCACCACCCCGGATCTGGCCCTCTCCTTCCTCAACCACCACCCAGCACTAGTGCCTGAGGTATGTCTGCTGTTCCCATTGTGAACGGCAGCCTGGGATGTGCCAGTCACCCTCCAGGCAACGCCTGAAAAACCATAGCAGCCCCTCTTTCCCAAATCTTGGGTCTGTCCCACCCTCCTCCCCCACCTACACAGTCTATCCTCCCCTCCCAGCTTCTAGCCCTCCAGTCCTTCTCTGTTCGGGAAGGGGGTGGACTAAGGGCCCCTCCCATTCAGCAGCTCTGTGCATCTGACGTTTCTCTCCAGGGCCTCGAGCCCAGGCCCAAAGCAGTCGAAGATGCAGACAGACCAACCACAGATCTGCTGTCCTCCATATTGGTGCCCTGGTTCCTGAGAAGGAGATAGGAGGCCTTATTAGCATCCTATCTCCACTTCTCAGAACCTTCCTCGGCTTCTACAGAGGCTCCACACTCTTCCCTCATCTCTTTCTCCAGACATCCCAAAAGAAGACACCTGGACGGCCCACCGGCCAAGACTCAGCCAGGCTTCCTGGAAAGGAGGACCTGACTCAAGGGTAGCAGTTTACTGAGCCAGAGCTCTGGGGCACAGCTCCTGGGGATTGGCTAGTTCCAGAATAATGATGCCTCTGGGATGCTAGGTGCCCGCTGCTCTCCCTACCTGTCCCCACCCCAAAGACAACCTTGCCCTTCCTCAGTAGGTCCGCACCCCACTGCTCCGGGAAGGTTTCCCTGGACAACCCCACCCAGTTCTTACTGCCACTTATTCCGTCACCCCATGCACTTAGATCCAAAGTTTTCCCTGTATTCAGTTGCCCTTCTTCATGTGTTGCTTTGCAAATGTTCTCATAAAGCTGTATTTCTTATCGTTGTCACTAGTTGTGAGTTCCCATGTTAATTAAGCCTACTTTGCTAGAGGATTAGTCCCTGACCTTACAGAGTGCCAACAAAGACTCTAAAATCTAAGTCATGTCTCTTTCCCTGCAATTTTTCCCTCTTGACAAGCAATGTCACAGATGAAACTTCCAACAATGGGCAACTTCTCCCCATGGCCAAGTTCTTGCCTTGATTGCCAGGGAGGCCCCTGATAAGGTTCTTTCCAAGCAGGACTCTCTAGGCAGTATCTGGAAGAGGTTAGCTCCTCCTCAAGGGAATCTTCTCGCTCTGGAGCACTGCAAACCCTTCCAAGATCATTTCCCTTCTCCCTGGCCTCCGGAACCAGGCTGAGAGCTAAAGCGGCGTCCACACTGGGGTCCTTCAGACACTGCAGTAAGATGTGGCAAGAGAGTGATGTGGGACTGAATCTACACTAATTGTGTGGACTAGTGCCCCCGGACCTTGATTCTTCTGCCTATAAAATGGGCACATTTGTAAGATGGAGTTGATACACGTAAACCAGGCTGAAGCAGGAGTCCCTCTTTTTGCAAAGGAAGACGCTGCAAGTCACTTCAAGGTCACACAGCTAGTCCTGGGGGTGCATTCATTAAGCCGGAAATCCTTTGGTGAGTCCCTACTGAGGCTCGGCAGAGGACTAAGTTTACCTGCTTATCTAGATAACCTTATGGTAGGAGGAGGCAGACCTGTGAATGGGAAACATCAATAGGATAAAAAGTGAAGTCGCTCAGTCGTGTCTGACTCTTTGAGGCTGCCAGGCTCCCCCGTCCATGGGATTTTCCAGGCAAGAGTACTGGAGTCGGTTGCCATTTTCTTCTCCAGGGAATCTTCCCAACTCAGGGATTGAACCCAGGTCTGCCACATTGCAGACACTTTACCCTCTAAGCCACCAGGGAAGCTGATGAGCTAGAGCAGGTTCAAAGATATGAGAGAACATGAACACATTTCTGAGAGCTGACAGAAAAGGACCAACAGCCGCCCCCCACCCCCCAGCATCTCCTTCTCAGTCGAGAAAGCTCTTTTTTTAAAAAAATTTTTTAATGTGGACCATTTAAGTCTTCATCAAATTTGTTACAATACTGCTTCTGTTTTTACACTTTGGCTTTTTAGCCACAAGGCATGTGGGAGCTTAGCTTCCCAACCAGGGATCAAACTCACACCCCCTACATTGGAAGGCTAAGTCTTAACTACTGTAAGGCCAGGGAAATCCCCAGAGTGCTCCTCTAACTTCATTTCAATCATAAAAGACAGCTTGGTCAGGTCAGTGAGTGAGGCTTCACCAGTGGGACTCCAGAGGGTAGCTTGCCCTGGGCTGCCCCAGGCCCCTTCGCTGCTCCCCGCAGGGGCACCCCCAGACCAGACACAGACAGGCTTGCTCAGAGAGGCTGTCTTCATTTACAGAGGTGAGGAAGGACTGGAAGGCTGACTCGAGCCCATGGAAGCTAAAGTAGGTCTGGCTACCAGAGGTCAAGGGCGACCGGTGGGGAGGGGCAGCGGGAGCAATGCCGGGCCCAGGTTGCAGCCGCCCACCTTTCCCACCCAGAAATACCAACGGCCAGCTGAAATTCCCAGCCCACACCGGGCACCCTCGAGGGCTTCCGGGGAGGGTGGGATTTACATTTCTCCCCACCCCCACCGACACCCCAGTGGGAAATGTGTTGAGTTCGTCAACATCTCTCTGGGCCCCGGGGCCCAGTGCTCCTGTGGCTCCTAAATGATGGGGCAGAAGCCAGGTCATTAGGCAGGGGAGACTGTCATTAGTGCCGTGGTGATGCCACCGCCGCACAGACAATGGCAAACAGTCATTAGCGGCTGTGTCACGGGGGTGAGGCAATGCTGGCCAGGCACAGCAAACCGCCCCTCCCCCAGTCCAGCTCCCCAACACTCACCTGTACACTCACACCAAGGAGAAAGCAGGCGCCCACTCCCCCAAGCGCATGTTCACACAACAGAAGTGTGAGTAGATACTCCCACACTCACACACTCGCCCACTCCCATGTCCACACACACACACACAATGAGCTGGACCCCTGGGTCCTTGCACAACCAGGTTCCCAGACACACAAGTATCTCCCCTGCTTGACATGGACACACAGACTTCCAGGGGCCCCAGAGGAGACTTCAGACACCCCTTCCCATCCCACCCACTCTGCTTCAAAGGAGCAGCACCCACGACAAGCTTTGCCTTACTTGTACCCCCAAGAAATGGTTTTCTGCACCCCAAGAAATGGTCTGCCATAGGCATGTTTCTAAGCATTCCTGACCCCCCAGCAGGATAGAGACAGGAAAGGGAGGCTGCAATCAGAGGAGAGGAATGCCTGAAATCTAGCCTCCTTCTCAGTTTTGAATCTTTCCTTCCTTCCTCCTCACCAACTGGCTTTTATTTGTCAAGCTGTGGGACCCAGCTTTCAGTCTGGAAAATGTGGGTGTCGGTGGGGAGGTGGAAAAAGTGGCAGTTACATCAGTCATGTAAGGTAGAAGGGAGCAGGGGGCCAGCTGAGTCCTGGGTTCAGATCCTAGCTCTGCTACCAGTTGGACATATTCATTTCCTGCTTCTGCTGTAACCATGAACTTAGTGACTTAAAACAACATAATTTTGTTATCTTATAGTTTGGAGATCAGAAGTCCAAAATGTGTTTCAATGGTCTAAAGCCCAGGTGCCAGCAGGGCTGCCTTCCTTCTGAAGGTCCTAGAGGAAGATCATTTCCCCACCTTTTCCAGCTGCTGGAGACCACCCATCTTCCTTGGTCCCCTTCCCTCTTCAAAGCACTAGGAATCTCTCACAGTATCACTCTCAGCACCCTCTTCCTCATGAAAAGGACCCTGGTGATGATACTGGGCTCATCCTGATCATTCAGGATAATCTATCCATCTCCAGAGCCTTCTCTTATTCATGTCAGCAAAGTCTATGACCATTCAAGGTAACATATTCACAGGCTGTGGGGGTCCATTATTCTATCACACCTGGTGACCATGGACAAGCCCTTTAACCTCCCAGAGTCCAGCATCTTCAACCGTAATCTAACAGTAACTCCCACCACGTGGATGGGTGGTCCTGGGGACTTAGAAAGTCCCATGAACAGGAAGCACGGTGCCTCACATGGTAAGTGGGAGGGTCCTGGGCCAGCAGCACTCTCAATCTCCCTTTTTGGCTTCCTGAGGACAGAGGAGGACAAGAAAGCTGGGTGAGGGACCTCAGAGGCTGGTGAGGGGGCTTTGGAGGCTCCAGCAGGTCAGAAAGGAGGTATGGGTGTCTGTGAGGGTCCCCAGATCCGGGCAGTCACCCGACGTGGCTGTGGGCACACATACGTGCAGTGAGCGGGGACAGGGCAGCAGGGTGGGACTGGGCTGCCACTCCTGCCTGCTCCTGCCTTTCTCTCCCGCATCAGTTGCCATCTGTTTGCAGGGCCCTGGGGCCAGCGGGCAGGCAGGAGCCCCAGACCAGGCTGCTATTACCTGCTAAGTGCAGAGTGCAGAACGATGACCCGGGAAGATAAACTCCATGTAGAGGAATCGCCCGCTGGAAAACACTCATTAGTCTCCGCTCTCACCCAGCACTGTTTGTCCACTCAGTAGGCAACACGGCACCTCAGAGAGGAGCTGAGGTTGTCAGATCCCCATTGGCCAGTCTGGCTCCATCCAGCAGCCCAGGCCCAGAGTTGGGGGGTGGTGGGCCAGCCTTGCATCTTGTTCCTCTGCCCACCTCCCCTTCCCCACCCCTCCCTGGCCTATCCCCACCCCAGCTCTTCCCAGCTTCCCCCAGAACCTCAGAACTTAGAGGAAGCCTGGGCTGGGGGCTGCATCTGGAGGCAGAAGACCAGTTTCAGTCCCACACCTCTGCACGACAAGGGCACAGGGATGTCCAGCTGACGAGAGTGTTGGGAACATGAAACCAGGTCACCTGTTTGAGCACTTTTTGTAAGCCTGGGTGCTAATCTGAGTTCGGGGACATGCGGAAGGACTTCCTCCTCCCTTTCTCCCTGGGATGCAGCGGGTAGGGCTGACCTTGGATCAGCCTTTCATAGACAGCTGCCCTGGAGACCCCACATCTCACTGCATCCAGAGATCCCCAACAGGTGCTGGGGGGAAGAGATGGAAGGATGGAGAGGGAGGAAGGGCTCTTCTAGTTCCTAGAGGGGATGCTGCCCAATTGATGAATCACCAATAAAGCCAACTGGATCTTCAATTTGGGGGTGGGGGCTTCCTCTGCAGCCCAGTGGTTAAAATTCTATGCTTCCACTACAGAGGGCACAGTTTCAATCCCTTGTTGGGGAACTAAGATCCTGCATGCTGCACAGCACGGTTAAAAATAAAATAAATTAAAAAAAAAAAAAAAAAGGATGGAAAGGGAGAACACAGCTGCCTACATATGACAGGTTCTGATAAATAGGTGCCGAGGGCATACTATTCAACCACTGAGCTCCTACTGTATGCCAGGCATCATGCTTGGTGCTATGGATACAAAGATAAATGAACCATAAACCACCATCACTCAAGCATCAGTCCTCAAGATTCATCCTGAGAGTCTCCCTTGTGCCCCATATGGGCTCTGAGGACGGCTGGATGAGTGGGATAGCCCTGCCTTATCCCTGCACAGTGGGATACCCCTGGACTTCTGGTTGGTGGCTACCCACCTGGCCACAGCCTCCCAGTGCCAGCCAGCCTGTGTCAGCTGGCACAGGGCCCCAGCACCACCCGGGGCTGCTGCCATTCTGGCAGGCTCACAGAGGCCGGGCACTGGTCGCTCCACAGGGAGCGGAACATGGTTTCGGTCTATTATCAGGGCAGATAAAGCAGCCGCTGAAGCTCAGGGTGCAGTTTGAGCTGACAAATGAGCATCTCGAGATGCCCTACCCCTCACCATCCTGCCTTTGTCAGCCACCCTGGCCTTCCAGTCCCTCTTTGTTCCTCTCTGAAAGCAGCCCCAGGGAGGTGGACGCCTCCTAAATAGCTGTGTGCAGTGCCAGCGATGGAAGGGTGAGGAGGCTGGAACCAAATGGACAGCTGGCCTGGAGGCAGAGGCTAGATGGAAAGAGAGTCCAGAGCTCAGAAAGCCTCACCGATCTTTGTACACATCCCCTGCTCTGCACCCAGGAGAGGTGGAGAAAGCCTTTTCTCAATGAAGGCCCAATTGGCTGGGGTAGGTAAGATTACACGGAGAAGGCAGTGGCACCCCACTCCAGTACTCTTGCCTGGAAAATCCCTTGGACGGAGGAGCCTGGTGGGCTGCAGTCCATGGGGTCGCGAAGAGTTGGACACGACTGAGCAACTTCACTTTTACTTTTCACTTTCATGCATTGGAGAAGGAAATGGCAACCCATTCCAGTGTTCTTGCCTGGAGAATTCCAGGGATGGGGGAGCCTGGTGGGCTGCCGTCTATGGGGTCACACAGAGTTGGACACGACTGACGCGACTTAGCAGCAGCAGCAGCCAGTGACCAGGATTCCAGACATAGGGAGACCACTGGAGGGGAAACTAGGGTCCCCAGGTCCTGTCTAATGGGGGAGGGTACTGCAAGAAAGGGACCCTTGCTTAAGAGGGTCATAGAAACAAGAGCTAAATAATAGAGAACGTGCCCTGTATTAACTCAACAACTATTTTGTGTGAACCTAGTATGGGCCAGTGGTGATGGCACAGTGGGTAAAACAAAGTCCAGCCACCACAGAGGCTGCTCTTGAGTGCTCTCCCCACCAAAACAAGTGAGTGGGCTATCTGGGGAGACTTCCTGGAGGAAGGGGGCAGGTGGGCTGTCTGAGTGGTCAGCAAAAAGGCTCAGAGGCAGCTGGAGGAGGGAGGGGTGTGGGGAAGGGAAGAAGAAAGATGAGCGTCTGAGGCCTGAGAACTGAGGGCTGTTGGGGGGAACCATCCCTGTGGGGGTGGTGGTTGGAGCCGCAATAGGTGGATGGAGAGAGGGCATCAGGCCCCTGGGAGTCCCCTGTTGCTGAGACCTGGCATTTCCTCCTGGAGGAGGAAGCATGTGAGCAGGTGCAGTGTTTCCTGGGGAACGGGGTCTGCGCTGCGCCCTCCCGGGAGGCAGTGAGCAACCACCAGAACTGGAACCCTGCTGCTGGTTTTCCTTTGTGCCATCCTCCTTCCTGCCTCCTCCACCCAGAAGCAGGCCTGGCAGCCCTGCTGGATGCCATGGGCATGAGCCTCGCACCCACACAGCTGGCCATGGGCTGGGGTTCCCAGGGAAGGTAGGGCCCACCCTCCACCTAGACCAGGGGTCCTGGCCGCATGTGTTCCATCCTCTGGTCCTGCATGGAAGGAGGAGTACCTGGGAGGCTTATGGCTTGGTCCCTGCCCTGCCCCGAACACATGCCTGACGGAAGTCTAAGCCTAATGAGGCTTCTACCAGCTTATGGAGACTTCCTCTTGCCTCTTTCTTTCATGAAGAGGACCATCCACCTTCTCTCCTGTCTGAGGCACCAGGCCATGACAGGAGGGCATCAGAGTTCCCACCCTCTGCTGAGCGGGAACAAAGGAAACGGAGGCCAAGCCTCTGGGAGTCCACCTGTGACGGGACCCGTGACACACCCCAAGCAGAGGACCCAGCATCAACCACAGGCCCATCCCAGTCAGCCCAGCTCAGCCTGGAGAGGAAGCAGCCAGGTCCCATGGGGCAGGGGCCCTGGAGCCAGCCTCAAGATTATGGGGTGTCTCCCCATCCTCACTTGCTCCATGACCCACCTAGCGTCTGTTGCTCTACACCGTCCGGAGCTTTTGACGTTGCATCCTGTGTTGTAACATCGTATAACAAGTCCCCCATGTGGAAGGGTGGCCTTTCAGTCATTCCAGAAGGAAGTAGTCATCAAGGACCTACTATGTGCCATCCTGGGACACCAAGGAATAAAACCATCACGTGGTCCCTGGGCTCACTGAGCTTCTCAGGGGAGGCAGGTACAAGTCAACAACCAACAACAAATCACTACAAATTGGGCTAAGTGCTCTGAAGACAAGAAAGTGTAATTAGCCTATGCTTACCTCTCCCTGGCCCCAGAGGCCAGCCCTCATTAGAGATGCCCACACCTGCCTGACCTCCCCAGCACACTGCTTGGCTGAAGACCTTGGATCATTCTGGAAACCACTGAGTACCTGGCATAACAAGGGGATTGACCACAGTGTGAGGACAACTTGTTGAACAAACCAGGAAAAAAAAAAGCTTAAAAAAAAAAAAATTCACACCATCCAGTACAACCTAATTTTACAAGCAACTGAGGCCCAGAAAGTCTAAGCATTTGGCCCCAAACCACACAGCTAGGGAGCAGCAGAGCCCAGATCAGAAACCAGATCTGCCCCCATCCCATGCTGCCCTCCGATCTATCCTGACCCAGTTCACAGCCACCTGCTGGCCCATCTCAAATGCCTTCTTTGCGTATCAGCCCTGGCGGATAGAGTTGTCCGCAGTGATGTTCCCTATCTGTGGGGCCCAAAACGGACACAGGACATCACTCAGCAGGTTTGAGGAAATGAGGCCGGTTTGGCGGGGGTGGGAATGGGCAGGAGCTACAGAGAACAGGAGGATGTGAGGAGATGAGATACAGAAAGGAAGGAGGGAAGCAGGTGCAAAGGGTCTTATTTGACAGTCCAAGGAATCTTCTAGATCCTAATCCACAGAGAGCCACTGAAGGGCTTTATGCGAAGTGATGAGATGCCTGCACCGTGGCGTTCCTGGGAGAACTGCTGCTCCTCGCAGCTCCTAGCGCCTCTGACACCCCGGTCCCGCCGGCTCCCGTCATCATCGCTGTCCTACACAGTTTGCCTGAAACAACCTTCCCTCCCCTTCCTGGACAAGCCTTCCACTTCCTTCAAGCCTTTGCTCACTGCCCTAAACCCCTTCGCCCAGGTCAGTGCCCCTCCCATGTCTCCACAGCCTGCCTGGCACGTGGAAGGAGCTTCATAGACACTGTTTTGGGGTGGTTTTGTTTTTATTTATTTATTTTTGGCCGTGCTGGGAGCATCGAGTCTTAACCACTGGACCACCAGGCACCATTTTGATGTCTCCATCCTTGCTGTTAGTCTCTCTTTCCTGGCCTTGATCCTTCCCAGCATGCTCTCAGCTCCCTAGTCTCCAGTTCTGGGGCCTTCAGAAATGCTTCTCAGCCAGCCATAGGTTGCTCAAACAGAGAGGGCACTGCCCCAGGTGAGGGCATAGGTGTGGGTGTGCATTTTCGAGAGAGGAGGAAGGGGGCAGGAGCCTGTGCAGGTTCCTCTGGGAAGCTTCCTGGAGGAGTGTCCCGGCCTTACCACCATGTGCTGGAATGAGGCTAAGAGTCCCTTGCCCGGAGTCACTGTCTGTCTTACCAGGAACCACATCCTGCTGCAGAGCCCCAGCCAGGCTGGGATGTGCTCATTGGAATATTCATCCAGCAACTATGTATTACTGTCCTACATTATCCCAGGCGTGCCTGGCTCCACACGCCAGGCCTCGGGCCAAATGGGCAAAGGGCACAGACAAGGCCCTGAAACTGTGACATAGTGATGCCATTACTACAAGACCATGCAGCTGGGTTGTAGGGCCAGGGCGCTTCTCTTCTCCCAAGGCTGAGAGCTGGAGGAGCCCTGGACCAGGACTCTCCCAGAGGACAGGGAGACAGGGAGGCAAGAAAGAAGAGGTGGAAGGAAGTGAGCAGTAGATATATCAGCAGTTGGGAGGCAGTGACTTGGAAAGAGAAATAGTAGGCAAGAGGAAACAGAGAAAATAAGAAAGCTCCCCCTTGATTCTTTGAGGACCAATTTCAGGAGATCCAGCCTCTCCCATTCTTACCTCTGGCCAGCTCTTGTCCCTCTTCCTTCTTCTCTCTGCCCCTTGGATGGTCAGAATCGCCTTCTGTTGCCAGTTACAGGGGACCAGAACAAAGGAGGTAGACTTGAGGTGGAAGGTGGAGAATGGAGATTTCTGTACCTGGACCATGTAAAGATCAACAAGGACAGGAATCCAGAATCCCAAAGGGGCAAAAGATGCTGTCTCCAGCAGGGTCACCCAAGCTTGTACCCCACCAGAAGCCCCAAGCTGGTCTGTCTATGAGTACATCCAGGAATGGATGGGAGACTGCCCAGCTACCCAGACATCCACAGAGAGACTAAAAGTTTCACCCACCCTCCATCTTTCCTCTCCCAACCTCTGCCAGGCCTCCTGCTCCCTGGGGGCCTGAACACTTAGGAAGTTTGTGCTTCATATCAAGGCCAGAAGAGGGTCATGTCAAGTCCTCAGTGAGGATGGAGAGGCAGAGGCCTGTACAGTGGACCCCAGGGATGTTAACTCAGGAGTGGAGGGAGGCATGGGTGAAGCTAGGGGAGGCAAGGAGAAAGGGAGTAAATGGGGCTGGGACCTTCCATGGAGTTCCATTTGGGGCTTTTTTTGCTGTTCTTCCTATTCAGCAGCCAGGGTTGTGACAGCCGAAGATCACCTCTGTGACTGCACCTAAGGGGGACTGTGGGTCAGAGAGGCAGCGGCAGGTGGGACCACATCCTTCTTCCTACCCGTAGTGGCCCAGGTTAGGGTGTCCTTCAGGGCTTCAGGAAGCCAGGCCACCCACCAGGCAGGCACCCAGTGTTTGGACCCCAGAGACTGTCCTGCAAAGCCAGCCTTAAAGCCACGGACTAGGCAATTAACTGTGACTTGTCAAAACACTTGGAGTAGCAGATTTGAGTTATCCAGAGGTGCTCTGGAGAATCGAGCATCCAGCTTAAAGACAGGAAATGGAATCAAGCCACTGATGGTAAGAAGACATCTTTCTTTTCCGTCCCACTGGCCTTTCCAGGAGCCACCAGGCTTAGAGGCTAAGATAAGAGGAAGGGCCCATAACTCCAATTGTCTGCCTTCAAATCTATTACTTATAAATTGCTGTCAGAAGACAAGGCTCTTGGGGCTTCCCCGATGGCTCAAACAATCTGCCTGCAGTGCAGGAGACACTGGAGACACAGTTTCAATCCTTCAGTCAGGAAGACTCCCTGGAGTAGGAAATGGCAACCCACTCCAGTATTCTTGCCTAAAAAATTCCATGGACAGAGGAGCCTGGAGAGCTATAGTCCAAAGGTTGCAAAGAGTCAGACACAACTGAACATGCACACCAACAAACAAAAGATCGGGCTGTTAACCTCTCCAAGCCTCAGTTTCTTCCTCTGCAAATCAGGGCTGATGAAAATTAAAGCTTCTACAAAGGCATGAAGGACATGGGAGCTAATCCATGTACTGGAGGCATACCTGACCTGTCTACTGCTATTTTGGCACCAGCCGAGCCCATACTCCCTGCAGAGAACACAGAGGTGGTCAGGTGGGGACAGGTAGGGTGCTGAGTTCAACCACACACCATTCAGACACCAGGTCAGGGAGGCTGGATGGACCATGCAATTGGGTGCTGAATGGGGGAGGGCTAGCATGTCTCAGGGGTGGGGGCACCAGACACCCCTGCAGTGACCTCATCACCCAAAAGTGTCTCAGCAGCCCACCCCCAGCACCAGAGCCCGGAATCCAGTCTAGGGATAGACTCGTGGCTTCAGGACAGATTCTTGTGTCTCAGTGAGCCAGAAATGCCCACTGTGCAGGACAGAGCTCTGGCCTGGGAGGCAGGGGGCCTGGACAGGACGATGTGACCCAGGCAGGAGCTCCCATCTCCAACCTGTCTCCCTCAGTCCCAGAGAGGACTGAGATCTCTCCACCCGTGAACACCAGAGTTTCTCCCAGACATGTTCCTCTCTTTTCTGCAGCACCACCACCCAAGCTGGTGTGCCAGGTCCAGGGAGGGCACACAGAGCCATCCAGCCAGGCCAAGATCATCCAGGAACTTCAGGGCAGGGAGGAAGGAAGAGAGAGGCCCCAGAGAAACAGCAACTCCTTGGAAGTGGAAGAGTGGGGCCTCCAGAAATCCAGGAAGGTGGAAAGGAATGCCCTGGCCCTAGCTGACCCCTCTGCCACCCCATCAGAGGCTCTGGGGGAGCAAATCAGAGTCTGCACTATTTACACTTCACATTTAAGATGAAACCAGGGTGGAGAAAGGAGAAGAGGAGCCGGAAGAATGAGAAGGAGGGGGAGGGAGGAGACAGAGGCACCTTCTCACAGCCCTGGGAGCCAAGCTGCACTTGACCAGGGCCCTCTGCCCTTCAGGCTCAGCTCCCAGAAGGTGGGCTTGGGTCTCAGCCACCATGCACAGAGGGCTGGGTGCCCACCCTCTCCCAGATTCTCTGCATGTACCATCTCCTGTGGGGTTGGTATATTCACTCCCATTTAACACAAAACGACAGAAGTCAAGGAGCCTGCTGGAGGCCATGCCAGGGGCAAGTGCTGAGTCTCGAACCAAGTCTCACTCATCCAAAGACAGCTGCTCTTGACCATATATTTCCTCACCAGCCCCTGAGACAGGGGGATGCACGTAATAGGTGATTAATAAATAATAGATCAAAGGCAGGAAGAAGGGAGAGCTGGGGGAAGAAAGAAGAAGAGAGGAGAAGTCAGGGGGACTCTTAAATGCAGATAGAAAATAAACAGTCAAGGTGCTATTTTCCAATGCCAGGCTGGCACGGTGCCCAGGACAGCTGCCCTACACTTGGGAGCCCAGGGACTGCGCTTGCCTCATCTTTTCCAGAGGTATGTAAGCCTAGATACGTCAGCCTTCAGGTATGCAATGAGGTCTGCGGTGAGAGGCATTGCTCTCGCCCTCTCTCTCTCTCTCTTTCTCTCTTCTTCCTTGTTGAATCTCCTTCCTCTGGCTACCTCCCCACCCCCAGCCAGCCAGCCAGCCCAGCCCAGCCCATGTCCCCTTCCCCTGGAGCCAGGCCAGGCTTGGTTGGGAGGCCAATGACAATGAGCAGCCCCCTCAGCCTGGTAGATTCCTGCCTGGGGAGGAGATGGGTACATGGTGCCGGGGGGAGGGGGCGGGAGCCGCATCATCTAACAGGTTGGTCTGGCTGGGAGGGGAGGCGTCCCGCCCTCGTGGAGCTAATGAGCACTGTGCGACAGGTGTCTGCTCCTCAGTCCCCAGCCTGCCCTGCCTGCGACGGGAGCAAGCCACCGCCACCCCGCAAAGGCTCGTTCGCCGGTCCCTGCGCCCTGCGCGCTCTGGGACCCGGGGGCGGCGATGGCCTGCCGCTCCTGCGTCGTTGGCTTCAGCAGCCTGAGCAGCTGTGAGGTAACCCCCGGCGGGCAGCCCCCGGCCTGTGACCGCCGGATGGAGCAGCTGCGGGGCCCCCGAGCCGGGCTTCAGCTCCCACAGCCTCACAGGCTGCTGGACAGCCGGCACCGTCTCCAAGGTGACCGTGAACCCGAGCCTGCTGGTACCCCTGGATCTCAAGGTGGACCCAGCCATCCAGCAGCAGAAGAACAACGAGAAGGAGGAAATGAAGGTCCTCAACGATAAATTCGCCTCCCTGATTGGCAAGGTGAGCAGAAGTGGGGTGAGGGGTCCCCAAACTAAGGCCAGTCGGGCTGGGGCAGGTGGCTAAGCTCTGTAATTCCCCCGCAGCTTCACGCCCCACCCCCGCCCCAGCCCAGCCAATGGGAAGCCAGCATTGCCAACTTCGCGGCCTAGCTTTGAGCTGAGAGAAGCAGAAGGGGGAAGTCCCTAGCCATCCTGACATGCTAGAGAAAAGGACGTCAGGATGGCCTGCCTCTGAGGGATGTCTGGATAATAACGCGCTGCATGGCCTGGGGTCACCCTCCCCGCAGGCAGGGACTAGGGAGGGCTCTGAGTGTGACAAAGAGGAGGTCCCCTCTTGGGAACAGCTGATGGAGGCATGGGCTGCAGTCAGACTCCACGGTGGACCGACAGGGCTCACCTTCCTGTCCAGGCCGTTGGATCTGTTCAGCTTCCCAGGGTCAGAAGCGCCGACATGGGCAAGGGGGCGTGTGGGGCAGCTGGAAGGAAGCTGAGCGGCATGGGGTACACCTGTGGTTCCTCAGGAGCTAGGAATGCGGGGGATGGGTGCTGCGAGTCTGAAACAGGCAGCCAGCCAGTCTTCCATGCCCCGACCAGAGTAGAGTGATTGAGTCCCTCGCACCTCACTTCCTGGACCCGCTGCCACGACCAGCATTCTGGTCTGGGCACTGGTGTCAAGCTCTGGCCCAGGTCAGGGGCTTCAAGAGCTCCAATGGAAGTCCTGTCCACCTCCCAAACCTGCTCCTCACTCACCTCCTGCAAGAAACCTCCCATGACCAGCCCTCCCAGCTCTGCTCCCTCCCGCCCTGACTGAGAATAATAGATAGTAACAGCTACTGTTGATTAACTGCTTACCCTGCGCCAGGAACTGTGCTGAGTGCACATTTATTTCTATTTCCCTCAACCTTAGGAAAGAAGTTACTTCTATGGCCATTTTACAGCTTTATCACTCCCCCCTCCTTCTGCCCCAGGCTGGGTCCTTCTCTGCCCCTTGCTCTCCCTGCCTCTGTGTTCCTCTACACAGGGTTGGTGTCCTCCACTAGGTGGGGGCTCACCAAGGGGGCAGGGGGAATGAAGTAACAGACCTGGAGCCCCAGCTGGCGTTCTGCCCCCACTGCCCAGCACTCCAAAACGACTGGTTCCCCGGCCGTGCCGATGGGGAAACAGAGCGGCCCAGAGGCAAAGTGCCTCACCCAAGGTCACACAACCGGCAAGGTCTGGACTTGAACTCAGGTCTGTGAGACATAAAGCCTCTGAAATGGGAATCATTTCTCCCCACCTCACCCCCACATCCGAGTGCCCAGGCCAGCATTCCTGCACCCACACCTGGGGTGCCTGGGGTGGGGGTGTGTAGGGGGAGTGACAACTGGAGAACAACCATCCCCTGAGCTGGAGCATTCCCTCCATCACCCCCGGTGGCTGCACAGCATTCAGACTGCCAGGCGGTCCACCCTAGGAGAAGAGCCCGTTGCCCGAGGGAGGCAGGTCCCTGCAGAACCACCTCCTCTCCAAACACAGCTTAATCCCTTAAAAGGAATGCTTCATGAGCTATGTAATTTGGCTTCGATGGGTAGCTTTTCTCCGTGAACGCCAGGGCTGATATCACCCTGTGCCTCTGCCATGGGGACAGGAGGGGTGTGTAGGCACAGGAAGGGGCCCGAGGGGTCTGGGTTCTGTTCCCAGAGCCAGGACAATGCCTTCAAAGGTCTTTAGAAGAACTCGAGTTTCCCAACCCCAAGTTCAAGCCTTGGCCTTGAGACCGGTGCTCTCCATGGTGGCACGCAGGGAACTGGGGGTGCCAGCCCCTTGGGGATCCTGATCACTGGAGCTCTGCCCAAGGAAACCCAACTGATCCACCAACTCTATGGAGAAAGTCTGTTATTCGCTCATATCCCTCCTTGAAAAGACCACGAGGGCCCAAGTGGAAGCAAGCAGAGGTTAGACTGTGAAACCTGGAGTCACATTTCTGGGTTTGAATCCTGGCCTCACCTCTCATGTTTGTATCATCTCAGGGAAATTATTTAACCTCTCTGGGCCTCAGTATACATTGGTGTCATGGGCTTGTCAGAATCAAATGGGATCATTTCTGAAAAACACATAGAAAGCCCTCACCAGGTACCAGGTGTATTCTCTTTGTTATATTGAAAACGCCATGCATGGGTCCAGCCCAGAGAACTCCAGCCCAGGGCATTTAGTCCCTGCCAGGCAGGAAGGGCTTCCCAGGTGGTGCCAATGTAAAGAACCTGCATGCTAATGCAGGAGGCATAAGAGACATGGGTTCAATCCCTGGGTCAGAAAGATCCCCTGGGGAGGGCATGGCAACCCACTCCAGTACTCTTGCCTGGAGAATCCCATGGGCAGAGGAGCCTGGTGGGCTACACAGTCCGTAGGGTCGCAAACAGTTGGACATGACTGAAGCAACTTAGCTCCCAAGCAAGCAGGAAGGAGCCTGGGAAGAGGGAGGGAAGGGCTCTGTTGGAGGGTGGGGTGGAGGAGCTTTGTGAGTAGGGGTGCAGCATGGAGCTGGAAAGAGCTGCAGGAGCCCAGGGTGAGATGCCATCACCAATGCAGGGGTAGGGTTCTAGGCAAAGAGAAGAGACTGGCAGGGTGGCCCTCCCTCCTGGGCCCTCTGAGCCACCCAGAGAAATCAGAGATCATTGAGGAAGAGCAGGAGGAAGAGGAGAAGGGTTGGCAAGGAGACCCACAGGAGCTCCCCAAGGGGCCCTGGAGCAGTGACAGTTCTTTCACTTGCAGGCTGTGTTTCCTTGGGCAAGCCACTTACCCTCTCTGTGCTTCAGATTCCAACTCCCTGCTCTGCTCCTGCTCTGAGGGTAGCCTTGACTTCATGCCAGTCAAGAGACTAGTACAGGTGCAGCCATGAAGAAGGAGGATAAGCAGAAGCAGCAGCAGGAAAGGAGGCCAAGGGGGTAGCGCGAGAGCCATGCTGACAACAGCAGAGGCTGCAGGCTGGGCCCTCAGTTGCAGACACCAGAGGGGGTGGAGACGGGACAAGAGGAAGCACTGCCAGAAGCACCTAAGGAGGCTGTAGGGAAGGGACCCAGAGGGGTGGGCACAGTGTCTTCCCTTGACCTGTGTAGCCTCTGGAAGCCCCCGGGGCCACCCCCTTGCCTGCACGCAGGAAAGCACAAAACAGCCTTTCCTGATGGACAGACCTTGAGGCTCCTGGGCAAAGCCAAGCTAGAGCTAGAGGTAGGGGATCTGACACTGCCCCCTTTTTGAGGAAGCAGCAGAGGCATCACTCTGCACACTCACCTGCCTGGGCTGTGGGCCCATGGGTTGGCACACGCAGCCCCCTAGATAGTCAGCCTCCCTCCTGAGGAGGACCCCAGCCCAGCCCAGCCCATGCTGCTCAGTTCCCCGCAACAGAAAGTACATCTCTCTCCACCCTCGTCTGGGCCTGCTTTTGAGCCAGAAGGCCCACGACCCTGGAGTTGAGTCACAGTGAGCTCTATGCTTCTGAGCCTCAGTTTCCTCATCTGTAAAATGGGAAGCAGGTAGACCACAAGCTTGGTCTCAGAGGCCCCTCCTAAAGCTGCTGCCTAGATCGAAGAGCAGGGGGTCAGCCAGGAGAGGTAGAAAGAGGAACGAGAGGGGAGTGCTTGGCAGCCTTGACAGGGTGAAAGAAGTGAAGCTGGCACCTCACAGGGTACTTGGATTTCCGGCCCTCCCTCGCCTTTGTTTCCAGAGGGAGGAGCCTTTCAGCATGGAAGGTTCTGGGTGGGGGGTGAGTTCTCATCCCCACCCACTGAGACAACAAGCAACTCCCCCAAGTAAAAGGAGGCTTCCCTAAATCCCCTGCAACCAAAAATGCCCTCTGACTAGACTGGCTGGCCAAATGCATACCGTCTCCCAGCAGGTGAGTACTGAAGCATAGGGTATCGAAGTAAGACTATGGGGAGGACTTCCGGGCCTAAAGGGTTCCGTGTTGCTTATGGGTGGAGGAGGGAGCCTCACATCTCTTGTCTCAACCCTACCCTCAGTATAAACATGGGGCTCCTACTTGTCAAAATGCAGGGCAGGTGGAGTGAGCAGAAACCTCCCACCACCCCCAGCAATCCCTCACACACGCAAGTAGGACAGAAACCCTCTTGACCGCATCCCTACTAAACCTGTTTGGCTGCGACGACAGCTTAAAGTCGGCTTCAAGCAGAATTTACCAGTACAAACGGGAGTTAAGGAGGGGAACGGCAGCCTACAAACGCCATTGTTGAGTGTTCCCACAGATGTCCTCTCCTGCAAGTGTCCCAGGGGCCTCCCCCAGGGCATCAGAGATCTCAGGGAAACCCGGGGATGTGGGTAGGGCAGACAGAGAGCCCACCTGGCACCCAGGTTCAGGAGGAACGGGAACACGAAAGTCCAGAGTAGGCAGCCGCCATCAGATGGGCCTGTCAAGAAGCTGGGCCACGGAGTTGCTGTGTGAGCCTGGACAAGTCACCTGACTGCCCTGGGTCTCCATCTCCTCCTCTATAAATGAAGGGTATAGACCAGCCGACCCAAAAGGCTGGTCTGTGGTTCTGGTTCCTTCAGGCTGTGATTCTGGGAGCTGGTGCCAGCAGTGGATGGGAAGACTTTCGGCTGCTCACTGTGGTCATAGGGAACATCACTGAGCTGGTTGTCACAACGCTATCATGACAATAGCCTGCCCCATTCAGGAGCTCAGCCCCAGCCACCCATCTTGCCTCAGTGGCCCTAGCCACATCCCAAGAGGCATGTAGATGGCTCTCAGTCTGACGTTGAGGGTGGTAGATGAGGACAAACAAGAAGCAGATACACCAAGGGTGAGATATTGGAGGGAAGAGGGGAGGCTTCCTACAGCGGGGTGCTGGGAGCACATGGAACAGGGCCTGGGATGGTAGGAAGGAGAATGATGCTCAAGGGAGAGGCTGGGCCTGGAGAGGACAGGCAGGGTGCAGAAGAGGGAGAGGGACTCCCAAGCTCCGCTGGACTGAACTGGATGGAGGGAATAAGAGGACCCAAGAGGGACGCTGCCCTCCTGCTGGCCGGTGGCTGGGGTGGGAGCCATGCAAATCCCTGCAGGATTTGCAAATCCATGCAAAACCCTCTGAGCAGGAGGGTGTGAAGGATACAGAGTTTCAGAGGAGCCCTGGGTCCAGAGCCCTCCCAGGCTTTGTCCTCAAGGCAAGTCCGGCCCCAACTAGAGGCAGAAGCCAGCCCAGCAAGGGCAACTGGGCCTGCAGGGAACTTGCAGCAGACCAGAGGCCTGCAGGGCAGCAGCTCAAAGACTCTACACCTCAAAGTGCTTGCATTCCACCCCTAGGCCTGCCGCTTGCTAACTGTGTGACCTTGGGAGGGTAATCTCCCCTCCCTGTGCCCTGTCTCGTCATCTGTGGAGGGCAGCTGATAACAATACCTTCCCCGGAGGGTTGTTTGGGGGTTTGAGTTAGAGATGTCCAGCTCCTAGAACAAGGCCGTGTGCACAGCAGGGACCACAGGAGCATTTGCTGTTTGCTGCTCCAAAGCACCGCCCCAGGTTTTTCTCTCTGCTGGTGGGCAGAGCAAGTAACATCATCCCTGACTTCCAGCTGGGGAAATTGAGGCTTATACAGACCTCAAGTCCAGGGATGTTAGGAGGATTAACATTTAAGAACTAACCAGGCCCTACCCTGCTGTTTCCAAAGCTAGATGAGACCAGGCTTGTCTAGGTGGGCGGCAGACAGGCCTCTTGACACCCCACGTTCCCTGGGGTCTCCCACCCAAGCCCCAGGCGGCCTGGAGCATCTGTCATATGTGGGCACCTTCACAGCTTGGTCCCTTTTCCCTCATCTCGCTGGTCCTGCCCCTCCTGTAGGAAACCTTGGCTGATTGGCTGTGCCTCTCTGGGATTCTCGGATTCCCCCCCTTATCGCACCATCTGCAGTTGAACAATCAGTAATTGGAGATGCCACCTGAAGGTGCTGAGTGAGGGCCCCAGGCGGGTGCCTCTTGAGTAGATGAGCTGCCACGTCCCATGGAGGCCCCCAGGGGGCTGGGTGGCACTTGGCTGGGGCACACCTGGCCCTCTCACCGCCACCCTCCCGCTCTCCCAGGTGCAAGCCCTGGAGCAGCGCAACCAGCTGCTGGAGACCCGCTGGCACTTCCTGCAGAGCCAGGACTCGGCCACCTGTGACCTTGGGTACCTCTACGAGGAGTACCAAGGCCGGCTGCAGGAGGAGCTGCGCAAAGTGAGCAAGGAGCGGGGCAAGCTCGAGGCCAACCTGCTGCAGGTGCTGGAGAAGGTGGAAGAGTTCCGGATCAGGTAGGGGCGCCCTATGAGGGCTGAGGGTGGGGACCAACCTTCACGCGTGGGGGCAAGGTCCGGGGGCCCAGGCCAGAAAAAGAGAAAACTTCTTTGGAAAACCAGTCTTTTAGTCCATACTTACTAAAGAGCTGCAACATGCTAGCAGTGTTCTAGATACTGGGAAGACAAGGCAGTGAATCTACAGCTACATCCCAAGCAGTGACCCTACAACAAAGCCAGCCTCATGCTGGCTGACAGCCTCGCTGCACTTGCTAGCCTCTGGGCATCGCGGCCCTGTCCCCTACCCCCTCCCCTTGCGCCCAAGTCCATGGGAAATTGTGTCACTAGCGAGACCAATAGATGGGCTCCTGCTTTGGCTGTAGCTTGAGATTTTGATCTCTCTTGAGCTGAAAAGGGAAGGGGGTAAGGGAAGGCAGGGGGCCGAAGTGATGAGGTTTGTTTGCATAAAGAAGCAACCGCCTAGAGGTAAGACACGCCTGACCTCAATGGCAGACTTGGGGTCTAGAGAGACAAGGAAAACACAGACTTGGGGGGCAAGCAGCTGGCAGGCAGTACGGCCCAGCTATTAAGGGTCTGGACTTGGGTATGACGGTGCGCCATGGAAGGGGGTTACTCCTTGCCCATACCCCTCACCATCTCTGTGACCTCAGGCAAGTTGCTTCATACACGAACCTCAGTGTCCTCCTATGTGTAGTGGGAATGGTGATGGTTGATACCAAGCTAAGGCTGGTGTCAGGAGGAAGCCAAGAGTTTGGCATGGCTACTGGAGGTTAAAAATGGCCAGTCTTCTGGTCCCCCGAGAAGGCTCCATGCCCAGCACATAGCAGTTTAGAAAGGCAGACCAGTTAACTTCAGTAGCTCAGAGGAGAGGTGACCTTCTCTGACCAGACAATGGTCAGGGCTTCAAGGACAGGGAAGCTGGGCCAGAGCAGAGAGGCTGGTCTCTCTGCTGGAGGCCCCCAGCCAGAGAGAAGGAAGGACAGGGTGCGGTTGAAGCAGCCCCCACCTTCTGCAGGACTTGGGACAGATCCAAGCCTTGTGATCTGAGGTGAGGCCCAAAGCCTCCCAAGACGGAGGGTGGAGGCAGCCTGTCAGGAGTCCTGGGCTGTGGCACAGCCTTTCCTCACGGCCTCTCTGCGTGGCCTCCCCTGCTCAGACCACATGCGGAAGGAATGCTCACACAGGAAGCTTCTCCCTCTCTGGGGGCCTCGGTTTCCTTATCTGTGGATCTGGCTGGGCCCCTCCCTGACCTGGGGGTGGGCACTTCTCCCCTTACCCTACCCTCCCAGGTCCTTGGGAAATACGCACGGAGTTAGACTGCCCATTCTGACAGTGACGAGGGAAATCTCATTGGTGCGCCAGAACCCAAGACTCAGTTCACTGATACCTAGCAGGTCCTTGGCGTGCAAAGGATCAGAGAATAGCAGAGCTGGGTGGGGACTTGGATTCTCCTTTTATGGAGATAAAAACAGAGGCCCAGAGAGGGTGGGGGCTTGTCCTTAGTCACACAGCCAGGAGTACAAAGTCCCATCCCTCACCTGGCAAGCTACTATGTGAAGCTGCTCCCAGGAGAGCGGCTGGATCGCATCCGTGAAGGCACTTTGTAACTGGAAGTTCTGTACAAACACTGCTTGTTGTTTTAATCCAGCTCAGCCCCCTCATTTGGCCCGCTGCCTGGTTTCCATCTGCCGCCTGATTTTACTGTTTAGGCTCAGGGCCTCTCTTCCCCCTCTCTGGGTAGGGAGCCCACTGAATTGGGGAAGGTGAGGCTGGAGGGTTTCTGGGTCTGCAGGCCAGAGCCAGGAAAGCTGCAGCCTGGCTGTGCAAAGCCTGGGGCCCCCAGAAGCCAGGAGACGCCAGGCCAAGCCCTGACAGGGAGGGGTGTACTTTGCCTCTACAAGGCCGATGAGATCAGCTTCACTCCTAGAAATAAACAAGTTTGGGGGTGTGGAGAGGGTACGGGTGTGACCAGCTCAAAAGGGCTGAGAATGGGTTTGGGAGCTGGCGGCTAACATACGGGCAGGGGATTGGAAGTGAATGGGGGACATGGCATTGCATAAGCCTCTATAGGAATGGAGACTTCTAGAAGCTCTGATGTAGCAGGGACCCCAAGGATCAGCTGGCTATGCCCTCTCTTTACTAGGGATGAAGCAGAGGCCCAGCAAGGGGAAGCAACTTGCCCAAGGCTACATAGCAAGGATTCAGAAATGTTGTGTATAGTTGTGCAAGCTGTCTGGGGGTGAACTGGGATTGAAATGCAGTGGAGTTGATGGGAAGGGAGGTGGGAAAGCTGAGAAGGGCAGTGAAGGGTAAGGGGAGGTTTGGAACCTCAGAGGGCTCCCACTGGACGGCTCTCTCCAATGTCCTGTTCCCAGGCAGGCAGAACTCTGTTATCAGAGAAGAGGGGAGAGGCTAGACACGGGGCTTGCTTGGGGAGGGCCAGTCAATTTGGGCTTCTCAGCTTGGAGCCCCCCAGACCCCTGTCCTCAAGTCAGGAAATTTTTCCGAGGCCCCCAGATCCCAGAGGGAAACTTGTTCAGGTCAGCCCAGCCCTGAGCATTTCTTAGGAGTGTGAAGAGACCTGCCCACTCCCTCTGCAGTGAGGATCCCAATGGTTTCTTTCTTGAAATGCTGAGAGAGGGGCTGAGCTGGGACGTGGTGTTGGTGAAGGTGAAAGTTGTTCAGTTGTGTCTGACTCTTTGCAACGCCGTGGACTGTAGCCCACCAGGCTCCTCTGTCCGTGGAATTCTCCAGGCCAGAATACTGAAATGGGTAGCCATTCCCTTCTCCATGGGATCTTCCCAACCCAGGGATCAAACCCAGGTCTCCTGCATTGCAGGCGGATTCTTTACCGTCTGAGCCACCACGGAAGCCCTGGTGTTGGAGAGGATGGTGATAATAGCAGTAGCTCTGGTGGGTGTCATGCACCTCTGTAAATGCTTTATGTGTTCATTTATTTAATCCTCATGAAATCAACATTATTTTGACAAGGGCACGTAGAAGGAGCCCATCCAAGCTCACATAGCTAGTTAGCAAGAGAGCCGGAATTTGAGCCCAAATAGTCTGGCTCTGGAACCCCATTCTTAATCAGCACATGACTCAAGCTTCCAAGCCTCTCTCTGAGCCTCCATTTCCTCATCTGTGAAACAAGACCAAGAGAACACCCCTGACTGGGGGCTCTGAGGGTCACAGGAGAGGCATTTTGTTTGCCTTGGCAGGCTCCAGATTACAGACTAGTCTCCCTAACCCATCGCACCACCCTGTCCCCATGGCCTGCACCCTCAGGGACCCTCAAAGACTCTGGAAGCCCGCAGTGGCCAGGGAGAGTGTGGACCCTCCACGGAGCTGAGTGCTCTGCGGGCTCTCGTCCTCTGGGATCTGCTCCCCTTAGTCCCTCTGGGAGGCTAGTGAAAGAGAAGGCCTGGGGGTGGCAGGTCCAGCTACCTGACGTGGGTGACGGGTGATGCTGCCCCTTCTGTGAGGTCAGGGACTGGGGCAGGCAGGCGGCTGTAATTAGAGCCACCAATGATTCAGGCATTCCCTAGAGAAGAGGGAAGGCAACAGGAAGCCACAGAATCCCCACATCGGTTGGGGCAGGCAGAGCTGGGATGGGAAGCATGCAGCAGGCAGACACCCATCCTGGGGGCCCAGAGGGTAAGGTCAAGGATCCAGGGATCCCATCTCCCCACCCAGCAATGTCCTGGTTTCCTGGTTCTGAACACGAGGTGGACTCGACACATCTCATCACATGTGTAAGGAGGAGACACATCTGAGAAGAGAGGGAACACAGCTTTGGAGTGCTGGTGAATTTCAGCCCCCATGACACACGCACCCATGCACGTGCACATGTGCACACCCCAATAGACAAGGGAGGGGAGGAGTTTCTTGCCCTGAAACATATGCGGGGCCCATCTGACTGCAAAACCCATGCCTTTTTGCCCTCTCTCCAGAGGGAAGATCGCAGGGTGTCCTGCTGTCTAGCAAAGCAGTGGGAGAAGCGTGGAGCTTCAGGGAAGGGTGGAGTTAGGAGAGGATGACGTGTGAGCAAGATGCTGGGAGCAGACAGTACAAAAGGCACAGCTTGTTTGAAACTGAGACTCCCGGGGGGGGAAGGAGATGGAATAAAGATAAGGGAACAAAACATCAGGGTAAAGGGACTGTGCAATCAGGAGAGGCTTCCTGGAGAAGATAAATGTGGAGCAGAGCCAGGAAAGGGGCAGATGCCCCTGGGAGAGGAATGGCTGGTCATCAGGAAGGAGTAAGCATGGGGAGTGGGATGCCTGCTTCCCCAGAGCCAATACTATGGTATCAGGGAGGAGAGGGGGCATGTATGTCATAGAGACAAGGGGCTGCACCCTCCTCAAGGAAGGGACCCCTTTTTTCTAACTGCCACAAGGCACCAAAGGGATTGCAGAGGCCCCAGGCCCCACCCAAGGAGGGTTAAGCAAACCCTTGCCAAGTCCACCACATCAAGCTGAGCAGGCTCTGTGTGTGTGTGTCTCCCTGGCTCCCCTTCTCCTTCCCCACCTCCCAGGTACGAGGACGAGATCTCCAAGCGTACGGACATGGAGTTCACCTTCGTCCAGCTGAAGAAGGTAGCCTCCCCTGCTCACCCCATGGGTTCCTTCCCCAGGGACCCTCTGCCCTCTTTTGCTCAGGATCCCCAAACAAAGGCCCCACAGGCCGAATCCCAAGACCACAGGCAGAAAGCTAAGCACCTGTCCCCACCCTCTTCCAAGGCTCTGAGCCAGGTCTCCTCTGGGAATCTCCCCCATCATATTCAAGAAGTAAAGTCCCCCTTAACCATATACCCCTGCCCTGGGACCCCTCCATTCCTTTTCCCATCATTCACCACTGCTCCCACCCCCAGGACCTGGATGCAGAATGTCTTCGACGGACGGAACTGGAGACCAAGTTAAAAGGCCTGCAGAGCTTTGTGGAGCTGATGAAAAGCATCTATGAGCAGGTGAGAAGACAGGGCCAGGGTCCTGCTGAGCCAAAAGCCAACTGGTCCCCAGGTAAGGCATGCAGAGGAGGCAAAGGTGTCCAGTGGGTCGTGGAAACTTCAGCAGGCGCTCACTGTTGCTGGCCACGGATGCAACAATTTCCTACAGCCTTTGTGTGCTGCAGTCAATAACCCAACATGTCCCCTCGTCACTCATCTCGTGGAGCATGGCAGGTTCCCACAAAGCCTCTCTCAGGAAAGCCCCACCTTCGTGTGTTGGCGAGCACCGAGGGCATGAAGAGGGCCCAGGTACATCCAGGGCAGGGTCAGGAAGTGGCCTTGGAGCGGTGAGCCAGGAGGCTTTGAACAGTAATTCTTATTGAACTAATTTCTCTCTCATCCCTGCAGCTTAAATTGCAAACACCCACAGTTCTAGCTCTCGTAGGCCTGCAAGGCACCCTCCCCCATTTGGGTATCATACAAGGAAGATTTATAGACAGATTCTCTGGTAATCAGACAATACAAACTTCTGCCAGACAAAAATGACTCAGGAAGGACTTCCCTGGTGGTCCAGAGGTTAAGACTCCTTGCTTTCACTGCAGGGGGCATGAGTTCAATCCCTCGTCAGGGAATTTAAGATCCCACAAGCCACGTGGTATGGCCAAAAAAAAAAGAAAATCCCAGTCCCAGTAAATGCAGACAGAGGAGCCCCCAGACACATTCTCATTTGTCCCTAGGTCCTCACTGTCCCTGGGGGGACAGTAGCCCAGCAAGGCCTGTCCCACAGCCAGTGCCACGAGCAGATGAACTCTGGGCTCTGCCCCTTGGCAGCACCTACCTCCTGGGCTCCCTTTGGGATGTGTGTTCTCTCTACATTCCCCATCTTCTCGGGGCTGAGGAGGCTGATGGAGTGATGCTTTGATTCAGCTACAAGCAGGCAGGACCATTACTGAGCGTGACAGGGCACAGCAGCCTGGGTGCTGTAAGCCACTGGTGCCAAGCGATGGCAATGCAGCCCAGGGCAGAGCAGGGATCAAAGTCACCACTGCAACCAGAAAGATCTGCTCGGGTGGCCTGAAGGGCTGCTGACCAGGGCTTCAGGGCCTCACCCTGTGGAAAAGGGGGGCCTCATGGCTACACGTGGACCTGAGACCTCTGTGCAGCCGTGGGAGGAAAGAGAAGAGAGAACCTCCCAACCCTTGCCAACATGAGGGAGGCAGCCCTCATGGGCAGACCACCCCAAAATGCTTCTTATCCCCGGCAGGGTCCTCTGCCATCGGCTTGAGCCCTGAGGGGCTCACCAGGGCACCGTGCCCACTGAATGGCTTGGGAAGTGGGTGAGAGCTTCCTCTGCCCACACTCACCAGGGCTGGTACCGCCCAGCAGATGTCAGCAGGGCCACAGTTTCAGGGCCTCCAGCCCATCCTGTTCACCAACATCTCAGGGAGCCAGGGCCAGGCGGAGGCCCTAGGGGTGTAGAGACATAGCTGAGGAAGGCTGGGCATAGCCAGCCATATACCTGAGCACCGAGGAGACATACCTGCTCAACTTCTGGGCCCCGCCCCACAGCAGGCTGCCGACTCCCTCTGGACTTGGCAGCCCTTGGGCCCCAATCCTGACTACCTTTTTTTTTCCCCCTCATTTCTGTGACTTGGGGCAAGTTATTTCTCCTCTCTGTGCCTCACTTTCCTCATCTGTTAAATGGGGAGAGTGATAGGAGCAGGTTCATCATGCTGTGATGGGGTAAAGCACTTAACAAATGTTTATGGCATGCCTGCTAGGTGCCAGGCACTGACCTCACAGCTGTGAGCCAGGCGGGCAAGTTTCCTGCCTTCAGGAGAGCACAGTTTAGCTAAGAGGGCACAGGTGATAGGCTAACAAACACATCTGGACAAGATCACTTTGGAGGGGAAAAGTTGCTGGTATGCAAAGAAACTGAGCCATGCCTTAGTGCTAGAGGGGTTGGGGCCATGTGTTTCTGAGGAGGTCCAAGAGAGTGAAGCCCCAACCTGGAAAGGTCCAACTCAGCAGAGACTTGAAAATGCTTCCGCAGAACGAAGGGCTGTTGAAACACCTGAGATGGGAATGATGTGATCCTGGGAGGGAAAGTGGCAGCTGTGGCTAAGACAGAGTGGGCAAGGGCCAGGTCATGCAGGGCCAGAGGCCCAAGGAGGGGTGTGGATGTTATTCTAAGCAGGATGGGCAGCCGTTGGTGGAGACAGAGGCGGGGTGCTGTTGGAGGGCTGCTGTGGAGAAGGGGCCACAGTGAATGCA
Organism: Tragelaphus eurycerus; assembly: GCA_935064755.1. Lineage (NCBI taxonomy): Eukaryota > Metazoa > Chordata > Mammalia > Artiodactyla > Bovidae > Tragelaphus > Tragelaphus eurycerus. The sequence continues at coordinate 28,655,891 of CAKXYN010000010.1, read as the reverse complement.
AGAGTGCTCATTACACATGCGTACACGCTCAGTCACTCGGTCGTGTCCGACTCTTTGTGACCCCAATGACTGTAGTCCGCTGGGTTCCTCTGTCCATGGGATTCTCCAGGCAAGAACACTGGAGCTGGTTGCTGGGCCCTCCTCCAGGGGATCTTCCGGACCCAATTATTACATATACATTCTATTATATCATATCACATTGTATTTATATTATATTATATTGATATTACCATATTATATTGATACTGTCATATATTATAACATAATGTATGTAATGTAGCATATATATAGTATATATTATTATATGCTATGCTATGCTAAGTCACTTCAGTCGTGTCCGACTCTGTGTGACCCCATAGACAGCAGCCCACCAGGCTTCCCCGTCCCTGGGATTCTCCAGGCAAGAACACTGGAGTGGGTTGCCATTTCCTTCTCCAATGCATGAAAGTGAAAAGAGAAAGTGAAGTCGCTCAGTCATGTGTGACTCTTAGTGACCCCATGGACTGCAGCCTACCAGGCTCCTCTATCCATGGGATTTTCCAGGCAAGAGTACTGGAGTGGGGTGCCATTGCCTTCTCCGATATTATTATATAACATGCATTATATAATGTGTAATAAAATATCATTTTCTATATTGTATACTATATAATCATATTTTATTGTTTTATTTCTAACATATTAAAACAATATGATAGTATATTAAAATAATAAAATATGATTATATAGTATATAACTTAGAAAATATTTTATTATTATTACACATTATATAATGCATATATATATAAAACAATAGCAGTTATTATTGTTTTGAGTGGCAGCGAGGTGGCAAGTTGGTGTTGGGACATGAGGTTTGAGTCTCCCTCCATGTACCCCCGCAGGCTGAGAGGGCAGCACTGACCCATAAAGATTCCCCATGCCAGTGGGTCTCTAAGCTGGCCCTGCCTAGTAGAAATATAATGCAAGCCACATAGGTAATTGTAAGTTTTCTAGGAGCCACATTTTTTTTTAAGTGAAGAAACAGAAAGAAATAATTTTAATATATTCTATTAGGCCAAGATATCAAAAATATGACTATTCAACAAGTAATCATTATAAAAAACGAATGGGCTATTTTGCACACATTTCCCATTGTAAGTCTTCAAAGTCTGGTGTGTATTTTACACCTCCGGCTCATCTCAGTTCTGACCGGCCACATTTCAAGCGCTCATGACCACACAGGACCAGTGGCCACCCCATCGGACAGAGCAGGTCCAAGTAAAGAAAGATGCCAGCTGTACCACCTCGGGTGGAAGAAAAACACGGTGGGATGTGCGTAGCCCTGGGAGGGCCAGGCACTAGTCTCAACTTTGGAGTAGATACTGAAAAAGCACTACTGTATAGCCTGCCCCAGGGCCCAGGAAACAGCCCTCCCCTCTCCCCAAGACACACACGCAGGTCAGGATATTTATGGAAAGCCTTTCCCAGAAGCTAGTGGCTATAGGCTGCTCAGGGCCTAGTCTACACACTGCAACCACCTGGGCAACACCCCTTCCCCTCACCTCCAGGGACGCCGACTGGTGACAGCACCCTGGGGCTCCTACTCCTCCTCAGCTTCCCGGATTCACCCCAGCTCCCAAGTGCACTGGGGCCTGGCTGCATCCAGCCAGAAAGCCACCTGCCCCACCTGCAAACTCTGATTCCAGGGAGATTAGCTACGCAATCTACTGACAAGCCCCTGCAGCCAGCACACCTCCCGGGATACTGACCCCTACAAAAAGCACCTGGCATGTCTACGTGCCTGCCTTCATGGTGCCCCAGGAGGCCACTTCAGGAACAGGCTGCTCAAGCCTTGGACACTTCCTCCCAGCTCCATCACGTTTCCCAATCACACCAATTGTTTCCCAGCTGTTGTTTATTGAGCGCCTACTATATTCCAGGCACCAGGCTGAGTGCTCTCCAGATGTAATCTCATTTACTCTTTCCAATAAACCTATAAAGTAGGGGAAATTATTAAGAGAGCACAGACTTTGGGGCGGCTTGGATTTGAATCCTGACTCCATGATTATGTGGACTTGGGCCGGTTCCTTTATTTCTCTATGCCTCAATTTCCTCATCTGTAAAATGGGGAGGACAATAGTACCCAGCTCACTGGCCCGTTGTGAGGATTTATTTTGCTAGTATATCCTAAAGCACTTAGAACAGTGTCTGGCACATGGTGAGTACTTAATAAATGTCAACTGATTTCAATTCCCTAATTATACCCACTTTTCAAATGAGAAAACTGAAGCTCAGCTAAGTTTAAAGACTTGGCCAGGGTTAACCCAGCTCATAAGAGGTGACATTATTCAGAGCCCACTGCTGTTGAACACTGCATTTTACTGAGTGGTACTGTTACCCTCAGTCACCATATTCCCTGACCTAGGGGGCCGCGATGACAATAGTCACACATATGGAGGCCTCCTCAGACTCTGGCTCCCAAGAAAAGCTCTAAACTTGAATCAACTTGACTCTTGCCCGCTTGGAGATGCACATTCTCTCCAGCTCCCCCCACCCCCACCCCGCTACAGTGGCAATCCCACACCACACAAGTCAGCATTGTTATGCCCTCTGCAGCCCGGCAGGGCCAGCATGTCTGAACAGGTCTGCAAATGATCCAAGCCCTCCACTTCCTGCTTCTCTTTACCATGCTCGTGCTTAGACTGGCTCTTTCCAGAAAGGACCTGAGGCTGCCCCATCAGCCGGGTTTCGGCCATCCTTTTGCAGCAATAGTGCCCTGTGCTCTGACAGTGCCTTGGCCTTCTCCTTGCCCATAACAAATGCCACCTTAAGCCTGGGGAAGAAGTGGCCCTGGAGAACTTTGTCTGAAACACGCCCATACCTGCCAACCCCCAGCACATGGTGACCGAGGAGGCCCCAAGCTGCATCTCTGAAACTGGTTTGCTGCCAAGCCCCAGCTGGGATGTCAGTTCCATCTGGAAAATGTCAATCTCCAGTGAGGCCCCAGGGAGCAGAGGGGGAGCATGAGCCTGTGTTCCCGCACAGGGTGGGGTCTTCCTCAGTCTTGCTCAGAGATCTCTGTTAGATGTATGAAGACAACCAAAACCCTCCATCAGGAGACCCTCTAAAGGACAGCTGGCCACTGAGCTCAGGGTCCCACCAGCTGCAGGGTGGAGACGGGTGGCCTGCCACTGCTCAAACTTCCTTTTCCAGGAGGCGATCCTGATCACCAGGGATGCTAGTGGGCAGGGCCAGATGGCGAGCAGACAGGGAAGGGGTGGGCTTCCTCTGCAGGCCTTGCCCACCCCCGCAGTCTCCAGCCACAGGGACACAGCCACAGGTCAGAAGTAGCAGCCTCTGCAGGTCTAGACTCCAGAGGTATAGCCACAGCTTCTTGGAGCAAAAAGACAGATGAGGGTCAGGAGGGGGCCCAGAGTCAAAAACCAAGATTGGAATGCAGTCATGAGCCAAAAACAGAACCTGGATCTGAGCGGGCCTTCTGATCCAATTGCCCCTTTTCAGGAAACAGAGAAGCCAGAGGAGCATGCTAAACACCAGCACGCGGGGCAATCAGGAAGATTCAGACTATAGGCGAGCAACCTGAGGTTTTCAATAAGAAAAAGACAGGGGGGAAATAAAAGAGACAGAGAGATGAAGAGAGTATCTACAGAATAAGAGAGACATACGGACCAATGGCGGTGCATGAACCTTGTTTGGATCCTGAATCAAACAAAAAAAGGTCTTTTTTTAGTTTTCTTTAATTTTATATAGGGCTTCCCTAGTGGTTCAGAGGTAAAGAATCTACCTGCAATGCAGGAGATGCCTGGAGAAGGGCATGGCAACCCACTCCGGTATACTTGCCTGGAGAGTTCCATGGACAGAGGAGCCTGGAGGGCTACAGTCCGTGGGGCAGCAAAGAGTCAGACACGACTGAGCGACTAACACACACACACACATATATATATGTGTGTAAAATGAGAACACTGGCCAAATCTTGATGACTGAAGTAAGGGTCAAGGACGAACTGTGAACACCAGCAGTAGTAACTGTGCAGCCATATCCCACCGCTCCCTCCCCTAGCTGAGCCCCGCCATGCCTCCCTGGGTGCCTGGCCGCTCTCCCTGCCTGTCAGGCTCCTCAGCCACCTGACTCACTCTGTACAATGCTGGCCATAGACACTCTGCTTACACCCATCCATTCCTCCTTTCCACACAGGGCCCCACCCAGGCCCGAGCTACCAATCAGCACCTCCAGGAGAAGCAGCCCAGGGCCCTGGAGGTGACACCTTGCAGCCTTTCCAGAGACCCCTGTCCCCACTGGCTTTGCTACACACCTCTGAGCCTTCACTCTGGAAAGCGATCAGACTGCAGGGCATGACAGAAGCATATGTGGGGCTTCAGCTCCTGTCCTTGCCCCTCTAAAGGACCTTAGCAGGAGCGGCAAAGCTCTGGGTCCAGCCCCACCCTCACAGCTGTTTCCATCAACTCTGGGTGCCGCAGCTTCTTCCTTGTCTGTAATCTAGGGCTAACAATTGAGCCAGCCTGGTGAGGATGAGACGCAAATATGCCTGGAAAGCACTTAGCACACACAACTGCCTGGTCTCTCAGGAGCCCCCAGGGAAATGAGAAGTTTTACCACTTCCAGGGGACACAGGCTAGCATTTTCTAGGCAAAGAGGAGGACAGAGAGGAGGGGAAAGGATCCCAAAGGACAGCAAGAAGACAAAGATACTGAGGCTAAATCCTGTCGTTGCGGCTGGGCAAGCCCCTTAGCTGGACAGGGAGGGGCAGTGAGTCTCCAGGGTGATCCGGAAGTCACCTGGGCCTCCACTGCTGGCAGGAGAGCAGGGATGCATGATCATCAACCTCTGGTCCCCTCCCACCTGCATCACTCACGGGCTTCCATTCCCACATGCATTCAGTAGGGACACTCCTCTGCCAGATACGAGGCCTGGAGGTGAAAATACCTCAGCCAGGCCCTTGAGGAGCTCCCATCCTGGGAGGGCAGGGGTCAAGGAGGCCAAGCTGCACAGCACTGAGCCTAATGATAGAATGCCCTCAGGCCCAGATGTCCTGGGCCCTTTCCTCCTCTGCCAGGAGGAAGGAGGCCCACCCTGGGAGCATACAGCAGTGTGTGTGTTGGGGTAGGGGGCCGTGCAGGGAGGGATGGTGGGAACTGAAGAGGAACTAGGCTTGCAGGTGGGCCTCCAGAGCCAAGGGTCCCTCCCTGCCAAATCAGAGACGAAAACCGACAGGTGGGGGGGATGGGAGTTGGGGGGACTGCTTCTTAAGAGTGCAAGCTGCTGCAGAGGCAGGGCAGGGGGATGTTTATCCTCTGATCATCTCTCCAAGGAGACAGAGAGAAACCTGCCCTCCACCCATCAGGGAACGAAGAGACTGTGGGGACTATGGCTGAGGGTCTAGGGCCCCCCACCAGCCCTGAGCCCCCATGTCTATGCCCCATTAGGAGCTGAAGGACCTGGCAGCCCAGTTGAAGGATGTGTCGGTAACCGTGGGCATGGACAGCCGCTGCCACATCGACCTGAGCGGCATCGTGGAGGAAGTGAAGGCCCAGTACGATGCCATCGCGGCCCGCAGCCTGGAGGAAGCCGAGGCGTACTCCCGGAGCCAGGTTTGGGGCTGGCAGGCAGACTGGGGGGATACAACCAGGGCAAGATGAGCAGCAGCAGAGATGGCTAAGGCTGCTTGCAGCTCTGGGTGCTGAGAGTCCAGGAGAGATGAATGGGGAGACAGGGGCGATGGAGCCCACAGCAGTGAGTTCACAGGCAGGGACCAGGGGTGACGGGAACAGGGGCGAGCCACATTCTGCACCCTTCAGAGGCTCATGGAGGTGCTGCCACCCAGAGACTCCAGTCCACGTGTGGGCACGGCCTGTGGGGCTCAGTCCAGGGCGGCCAAGAGAGGGATCCTGAGATGGACGTGGTGGGGGCAGGAGCAGGGAAGGAAGGAGATGCTGGCCTGGGAGTGGTAGGCCACAGAGGAGGGGATGAAGCCAAGGGTGAGGAAGAAGGAGGGGCCAGGGGTCCTGGGGGGACACAGTGAGCTCCCCTGACTGCCACCCTCTCCCCGGCCTCCAGCTGGAGGAACGGGCTGCCTGCTCGGCCGAGTTCGTGAACAGCCTCCAGAGCAGCCGCAGTGAGATCGCTGACCTCAACGTTCGCATCCAGAAGCTCCGATCGCAGATCCTCTCCATCAAGAGCCACGTGAGTGTCCAGAGGACCCACCTGGGCTGGAGCAGGGCAGAGTGCGGGACATATGCTCTCTCATACCCTTCACACACACACATACACACACACTCACACAGGCTGTGTCGATGTGAGCCCTGGCTTTGTGACCCTGGACAGGTCACTTAGCATCCCTGTGCCTCAATTTCCTCATCTGTCCTTAGATGGCTCTGAGGACCACATGAGCTTGGCCAGTAAAAGTGCTCCATAAAGTGCCCAGGGCTGTTGGAACGTTGGAGGGTCCCCTACACACACACATCCAGAGCCCACCGCCTCCCCCCAGGTCTCCCACCAACTCTACAGAGAGAAACTAAGGGAAGCATAAGCCCCAGCTTCCAGACAGGATGAGCCTTCAGAGAAGTGCCATCCTGGAAGGACAGCTGGGACAGGCTCCTGTGGAGCCCTGCCATATTTGGTAGCCTTGGGAAAGTGTCTCCTCAGGTCTAACTGAATGGCCTCTTGCTGCGATGCACTCCATGCCCAGGAACGCTGTGCTCAGTCCTCCCGATGCACACTCCCACCAAGGACAGAGGCGGGGCTCCTGGCCCTGACCCGTTCTCTCCCTCCCTCCTTGCTCACTGACCCCTCTTTCTCTCTCTCCTCCTGAACTTTCAGTGCCTGAAACTGGAAGAGAATATCAAGGTGGCCGAGGAACAGGGTGAGCTGGCCTTTCAGGATGCCAAGGTCAAGTTAGCCCAGCTGGAGGACGCTCTGCAGCAGGCCAAGAAGGACATGGCACGGCAGCTGCGCGAATACCAGGAGCTCATGAACACCAAGCTGGCCCTGGACATCGAGATCGCCACCTACCGCAAGCTGATGGAGGGCGAAGAGAGCCGGTGAGGAGCAGGGCCAGCGGGGTGGGCCTGGGAGAGGGAAGGATTGGAAGCCCCACGGGAAGCCAGTACCACCCACCCTCTCACCCCCAGAGTGATACTGTGAGCTGGGTTCATGTCCTGGCTCAGCCACTTACAAACTGGAACTTCAGTCCAATTTACTGAATTCTCAGTTTTCCTATCAGGAAAATGGACTGAGGATAAGTATGCCTCACCTGTGCATACAATCCCGTGTGCAAATACCTGCCACCAATCAGTGCTCAGCAAATGTAGCCATTCATGCAGGGGAGAGGGGACAGAGCTGCCTGGCCAAAGTCACACAGCAGGGCAGCCCAGAGCTGGGAGGGACAGACAAGAATTGGCCTCTGCCTGCCAATCCCCAGGCCTCCAATCCCAGGGGAGCTGAGCCACAGGTTCCCTTCACATCCCACCATCTCTTCCTCCCACAGGATGGACATGCCCTCAACTACTGTGGTCAGCACTGTGCAGGCCAGATGCAGAACTGGTGAGCCTGCTTGCCCCAAGAACCCATGGTGGGAGGGGGACAGTGGGGGGGACCATGGCCCTAAAGGCATGATATTAAATGCCTCCCAAACCTCCAGCCCCTACCCTGCCCCACCCCTTATGTTCCCTGTAGCTGTCTCCAAGTCCGGCCTCTCAAGAGCTCCCTCTCGGAAAAAGAAGAACAAGAAAGGCCCTGTGATCAAAATCACCGAAATGTCAGAAAAGTTCCTTTCGCAGGAGTCAGAGGTCTCAGAGTAAGGCCGCTGTCCACACCCCAGGAGCCCCAGGCCACTCCCTTGCAGCAGCAAGGACATAAGCTAGACTCCAGAAAGCAGCCTGGAGCCTCTAGGTTGGGAAGGGAGGCAAACCAGATCCTGAATGGAGAAGAGGGTTGAAAACAGTGACTGCTTTTTTGCGGGAATGGGACAGGACTGTCACCAGTTACTCAAAGTCACTCGGCTCCATATCAATATCTCACAGTCCACCCTTCCAATATCTGACCAGAGGTCTTCCTGCCTGGGTAAATTGGAATTGGGGTTTTGCCTCCACCTCCTTGCTCCTCGCACAACAGGGGGCTCTAACCAAGCTGCCTTTGACCCTTTGCCCAACCCTTGCCCTAAACTCACATCTCAAGTCTTGCGTTGCCTCTGAGTAGGAACCAAAGTGAGTGCTCTCACTCCCCTAGCCCCAGCTAGCCTTGGGCCAGGGGCTGGTGGGGACTACGTGGGCATGCTCCACTACACAGTTCCTGGGGAGGCACCTGGCTTTCCTGCACCACCTGGGCTTCCCGGAGATCTGACAGTATTAGGGAGTGAGGGGAGGAGGCTCCCTGGGTGTTTGGGACCTGAGCCCAGAACTCTTGAGATCAGCCCAGACCCCCATGCACCTCCCCTCCTCCTGTGAGTCCCTCCCAGCAGGTCACAGTCAGAACTGGACAGCTGTCCAGCCAGCTCCCAAGCACCTTTTCTAGAAGCTTTTCTTGCCATGACAAACTCCATGATGGGGGAAGTGGGAAGTGGGGGAGACCGGGCAGGAGAACTGGACCCTCCTTTCTCCTTTCTGTCATCTGGGGGTTCACCACCCTGCCTGGGGTCTGAGCTCTCTGCCTCCCATAAGATGCTTCCCAGCCTGAAACCTGGTTTGGGTATGCACCAGGCCCTGGAGACTCCTCTTGCCACCCCTGCCATGAAACCCCAGGCCCATTTCCCATGAATCCCACTCCTGAGGGTCTCCATTCCCTCCATCAGGCCAAGCAGCCTGGCCCTCCCCTCCCCTGCACCCACACTTGTGGATCAGAGGTCCTTCCGGTCTTCCTCCTCCGCGTCTGCCCCTCTGCTGCCAGCGGGGTCATGAAGAAGGCACTGTCCACTCAGGTCTGAGAACTTCTGAGCCCTTGAGGTCAGGTTGGGGGGCCCCAGTGACTAACTAAAGAGAAATTCTGCAGCAGCGATCCAACAAGAAGGTTTGGGGCTTAGAGGAGCACTCCTCTTTCATCCTCTTGGCTCTCTCCTTCAGGGCCGTACAAGGAATCTGGCAGCCCCACCTTCCCACCCTAGAAGCCACCTTCTCTTCCTCCCTTTCCTCTCCCTACCTCCCCCTTGCCTCACCTCCTCTGCTGGACCCAGTCTTTGATTCATTCATCTCATTTTCCAGGACCGGGTGGCCAAAGGCCCTGGCCCCCTTCTAGGCCAGAAGGTCCTCCCGGCCTGTTGGGGGCGCTGAAGGGCTATTGACGCTCAGGCCAGAGAGAACTCAGATATATACTTATCCCTCAAGTTTCAAAAGGGTGCTGATGGCTGCTTTTTCTCCACCTATTTATTGGTTTCCATGGGAGCAGATCCTCAATGGGGATATACGATATTAAAAGTATATATATTATTTTTTCATAACTTATATAGCTTTTAACTTATTGCTTCCCTTCCTGTTTCTGCATAATCAATGCTATATATTATACTACCTGGAGAGACAGCACATGTTCTAGCCAACCCACCCGACTGGCTAACTTCTTGGGGGTAATGCCCCCTTCTCCCTGCAAAGGGATAAAATAAAGTGCTGAGATTGTTCATGGATAGAGCTGTGTGTCTGCTTTTATATCCCCTCTCAGGATTGGTCAATCATTGGTCAAACAGGTTAACCACAGGACTTTGGAAATCCTCCAGTTATGGGAAAGGGAGTCCAAGGACCTAGTTATACCTTCAGACCAGTGCAACTTGGCCATGGAAAAGTTCTCCTGCCCTGCCATCCTACAAGGAGACTATACCAGTGTTGACCTACGTTCCAGTACCTCCCAGGATGCCCAGGAACCATGTGACCACCTCAGCAAGCAGAGACATGGGGAATTCCCCACGTGGTGGCGGATTCCCTCTGAAGGATTCAGAGGAAATCGGGCGGATTCCTTCTGCCCAATTGTGCGGCTTGGCACAGCCCAGAATATATTCTGATAGGTACAGGCCTAATCCTGCGAAATCAAATTCTAGATCAGCAAACAAGGATAGAGGGCCTTCTCCAAGCCCAGCCCTGCAATAAAACACCTACGAGTGCTCCCCACCCTTCCACCTGGAGAAACTCGCTATCAGGTCAAGAGAGGCGCTTTCTCCTAGTACAGAAAGCAGAGAGGAGAGGGGCTTGCTCAGGGAACTCAGGAATCAGAACAGGAAGAAGAAGTGTCTCAAGGACAGGAATTTTGGGGGTGAAGTAAGGCCTTTGAAGCATTTGTGTCCTGGCTCACCCACTCACTGGAATGAGACAAGTGGAACCTCAGTTTCCCCATCTGTAAAATGGAACACACAGCTTCCCTATTTACCTAAAAAGATGTTTGGGGATCTGACAAGATAGCTGGGCTCATTCCTACCAAGAGCAGCACATCTTGCTTCAGGACTCTGAACTGTAACAGCTCAACAATAATAAAGGTTTACTAGTGATGTCGTTATTGTTATTACAGCAGATATTATGGACTAGTTATTAACAGATATTAACAGACTAGTTGGGGAACTAAAATCAGGCCTGGAGCTAGCTCTTTCAGAGTATAGCATAGCCATGTCCCAGGGCCGAAAGACTAGAGACTTCCACTCAGGGTTTATCCATTCTCCTGGGCCACTAAGAGGCGGGCTCTGCTCTCAAAACTCAGAAGAAATGATGGACAAACCCCATTCCTATGCAGGAAGGTCCTGGAACCGAGCCCAGCTCTCTACTTATATTGTCTTTGTTTTCTATTCTATTAACTCCTGAATTATGAATTTCTGAACACTAATTTGAATTTCTGACACTGAATTCATAATAAATATTACATTTTTAAAACCTATTTGTTATTTCCCTTTGCTTTCTTTGAATTTATCAGCTTTCAACTTCTTGAGTTAAATGCTTTAACTTTCCATCTTTCTTCTTTTTCAATATAAGAGTCTCTAAAGACCATAAATTTCCTTTTATGTACTATTTTGATTGCTTCACATGTAGCATTATTTATTAGCCTTTATTTAAAACAATTTTATTCTTTGACTGTTAAGCTGTTAAGAAAGCTCTGCACATAAGGGTCACTCATCTCACAAACATTTATGGATACATATTTAAATCCAGCAGAATTTCTCTCTGGATCCTAGCCTCCCTAATCCTCTACTTTAGCAATGCTTCCTTGCCTCTCTGTGTGCCTTTTATCCTCTAAACTCCTTTCGGGCAGGGACTGTATCCCATTACCTCCCCAGGGCTTTGCACAGTGCCCAGACCATAGCAAGTTTTCAGTCAAAGTAAAATTAAAGAAAGAATAAATGAATGGTGTACCTCCCAGCTTGGGTCTCCCAGTCTAAAAGTCCCATGAAGGGGAGGGCATATCTCCTTGGCCTCTGTGTCCCAGGTGTCAATGCAATGCCTGGCCTGTTGAAGGAGCACTGTGACTATGCGGAGAGAGTGGAGAGGGAGGGAGAGAGAAGGAAGGCAGGGGGAGTGGAGAGGGATAGAGGAAGGAAGGAAGCAATGGAGGGAGGGAGGGAGAGAAACTGTGACCTCCCTATCCAAACAAGAAACTCTCCTGCCCCTTTCCTGCTGGCAGATCCTGACTAGTTGTCAGGAAGTCTGGAGCCAGATTTCCCTTCCTCGTGGGAGCTCCCTCCTTCTCCTTCCCACTCCTGGCCTCTGGAGGGAATCAGTGAACACCTGACCAAGGGCACCACCCTGGTTCCAAGTACAACAACAAAAGCAAGCCCCTACGTAGGCTTAGCTCTTTCTTCTCCTTGATTTCTAGTCCTCCCAAACACCGGTGAGACAGCAGGACAGGTATCATTAGCAGAAGCCCAGAGAGGCCAAGCACTGTAACTCTGGTCACCCAGCAGGTAAAAGAAAGCACGTTGGTTCACGGGAACCATTTCTCATCTCTAGACAGCCTGCCACAGGAACGTAAAGCAGCCAAAGCCGGGACTTGGTGAAGTGGATACTGAAGGCCCCCACCTTCAAACTCAAAGGGTGCTGGGGCTGAGTGGGTACCCAACAGCTGGAGCCCAGCCTGAGTCCCCAGGCTCAGCATGAAAGTTTAGGGCTCAGAGGTCTCAGGCCAGGACTGTCAAGTGAGTGCCCTGCTGATTCCAAAGAAATCTTCCTCTAAGAGGCTCTGGGGTCCAGAGCCCAAGGCAGGCTCTGTGTACTGAAAGTTGGCAGCATGACCTCCCCTCCTGCCTCTTCTGATCTATTGAGACCTGAGGAAAAACAGCTGTAAGGGAGGTAGCCCCTGTATTTGGGAAACTCCAGAGCCTGATGGTGGAGGGGAGGCAGGAAGTGCCTCACACAGAAACAGAGACAGATAGAACCAAAGATCCCCGGGCAAAGCTCAAGACCTCAGCACTGGGGTCTGTCGAACAGCTGGGGGACTTAGTCAAAGAGGGCTTCCTGGAGGAGGGAGTGTCTGGGCTGGCAAAGAAGAAGGGAGTGAAAATGGCCTGGGGGAGGGAATGGAGCAGATTGCTCAGCCTCTGGCCAGTGTAGAGAGCAGGCTCTAAGTGCCAGGCTGAGCAGAGAAATGAGGAAAACCATGGGTGCACGAGTCATAACAGGGGGTAACCCCTGTAACCTGCAGTAACCCCCTGTAACCAGGAGATAAGCTAACAGTTGCTGCTGCTGCTGCTGCTAAGTTGCTTCAGTCGTGTCCGACTCTGTGCAACCCCATAGACGGCAGCCCACCAGGCTCCCCCGTCCCTGGGATTCTCCAGGCAAGAACACTGGAGTGGGTTGCCATTTCCTTCTCCAATGCATGAAAGTGAAAAGTGAAAGTGAAGTCACGCAGTCGTGTCCAACTCATTGCAACCCCATGGACTGCAGCCTTCCAGGCTCCTCTGTCCATGGGATTTTCCAGGCAAGAGTACTGGAGTGGGGTGCCATTGCCTTCTCCGAACAAGTGCAGGCACTGTGTTTTATTCAATTGTGCATCCCGGCATCTAGCAGGGTGCCGAGCATTCAGTCAGCACTTACTAAATGCTAAGTAAATGAATGAAGTCATGAATGGCAGATGACTACAGCTACTGAGGGATGCAAGACTGACTCATTGTGGAGGACTTTATGAGCATCTGCTATGTGCTGCCCCTGTACTGGGGACAGCAGGGATGAGTGGGGTATAAAGGGGTATAGAGGGGTCCTTGCCCTCCAGGGAATTCTGGCTTCTGCCTAGGATCCAACTCATGGTCCCCTGTAGTGCCCAAGTCCCCTCTGTTGTGGCCAACCATGTGATTTCTGTGGGACCCTTGGCAAGGCACTGTCCCCTCTTTGGAGTTGATTCTTCATCTGCAGAATAAAGGAGCAGATGAGTGCTCCAGCAGGTCAGCCCCTTGATGATCCCCTTCTGCTCATCCCTTCCCTACTCATCTCAATTCCCTGGGCAAGATGCCCTCCTTGGAGGCAGCAGGAGAGGAACTGAGACGTGGCGAATAGAGCAAATCCTAGTTCTTGCTGTGTGATCTTGGGCAACCTCCAGGAGACTGAGTACCTGCCTCATAAATCTGGTGTGAAGTTTTAAAGAGATGACGCATGGTAAGAGAATGGTGCCTGACACATGCTAAATGCTTTAAAATAAAAATAATAGTGTTAGGGGAAATATGACACTGCCCACCCTGGCCAGGCCCCACAATAACCATTGGTATGAGTTATTTTACTACCAGAGATCTTGGTAAGGAACACAGAATTAACAAGCCACCACAGAACAGAAGAATTTGGGAAAGGTCAAGAGGAGACAGGAGAGACGCCAGTCCACATATTCTCCCAGAATCCTCCTCACTGGAACCTATCTTGGCTAAGCAATGTATGGGCCACCAGGAAGGACCCTGAATCACAGTGACTGGCGAAAGGCAACCTGGAAAGTAATCCAATCACCATAAAACCCGAGATTTCGAGCCACATGGCAGAGCAGTCCTCTGGGTTTCCCTTACCCTCCTCCTCTCCATCCTGGCCGGAGACCCTTCCCAATAAATTCTCTTGCTGTGTCCGCTCATGTGTCTCCTTGGAAAGTTTGTTTCCTAGTGTTAGACTAGAGCTGACTCTAGGGCCCCGAAAGGGGTCCCCCTTTCCTGCAACAATAGCAAATATGCTAATTGTGAAAGCCCTTCCCTTAGCCCACTGGAACTGGAACTCGGCCAGGAGTAGTTAGGCAAGGGTCTGCACATCGGCCCAGCCTCCCCTGCATCTCCCTCCCCTACTCCCAACCCCTCCAAGGAGAGGCCAGGGCTCAGAGATCTGTTTGGGGGCACTGGGGATTAGAGAAGGTAAGGGAAGTGACCCAACCCGGTTCTCTGGGAATGCTGACCGCGCAAGTTAACTCTAGGGGAAAGGTCGGCCGCCAGCTTGCGCGCACCTCAGCAACCACTGCCCTCTACTGGCCGAGGCGGGATCAGCACTTCCAAGGAGCGGGAGCCACGCGCAGAGGCTTCCCTCCCCAGGGAGGGTGGGGCGGGAAGAAGGGAGGCGGGACTACGTTTCCAAGCAGTTCAGATCACATCAGTCGCTCAGTCGTGTCCGACTCTGCGACCCCATGAATCGTAGCACGCCAGACCTCCCTGTCCATCACCAACTCCCGGAGGTCACTCAGACTCACATCCATCGAGTCAGTGATGCCATCCAGCCATCTCATCCTCTGTCGTCCCCTTCTCCTCTTGCCCCCAATCCCTCCCAGCATCAGAGTCTTTTCCAATGAGTCCACTCTTCGCATGAGGTGGCCAAAGTGCTGGAGTTTCAGCTTCAGCATCATTCCTTTCAAAGAAATCCCAGGGCTGATCTCCTTCAGAATGAACTGATTGGATCTCCTTGCAGTCCAAGGGACTCTCAAGAGTCTTCTCCAACACCACAGTTCAAAAGCATCAATTCTTCGGTGCTCAGCCTTCTTCATAGTCCAACTCTCACATCCATACATGACCACAGGAAAAACCATAGCCTTGACTAGACGAACCTGTGTTGGCAAAGTAATGTCTCTGCTTTTGAATATGCTGTCTAGGTTGGTCATAACTTTCCTTCCAAGGAGTAAGCGTCTTTTAATTTCATGGCTGCAGTCACCATCTGTAGTGATTTTGGAGCCCAGAAAAATTAAGTCTGACGTTGTTTCCACTGTTTCCCCATCTATTTCCCATGAAGTGATGGGACCGGATGCCATGATCTTCGTTTTCTGAATGTTGAGCTTTAAGCCAACTTTTTCACTCTCCACTTTCACTTTCATCAAGAGGCTTTTTAGTTCCTCTTCACTTTCTGCCATAAGGGTGGTGTCATCTGCATATCTGAGGTTATTGAATGTCAGGCCTCTGTTCGGAGGCTCCCAGGGCTAAACCCTCTGAGCTGGGGCCACAAACTAAGCCGTCTCTTCTCTTCACCGCCACTCCCTCAATCATCACCCACAAGGGCAGGCTTCCACTGAGGGGCTGTCACAGCCCACAAGCCCCAGAGACCCTGACCCCACCTGGAATACTCACCCCCTAGGTCTGGCTCCTTCTCATTTGTCAACTCAAACATCACCTCCTCAGAAAGCCCTGCCCATTGAAAATAGCCCCTCCCCCCTATTACCTCCACACTACTTTTTATTTTCTATTTCATTTTGACCCTGTCTTGTGCTCTTCCTAGCGTTCAGCACAACTTGCTTTGTCTTGTTGATTTTCCTTTCTTTAATGTATCACCTGGGATTCTGGTCAGGAAACCAGACTAGGCATTTCACGGACAGGATTCAATGTAAAGAACTGAAAGTGTACGTACTGAAGGTGTAAAGAAGAAAGCAAGAAAGCTGAAGTACAGTAAGTCCCTGGCATTTGTTTGTATACGAGTTCCATTCCAAGACTAGGTTCAGAAGTCCAATTTGTTCGTAAGTCCAACTGGACTTAGTTGAGCCTAGTTACTCAACTAACACAATTGGCTATATAGTACTATACCCTAATAGGTTTATAGTACTTTTCACACTAACAATACATACATCAGAAACAAACCAAAAAAAAAAAAAAAAATTTTAACCTTACAGTACAGTACCTTGAAAAATACAGTAATACAGTACAACAGCTGGCATCCAGGGGCTAGCAAGCACGTTTGTGTCTTTTGAAAGTCAACTCGAAAGTTCGTATGTAGGGGACTTACTGTTGTTGTTTAGACACTCAGTCATGCCCGACTTTTTGCAATCCCATAGACTATAGCCTGCCAGGTTCCTCTGTCCATGGGATTCTCCAGGCAAGAATACTGGAGTGGGTTTCCATTTCCTTCTAGAGATCAGATCAGATCAGATCAGATCAGTCGCTCAGTCGTGTCCGACTCTTTGCGACCCCATGAACTGCAGCACGCCAGGCCTCCCTATCCATCACCAGCTCTCGGAGGTTACTCAGACTCACATCCATCGAGTCAGTGATGCCATCCAGCCATCTCATCCTCTGTCATCCCCTTCTCCTCCTGCCCTCAATCCCTCCCAGCATCAGAGTCTTCTCCAATGAGTCAGCTCTTCACATGAGGTGGCCAAAATACTGGAGTTTCAGCTTTAGCATTATTCCTTCCAAAGAAATCCCAGGGCTGATCTCCTTCAGAATGGACCGGTTGGATCTCCTTGCAGTCCAAGGGACTCTCAAGAGTCTTCTCCAACACCACAGTTCAAAAGCATCAATTCTTCGGCGCTCAGCCTTCTTCACAGTCCAGCTCTCACATCCATACATGACCACAGGAAAGACCATAGCCTTGACTAGGCGAACCTTTGTTGGCAAAGTAATGTCTCTGCTTTTGAATATGCTATCTAGGTTGGTCATAACTTTCCTTCCAAGGAATAAGTGTCTTTTAATTTCATGGCTGCAGTCACCATCTGCAGTGATTTTGGAGCCCAGAAAAATAAAGTCTGACACTGTTTCCACTGTTTCTCCATCTATTTCCCATGTAGTGATGGGACCAGATGCCATGATCTTCGTTTTCTGAATGTTGAGCTTTAAGCCAACCTTTTCACTCTCCACTTTCACTTTCATCAAGAGGCTTTTGAGTTCCTCTTCACTTCCTGCCATAAGGGTGGTATCATCTGCATATCTGAGGTTACTGATATTTCTCCCGGCAATCTTGATTCCAGCTTGTGTTTCTTCCAGTCCAGCATTTCTCATGATGTACACTGCATATAAGTTAAATAAACATGGTGACAATATACAGCCTTGACGTACTCCTTTTCCTATGTGGAACCAGTCTGTTGTTCCATGACCAGTTCTAACTGTTGCTTCCTGACCTGCATACAGATTTCTCAAGAGGCAGATCAGGTGGTCTGGTATTCCCATCTCTCTCAGAAGCGAAAAGCAAAGGAGAAAAGGAAAGGTATAAACATCTGAATGCAGAGTTCCAAAGAATAGCAAGAAGAGATAAGAAAGCCTTCTTCAGCAATCAATACAAAGAAATAGAGGAAAACAACAGAATGGGAAAGACTAAGGATCTATTCAAGAAAATGAGAGATACCAAAGGAACATTTCATGCAAAAATGGGCTCGATAAAGGACAGAAATGGTATGGACCTAACGGAAGCAGAAGATATTAAGAAGAGGTGGCAAGAATACACAGAAGAACTGTACAAAAAAATCTTCACGACCCAGATAGTCACAATGCTGTGATCACTCACCTAGAGCCAGACATCCTGGAATGTGAAGTCAAGTGGGCCTTAGAAAGCATCACTACGAACAAAGCTAGTGGAGGTGATGAGATTCCAGTGGAGCTATTCCAAATCCTGAAAGATGATGCTGTGAAAGTGCTGCACTCAATATGCCAGCAAATTTGGAAAACTCAGCAGTGGCCACAAGATTGGAAAAGGTCAGTTTTCATCCCAATCCCAAAGAAAGGCAATGCCAAAGAATGCTCAAACTACCGCACAATTGCACTCATCTCACATGCTAGTAAAGTAATGCTCAAAATTCTCCAAGCCAGGCTTCAGCAATATGTGAACCGTGAACTTCCTGATGTTCAAGCTGGATTTAGAAAAGGCAGAGGAACCAGAGATCAAATTGCCAACATCCGCTGGATCATGGAAAAAGCAAGAGAGTTCCAGAAAAACATCTATTTCTGCTTTATTGACTATGCCAAAGCCTTTGACTGTGTAGATCACAATAAACTGTGGAAAATTCTGAGAGAGATGGGAATACCAGACCACCTGATCTGCCTCTTGAGAAATCTTCCAGAGCTAAGTTTCCATTTCCTTATCTAGAGATAAGAGATAAACACAGATTCAACACCATCCCTAGGGCTGAAAGGTTGGCCTTACTCAAACCCAAGAGCTCAAGTGAGGGCCCCAGAGGCTGGTTCTTGGACATGAGGCAGGGAGTGGACGGGTGAAATGTTTCCCTTCTACTGGGAACAGTTGGAACTTAAAGACCAGGCCATTGTTCTGACGAGGTGGCCGAGGCCCGTGTCGGCTTCCAGAAGGTGTACTGCACGTGTGACCCAGTGGAGAATGTGTAGCCCTACAAGCCCCCTGCTGGGAGCTCTCTGTTCAGAAACACAGACATTTCCCAAAAATAAACAAGTGAGACATATCAAACCAAAAAGTTTCTGCACAGCAAAAGAAACTATCAACAAAATGGAAAGGCAACTTACGGAATGAGAGAAAATATTTGCAAATCACATCTTTGTTAAGAGGTTAGTATCTGAATTATCAATATATAAAGAATTCATACAAACTCAATAGCAGATAACAGTAATAACTAAGAAGGACCTACTATACAGCACAGTGAACTCTACTCAATACTCTGTAATGGCATATAAGGAAAACGAATCTTAATAAGAGTGGATGTGTGTATATGTATAACAGATTCACTTTGCTGTACACCTGAAATTAACACAGCATTGTAAATCAACTATAGCCCAATATGATTTTTTATTAGCAAACAACAACAACAGTAATAACCCAATTAAAAATGAGCAGAGGAACTGAATAGACACTTTTCCTAAGAAAACATTCAGATGGCCAACAGGCGCATGAAAAGATGTTCAGCATCACTCGTCATCAGGGAAACGCAGATCAAAACCACAATGAGGTAACATCTCACACCTGCCTGAATGGCCATCATCAGAAAGACGGCAAGTGTTGGTGAGGAAGTGGAGAGAAAGCAAAGCTTGTGCACTGTCGGTGAGAATGTAAATTGGTGCAGCCACGCTAAAAAACAGTTTGGAAGTTTCTCCAAAATTAAAAATAGACCTTCCGCATGATCCACTTCTGAGTGTTTATCTGAAGGAAACAAAATCACTATCTTGAAGAGATATCTGCAGTTCAGACAACTTTCTTCCAGTCATGATATGGAAATAACCTATTGCAGAGATAAAGTTGTGGTATATATGCTATGCTAAGTCACTTCAGTCGTGTCCGACTCTGTGTGACCCCATAGACGGCAGCCCACCAGGCTTCCCCGTCCCTGGGATTCTCCAGGCAAGAACACTGGAGTGGGTTGCCATTTCCTTCTCCATACTAAGCCATAAAAAGAAGGAAATCTTGCCATCTGTAACATGGATGAACCGTGAGGATATTATGCTGAGAGAAGGAAGTCAGACAGAGAAAGACAGATATTGCATGATCTCACTCACATGACGAATTCAAGAAAACCAGACTCACCAAAACAGAGACTAGATTGGTGGTTGTTAGAGATGGGAGGTAGTTGAGGAAAAACAGAAAGAAAGGAAGGAAGAAGGAAGGAAGGAAGGAAAGAAAAGAAAGAGAACACCTCTCCCACTTTGATTGCTATATTTTTGTAATAATTTCATTTTTTTCAAAGGGAGAGACCTGCATCTCCCTGTTTCAACTAAGCCGTGTTTGGTGGATATTACCATAGCCACTCAGCTTCCGTTCCATAAAGAGCAAGAAAGAACCAAAACACTCCTGCCTTCTCCTCCTCCCCACCCCAGGTTTGTGGCAGCTGCAACTCGGCTGAGGCCTAAAAGTCAGGCACCTCCCTGTCATCAGCCCCTGTCACCAATAGATGCGTGCCACTCAGACCCAGCTCTCAACACTCACTTGATAAATATTTTATTGACACCTAGTGTACCAGACATGTTTTAGGCTCTGAGAAGACAGCATAAACAAATCTGCCCAAATCCCTGCTCACATGGAGTTTACATTTTCATGGGGAGAGACAGATAAGAAAGAAACATATTATAAAAGATACAGGTGGCCAGATGGAAATGATAAATGCTATGGAGAAAAACTGGGCTTCCCTGGTGGCTCAGCGGTAAAGAATTCACCTGCCAATGCAGGAGATGTGAGTTCCATCCCTGGGTCAGGAAGATCGCCTGGAGAAGGACCCACTCCAGTATTCCTGTCTGGGAAATCCCATGGACAGAGGAGCCTGGCAGGGTACAGTCCATGGGGTCGCAAAGAGTCAAACACAACTTAGTAACTACATAACAACAACAACATGGAAGAAAATTAAGTGGAAATGTGCACAGGAAATGTTGGGGTGAGTCATAGGAGATCAGGGAACGCCTCAGTGAGAAGGGGACATTTCACTAGAACCCACATGGGGGTGAAGCAGGGAGCTGCATGGATGCCTGGGAACAGCAAGGGCAAAGGCTCTGAGGCAGGACCTGTCTGGCATATTTGAGGACCTGCAAGGAAGCCACTGAGGAGGCGGCAGTGGAGGGACGAGGGGTACAATGAGGGGACACTGGTCAAGCTGTGGGCCAGGCTGTGCCCGGCCTCGAGGGCATTACCAGACTCTAGTCTCAAGTGAGTCAGATGGAGAGTTTGAGGCAGAGTCAGATTTGGACTTCTCTGGTCAGAGACAGAGGCTCAGAGCAGAACAGTAAGATCTGAAATCTTCCCAGCCCGGTATTTGACAAGAAATAAAAGAACCTTCTCTGTCAACCTTTATTTTTTGTCAGTACTTCCCTGGCGGCTCAGCTGGTAAAGAATCTGCCTGCAATGCAAAAGACCTGGGTTCAGTCCCTGGATTGGGAAGATCCCCCAGAGAACAGAAAGGTTACCCACTCTAGTATTCTGGCCTGGAGAATTCCATGGACTATTCCATGGGGTCACATAGAGTCGGACACCACTGAGCGACTTTCACTTTCTTTCCATTTTTGGAGAATCAAAAGACAAGCCGTAGGACGCCTTCTCCCACTAGAACCTCAGCTCCTGGAGGCAGGTGCTACCCCACGCCACAGTGCTCATCACTGTACCCAGAGGGCCTCACAAAGGGCCAGGCACTCAGCAAGTGTTCATTAAAGATCTACAGAAGAAATGTGCAGGTCTGCCGAGAGGGAGACTCTGGCAATTTGTATTAAGCTCCATGGCCATCGTGTTAAGGCCGGTGCTGGGCGCCTAGCAGACACTGCCTCCTTTCCAGTAGAGCTTGAGTACCCTGCCCAGGGTCCCCGTGAGGCCCAGTTGGATCAGACAGCCAATCTGAGTCCAGGGCCCTTGCACCCTTCTCACTGCCACAGAGGCCCAGCACACCCTGTCAGGCCAGTGGGTCACTCCCACCTCCCTCTGGCTCGCCCAGGGCCCTCAAACACCAGCTCAGAAGGCGCCAGACTTGGAAGGGGGCATCCCGTGCCTATCCTCCGGAGGGCCCTGAGTCTATTGGGGGCGGGGAGAGGCAGATCCTTCATGAAGACGGTGTACATCTGTCCCTCTTTGGAACTGTTCCTCCTGGCACAAAGTCGGTGCTCTCCCTCTCACTGCCCCCTCCCGCTTCAGGTGAGTCCTCCCTTTGTTTTAGTCCCGCCCTGCCAGTACCCATCCCCCTCGGGGCGCGCCTCGCATCTCCATCCGCGGACCCCGAGCGCCCCCTGCCGACCGCTGCTCGGCCTGCACGTCCGCTGCTCAGAAGCCCGAGGGCGTCGGTGCAAGAGGGTGGTGGTCAGTTCCTGGGGCTGGGGTCTCAGCCCTTCTCCCCCACACCCAGGAGGCACAGGGGAATCCCATCTTGGCTTGAGTGGGGATTGCCTGGCACACGCAGTATGGAGACAGGGCACAGACCTCACAGGCCCCTCCTCCCGGCCCTGGTGCTCTCCTGCAGGCCCCCTGGAGCATCTTCCTGGGTAGTGGGGGGCTAAGCCTTGAGAAAGCAGGGTAGAGAAGGCCAGCAGGGAGGTACAGGACAGGGGCTCCCTGGGCCAGCCCACAGAGGGTCTTCTGCCCTGCCTGGGACTGAAGAAAATCCAGGCTGGTCCCCACCCACCAGCCTTAATCCCTCTTATCCCCTTCTTCCTCATATCCAACCCCTATCCCTGTCAATCCTGTCCCTCCCCAAAATAGCTTTCCTTCCTTCCAAATCCCCAGACGATGTAGTGCCATCAACAAGGCCATGGTGCATCCCCTCTTTTTTTTTTTTTTTTTAGCTATTTATTTATTTAGTGGTCCCAGGTCCTAGTCACAGCATGCGGGATCTTTTAGCTGTAGCATGCAAAATCTTAGTCATGGCATATAGGATCTAGTTCCCTGTTTGTTGTTGTTGATATTTAGTCACTAATTGTGTCTGACACTTTTGCAACACCGTGGACTGTAGCCCACCAGGCTCCTCTGTCCGTGGGATTTCCCAGGCAAGAATACTGGCGTGGACTGCCATTTCCTTCTCCAGGGGAGCTTCCTGACCCGGAGATGGAACCTGCGCCTCCTTCATTGACAAGTGGATTCTTTACAGCTGAGCCACCAGGAAAGCTACTTCCCTAACCAGGGATCAACCCAGGCCCCCTGCATGGGGAGTGAAGAGTCTTAGCCACTGGACCACCAGGGAAGTCCCACACATCCCATCTTGGCACTGAGTCAGGAGCCTGAGAAGGGGACACAAGGTGGGTGAGCAGGAGGGCAGGGTCAGCCTTTGGAGAGGACCCCACATGTAGAGGCTCATGGCTGTGTGCAGATGTGAACACAGGTACACAGCATGCGCTTGTGTGCACACATGTGCACTCGAGTGTGTATAAGTGAACACATGCACAAATATGCCTGTGTGTACATATGTGAGTCACATGCTCACACATATGCATTGAGTGCACACCTCCATGCCTAGGCACAGGTATCCACACCTACACCTATCTATAGGTGTAGACAGATAGCATCCTTAGGTAGACCGATACAGGTCTGCCATCAGAGCCCACATCTGCACACATAGGCAAACACACATGCCTCATGTGCACACGTGTCTCCAAATGCCTGGGGGAAAACTCGACTCTAGAGTCAGAAAGACCTGTCTGAACTCTGATTTGGCTTTACCACTCTCTTACTCCATGATCTTTTGTGTGTGCAGCTTTTCAGAGCCTCTGTTTCTTGGTCTATAAAGCTGGTAATAGGGTGCCTGTCTGTCGGGTTGCAAGGATTAAAGGACCTAATAAATGGATCAGGCCTGCCAAATACAAAGGCAGCAGACGGACCCCCATCCTCAGGCCTCCGTGTGACAGTGACTGTAAGGAAACCAGAAGGATCCCCATCTAGGGGTTGAGGCAAGGACGCCCCCAGCATAGGCACACACTCGTGCGCGCATGCCGGAGCCACTCCGTGTTCCTGCTGTTTGTGCAGGCTGCTTAGCTACCAGCCGGGCTGAGGAGCACGTGAACCCACACAGGAGCCTGGTCCTACCACCCTAGCCTGTTGGGACAGGGCCTGGCCAGGATTCCTGCATTCCTACAGCCTTCCCTCTTCCTCCTGGCCACATTTAGGGTGTGAAACGGAGGAGTTAGGGAGCCGCCCACCCTCAAGCCACCAAAGGCTTTTCCCTGCCCGCAGTAAAGTTGTTGGTACTGTAGGCGCCCTCCCTGAGACGGGGGACCCTGGGACCCTCCTGGGGGCTCTCCAGCTTTCCTGACAGCCCCTTTTCAACTCCATCTCCTCACAAGCCCAAGGTTGCTGAGACTATATACCCTCAGCAAGCTGAGAGGTGGGAGGCCCTGCCCCTACGCATTCTCTGCACATGGCCTCCTGGGAAAAGGAAGCCGGCCAGTATCCCCATGAGCTCCTCTCCCTAGCACTCTAAGTCCCCTCACAAGATCCTGTCTCCCAGGCCACCCCCCTGGCCACCACAATGCCCAGGCCAGGGATGGGGGTGGAGGGAGAGGAATTCGCTATCTTGAGTCCAGAGCAGAGAACAAGTTGGGCTCAACGCTGCCTCTGAAGGCCCTTCTGGGATCAGGGACAGCCACATGGCAGGTCATCCTTGCAAGTGTGCCTTTCTATCGACAAGCCCCAAAGGGATGACTGGGACTCCTCCCCTTGCCTGTCCTCACCCCCAGGCGGGCAGGGGGCACCAGGCAGGGACATCAATGTCAGCCAACAACAGAGGCATACATACTCCCATCCTGTGGACTGTGAGAGCCCATCCTTTGGCAAACTGGCCCAAAGGTAGTGGGTGCAGCCCACCAAGGCCCTTCCGCTTCCAGGTCCCTCCAAAATAGGTGTGGGTGTGTGGACAGCAGACAGACAGCCGGGGTGACACACAGCACCATGAGTGTAGCCTACAGCCTCCTTCTACAGACGGAGAGACTGGGGCCCAGAGAGAGGAAGGGCCTTACTCTAGGCCCACAGTGAAGCTGGGCCTTCTGACCACTCCACACCCTCTTCGGGGCTCTAGCAAATCTCCCACTCAGAGCTTTGCTATGTCCTGGGACTGCCTGACTGCTGGGGTAGAGAGACAAAGAGGGGAGGCACACCCCCAACTGAGCTGATATGTTGGGAGGAGGGCAAGCTATAAAGAGGTTCTTCCTAGGGCCTAGCCTTAAGGCTGACAGGAGGACTAGAACCCACACAGGGCCTCTTGGAGAACTGCAGGGGCCTATAGCATGGGCAATGGCACCCCACTCCAGTACTCTGGCCTGGGAAATCCCATGGATGGAGGAGCCTGGTAGGCTGCAGTCCATGGGGTCGCTAAGAGTCAGACACGACTGAGCGACTTCACTTTCACTTTTCACTTTCATGCATTGGAGAAGGAAATGGCAACCCACTCCAGTGTTCTTGCTTGGAGAATCCCAGGGACGGGGGAGCCTGGTGGGCTGCCGTCTATGGGATTGCACACAGTCGGACACAACTGATGCAACTTAGCAGCAGCAGCAGAGCATGGCCAGAATGAGAAGGGGGTCACTGGTGTGACCACAGACAGGCCTGGGTTTGGAAAGAGGGACCGTGAATGTATTCTGAGACCCACACCCACTCCACCACTGTGACTTTGCAGCTGTAAATCCCCCAAAATATGGAGATTAAACACACACACACAGAAAAAGAGTACTGGACTAGGAATTAGGGGCTTTGGCTCTGGTCTTGTTTCTGTCTCTAAACTCATTGCCGGAACTCGAGTCTCCATTTGAAAGCGAGTGTTAAGTATTCAGTCCTGTCCAACTCTTTGGGACACTATGGACTGTAGCCCATCAGTCTCCTCTGTCCGTGGAATTCTCCAGGCAAGAATAAGGAGTCGGTAGCCATTGCCCTCTCCAGAGGATCTTCCAAACCCAGGGATCGAACCTGGGTCTCCTACACTGCAGATGGATTCTTTATGACTGAGCGGCCAGGGAAGCCAGAGCCTCTATTTACCCATCTGTGAAACAGCAGTGGGATCTGTGCCCTCCCTGCCTCCACTACCCCCACTGCCAGAGCCTGCCTCTCTGGGGTGGGATGGGGTGGGGGGACCATCCCCCTTCCTGAGGAGTCTTGCCCAAGACTGGTAAGATGTCTAATAGGAGGAGGTGGGCAGGAACATTCGTTGGCACTGTCCTGAGCCACCATCCACGAGTGTCTCCTATGGGTCAATGCAACAGTACCCCGAGGCAGGGTCATGGCCCTCCTTTACAAATGAGGAAACTGAGGCCCAGAGCCAGGACTCCAACACAGCTCTGGCGACCTCCAGCAGGACTGGCCAGGAGGCAGGCACCAGAACGGGGCTGAGCACGTGGGCCTCAGCCACCCACCATCAGGGCAGGTGTGTCATGCCGCTGCAGGCGGAGGATCCCCTGGGCTCGGAACCTCAGGAACTACAGGCCTGTGTCCCCAGCAGCCGCTCCGCGCCCACCCTCAAAGGCGCCCGACGAGGACAGGGCCGGGTGTGGCGCCAGGGTCCAGGGCGGGGCTCGGAAGTCTCTGTTCGCGCAGCGCCGACACCTGGTGTCCGCCCGCCCGCGGATCGGCGTGCCCGGGCAGGGATGCCGCTCGGGGCTGCCCGGACCGGACGGGACGGGACGCGGGCGGCGCCGCCACATCTGAGCCCCGCCGCATTCCGGGGCGCCCCGCCCAGGGCCGCGGAGGAGGGGCCTCCCAAAGCCGCTGAGGCACCGCCCCATGCCGACCGCCGCAGGCGGATGCAGGTCCGGGAGAAGGGGGCGCCTCGCTGGTCCCACCACCCGCCTGGGTCACTCATCAAACACTTTCTGCCTGGGTCTGAGGCTGAGGCGGTCCTGCAGGGAAAAAATGCCAGAGCCTGGTTTAGCCCTCTACCGTCTTGTCCACCTGCCAAGGTTCTCAGCCACCCGGGCAACGCCCCGCTCTCCCTAGACCGCACCGGCTGAACACCCCGCAGCCAGGCTTGTAGAAGTGGCCTCCAGTACCTGGACTCCCTGGCCCAGAAAGTGAGCAGAGCTGGAGTCTCCTTCTCTCCGCGATGTCCAAGCTGCTCACACTCCAGGCCAATCTGTTATCCTACCCTCCGTGCCCACCCCTCCTCTTGCCCTCAACCCAACCAGGAATGTCCATGCAGTCCTTGCCTGTCTTTTCTAAGACCCCTCAGAGTAGCAACAGCAGAATGCTTGTGCAGCAACTATTATGACCAAACACCATTCTTCCTTCTTTATAAACATACATTTAACAAGCCTGCCCAGAGCCTCTGTCTCTCTCTCTCTCACACACACACATACACACACACACACACACACACACACTTTGTGCCTGTCAGCAAGTTCACATTCCCAGGTCTGGGTTTCCGTGAATTTCCTATCGAGGTGCCCCCACCACTGGCAGCTGTGCTTCAGAACACTGGGCACTGCCTGTCCTTCCTTTCTCTGGAACCCCCCTGCCCCCACCACTGTGCCCTGTGCTCAGGCAGCTCTGTGGGCTGAGTTGTTGAAGAAGGAACAGAGACTCTAGTCAAAGCCATTATGCACTGCTCTGTGACCCAGGGCAGCACAGGACCCTCTCTAAGCCCCAGGTTTCTGAGCTTCAGGAAAAGGCCATTTCTAAAGCCACATGAGACTTGCCCGTGTGGGATTTCGTATACAACAACAAGTGCTCACCAAATGTATAAATAGTTGTTCACGGATTGTGACCCCACTCTCAGCCCCACTTTGCCACCAGGACCTAGGAGGAACCGTGCCCTCTGCCTCCCCTGTCCTGGCCTCTAGAATCTCCTGATAAATCTTGGTCCAGGCCCAGAGATGTCAGTGACAGGATGGGGTGACAAGCTGTGAACAGGCCTGGCAGCCTCCTCCTCCCTCTTTTCCTCTCCAGGGCCTGGCACCAGCTACAGGCCAGAAGAGAAAGACAGTCCAAGTTCAACACGTGTTCAGATGCCCCACTGAAGCACTTTGAATCAAAAGTCCCTGTGGGTTGGACCTACAGGGTCTATCCTGGACTTTCCCATTTGGAAAGTCAGGAAGAGTCAGCTGACCATGGTTTTCAGCATATGCTAATACTTGAAGAACTGCTCTAAACAAACCTGTGACACTTACAGAGCCCTGTCCGGTATCAGGCACCACTCAAAGCAGTGGAAGGACAGGCTGGTGGGGGACACAGAGAAAATGCTGGCAACAGGCTCAGATGCAGAGGCAAGGACAGAACCTGAGGCGGCAAGTTTTCTTCCTGGAGAGGGGAGCCTGCTTGAGGTGTGGAAGGCCCTGGCAGGGCCAAATGGCTGGGAGGGGCAAGGAGAAGGGCACCCCCATGGGAATTCTGAATAGAACCTCAGGTTTCCCCAGACCTCACAGTGGAGTGGTGGGAAGGACACCTGTAATCCTGACCTCCAACTTACTGTGGCCTGAGCACCGGACAGTCACACCCTCCAGCAGACAGGACAAGAAGAGAGGGGGTTAAACACAGCAGGAGAGACCAGAGCCAGGCACCAGGCAGAGTTTCCTGCTAGAACTGTCTGAATTCCAAACTGGCAAGCAACTGAGGGGTTCCCTGATCCCCGGGCCTTTCAAGAAGGGGAGCCACCTAGGGGCTTCAGGAGGGTCTTTTCTGCATCAAGGCAGGAGGCTGTGGGCAGGCCTGTCAGGGCCGCTCCCGCAGGGGAAGCTGAGAATGGGAGAGCGCAGCTCAGCCACTCTTACGGGTTTGGCCTTGTTTTCTTCACACAGCAGAAACTGCTTCGTCAGCTCCCTGAAAAGCCTCTGTGCAATCACTGGTGGAGGAGCCCTGCCCCAGGCCTCTCCCTCCCCCTCTGCCCTCTGTCCTGATGCAGGAACACAGACCTGCCTGCTCCCAGCACAGGCTTGGGACCCGGCCCTCAGCCTGTCCTCTCCCAGCTGGGCCATCCAGGTGCACTGGGCAGCCAGCGCAGACCCCAGAGCCCCCCAGGCCCAGGCCCAGCCACGGGGAGGGGGCAGGGAGAACACACAGCCTGCCCCTGGGGAAACAGTGGGGCTGGGGAGTCAGGAGTCCTGGGCTCTAGTCCCAGCTCTGGGTCTCACTTCCCTAAACTCTGCAGTGAGGAGCTGAGCTCGATAATATCCAAGGACACTCCCAGCTTTGAAAGTTCTAGGACCAACAGGAAGAGACACTCCCTTCCTTCACTGTGCCCACAAGGGGACCAAAGTCAGCCCAGGGGCTGCCTCCAGGCCTGGGCTCTGCCTCCACTATGCCTCTAACCCCTCTGTTGAACCCACCTGCCAAAGGGTCCTGGCAGAGGAGCTGTTGCAAGAGTCAAATGAGATAATGCTTGAAAACTGCTCCAGGAACAGTCGGTGCTCTCATTTTCATCTCCAGAGAGAAATTCCAAGATGGTACATCTGACACACACAGGATGAGCGGCATGGGAAGATACAACACACACTGCCCCTAGGGCTGGGGAGAGCATGGCCAGGGCTAGGCTGGGGGCTTTCGGGGAAGGTCAGCTCCTCAAGGGAGGCGCTGGTTGAGAGCTGAAGATGGAGGGCATTATAGACCAGAGACGGACCTAAAGTGGGAGTGCCTGCTTCCTCCAGCTTTCTCCACCAGACCCCCTGCTGGAAGTAAGCAGGCTGAGCCAGGCTGCCTCACCTGGAGAACTGGCCATGAGAACTGCCTTGGAACCTCAGCTCCCTTGGGACAGAGAAGGGCCACCCAGTGAAGGCTCCTGGCCTTGGGAAAGGGGGCCAGGCCTGGGTGGGTATAGTCTTGGCTTGTTAAGTGTCTGTAAGTGAAGGGACATTCCATGGGGCTGAAGATCCTCAGGGAAATTCATGGCCCCTAGCCCACCACCCTAAAAGTGAGGACAAGGAAACTGAGGCTTGGGAAGGAGGGGGTCACTTAGCCAGGGTCACGCAGCTGACTCTCTGAGTCCCGACTGTCTCGTCTGCCTCCCAGGTGGGGCAGGCCGGGCCTTCCCCACAGCAGGTCTCAGGCAGGAGCCAGGGTCTCCATGGGGGCTGGGGGGCATTGTAGGGTTCAGGGCTGGACTGGGGTACCACAGATGCCAGCTTCTTCCTGAGAAGGGTGGAGAGGCCTGGAGGCAGGGAGGTAGCCTGGCCTCCACCTGGCAGACGGCATTTGTTACCTTATAAGGTGCTTTCTCTTCTCCCTCAAACAGCTTCTGACAGAACCAGGTGGGGCTGTGGGTGGAGGGGTGGAGCCGCACCTACCCACTCGCCCAAGTGCACTCTCTGAGCCTCGGGGTCCAAAGCAGCCCCCTGGCCTGTCAGAGAAAGGGCGGCCAACACACAGGCCCGTCTGAGGCCCCAAGCCTGGCCTGGGAACCAGGCCCCCTGAGCTCCCACCCTCATCACCTGCCCCTAACCTGCACTGCTTCCCCCACAGCCCTGGTTTACAGCCAGTCTGGCTCTCCTGCCCTTCACACCGGACATGCCCACAGCAGAGCCTGGGGGCCGGAGGCTGTGGGACAGGGGAGCACAGTGTTGGCAGCGGGGAGGCTAGTTCGTGTAGAGACTGCACTTTCTGTCCTTTCCTGTGGACAGTGAGGCCTGGTTCCCCAAGAGGGGAGCTGCCTCTCACGGCCTCAGGGCCTCCTGACCAGAGAAAGCAGGCTGGGCATTGCCCACGAGCCCGGCAGGGCTGTGTCTGTCTCCATCCTCGAAGGCATGGAGGGGCCTGGGACCCAGACCTAGTGTCTGCAAGGGGCAACAGGGCTGCTCACTCACCACCCGCCGCTGTGGGA
The DNA here is from genome assembly GCA_935064755.1 of Tragelaphus eurycerus. Lineage (NCBI taxonomy): Eukaryota > Metazoa > Chordata > Mammalia > Artiodactyla > Bovidae > Tragelaphus > Tragelaphus eurycerus. The sequence continues at coordinate 28,625,618 of CAKXYN010000010.1, read as the reverse complement.
CCCCTGCATGCCTGAGTGAGGAGTGGAGTCCAAGGGGTCCCAGTGAAGGGCAGCACTGACCCTCAGGGCGGGGCCCTGCCACCGTCACTGATGCCCCCACCCCTCACACAGGGCAGGCACAGTGAGCATCCGACGAGGGGCTTTAAGGCCCGCTGGCCGCCCTCTAGCTGTGTGACTTTGGGCAGCTGTGAGCCTCCCTCAGCCCTGGCTTCCTCTCTGTGACCTGGGAGTGATACTTTCCTCCTCCTGAAGTTGTTTCCACTGGTCGATGGTTTGGATATGCTCTTGCTAAGTCACTTCAGTCATGTCCAACTCTTTGCAACCCCGTGGACTGTAGCCCACCAGGCTCCTCTGTCCATGGGATTCTTCAGGCAAATACTTGAGTGGGTTGCCATGCCTTCCTCCCACGTCTAGTTGCACATAATGGCCTGCAAACAGGTTTTATTGGGCAGCTGGGCAAGGGTTAGGGTGCTCCTCAGGATCTCTGGCTGTGCTGTGGGTGCTAAACCCCATTTCAGCTCCTCCAGGCCCTAACTGGAGGGGGAGTGCAGGAGCACAGGGCCCTTGGTCACCAAGGAACATCAAGGGAGGGGCTCACAGCACCACCAAGGCAAAGGCACTGAGGACAAGCCACACTCTGGGCAAGCCCCTTTGCCCCCAGGTCACCGGTGTCCAGGCCCCAGTGCCATCTGCGCACAAAGCTCTGTGTGTGTGTGTGTGTGTGTGTGTGTGTGTGTGTCTCCAAAGTGCCACCTGGCCCACTGGGCCACACCCTGGTGACTCAGGGCTACGGCATGTACCCTGCCCAGCCAGTAGAACAAAGCCACCAACTCAGGGCCTCGGCATCCAGGCTGAGTCACAGGCAAACACACCCAGGCAGGTGCCCCCCTGCCTCCCAGGCCTGTCCCACCCCAAGGGATCTGCCGTGGAAAGCAGGGGAGCCCCTCACACTGACAAGGGAGGGAGGGGGTGAGGGTTAGGGACTGCTTTCACTGCAAGGAGGAGCCCCAAACCCCAGGCCAGCCCAGTGTGACATGGAGTCCCTGCTTTAGCTGATACCCAGGCCCCAGAAAGTCTGAGGCTCAGCTGCAGAATGCCACGACCTTGGGCCCCCACCGGGGTGCAGACATTGGAGGGGGCCCTGCCTGAGGACCCTGTCTCCAGCCAAGGTCTCAGCTGAGAGCAAGCCACCAGGAAGGAGAGGACAGACCCAGGGGGACACCACAGGGCAGAAAACTAGATCCCCCAAACCCTCAACCAGTTGCAACCACACCTGCCCCTAACATGGAAACTCTGATCGCAACCCAATCCAACCTAACCCCAAACTGTGCATAACACTAACCTGGGCCTGTCCTCCGACCTTAGACTCACGGCCAGATCTGACACTACACAAACCCCAACCTTAAGTCCAAGTCTGAACCATACCCCAACTCTACCCTGAATCAACTTCACTCCAAAACTGGGTGCTTCCCTATGCCTAAACCTACCCCATCCTCAAAACCCAGCCCTAAAGCCATCCCATCTGCAGCCACAGCTCTGACCTACACCCACTCTCAGACTTTTGCCCGAAATGCCAATGTCAGCCCAATATCTGCTACAAATCCATAACATTCCTCCAAACTCTGCCTTCCCAGGTTCTCCCCTAACCCCAAATCCTATTCCACATCTCAGCAGCACCCCACACCCTGCGTCTACTCTTACCCCCAGCTCCCCAAGCTCCCCAAGTCCCAAGCTCCCCCACAAACCCACCTCTAACCCAACTGCTCCCATTGAGCCCACTCTGTGTCCACTGTCTGACAATCAGAGACCTCTGCTGGGAATGGGGGCATCAGGAGGGGCATAGATCCACAGTGGTGGGTCAGAGCCCATTTGCTGAAGCTGGGAGGTGAGGTAAGAGGGCAGGGACCAGGGACAGGATGTGCCCCCAGTTAAGAACAGCAAGCCCTCTGCCAGCACCGTGAGTCCCTGCACCCAGTGGCCCCATGTTAGGACTTGCGTGGGGATAGGGGATCATTCAGACTCTGGGCCAGCCCTTGCCTGCCTGTCCTCCCATCTAGGGTGGTGGTTGGCCCACCCAGCTCAGGAACCCACTGCAGTACAGCCCCCAGACCACTCCTCTACCCTCAGATCGTGGGGTACTCAGACCTCAGAGGAGGGAGTCAAACCCAGGGCCCTGGGGCCTGTGCCAATGCTCCCTAGAGAGCCCAAACACCCGCTCCCACCTTCTCCGCCCTGTCCGTGGTCTACATGCCCAGTAGACCAAGTTTGAGGCCCTCCCTCTGCAGTCTGCGACGGATGGAGCAAGGCTGGCGGGCTGGTATCAGCCCCCACCACCTTCCCCCAGGCCCAGGCTGCATTCCCAACATGCCAGGACCTGCCTCTGGGGTAAACAAGCCGAGCTCAGCACCCTCCTCCGCTGTCCTCCCAGACTCCCAGGCGGCTGCTGTGGTTTGAGAAGGTCTCTCCCTCAGCTCTAGCCTCAGGGCCTCATGCTGCAGACTCCCCAGGACCCCTCTTAGGCAGGCCCGCACCCCAGAGGCCCTGCACCCACCACAGCAGAATGATCCTGAGTATGTCCTTTCCTTAACCTGCCTCTCCCCATCTGAAGACCTGGCCCCTAAGGGAACTGTCAGGAGCTGCGGCCCACGCCTCCCCCAACCACAGTGTGCAGAGGAGACCCTGAGAGGTCGTTAACTCATCACATACCACCTAATAGGGTTAGGGCTGAAATGGCCTTGCCCCGTCTCAGACCTCAGCCAGTCCAGGGCTATCCCAGAAGCCTGGATAAGCATACGAGGCATGTGGAGGCAATGGGGACCAGGAGAGGTGGGGCAGGGCTCAGGTACGGGTAAGGGAGGACCAGGCCTTTAGGCCAGGGTTCCCCCAGACCTCTGCCCTGGAAATTCTTGCAGTCACCCAACCTGATACCCTTCAACGCCATCCAAGGAGAGAAGGAGCTTTTCCTCCTTTCCATCTCACCCTGATGCTGGGCAAGATCGAGGGCAGGAGGAGAAGGTGGCAAGAGAGGATGAGATGATTGGATGGCATCACAGACTTAATGGATGTAAGACTGAGCAAACTCCAGGAGATAGTGAAGGACAGGGAAGCCAGGCGTGCTGCAAGTCCGTGAGATCACAAAGAGTTGGACACGACCTGAGCAGCTGAACACCGGCAACAATCCCTCCAGGACCCAGCCAGGTCCCCACCCAGGCACCTCTACCCCACTCCTGCTGCTCTCCCGGGTTCTGAGCCCACCCTCCACCCCAGCCCCTATGCTGAGCAGAGGGAGCCCTCCCGCCTCCAGGGGTGTGAGCTGCCCAGAGTCTTCCCAAAGCTCCCCTGCTGGCCGTGGAATTCACAGCCAGACTCCCACAAAGTGTCAACTCACCCACCCCAACAACTTGATGCCCGCTGCACTCCACCTGCCCCTTCCCTGGGCCACACTGGGCCCTGATGCCCTGCAGTTTCAGCCTCCTGGCTTTGCTCCAATGTTCCACGGCCCAGAGAGCCCTTCCCTCCACTTCCAGACTGGAAGCAAATCCTATCTATCTCCCTCAGGCACAGGTTCAACAGGAGCCCCCACTCCTCCAAAAGCAGTCTCCTGCTCAGAAGCCCAGACCGTGGTGCCTTCTGATGGCAGGCCCATCTCCTGACCTGCAGTTTAGTGATGGGCCTTTACCACCTTCCACCTTCAGCTTGCTGAGAGCACAGATTATCTGCCACAACTTTCCATCCCTGGGGCTCAGGGTGGTCTTGTCTGACACCTCCCCACCTCCCCCAGCCGGGCCACCAGGCAGAGGCAGCGGGGAGCTAGTGTTTCCCACCTGGAGCTCCAGTTCTCACCACAGTCTGTGAAGTGGGTGTTCTCATGCCCATTTTACTAACTGGGCTGCCTCAGGGTGATTGCCCAAGTGGCAGAGCACATATATCTCAAAACCCACCCTCCAAAGAACTGAGAAAGTGCCCCAAGTGGATGTGGATGTGGACGTGGGGACCCCTGGGGAAGGGGCAGGAGAGTGGCAGGGCCAAGACCAGACTTTCACCTAAGTCCTTGAAACCCTACAGCGGGGTCCTGGGGTCTGGGGGAGCAGCCAGTACGCCAGGGCACCTCCACAGCCAACCAAGCCCTGTAACCCGGCCGCACCTCACAGACATTCCAAGTGCCTGTGCAAACGCAGCACCGCAGCCCCTCCACCGCAGAACGCACCGACGCGCCTCACGCCCGCCCCCACTTCCGCCCCCGCCGTCCACACCCAGACCAGCCAGACCGGCTGGGCCGGCCAGGCGGCTGAGCGAGGCTCCAGAGGCTCCCCGCCCCCACTGTGAGCCTGCGTGAAGGGGTTCCGTGGCGCAGGAGCGCCCCCAGCTGACCGGTGTGGGACAGGCAGGGCACAAGGACCCATCCAGACCCCAGGCCAGAAAGAGGAATCCTGCGAGGATCCCCTATTCTATGACCTTCTTGAGTGCCCAGGACCAAGTCGGAGCGGCTGAGTCAGGAACAGAGGAGAGGGAAAGGGTAGGTCTGGGGGCCACATTAGCACAAACATGGAGGGGAAGAAAAGCAGAGCCGGAGGCCAATGGGTGGCTGGAGCGTGGGATCCCGCCTTGAACTTAGTGATGGAGCAGGCCCTGGCTGGAGAAAGGAAAATCGAAGGCCCTCTCAGATTTCTGCCACCGGCTGGATGAAGATCAGAGCTACAGGTCTGGAACAGCGACAAAAGGACTTGTCTTGGTCATGCAGGTCTTGAGGGACCCGAGCAACTTCCAGCAGAGACCAGCAGGAGGTGGTCTGGAGAGTCCGTGAGCATGGCAGGGAGGCAGGGACAGCGTAACAGCGTGGTTGCCCCCTCACTGGCTTCTGACTCAGGCCTGGGCCAGTCTCTTCTCACAATGGGATAGTGTGGGTTAGCTGCTCCTAGGGTCCCTTCCTGCCCTTGCACTTTTCATTACCCGCCCTGCCTCCCTCTGTCTGGGCCTCAGCCTCCTGCGGAGCCCTCCTCTCAGGACACACTGAGGGCACAGAGCTAACTCCCATTTATTGAGCACATACTAAGCGCCAGACACTGGGCTGGTGGCCTTACCAGCCTGGGGGAAAACCGGCCACTTTGACATCAGTGCCAAGTCAGAGGGGCTCTTGGGCCCCACCTGTGTGGCTCCCAAGGTACTTCCAGGGTCCCTCAGGGATACTGCCTTGCCAGACAGGAGCACGTAAAGACGCCCTACCTCAGTGGCCAGCGTCATCTGTGAGTTCTCTGCCCACAGCCCACTGAGCCTTCCTGGATCCGCGGCAGGGTCTTGAGGGGCTGGCGTAGAGCAGCACTTCCCTCTCCAACCACCATCTTCCCAGTCCTCGAGGTCACACTGCTTTGGCCCAGGATCTCAGCGGTCTTCAAAACCCAAGGCTCCTTCCTCCCCTGGTGCTGCGCCTCTGAATGTCTCTCTGCAGGGCCTCACGGCAGCCCTCCAGGTGGGAGCTGGGCACCAAGTCTGCTCCATCCACTCTGGCCTCCCCCATCTCTCCCCAAACACCTTGTGCACAGACCACCCTCCCTCCTCCTGCCAGCCCGGACACCAAATACACCCTATACCATCACTGTTTGTGTGTGCTGCGTCATGTCCAACTCTTTGCGACCCCATGGACTGCAGCCCACCAGGCTCTTCTGTCCATGGAACTTTCCAGGCAAGAATACTGGAGTGAGTTGCCATTTCCTTCTCCAGGGGATTTTCCCAACCCTGGGATCAAACCCGCGTCGCCTTCTTGGCAGGCAGCTTCTTTACCACTGAGCCCCCAGGGAAGCCTACTATGCTCTATTCACTACAGCACCACCATGGTCAAGCCTGAGCCTTCCCATCATGGAGTTTATATTTCATCTGGGGGGAAAGCACAGTAAACAAATATGTACAGCACAGCATTATTGGGGGCTACTTCATGGGTGTGACACCCACGCAGTTGCCCAGGGCCCCGCAGTTGGTTTAACACACTGCTGTCACTAACTTGGAATTCTCAATAATTTTTTTAACAAGCTGCCCACGTGTTCATGCTGCATTGAGCCTGCAAATAACGTAGCCAGTCCCAAACATAGCACGTTAGATGGTCGTTGCCGTGGAGAAAAATGAAACAGGAAAAGGGAATGGGGCGGCAAGGAGGGGAGATGATAAATTTAAATAAGGCTTCATCCATGGGCGATGTTAGTAAGACTGAATGAAGTGAGGGAGCCAGTCCAGCAGCTGTGTGGCTGAAGACAAGGTTGAGTGCAGAGGGGACACCGCTGGTTTGTGAGGAGAGGCAGGATGCCAGGGTGGCCAGAGAGGGGTGATAGAGAGAAGGAGGCGAGGCTCGAGAGGCCCACCGGCCAGTCACTCAGGACTTGGCTTTACCGTGAGACAGGAAGAGTGAGACAGGAAGATGCAGAGCCCGGAGACCAGGTTGCAGACGGGATCTGACTCGAGGACGTGCCAAGAGCCTCCTCCCGCCGCACTGAGGAAAGCCTGCAGGGCCACGGCAGAAGCGGGGAGCCCACCTGACGCTGGGTGGGGCTCCCCACACTTTTCTGTCTCCCCAGTAGACCTGGTGGGCTGAGGGTTAGGAGGGACGGTAGAGGCCACAGGGGTGAGGCCCAAGCGTCTGGTTTGGGCAACCAGGTGGGCAGAGGAGCCATCCCACAAACCGAGACAGGGACCATCACGAGAGGGCAGAGAGGGTGAGGAGAAGAGGGGCCATGGCCGCAAGCCGAGTCAGGCCAGGGGCCCACCCACAGATACCCCACCCCACCCCACCCACCCTCAAGCTCGTCCATTCCTAGATGCTGCCACAGGAGCTCAAGGCCTCCCTTTCTCTCCTCTCCCTGCTCCCTGGCCCTTCCCACTCTCAACGAGGGAGCTTCTTCTCCTGTACCCCTCAGACCTCCCCAGCCCTTCTCACAACTGCAGGACGGCAAAGGCTCCGGCAATGGTTAATCTGCTTTTCACTTAGAAACACGACCCCCAGGCAGGGCCAGCGAGTCCAGTCGTCAGCCAGGGTCCCCTCTGCAGTCTTCTGTGCACCTCGGGGACCCAGGAGCCCAATCTCTCACCAGGAAGCCCAGCCTATGCTTGGACTACTCAACCAGCCACCTCCACCTTGGTCCCAGCCTGCTCTTCTCTGAAGCCACATGGTAGACAGCAGCTCCCTCCTCCGTGAGATTGGAGCAGGTGGAGACAGAATGAGCTAACGAATCACCTGCCTGGCACTTGGGGTGCAGAGGTGAGAAGCAAGCTGGGGTCCCTGCCCTCAGGGGCTATGACAAGTTCCTGCAATACAAATTTAAAAGGAAAAGAACAGCGAGCGAGTTTCATCGAGCATTTACTGTGTCAGACGCTGTTCCAGTGTCTGAACACACTTTGCTCTGCTAAGTCGACTGCTTCAGTCGTGTCCGACTCTGTGTGACCCCATAGACGGTAGCCCACCAGGCTCCCCCGTCCCTGGGATTCTCCAGGCAAGAACACTGGAGTGGGTTGCCATTTCCTTCTCCAATGCATGAAAGTGAAAAGTGAAAGGGAAGTCGCTCAGTCGGGTCCGACTCTTGGTGACCCCATGGACTGCAGCCTACCAGGCTCCTCCATCCATGGGATTTTCCAGACAAGAGAACTGGAGTGGGGTGCCATCGCCTTCTCCGGAACACACTTTATGTGTAATAAAATCATTTTGTTATCCCCAACGTCCTCAAAACTGGGCTCTGTTCGTATCTTCACCTATGCATTGGCCCAAAGTCCTGCAGGCACTGCGGTCAACCAGAGTTCATGCTGAGAAGAGCAAGCTGCGGGAGTTAGCAACTCACTGCCTGTCTTAAGTGTAGGCTAGTGTTTCGTTCGTTCCTCAGTTGAAAGGGTTTCTCTCTTTCAAAGGGTTCTCTGGTTTCTATCTTCAGTCATCTCCCTCAAACGGATCGCACAGGTGGGAAGGGATACGGTCCTGTGGCGCCATCTAGGGGCATAAATATGCATTTCAGCGGTTTAAGCACACACACCCCGCCCCACCCCGCCCCCCACCCTACCTCCCACCCTCCTCACCCCCAACCCCCAATCCCGCCGCCTTGTAGAGATTCAGAGGGATGGCACCCCACTCCAGTACTCTTGCCTGGAAAATCCCATGGTTGGAGGAGCCTGGTAGGCTGCAGTCCATGGGGTCGCTAAGAGTCGGACCGACTGAGCGACTTCCCTTTCACTTTTCACTTTCATGCATTGGAGAAGGAAATGGCAACCCATTCCAATGTTCTTGCCTGGAGAATCCCAGAGATGGGGGAGCCTGGCGGGCTTCCGTCTATGGGGACGCACAGAGTCAGACACGACTGAAGCGACTTAGCAGCAGCAGCAGCAGCCTGTTACAATGTCAAGCGTCAAGCACGAACCACCTCCCACCACGCAGGTGTCACTCAGTACTACAGCATGACTGCACACCCGCTTCATCTAGTTGCCAACCAGAACACGTCTCCCTGTAGAACTGTGTCCCTAAAATGTTGTTGCTTCTTTTGTGAACACAGGTGACTTTAAGAGTTTTGAAATCTGATACTCCTCCAGACAGCTTCATACAGTCCCTGAACAGTTAAATTGTCCCTGCTGCTGAAGTTCAGTAACCTTGAAACTGACCTTGTTGAGGGATGCATGGAAGGGTGGATCACTCACAATATTGGCAACATTCTTTTCCTTAGGATGGCCATAGGGACATGGCTGTTCAATTTATTCTCTGTTAAACTTTGTATATCATTTTTACAGATATGAAATATTTTCTTTAGAATATATTACTTCTTTTTGACAAACTTCACAATGTTTGAAACCTACTCTGTCAGCACTCAGGTGTACCCACAAGGAACCACCAACAGCCTGGATACAGGCCCACAGGGAAATCTAGGTTTGAGGCCACACACCAGCCACCCAGAGAATAGAACTATGCCCCAAGGTCAAGAGGCTGCAGGCAGTTCTGTCCTGAGAATTCTGGCTGTTGAATTACTAAAGTTTAATGTGGAAATCTACAATGGATATTTCACACATTTGGAAAACAGCAAGAGGGCTTCCTCTTGGCTCAGTAGTAAAGAATCTGCCTGCAATGCAGGAGACGCATTTGATTCCTGGGTCGGGAAAAATACCCTCGAGGATGAAATGGCAACCCACTCCAGTATTCTTGTCTGGAAAATCCCATTTTCAGAGGAGTCTGGAAGGATACAGTCCATGGGGTCACAAAAGAGCCCACCCTGACTGTGAGACTAAACAGCAGCAAAAGCACTTACTACGCGCTCAGCACTGTGTGGGCGCTGGGGATCCAAAAGTGAGACAGGCTCCTTCCAGCAGGGAGGGGACTCTGTGGGGAATGAGTCCTGACAATGAACAACAGTACAAGAAGGAGAGTGGGAGGTGTCACAAGAGGGAAGGTAGGAGACAAAGTGATGGCTTCTATCTTGGAAAAGCCGGCAAAGTGGCCAGGAGGCAGAGGCATGGAGCTGGGCCTTTAAGAGCGCTAGAGGTTGATTTCCAGAAGGAAAAGACTTATTCCAGGAGGAGGGAGCAGGGTCAGGAAAAGCACAGAGGCTTGGGGAACAGCAAGAAAGAGATGAATTTTTACAAAGGAATCCTGGGGCCTTCCCTGGTCGCTCAGCGACGCAAGTTCCGATCCCTGAGTCCGAAAGATCCCCTGGAGGAGGAAATGGCAACCCACTCCAGTATTCTTGCCTGGAAAATCCCATGGACAGAGGAGCCTGGCAGTCCATAGGGGCTGAAAAAGAGTCGGTCATGACTAAGAGAATAAACAAAAAGGAATCCTGGATTCTCAGGCTGGACAAGTAGCTTGGTCCACCATGGTGGCAGGCCTGGAGTGGGTTTAGATTTGACTGAGGAGGAGCCAGGGCAGGTGTTTGAGCAGGAGATTGCCCCATCAAAGTGGTCGCTGTGTGCTAGGTGCTAGGAGCCGGGAGAGCACTGAGGTTGGCCAGTGAGCCGGCTGCATAGGCCTGTGCTGGGAGGAGTGAGGAGAGGGAGAAAGGAGTGCCCCTTGAGTTTGTCTCTGCTGTGAGTCATGTGGCCAACCCTCCCCCTGCCAAAGGAGGTGGGAGTTAATCAGTCCAGAGTGGTGTGTACAGGGCACCCACTGGGCCCTGAAGGGCCACAAGAGACCCAGGACAAGAAGCCCAATCTCCACCCATAGGAGCTTGTATCTCCACACGCCGGCAGCAGCTCCATGGAAAGCTACCTTGACGAGGTGGAGGTTTTAGGAGCCCACTCCTACCACCAGAAAAACACCTCCACACATCTCCTGTCTAAGGACTGGTCTCACCCTAAGAGATGCATTGCTCAGATCCAAACTTTAGTCCTTGTAGTGGATTGAATGGTGGCCCCCAAAAGATAGGCCCACATCCCAGAATCTGTGAATCTGACCATATTTGGCTAAAGTATCTTTGCACATACAATTAAGTTAAAGATCGTAAAGTTGTGATCATCCTGGATTATCTAGGCAGACCCTAAATCTAACGACAAGTGTCCTGATTCGATTCAGAACAGGAGGCACAGATGCATAGAAAAGGAGAGGGTAACGTGAAGAAGGCAGAAGAAGAGATGGAAGTGATGAAACCAGAAGCCATTACTGTTACTATACTGATGCACAGAGAAGTTAAGTGATTCCATCAGGGTCACCCAGCTGCTGCGTGATGGAGCTGAGATCAGTGCCCACGCCCGGAATCGTTGCAGGGGCCGCTGAGGGCTCCCTGCTTTGCTTCTCTCCCAACCCTGCTGTTTCCTTCTTTCTGAGGATGGCCTGGTAACCACCCCTTTTCTGCCCCAGCTGCTGGGAAACTGGAGTCAACACTGACTCTCAGGCACAGCAATAGGACTAGCCTTCGGAACCACCAGTTTTATTTTCTTCCCAATTAAGGGGCCCTAGTTTTCTGTTTCATCACTGAGAGCCTGCTTCTTTCTAGAGAGGACGTGGGAGGCAACAAGCACTAAAGACGTAACAGTAAGACCAATACAGAGAACTAAAATGCTGGGCCCACAGGAAAGAGAGATTGTACAAAGCTAACTGAGCAGCCACAGATGCTGTGATTAAGCCTCAGGGCAGCCAGGGCGGAAGGGGAAGTCTGATGTGTTACCATCTGCAGGAAGCAGGCTCTTTTCTCAGTGGGAACCGTTTTCCTTTATAATGAACTCTAGTGAAGGTTGCTCACACGGTCCTTGGCATTGGGAACACTGAGTGATGCAGTCCACTGACTATGTCCTAAAAAACTGTTTTTGCAGAAAAGGAAAGTATTTTATGCAACTGTTGGTCAGTGTCAAGGGCACCGCACTCAGCCACACTCAGGGAGGGAGCATCCTCCAGGGGAGGGACCAGTGTGTTTCAGGAACAGACTGGCCGGAACTCGGATTCTCAGGCCTGGATGGACAACAGGGCCCTTCAAAGCCGTGCCCTAAACATTTTCCACCAGCTTTGGTTTGTGAAAAACCGTGTTCCCTGAGAGCAGGGTCTGGTCTTTTCGTATCTACAGCGCTGCTCCTGGCTCAATGCCCTCAACAGCCGAGTTGGCTGGAAAGCTGGGCAGAAGGGTGGTTGGGGCCGGGCCCCGCACCCCCATGCCCAGTACAGTAGACACTTTCCTTGCTCCACCCTCATGCCTGCCCTCCTCTCCTGTAGAAGCAGTGGAGCCCTGATCTGTCGTTGGGCACATGGGTGCCCTTGTGCTTCCTGCACCCCAGGCACCCGGCTATTGCCACATGCCTGAGAACAGCCAACAGGAGGTGAGTGGAGGTCGTGAGTCCAGCCTCCACGTTGGAGGACACCCTCTCTCCACCACGTCCCGTTCCACTGGCTGGAAGCCAGACGTGGAAGTGAGCATGGACGGCGCTCGCCAGCAGCTGTGGAGCGACAGGAAAAGCCTGAGACCCCGTTCTGTGTAGCTGCTCCACCAGTCCTGGGATGTTCCTGCCAGACGATATAGGACAGAAAATCACATTTCATCTGTTTAAGTCACTGTTATTTTGAGTCTCTGATGCATGGCGAATGGATAACCCAACTAATACCCCAGGGAACCCAGGAACTCGGGGGAAAAGCCATTGCCTTTTGTCCCTGGGCACCGGGTTCAACCAAGCGGTCTCCCCTGAGGCTAGTTCCCATGCAGAAAGATGGCTGTTCCCACCGCAGCTTTTCACACATCACCTCACCCTCACAGCCACTCCGCAAGGGACCACACACTTGACAGTTGGAGAAACTGAGGCTCGGAGACGTGGCCAAATCTGCACAAGGGCTCAGAGGCAGCAGAGGTGGAGCCAGTCTCAAATCCAGGTCTGCCTGTTCCTCCTACAAAAGTGAGAATTACTCACCACTGACCCCAACGCAGACAAGCTGTTCTCTTGATGGGAGAGACCCCGTCTGCAGGAAATGTCTTGATAAGTCTGCCAGGAGTCCGAGCCCAGATGCTCCAGGTCGGAGTGATGGGTTGTGACAGTCTGCAGGGCTCACAAAGTGCAGTTGAACTTTGTGAATCTATCGAGGCCTGGTTCCCCAACAGCCCACCGAGTGTGGGACATGGGGGGTCCCCACAGAAGAAGGGCACTTATGAAGGCAGTGACCCCAGGCTGCAGGCAGCTGCCACACATTTCCAACATCTTCCACGTCAGTAGCATAAACATCTTCGGTTTAGTGTGTTCAGAGAATCTGTGGGTCAGGGGGTTGGGACAGGGCACGTGGCGAGGTGGAGGCTGGGGCTCTGATGGATGTCTGGGGCTGGAGTCATCATCACTCCAGCTTCTTTCCTCATGTGTCTGGACCAGATGATTCAAAACTGGAACTGGGCTGGCCCCCTCAACTGGAGGATCTTCTCGAGCCTCTTCAGGTGGCTGCTTACAGATGACAACTGGGTCCCAAGAGGAAGCATCCAGAGAGAGACGGCAGAAAAGCAGTGTTCCCAGAGATCCAGCTTGTGCTGCCTGGCCTTCATGACCTAATCTTAAAGATCACAAGGGTTCAGGCGGTAAAGAATCTGCCTGCAATGCAGGAGACCCAGGTTCAATCTCTGGGTCGGGAAGATCCCCTGGAGAAGGGAATGGCTACTCACTCCAGTATTCTTGCTTGGAGAAGTCCATGGACAGAGGAGCAGGCAGGCTACCTGGGGCTACAAAGGGTCAGACACAATTGAGCGACTAACACTTTTCAGGTCACATGGTATTGCATTCACCGTGCCTATTGGTGAAGTGGTCTCAAGCCCATCCAGTTTTAAGGAGAGAACGCATGCAAATCCCATTTCAATGGGAAGAATGTCAAAGAACTGGAGGCCATATTTTTAGCTGCCAAGTCCCATAATACCCAAGGGTATCTCTTCAGTTGATTAACTCTCTGATTCCAGAGTGTTTGAATGTCAAAAAACAACTCCCCTTCCAATAGTAGATGCCCAAATTCCCCTGAAGCACTTGAGTCTTTGATCTTTCTCTTTTTTTTAAGAAATTTTTTTTTTGACATGGACCATTCTTAACGCCTTTATTGAATTTGCTACAATATCGTTTCTGTTTTATGTTTTGGATTTTTTGGCCATGAGGCATGTAGAATCTTAGTTCCCCAAATGGGGATCAAACCCACACCCCCTACGTTGGAAGGCAAAATCCCAACCAGTGGGCAGCCAGAGAAGTTCCAGGTCTTTAATCTTGAAGAAACTTTATTGTAAAACAGGCCCCCACTGGCCCCAGCTGCCCTCCAGACTGTGCTATAGGCCTGACCCTTCTTATACCTCAGTGTCAACTGGTGAGCCCACCAAATCTTTCCAGAGGGCAGCAGTGGCTGAGAAGTGGAGAGAATGCTTGGACCACTGGGTTTCACCAAAACCATCCTGACTGGATACCCGGAAAGAGGAAGGGGAGTAAAGAAGGGGGGCATCTGAGGTCCAGGGGTAAACTTGGCAAGGTCATCATCTGGCTGTCCTCTCCCAAGCTTCTGCCTCACCTACACCTGTATCCACTGCCCCTCATCCCCCTGGCTTCCGAGAAACAGGACTTCTGTCCAGCCTTGTCCCTCTGAGGGTCCCCCACCTCCTCTCCTCCAATCTAGTGTGTCCCTCTCTCTCTCAGACCCAGAGATCTCTGTTAGGAACAGATTCAGCATTCTGTTTTCCATTCAAACCAGCTTCTTCTGTATACTTACTGTACCAGCAGAGTGGGAAATAAGCCAATCTAGGTTTTAAAAAAGAGGAGTGGGATTCAGGGAATTAAGTGCTTATAAAATCCTGGGTAGAGGCAGCAGCTGGCAGGTGGAGAGGGAGGAAACTGGAGGCTTCCAGTGGATCTGTTGAGTTCAAGGACATACCGTCATGTCTCCATCCACAGATCAGGAATTGCTGCAGCAACGGGCTCACTGCACTTTCAAATCCTGTACAAGTGCATCTGCTTGGCCGCACCTGATGCACTCGGTGGGCTTCCCAGGTGGCTCGGTGGTAAAGAATCCGCCTGTAAAGCAGGAAATGCAGGAGACAGGGTTTGATCCCTGGTCAGAAAGATCCCCTGGAGGAGCAAACAGTAACCCACTCCAGTATTCTTGCCTGGAAAATCCCATGGACAGAGGAGCCTAGCGGGCTACAGTTCATGGGGTTGCTAAGAGTCAGACAAGAACGACAAGGCGTGTGTGTGTGTGTGTGCGCACACATACTCACACACACAGAGTACACTCTAGCTGCAAGGGAGTCTGAGGGGGGTGATTTCTGGCGTTCTGGCCTCAGCAGGGCAAAGGGCATGTTGAAGGAGGAGGGAGCAGATGCTGAGATCCAGGGCACCAGACCCACCACCGATGAAAAGGCAGGCGTTTGCTGGAGGCATGGCCTTCTCTCAGGGAGCCATCAGAAGGTGGGGTCTCTCCTCTCCCCAACACGTGTCCTCCCGCTTATTTTTCCTGCTATTGCTGTGTCATCTTTAGAGCCAGCAGTCGCCCTGGGGACTTGCTGGAAGCAGAGGGGGTGACACCAGCTCCCTTTGCCACCATGTCCCTTAAATCTCCCCCAAAGGCACATTTACTCCATATGCAAATTTCTGAAGTGTTTGGGTAAAAGGGAATTAACTTCTCTGAGAGAAAACCGTTAACTCTCCAACTGACTTGGACTTTCCCTTGTGGATCACTAAGGAATGCACCTAAGAACCCGGCCCTTCCAAGGAAGGGACTTCCCCAAAGAGTTCCCCCCTCCCACTGCCCCCTCCCTCTCCTTTCCTCCCCTTCCTCTCCCTCCCTGTCCTTCCCTCTCCTTAAGGGTATCCACTCCTTCCCTCAGGATCCTCCCTGCACGCCCACCCCTCTAGCCCTGTGCCTTCCTTCCTAGAGCCTCAGGTCTGGGTTCTGCAGCCCTGGAAAGCGCCCTCAGCTTCAGTGGGGCAGGGAGAGGAGGCAATGCTGGGCTGTCCTTGGGGAGGGAGCTGGAGGAGCTGAGGCACCGTCCCACCTGACCGCGACAGCAATCCTCTCATTCCGTTCCTTTTCAGAACCCCCACTAGAGGGAGCCAGACATTCACCAGTGCCGTCTCTGGTGGTTCCAGCCCAGAAGAATTGAAGCAGCTCCCTGGGACCAGTTTACACAAATGAAATTCAGAGGAAGAGCATGTCCACATTTGCAAAGTTTGGGGGCTTAGACGGGGGAGATCAAGCTGAGACAGATGGCCCTCCCTCTCTTCCACCACTGAATGCGTAAAGGGGGCACAGGGGTCAGGGGAACATGGTAAGGGGAACGTGGGACGAGGACACTTGTGCCCGGCTCCTTGAAAAGTGGCTTCCTCGCCCTTCTAGGAGAGCCTCCCAAACCATCCTCTCTCTCGCATGACCTGGATGTGGAAGCCACAGCCCAGGAGGCCGCTGTGCCCTCTTAGGCCACACGGGGGCGCCAGCCTCGGGTGGCTGCTGCACCACATCTGCCTGGAGAGAGACTGACTCCCCAGGTCTTGACAAGCTGAACCTGCATCAAACCAGCCCTGGGGCACATCCTTCCTCCACACTGACCAGTTGGTTGAGCTGATAATCCCTCTTTAGCGCTTATCCCAGTAAGGTGTGTCCTTGCAGGCAAAGCCTCCTGCTAACTCCAGGTGCTTCTCAGGATGGTGTTCCCCAGTCTCTTCTGCTGCTGCTGCTGAGTCGCTTCAGTCGTGTCCGACTCTGTGCGATCCCATAGACGGCAGCCCACCAGGCTCCTCTGTCCCTGGGATTCTCCAGGCAAGAATACTGGAGTGGGTTGCCATTTCCTTCTCCAATGCATGAAAGTGAAAAGTGAAAGCGAAGTCGCCCAGTCGTGTGCGACTCTTAGCGACCCCATGGACTGGAGCCCACCAGGCTCCTCCGTCCATGGGATTTTCCAGGCAAGAGTACTGGGGTGGGATGCCATTGCCTTCCCCACCCCTAATCACACCACTCCTGAGCTAGACATGGCAGTGCTGACAGGAAGGAAGAACAGCCAGATTCACAAAGAGACAGACAAACGGTGATGCAGGCAGGTGTCGGGCCCTGGGGTGGGCAATACAAACAGGAGTGGGGTTTGTGCTGAACCCGGGTTTATGCATGTAAACAAGGGGCTCCAGGTTGCAGGACCAAAGGTGGCCAGGCATGAAGGCTGGAGAGTGTCCACACAGTGCAGCTCCACAGGAAGGGAAAAGATTGAGAGTCAGGGAGCACCAGTTAAGTGGCTATGGAAGTGGTCCAGGTAAGAGAGGTAAGCACCCAAAGACAGTGGCAAGAAAATGGAGAGGAGGATACAGATGCTAGAGATGGGTGTTAAGAGGGTTCCCAGTGTGACCTGGGTGATGGGAGGCTTACTGTATCATCAGTGAGCTCAGGGACCCAGGAGGAAGAGGCATGGAGGAGATGACAAGGTCAACTTTGGACGATGGGAAATTGAGATGCCTTGGGACATCCAGGCGTACGGACATCTGGTAGGCAGTTCTGTATGTGGCTGTGGCGCTCAGAAAGAATTAGCGCTGGGGATAAAGATTTGTCATTCACCACTGGTCACTAACTGGTGGCCCACAGGCCAGCTTAGACCACAGGTGGAAGTGGAATTGATTCACACCACTTCTTTAATGGAACCTCCATTTTAAAATCAGTAGAATTTATAGAAAAATCTGGATTTCAGGCTTCCCTGGCAGTCCAGCAGTTAAGACTCCACACTTCCATTGCAGGGGGCATGGGTTTGCTCACTGGTCAGGAAAGATGCCACATGGCACAGCCAAAAAATACCCCCAAAATCTGGATTTCCATCTCCTCTTGAACAATCAGAAGATCTGACACCATCAGGCCTGAATTCCTCATGCAACAATCATCTCAGGTCATTTGGAGGGGCACCCTAGTTTTCCTGCCTAGCCCTCTTGGTATTATATTTGATGCCCCAATAGTATATTTGGCAGTTACAATAGATTGTTTCAAAAGAAACTCACAACAGTCCTGCGATCCCACAGGCTCCTTCACAACGTGACTCTGCCACACCTTTCATTCAGAATCTCTTCACTTCCATTATTTTAGCCCAGCCACAGAGCCAACATGACAGCCGCCAGACATAACCACAGCAGCCAGAGTTACAACTCAGAAATTTACGTTCAGAATGTATAACATGGTGAAAAGACGTAGTGGGGTAAGCTCAGATTCATCCCACGAAACATCACCAATCTCTCAACCAGGGCAGCCAACTTCCCCCACGGAGCCTGCCCATCAGGCCTTCAAGCTTCTGAGCCTTGCCCTCCACCCCTGCATCCCCACTCCTCAGCCAACAGCCCAGGCCGCTGACCCCAATCTCTGAGTCAGTCCGTTTTAGGCAACAAGGTAGCTGACCGGCAGGACAGAATGATCAAACCAGAGCAGACAAAGCAGCTCTTCAAGGAACAGTCTTCCTTCATGACAATCATGCTGAAGAGAGACCAGCCAAGATCTATCATGTCACAAGAACCGCAAAGCATGGTGAACTTTGGGTAAAATAGCTGCGGCAAATTGAAATTCCGGCACCACATTTTCATCCTGTACAAAATTCTTGTACATATTTGGCCATTGCTCCATGCAGAGATTTGTTTCACTTAAGTAGTAGTTCCGAAATGTTTTTTAAAACTCTCTTTGGAAAAAAAAATGTGAATTTAAATTTAGTAATGTGGCATTACAGTCCTTGGAAATAAAATTAATTTTATACTGTTGTTCTGACAAAGTAAGAGAAATGCACGATCCAAAGTGGCATGATCTATGGTTTTTTCCAAAGTTTTTCCTTTCTTCCAAAAGGAAGGCTTTCAATGTTTCCCTGGAGCTTTGTTGGCTGGAATGGTGATCCCATGGGAGGCTTCTTAAAAAAAAAAAAGGAGGAGGGGGAAAAAAATCAATTCTTTGGTCAAATCTGGGAAGCGCTCTGCGCTTCTCTTACATTCATCATAATATTGGCATAGCAATGCCTCTTACGAGAACTGCAATAAAGAACTCTCTTTAATTTGCCTAACACAATAATCCCCAAATTTATTAGACCACAGAACCCTGTTTTCAAGCAACACCAATTAAAGTCCCTTGCAGCTGGAAAACCATGACACCCACTTTAAGAAACACCACTTTAGCCACTGGGGGGAAGGGAACTGGGGCTTCAGGCCCCAGTTCCCACCAAATGGTTTTGAAATATTCATAATTTCTCTCAAATGACAAAAGGATAAACTATTGTTTCTACTTTTGATTCATTTCTCCCACAATTCTTGTAACATTTGGTGCTTGATCAAGACATTTTAAACGAAAAGATACTTTCAGATTTGGGACCCGACTGGCAGCGCGATGTTCCTATTCATTGCCACCTGTGCTTTTAAAATGGTGGGTTCTGCTCCCGCTGTATCCACAGCCTCTGGACCGAGCTTCCAGGTACCGGAACATGCTGCTCCCACCTTCAACCAGTCACGCAGCCCTGCCCTCTCCACCCTGCTTGCACACAGGGAAAGAAATGTGCTTCTCTCTCTCTCCTTTTTTTTTTTTTTTGCAAACCCACAAATAGTGAAATCTAAAGAGCAAACAGCATTGAAAGCATTTTGGAATTATTGGATTTCCTCACAAAACCTCATTGCTGCTAAATCCAAAAGATGAACATGACAACAGCTGAACATCTGCCCGCTATGCCCCTTAAACTTTTCTGTCGTTTCTCTAAAGCTCCTGTATGTGCCAGCAGCACACCACAGGATCCAACGCCCAGGTGCCTCAGCTAAGTTCCAGCACATTGCTGGGAACTAACACATCTTCCACTTGAGAAAACTAAGGGGCTAGGATCCATTTATATTTTTTCCCTCCTCCCCACCCTGTGATCAAAGAAAAAATTTAAGGGACGATGCCTTTCGTTCAGACTCCATTTCCTCGTAGCTTTCTGTGTGCAGTGAAGGAAACAGCAAAAATCCCTGTGCTACTGGAGCTGACATTTGGGCAGATGGCTCGGGCAGAGAACTTTCCGGCAGAGAGGGTGGCTCTTGTCACGAGAGCCAGTCCAGGAAGGAGGTAAATCTACCTTTAGCTAGGTTGTTACTTGGCAAGGCAGAGATTCAGAGCCATGAAAATAGGAGGGTTCACATGGGCTGTTAACTGTGAGTGAAGACTCGCTATCTTAGGGTTGAGGGGTCCAGGTTGCTGAGGAGAGACGCTAGCACAGAAATGCCTTGGGGTCTCCCCAGTACCCTGTGGAGGCTACAGAGGCCCGGGCTGCAAACACCTCCATGACAGCGCCCTGGAGCCGGTGGAGCAGATCTGCAGAAGACGAGGTTATCGGAGAAGATTGCAGAAGGCGCACAGTGAGGCGAGCACATCCGAGACCCTCATGCGGTAACAAGGCACTAAGGGAGTTACGTTACCCCCACAGCTTGGAACCCTAATGGCATGCTTTGCTAAAATATATCTTCAAGGGCTTCCCTGATGGCTCAGTGGTAAAGAATCCACCTGCCAATGCAGGAGACATGGGTTCGATCCCTGATCAGGGAAGATCCCACATGCCACAAAGCAACTAAGCCGGTGCACCGCAACTGCTGAGCCTGCGCTCTGGAACCCGGAGCCACAGCTTCTGAAGCCTGCTTGCCCTTGAGCCCACGCTCTGCAACAAGAGCAGCCACCACAAGGAGAAGCCTGTGCCCCACAGCTAGAGAGTAGCCCCCGCTTGCTGCAACTAGAGAAAAGCCCATGCAGCAACAAATACACAGCACAGCCATAAGTAAATAAAATTATAAAAAATAGAGATATCTTCGGCCTCCAGCAAAGTTCAGTGTGATCTGGGCCAGGGGAGGGTGGCAGCCAGGGACATGGACAGTATTCTAGAAGAGGCTGTGTGATTTGCTGGCCATCTCGGATGAGAAAAGCATCGGTCAACAGATGCTTGGGCCTGAGAGCTCAGGAGCCCAGTCCCCCAGGATGCCTGTCTCCCTGAACACTGGGGGAGCTCTCCTTCCTTCACCCGTGCTCCATCATTTCCCGGTTGCTCTCTGGTGGAGTACGGCATGTTCTTTGGGGATTTCCTGAGAAAGCGTGGGAGAGGGGGCATGTCTCGGGTCTCTGTGGAAGGCCTGGTCAGCCTGTCACTCACCCCTGCCTCGTCTAGCCCTGATTTCGGTCCTCATCACGGCCCTGCTCCCTGGACCTCCCTACTGTCTGTTCCTCAACCACTAGGGGCGGGTCGTGGGGCAGTGTGGGGGGCTCCTGCCTCAGGCTGCCAGCTCCTGCTGCTCTGCCGCCCAGAGGCCTTTCCCCACTTAGCTCTATCGCTCTTTCTCACTCCTGCCTTCTTCGTTCAAACGTCACCCTCCCCATGACCTCACTGATCATTTCCACCCTGCCCCCACACCCTCCATGCACTCTCCCTGCTTCGTTATTACCACTTGTCATAAACCATATCCCCCCAAAAAAGAGATGTGCTGAAGTCCTAAGCCACAGTACCCGGATCGTGACCTGATTTACACTGCAGAGGTAATTTGTCAAATTAAAGTGAGACCACACTGGACTAGGGAGGGCCCCTATTCCAATGTGACTGGTGTCTTTCTAAGAAGAAAGACACTTGGAGCCAGACACACAGGTGTCCTGTGGCAAATGGCACAAGACCCTAAAGACAGAAGTTGGGGTTATTTGGGTACCAGCCAAGAAATACCGAAGGGTGCCAGAAAGCCACGAGAGCTCGGGAGAGTCAAGGGAAGGTTCCTGGAAAATCATGGAGGGAGCAGGGCCCTCCAACACCTCAGTTTTGGATGCCTGGCCTCTAGACCTGAGCAACTTGGTTATGGAAGCTCTAGGAACCAATACACATCTGGGATTCTATTTTATATCTATTTTATATTACATGTAGTGTTCTTCGTCGGCCTCCCTTCACAAGAAGGCCAGCAGCAAGGAGCAGGGACTTTTATCTGTTTCACTCACTGCTGCGTCCTCAGGGTCTAGAGCAGTGCCTGGCATGGGGGTAAGTCCTTAGAGCAGCAGCCCCCCCCCCACCCCACCTTTTTGGCACCAAGGACAGGTTTCATGAAAGATAGTTCTTCCACGGGCTAGGTGGGGACGGCGCTGGCTTCAGGATGACTCTCATAAGGAACACGCAACCTAGATCTCTGGCAGGCGCAATTCGAAATAGGATTCGAGCTCCTGTGAGAAACCAATGTTGCTGCTGATCCAACAGGAGGCAGAACTCAGGCAGTAATGCTAGCAGTGGGGAACGGCTGTACATACAGATGAAGCTTCCCTCATTCACCTGCCACTCACCTCCTACTGTGAGATCCAGTTCCTAACAGGCCATGGGACTGGTACCAGTCCATGGCCCGGGGGTTGGGGACCGCTGCTGTATGACTTTAGTGGAATGAAAGAGTTAATGACTGAATGAAACCTTTGGTGTTCTATACCCACTGAAGACTGGGTGGGTGGCTGCCTCTCCCTCTCTCCACCCCTGGGTACCTTCTGTGAAGCATGGACGAGCCTCCAACACACTGCCCTTTAATGAAACTCCAGTCACCTGCCATGCACCCTACCCGAGCTGCCTGAGCCCACCCTTGAACTTTGTATCACCTGGAATCGCCCCATCTGGGTCAGCATCCGGGCTAGACCCAGGGTCTGGCTGTCTCAGGTGCAGACGACTCCCACAGAGGCTACTGTAATCTGAGAAGTGAGAACAAATGAGTCAAAAAGGAGCCAGGCCTGGGGCAGGGGAGCAGCCTCCTTCACCCGCAGGTCAAAGGACCAAGCGGGTGGAATAGAACAGGAGCAGGCAGGGAATTGGAGCTGCAGGGGGTCGGGGCCAAACGGTTCAGACAGAGGCGGAGAGAATGTCAGGTGGGGAGGGCTCACGCTGCTGGGTGAGGCCGAGGTGCCTGTGTGGGTGCACGGGTGGGTAGGCAGCTTCGAGGGCCGGGTGGGCCAGGGAGAAGCCCCATCCTCTCCTCCCACGGCCTCTCTGTAGAACTCAACCTTTCATTCATTCAAAACGTATTGACTGAGCACGTACTATGTGCCAAGCCCTACAACTGCACTGGAAAGGCAGCAGGGAATGAATAGTCGGGCTTGTTCTTGCAGCGCTTTCCTGACAAGGGGACACGGGACGTGTAACTGAACACTTAAGACTGTCAGGGGCGAGCCTGGAGTTGTGGGACTGCTTGACAGGAAGCCCCGGGCCTGCAGGAGGGGAAGGGGCCAGCTGGGCAATGGGAGGAGGGCAATCAGAGACCCAGAGGGCATGATGGAATGCGGACAGAGACAATGAGGAGAGGGGGCAGAGACCCAAGAGGGCAACAGCTTGGGGACCACGTTTTGGACTCCAGCTTGGCAGGCAATAGCTTGACAGGCTACCCCTTTGTAAAAGCACCACTCTGGTGTCTGTGGAGAAGTGGGGGCCACAAAGGACTGATGGACATGGGGGCTGGGTGAGAGGTAAGCCAGCAGCCAGAGACGGAGCAAAGCTTTCTAAGGGGTAGAATGGACCACATTTGTGGTCAGGCTGTGCAGAAGGAGGGGGGCGGTTTGAGGACACCTGCTGGGGAGGAGGTGGTCCCAAGCCAGGAGTCAGGCCAGGAGCAAGGATGGTGCACCCGGAGCACAGGCCTTCTTCCTCGACTGCTTCATTAAGCTCCCACCATGCCAGCCTCCTTTCAGTCCCTCAGACAGGCGCATCTCATTCCCACAGCAGGACTCTTTGACCCATGGTCCCTTTGGCAGGAACATTGTGCCCCAGCCCCTGGCCTGGCTGCATCCTCCTCCTGGCCAGGATGCCGCCTCCTTGGAGAGGCTTGCTCTGACCATCTGCACCTAAAGTCAGCACACAGGTCTCCTCCCCATTGCCCTGTTGTATTACCATCTGCAGTGACCTCATTCATGTATTTGCTCACAGGTCCATCAAACATCCTCTCCCACCAGAATGTGGGCTCTGTGCCAGGGGCCCCTCTGTCTCATTTACAACATGTTCTCCAGCGGCTGCCAGAGTTAGCTGCTGAGGAAATCACTGCAGAATGGATCAAGGCATTAATGCGACTTTCAGCACCCAGGTTCAGCTGGGGCTGCAGCTTTCAAAGCCATGGTTTATATATGGCGATTTAAGTGCCAGGAAAAGGTATGGAGCACCCAGAGCAAGAGGGCAGGGAAAGAGGAAGCCCTCAGACCATTCTGAAACACTCAGCGTACACGCCCTGGGCAAAGAGAGAGAGATAGGTGCTGGCATAGGATCCCCAGAGAGAGCTGAGGCAGGGACAGGGCCAAGCGAGACCTCCCCAGTGGCATGCAGCTGGGAGCCGGGGAGCCTGGATTCAACCCAGGCAGGTGCTCCAAGGCCCTGAAATCTACTTCATCTCAGGAGTTTCCCAAAGTGAGTGTTATCCACCTCACTGATGAGAGACAGGGGTTCAGTTACCCAGTGAGTGGCGGATCCAGGGTGTGGACCCACTATTGTCCTGGAGCCCACCGTCTCAGCCTCTCCTCTGCGCATCACCAAGCTTCTCTCTGAGCTTCTTCCAGAGCTGTCGGAGAAGCCACGGGGACGCTGTGAGGAAGAGGGAGCAGTCAGCAGCAGGATGAATGACCAGGAGAGCGGCTGAGAAAAGAACGGACAAGCAGGCTCAAGCAACCATCCCGGGATTGATCTTGACCAGGCAGCACCAGTGTAGACTAAGCCAGGTGGGAGAGGATTAAAGGAGGCAGGGGGAGGGGAGGGGGTACTGTCAGTATGGATAACTTTGGAGAAGGTTGGCTATAAAGATGAAGCAAGACATGGGGTAGTTACTGGAGGTGCACGTACCAGGCACAGAGAAGGGCTATTTTAAGGTGGAAGAAATCTGAGTGTTTTGAAGCTGGAGCCAGCAAGGAAGGAGTGGTTAAAGGAGCATTTAAGAAACTAAAGTGAAGGGGGTATGGTGCCGAGGTGGAGATCGCATCCAGTGTGTGCGTGGTATGGTGGGTTGGGAGGGTGGTCCTCTCCTGGGGACACATGGAAAGCCCCTGGCTCCAGAGGAGGTCTGGGGACAGAGTGGAGGGAGTCATGTCTGAAAGCACCTCCTTTTTGTGAGCAGCAAGAGGTGAGGGCATCTGAGCAGAGTATGGGAGATGGGAGGCAGGGAGTGGAGGCAGAGTTGAAAGTGGTTGTGGTTTGTGGTTAGTAGCAGTTAGTACGTGAGGAGAGAGCGAGCAACCAGACAAAGGAGAGGGTCCTGTGGGGTCTGGTAAACAGAGGACCCATGGGCATGGAGGACGTGGCTGCAAACTCTGCCTGCCCAGCAGGATGCAGCAAATACAGAAGAGCCTGCACTTGGAAGGGAGGCACAGGAGCCGTGGAGTCGGATGAGCGCATTTGTGTGGGCTTTGTGTTGTTTTGTTTTGCCTAGGTGAGCCATGCACGTGTGTGTGTGTGTGTGTGTGTGTGTGTTAGAGCATTCACACATACAGAGCAATAAACTAAAGAAAAGAAACCCACCTCTCTCCCTACAGGGGGTCTGCCAGCCCAGGAGGACCATGCTCCCACTGTCTTCTCTATGGGGGCTCCTCCCACCCCTCCCCATCACCCAGGTTTAAGGCAGTGGGAGTGGGGGTGGGGGAAGCCAGGTGGTCCAGAAAGAAGCCTTCTGACTCCAGAATTGTGGGGAGCATGGACACTCCCCAGTTCCAAAATCCTTTGTTCCCTGACTCCCAAGAGAACTGGCTCCCCTGCTCCCTCCCGCCTCCCTGGACCCTGCCCCACCTCTAAATGATGGCCTGCTTGCCTCCTCTCTTCTCAGCCCTACCTGGCCCCTTCCCACAGCTCCATTTTCTGCCTCTAGCAACACCCTGGCCTGGAAGTCTCTCTGGTGAGCCCCAGCCCCATACACTAATTGTACACCTTGGATGACCGCGCTGCCATGCTTCAGACTTAACACACCCAAACTGGACTCATCCGCCACCCCTCTGCCCACAGCCCCCCATGAGTCAGTTTATGGACACCCAGCCTCTGTGCACCCCAGAACTAAAAGAGGCTTAGATCTGGTGAGGAGACATCCTTCTCCTTTGGGCCCTGTGGTCTGGGATGGCTGAGCAGAGCATGTGACCTAGGCCTAGAACATTCTATCCCAGCAACACAGGACCCAAGGGTTAGCACACAGTCACAACTGCTGCAGGGTCTGGCCTGAGGGACCTGGGAGATGACCCGTCCTTTCCTGATAGATTTGAACTTGAGATGCCTCCTGCCTCAGGTGGAGACTGAGGGTGATAACAGGCACTCTTACTGGGCCAGGCTCTCTACATGTATGGATCTCATTTTATCCTAACGCCCTGCTTCTCCTCACTCTAAAGAGGAGAGATTTGAACCGCAAGGGATTAAGCACCTTGCCCAGGTCACACAGCCAGAAAATGTGGGGCCAGCTTTCAAGTCCAGCCAAGAGATTTCAAGCCCTTGCCCCAACCACTAGACCTCCCTGCCAGAGGCTGCAGTCCAAGACATAGAAGGCAGAGAGGCCAGGGCTGCTCTCACAGTCAGACCGGAGTCACAGCCGGCCTGAGGCCAGAACTGCCCGTAGGCTCTGCAGTTATGTGGGCCAATTAATTACCCTCTGCTCAAGCCAAATATCTTTAGGGTTTCCTGTAAACTCAGACCAAAAATATCCTAACTGATAACACAGCCCCTTGATCGTCACCACCCCCTGGGTAATTAATTCCAGGAGCTGGGGCTTCATCCTCCACCCCACTTCATTCCACATCCAGCTAGTGACCAAAGCCTGAACCCCAAACATCACTTGGATCTGTCCCCTTTTCTTTCCACTTTAGTCCAGGCCATCATCTTTTTTGCCAGGTTGTGACCACAGCCTCCTTGCTGTCTCTCTACGTCCAGCCTGCTCCCACCCACAGACTTACCCCCAATTCCCTAAGATCCAGATCTTACCATGTCATTTCCAGCTTAAAACCCTCTAGACCCTTGCAGACCCCTTGCTGCCTCCAGGATAAACTCTCTCATCCAGGCTGCTACCCTTCTGGTCTCACACCCCTTCATATCCTCCTCTACCTACCCGCCTCTAGGCCACCTCCAGCCCTACGCCCCTCTGTGTCTCTGCCCAGAATTCTCTTCCTCCCTTTCTTTGCCCGGTGAATGTTCATTCAGTACCCCTTCCTCTAAGAGCCGAGCCAGTCACTCTCTGCTCTTGGCTTTGTCCACACTCGGCACTTCCTACTGTCTGTGTTAACGTCAGTCTTGTGAGCAGTGCTCTTACTGGACTGCGTGCTCCTTGAAGGCAGGGCCTCTGTCTCATTCATCTCGTCCCCAGCCCCAGAGCAGGCCTGGCACAGAGCAGTCATTCAATCAACACTCATGCGACTACCTTGTCAATTACCAGGGAACCTGGAGACACGCTTTAGCCAGCGGCCCTGTTTTCAAGAAATACTGGTTTGATGTTTGGTGGAACATGTTAACATTGAGCCTGCAATGTAACAGCTTATTTTAAAAAAAGCCGAAAAGAGGAAAATATAAATAAATAAACACTCATGGACTCAGCCATACATATACATTTATCCATTCTTCCTCAAATTCCCCTCCCATCCAGGCTGCCACATAACATTGAGCAAAGTTCCCTGTACTATACAGTAGGTCCTTGTTGGTTTTCCATTTTAAATATAGCAGTGTGTACATACCCATCCCAAACTCCCTGACTATCCCTTCCCCCCATCCCTTCCCCCAGCAACCCTAAGTTTGTTCTCTAAGTCTGTGAGTCTCTTTCTGTTTTGTAAGTAAGTTCATCTGTATCATTTCTTTTTAGTTTGTACATGTAAGTTGATGTCATAGATAGTGATGTCACAGATATCTTCTTTGTCTTCACTGTTCACCTGAAACTATCAGAACACTGTTAATCAGCTATACTTGAATACATAATAAAAAGTTTTTAAAAAAAATGCTCATGGAAAAGACAAATGACATGTTCCCAGAAACAGGGTGGGTGGCTCTATACCTTTTCTCTGGAGACGGTCAGGTTTGGAGAAAAAAACAACATCACACGATAATCACAGTGTAGAAAGCCTTTTATCTACGGACAAGCACACTATATATTTGATCCTTATGATGTTGTTGCCTCCATTTTAGGGATGAAGAGATTGAGATTCATGAAGGTTTATAATATAGAATTCCATGCATATGCTCACAAAATTCACTCTCACGTCGAGGCACAAGCTCTGGCCAAACTGTGATCAGACCGCCAATTGTTGTTGTTCAGTCACTCAGTCGTGCCCGACTCTTGGCAACCTGACGGAGTGCAGCACACCAGGCTTCCCTGTCCTTCACTAATTCCCAGAGCTTGCTCAAACTCATGTCCATTGAATCAGTGATGCCATCCAACCATCTCATCCTCTGTCATCCCCTTCTCTGCCTGCCTTCAGTCTTTCCCAACATCAGGGTCTTTTCAAAGAGCTGGCTCTTCGCCTCAGGTAGCCAAAGGACTGGAGCTTCAGCTTTAGTATCAGTCCTTCCAATGAATAGTCAGGATTGAGTTCCTTTAGACTCTCAAGCGTCTACTCTAGCACCACAGTTCGAAAGCATTAATGCTTTGGTGCTCAGCCTTCTTTCTGGTCCAAATCTCACATCCATACACAACTACTAGAAAAACCATAGCTTTGACTAGACAGACCTTTGTTGGCAAAGTAATGTCTCTGCTCTTTAGTATGCTGTCTAGGTTGGTCGCTGCTTTCCTTCCAAGGAGCAAGCGACTTTTAATTTCATGGCTGCAGTCATCATCCGCGGTGATTTTGGAGCCCAAGAAAATAAAGTCTGTAACTGTTTCCACTGTTTCCCCATCTATTTGCCATGAAGCGATGGGACCGAAACACATGATCTTAGTTTTTTGAAAGTTGAGTTCTAAGCCAGCTTTTTCACTCTCCTCTTTCACCTTATCAAGAGGCTCTTCAGTTCCTCTTCACTTTCTGCCATTAGGGTTACTGATATTTCTCCCGGCAATCTTGCCCACACTGACCACAGGGAGGCAGTAGAATGTCGGTGTGAGAGTCACTGTACCCCCCCTCCTACCTACCAGGAGATGTGGATCTGGGTGTGGAGAGGGAAAAGCTAGCTGAGAAGAGACCAAGGGAGAGGGGCTGTGGCTGGGGTTGCTATTTCAGGATCTGCCAGAAACAGTCCAAACTGGAGCAGACCCAACATGCTGCATGCTAAGTCGCTTCAGTCATGTCCGACGCTTTGCAACTGTATGGAGTCCACCAGACCTCTGTCCATGGGATTCTCCAGGCAAGAACACTGGAATGGGTTGCCATGTCCTCCTCCAGGGGATCTTTCCGACCCAGGGATCTAACCTGCATCTCTTATGTCTCCTGCACTGGTAGGCGGGTTCTTTACTGGTAACACTGGCCCAGGGTTACCACTAATTCCAAGAGTCAGGAGCTGGAAACACTGACTGTATGCTCCAGCTTTACATTACCAGTATATTTAATAACAAGCCACAGGAAGTGATGGGGCAGTGATGAGGCATTGCTGGGGCACCCAAGACCTTCACATTTGGGACCCTGGCCTACCGCCCTCAGCAGGGACAAGTCACTAGCCTATCAGACCACAGCCACCCAGCACCAGAGATGGGACTAGGCCCAGCAGGCATGAGTCTGCCAGCGTCTGCAGCACTGAGCATCCTGAGGGTGTGGCTACTTCAGTGCCCAGGACACACAACAGTTGCCAGGAGGCCCATTCTTTCCTGGGGGGGCTGACCACCCAGGCCCACACCATGAGCACTTCAGGAGGTTGGATGGAGCAGGTCCGAGGCAGCAGCTGTGTGCAGGAATCCCAGGTTGAGGGCTCACCAGAGTCCAGGTTTCTCCCAGGCTGTCATCTGTACTGTATATGGATCAAAGGTTCCTTGTGTGGCTGGTAGGACTGGAGGAAAGCGCTCTGGGAGACACACCATGCGAGGTTCGGGAATCTGTAATAGATAGCTGCTCCCGTCCTTGCTGGAGAGGGAGCCAAGGAATGACAGTCCTTTCCACCAGGGTGAAACTCAGGGTTTAGAGGAAGAGTAAGCCAACCACGCATGTGTGAACCCAGCCTTTCCATCAAGGACAGTGCAGGCCAGTGGAGCTTGTTGGGATCCAAATGCCTGGCCTCACTCCATGGCACACCGACCTGCAATCATCATCCCCACCATTCCCAAGCCGAGCCTGACAGATGGCGTGACAACAGCACCCATTTCCCAATTTTCTGAATTCTTTCCCTCCCCATTCAGTCTGACAGCCTTGACCAGGGTCAGAGTTTCTTAGCAAACGTCTCAGGCTCTTCCTCCAGGAACGCGGAGGTCCTCCACAGCACACACCACGGGCCAGCTTCCCAGGCACTGAGCTGAAGGGACAGCAAAGACAGGAAGTTGGATGAAGAAACTTCCTTTCTTTGCCTCCCCCCTCTTCTTCACCCCACTGCACTGTCCCCCGCCCTGCCTGGGTGTGAGCAGATACCACGACGCTGGGGACACAGCCTTTCCTGCCATCAAATCTCCCTACATCCCTAACACCACCCAGACTTGAACCCAAAGGCCAATCCAAGTCATCATCTTGACCTCTGGTCCCTCTGCCCTGTCCACTTGGATTTCCTTAGATATATATTCCAACTGTCCCTCTGAGCTCACCCCACCCTCATGCTCAGGCCAGAAAAGCTGAGCCCAGCTACCTGGGAGTTGTTGTGGCACCTGGGAGGCCATTCGCAGCGGCAAGAAGGTATCCAGCAAGGCTGCGGGGGAGCAGGGAAGGGAGAGAGGACGCCAAGGGGGAGGGCGGAGTTGGGGCGCTAGTCACAGAAACCATATGCCATATGTGTGGTGTGAAGGTTCATTCTTTTGGGGAGAGAGGCCATATTTTGCATCAGCATCTCAAAGAGTGGTGAGACATCAGGGCAAGAGAGAACAGAGCAAAAGGGGCGACCCAAAGCTCAGGGATACCACTTCCCCCCAGAGCTCGAAATCAATCAGGAGCCCCAGGGTCCAGTTTGAGCTCTGTCATTCACTTGAGCAGATCACTTTCTTCCCTCTGAGCTTTCCCATTTGTAAAATGAAGGCCTCACAGCAGACATGGAGACTCTGGCCCAGCTGGAGAAGGAGGAAAGTGCACAGGCTGGAGATGGGAGACAGGACGGAAATACAGCAGAATGTTGTGGGCAAGGGGGCAGGTGAACTAGATACAGTAAAGAGAAGGCGTTCCAGCCCCTCCCCCAGGACAAAGCAAAGGGTGGTGGGGAATGTCCCTGCGCCCAGCTCCGCTGCCCTTGGGCCAGGAGCAGTCACACACACCCCTCTCTGCCCTGGCCAGCCGTCTCTCCAAGGGGGTGGGGGCGGCGTGCCTGAGGTGAGAAGTCCACAGCTCAGCAAGTGCAGTGCGGCACAGCTGCCCGGGATTAACACCAAATCCTGGGCTCCTCTGCGGAGGGATCACACGTCGTCGCCTTCACAGCTGCTTAGCTGCACGTTGCCCACTCAGGCCCCTCACCCCCACCGGCCCCTCCTCACACACCCAGCCCTCCCCTCTCAGGGGCCAGCCAGGACCCTGCCTCTGCCTTGGCAGACAGGAGCAGGGCTCTACAGTGGAAGGGGCAAGAGAGATCAGAGGCACCTCCACAAAAACCTCCCAGGAACCCCTAGGTCGACACTAAATAGAGCAGGGCAGAGAAGGCTTCCCTCACTGGCCCTTGTGGCTCGGCCCAAGACAGGCTTGGCCTAGAATTACCTTGTCTTTAGGCCACCCAGGCCCTTCCCTCCAGATGGTTCCTGTCCTTGGGGAGAGAGAGGCAGGAGGGCCAGATGGAGCCCCTACAGCTGGAAACCCTCAGCTCCAGCCTCCTGGAGCAACGTGCTTCTGAGGCCTCCTGGCTGTTAGGAACCTTGTCACCTACCCCCACAAGCACACCCCAAAGCTTCTTGCTCTGGGCCACGTGCATTCCCCCAACCTGAGGGGGAGGGGGCAGCACACCTCTCCATACCCCAGGGTCATCCAGGCCCCTGGTTCTGCCCTAAAACTCAACCCACACCCCCATCCCTGCCTTGAGAGGGAGGCCACAGTGAGGAATCTTACTCGAATCTCCTCTGGGGGAAAGGCTTCCAGAAGGAGAGGAGGGGAGAAAGAAGAAGCCGGGGGCCTGGGATGGCTGCATCTCTGTCACCTGTGGGCACTCTCACCTGTGCGAGCGCACCAGCATTGCAGCAGGGCTCCCCGCTGCTCCCCGCTGCAGACGTCGGGTGCTGGGGGGCCGCTCCCTCAAAGTCTGGCATGGAGTCCACGGACCGCCGGGAGGCCGCGCGACCCCTGAACGCAGCCGGGCGCCTAGGAGTCGTCGTCATCCACGCTGGCGCCGCCGGGCTCGCCCTCCCGGGACGAGCGCAGCTCTCGGGCCAGCAGCGCTGCTAAACCCTGGGCGCGGAGCAGGAGGCCGGCGCCCAGGAAGAGGACCCCGCAGAGCACGAGCAACGACAGCACGCCCAGCACCGCCGCCTGCACGGCGGCGCGCGGCCCCTCGGGGGACTCCGGCGGCAGCCCCGACTGGTTGCAGCAGGAGTTCTGCCAGGCGCCCCGGGCTGTGGCGCCCGCCTGCGAGCTGTTCATGCTTCGGCGCCGGCTGTCCAGATGCGCTAAGGACCGCCAGATGTGCGGGAGCCCAAGGCCGGCGGGTGGGCGGCGGCTGCATCGGGGAGGGGCCCAAGGGGCGGATCCCAGGCGCCATGCGCCCCCACCCCTGGCGGCGGCGAGCGAGGAGCCTCTTTCTAGACAAAGGGCTGGTAGCTACCGCCCAAAATCCCGGGGGCCGGTGTACTTCTCAACCCAAAGATCCACACACCCACTCTTGTGAACCGGCCCATGCACCCAACCAGACAAAGCCAGGAGTACTGTCCCCAGGACTCTCCCTCCCTCTTAGAAAAGGTCAGGAGATAGCCCTCTCAGAACCCTTAAGCCATTCTAGACCACATTCCAGGTGCTGGCCACGGTGCTGCCCCCACTGAGCAAGACACAGGACAAGCAAGGGCCATCCCTGCTCCTAGGCTTTCTGTCCCTGGGCCAAAGTTAAATGCTGCTTGGGCTTCCCTGGTGGTTCAGTGGAAAAGAATCTGTCTGCCAGTGCAGGAGATGTGGGTTTGATCCCTGGGTCAGAATATCCCCTGGAAAGGGAACTGGCTACCCACTGCAATATTCTTGCCTGGGAAATCCCATGGACAGAGGAAACTGACAGGCTACAGTCCATGGGGTCACAAGAGTCAGACACAACTTAGCTACTAACAACAACCAATGACCTAGGTGCCACTGGGACAGGAGGCAAATGAGCAGTGTCTAGACCCTTAGTGATGCATAGCCTTCATCACCCCCTTGGGAGCCTCCTGGGTCTGGCTAAGTGGGCCAGCACACCCCTGGTCCCAGGTGAGATGGAGGGGAAGAGGAATTTAAGGTCTGCCCCCATTCCTCTGTCAGGTCTGAGGTCAAGGAGAGTTACAGTTCAAGGGGAAAGATCTGAGTTACCAGGGCTCCTGTCCTGACCTTGAATAAACCAGTCCCCTACCCCTAGGAAGTCACAGTGCCAAAGGGGATAGAGATGCTATTGAACTGCCCACTAAAGGGAGCCTGCTGCCAACTGGGTGTTCCACAGCCAAGCCAGGGTGAAAGTCTGGAGCAGAGCCTGGCTGCAGAAAAGCACCAAGTCTGGGGAAGCTGGGATGGAGGAAAGACCTTCCTGCCCAGGTGTCCTGAGAACTCCTGTAGCAACCCTGAGCTCTGTTTAAAACAAAGTCACTGTTAGTGAACAGCTGAATCAGCCAACTCCGCAGAGGAAATGAGCCAGGTAGGATCACATCTCATTAAGGACTTGCTGACAATGGGCCTTCCCCATCTCCAAACCCCTGAGAACCTCCTGAGTTCTCCAATTCACCAGTGTCCCAGAGGCCAAGGGTATGACATCACAAAACTCATGAAATAACACATGAAATAACATGTTTTATTTCAAACACATGGCTGAAATAACACATTTCAGGCCAAAAAGTGGCCTGAAATGAGAAAAATGTGCAAACACTTCCTGGCCATCCTGGCACCTATCTGCTCCAGGACCATGGACAAGACCCCCAGACCCTGGCCATTTCTCCTTCAGCACTGCTGCTTGCTAACACACTGTTCATTTAGTTTGGTTAGAGCTTGCCGCTGTGTAACAAAAAGCACTGTAAAATATGGAATAAATCAATGAAAAGCACACTGATCTTGACAATGTTTGCCTAGAAATGGATGTGAGATACCAAAGTGAAACTGTTAGTTGCTCTGTCATGTCTGACTCTTTACGACCCCACGGACTGTAGCCCACCAGGCTCCTCCGTCCATGGACTTCTCCAGGCAAGAATGTTGGAGTGGGTTGCCATTCCTTCTCCAGGGGATCTTCCCAACCCAGGGATCGAACCCAGGTCTCCTGCATTGCAGGCAGATTTTTTACTGTCTAAGCCACCACAGAAGCCCATGTCAGCCCAAACCAGAAGTGTCACGGGACACCAGTCTCAAGGTGGCCAATCTCTCTCCAGAGGGAGAAGACACCAAGTCAAATGAGCTTTCTGTGCAAGTGGGGGCCTGTGTGTGCTCTATGGAGACAAAGGAGATACTCTTTGGAGTCATCTGATAATATAAAAGGCAGGTCATAGCTTCCTTAGGAAGGGAGGAGAAATAGCACAGCCATATCCAAAAGCAGCAGATCCTGATCTGTGTCATCATTTATGGGACTGACCGTGGTCACACCTGCTTATGTGAATGTCCAACAAAGTACAAGATTGATCAGCTTTAATCTATCTTCAATCCCATCATGCACCCCATGTTGAGGGCATTGGAATAATTCCCTCAACACATTCATGTGTTCCTCGAAGTTCTGCCAAAAAGTGTTAAAATGTTTCAGGGCGTAACACCAGTCAAGGGAGAGACAGTTCAACCCAAACTCACATTCTCAGCTTTATTCACCATCCTAGTGATGGCTCCTCTGTACAGTGTAGGAAAGGGGAACCCCCCCCAAACCAGGAGTATGGAGAGACAGTGCAGGCCAGACTTGACCATCAGTGAAGGTGACAAGGACGACCAGAGACTGGCAACCACACCATGAGGAAGCCAGGGCAGCCCTTCCAAGTCTCATCAAGGACCCAGAGCGGGTTCCAGAGCCCCAAGGGCCTAACAGTACGATCCCCAGAAGCCAAGGTCCATAAGCCATCAAGGAGCACCAGGGCCCTGGAGAGGCCTAGAGGGCCAGGGTGTCTTTGATGAGCCTGCGCATGGTGGTGGTGACGGAGGAGCCCAGGGCATCAGTAATCTGGAAGGAAATCTTATAGAGGTAGGGCTGCACGTCCCGCAAGCCCGTGTCAAACACGTTGTCCACCTCTGACTGCGTGGGCATCTTGGGCAGGTACTCGTGCCGGTTCATCACTTCCACGATGTTGATGATCTTCTCGCAGAGCTTCTCCCCGACCTTCTCCCGGCAGATCTGCCGCTCCTGCTCCGTGGCCAGGGCCACCACATGCACCTTGACCGTCCACACTTCCCAGGGGATGCACTCGTCGGAGAACGGCCAGCGAGACTTCTTCTTCTGGTAGAACTCCAGGGACATCTGCCCCAGCCCGTCGCCCCCAGAGTTGCGCAGAGCATCCTGGGGAAGGAGGAGCAAGAGTGAGCAGGCCAAGGCCTCCACTGGGTTCTCACCTGCGAGGGCCAGCTTCCTATGCCCCAGAGAATTGCTCTCGTTATGTAAAGACACAAACGGCTCCTCTTAAGCAGAATCCTCCTTCATTCCCTCGAAGACAACCTAAACTCACAGTTTCTCAAGAAAAGCTCGTGATCCTTGAATAGAGAGACAGAAGCCAAGGAACAGAGCAGGCTGGGAGGGGGAAGGACAGACCACATCTAGAGCTTCTCCCTCTTCTCCTCGGAGAAGCAAAAGGGGCCACCTGGTCTAATAAATCTTCCTGTGCCCCCATGGGGTGCGATGGCCCACACTCTTCCTCCCAGTGTAGCCAAGACCCCAAAGCACCTTTCTACCTTTCTGAGTTAGGGTCAACCCAAAGGTAAGGATGCCTCCCTCAACTCCTTAACAGCCCATCAGGAAGTAAGTCTCTTTATATTGACAAACCAAGCTCCCATTCCCTCTGCTGACAGTAACAACAGCTACTGCTTTACAGTGTCTCCCGTGTGACAGCTCTCCAGCACTTAACATATTTGACTCCCTTAATCCTCGTGGTGCATACACCCTATGAGATGGGTACAGCTTTCATCCAAATTTACATATAGTGAAACTGCAGTCCAGAGGAGCAGAGTCACCTGCCCAAGATCACATACTTGTGGGTGGTAGAGTCCATGCCCTTAAGAGTCCACTGTGTTTCATGTGCTTCTCATAGGCATCTGGAGGACAGGAGTCTGAACACCACTGCCTCCCCTGAAGGGGGACTGGGAAACTCATGAACGTGCCCTTTCTAGGCTTGGAGCGATGGGAGGGCAGGGACTACCCTGTGGCTGGTGGAGTCTACCCCTATGAGGATCACACGTGGATGGAATGGAAGCCAGACAGACAACCCTCCTCCTCCAATCTCAGGAAGGGCACCTTAAGAGAAATTCCCTTGGTTACTTTAAATTTTAAAAATATGCACTCGCTGAAAGAGTGAAACACTGCAACCCTGAATCAAGGCAGAATTAAAAATCACACCTCCATTCCCGCCCCGAGATGACCACTGTGAGCAACCTGGCACGTCCCTTCCACCTTTCTCCTGGCCCCTACAGGCCCCCACAGACACCTGCCACACCGCCCACAGGACCCTTCTCTGGGACAGCCACTGCCTGAGCGCAGCAGCCCTCCCTCTCAGGGAATCTTGTATGAGAAAGGCCCGAACGTGGAAGCAGAAGCAGAGAGGTGTCAGTAGAGAGACCAAGAGTGCCGAGGCAATGCTCAGCCCAGGGGCCTGGGCCGCCAGTGCTCCAAGGGCTTCCTGCTCTCCTTGCTGGTATTTTCACAAGGCCGCTTCATCTACCCCCCTACCAAGCACTCCCCACCCAGAGGAGCTCTGAACACACCTGTTCTTGAGAACCTGAAAGCACCTGATATGCACACCTAGGAAGGGTGAGCTGGTCCAACAGCAAGGAGGTGACGACATTCAGCAGCCACCTGCCACCCACTGCACCCCACCTTACCCTGAACTCCCCGACGACCTTGCGCAGAGCGCGGTCCAGCTCCTCCGAGGAGACACGCACGTAGGTGAAGTCGATGAAGTCGCAGTCCACGTCCTGGGTGCCCACGGTGCCGATAGAGTAGGTGCCCTCCTTCTTGTAGTGGAACTTGCCAGTGCTGCGGTGCAGGAGCACGGTGTGCAGCACGGCCAGCATGGCCTCCTCCACCTGCCGCCCCTCGACAGACACCTCCAGCACCTCCGATCGACAGTTCATCTTGCAGTCAGTGGCCCACGCTGAGGTCAGGGACCAGAGGAAAGACGGTGGAGCTTCACCCCACCCAGGGGCCACCCTGCAAGAGGAGCCAGGTCAGAATGTGGGCACATTCTGCCTGATCAGCGTGTTACCTGTTCACATCCTTCCAGGCCTAGCCCTGTCCCCTGCCATCACAGCCCTTCTCTGCTCTGTAGCCACACGTGCTGGCAGAGGACCACAGACTCTTGGGATAGGAGATGGGGAGAGCCTCAAAGCTACCAGTCCAAACACCCAGCTCCGGCCTGAATTCCGTGACGGCATCCAGAGTGGTTTACA
The DNA here is from genome assembly GCA_935064755.1 of Tragelaphus eurycerus. Taxonomy (NCBI): domain Eukaryota; kingdom Metazoa; phylum Chordata; class Mammalia; order Artiodactyla; family Bovidae; genus Tragelaphus; species Tragelaphus eurycerus. The sequence continues at coordinate 28,588,465 of CAKXYN010000010.1, read as the reverse complement.
GCACATGCTCACTGTGAACCCCTGCCAGCCCCAGCCCTTGCGAAGCTGCCAGGATGGAGGACAGACAGACAGGTACACTTCACCATAGTGAGATGCCATGATGGGAGTGAGAAGAAAAGGAAGACTGGAATCTGATCTCCTGGGACCCTGAATGACCAGGCATCTGGACTCTGTCCCGAGGGCAGTGAACACGGTCCAACACTGAATCTGCACATCGGAAAGTTAGCTGCAGCTGACAGATGAAGAATGGCTCATCACTATTTGAGGGGTCACAGACTGCTCTGAGAAGTCAGTGAAAGCTAAGAAGACTGAACTTGAAAACCTGACTGACACATACACACCAAATATCACAGACTCTGCAGTAAAAACTTGCCAATTTAAGGGACTCTCCTGGTGGTCCAGTGGCTAAGACTCTGTGCCCCCAATGCAGGGGGCCCGGGTTCGATCCCTGGTCAAGGAACTAGATCCCAAATGCCCCAGCAAAGATTGAAGAGCCTGCATGCCACAACCAAGACCCAATGCAGCCAAATTAAAAAAAAAAAAAAAAAGCATGTCAATTTAAGGCAGAAAGGGTTGGGCAAGGAGTCCAGTTAAAGACCACCACAGTCGTGCCATTTCCAGACAGTGCAATGGGATGTGGCAGCATGATGTGCAGAGTGTGGGATTTCCACATCCAATGGCCCAGGGTCCGAATCCCAGATCTCCAGTAACTTGCTCTCTGACCTTAAACCAATCACTCAGCCTCTGAGTCTACTTTCTTATCTGTAAATATGGAATAAAATAACACATGTAAAACACAGCAGGCTGGTGGTTAAGAGCAGGGACTCTAAAGCCAGACTGCCTGAGCTGGAACCCTAGCTGTCTCATCAGCTCACTGTGTGATCAAGAGCATGTTGCCTCACCCCTAAGTGCCTCAGGTTTCCCAATCCATAAAAAAGGGATATTCACAATAGCTACCTTGAAGGTGTCCTCTCCAGAATAGGGTGAGTGAGCATCTGTAAAGCACTTGAAGCAGTTCCTGGCAAGCACTAAGCACTCAGTACGAGCTGCTCTAATTACTACGTTGTTATTGCTGAGAGATGACGAAAGGCTACGACAGGACTGGTGGAGGGCGTGGGAAGGGAAGAGCAGACTTGAGGACCAGAACTTCATCAGTAACTGAATATGAGCCGAGAAGGAGGGAACAGTCAACTTTCTTAGCTGAGAAGGTTCAGCTTACACACCTCCCCTGACAGGGAATTTACCACCTCTCCCAGCAGGTCATGCCAGTCTTTTCAAAGTTCTACTCAGAGACTCCCTCTATGGAAGGATTTCGTCTCTTAGAGCTTTAAATTGCTAATCTTAATTCTGATATCAAGAGTCACACAGAGAAAGTCCCACCCCTTTCCCACAAAGGAGCCTTTCAGATATGCAAAGGCAACTCTGCCATCACCCCCTTACTTCTTCTACAGGTTAAAGGTCTCCAGTCCCCATAAACATTCCAGCTTCACATCACATCTTAATTCCTCAGGGGCAGGCAACCCTCTTCAAAGTGTACTGGTTTGTCTGTTGCCCCTGAACTCAGGGAGGCAGTCCACAGACCACTTGGAGATCAAGCTGGCTCTGCCTCTCACTGGCAATCAGCCCAAGACTACCTGGATCTTATCTTTTCACAGGTGTTAATCTTGTCTGGTCTCTCCTACTAGCAGACAATTCCTTAATGGCAGGGACTGTATCCTATTCATCAGTGGAATCTCAGTATACCTGGTTCCGAGTACACAGCAACTGCTCAATTTATCCTGAAAGGACTGCTGGACTCATTTATCCTATATATACTCAGGATGAGCAGGGCTTCTTGTTCATTTCTGCCCTCTAGTCTAACTCCATCTAGCAGTTTCCCATCGGAAAACTCCCAGCTCTGGTCCAACTCTCTTTTCTTCCACAAACCCCCTCTGGTACCCGCCACAAACCGTCAAACAGGCCACCCCTCTTTTCACTTTTGCCCAAATCCAGGTTCTTCCCTCATTCTCAGGGCTATTCAAAATTCCACTTCTTCAGGAAGTCAGCACGAACCAACCCCAGCCTCCTCCCCAACGCGGCCAACTTTGCTCTGCGATGGGCTTGTCTGCTCCCTCACCCTCGACCCCCCGTGAGCAGGGGACTTTGCCAGGGCAGTGCCTGGGAAGTCTCGTCCCTTCGGTGCCCCCAAATCCCAGGTCTGCAGAGCACCGGGGCAGACGCTGACTGATGCCTCCTCTGGGTCAGGCCGGAGCCCAGGGTTTCCCCCAGCCTCACCTTACGCGGAGAGGCTGGCGCGCGGGGCACTCAGGCTGGATCTTGCCCTTTCTCCTCCTCACGCACAGGTACTCCCTCCGCAGGTGCGCCGAAACCTCCCCGCGCGCCACGAGCCGCAAGAGACAGGCTGAACGCAAAACACAAAGTTATTCGGCTCCGCATCGAGAGACCCCGCCGGACGCAGGAAGGACTTCCCGTCCGGGTTAAGTTTCTCCCGCCGCCAGTGCCGGCGAACCTCCACGGTCCAGGGACGCGGGAGGAGCGGAGCCCCGCGCCCAGCCTGGCCAGGCCCGGGAGTTCGAGGCGCGCCCGCGCTCGCACAGAACAAGGGCCACACGGCTAGAACTGTCTCCCACCTCCCAGAATCCCCGTCTGGGACCCGCGGGGCAAGAAACGACCCTCCCGGAGGAGACCGGATCACCTCGGCAAGAGGCGGTGCCGGCGCCGGAAAGGCCCGCCCCCTGCGAGCCTGGCCGGTCCCACCTGCTCCATCGGCCTCCGGCGGGGGCGCGAGCACAGCTGGCCGAGCCCTGACACCAGTGCAGCTGCCCGGACCGTTCCACCTCCACACCAGCGGACAAAGACCACCGCATGGTGCTCTATATTTTGAATATTGCTTTCTTCTGGATTATGTCTCGGATTTTAAGATTTGATGGTAAGAAGTATCCCCCTCGTCTGGACGAGTCCATTTAACCCCACCACCGAGGATGTTGTTGTGTTTCGGCTGGAACAACTCACTTCCGCCATAGAGATGAGAGGGAAGGAGGGACCTGACAAAACTCTGTGCTGCCTCCCTAGGCAGAGAGGAGTCATCGGCCGAGAGCCACCCCTGGGACCGAGACGTGGTCCCCAATTCTGGTCTCAGAGAACTGGAAGAGGTACCGATCCCCTAAGATGAGGGACAGGGCATTTGGAGAGGTGCCCTGGAGATGAGCTCAGGCCAGTGTTCTGAGTGGGAAAACTTTAGTTGGTTCAATGTGCATGAGGGATGATACCAGGGCAAAGGGGGCTTAACCTTACTCAGTTATCTTCACACAGGAGCACTTCTTGGGGCTCTGCCATGACCAGTCTGGTGACTGTTCTTGTAAAGCTTGTAATTCTGCCATTGCCTCTGTATGGGCCTCTTGATGTCATTCATCCTTTCTGATTTCCTCCTTTATAAATGGGGCCTGGGGAAGGAGAAAGTAGCCGGCCTGACAGGCCAACATCGTCCTCTAGAGCCTGGACTTAACCGGAAGGGAATCAGGATGAACTACTGAGAGGGGAGGATCTGTGAGAAGGCAAAGGAGGGAGAACCAGGGCGATTAGAACCAGCCCTGGGGAGGGGGAGGAAAGAGCATAGGGACTTCTCTGGTGGTCCAGTGGTAGAGACGCCGCTCTTCTGCTGCAGGGGACGCTGATTCGATCCCTGGTCAGAGAACTAAGATCCCATATGCTACGCGGCATGGCCAGGAAAATAGAAAAACAGCCTAACGTCCACCGACTGCCGGAGACTGGGGGTAGTGACTGGAGGCACTCTGTGCCCTGACACACTCATCTCAGGAGGTTTCACTGCCACTGTCCTGACATCACCATCATCAGAATTACCTGTCACTGAGCTTTACACGGCACCACACTAGCACTTCACATGCACTAGTGCGTTGATTTCTCCAACTGCCTTGGAAATTAAGTACAATTTCTCCCCAGTTTACAGGTAATGAAACTGAGGCCCAGTGATACAGAGTGACAAGCTATGATGGGATATTTTATTCGTCTACTTGACTGTGCCACAGAGTGCCCAGACATCTGGTCAAATATTATTCTGAGTGTGTCCATGAGGGTGTTTCTGGAAGAAAAACATTTGAATCACAGACCTAGTGTGGCTTCCCTGGTGGCTCATTGGTAAAGAATCTGTCTGCTAATGCAGGAGATGCAAGAGGCATGGGTTCAATTCCTGGGTCAAGAAGATCCCCCTATAGAAGGAAATGACAACCCACTCCAGGATTCTTGCCTGGGAAATCTCGTGGACAGAGGAGCCTAACAGACCATAATCCATGGGGTCACAAAAGAGTTGGACACAACTTAGGGACCAAACAACAACAAAGCAGATTACCTTCCCTACTGAGGGTAATAGTAATAGTGTTAGCAGCTTGGTTGTGTCTGACTCTTGCAACCCCATGGACTGTGGCCCACCATGCTCCTCTGTCCATGGAATTCTCCAATTAAGAATACTGGAGTAGGTTGCCATTTCCTTCTCCGGGGAATCTTCCTGACCCAGGGATTGAACCTGGGTTTCCTGCATTGCAGGCAGATTCTTTAGACTTGGGCCCAAGATTCCCTGGTGGCCCAAGTCTGAGCCACCAGGGAAGACTCTATGTGCAGATGGGCCCCAACCAGTCAGTTAAAGGCCTGAATAGAATAACAGGTTCTCACCCTCCCTGATTACTTTCAAGTTGGGACATCAGTTTTTGTTGTTGTTGTTGTTTTCCCGCTACCTTCAGATTTGAATCAAACTATCAGCTCCTCCTGGGCCTCAAGCCTGCTAGCATTTGGAATCACACCATCAGCTCTCCTGGATCTCCAGCTTGCTGACTACAAATCTTGGGACCTGTCAGCTTCCATAATCACATGAGCCAATTCCTCATAATAAATCTCTTTCTATATATACACGTCCTATTGGTTCTTTTTTTCTGGAGAAACCTGAGTAATACATTTGCCAAGGCCACACAGCTACTCTTTCCTCATTCTGCCAGTCTTTTTTTTTTTTTTTCTTTTTATCTTTTGGCTATGTCACACAGCATGTGGGATCTTAGTTCCCGACCAGGGATTGAACCTGTGACCCCCGCACTGCAAGTGTGGAGTCCTCACTAATGGACCACCAGAGAAGCCCTCTGCCAGTCTTTTTTCCCACTCTCCTCCCCACTCTCCCTCCCTCCACACCTCACGCATCCGTCCCTGGAGCCTTTCCTGCCTGAGGATGAGGTTGAGACGTCTCACCTCTCCTGTCTCAGGCCCAGATCCTGGCCAATCCTTGCCTCCTCATACTTCCCTGAATCCTTAAAGGGCTATTTTTACTGTAACTCTGACCCTGAGTCCTACACCCATCTGGGTGGTCCTGTCAGGAACATGAGGGGCGAGGTCTCAGCCCCTCAAAATGAGGCTGTGTGGAATGAATTCTCCCATCCTCCGCCAGCACTCCTGCTGACCCAGATGGAATCATGCAATTATGCTGCACCTGTGAAACTGTCCCCATGCCGGGCCCATGTGCTACCTACCAAGGGGGACAAGTTGCAATCCTGGCCCTCTGGGAAGGCCTCGGAGTCTCACAGAGGAGATGGACCAGGAGTTGCACCTGGGTGGGAAAACATAGCAAAGGGTATGAAAAAATGACAGCAGGTTCTGCAGGGGCCAGAGGGGACCAGGATGGAAGCCACTGCTGTAATCCCAGAAAGATGCCAGTGGCCTGGAATAGAAAGTGACACAGTCAGAGTGCAAAGGAGTCCCAGGCCCCGCTTTCAGCAAGCTGGGAGGTGACTGGGCACCGGCAGAAAACCAGGACAACAGCAACCAGAGGAGATGGACAAGAAGGGGGTTGAAAATTCCGGGAAGAAGTGAGGCCTCACGGAATTATGCTGGGGAGGCTTCCTAGAGAAAGAGAAAGAAAGGAGCTAGAGGGAGAGGTCTCAGTGAGGGTGGAAACCGAGCATTCTGAGGCAGGACCAGCCAGCACAGGGGGAGCTGACTTCTCAGTCAGAGTCATGGCCAGCAGGGCAGACAGGCGACTGGCGAAGGCCCTCTGAGGCACGTCTGCGGCAAAAGCTTGCAGAGGGACCTTGAAGGCCAACCCAAGACCTTGGGAGTAGGCAGCTGGCTTCGCAAGGCGACTGTGGCCTCAGATGGCCCCACCCGATCCCAGTGCACCCAGGGGAGAGCTAAGCCCTGAAGCCACCCCCAGCCGCTCCAGAGCTGACCCCCGTGCGTCACAGGGAGTGACTCAAGCCTCAGCAGCAACAATGAGTGGGACTGACGTCAGGCTGGGGGCTCCTGACAGTGGCCAGCTTGGCTGGGCAGCCGGCACCCTGCCTCCCGACCCTCTAGTCCGAGCCAGGACGTGGGGGCGGTGAGGACCAGCTGTCTGCTTCTGACATCTGCCCCCTGGGATCCTGGGCAGGGGCTACTCCACTTCCCCACTCTTTCTGGGCTGTCACTCCCAGCCCCCCTCTCAAGGCAGAGGAAATGGCTGGGCGGACGAGAGAGTGACAGAGAGCGTGAGAAAGAGGGGCCTCCCAGCTCAGCCTCGTCAGGAGCCCCAAGACCTGGGCAGGGCAGGAGGTGGCACTGGCTGCCCTTTGCCCTGGGATGCGTGGGGCTCTGGCCTTTGGTGCTGGGGAAGACTGGTATGTCTCTGTCTCCCAGAAGATCTTTGTGTTTATCTCTCTGGCCATCTGGGGTGGGGCTTTGTTTCTGTGTCTGTCCCCCAGAGGGAAGGGGTCAAGCTATCCTTCCTGCAAGGTCTGTTCCTCTGGGAGGTGTGTGCATGACTGTTGTTCCTTGGGGCAGAGGATTCTGTGAGACTATCTGTGCAAGAAAAGAGGCCTGTTTACCCACCCTTCGTAAGAGAGTGTCTCCACCTACTCTTGGGGGGCTGCTTTTCTCTCCCAGGTTTCCCGTCCGCCGGGGTTACCTCTGTATCTGTCCTCACAGTACCCCAGTTACCGGGGATAGGTCCAGGTCTTCCGCTTGGGTAACCCTGATGCTAGAGTCCCTGGATGGGGGCCCTGTTGCTCTGATGTGCCTGGATGAGGGCAGCAACAGTCAGCACCCGCCTGCCCAGCTCGCAGCTGGGCACTGCTCCCTGCTAACGCAGCATGTACCAAGAAGGGCCCCCCCGCACTCCCCTCCCGGCCCAGCTGCCACCCCCAGCCCTCACAGCCCTGCCGGCATGATTTATGGTCCTGAGCCAGCACCTGTGTGAGACCTTGAGGAGACCTTAAGTGGCTCCCCCCGGCCTGGCAGGGTCAGGGCCCAGAAGGCAGCAAAGAGAAGCAGGGGTGGTGGGCAGGATGGCCGGAACATGGGCCTGGGGTGGGGGGCAGGAGGCAGACACCAAGGCCCCAGGGCCCTCAGGCAGCTCTGAGTCCAGCTGGGGACCCTGAAACGTGCCCCCTGCCCTCAGAATGTTCCCAGCTGCATGATGAAGGAGATATTGAGGGGGTGGAGAGGGGTTTCCTCAGTCTTGTGCTCCTTCCTGCCCTTCCCACAGGAGACTGGAAGTTTCGAAGTCCCACTGGGCGGCCTAGGCCTTACCCAATAGCCCCCAGCCTGGGACGAGGGCAGGGCTGGCAGTGGCCTGAGCCTGGAGCAGGGAGGAGTAGAGGTTTGGGGCTCCAGGTAACACAGAGCAGCTGCTGGCTGAGCTGTAGGGGTATAAGACCGGGCCTGGACAGGGCCGCAAGCAGATGGACAGAGGCTCATCCCTTCAGCCTCATGTTCTGAGAAGGCCCAGCAGCCCTGAGGTCAGTGCTAAAGTCAGGGGCTTGGTGAGGCTGGGGCTCATCTAGATTTAAGCTAAAACACCCTGGGAATCCCCAGGCCCAGCTCTTACCTGAGGCAACCCAGCACTGCCCTCAACCAGAACAGGCCCAACATAGCTCCTCATTAGCCATGGAAGGACATCACTAGACCTGCAGACTGTCCCCAGCTGCCTACCTCTGAGAAATTCTCATATGCTTCTCTCTACAGCCGCAGGGCCAGCTACCATCCAGCCCAGCGCACTGGACATTCAGAGCAACCATGGTACCGTACAGCTCAAGTACCAGGTGGTTGCCTGTGAGGGTCAGAAGCTTCTGTGCCTCCTTGAGGCCGATCCTCGTCACCTCCCTCCATAACCACAGCAACGTCTTCCACCCCAGGCCCTAGTGAAGGGCCGTCAGCCCCTACTCACTCAGACCTTAGACCTCAGAACCATAGCCCCTTCGCTGTGGCACCTCCGGACTGGGGGCCTCTGGGCGCGGGGCCCAGCGTGGGTGAGGCTGGGGACAGAGGGCGGCAGGCTTCCTGGGTCTCCTGTGAGGACAAACAGAAAGCTTTGAGGCCTCGGAAAATCCCGCCTGGGATTCCAGGCCCTGCCGGCGTCACTGCCTTTTGACTATTGTCCCCGACGGAAATGACCCAGCCCCCAGGCTGCAGGGACAGAGCGGCCATTGTGAGGCCCCACCAGGCTCAATGCCCCCTTGTTCGTCCTCCCAGCCCCTAGCAAGACTCGGAGGCCAGTTCTTCCAGTTGCTAGTTGGAAAGAAATGGCCTGCCTTCAGGCACCAGGCCTTGGGTGGGGCAGGGCGGGGCTGGAGAAATCAGCACCCCCAACCCTGTACCCCTATCGCCTAAGTTCTGGAAACAAGCCACTGTCCATGGTGTTTCTTCAACTTACAAGGCCCTGTACAGGGAGACCTGGTGATGAAGTACAGTAGTTAGACCCACCCAGTTCAGCCACTTAGAAGTCAAGTGACCTTGGGAAAATCATTTCCTTTTCTCTGAAATGAATTCTCCTCTTTGGTGAAAACAATAGCTATTATTTATTGGTGCTTGCTATATGGCAGGCACTGCTGGAAACAATTTTGTATACATTCACCTTGTAATCATTATAGCAACTTTGTGAAATAGATACAACTATTTTCCCCACTTATAGATGCTCAAGCTGAAGCTCCAATCCTTTGACCACCCCATGTGAAAAGCCAGCTCATTGGAAAAGACCTTGATGCCGGGAAAGGTTGAAGGCAAAAGGAGAAAGAGGCAGAGGAGATGGTTAGATAGCATCACCGACTCAATGGACATGAATTTGAGCAAACTCTTGGAAAAGGCAACGGCAACTCACTCTAGTACTCTTGCCTGGAGAATCCCATGGATGGAGGAGGCTGGTGGGCTGCAGTCCATGGGATCACAAAGAGTCGAACACGACTGAGCAACTTCACTTTCACTTTTCACTTTCATGCATTGGAGAAGGAAATGGCAACCCACTCCAGTGTTCTTGCCTGGAGAATCCCAGGGACCGGGGAGCCTGGTGGGCTGCCGTCTATGGGGTCACACAGAGTCGGACACGACTGAAGTGACTTAGCAGCAGCAGCAGCTGGGAGATAGGGGAGGACACAGTAGCCTGGAGTGCAGCAGTCCAGGAGGTCACCAAGAGTCAGACACAAATTAGCGACTGAACAACAACATAGATGAAAACACTGAGAGGTGAAGTGACTTGCCCCAAATTCCACAGCTAGGAAAAGACTTTCTAAAAAGCCAGGTAGTCCGGTTCTGGAGTCCTTGCTCTCTTCAATCTCCTTTGTTGCAGGCTTTCCTCATAGGGTGGTGTCGAGGACTAGAAATCGCAAGTATATGAACTCAGTGGATGATGAAGCAGGTGTAGTAGCTGCTGTCCTCACCATGGTGCCTAGATACCTGTAGGGACCAAAATTCTCCACTGCCCTGCCTGCTTCCTGACCCTGGGAAGCATCTTCTTAAGCACCTTTGCCTTCCCCGGGGGGGCCTGCCATGTGCTCCACATCTGTCTGTGCCAAAGGGGGACCCAAAGGGAGAGAAACTCAATCCAGCTACAGCTGGTGGGAGATTTCCCAGAAAGCTCTGCTCCTAACCAGAGTATTGCCACCAGACTCACCTCCACACGGAACAGACAGGAAACCAAGGCTCCGTGAGGGAGCGGGGCTTCTCAGAAAGCAGCATGGAGTTGGAGGCCGGGCTGAGAAACTAGGCAGATCTCCTGACCACCCCACCCTCTTCCCCTGCCTCACCAGGTGCTGGGGCTGTGACAACTCAGGGGCTCTGGCGGGGCTGCCAGGGACATGTGCATGTTCACACACTGTGGGGGTGGCGGTCATCATGCGCAGGGCCCAGGACTCCCCAGCCTACTCCCACGTGGACCCTTCAGAAGACCTGGGGGTGGTTCACACACTGTGGGGGTGGCGGTCATCATGCGCAGGGCCCAGGACTCCCCAGCCTACTCCCACGTGGACCCTTCAGAAGACCTGGGGCTCAGCCATCATCCCAAAACCTGAGTGAGGGCAGGTGGTGGGGGACTCTCTGGGGAACCTGTAGGGGGCTGGAGTACCAGGGAAAGCCCTTGATTCTGTTCTACTGCAGAGCAGAGCCCTGTTTTGTCGAGCCCCCATCAGGCAGGGGCTGCCCTCATCCAGCCAGTTCCTAGGGGCTGTGGGCGTGGAGGTTCAGGGGTCCTGGGTCAAGGGTCCCCCTATACAAAGCACAGGGTAGGGGGCAGGGCCCTGTGTGGCAGCCAGCTACCTTGGACTTTGGTATAGGGTCAGTTCTACATTTGTGTTTCTCCAAAGAGTGACTCCCAGACCTCTAGCCTCACAGGCACCTGGGTGCTGGGTGAAAGTTGAGCTCCATGGGCCCCGCCCCTTGTCAAATCCCAGTCTCTGGGGTAGAGCCAAGGAATTTGCATTTTAAGCCAGCTAAGCATCTGATGGGCTTGGGAGTTGGAGAACCTACTTGGGGGCATTTGGGCACAAGCAGGGAACTCAGAACAGTCTTCCTGCCAAGAAGGTCAGAGTTACCATATCCTGGGTTCTGCTGCTGGTGCACTAGGCTTGTGGGAGGGATACTGAAAGTGGGGACGGGGAAAAACTTCTACTGAGTAAGGACCATGGCTACCATCATCCTGGGATGCCCTGGACCCAGCCCTACACTGAGCACCCCACCCACACTCCCAGGGGACACGTGAGCTGGGGCTTCAGGTTAGGAACTTCCAGGCAAGGGCAGTGGATGAACTGGCCCCAGCACAAGCCCCATCCACGAGCCTGGCCTGTTCACCAGAGGCTTTCTCCATGTCGGAAACTAGTTTGAGTGCTTTGCCTAACAACCCCGTGAAGCAGGTGTCATTACTTTCACCTTTTATGAGTAAACTAAGGCCTGTTAGCCAAGTTGGTAACATGCAAAATTTATGGGAGCTAGGGACTTCCCCTACTTCCCTAGTGGTGCAGTGGTTAGGACTCTGCACTTCCACTACAGGGGGTGTGGATTTGATTCCTGGTTGGGAACTAAGCTCCCATATACCACCTGGCATGGGTTGCCCAAAAATAAAGACTTACAGGAGCCACCTGTGTCTCTATTATGCCATTTTGGGGGTGGGTGGTATGGGTAGAGGGTGCCAGAGATAAGATCTCAGCTTTAGCTACATGTCTATTTTTTATTCAATATATTAAATATATTAATCAGAAAAGTCACATACTATAAATCCAGGAAAATACACAAATATAAATGTCAGAATCTGTCATTTGTCTTCCTCCTAGAGTGAGTCTATGTACACGTGGAAGGAGGGCAGCAAGAGAGCAAGTAGGAGGCGGCTGCCGGGGGCCCATTCCTCCCTCCCAACCCCACTCCCACCTCAACCTCTTCCTTCCTGTATTTACAGCAGCATTCGGCTTATTTACAGCATGGCGGTGTGTGTGTGTTAAAAACGGTTTATCTTACAAAAACATGACGACCAGGGCTGGGCTTGAGGGGGTAAGACAAATAGTAAGGGTCACCCCTGTGAATGCATCCCTCTCCCCCAGGCCGTGAGCTCCCTGCTGACCTCCCAGAGAATAAGGGGGAGGGGCAACCAGTCTGCAGCTCAGGCCCAGGCCGGGGTGATGCTCCAGGGGTCCGTGGGCCATGGGCTAAAGGCACATGGGGTGGCATTATGAGCGTGCACACCAAGTGCACACATGTTCCTGGGCCAGGGTCAGAAGGGCAGTGTGTCCATAAAGATCTTGTCGACGATGGGTGGAGGGGGCACCAAGTCCTCCAGCTTGAGGTAGAAGATGCGCTGCAAGCCCTGGGTGCATAGGGTCCGCAGCTCGGGCAGCTTGCCCAGCAGGCGCGACAGGCAGCTGGCCGGCTGGGGCTCACCCGCCTCAGCCGAGACGTGCTCCTTCAGGCAGCTGGCGATGCGGTTCTGTAGCTCCTCTACCCGGCGAGGCTCCTGCAGCCCATGCCGGTCTGCGGTGGAGGGGAGACAAGGTGTGGGATTAGACACACTGCCCAGAACCGGACGCCCCTCTCCCCTGCAGAGTTGGCTGCCCCCAGGTCTCTGGAGCTGCTGCTACTGACCATCTCCCACCCGCCCCTGCACTCCACACAAGCACAGGAGCCCCACCAGAAGCCCAGCAAGGCAGCAACGCTCGTCATCCTCATCTTCCAAAGGACAAAGTGAGGCCCAGAGAGGTCACAAGACTTGCCTAAGGTCACAAAAAGGAAATAAAACCTTAAGCATGTTACTGACTAGCCCAGTGTTGTTTTTTTGGTTTCTGGTTGCCCCCATCCCAGCTGGTAAAGAATCTGCCTGCAATGCAGGAGACTGGAGTTTGATCCCTGTGTCAGGAAGATCCCTTGGAGAAGGGAATGGCTACCCATTCCAGTATTCTTGCTTGGAGAATTCCATGGACAGAGGAGCTTGGCAGGCTATAGTCCATGGGGTTGCAAAGAGCTGGACATGACTGAGCAACTAACACCCTAGACTACTGTGAGAAACCTTGGCTTTGTGTAGCAGCATTACAGATGTCACCTCCAGAGCAAGCAGGCCTCAAAACCCAGTGCTCTCTCTGCAGCCCAAAGTACCTCGGATTCTGTCCTACAGTTTTTTTGGTACTATGTAGCCTTGTGAAACTTAACTTAAAAAATTAACTGAAAAGGAGATGGGGCAGGGTGGTACAGTGGTTAAGAATCCGCCTTGCAACACAGGGGACAGGGGTTTGCTCCCTGGAAGGGAAACCAAGATCCCACATGCCTCAACTATCAAGGCCCATGTGCTCCGCAGCTCACATACCATAACCAGAGTCCTGGCGCCACGACAAAGATCCCGTGTGCCCCAACTAAGACCTTACACAGTCAAATAAATGAGTAAATATTTTTTTAAATGAGAGAAAGAGATGGGGCAGATCCTGGTGCTTTAACAAATAAAGACCTGAAAACCTCCACATTTAATGCCAAAAACTAGTATCTTGCACAATTACGTTTACATATTTACATGAACTACACAACCAGCAAAGCGAATCAGTGCTATCAGCAGTCAAGGTGGTAGCTACCCTTCGGGCAGCTAATGACTAAAAAGCGGCACAAGGAAGGGTTCTGGGGTACTGGTCGTGGCTGTTTCTTTTTTAAAATATAATTTTAGCTATTTATTTATATTTGGCTGTGCTGGGTCTCTGTTGCTCCGTGGCCAACTCCAGTTACAACGAGCAGGGGCTATTCTCCAGTTATGGTGCACAGGTTTCTCATTGTAGGGCTTGTCGTATTGCGGAGTACAGGCTCTAGAGCAGGAGGGTTTCAACAGCTGCAGCTCACGAGCTTCAATAGTTGTGATCCCTGGGCTCTAAAGCACAAGCTCAGTAGTTAAGGCACACGCGCTTAGGTGCTCCGCAGCATGTGGGACTCTCCCAGATCAGGGATTGAACCCCCGTCTTCTGCATTGGCAGGCGGATTCTCTACCACTGAGGCACCAAGGGAGCCCCGTGTCTGTTTCTTGATCTATTTGTTGTTCATATGCATACACTTTGTGAAAATTTCCATGCAACGTGATTCAGTAAGATTTAAAAAAAAAAAAAAAAAAAAAAAACCCAAACTTTAGGCTACACATGACACCTACACAGTTGGGATCTTGAGTAGTCTGGGCTACGTCAGGGGCTGATGGTTTGCCGTCAGCCACAGCTAGGCCTGAAACCCGGCTCTGCCAACCACCAACTGCATTGCCCTGAACCACGCCTGCCCTCTCTGCACCTGGTCACCCTCACTCCACAATGCAGGGGGCCCAGGAGACACTAGATGCTGGTACATCCAGAGCCAGGCCCTCAGGCCCTCCCCATCTCTCTGGGTCTGGGGACCGGCCTCCCACCTGTGATGAGGACAAGCGCAGAGAGGCAGGCGAAGGCAGGGATGTCGACCACCAAGCTGTGCAGGGAGCGAGAGAAGGCCAAGATGCTGTCGATCCAGTCCCCGAAGCCACGGGCGCATTGCAGGCGGTGCAGCACCAGGCCTGAGCAGAAGATGAGCTTCCCCTCGGCTGGTTTAGACCTGGCAGGTGGGGTGCAGACAGCCGTTAGAGGGGCTGGAGGGCAGGGCTCCGGCCAAGGGCTGAACACACAGTGGAACACTTACCGGTAGGCCAGACGGAGGATAAAGAGCTCCAGAAAGGCAGACTCCAGCAGCAGGTCCTGGTCTCCGGGAGACAGTTCAGCAAAGCCGGGGATCTTCTCAGCCCACTTGCGGATCACCTCCAGGGAACCCGAGAGCAGGTCGTAGAACTGCTGCACGTCCCTGGCATCCTCTTTCCCAAAGTGGGGCAGCGCCAGCTCCTGGAACTGGCAGGTAGTCCAAAGGGGTCAGACCCCAGAAAGAGCCCCACACCCAGGCGGCCGTGTATAGCTATGTCACGCCCTGAGATGCCAGATCCCAAGGGGGAGAATGGAGCCGAGATCCCGCCCATGCTTGCTTGCCAACTCTTGCCTATTAACCCAGAGCCGAGGCTGCTGGAAGGAGCACTTTTTTTTTTTTTTAATTGGCCACCGCCCAGAGGGGTACATTTTTCCATCTGGTCAGCCTAGAGGGGCCAACCCTCTTTTCAATCTGTGGAACTGGGGGCTGGGCGGGTGGCTTTTCTCACGTGTAGGGAAGTGCCAAATGTGGGCTGGGCAGGGCCTCACCTTGGAGTAGTCCAGTTTAGAAGTGCTGGGCCCCGAGTCCAGGTGCGCCCGGACCAGGGAGGTGAGTAGGTGGGCTGGGGAGGTTTCTGGGGGCTGCTTGGGCTTTGAAGGGAGCCGACCCCGACGTCCTTTCAGGCTGTCTGTCCTGACAACTACAGAGAAAAGGGCTGGAGTGAGGCAGGGAGAAAGGGGCCCAGGGAAAAGACTCCCAGCCCAAGCTGTGCACCCTGGTGCTAGAAGCATGTCGAAGTATGAGGAGCTAGAGCCCCCGAGAACCCAGGGGACCCCTGTAGCAATCTCCACTCCCATAAGGCAGGCAGGTGGACTGGAGGCAGGGGAGGACAGAAGGCCCAGGCACGCCCTCCCTTGCGGCCCACCAGGACAGATGTCTGGGCGGGTGGGCGGTCTGTGTGCCCCACCCTGCTCTGGCCCACCTCTGTCCCTCGGGGCCTGTCCCAACCACTCACCTTCCTTCACCATGCCCACGGCCAGGCACTTCTGGAAGCGGCAGAACTGGCAGCGGTTTCGCCGCCTCTTGTCCACAGGGCAGTCCTTGTTAGCCAGGCAGATGTACTTGGCATTTTTCTGCACTGTGCGCTGGGGGGGCCAACACGGAACAAGCTGTCAGAGTGTGGGGTGGGGGTGGGGGTGAGCCAGGGGAGGGGACTGTCCAGATCCTACTGCCATTGCAGACAAAAGCGCTCTCTGTTCACAACTATTTTTCTAACATTTGGGTGGCAGGGGAGGATAAGATGGATGGGTTGGGGGAGGAAGAAAAAAAGTCTTGGGGACACTGGGGGAGGGTTCGGCCTTACCCTCAGGACGCAGGATGAGGGGCGAGGGGCTCCCCAGCAGCCCAGACACTGACACTTCTTAATGTGCCTGTGTCCGCCTGCCCCTTCCCTGAGGCAGACACGAGAGGCTGAGGAGGGGCCAGAGCTGAGGCCGGGCAGGGAGGCAGGCACCCAGCACTGGGACAAACATGCAGCCTGTTCCCAAGTCCACCGCCTGCCCTCCAGCACCAAGCCCTCTCCTCGCATCCTTTCATCTCGTGCCAGGAACACGAGTGCCTGGGCCCCCCTTCCCACCAGGACCTTGAGTAGGGGGAGGCCAGGCAGAGGAAAACCAGAGGCTGGCCACAGAAACTCCCCCTCCTGGGTAACCCCGCAGCCTGCACCCTCTGCCCCACTTTCGCCCCTCCCTCCATCTCTCCACCACCCCAGGGTCAGCATGAAAGGTCCCAGCTCTCTGTTCCTAGGATGGCAGCCCACTGGGCCAAGCCTGCCCTCTTCCTAAAGAGCAGACTTGTTGGAAGGAGAACCCAAGCGAAGCCACCACAAAACCCGCTGGGGTGAGAGACCAGCCTGCCCCACTTCTCATAAAAAGCTACACCCAGGGCAGCCCAGTACCTTGAAGAAGCCTTTGCAGCCCTCACAGGTGCGGACACCGTAATGCTGGCACGAAGCATTGTCCCCACACACAGCACAGCGACCCTCGCTTCCACCCGGAGCCCCACTCCGGGCCTTGGCAGAGGTCACGGGCGTGTCCAGCCTCCCTGGGCCATCAAGGTGGGGAGAAGTGGGCACCAGGCCTGGGAACGCTGTTTGCATGGAATAGCTCTCTCCCTCCCCCAGCTGGTGGGCAGCCTGCGAGGGGAACAGCTTCAGGGGGCTTGGGGCCAGGCTGGGACTGGGGCCGGGGGGAGGGCTGAAGGAAAAGAAGGCCGGTGGCTGGGCAGGCCCAGAAGCCTTGGGCAGCTGCTCTGTCCATGCCCGCAGGCCTTCATAAGTCTGGCTGGGCGAGAAGGGGCCGAAGGAGCCATCCCAGGGAGAGAGCTGGGGAGGCTGGAAGCTGGGCGTGGATGGTGAGGGTGCAGAGCAGGGACTGCCATAGTAGTCAGAGCCGCTGGAGGACAGGGTCTCGTCCAGAGGGCCACTCAGCGTGCCAGGGTAGCAGCCGTACACCTGGAAGTCCTCAAACTTGAAGGAAGCAGAGGCTGGGGAGGTGGCTGACGATGAGGAAGTGGAGGAGGCCGAGGAGGAGGCCGAGGAGCATGGCTGGGCTGTGCCTGACAGTTGGTAGAGGAAGGTGTCAAACTCCCCTGTGTAGCCGTCCATGAAGGTGCTGAAGCTGGGCAAGGCGGTAGGGACAGCGGGGGCCGCCTCGGGGCTGGCCAGGTCCATGGTGGGCTTGCTGAGCTCGGGGGTCAGGAGGTCACCTGCCAGGTGGTCACGGGGTCCTGGGCTCGGTGCTGGTGTCCCATACTGGGCTTGGATACAGGGCATCTCTGGAGAGGGAAGAGACCAAAGTGGGGGGAGAGGGAAGTCAATAAGAGAGGCCTGAAGCCTGACCTCTAAGCCTGAGCGGCCAGGAGGCAGGACTCCCAGCCAGACATGGGACACTGAGGCGTTAGGGCCATGGCCCACCACAGAACCCAAGAATCCTTGGTACCTGGCCAGAGCACCACCTCAATGTCCATGTCACAAAGCCTCTGGGCAAGGTCCCAGCAAGGGTGGGCTCAAGTTGGAAGGCCAACCACACCCCGGGCAGCCTGGGAACCCTAGGGAGGGCATGTAGCCAGCATTTCTCTGCTGGAACAGGGGAAAGCTGTGTTCGTCCAGCCCCCTGCCTCTCCCTAACTGGGTAAGGCACGGGTGGGGGCTGGGAGAAGGGTGGGGGGGGGAGAGGCAGCCAGGCAAAGCCATAGCCCAGTCCTAGGAGCAGATAACACCGTTCCTCCAACCTGGCACTTCTGGGAATATTCCCAGGCATGGCTCAGCCTCTGCAAAACCCCCTCCTCTCCTCCCGCCACAGTGCCTGAGCTGAAGAACAATATCCTGCAAATGGAAGAGGAGCTGAGAGTGAAGGCCCAGTTGCCTATGAAAGCAGCCTAGACAGCAATTAGCCTCTCCCTACCCCCATCCCCAACCCCACCCTCACCCTACATACTGAGCAAAGGCTGTAGATCCCACGCGCACCCCGGTCCTGCCATCTGGGGATGGGCACCCACTCTACATTGCCTGGGATGCTCCCAGAAGAAAAGAGGAAAGGAGCCTGACCTCCTTCCCCAGTACCCCAAGGGATCAGGTAACCGGGATCCAGACCTTTAAAAGGCCATATGCTGGAGGGGGGAGTGTGGTGGGGAGAGCAGCCCCTGGACTTCGAGCCCTGAAAAGGAACTTCTCTGCTTTCCTGCAGCATCTCCCCCTATTATTTTTACGAGAGCACTCAGTCCAGCAGAATACCTGAGGTGGCTGTGTAGGGCAGAGAAGTCTGCTGGGGGTGATGGAAGTCTGGGTCCCTCCACTAAACAGTTCTGTGCTCTGAAGAACCCATGAGCTCAGACAAAGGGGGCTTAAACCCCTTCAAATCTGGAGGAATCTGAAGGAGCAGAGAGAATCATTCAAGGGGGATCTTTAAGTTCACAGACAAGTCAAAAGCTAACGCAGAGAGGAGGCTCTCATCCTACCTCCTTGCCTTGTCTCCGTGACCCTAGCCTCATCAGTCAGGGAGGGAGGCTAGGGAAGCAAGCAAGCTCAAACAGGGAGTGCCATAACCAAGGGGGACAGCAGGAGGGGGCAAAAGCTGGCATTACCTCCTGGCCAAGAGCCCGGGAAGTTCTCCCGTAATAGGCTTTCTCCTGCCTCCTTGGGCCCTGGACAGGGCAGCTCCACCCCTGTCCTGACACTCCCACAACCAATCCAGACAACAGAGCCCCTAGAAACTTTGGCCCCACCAACCAGTGGCGCCCATCCATAGGCATAAAGTACCTGCAAGCGATAAGGCTGGCCCCGTCTGTCTGCGCACAGACAGCCTGGCAGGGAAGGCTTTGGGGTGGAGTAAAAGAGGCAGCAGCTACGCAGGACTGGGCTGGGTATTCCAGCCTTATTCAAATCCCGTTTCTCCACTTGGAAGTCCCACATCCGGATCAACCCCCACCAAACTACCCCCACTCCTGCCTTCATGCAGGTACTTAATGACACAAGATATGGACCTCCATCCAGCCTTTGGCAGGGACACAAGGAGAAGGAAGAGGCGGGGTTGAAGGAAGGAGCAAGGAGAATCCGGCTACAGGCAGGTCTTGGCAACAATGTGGTTTGCACCTGTTGTGCTAAACAAGCCTCAGGCTGCACCCTACCTGTCTGATCTGACAGAGACTGGGGAGGGGATTCTCTAGGTGGTACCCCACCAGAAACTCCAACATCACCAACTTCAGTCAAGGATCCCCAAGGACGAAGCTTTCCACCTCTCTCTCTCTCTCTCTCTCTCACACACACACACACACACACACACAGATTCAAGCTACATTAAAAAACAATCTTCCCTAGGCTTCCAGAGACTGTGCTCTGCCGTAAGAAGCCTCTTTTATTCCAACACGCAGCAGCACCCCCTCCACAGTTCAGTCACCAATATTAAGCCATTTGCTCGGACAACCCAGACCTCTCCTAAGATAGTTCAGGCAGAAACTTCCAACTGGGGAACCCTAGAAACTAACCCACGGCATTAAGAATGAGTGTTAAGAAAACAACTAGGGGTATAGGAGTGAGCTGACAAGCTGAGGAGGAGACCCTTTTGGAAATCCAATCCTGGAAGGAGCCGGATCCCAGCAGCCCAAAACTCTGTGCACCTTTCCCTGCACTGCACTGAGACCCCCATCAGCAACTAACTCCTGGGAGCCCTGTGCCAACTAAGGGACCCTGGGAGACTGAACTCTAGACAGCCTCCTACTGAACGAGTCCCCACTGCAGGCGCCAACTGAACTCTGTGGCTTCCACCTTGCACAGACCCCCGCCTCCCCAACACACACACACACACACACAACAGCCAGCAGACTCCAGTCCCATCTGAGTCTTCATCCCGTTCCAACCCCTAACCCCCAAGCCAGAGTTGCAGCCTATACTCGCCCTCCTTCATGCTAACCCCAAAACATTCTTTCGGTCCTCGCAAACATTTATCTCCTTCATGCAACACCCCCCGCCCCTCCCCGCCACAAAACCAAAACGGAGAGCCCCGCTGAGATGCACGCTTTCCAGAGGGCACCTACCCGACTGGCTTCTGTTCCCCCTGCCCGGGACCGGCGCCCCAAGTCGCAGCCTGGTCCCGCGTGCGCTCCCGCTGTCTTGCACACTCCCCCAACTTTCGCAGCCTCCACCACTGGGACTCCCGGCCGCGCCGGACCCTGCTCTTAAGCGCTCCGTGACGCACGGGGAGGGGCGGGGGCGCCACTGACGCACGCGGCCCGGCGAGCTTTGGCCATACAAGGGCGCGGGGGGCGGCGCGGTTCCGGCGGGAGGCGGCCAGGGGGAGGCGCGGGCCCGGGGAGCCCGAGGGGGCGGGGCGAGAGGGGGGCCTGGAATGTCTGCGCGCGTGACGCACGCGGGGTTCCATTGACGCAGGGAGCGCGGATTGTTTGATCTATAAATAGTCCCCTCGCGCCCGCCGCGCCGGCTAAAAATAGCAGCTCGCAGACTTGCGAGGCTCCGCTGGCGGGACCCAGGAACCCGGGCCCCCAGGGAAGAAAACAGGCCCGAGGGCCAGAGCCCGAGAAGAGGGCGCTCTAGCTCCGAGGCCGCGGGGCTTCCCCGGATGAGGATCTCCTCACCCTCCGGGTGCTCCTGGGAGCCACGACTGAGCCTGGCTCCGCCTCTGCACCTTCCCCAGCCTTCCCTGCTGGCTTGGGGTGCCACTGCCCGGCTGGGCGGCGCGGGCTGGCCTTGGGCTGGGCAACTCAGGGACGCGTCCTGCGGAACCAGCGGGGTCTCGGGTTGAGAGGCTGGCCAGGGACGTCAGACACCACAGTACCCACCACACAGACACACTCCTTTCTAGGGACGTCAGACACAACGGTACCCCACCACCAGACACACACTTCCTCCCTACTACCTCTCCCCAATTTCTTATGCAAAGTATCTTCTAGAGGGTAGGAATTCTCCAGGCCAGAGACAGGCCAATGCTGTGCTTCACAGCTGAACTATATTTCTCACCACTATCCTCCCTGGTCCCTGACAGGGTGAGAGCACTCTAATTGGGAAATTACCGAATTTCAGAACCGGGTGGAGCCTGAGAAATCTTATCGAATTTGTGCCGACTCTTCCCCATTTTATAAATAAACGGGCTCAGAGAAATAACGACACTTGCTCAAGGTCACAGAGCAAGGTGTTGGCACACTGGGGTGGAGCCTGACTACATCTCTAGGGGATCCCTTCACCCCCTCCGCTGCCCACGATCCCTCCCTCCCACCTCACCTCCAGCACCTGCAGGCAGTGTGTCTTTCAGTGAACGAGGGCACAGGCCAGGCTTCAGCCACCTGCAGCCTTTCCTAGATGGGGCTGTCACCCCTCACCTCCCTGGGGTGCTCCAAGTCTGGAGAGCCAACACCTTTGATAAGACAGGAAGGAGAAAAGGCTAATATTTAGAAGAGAGCCCCTCCCCTCCCCCTGTCCACACTGAGCCTGTGACCAAGGACGCCACTCTCGCTTCCCCTGGTCACCCAAGAGCACTTCCCTCTACCCTGGAGGCACTTCCTGCTCCTCACTTCCATTCTCACCTCCCTCTCAGGTTTCCCACACTCTGCTCTCCAGCCCTCGGTTCTGCCCACTCAAAGGTCCCACCAGCACTTCCAACATCACTCATTCTCTACCATCTGCTGTCTCTGCACTCCTTGCCCACCACCAATCTCTGCTTTTGAAGCCTGACACGTTACTTTTCACTTTCTTCTGAAATCATATTTTGGATTTGGATCCAAAATCTTGGATCCTCTGTTCCTATTGCAGCCATGGCCCATGCCTCACTGGCACCTGAAGGCGGCAGAGCATCTGAGTGAAGCCAGTGACTTGCCCTTCTCCCTGCCCACACCCACTAAGAAACTGCCCCTTCACCATCTGTCTCCTCTTCAAACCCTACAGTCCACGATGGATGGAGCAGGCTCCATGTAGTAACATCAGTATCTTTCAGTTAGAACCTAGCACAGCTCCCCCATCACAGCATACTCTCAACACGGATCAGTGTTTAGAGACCTCTGGCCTTTGTTAAACCATCTTCCAAAGACCCTTCAAGGCCACCTTCATGAAGGTGAAGTGTGGATAGGATGATCTTTAACCAAAGTTTTGTTTTTCTTTGTCTTAGGCTTTTGCATTGAGATATTACTTGGGAAAAACACGAATTCCACAGCTTAAACCTGCTTTGAAACCACTAATATAATTCATGTCTTCCCATTTTGCAGATTAGGATCCAAGGGCACCCAGAAGAGCTGCACCTTGCTCAGAAGCACAGGCAAGTCTGGGCTGGTGAAACTAATCCAGTCACCTCACAGGCTGGTTTCCCCACCTAAGCCCCCTCCCCACCCACCCCAGCAGAGCCTTCCTCAGAAAACAATTCTAGTATGGTAGCAAAAGTTGATTAGTCAGGTCAGTGTTCTTCCCTCCAAACCTCACCACCAAAACACAAAACAAAAACAGGTGTATTAGCTGCAGCCTTAACGGCTCTTTGAAAGCTGAATCAGCAGCCTTGAGCCCTAGCACCTCCTATTCACCGCACCACTTTCCATTTGTAAAAAGCAACACAGACATTCCCTACTTTCCCTACATAGGAAAGTCCACCCAGGAGACTCAGGGAACTCAAGTGTGGTAAGGAGCAGTCCAGGTTCCCAGCCTACATCTCCACATCTAAGCATCTAGCCTCCAGAGCTGTGCCGGCAGCCCGGGCCCCACCTGGGCGGGAGATGGCAGGTTTGGAGGCAGTAGTCTTGCTGTCCCAAAGGCAGAAGGTGGGAGAGGTAAGAGCAGCTGCCACCTGGCCATGCTTGTGGAGGTGCGGTCTCAGAACACACTACGCTCTGAAAATAAGTAAGGAGAAAAGGGCAGAGTCCTTCTATAGGAACACAGCCAGGAGCACCTAGCCTAAGACAGAAGGGAGAGGGACTGTGGGTCCTTGAGCTTCATCCCTGCCAGCCAGATGCCCTCCAGGGAGGGTGGCCTTGGGCTCCGAATCCAGAGAATCTTAGTAGAATCCAACTAAGGTGGAACTCTTGAAAAGGCATAACAGATGCAAACTTTGAGAGGCCTAGAGCATAAACTGGTCCAAGGGCAGATGGAGACTCCAAGGGACCTCACTAAGTCCAGCCCTTAAGATAAGCAAGGTCAGAGTGAACAGCTCATTGTAGGGGAGATAAGGGGTGGAAAGCAACAGGTAATAACCATGGGAGGAGAGGTATCCAAAACTTTGAGGTGAGGACCAGAAAGTAAGGCAGGGCCAGGATAACACGGGAAGGGCAGGGGAAGATGTCATGCTGGAGACAAGAGAGAGCTGCCCAAGGTCAGGCTCCCACAGCACGGCACAAGTGCTGTGCCAGCAGCACCGGGCTCCCCACTGTCCCAGTACAAAGAACTTGGGCTTCAACCTTCCCACCACCCACTGGGCACATTGTTCCTCTTCCATCTACTCTAATCCCACCGACCTTCTAAGACTTCAGTTCATGCCACCCTCCTGGACCAGCCTGACTTGTAATAAAAAGTACCTTCTCACTGGAAGATTTGGGGGCATGAGGAGTAGGGACCACCAGTGAAGGGTCAGACCTCGGCTGAGGACACTGCATGGATTCTTCCATTTCACCCTCTCCCTAATCTTCTAGGAATTACCACCTGCATTTTATAAATGAGGAGATGGAGGCTTAGGGGCCAGGAATCAGAACCCCCACCCCCATCCCTGCTAACTCTCAGCTCCATGCTGGACCCACTGCCCTCAACTCTGAACTCCAGAGCTGTGGCTTCTGACCCCGTGAGCCATGAGTCTCATAAGTCTAACCACAGAGCCAGGTACACACATGGCCTGCAAATTGAAAACAGCAGTGCCTACGAGGAGGTCTCTGCGGGAACTGGAAGCATCCCAGTTCCTAGTCTGAATGATGGTCACCTGGGTGACCTATGAAAAAGTCATCAAACTATACACTCTCAAGATTTCACATCTATGGTTTGTATGCTTTTTTGTATGTATGTTATACTCTCAGAAATAAAATGTTTATTTACAAAATGTGCTCAGTCGTGTCTGACTCTTTGTGACCCCATGGACTGTAGCCTGCCAAGCTCCTCTGTCCATAGAATTCTCCAGGCAAGAATACTGGAGTGGGTTGCTATGCCCTCCTCCACGGGATCTTCCCAACCCAGGGATGGAACCCAGGTCTCCTACGTTGCAGGCATAATCTTTACCATCTGATCCACCAGGGAAGCCCAAATAATCATGTCTAAATGGGAGAGATACATCAATTCAAATGGATGCAGATGCCACTGCATTTACTGAAATCAGAAACGGAGGTTGTTTCTCATGCGTATTTGTTCTATCAACACAGACTCCGCATAGCTACGGTTAGGAGAGCCCGCAGTATCTAGCACGAGAAAGGTCTCCTCTCCCAGTGTTTTCTGAATCGCTCAGCTAGGCCCTGGTCCCTGCCTGTCAAATCCTTTGCGCCCCACAGACTTATGTGCTCAGACCATCCCTCCCCGCAACCAATGTGTGAACGTGAAAGCAAGGCCCTGTCTCCCCTACCTTGGCAGGAGGCATCCTCAAACAGTACGTAGCCCAGGGCAGGCCACAAATGGGCAGCCAGAGTGCACCATCGTCCCCCAGTCAAGACGGTGGGTGAATAGGAGATGGAGGAAGTGGAACTGCACTGCCCCTTTCCCACACTGCCCCCCTCCAACACACACACAGTCAGGCTGGCCCCCGCCCCTGCTGAGCAAAGGGCAGGAACTTGTCCTACTTTCACCAAGACCATCCCCACCCATGGGCCTCCACACCCTTCCCGGGCGGTGGGGAGAGGGAGTAAGCTTTGCCTCCTCCCCCACCGCCCCCCGGAGCTTCCCCTCCTGAGCCCCAGGACCCACCACCAGGCCTGACCCGGCCACTTCCTCTTCCTGCCCCAGCATCGGATCGGAGCAGGGGGATTTGCGCTGTGGGCAGGGAAGCGCTGCCTACTGCCCCAAGGGGCTGCCACGGACGGCTCTGGGAACTGGGGATGTGGGGTCAGGCCCAGGCCTGATCTCCTGGCCCTGGCCCAGGCCCTGCCATGACCAGGCGTGTTGTTCCCTCCGGGAAAACTGGCTCCCAAGGACACACAGGTCAGCCACCGCTCTCCACGTATCGCCCAGCCCCCAACAGGGCAAAAGATACAGGAACTCTCAGATGCATCTTTGACCAGGAGCCAGCAAGCCTGGTGTGTGACCCGGGCCAGTCCCTTGCCCTCTCCCAGAGCGTTTCCTCATCTGCCCAATGCTGACAACATCACAAGTCCCTGTGCTGTGAGAATTCCCTGACAGAAGGCGGAGGCTCCACAGTGAAACGGGAGCATTGTCTGGGGACCTGGGCTCTAGAGCAGGATCCTGTGGCGAGCACAGAAAGGAGACACCAGGGCCGTCAGCTCGACTAGGGGCCCCGCACCCTCCTCCTCCAAGAATCGGGAGACAAATAGTACCCCTGCCCCGCCTCTCCCCTCCAGGGCTGAGTAAAAGGAAATGAGAGTATGTCCAGAGATGGGGCTCCACCCAGCACCAGGAAAATTCCAGACTGCATGCACCAAGTGCTCAACTGATACTCTGAAGATGGCTGGTTGATTAAAGAGATCAGACCTCTCTCCACAGAGGTCATTTTCAGTCAAGTAATTTCTCCACCCCCAGCCCCTTCTCGGGCCAGAAGGAATCAATATACAGCATAAAAGAACAAGATCAGCCTTCAGGAAGAACATCCAGACAGAACTGAAAAACACAGACAAGATCACGGAGTTCCTGGGGAAAAGCTGGCCCACGCCTCGTTTGCACCCTCCTCAGCTCTCCTTCCGTCCCCCCCAGGTTGCTCAGATCCTGGCCAGGTCCTCTCTCCCCCACCCTTGGAGGGTCTCCCACCACCTTGCGGAACATCAACAACCCACCAAGTTCTCCTGCCTCGGCCCAAGGTCTCCACCCAGCCTCCTTGGGCAAAATTTCAAATTCCAAAATAAAAACCCTCAGATAACGAGTCCCAGCCGGAAAGACTGATGCATTTTCCTATTGTTAAAGTATTTTTAGTCACAGCCTCTGGATTCGTTTAGAGACTCACGTTCAGAAAGGGAAAATTTTTTTTTTTTTTTTGAGAACCAAGAAGGAGAACACGGAGCCTCCCACGTAAGAAGCTCCGCTTGTTCCACGCCGGCCCAGGCCCCTGGCCTGGCTCCCGGGGAGCGTGTTTGTGGCAAGCTGGTTGGCAGCTCCTCCAAGCCTCGCTCTGGCCCTGCTTCTCAGGCACCCAAGCAGCCGGGAAGCCAGGCTAGGAGGGCAGGGCAAGGGCCGAGGGCTCAGAGACATCAGTCTATGGGGTTCAGATCCCAAGTCCCAACTAGCGAGGGGGCTGGGGGCCTTACCCAGGGGCCAGTGCTGAGGGACCTGCCTGATAACCAGCTCTCTCCAGCGTCCCTCCCCAGCCTGAGCAGACCAGTGCCTTATCCAGGCCGGGCCAACAGGAGAGGAGGATTGAAGAGCCTGTTGCAGATCTCTGAGGAAGGAGACTTCCACGTCTCCTGGTTCTCAACTACAATGTGGTCCAAGTCCCACCATCCCAGGGCTGTCGAGGTTTCACTCTTATTCCTTAAGAGGACTGACCACCCTTGTTTCCCCCTCCATCCCTCCTCTTAAGGCCAAAGAAACCACAACTCAGACAGTCATGACCATGACGAAAAGAGATCCAAATGGCCCAGCCCCAGTGCCTTGGTTTCGCCATTCCTAAGACTCACCAGCTTCCTCCACACGACCTGCTTTGATTCTCAGAGGTCCTGGACAACTGCACCAAGGGAGACTCCCAGGGCTGGTTGGGGCCTCTTCCTGGTGGCCTTGAGGAGCCCTGTGGGAAGAGACGTGACCGCCCAGTCAGCCTGTCCTGCCGGCGGTGGCCGTGCACCAGCTGAGTGGGCTCAGGACGCGGAGCGGCCTCCACAGCAGCGTGTCCTCCGCTGTTTATATAGCTGAAACCAGAGCCGGCCTCTGGGGACGGGGGAACTGCCTCGGAGCCCTCTTGGCTGAGGCCTGACTTTGGCCCGGGTCAGCAAGAGCCCAAAATAGTCAGCTGACGGGAGCCCCGGCGTGAGCGTGACCCTGGGCCCATGCCCAGGCCTGGCAGACAGGTGCCCACGTCACAAGACCAGCAGCTCTAGCGCTCATGGGGCCCCCTTGGCAGCCCCTCAGGGTGCCCCTGGCAGCATATCTGGCATGGGAATTCCACCCAATCACCTCCCTCATCCAGACAACAGACTGAATGCGAGGAATTCTGCCCACAGGAGCCACTGTGTACCCAGAGGGAAGGCCGGGCACTCAGGAGGCCGAGTCAGAGCTGAGGGCGGAGGTGGGGGCTGAGCAGAAGGAAAGTCACCCGGCCCGCTGCTGTCATCTTCACTCACGTGCTTCCCGCATCCAGACCTCCGGCTGACCAGGAACACCTGCCTCATCCACTTACAGTAACTCTTCTCCCCGCCCCGGCCCGCCCAAGGTTGGTGGCCCAGCACCTGCTGCTATCAGGAGGCCAGGTGCATGCCCAGCCCAGCCCCCAGCACAGGAGGCCCTGCTTCCCAGGGCTGTCCCTCCTTCTCTGCAGGCTTGGGGGGCTAGACACCCCTGTCCTCTGCACCCCAGCACCCTTTCTGGATTCTCTGGCCCCTGAACACCAATGTCACATGAGGCAACAGTGTTTGGGGTTCCGGCGGGGATACTGACCCAGCTCCCACTTCACCTGGGGGTGGGGGGTCTCTCAGAGATGGCTGAGAGGGGGCTGCTGCTTAGAAATGGCCCTCAGTTCTGGGGAAGGAAAAAGAGAATCACAGGGTCCCTGTCCAGGACACCAAGCTGAACTCCAGCTCTCTTAGGTAAAGATGTAATCAGGACTCTGGTACCCCTAGCCTCACCCCATCAACTTCCTGGAACCAGGCACATGCTGCCCTGGTAGCTGTCACTCCCCACAACCCCATGACACCCAGGCCCAGAGGCCCCCAAGCCTGTCTTGCTAAGAAAGTCAGGCTTCCCCCTTCCCCACCCCCATACTACCAAACATACATACGCCATACATACCCACTACCAAAGAAATCAGATCTCCCTGTGCCTAGCAGCGCCGCCTACGACCTCTGCAGGGCATCCCCCTCCATCCCCCAAACCACATCCGCTTCAGGCAGCTCCCACACCCACCTTGGCCCCCAACCACCTACTCAGGAGGCCCTAGGGGCATACAAAGGGCAACGGCAGGGCACTTACCACTCTGGGTGGACCGACGGACCTTAAATAACAGTTGACCATCCCTAGGACCTTCGGGGCCTGGCAGAAGGAGCCAACACCGGGGAGGGGCTGGGGCTGGCCTCTGTCCATGGTAGAGGCCTACAGAGTCGTGTGAGAGAGGAGAAATCAGCCAGCAGGGCCATTCCCTGGAGACAGTACAGCCAGAAACAGACATGGGAACAGAGGCAGGACCCAGGCCATGATAGGGGACAGGCCAGCCCAAGGTGCCCCCTGAGCTGGGCATCAGAGGTTGGGGCCCACACCCCAAGCCAACAGCACTTAGGAATGTGGAGTGTGGCCAGAAGCTGCCGACTGTGTCTGGGGCATCTCCAGGCCCTGGAGACACAGCCCTCAACCTTACACCCCACTCCTGGGTGCAGTGGCAGGTGGTACTTCAACCCAGTTTTCAGTTCCTTGATGTACACAAAAGGACAGCTGGAGGTAGAGAAAAGGGAGCCACCACGAGGACAGAGCAGAACACCCCACTCTCCTTAATGGGCTCCAACTTGGTCCCCAAACCCTCAGAGGCCCCCACAAGGCAAGGGCTCCATGCTCCTAGCTCTAGGAGGCCCAGCCTTCTCATCTGAGCAATGGGGACTTTCAGGAAATCTTCTGTGAGGGGATTC
Organism: Tragelaphus eurycerus; assembly: GCA_935064755.1. Taxonomy (NCBI): domain Eukaryota; kingdom Metazoa; phylum Chordata; class Mammalia; order Artiodactyla; family Bovidae; genus Tragelaphus; species Tragelaphus eurycerus. The sequence goes on along the minus strand of CAKXYN010000010.1, from coordinate 28,559,602 downwards.
TAGTCACAAAACAGGAAGATCCAGCTTGGGGAAGAGTGGTGAAGAGCATGGATGCTGGATCCCTGTTGCCTGGGTTCAAATCCTGGCTCCTTCACTTGTAACCTGGGGCGAGTTACATAACTTCTCTGTTCCTCATCTGTGAAAATGACTATCTGTAATTGATGTTTCTAAAATTAACAACCGTAAGGTTATCAACAGGTTTACAATGATTTCACATGCAAAGGACTTAGTGCTGGACACACATAGGTGCTACTGTTATTAGGAGGAACTGAATGAAGACACATAAAAGCCAACCCCAGACCCTGGTCACTATTCCAAGCCCCTTCTGTGCACCTGGGCTCTACTTCCAACACCACATGTGAGTGCCATCCCTCCAAACTCTTCAAGTTCTCCCCTGATCCTGCTGGTGCCAGAGCCTTCAGCCAGGGCAACCTAGACCCCACTTCTCACCTACCCTTTTCCTCTCTTTACCCAGCCCTCTCCTTTCCTGACTGGGCCCCAAGGTGAGGGCAGGACCAGTCAAGGTGGGATCTTCCCTAGTTATCAGGCTGCCCTTCAGGCTGAGATGAAGTCTAGGAAAAGAGAAGTAGATGCTTCCAGGGTAGGGGGTAGAGGGAATGAGGAGGACGTCCGAGAGGGTAGGTGATGGGCCCCTTCACCCTCCTAACTTCTGTCCCAGGGTCCATAGGCTAAGGGGCATTCCTCTGGCCCAAAGCACCCAGACTCTCCTCTTACAGAGCTACCAGCACTTCCAATGACCCTAGGCATACAATGGGGAGCAGGGCATGAAGAAGGGGAAGGCAGTTTGAATGAGTCAGAGGGCTTCCAACCCCAAACAGAAGGCAAAGTTCAGTTCAATTCACTCACTCAGTTGTGTCCAACTCTTTGTAACCCCATGAACTGCACCACGCCAGGCCTCCCAGTCCATCACCAACTTCTGCAGTTTACTCAAACTCATGTCCATTGAGTCAGTGATGCCATCCAACCATCTCATCCTCTGTCATCCCCTTCTCCTCCTGCCCTCAGTCTTTCCCAGCATCAGGGTCTTTTCCAATGAGTCAGTTCCTTGCATCAGGTGGCCAAAGTATTAGAGTTTCAGCTTCAACATCAGTCCTTCCAATGAATATTCAGGACTGATTTCCTTTAGGATGGAATGGTTGGATATCCTTGCAGTCCAAGGGACTCTCAAGAGTCTTCTCCAACACCACAGTTCAAAAGCATCAATTCTTCAGTGCTCGGCTTTCTTTACAGTCCAACTCTCATATCCAAACATGACTACTGGAAAAACCATAGCCTTGACTAGAGGGACCTTTGTTGGCAAAGGAATGTCTCTGCTTTTTAATATGCTGTCTAGGTTGGTCATAACTTTTCTTCTAAGGAGTAAGCGTCTTTTAATTTCATGGCTGCAATCACCATCTGCAGTGATTTTGGAGCCCCAAAAATAGTCTGTCACTGTTTCTACTGTTTCCCCATCTATTTGCCATGAAGTGATGGGACCAGATGCCATGATCTTCGTTTTCTGAATGTTGAGCTTTAAGCCAACTTTTTCACTCTCCACTTTCACTTTCATCAAGAGGCTCTTTAGTTCTTCTTCACTTTCTGCCATAAGGGTGATATCATCTGCATATCTGAGGTTATTGATATTTCTTCTAGCAATCTTTATTCCAGCTTGTGCTTCTTCCAGCCCAGCGTTTCTCATGATGTACTCTGCATATAAGTTAAATAAGCAGGGTGACAATATACAGCCCTGATGTACTCCTTTTCCTATTTGGAACCAGTCTGTTGTTCCATGTCCAGTTCTAACTGTTGCTTCCTGACCTGCATACAGATTTCTCAAGAGGCAGGTCAAGTGGTCTGATATTCCCATCTCTTCCAGAATTTTCCACAGTTTATTGTGATCCACACAGTCAAAGGCTTTGGCATAGTCAATAAAGCAGAAATAGATGTTTTTCTGAAACTCTCTTGCTTTTTAGATGATCCAACAGATGTTGGCAATTTGATGTCTGGTTCCTATGCCTTTTCTAAAACCAACTTGAACATCTGGAAGTTCATGGTTCACATACTATTGAAGCCTGGCTTGAAGAATTTTGAGCATTTCTTTGCTAGAGTGTGAGATGAGCGCAATTGTGTGGTAGTTTGAACATTCTTTGGCATTGCCTTTCTTTGGGACTGGCATGAAAACCAACCTTTTCCAATCCTGTGGCCACTTCGGAGTTTTCCAAATTTGCTGGCATATTAAATACAGCACTTTCACAGCATCATCTTTTAGGATTTGAAATAACTCAACTGGAATTCCATCACCTCCACTAGCTTTGTTCATAGTGATGCTTCCTAAGGCCTACTTGATTTCGCATTCCAGGATGTCTGGCTCTAGGTGAGTGATCACACCATCATGATTATCTGGGTCATGAAGATTTTTTTGTATAGTTCTTCTGTGTATTCTTGCCACCTCTTCTTAATATCTTCTGCTTCTGTTAGGTCCATACCATTTCTGTCCTTTATTGAGCCCATCTTTGCATGAAATGTTCCCTTGGTATCTCTAGTTTTCTTGAAGAGATCTCTAGTCTTTCCCGTTCTATTGTTTTCCTCTATTTCTTTGCACTGATCACTGAGGAAGGCTTTCTTATCTCTCCTTGCAATTCTTTGGAATTCTGCATTCAAATGGGTATCTTTCCTTTTCTCCTTTGCTTTTCGCTTCTCTTCTTTTCACAGCTATTTGTAAGGCCTCCTCAAACAGCCATTTTGCTTTTTTGCATTTCTTTTTCTTGGGGATGGTCTTGATCCCTGTCTCCTGTACAATGTCACGAACCTCCGTCCATAGTTCATCAGGCACTCTATCTATCAGATCTAATCCCTTGAGTCTATTTCTCACTTCCACTGTATAATCGCAAGGGCAAAAGCAAAACAGAAGGCAAAAGCAGGCTGCAAACCTGACCCAGTCCATGGCCTACAGCGGCCTCCCAGAGTGACACTGTCATCTTCCTATACCCCAGAAATGGTCTGTGGTCAGGCCCTAGCCCCCCGGCTCCCACCAACTTTTTTCTCCCTTCCAGCCCACAGCTGAGGACTAAAGAAGGCCAAACGCCTTCTATCACAGTCAGGCCCAACCTGAGTGCCAGGGTCTTCCCCACTTGTATCTGAGAACAGGGGCCAGAGTCAGGGATCCAGTTGGTGCCTCAGAAAGTGATTCAAAACATCTTAGAGCAGGTATCTGATCTCATCTCCAAGCCCACATTCACAGTCCCTCCACAAGCATTTACTGAGGGCCTACTGTGAACAAGATAGTGAACCATGAACACTGGGAGATCCAAGGAGCAAACCGAGATTTGTGGGCCCCAGGAGGTTACAGTGGGAGAATGAATCAAGGTCAGTCACTATCAGCACTGTGCAGAGGACAAACAGGGGGCTGAGTGGGCTTAGAGGAGGAGAAAGTGACTCCGTCCCAAGAGAAATGCGACCATCAGCCCAGACTTCAGTCCCCAGCTCCAGCTCCCCGTCCTCCCTGTGCTCCAGCCTCATGGGCTCTTTCCCCACTCAGAGCCTCTGAACTGGCTGTTTCCTCTGCCAGGAAAGTCACTGCCTATGATGTCTGTATGGCCAGTTCCTTCTCATCAAACAGGTTGGCAAACCCATTTCACCTCCACTCCCACCCTGCAGTGTTAATCTGTTTTTATCATCTCCATAGGACTAACAGGTGCTCAATACGTACTGGTGGAATGTGGGAGAGGGGAACTCAACACATGCCTGCAACAGAACTGGGCTGGGAGGAGGGTTGACACTGCAGTTAAGGAGGTGTCCCTTCTATCTGGGGGCATACCCAAAGTCAGAGGGTTTTTCCTTATGTTGAGTCACAATTAAGTCCAGTCCCCAGTCCTGGATCCCAGTCCTGCATAGCTATGCCCATCTGATAACTCCTCCTCCCTCCTATGGCATATTTGAGACTTCTTATCTAAACTCCTTGCAACAGGACATGAATGACAGACCCTTTGCAGCCCTGGTGGCTTCCTGATAGCATAAACTCTGCATTAGTTAATGTCCCCACCCAGAAGTGGTTATATTACTCTTATCAACAATAACAACAGCAGCTCATATTTGTTGAATACCAAGAAACTTTCCTGGTGGCTCAGACAGTAAAGAATCTGCCTGCAATGCAGGAGATCCCGGTTAATCCCAGGATCAGGAAGATCCCCTGGAGAAGGGAACGGCAACCCACTCTAGTATTCTTGCCTTGAGAATTCCATGGATAAAGAAGTCTGGTGGGCTACAGTCCATGGGATTGCAAAGAGTCAGAGGCACTGAGCAATAGTCGCTTTCACTTTCACTTTTTTTGATGTGCTAAACACATCACTAAGCACTTTACACCCATGTACTCTTTTAAACTCACAACTCTATGAGGAAGCGATTGTTATTATGAACATTTTAACAAGGAGGAAACTAAGGCACAGAAATGTTAAGCAACCAGCCCAAGGTCACACAGCTAGTTAAGTGACAAAGCCAGAATTAGAATCTAGGCATCCCCCTTCCCTCCTTGGACCTGTTTGGTGGGCATAGAGCAGTTTAATAGCCAATACCAGAGAGCAAGTGGGAAGCTCTGGGGCCTGGGTTGCTAGGCTAAACTTCTCAGCTAATTTTCTAAACTCCAGCACAGGCCTCAAAATTAACAATCAGTCACATTCATCCTGTTGGGCTTGATCCATCCTTCCCCCTGTCTGCCATCGCTTGGAATCTTGGCTTTATTGTACTATACACTTGTCATTGTTCCACTCAGCTCTCAGGTCAACACAAAGAGTTGGCTGGCTTCCCTTTCAAGTCTTCATCCAAGTCACTTGGAGCAAGAAGGTCTAGGACCACGTATGAAGCCACCACTGAAACCTCCCACCAGGCTCTTATCAACCCCCTACTCCACCAGCACCCTTTGGGCATAACTGTTGTGAACCCACCTACCTCTTCCTTCCCAGCCTTCCTTTTCCCAGCACACCCCACCCCCCCCCAACCCAAATTTATACTTTATTGGAAACCACGGTAAATGCTACTTCTGCAGCATTTCTAATCCCAGGTCCGTTCCTGACTCCACGAGACCCTCACCAGGCTGCTTCTCTGCTGTGGCCCACGAAGGGGTTGCGTGGGGAACTCGGGTCCCTCCCGGCTCGGCGTCCTGGCAGCCGAGCTTTCGGACTGAACTCCTGGAACCCATTCCCTGCAGCCAACGGGTAAATGGAAGGAATTTCTCCGGCCTGGCCACCTCCAGCACCCATCGCGGGCCAAACCCCACCCTTGGCGGGCTGGTGTGAGAAAGCGCTGGCCGCCTCACTCGGGGACTGACTCGGAACTAGCTGGTTTCTCCGGGAATCCAGTCCCTGACCCCCACCACCCCCATCACCCTGGTCTTCAAGCGGGACTCCCGGCGCGGCCCCGGCCACCCGACGCGCACCCTTGCAGACCCATCTCTTCCCGGGCCTCTCCCGGGACTCCCGTGCCCCCTCACCTGGCCCGGCTCGCCCGGCTGGCCTCTCCACCCCGCCTTCCGGGGTCGCGCCCCCACCAGCCAGGAGCGGCTCAGCAGCGCAGGGACGCCCATGGCCCGAGCGGCAGGGGGTCGCGGGCACAGCGCGCGGGCCCCCACGGTGCCGCCACCGCCTAGCGCTCCTGCCGCAGCGCCGCCGCGGCCCCGTGCCCCCAGCCCTCGGGCAGCCCCCCGCCCCGCAGTTCCGGCCGCAGCCGCGCCCCCCGCCCCCGCAGCCCGCGGCCGCCCGCGCCGCCGTCCCAGCCCTGGGCGCGCCTCCCCCGGCGGGCGGGCAGGCGGGGGACCGTGACGCGCACCCATTGACGTCTCCGGAATCCCGGCGGCGCGGCCGACGCAGCCTCATCAATGGGGCTAAAAATAGCGGCGCCCGGAATAGCCGCGAGCGCCCCGCCCCGCGGGCCCCCTCCCCAACCCTCGCTGCACACCCTGTTACATAACCCGCCCGGCTGTGGCCGGGGTGGGGGAGCTGTTTTTCAGGTGAAGCGTCTGTGGCCTTGCTAACACCTTCCGACCGAGGCTGCAAACCTAGAGCTGACTTCTAAGTAAATTTACCTGGGGCTTCCCCGAGGAAGAGGTGGAAAAAATGAGGCCCAGAGAGGCTCGGCAGTGGTCCAAAGTCACACAGCAATTAGACTGCTTCGAGAGGACAGGACTCCGGCCCTCTGAACCGCGGACACCCCCACCAGCCTTGCTTGGCCTACATGCCACCACAAGGGCAAGGGGCCCGGCCAGCAGGGTGTCCAGCATTCACACAAGAAGGCGGCTTAGAGAAAGAGCACTTGCTGGAAAAGTGAAATTTCTCTCGGAGAGAAGCATTTCCGGAGGCAGCTCCTCCCATACTGCTGTGTGACCTAGGGCAAGTCACTTCACCTCTCAGCCTGTTTCTTTACCTATAAAATGAGGATGATGCTATTATCATCCTTCTCTGGGTATCAGGAGTCAGGAGGACTGAACAACTGTGGAACTGCCTTGTACACAACAGGTTCTCATAGTGACTTTCTCCTTGCTTTCCTCTAGGAACTTGACTTTCCCATTCCACAGAATTGCTTAGTGCAAGAGGTGCTTAGCGCAAGAGATATCTATGCAGAGGCCCCTGCAGTGGCCAGGAGGCCCTGAGTGGCCCACTCTCTTCTGCCCAGTAAGAACCTTCCTGGGGATGAGAGTCTTGGAAGGTTTCTCTTTCCCACGTGACTGGTACACTCTTTGGAAATGGGAGAACTATAGTTGGGCTTCCCTGGTGGCTCAGACGGTAAAGCATCTGTCTGCAATGCGGGAGACCTGGGTTCGATTCCTGGGTCGGGAAGATCCCCTGGAGAAGGAAATGGCAATCCACTCCAGCACTCGTGCCTGGAAAACCCCATGGACGGAGGAACCTGACAGGCTACAGTCCATGGGGTCGCAAAGAGTCGGACACGACTGAGTGACTTGACTTCATTTCACTTCACTTCATACTTGTCTTGAGCAAATCAATCCTTGTCTCCCAACAGCAGCACACTTCAGGGGGGCTGGTTCAGGGAGACAGGCCAAGGCCGATGCAGTGGGGCTGGGGTTATGGTGTCTGCTCCAGTGCTGCTAGGCAGGCAAGGCCCTGGGAGACACTCATCAGGCAGAACCAGTCCTGTGCTCTGTGGTCACAGCCACCAGCCTGTACTCATGTTTGGAGCCAACTTAAATCATCAGCATGCTAATCAACCCAGCATCCAGGCCGGCCCCACGCAGCAAAGAATCTCTTCTGCATTCAAAACTCTCCAGAAGAGGCCCCACGCGCGCCCCCTCCCCAGCCCTCATTCCGGGGCCACATTCCTCTCCCCACCTCCTGCCCACCCCCAGAAATCCTTTCCTGGACTTGTCCTAAACTCCTGCTGCAATTCACAAGTCTCTTTCTCTCCTTTTGAAAATGATCCCAAGGATTTCTGGTTTGTCACAAAATCACTTTCTCAGAACCTTTATATTTCTTTCTCAGATTCAAATATTAGGCCAAGATGGAGATAAAGAAACCAATTCTTCAAAAATGCAAGGGAGGGGGCGCTATCAGTCTGTTTTTTTCCTTCCCCCTTCCACCCTCCTCTCCTTCCTACCCCAGGAGTTCCTTCCAAATGGGCTTTTTAAAGAAGCCACTACCCCCCCCCCCACCTCCTCTTTTTCTTTTTCCAGAATTCTAACTTTTTAAATACATTTTAAAAATATTTGCCTGTGTAGGAGAAATACATTTATTTGGACAGGAAGAATAAAATTTTTTAAAAGTCTGAGTTACCACTTTTTCCATGAAGAATTCCAGCCCACAGAGGTCTCTCCCTTCTATAAATACTTTAGCACAACTTGGCTTTATTGTATACTCTCCTGTTTTATAATGAAATAAAAATATATTAAAATATGTAATGCTAAAACACACATGCCCATGTTGCTTGTGGTGGCTGAGGTGGCCGAAGGAACACAGTTTCGAGAGGCCTGGGACTGATCCTGGTCCCCACAGCTACCAACTATGTGACTTCAGGGCAATTACTTACCTTCTCTGGCCTTCAGTTTCTTCATTGGAAACACAAGGATTACAACATACCGATCTCACAGAGTTGTCATGAAGAGTGCATCTTTAATAGTACAGATAGAAGAGTGCAGCAAGTCAGGGACTCAGTAGCAAACCTGCCATTTCCACACAAAAGGACTTGGGTTAAGGCAGGGCTGGGGACTTCATCTTCAAGCTGCACATCCAAAGTACTCACCCTGGCTTTTCCAGATAGTATGTTTATCTGGAGGCTTGAGCTGAACAGATGAGGGTGATGTCACCTCATGATGTCATGACAGATGTCCAGCAAATTTCAATCCTCTTGTCTCCTTGACCCAGTTAGTCAGTGGCCAAGCCAGGGCGACAGCCCCCATCTTCCGTCTCCCAGACCAGTACTCGAATTTGTATGCACCATCTTGTTCCTTTTCTTCGTAACTTCGCCTCTCCCCTTTCTACACAAGTTTCAGGAACTACCACAGAGCACACACTGCAGACGGGAAAACCTAGAGGAGAGAAGGGCAACTCCTTGCACGGCTCAGGAGATAGGACTAGAGGGGAAAACAGACCCCATCCAGTGCTGTCCCACATTCTGGGAAATTCCTAAGGAAGAAGGACAAGCTCTTGCCACAGAAAGCTGGGGAGGCAGGACACAAGACACCTCTCTGCAAGAAGAGAATAGGGGCACAGCGTGAAGGGATAGACAGGATCAGGTAAGGCAGAAGGAAGAGTATGCCACGGAGGACAAAGACTGACCTCAAAGTTCACAGGTATGGGGTGGGGATAGGGCAGAGATCCTGGGGGCACAAAGCCCCAGGACTCAGGACAGTCAAACCCTTAGTGGTGTTCCCCATATGCCCTTCCATCTCAAAGTAGCAGAACCTGGTAACCCAACTCCACCCAGTCAGGGAGACGCCATTCCACCTTACCTCCACCCTGACCCACTGGGGGCGGGGGTAAAAGGATGTCCAGGGGGTGCCCCAGACCATTTGGGCCCTGAAGGGGCTCCCCTGTCCAGGTCCCAGCCCTCAGTGAGGAGAGGGGCTGTGGAGGGGATTCCCTTCGTGGTTCCCTTCCTCACTCTGAGGATGGAGAAATAGCAGGCTGGGGTCCCCCCACCCTTTCCCCAGGTTTAGGAGCAATTAAAGGGCAAAAAATGGGGGCACAAAGACCAGGCCTTTCAGGGGCTGTCCCAGGGATCATGGCTTTCCACGGGTGACCTAGATGGGAGTACATGCTCTGAATGGCATAAGGAGGAGGAGGTGCCCTGCTGGGTTTAAAAGCGTCTCCACATTTGCTGTTCCCTAGTTGCCACGGAAGGCCGTCAGGGCCAACAGGAAACAGTGGCCAAAGTCACCAGGCTGGAAGTGACAGAGCTGGAATTAATACCAAGATTTCCCTTAAATCCAAGCCAGGCTCTTTATTATTAAAAACAAACAGAAATCCTCTGTAACTTATTTTTTAAATTACAAAATCAAACAAGCTCGTTGTAAACAAATGCAAAACGTTACAGAACTGCGTGATGATTTACGAAGTGAGAGACCGGTAATCTATTCCCAGAGGAGTCGAGTTTGGTAATCCTCTGCTGTCTGCTTCCAGATTTCTCTCCACATTGCCAGAGATCAGATCTGGCCCAGCGGGCCCTTCCAAAGGGCCCGGGACAGGAACGCCGGGCCGGACCGGAACGCCAGGCCGGAAGGAATAGGGCCGGGCCTCGCTGCAGCGCTGCGGCCTCGGCTGTGCCCCACGCCGTGTTCCCGGGGGCGGCCGTAATGCCCCCGCGCCAGCCCGGGTTCGGTCGGGTGGGGCCCGGGGAAGCCGCTACGTCACCAAGTGGACCGGAGGGAGTCCGCGCTAGGTCCAGCCAGAATTCCATTACATCACCCGGCGGCGCGGACCCGCCGCTGGGTAAACACCACTGCAAACCATTGGCTACCGTTCCGCCCTTCCAACCAATAGCACGAGCGCATGTAAATCAGCCATTGGGCGTTCACTGCCTTTGGGTCTGATGTATGCAAATAGACTGCTTTGCCAGGATTGCGCAGGGCGGCGGAGGGGAGGGGTGCCTCCGGGCTGAGAAAAGAGAGTGGCCCCGAAATCCGAAATCCGTAGCGGAACTGGTTGGGGACTTTCCATCTCAAATATGGTCCGGCCATTCCTGTGGGGACTAGAGGGTAATTAAGGATAAACGCTTATAATTCTTGAGCTATCTTTCCAGTTAGTCCATGCTTCTTGGAGATCAGTGAACCTAAGAAATGATGCAAACACTAGTTGGGTCAAGTTGGAAAGAGAGGGAAGAAATAAATACAGAGATACACAGAAAGCTGAACCGTACTTTGGAGAACATCGGGGACAACTCTCCCGCTGGGGACACAAAGCAAAGAACAAAACAGATACAGTCCCTGTCTCTGCGCCTTCTTACAACCCAGGCTGCCGTTAAAGCATCTTGCAAATAAGTAATAAGCGCCCTAAAGAGAAAACGAGTTGCAGGATGTCAATGACACATTTAATGAAGAGCTTCAATTTAGAAGTGGGATGGTGGATAAGGAAAGTAATTTTTCTCCTTCCTCAGGAAGTTAAGTTTTCAGCTGAGGAGTATTTATGAGGTGGAGAGTCAGGGGAAGGGCCAAGTGTTCCAGGGAGAGGAAACAGTACGTGGTAAAGCTCGGAGGTGAACAAAAGCATTGTGGAGGGCCACGTGCCAGACACTGTGCCAAGCACTTTCCTTGTTTTGTCTCTTCCTGCCGTTCAACAGCACTCTTAGGTGGGTCCTGTTTAGTAGTGAGGGAACTGAGGCTCCAAGAAGCTAAATAACGTGCCTAACGGCACTCAGCTGAGAAATCACAGAGCCTGGTTTGTATCCAAGCTGATGTGGCCTAAAATCTCTGCAGTGAACCGCTGGTTGTGGCCTCCTGGTTTAGAATCTGAAAATTCAGGGAAGTGAAGTGATTTGCTCTGCACTTCATGGCTGGCAACAGAACTAGGATCCCCAGAGAGGTCTGCAGATGTTTCCCTGTGCTGTGAAGGAAGATGGGGTTCCAGAATGAGGAGTTGGGTGGAGAGAGAAAGGGTCTTCCCTGCCCAGACCTTGGCCTAGAACTTGGGGTTTGCTGAAGTGGAAATAGGTAGAAGTTTTAAAGCATCTTCCCCTGCAGGGGAGGGGAACAGGGTCTGCTGCTAGCCAGCAGGCAGCTGCCCTGGAGATGAAGGGGCTTGCCAGAGCAGCCCAGATTAGCTGGATCTTGTGTGCTCTCCGGGTTGCCAAGCGACGCTGCTCCTCCAGCTCTCACCAGACGATCCAGCTCTGGTTACCAGTGACAACTCCCGGGGGAGAGCCTGGAGACACAGGGAGGCCGGCAGGAGAACAGTGGAGGCCGAGGCTTCCCTACACAGGTTTGCCTGGCAGTGGGGTCCCTTAGCTCTCTGGTGGTCTTTGGGCCTGTCTCCCAAATTCCTCTGCCATGAGCTTAGAGATCCAGGCACACAGGAGGGGAGCAGAGGCAGGGGCAGTGCCTCGGTACAGCAGGCCTTTCTATAGCACGCTACCATAGGAGTTTGGGGAGGGGTTCCTGCCCCCACGCCTGAGCACTGAGAAGAGCAGCTCTGTGTGTGTGTGTGTGTGTCTGATCATTGAGCAGGGAATCTGTCATCAAGAAGGTAAAGCAACTCACCAGCCCTCCATTGCTCCTTTGTAAAATTTCCCACCCTTCTCCAGTTGGAGGGTTCCTATCCATCAGAAGGGCTTCCCTGGTGGCTCAGCTGGTAAATAATCTGCTTGGAATGCAGGAGACCAGGGTTCGATCCCTGGGTTGGGAAGATCCCCTGGAGAAGGGAATGGCTACCCACTCCAGTATTCTGGCCTGGAGATTTCCAGGCAAGAGAGAGAGGAGCCCGATGGGCTTACAGTCCATGGGGGTTGCGCTAACACTTCACTTTTCACCCTCTGTCAGGAAGTTCTGAGATCATGGAATAAAGAAGTCCTAATTCCCTAAGAGTGCCTGTTCCACTGAAGGATTTGGGGTCGGGGGAGAATAATTAGGCAATTTAACTGTTAGGTAATTTAAAGCATTTTCCTATTTTTAGGGAGAGGATTTTGTTTTTAGAGGAGTAGGTGTCTTAAAGGCACAGAATTGGAATAGCCACACGAATAAGTTTTACCCCATGATCAACCTTCCCTGGGAGAACACCTTGGGGGATCTTCAAAATTCTACCCAAGGTGCTCTGAGGAGTAGGAGCGTATGTGCCTAGTCTCTGGAGGAGGCGTGTGACTCTGTCCTTTCTCGTGGGCACCAGAGTGTGTGGACGTTTCCTTGGGCCCAGAGGCCATGAGTGTGGTGACAGAGTGAGCTGCGACATAGAGGTGTGGGGGTGGGAGTGAAGCACAGCCCTGGAACAATGGAGCCTGCAGCCACAGCATCCTCTTTCCCACCTCCAATTTCTCTGACTCCTCTTGCTCTCCTCTTGGGGCCCTGAGTGGAGGACCCCGAGGGGCAGAGATCCCAGCCCTCCTTGCGGTTGGCGACAGAGATCCCCAAACAATTTCTCGGGACGAGTCTCTGGCCCCCAACACCCAGGGAGGCCCCAGTGGGCGCGGTGTAGCTGTGAGCTGCCTCAGCCACTCAGGCTTGAGAGTGGGACGATCCCTCAGACGCACCATAAATGTCCAGACGCGGAGTCACGGAGGACAGGCAGGGCCTCCTCTAGGGAGGGCTGGGTAACCTGAGCCGCCCCGCGGTCCCTCAGGTCACTTCAGGAGAGGTCAGCTGATGTTCCTGAAGACCATTCATCATGCCCCCAGCCCAGCCTAGGCCCTGCCATGGCTATTTCCAGCCCCTGGGTAGGTAGCAGCTTATGTAACAGGCTGGAAGCCAGGGGCTGGGCTGGGGGCACTTGTGCAAAGGGGTGGGGCTGCTCCCTCCTCCCACAGCTGGGCCAGCCCCTCAGAGCCCCTGTTCCCCGTGTGGATGTGTGTGGCGAGGCTCACAGGCCAGGGGGGAATCGCTGTGGACAGCCTGATGGCTTCTAGCACACTTTCACTTCCTCCCTCCCAACCTGGCCCAGAAACTGACCCAGCCTCCTTCCTTCCACGGACTTGAGGCCACTGAGCTGCCTCTCCTCCAGCTCTCTGCCCTGCACGACCTCTGTTCTCTGACCCTCCCTGATGCTCAGAGCAAGAGCCAGGTGTGTCTGCTGCTGGCCCCTCTAACAGAAGTTTGTACCCATCCCTGAAGCCCACTCCCTGCCTGCAGTGGGGACTGGGAAATATCCTTGGAGGTTAAGCAGGGTTCAAATACACGTATTCACATCATGACTTTGGGCAGGCTTTGTCAGCTTTCTGAGTCTCAGCTTCCTGTATGGGCAATGCAACGATCTTATCTCCTTTTCCGTGTGGTTGTGACCATGAGGACTTAAGAATCTATTCTGCCAGGAGGCAGATTGTTCAGGTTTGAATCCTACATTGTCTGTGTGACCTTGGGCAGTTTACTTAAGCTCTCCATGCCTCCGTGTCCTCTTGTAGAGTGTGACACGACCCAGCTCCCTGAATTGTAAGGATCTCAGGAGTTTCTACACATAAAGCATTTACTGCCTGGCACAGGGTAGCCCCATCTAAGTGTTGGCTATAATTAGACAATGTTTGGAGATCACTTTCCTAAGCCTTGGCTCCTAATAAGCTCTTGGTGAAAGGTAGTTGTTATTTTTAACTTCTTTCTCCTTCACTATTTTAATCCCCTTCATAAACCCACCTTCACTTAGCCTTGCAAGTACCCTCTAATCTCTCCTCTTTTGTTGCTAATTTGCTGCCACTACCAATAAAGGCGTGTGTAAATTATATTCTCCTGGTGTTTACATTCACAAAACATTTCACACACATTCCTGTCTGGTCTTCACAGCAAAGCCAGGAGCCAGCCGCCCAACTCCTGTCATTGCCCTCATTTTGCAGAGCTTGGGACAGGGTGTGATCTGTCCCAAAGCCTCAGCTGCTAAGGGGTGTGTCCAGGACAGCGGTCAAGTCAGGGTATTCCGACCTCGGGCACCAGAGCCCGCCGGATGAAGCGGCCAGTGCATGCCAGCTTCCCGCTGCCAGGCTAGATTAGCACAGGGGGCCCTCCTGCTTCCGGTTCCAGCCCGACTGAGCGGCCCACAGAGTGGGAGGAGAGAGACTTTCAGGCTTTATAAATATCTCCATTCCTAGCACCAACTCCTAGAGACCCCAAAATGCTATGTAGTGGTGCCCTCTACTGGACAGAAGTGGCTTCTACTGGACTGCTGCCTCCGAAGGGAAGGCAAGTGGTAGATTTATTCATATTTACACAAAAATCTGTCCAGGGCCTACTATGTGCCAGACAGTTTCCTAGGAGCCACAGAGGTGGAGGAAAAGCTCAGAAGGTCCCTATGTTCCAAGGAGATACATTGAGTGGGGAGATACAGATAAAAAGCATATGCAAACTTACAAGCTTTTACACAGCAGCTGCTGCTGCTGCTAAGTCATTTCAATCGTGTCCCACTCTGTGCAACCCCATAAATGGCAACCCACCAGGCTCCCCCGACTTTGGGATTCTCCAGGCAAGAACACTGGAATGGGTCGCCATTTCCTTCTCCAATGCATGAAAGTGAAAAGTGAAAGTGAAGTCACTCAGAGGAAACCATAAACAAAAAAAAAGAAAACCTACAGAATGGAGGGGGGAATATTTGCAAATGATACAACCAACAAGGGGTTAATTTTCAAAAGTATACAAACATCTCATATAACTCAATAGCAAAAAAGCAAAAAACCCATTTGAAAAATGGGCAGAAGACATAAACAGACATTTCTCCAAAGAAGACCTACCGAGGGACAACAGACACATGGAAAGATGGTCAACATCAGTAATTATTAGAGAAACTCAAATTAAAGCTGCAGTGAGGGACCACCTCACACCAGTCGGAATGGCCATCATGAAGAAGTCTACAAATAGAGAAATTATCCTTCAATTAAAAATAAAAAAAATTTTTTTCCCAAGTATACAAATAACACATGCTGGAAAGGCTGTGGAGAGAAGGGACCGTTCCTACACAGTTGGTGGGAATGTAAGTTGGTTCAGCCACTATGAAGGAGAGTATGGAGTTTCCTTAAAAAACTAAAAATAGAGTTTCCATATAATCCAGCACTCCTAGGAATATATCCAAGCAAAAGTATAATTCAAAAAGATACATGAACTCCTATGTTCACAGCAGCAGTATTCACAATAGCCAAAATGTGAAAGCAACCCTAATGTCCATCAACAGATGAGTGGATAAAGAAGATGTGATGGATATATACGACGGAATACTATGCTATGCTATGCTAAGTCACTTCAGTCGTGTCCGACTCTGTGTGACCCCAAAGACGGCAGCCTACCAGGCTCCCCCGTCCCAGGGATTCTCCAGGCAAGAACACTGGAGTGGGTTGCCATTTCCTTCTCCAATGCATGAAAGTGAAAAGTGAAAATGAAGTCGCTTGGTCGTGTCCGACTCTTAGCGACCCCATGGACTGCAGCCTACCAGGCTCCACTGTCCGTGGGATTTTCCAGGCAAAAGTACTGGAGTGGGGTGCCATTGCCTTCTCCGATGACGGAATACTATTCAGCCATAAAAACGAAGTATTGCCATTTGCAGCAACATGGATGGGCCTAGAGATTATCATACTAAGTGAAGTAAATCAGAAAGAGAAAGACAAACACTACATGACATCACTTATACGTGGAATCTAAATTATGACACAAGTGAACTTATCTATGCAACAGACTCACACACACAGGGAGCACACTTATGGTTGTGCCAGTAAGAGGGGACGGGCAGGGATGCAATGGGAGTTTGGGATTAGCAGATGCTGTTACTAAGCTTCTCCTTCCAGATGCTATGATATGTACAGTGGATAAACAACAACAGAATGGGAAAGACTAGAAATCTCTTCAAGAAAATTAGAGATACCAAGGGAACATTTCATGCAAAGATGGGCTCAATAAAGGACAGAAATGGTAAGGACCTAATAGAAGCGGAAGATATTAACAAGAGGTGGCAAGAATACACAGAAGAACTGTACAAAAAAGATCTTCACGACCCAGATAGTCACAATGCTGTGATCACTCACCTAGAGCCAGACATCCTGGAATGTGAAGTCAAGTGGGCCTTAAGAAGCATCACTACGAACAAAGCTAGTGGAGGTGATGGAATTCCAGTGGAGCTATTTCAAATCCTGAAAGATGATGCTGTGAAAGTGCTGCACTCAATATGCCAGCAAATTTGGAAAACTCAGCAGTGGCCACAGGACTGGAAAAGGTCAGTTTTCATCCAATCCCAAAGAAAGGCAATGCCAAAGAAGGCTCAAACTACCGCACAATTGCACTCATCTCACATGCTAGTAAAGTAATGCTCAAAATTCTCCAAGCCAGGCTTCAGCAATACATGAACCGTGAACTTCCAGATGTTCAAGCTGGTTTAAGAAAAGGCAGAGGAACCAGAGATCAAATTGCCAACATCTGCTGGATCATTGAAAAAGCAAGAGAGTTCCAGAAAAACATCTATTTCTGCTTTATTGACTATGCCAAAGCCTTTGACTGTGTGGATCACAATAAACTGGAAAATTCTGAAAGAGATGGGAATACCAGACCACCTGACCTGCCTCTTGAGAAATCTGTATGCAGATCAGGAAGCAACAGTTGGAACTGGATGTGGAACAACAGACTGGTTCCAAATAGGAAAAGGAGTACGTCAGGGCTGTATATTGTCACCCTGCTAATTTAACTTATATGTAGAGTACATCGTGAGAAACGCTGGGCTGGATGAAGCACAAGCTGGAATCAAGATTGCCAGGAGAAATATCAATAACCTCAGATATGCAGATGACATCACCCTTATGGCAGAAAGTGAAGAAGAACTAAAGAGCCTCTTGATGAAAGTAAAAGAGGAGAGTGAAAAAGTTGGCTTAAAGCTCAACATTCAGAAAACTAAGATCGTAGCATCCAGTCCCATCACTTCAAGGCAAATAAATGGGGAAACAGTGGCTGACTTTATTTTTCTGGGCTCCAAAATCACTGCAGATGGTGACTGCAGCCATGAAATTAAAAGATGCTCACTCCTTGGAAGGAAAGTTATGACCAACCTGGATAGCATATTGAAAAGCAGAAACATTACTTTGCCAACAAAGGTCCATCTAGTCAAGGCTATGGTTTTTTCCAGTGGTCATGTATGGATGTGAGAGTTGGACTGTGAAGAAAGCTGAGCGCGGAAGAACTGATGGTTTTGAACTGTGGTGTTGGAGAAGACTCTTGAGAGTCCCTTGGACTGCAAGGAGATCCAACCAGTCCATCCTAAAGGAGATCAGTCCTAGGTGTTCAATGGAAGGACTGATGTTGAAGCTGAAATTCCAATACTTCGGCCACCTCACGCGAAGAGTTGACTCATCTGATGCTGGGAGGGATTGGAGGCAGGAGGAGAAGGGAATGACAGAGAATGAGATGGTTGGATGGCATCACCAACTCAATGGACATGGGTTTGGGTGACCTCTGGGAGCTGGTGATGGACAGGGAGGCCTGGCGTGCTGCGATTCATGGGGTCGAAAAGAGTCAGACACGATTGAGCAACTGAACTGAACTGAACTGATAAGTTTATTATATAAATATATAGTATGCGTGCATGCATGCTAAGTCACTTCAGTCATGTTTGACTCTTTGTGACCCTATGGACTGCAGCCCTCCAGGCTCCTCTGTCCGTGGAATTTTCCAGGCAAGAATACTAGAGTGGGTTGCCATGACTTGCTCCAGGGAATCTTCCCCACCCAGAGATCCAACCTGCATCTCCTGTGGCTACTTCATTGCTGATGGATTCTTTCCCCCTGAGCCACCAGGGAAGCCCAAAATATACTATATATAATAAATATATTTAATGCAAATGTGACCATATATATATATCATTTTTAAAAAAATACTGAAAAGCAATGCATCAAAATGTGGTGATCCCAAGGGATGAACTAAGCCTCTCCTTCCAGAAGGCGGGAGAGGACGCCCTTAGCTTTAACAACAACCACACCTCATCTTCAGATGCTCGCTTTCAGTTTACAAAGTGTCTTCTTTCACAGTCCCACGTTTGGACTTCATGACTGCTATTTCACAGGGAAGGAAGCCAAGTCCCAGGGAGGCCGTGACTCTGCCTCAGACAGAATGTAAGAGAGCTGGATTCAGGACCGACATCTGCATAGTCGGAGCCCTGCAAGAGTCAGGTCGAGGAAAGGAGAGAGATAGCAGAGAAGTCAAGGAAGGTCCAAAAACAGGTGGGCTAACGGGCAGTGGAAGGACGCGGCGACAGAGGCGAAGCAATTCCCGGATCTGCCCAGCAGAGGGCAACGCCGCCCCAAACTCCGCAAACCTGCCGGGCCACGCCCCACTCCCGGACAGCCCCTCTCCAGATCCAGAGAGCCGGAGGTGCGCCTGGGGCGCCTTCCCTCGATTCTAAAGGGTCTGCGGGCCTTGGGGTTGGAGAGGCGGCGGGTGCCAGTGGGGCAAGGAATGAGGGGAGGACACGCAGGAGAGGTTGTCGGGGAGAGGTGGATGGTGTGGGCGTCCGCGATGAGGTCAAAGGTTCTGGGGAGCCACGCGCCGCGGTGGAGCGGGGGTGGGCGTGGGCGGGGAACAGGGTGCAGCATGTCTGTGGGACTTCCTGAGGCGGCAAGATTTGCTGCTCCGGGGAGGCGGTTACTCACTCGGGCTTTGCCACCTGCTTCCCTCCCAGCTCCCAGCCAAACGCAAACCAGAATCCCCATCTCCACCCCCACTTCAGCTAATGGCAGCTGCACCCCCAAGGCTGGGACCTGCCTCCGCAACTCAGCCCTTAGCCTCTCAGCTTCAGGGTGGAAGTGCCCAACTGACTCCAGTTCGTCACCAAAAGTGGCACTCCAGCCCCCACCCATTGCAACCAAGCCCAGAACTTGAAGGTCAGCTTCCGACAGCTCATGGGGCTGTTTTCCCCAGCACCGCCACTACTCACCTCCCGCTGCTGACCCCGAATTCTGGTCTAGACATGAACCCCAGCTTGGCCCCCACCTCCTGTCCGCTCCCCTCCCCTCTGAGCATTGACTACACCCAGTCAGCCAGCAGGTCCTGGATACCTGTGTTGTGTCCCTATGCCCCACTCCAGCCAAGGTGGGGGCATAGATGTATCCAATGGATTCCCCTTGCTCTCCAAGCACTCCCAGTTTGTAAGGAGCAGCTACCTTATGCCCCCAAACTTACACCATGAAGTGGAAGGTGGGAGGCCCAGGTCCTCAGCTCCCAAAGGATGACACAGATAACAGGACTTCAGGGGCGCCTGGAGTGCCCTGCAGAGAGGGTAAATTGGTTGAAATCAGTGGAGTTGGATGACGTATAGATTCTGAATTCACCATTCATTCGTTCAGACATAACTGCCTCCAGTGTTGTTTGAATGCCTGCTCAGTGCCAGGCCCAGCAAGGGTATCGGAGAGCTTCAGAGGGTTTGTGAGGTTCAAGGAGGGTATGCTTTGTAAGAGCATGAGAACAGGGCTGAGCAGGTGGACTCTAAGGTGGAGAGCTGCCTTCAGGGCATCTTGACTGTGGGGAGAGCCCTACCTCTGCCCCATTGCCTTTGGGGCGCTCTGGGCTGAGAGGTGCAGTATTCCGAGGTCACCACCAGGGGTCAGGCACACCTGCTCTGTTCTCCAGCATCTGTCTCTATTTTATTCTAGGAGGAACCTTCCTGGTCCTTTTCTTTCTCACTTCTCTCGATCCATCACTCCCTCCTTTAGGTCATCCCCTCCAGCCTTCAGTGAAGGATCAGGCAGCCTCCCAGCGTGACAGCCTGACATTTTCCCTGACACTTGAAGAGTCCCACAGCCTCTCTCACTTCTCCACGTTCATGAGTGAGTAATGAACTGGTGAGAAGTGTCATCTACTGTCTCACCTTTCCCCTCCTGCTCAAGTTCAGCTCAAGTTCTCTGGTTTTGTCTCCAGAGAAAACAGGAGTGTTTATGGGTTCCCTCCTTCTGACAGTTTTTCTTACGTCTGTCCACAAAGCTCTTTTCTAAGCCCCAGTTCCTTTTGTGACTCCTAGAACCCAGTCCCTAGAGCCCCTCTGCCCCCCTTACTCTAGGACAGCACCCAAATCCATGGAACCTTGATCCCTGGTCCTGATCTCCTCCTCCCTTTGCTGTCTGACACACCTCAGATCCTGTTCTCTCAGATTCCACCTTTCATTTACCCTCCATGCTCTCACCTTGCTCCCCACAAGTGAGCCCCCCAGCTCTGGAGGTTCAGTTCCTCAAAATGGTTCCTTGCCACCTTGACCACATCCTCACACTCCTTCCTCCAGAAAACATCCCTCTCCCCAGTCTAGGCTCGAGAGATAGATGGATCTGAGAGAATGCAGGCTCAGGCAGGTACCAGCTGGGCTACGTTATCCTAATCCTCGGTTTTCTTCATCTGGAGAATGGGCCGTCACATATGCTGTGAGGCCTGAGTAAGGTGATGGATGTGGACATGCTTAGCACAATGCTGGTTCCTAGGTGGTGCTCTGGGAGACAGACTCCTGTCCTTTCCTTCAGGACTGCTGACGCCCCCACTGTCCCCCAGCTGCAGCCTGTAGGCAAGGACCTGCCCTTGTCTTTATGCACTGGATGCTTCTGCTCCCCCCACCACCTCTGGGCAGAGCTCTGGCCTGGGAAGAGGGGGATGAACCAGGGGACTCGGAGGCACACAGCCCCCGTACTGAGGGGATCGGGCAGATGAGAGCTCTGTGAGGACCTCAGATCTGAACTCCATCTGCAAGGCTGTGTCCTCAGGCTACCATCCAGGAGGCCTGGAGTAGCATCCACTCTCTTCCTCCTTGGAATTATTAGGGGCCCCTCCTGGCCTGGGGAGGAGCGGCTCCTGCGGAGTCCCCTGAGGCTTTGAGAGGACCAGAAGGCTGGTGGGAGGTAAAGGAGGGGAGGCAGGGCAGGGGGGATACTGGCCACACAGTATTCCTAGTCTCTTCTTTCCCATCCACCCCCACCCCTCCACCAAACACGATCCCTGGGTTAATTTTTAGCATTGCAGCTCGCACATTAGTCACTCCCTGTCACCCACCTACACGGCAGGAGGCTGCTGTGCTGGCGCCGTCATGCCATCAGCTGAGAGGTGGGATCCAGCCCCGCCCTGGGCACCTCCTCAGCCTCCTCGGGGTGCACACGGCCAGCCAGGAGCCCCCTTCGGCCTGGGTCAGGGGACTGACATCACTGCCAACACTAGCTGCTGGGTAAGGGAAGGGGAGCAGGCTGGTAGGAGAGGGGCTGGGAATCTGTTCTGAAGGAGAAAGTCAGGGAGGCTCTGGCAGCCCCCCAACACCAAGAAGGTGCTAGGCGATGCCCAGGCAGCTGGGCTCCTGGCAGCCTGGGGCTCTGGGAACAAAGGTGTGAGAGGGCCCCTCCCCTAGACCTGAGCCCTGGGAGCGGCTGTTTGTCATCACAGCAGAGCAGCTGTTCAAACAGGGAGCTTGGGGAAGCTCCATTTTCTTAATCAAATGTCTTCCCTCCCCAGGACCAGGGAGGGCAGGGTGGCCAGGAGCAGGTGCCCCTGGCTGGAGCAAACACCCAACCCCAAAGGGATTTGGTGAAAGGGGTCCAGAGATGCCAGCTACAGATGGAGCAGGGGAGGGGCCTCCCGACCCCACCCTCCAGGACTGAAAGGTGCAGAGGTGGTGGTTACCCCTGTGCAGAGTTGGTCCCGAGGGGACGTTCTCGTGTATTGAGCAGCTGCTGTGCGCCAGGTTGTTAGGCCCTGAAGGTACAGTGTAATACAGTTGAGTTTTCCTGCCTTAGAAAGGCAAAAGGCAGATACAATGGATGTCAGTATAATTACCCATTGAGAGTAAGTGCTACAAAGAAAAAAAAAAAAAAGAGGTCTCAAGATAAATAATAATGGGAACAGGGAACTACTTTCAATCAGATCAGGAAAATCTCTTCTCCTCAAGGAGGTGATATTTAAGAGATCTGAGGTTGGAGGCATCAATCTTGCAAAGACTCTTCCAGGCAGAGGGAACAGTATGGGCAAAGGCCAGAGGCAAGAAAGAGCTTGGCATATTTGAGAACAGAACCAGAAAGAGCAGTGTGGCTTAAATATGATAAGTGATATAGAGGGAGAAACAATTTGAGCTTGAAAAGGGCCCAGTTCCGAGACAGCCTCATGCAGGGCATCCCAGTACAGTTGCAGAGGTTGTGCACTGCACAGAGGCTCACAGTTGCCAAACTCTTTGGCCTGTGTGGCTGCTGTCAACCCACAGGAAGGGATGCCTTTTCCTAATTTGTCTTCCCAGAGGGACAACATGTTATGGAGTTTGGGTTTTGGACAACATGATAAAGAGTTTGGATTTTTTTTTTTTTTAATTCCAGGGAAAGCCATAATGGGTTTTAAGCAGAGAAGGGTTGTGACCCAGTTTCCTTTTTGGAAAGATCACCCCAACTGCTGTGTAAAGGGATGGTCCAAGGGTAAGAGAGGAAGCAGAAAGCTCCTTCAGGAAGCAAGTGCCAGTGCAGGAAGGAGAGTATAGGAGGTGGCCTGCCTGGGGGAGGGTGCCACTTAGACCTCTCAAGGGCACCCCTTGTATGATGGTTACTGCCAGGGAGGAACACTAGCACAGGAGGCTCCAGTCTTGGGTCCTACTCTGCCACTTACTTGTGACCCTAGACAGCTCACTTGCCCTGGGTCACCTCAAAGAGGGTGGTGATCACCTTTTGCAGACGCTTTGAGCGCACACTGTGTTTATTGAGGTTCTATTATGTTCTTGTGTTGGGCATGAAATAAAGCAGTGAGTAAGACAAAAGTGGCCCCAGAGTCCTGCTCTCAAGAGTGTTCATCCTGTGGGGAAGGGAGCCAGGCAAAAACCCAAACCCATCCAAGTCAAGACAGTTTCAGATGGGGATGAGTAATATGATGCAAATAAAACAAGGCTCGGCCATATTTTAGACCAAATGGGAGGGCCCTGGGGAGGCCATGCTGCATACCAAAGGAGCCAACTGTGGACACAGCACGTGCCGACACTGAGGGCAGGACGCCTGAAGTGCACCATGGGCAGGGTGGCCAGAGCAGGGAGCAAGAAGGGAGGAGGAAGACGAGGCAGGCAGGGGCCAGATGCACCTGTGTAGGGATTAGACTCTTATCCTGGGAGTGACAGCACACCTTTGAGGAGTTGTAGAACGAGTGACCGGTGATTTGGCCTGTCACAGGCTGGGTGGAGGATGGCTAGGGACTCCTATGCAGGAGGCTCCAGATTCCTAGGAGGGAGCATGCCAAACAGCTGTTTACGCAAGGCTAGGTTTAGAGGAACCTCGACCCCAGCTGCTGTGGTATTTGGGGAGGGGGGTTCCAGATGCATTAAACAAGAGGCCCAAGTTCTGAAGTAGTGTGGGGCCTCTAGTTCAGGCCCATACATGTAAGTCAGAATCCCCTAGTCTATTTCCCTGGCTGCAGGCTCCAAGCAAATAAGATGTAAAATATAGTGTGTGTGTCGAGGGGCGGAGTGGTGGAGTCAGAGCTTGCCGGAGCCCAATCCTCCCCCTCATGCAGTCACCACACTGACACAGATGCAAAAAACCATCCATTTTATAGAGTTTGTGGTTCAGAAGCAACAATATGCAAAACGGTGGAACAGTCTGTACTGCCCTCACCCCACCCGGATGTGCCCATTCCTATCTCCCAAGGGCAGAGGACCCAGGACCCCTGCCCAGTAGGACCCCACTTAGTTACAGGCCCCTAGGGGGGCCAAGCCCTTAAGGGTCAAGGCTGAGAGGGAGGGAGACCAGCACCTTGGGCCCCCTCAGGCGCCCACTGGATAACTGGAACTGTGTCTGTGTGGGGTGGGTAGGGGAACGACCGGGCGGAGGCCAGTTCTCCCCATGGCCAAGGTGGGGGGAGCAAGTAAAGCTGAGGAGAGGGCTTCGTGGGACACGGTCCCCCTACCTGGAGGAGGAGTTTTCCTGGACACCCCACAAGGCACTACTGACCCAGATATAGGATGGCACGTCCCATTTTTGACCCCTGAACCTCTCCCAACCCCGAACTCTCTGGTTCTCCTGTGCCCACCTCCCACTGTAGTTTGGGGGAGGACGAGTAAAAAGGCCTGGGGCTGGGTTCACCGCTCTGCAGAGACTAGCCAGGACCAGCTGGGGTTGCCAAGGACCCTCTCCGGCTACTCTGGGCTCTTGGAGTCCCCGTGGCGGCCGAGCGACCGCCCCCGCCCCCTTTTTGCACTGGCTGGAAAGAATAAATAAATAAATACGTTCCCCGCCCGCCCCCGCCCCTACAGCTGGCTTTCCTCCTCCTCCAGGGAGCGATTGAGTCCGGGGATGAACTTGAGCAGCCGCCGGCGGAAGCTGCGGTACTTAGTTTTGCGCAGGCCGGGGCCGCACAGGGCCTGCTCGCGAGCCTCAGTCCAGAGCGCGCCGGGCGCGCCGCCGCCGCCGCCCGCTGGGCCCGCGCACCGCACGCTGGCGCTGCGGCTCAGCATCGCCCGGGACCCCGGGGCCAGAGCGTCCGCCGCGCCCGGTCCCGGCAGGCGCGCGAGGGGCGGCGGCGGCGGCGGCGGGGGCGCAGGCGGCTCAGCGCCCCCGAAGAAGCACGTGTGGTAGACTGCATCGTCCGAGTCGCCCCCGGTCCGCCGCGCTCCCCCGCGGGAGCCTCCCGGGGTGGCCAGCAGAGGCCCGAAGGGCAGCGAGCCCGGGAGCAGGCCCGCGCCGTACAGGCAGGAGCGCACCGACTCTAGCGTGTCATAGATGCTCGGATCCTTCACCACGAGACCTGGGGGCAGAAGACACGGGGCCGGGGTGGGGGGGGGGGGGGGGAAGCAGGCGTCAGAGGGCACGGGTAGGGGACCTTCGCTCCTTCCTGATGACCGTCAGTGTGGCCCTTGGGCAAGTCAAAACTTTGAACCCTACTCCCCGGTCCGTAAAACACCAATTATACACTCAGATCCTTATGAGGGTCGCGTGCTGCAATTCATGAGGTCGCAAAGAGTTGGACACGACTGAGCGACTGAACTGAACTATGACACAAGAGTCAGGAAAGGGGCCTGAAACAAGCTCTTGGAGCCTTGGTGTTCCCACCTGTAAAATGGAGATGGTTCTGTGTAGTAATTTCCTTCAGGGCACTATTGTGAGAATGAAAATATGTGGGCATCAGCCCAGCGCAGCATTGTACCCAGAGTAGTAGTTCAGCAAAACTTGGAAGGGGAAGTAACCAACTAGTTCCTAGGGGGAAGCAGGTATGGGGGTATAGATGGGGGCACAAGTGACCCTTCCCAACACTGATGTGCTCACCGTGCACCAGCCGCTGCTCCTGCACCATCAGGGACCTGTATTCTCCCCACTTCTCCTGCAGGGTTTGCTGCAAGAGACACACCCACTTCACTGTCAGGAGTCAGCAAGAAACTAACCAGGGTGGCTACAGACTGAGGGATCGGGGAGTACAGAAGAAACCTTAAGGTTAAAAGGAGGTTCAGGCAGATAACCAACCCCCCAAAAAGAGTAGGAGGACTCCTCTGGTGATTCAGTGATTAAGACTCTGTTCCCAGAGAGGGAACTAAGCCTCCCATGCCATAACTAAAGATCCTGCGTGCCACAGTGAATATCCCACATGCCACAGTGAATATCCCACATGCCACTACAGAAAAAAACAAAAAAAAACAACACCAGTGGGGCCTGCAGGGGCAGGGCTTTGGGAAGAGGAACCTGGCGGCTGGATGGTTTCCAGGCTGCTTTACCTTCAGGTACTGCAGACGAGCCTCCAGTTCTGCCTTCCTAATTGATGTCCCGTACAGAGTTTCCAGTCTGAGGAGATAAGGGAATCAAAGGATGAGTGGGCCCACAAGGTGGGGAAGAAAGGCTGCGCTCAGGAATCCCCTAGGGACCACAACACTTGGATGTACCTGAGAACGTTGCCAGATGCCTTAATGATGTCGACAATCTCCCGATGTCGGATGCCTTCCACATTCAGGCCGTTAACGCTGGCGATGGTATCCCCTGCCAAGCAGAGAGGGGATCAGCGTTTGCTCCACGGGGCATGCGGAAGAATTTCAGTCCCTTACCTTCACCACAAAGGGTAGAGGTAATAACCCCACATAACTCTCCTGAGCTCCCTACCCCCACTCATGGTTCTGGGGCGATCTTGTGCAGACCTGGCACCCTAGCATAGGGGCCAAGGCCCTCAAACATCCACATCCTCACCCTCATCTCACTCTCAGGAAGCTCTGTCCCCAAAGGCTGAGCCCTCCCAGCAAGCCTGGGCTTCCCCCAGAGCTGGTTATTTCAGTCCAGCCCACAGGCTGTCACCAGCGAAACCCAGCTGAGACAGGAAGACAGGAGGGTGAGGAGCACCACGCCGGAAACTTTAACACTGGCCCCCAAGCCTGAGGCCTCAACCTCTGACACCCTAGGCTGCTGCAGAGCCTCATGACCTCCAGCAGAGCAGACCACCCTCTCTTAGGACCCACTGCCCAATTAGAAAAGGAGGTGTGGACCCCTGTGGTGGCTACCAGGGGGATGTGAAACCACCTTGCAAAGTTGCAGTATAGCTACCAGAGGCTGCTGGTGAATGGGCAAGGAGATGAGGGCTTCAGGAAGAAAACGGGGATAGAATTGGGGGGGAAGGGTGCTCCGTTTGTGCAGTCTCAGGCTGCCTCTTCCTGAGACTTGGGGCTCTAGATTTGGCCAGTCCCAAAGGTCTCCTATTGGCAGCACCATGTCCTTGTTAGAGGAAGTATCACAGGTACCCCAGTACTGGGCCAGGTTGGGAACACCTGGCCCAGTCGGGGAGAGAACACAGGAGTTCTCTCCCCAACTCCTGCCCATGCTGGGTTGCCAGATCACCAGGAGGAGGCAGAATAGCTGTGGCAATATCTGCCATTTCCCAGGCAGGCCCTGGTTTTGTGGCCAGGAAAGCCCCTCACCACACTGATATGAGGACATGTTACTGCCCCCAGTGTTAGGAATATTCAAGATCATACAGTAAATGGTAAATTTGCCTTGATCCAACTCATTCTTCTTTCTGGCCTTCTCGAAATAGGAGGAGGAAGGGGAACTGATTGGATTTCTTGCCCCCTCTGCTTGGGAGTAAGGTCATATTCCCTTCCCAGAGCCCCATGTCGTGGGCTCAGGCCCCACCTGGTGTGAGCCCCGCCAGCTGGGCAGGGCTGGACTCATGAACCCGGCAGACAAAGGTCACCATCTCCACGCGCTGCTCCTCTCGGTGGTGAAGGCCATAAGTCTGTAACAGGCAAGGGGACCCTCAGCCCAGGGGTGGAGCAGGATCCATCCGTCCCTCAGACCGCCTCCCAACCCTTCCCTCCCTCTGCACCCAGCTTCTCCCACCTGGATCTCAAAGCCAAAGGTCTGGTTCTCCTCCTTCTCCAAAGTCAGCACTTTCCTGCAGGAGACACAGGGGCCATCTCATCAAGTCTGTCAGGATTAAAGAGGAGCCTGGCGGGCCCATAGTGTGGCCCTCCCCTGATGCCAGAGTCTGCTCTGGAACATCCAGGCAGGGCTCACTGTCTCCAGTGACAAACCACACTCATCCCCGGCTGTTGGAATGTCCTTCCCCATACTGAAATCAGCTTCATCAGGCCACACAAAATCAATCCCCTCGAGTAGGGGACACACGGCAATGGCTAGCCCCCAGAGCCAGTTGAACTAGTTGAGTTCTTCGGCCACACTCCCAGCTTCCTAGTGAGCCCCAGAATTCAACTGACTGACTAGCTGAGCCCCCCAATCCGGCCCCAGCCTGGAGCGCTGTCTGCTCCAGAGCCTTGGGGAGAGGGCTGGCCCCACCCCCAGAGGCCAGTCACGAGGCTCAGCCCGGACCCCAGCTGCCCCTCCCAGCTGCGGTGAGGCCAGCCCACCAGATGTGAGGGCTAGGGGAGGGGAGACTCGAGGCCGCCCCTTCCCGCACTGAAGGCCTGCCCACTGGACACAATGGTCTGGAGCTGCTCCAGATCTTCGCCTGCTGGGGGAGCCCAGAGTTTCCTCTGCCCACTCCCACCCCCTTCCTTCCCGCCCCGCCAGAAGCCGAGCTGAAGCAGCCTCCAAAGTCTCCTTCAAGGCTCTTGGCCTCAGCAAGGCCCTGGAGACCCAGGCCTCTCAGTGCCCAGCCTGACCCACATACCTCCCCCCAAATGCTGATCGGCAACTCCCTACCCCAGCGCGAGCTCCTCCCTGCTTTGCAGGCAGGCCTTTTCCCCTCGGGCCAGGTTGGGGGTGGGGTAGGGTGACTGTGTCTACTCCAGTGCTCCCTGGTTCTCTAAAAGGGTTGGCAAAGTTTTTCTGCAAAGGGTCAGACGGTAAATATTTCAGCCTTTCTTTTCTGAGACCTGAATTATTTGACAGCTTCTGTCTTATATTGTTATTTGTCTTTATTTTTACAACTCTTGAGAAACATCAAAACAACTCACAGCTCAAGGCCAATCTGGCCAGCAGGCCATAGTCTGCTGATCCATTTTAGAAACCAGGCTCACATCTGGATGGGACACAGGCAGAGTAGGGCTAGTCCTTCTGCCCTCACCCCAGGCCCTTTCTTAGAGGCCACCACCGATGGGACTAGCAGAGCACTGAGGTTTTGGGTGCAGACAGTCTACTAGCTCGTGCAGACAGTCGAGCAGCTGGATGCATCTTGCCATGGTTTGGGCCTTCAGGGTTTGCTGGGCTGAGAAGGCCCAGGGGAGCCCCCCAAACTCCTCCTGCTTCCCCCTTCCCAGATCCAGATTTCTCCAGGGAGGGGTGACTGGCAGGGACTGGGGGTGGTTTAAGGAGCACCTGATGACTCCCTCCCTCCTTCCTCTGCCACCCCCTTCACACAGCCCACACCCCCACCTGCCCCTCATTCCTGGTGAGGGCATCATGCTGAAAGGGTGGGAGCACGACTCCCCCTGGGTGGGCTGAGATGCTGTGTCGTGCTGCCCCCTCCCCAGCACCTCATCCTTTGGACCAGGGCAGAGGCGGGGGTAATGGTGACTCACCGCTGCTGTTCAGGACTCTGGCTGAGGTTCTTCCAGCGGAATCCTGAGCCCTGGGTGGGAAGGAGAGTCAGGAAGAAGCAGGTGAGAGGGAGGTGTCCTGGAGCAGATGCTGAGAGCCCTCCTTTGGGGGGTTCCTTGCCTGGGCTCAAGTCCCAGCATCTCACTTCCTGTTGCCTATCTGTCCTGTTCCAGCTCCACACCTGCTCTTCTGATGCTGGAGTAACTAACCCTAGAGTGTGCCACCATCAATATCACTCCACAGCTTTCTCCCTAAGCTTTATCCCCACAACTGGGACCTCGGAAACACAACAATCTCCTGGGCTCCAGATGCATGAACCTGTAAGTCCTGTCCTGGTTCCTAGTCTGGAAGGGGTGGGGGTTTTCATGACTCTAGGTAGAATAGCCTCTGCCCCCAGGGTGCATGTCTGCAGGGGCTCGGCACCCTAGACCCCAAAAGGTGAAGCAGGGGCTCTTCCTAGATATTATTCAGAGAAGGGCAGGGGCCCCTGGGCTTGCCTATCAAGACATTTCAGAGCCACCAAGGCCAGTCAGGTCTCTTCTAATTTCTCAGGCACAGAGAGTGGCTTGCAGGAGCTGGGGTCAGGGGCCCTGGTCTAGAGGGCTGGAATCTCAGCTTAAGCATGGAAGGGCAGGGGATAGAGGGGCCAAGCCCCCTCCCTCAAACTATGGAGTCCAGCTGCAGGTGGCCAGCTGTGCCCAGCTCCACCTGGGTCTCTCAGCATTGTGATACATGTTGTTGCTTTCTGGGACAAAACAAAAACTTAGATCTCAGACTTGTTAAGTCTCACTACACTCAAGGAGAGAGATGGGGAGGTTTTGTTATTGTTGTTTGGTTGGTTTCATTTGCTTTTTGGTAGGAGGGATGACAGAACTGAGGGACTCCTTACCTCTTTTGGGTCCTTGAGAAACTAAAGCAGTGTCTTTCCCTCCCTCAATGACAGATGCTTGGAAGAAGCCCGGTTCCAGACCAGCCCTTGTCCCGTGTGCCCCAAACAATTCAGGAGCTTCCTGGTCAGTGGGCTAGTTAACGCTCACCCCGAGGCCAGGAAGAGAAGGAAGCCCTCCTTCTCTAGAACCTTACAGATGGGCCTCAAGGGTGGGGACAGTTCCCAAACGGGCCAGGGAGGAAGGACTGGGCAGCATAGAGAGACCCCTTTGTCTTTCCACCCGATTTTCATAAAATGCAAATTCTCAACAAGCTGTTCATTGTGTTGGGGGCGGGGGGGAGCCAGGGGCCAGAGGAAGGGGAGGGGGGCTGAGCTGGGAAAGGCCACCAGTCCCCTCTCCTTAACCTGGGTCTTGAGTTTCCTTTCTGAGCGCTCGGGTCCCCCTCGGGCCAGAGGAAAAGCCCGGCGGAGGGGGCGACTTTGAGGGCGGGCGCGGCCCGCATCCTTCCTGCCCAGCGGGCGCCCTGCGAACCCTCCCACCGCGTCCGGTCGCGGCTGACGTCCAGGGAGCCGTGGCCTCGGGCCCCGCACCTCAGACTCAGGGTGAGGCGGCCGAGCCCAGGAATCCCGGCGCCCCCTCGGAAGGGTGAGCTCTCGGGGTCGGAGGCGCCGCAGGCACTTTCCTCGGCTAGAGTCCCACTCCGGGCCCACCGACTCTCAACTTGACTCAACTAGCGGCTGGACCCCAGCTCGAGGCCTCTTGCTCCCACGGGAGAAGCCGGGTCGGGGGGATCCTGGGGACCTCAATACTCCTGGACGCGGGGAGGCGGGGCTGGGGCGGGGTGGCGATGGCCATTTGGGGCGAGGGGAAGGGAACTTGGGGAAGCAGCAGGAAGGAGAGCAGCGAGACGGGGCAGCGGCGCGTGGGGAGTGGAGAGCCGCCCAGCTCGCGAGCGGCGTGGAGCCGGGGATGGGGGAGTTTGCGCCTTCTGAGCAGAGGGGTCGAGGGGACCCAGCAGGATCTGAAGGTGTCCGTGGGGGTCAGAGGGCGGGGGAGGAACTGGGGGACTCGGGGACCCCAGGAGTATGGTGTGGGTGGGGATCCGCAGGCGTCCATGGGGACTGTGGAGGGTAGCGCGGGTCTTGAGGAAGGGACACCACAGGGTACCGGGGGCCCAGGGGGTCCGCGGGAGTTGGGGAGGTACGCACCTTTCGGCGGGGCAGGGTGCCCCCGGACACCGCGAGCGCGCGATAGAGTTCGGCGGGGTGGTAGTCCTCCAGTGCTGCGTACAGCTCGTCCCCGGGGGTCCCAGGGCCGGCGGCTGCAGCAGGGGGGCCCGAGGCCGGGGTTGGGGTCGGAGCGGCGGGAGCGGCTTCGGAGTCAGGAGCCCGAGCCGCAGGGTCTGGGGCGGCCGCCGCCTCCTCTTTCTGCTGCAGCTTCCTGAGTCGGCGAAGGGTCATGGCTCCGGCACTCCTCTCTGGTGGCGCTTTCTCCGCGCGGCGGGGCTGGCGGTGGCTCTAGGATGCCAGCCTGGAGGGTGGTGGGTCGCCTCCCTTTATAGGCTCGGGGAGCGGGGCGGGCAGAAGGGGTGGGCGGGCAGCGGCCTCGCAGAGCCTCGCCCCCTGCGCGGTTGGCTCCGCCTCCGGGGCGGAGCCCGCTGCTCCGGAGCCCCGCCCACTACTCCTGAGACTTGCCTGGACCAGGGAAACCCTTGGGAACCTCGAGCGCCCGGCCCTAGGGGGAAAAGCTAGCCGCTGAAAGGAGCGGGATGGGGCGGGCGGGCAGGGCGGTGCAGGGCATCCCGGGGCGGACTATGGGTTTCTATGATACCTGAGAGATGGGGAGCCTGTGAAGCGGCTTGTGCACGAGATTTGGCAGTGGAATGACAGTAAGGAGCCTTTAGAAGGAGGTTTGGAGGCCCAGAGTAAGATTTGAGGAGACTCAGGGGGCTGCAGGAGACTTTAGGCTAGGAGAAGGAGGGGTGAAGTCTCTGGGGGGAGGGAAAAGATGGCCCTGAAGTAACTGTGTAGAAGCCACTAGGGGGTGAAAGGGTCCAGGGTCTCCTCTTTGCATAGCTCCCGGAACAGTTGAAAAGAGCTGCCTCTCCTTCCCAGGTCAAGGGAAAAGGGAAGAGAGGGAAACCCAGAAAATAGTAGACTTGATTCTGGTCCGTCAGCCTCACCTCCTGATGTTGGGGCTCAGGTAACCTTTCTCCAGCACAGATGCTTACTGTAGGGCTGACTCATGGCAGGGCATAAGGTGCACTGAGGAGGTGCTCAGGATTGGGGGTTGGTGCTCAACAATTCTCTGACCCTTCTTGGGGACCACCACCCCCCACCCTCGGCTGTGTTGTCTGTGGCGGCCAGCCTATGAGAGAGGTGGGAATGGCCCAGCCGAAGTCTCTGTCGTCAGTGGTACCTGAATAAGAAGTGAGAGGAGGAAGTGGTAGGTCAGGCCTGGCGTCTGAAGAGTGGGCCAGCCACCACAGGGCGTCAGCACTGCGAGCTAAGGGCTCCACATCTCGTCTGCCACGAAACAGAAGCCAGGAATGCACTGTCCTCATCTGTCCCCTCCTCCAGTGTTCCCGAGTCTGTGTTATGCCTTTATATTAATAGCTGACATTTATGAGGCATTTACCATGTGCTCTGCACACTGTTCTGTGTGTTACATCCATGAATGAACTAGTTTGGTCTTCATAACAACCCTATGAGACAGATACCATTATCATCTCTTACGGAGAAGGAAACTGAGGCCCGGAGAGGTTAAGTAACTTGCTCTAGGCCGCTCTGTGGCAGAGCTGATTCAAACCTGGGCAGCCTGCAGAGCCTGCAGTCTACCCACTGTGTGACGCAGTCTTCTGCTCTTCTTCATTCACCTGGGGTTGAAGCCCTGCTCCGGGCCAGGATACAGAGGCTCTTGGTCAGATAGGGAGTGATGCACGCGCCAGTGCTGTGTTAGATGCATGGCATGCGGAGCACAGAGGGGCTAGGGACCCAGCAACCCGGGAAGGTTAGGAAAGGCTTATGTTTCCTGTGTCTCTCAGTCCATGGGTCTGTCTCTGTCTTCTTGCTTCCTCGTCTCCTGACTCTGTCTGTCTCCCCCACCCTCAGGCCCCTGGGCCCCAGCCCCTATAGGAGGTGTGGGTGGGAGGGGGTGTTTCTCCACCCTGCAGTGATTACACAAGTCCAGATGGCAGGATGCTTGTTGGGTGGGGGGCAGGGGTGGATTGGGGACGGCCAGGAGCCAAGTAGCAGCTCCCTTAGAGCCTTCCTCTGCCTCCTCCCACCTTCCCCCTTGGCACCACCAAGTGGCCATCAGCTGAGGGGCCGAGGGGGCGTTGGTGGGGAAACACGGGACTCTATTGTGAAGCAGTAGCACAGATGGACCCCTGGACCGTCTGCTGCCTCTCCTGACAGACAGCATCTGTGGTGGGGGTGGGGATGGGGAGGCGAGCGAAGGCAGGAGAGGCAATGGTTTCTATTCTCTGCACTCCTTGCCTATCTCTGAAGGGATTCTCAAAGGGCGTTTTATGAGTGCTTCTGTACTACCACCCCACCTATCCCACAGTGGTACCTAAGAGACACCTCCTTGCCTAAAACCTGGGGGAGCAGATGCCATGGGTGTCACAGCATCGGTGTCTGCAAGTCCTGTTGAGACGGTCCTTCTTCAGACTGACATAGAGACAGAGCCTTCCCGTCAGCATCCAGGCCAGTCTGCCTCTCCGCGTCCAAGCGAGAGAACAGCCCCAGACAAGTGAAACTCAAGTTTCTGCCTCTTTCCAGGCAGGGCACTCTGGAGAATCCCAGAGTAAAGGTGGGCCCAGAAGACGCCATTTCTGTCACATTCATTGCATGATTTCCTTAAATCCCAGAAGTTCAGAGCGGAAAAGGGCCTTGTGGTCTGGAGTGGTCGCGAAGTGAACCAAGCCTTCATTCAATGGAGGTGGCAAACTGAAGCAGGGAGGGAAAGATGATGGCAGAACAAGCATTAGAACCTGCAAGAGCCCAGCCTCCCTAGCTCTGGAGACTGTTTAATGCAGCTGCTGGTAGCTCCACCTGAGAGCTCGGAGATCCATGCCTGCTTCCTCCTCCCAATATTCCCAGTTCCTCCAGGGAGGCAATGGGGAGCCCGGGATGCCATACTGTGGGGTGGTGATGCCCTCTGCTGGCCATGAATCTCTTGGAAAAATCTTCAAATCAATCTGGGAAGGGCTGTCCAGCAGACGCTGCTGCTGCTGCTAAGTCGCTTCAGTCGTGTCCGACTCTGTGCGACCCCATAGACGGCAGCCCACCAGGCTTAAGGACCCCGGCCCAGAGCTCCTCTTCCACCTGAGAAGGACTGTGTTCAGCTGAGACGCCAAGCTGTGCTTTGGTCACCAAGTTCTGGAGTTTCACACCTGTTAGGAAGCTGTATTTGTGATCTAAGCCTGGCTGCAGGTGACATTCCTCAGGGAGAAGGCAGACAGCTGGTGGGCTTCTGTGCAGGAACCTGCACGCGCCAGACAGTACACCGGGCCCACAAAACTTTGCCTTTTCCAACCCTCCACCACTTCCTCCTGAGCCTGCGTCTCTAGTGTAGCATCTGCTCCCCTCATCCCATCTTCGGCAGCTCCTTAAAGCTGGGGATGGGGGGTTGGGGACACGCTGCACTCTGCAGCCTCATACTACGACACTTCCTCACCCCACTCTCCTCCCCAAGGAAGCCTCCTGGTAAAAGCAAAGCCCTGTTGCTCTGGCTCTGCAGACATCTGCACTCAATCTGTACCTTATTCCCGAGCAAGTCCTAGGCTTTCAGAAGAATTTCCCAGGCTTTGCATCCTTTCGTTCCAGCTGTCCTGGCTCCTACCTCTCAGAGTACACAGGGCTTGGTCTGTGGTGGGACAGATGCGGGGGCTTGGCTAATGGACAAGGCCTAGGTGAGACCTCTTCTTTGAGACAAGCCCTTTCCCAGACATCTAACCGTCAATAGCCTTGAGTCCTGTCCTCACCCATCTGCTCAAGCTCTCGGCTGCCGTCAGGAGATCCAGACACTCAGGGCAAGAGCTGCAGAAGCCCAGGCCCTTCTGGTGTCCGAGTCAATGTCACGGCTCTCCCATGGTCATTTCATCCCAGGACTGGGGCCCCTTTCTGGGTGTTGCCACTGCTTCTGAGTGGGAGGTGGGAGGGCGAGGGCTTGGGACTCAGTCTGGGAAGGAATGGGGCTGGGCCCCGGGTGCAGGACGCTGAGGGAGGCCTGGGCAGCTGGTGGGCAGCTGACTGGGCAGGGAGCTGTTGTTTTCCTTAATGGCTCCTGTTTCCCAACTGTTTCCACAGGCTAGTGTCTGTGTGTGGCACTGGGGTCCAGGGAGGCCCAGCAGCAGGGGCGGGGGTTGGAGGCAGGTCTGGGAACTGAAGCAAGGCGGATATGGCAGTTTGTTTGTGTTGGATACAGTGGCCTCCGAGTCTAGTCCCAGTCAGAGGCCAGGGACCATCTTGCCTCCTAGGTGGGACGGCAAGACATTAGTATCTCAGGCTTGGACAGGTTAGATTGGCAGAAGGGAGAAAGGGTCAGCTCTCTAGTTTTCCTTACAGCATCCACTTACCACTTTTAGGACAGAGGGCATGTATTATTTTATCCCGCCTCATTTCAGACAGGTACAGATAGCTAGGAAAGAAAACGACACCTTTCGGGGCCCCGGACTTCCCTCTTGGCAAACACAGCTGCTCTGGTGGTCCACCCCGGCTCCATCTCCCAGGGACAGCTCTGTGCACAAGGCTAAGATTCTCCTGTAGACTCCGAACTGAAGTTGGCTCCTCCTCACTGTCCGAATCTGACCACGCTCCCAGCCTGTGCATCCTACCCACTGTCTCTCCCTGTCCTCCAGCGTTTCTTGCTCTACCACTCCAGTAGTTGCCTTCTCAAGTCAGTGCCGTGTTCTTTTGCAAACACATCACGTGACTCCGCTGCTCAGAACCCACCGAGGGCTTGGTCCTACATGTGGAACG
Organism: Tragelaphus eurycerus; assembly: GCA_935064755.1. NCBI lineage: Eukaryota > Metazoa > Chordata > Mammalia > Artiodactyla > Bovidae > Tragelaphus > Tragelaphus eurycerus. Next base: position 28,523,679 of record CAKXYN010000010.1, on the reverse strand, counting down.
ATAGAGGTGTTCACTTATGGGACAACTCCACATAAACATGCTACTGAAAAGAATTTGGAGACCCTGTCAGGACTCAAGAGGGAAAGTGATGGAGATTAGCAGTCTGAGGTGGCTGTCACAGGGAAGTGGTGGCGTTGGTGGCCCTTGGGATGCAGTCCTGACTTCTTAGCATATGACAGCTCTATGACCTTTCCTCTGTGCACCCTGGCTCCCTTGCTCTAAGATATTGAACATTTATGGGTGTTTTTTTTTTAATTAATTACTTTTGGCTGTGCTGGGTCTTCCTTGCTGCGCCTGGGCTTTCTCTAGTTGCAGCCAGCAGGGGTTACTCTTCCTTGAGGTGTGCGGGCTTCTCTTGGTGGGCTTTGTTGCAGAGCACAGGTGTAGAGCATGGGTTCAGTAGTTGTGCCACACAGGCTCAGCTGCCACATGGCATGTGCAATCTTCTTGGACTAGGGATCAAACCTGTATCCCCTGGGCTGGCAGGTGGATTCTTAACCCGTGGACCACCAGGGAGGTCCCACCTATAGTTCTTGAATGGTGACACACTCTTTTTGACCAAATCTCCTGTCCCCAGTCAGTAGGCCAATGCCGATCCCAAAACAGATGAGACATCACCTCTCTTGACCCCATCTTCCTGTGTTCCCAGAGTATTGTGTGTCTGCCCTTATCATGGCACTTACTTCGTTCCATTGTAATTACCTATTAACTAGTCCATTCCATCTGGTGGGGAGCCCCTGGAGAGCTGGCTTTCCGTAGGCACCTCACCTGTGCTCATGACATGTTACACATGGCTCTGTAGTGGGACTTGCTAAAACCTGCCCTCCTGTTCTCTGTAAAGATGCTCTCCATCTCACAGGGCAGGGGCCACAGATTGTTCGTCCTTCTGTTCCGCCTACTGCTTTACACACTAAGGTTGTTGAACAAATGCTTCTTACTTAATAATGATGAATTTAGAGCCCAGTCCATCCTGTTGTTCCTTAAACTTTCCTAACCCATTAGCCTCCAGCCTTGACCTCCAAGCACCATTCCCAGGTGGATCCAGAGCTATCTGCCTTATTCCTTAAATCTGATCCCATCTGGCCATGGGATGCCCAGCTCCTCTTGGGATGTGGTGCCAGGGGTCGGGATGTTACTATGAAGTTATGTTTTTAGGTGTGATTAACATTCAAGTCAATAGACTTGCAGTAAAGCAGGTAACCCTCCATAGAGTGGATGGGCTTTACCTAATCAGTGGAAGGGCTTAAAAGATTGCCGTCCCTTGAGGAAGAAGAAATTTTGCCTCCAGACTGTCTTCTTTCCTGGCTCTCTAGCCTGTCACCCTGCCCTGTAGACTTCAGACTTGCCAGCCCCACAGTTGTGTGAATCAGTTCCTTTAAGTATCTATCCATCCATGCTATTAGCTTCATTCCTCTGGTGAACCCTAATAAACCATTCCTGTCTTGATCCAAAGCTTTCCCCAGGCCTTCATTACATGTCCCTCCCACGTCCCTGTGTGTCTCTCAAACTTTTGCTATTCTACACCTCATCTTGTTTTGGTTGTATTTAGCAAGCATTTTCTCCAGACTGTAGATCAGAAGACATGGTCTAGTGGGAGGATGGCAGGGACAGAAATTTTAAATGTGGGCAACAAAACCCCCAGTCGTATAGTGTTCAAATGAATTCAGGTCTCCTGTGTCATGGGCCTTACAAAGGTGAAATGTTAGTACCCTTCGAGGGCACATGAAGAGGTCCCAGTGTGGTTGCCTCTCTGATTTTCAAAATGATGCAAGTTGAACCTGCAGTTCTTAGCCTAGTGGATTTGGGGTCCACAATTGGCAAGATGACTCATTACTGATTAGCTTTTGAACTGGGATGAGGTCCACTATAAGCCACTTCACCTTTCCTTTCGACAAACACAAGAATACCTTGCTACTTCTGCAAGGTGCTTGTGCCTCTGCTGTCATTTTGTCCATTAAAGAATTCTGGCCAGGATGCAAGGAAAACTTAATTAGTGGCTGATCTGGGTTACTGGGATGTATGCCAAACTTAAAAGCCAACTTCTAGGGGGAAAAAGTTGCTTGATTTTCTCCAGCCCAACAGTCTCAGATGACAGGACAATAGAAAACTCTGGGTAACAAATCAGAATTTTAAAATATTGAGAGGCTGGAGCTATGGGCAGGTTCTATGGTAAAATTTACGGGGTATACACATAACATCCTGCACTTGAGTTCAAAAAACACCGATTTCTCACATACAGGATGGAGGAAGGCGCTGGATTTTACTCAACCCGCGACATGAGGTGCAGTCCTGGCATGTGACCTGAAGGTGTCAGGCAGTCTGGGATTCTCGTCCTAGTCTGTGCTGTCAGTCAATGTCCGGGTGGAGTGCTACGTGCCCTCCATGGCCCCAGGCTCCAGCCAGGTTCTCGGCAAGCAGCCAGCGTGGGAGAAGGACATGGCATCACGGAGACAGGATGTGCTGAGGCCCAGGGGCTGCAGCCTCTGGCCAGACACCATGGACCCACGGTCTTTTCCACCCATGAGCTACGTACGTGGGCAATTTGTCTTCTCTAACCATCAGTTTCCTAATCCACAGAGGATAATAATGGCCACCTCATGTTGTTTTGAAGATGAAAGCAGTTCATGTATGTAAGGCCAATTTTGGCACACTGCCTAGCACACAGTAACTTTTAAGTAAGTATTTGCTAAATATTAATGGGAGAAGCACTAAGCTTTGCAAGATTCATGATAACAGCTGCCTTCCAATATTTTAAGGGACCTTAAATGGAAGAGAATTAGTGCTCTAAACCATCTGTGGAGAGAACTCACAGGGAGGCTGCCCAGTCCTATGTAAGGAAGAGCTGTCCACTGAGCAGATGGCCGGCAGGTGGAGGCTGTGGTCCTGAGTGTCACGGAATGAGGCTATGGCCACTTGGCAGCGATGCTGTGGGGGAATCAAGCACGTGATGGGTGGTGGACCTCTGGAGTCCTGTCTAAACTTGAGATTCTATGATTCTAGACTTTTTCTCTTGGGTTCCTTGGCCTAGAGATTTTTAAAGACATTCACAGCCACCCACCCACTGAAGATCCCAGAGTAACCACTGTACACTCCCATTTCAAAGTCCCCTAACCCAGCCCCAAATTCACATTTCTACTCCAAGTCAGGAGTGGGGAAGCAAAAACTGAGGGCCTAGGCTGCTGTTGAGACTAGATGGCTGGTAACTTATCAGGATCAAGACCCTCTTTTATATAAAGAGAAAACTGCTAAAAGATAAATACAGACAAAGCCCATGAGAAGGTGTTGAGTTTGTCCTCCACTCCCTCTCCAGGCCAGGCCCTCCCTCTATGAAATGCAGAGGAACAGCCTCAGGAAGACTCCCTGATGCTCCAATCAGGTCCTCTTCTGACGTGAGCTGCTGTAGCAGATGTTAATGAACATCATACCCTGGCAAGTGGGAGGGGAAAGACACTGCCTGAGAACATCTGCCCAACTCCCCTGACAAAGGATGGGCAGCCAGTTGGTCTGCAGCTGTAAAACAGATGGCACCAGAGAAGCTCTGTGAATAAAACTTTAATAATGTACAGCAGAAATTGGACAGGCTCATTCTTATATTAAAACAAAAGATTTCCTATATTACAACTTATTTACATTTGCATACTGAAGAGGTAAAGTGTCTAAGTGGCTATTTTACAGTCCATTCTAATAAAATGTACAAAAACAAACAGAAGTACCGAGAATGCCGTTCGGGGGCCTTGATGGCGACGTAAGAACGGGCTTGGACTTGGTCTGTGAATCCAAAATCCAGAGGTGCAGGTAGCCCTATGGATCAGGGTTAGCCTCAGGGAGCCAAAACCACAGCTTTAGTTTCTCCCCAACTCTCTAACTCCTAACTCTTGGGTTAAGAGTGGCGGCAGTGGGGCTGGGAGCGTCCCCCCAAAACTGTTCAGTCTTCCCCGGAGGTGGAGGAGGAGTGTGTGGTGAGGACAGCTGGGCCACCTGGGGAGTGGGCTAGTGGCTTGGGAGTCCCTGGGTCGAGGAGTGTCGGCAGATCCCAGAGGCTGGTTGAGGCAGGGAGTGAGTAGTCTGAGTTCCATCAGCTCCCATAACCCGCCAAGCTCTGCCGGAGGGCAGACAACAAGGGGGAAATGCGTCAGCAGGGGTAGGGAGAGAAGACCCCCTAATGACACACTTGGTATTTAAGGGAAATTAGTCAGTAGCCAGTAAATTGGCCCAAAGGGTGAGGGGAAGATCTCCTTTAACACAAGGAAAGCACTACACCGGGAAAATAAATAGGAAGGCCAGGGCACTGGGGAGACGATGGAAGTTGGGGGAGGGCTCCCCCCTCCTCCACAAGCTTTGGCAGAGAATCGCTGGGCTAGAGGCAGGGATGCGCTGAGGCTGCACACACACTGTGCCTCCCCTGGGGGGCAGGAAAGGGGCTCTGGATGAACGCAGTGATGGGGGGTTTCACTGCCCACCACCGGCCTCTTTGGTGGGGGACTGGGGGGCATCCTCGCCTCCTTAGTGGTCTTGTATAAGAGCAATCGCTCCAGGTTCAAAAGGCTCAGATCCAACTATGAAAACTGGTCTCAAGATAGGCACCCCCTGACTTGACTGAGTCCCACCGTCAGTGCTCCAAGAGCAGGACCCAAGCCTATCTTGTTCACAGCTGCATTTCCCAGCACCCAGCATGGGGCCTGACCCCCAGCTGGCACTCAGCGAGTGTCTGCTGAGTGAGTGCCTGGATGAGAAGGTGCAACCTGTGGGCGACGCACAAAAAGCTACAGCCCCAGTGCAAAACCCACTTTGGGTGGGACTGGGCAGGGAGGCAGGACGCCAGCGAGACCAACCCCCAGGGCAGAGGAACTCTCGCAGCTGAGTAGGGGGAGAGCAGGCTCAGGTACAAGGACAGGTATTTCCAGTGTGATTGAGCTGTGTGCGTCTGATTGAAGCATTTTTGTGTGTGTGTGGTTGTTTTTATAGGGATTTCCTTAAAAACAAATGGATTGAGAGGTAATTATCACATAGAGATGGTTTTCCTTTTATAAAAAATTAACAGTATTTAAAAAAAGTTAAAATCCAGACCCTCCCAATAAAATTAAAAAAAAAAGAAAAAGAAAAAAAAGAAAGAAAACCAAACCACTCCAGTTAAGTTATGGCTTCAAAGTTATTATATACCTAAGATATGCTGACCGAACCACCACCCACAACCGTGCTTCTAGACGTCGTTAAATACTACACTCAGGTTAAATAACAGGTTCAGCTCAGGCTGTTCCCTTTAGTAAAGCCCCTGAAGTGGATGCAAGTCTCACATCTTCCCTCCACTGTGATTGGATAACCCAGTAAAAGACCCATGCAGATGCCTCCCCCCCGCCCAGCCTCCCTCCCCAGTCCTCCTCCCCGCTTCCCTTCCCCGCCCTAAACCCACCACCACCGAAAATACACACGGCTGTCTCCAGAATCTGGGATATGAAAGACAGATGTGACATTCCAGTCTGAGCCTCCCCAGGTCTGGGCTGCAAATTCCCTCCTTGAAGCCAAGGATGATGCCCTTAGGTTGGCTCATTTCCCACGGTGGCCGCTGACCACAACACCCCAGGTTTCCGCCAGGATTCTTGCCCTGCCCATCCCACCCTCTTCCCTCACATTTGGACCCAAAAGCCTCGCCTGCCACGGACAACTGGGCCAGCTTTGGTTCCACAGTCTGAAGTGGAGAAGGAGGGCCAGGCGGCATAGCCTGCGGGAGGGGGTACCACTGTGGAGTAGGGGCTCTGGAAGGAGGGGGTGGGGGAGGGAGCCCACCGGGAGGGGCACCAGGGAAACTAGACGCGGCTCACTACTGAACGGAGGCACCGGCACGCAGACACGGCATGACGACCACAGCCCCGACCTGCACATGCACGAGAAGCTCAAGCAGGCAAGTGCACACCCACAGACACACACGTACACACACACACGTGTAAGGGCGTGGCACAGACCAGGCACAACAGGGGACGCACCTCGGCACATGCACACACGGCTGGACAGACAGGCACCAGCAGTCCCTCCAGGGTCCTCGCGGGCGGAGAGGAGCCGGAGACCTGGAGCTGCCAGGAGGGGCCGTCCTTCTGGTTCCCGGGGCCACTCGCTGCACTGGCGTTGGTCCCGGGGTAAAGCCCTCGGTGCTGCTCCTCCCGGGCCGCTTGTCGCCACACCAGGCTCCTCGCCGGGGGCACCGGGCTTTGTGGGACATCCCACGACAGCCGGTCCGGGTTGCGGCATTGAGTTCTCCATGCCATTCGCTCTCAGAGGCTCCATGCCACTAGGAGGTAAATATCAAAGGTGTCTGTGTCTCACACCCATTGTGGGAGTGAGCGAGTCTCCCGGGCTCTGTCCCTCTGTGGGCCGAACTGCTGGCCACAGAGGGCTGGGCAGAAACGAGAGGTAGGCCTCCATCTGATGCTCCACACGGCCGCTCGGCTGTAGGTCCCGCGGCCTGGCGGCTGTGGGAGGGGCGGCTAGATCTTCACGTCCTCCTGCACACTGAGCTGGGAGAGGGTCTTCTTGATGCGCAGCGCAGTCAGGCGGGCTGCGCCATTGGCGTACCAGCACTCCCGCATCATCTTCCCCATCACCCGCAGCGCCTGCACAGAAACGGTGTCACTGGGGCCTGCCCCACTGCGGCCTGCCTGATGCCCCACCTGCCCTCCTCTGACCCTGGGGAAACGTCCACGAGCCCCACTCCCCCTAGGGCTCGCCAGTCCTTAGGGGACAGTCTGGGGAGGGGCCTTCTCCGCAAGCGCAGTCTGCCATTCCCCCGAGTCCAGCTGATCTTGCGAGCAAGACCTGCCACAGCCTGTGATCTGAAATCCACTTCTGGAAGGTCTGAGATACACGCTTATGACTGTTTACTGATGGCTTTCTCAAAGTAGCACGTGAACCAGGCACAGCAGGGACACCCCCAGCAGGCACACGCACACAGCAGTGACCCCACATTCACCCGCAGAGACATAGCAGAGGAGGAAGGGGAGGAGGCAGCCCCCGAAAGATGGTCTTGACTGTCAGAGGCAGCAGCTTGCAGCCAGGGCCTGGATGACACAGGCGGCCATGAGGACAGGCGAGGGGTGGATCTGGAGAGTCATCGGTGGAGGCTACAGAGCTCCCTGACTGCTGCCCCAGGCCAGTGTTTTCGATTCCTTTCAGCAGTGGGACCTGTTTTCCCAAGTGGAGTCCCAACCCACGAAGAGCCCTGATTGAAGACGGAGTATGGAGGGCAGCTAGAGACTGGCTCTCTGCTTCCCTCACCCTCTGAAGTAAACAGACCCTGAGGTTCCAAGAAATACTTTGGAAAATGCTGCTCTGTCATGCTCTGGTCCTCAATGCAGAGCTGCCCTCTAGTGGAGACACACCTTAAAGCAGAGCCACCAGTGAAAAGAGGGCCCAGGAGCACAAGCTAAGCAAATCCCATGCCCCCAAAGATTCTAGCTCCCCACAACTCCAGGTTTATTAGGAATCGAGATCATAAATTTGTCCTCGCATCTATTATTTCCACCAAATGTCGTCCCCTTCCCACCACTAACCCCACATCCAAACCCTCTGCGCCCCCTCACTTTCGAGTTTTCAGAAAGCCACCTCCCTCAGACTTGTTTTCTCGCTGGGTCCACCTCTCATTTGCTGACCCTCTGTGGATGATGCTTCTGAACTCACCAATAGAGCTCAGTTCACCCACTATGGCTCCAAAACCATTTTTCTAGTTGGACAGGTCTAACAGCCCCACTCAGACTTTTTGTCTCTGATCTGTGTCTTGGGACCAAGCCTTTCTTCTTCTAGGTTCCAAAGGGGACCCTACAGTGTCCAAGACAATGGCTTAGTATAGAAAGCATGTAATAGTAATATAATAACTATTATTACACAGGTAGTAGCTCTGGGGTTGGCCCCATTTTGGGAAACCCTTCTCTAAGGTAAAGAAACAGGGCAGATAGAAAAGCACAGGAGACAGGGCAGCTTCCTACCTCGTAACTCTGCCACCAGTTGGGGATGTTGGGACGGAGCTTCTGGTCACATACTACCTTCCGCATCTCCTCAATGGAAGGGTCGGAGGGCACTAGGTCGTAATATGGCAGCTGATATTCTTCATGGACCCCTAGGAGAAAAGAAGATATCCACCAGCGTTATCAAAAGAAGGAAGGGATTACTCAAAAGCCAGTGACAATACCCATGACATGATCAGTAAACCCGGCCTCCCACCAAGAGGAACTAGGGCTCCTTGGAGCGCTTGGTCAGTGCTAGGTATGGGACAAAAGATACACAGAATTAGCCAGGAACATCTTTTCCATAACAAAAAGCAAGGAAACTATCAAAGACTACTAAGGTCATGTCAGAAAGTACCACCTTGAAAAGCTCCCAACTGGCCAAAGATGAGAATAGTCAAGCAATAGTAAGACTTATAACATCAATGGAAACAAATATTTTAGATCATCAGTTCATGATGACACTGCTAAGTCACTTCAGTCGTGTCCGACTCTGTGCGACCCCATAGACGGCAGCCCACCAGGCTCTACTGTCCCTGGAATTCTCCAGGCAAGAACACTGGAGTGGGTTGCCATTTCCTTCTCCAATGCATAAAAGTGAAAAGTGAAAGTGAAGTCGCTCAGTCGCGTCCGACTCTTAGCGACCCCGTGGACTGCGGCCCACCAGGGTCCTCCATCCATGGGATTTTCCAGGCAAGAGTACTGGGGTGGGGTGCCACTGCCTTCCCCGCATGATGACACTAAGAAGAAACAAACCAAAATTTCAGTCACCTTTGTAGGATGATAGAGAATAAACTCATTATTTTGAAAAATGGTAAGTAAATGGAAAGAATCAAGTGTTTTTCCTGCCTTTCCTTTTCAAATTAAACATCTCTGTAACCCAAGAGACAATAAGGGGAAGTTTCTCTTTAATTAAAAATCTAGCTAATATGAGAAGTTTGACAGAATTCAAATGCTGGCACTTTTCAACCTCTGATAAATCTGGATTTGGACAATGATCAATGATGGCTGTTATCACAAAAAGAGAAATAATCACCATTATATGTGCCTTTAACGGAAGGATTTTTGGGGAAAAATGATTCTAGTCTTTAGATGTAATTCCATAGGAAATTCATAGAAACGGCAGAATGTACAAACTCCATAAAGAAGCAATCAGGAAAATCTACATAGGAAAATCTTACAGGACAAAGGACCTGGATTCTCCAACTTTAAAAACTGCAGAAGAAAAAAAAAATGGAGTGGTAAGCTGTACATCATAAGAGACTTAAGAGGTATACCAATCAACTGCAGTGGATAGACGTTTATCAAGCTGCTTTTAAAAAAATTAGGAGACAACTGAGGAAATCTCAACACTAACTAATGTTAAATGACATTAAGAACAACTGGGACCTCCCCTGTGGTCCAGTGGTTAAGAATCTGTCCTGCAATGCAGGGGACTTGCGTTTGATTCCTGGTGGGGGAACTAAGATCCCAGATGCCTCGAAGTAACTAAGCCCGTGAGACACAATTAGAGTCTGAGTGCTGCAAGGAACGATCCCACATGACACAGTGAAGACCCTGAGTGCCTCGACTAAGACCTGACAGCACAATTAATTAACTAACTGAAAGAGAAATAGCCAGTAAACGCACCAAAATAGCTAAACAATTTTTAAAAAAGAATTACTGTTGGTTTTTACAGTGTAATAACAGTTTTGAAGTCTTTTACCTTCTACAGCTACAAATGGAAATACTTTCCATAATAAAAATTTATTAGTATTTTAAAAAATCAAATTAACTTTCTCATGCCTTTTTTCCAGAAAAATTCTACTGTCCTGAGCTGATGGGACAGATTTTTAAATGAAGTCTGACTTGGTAATTAGCTAAGATGCAGTTAGCTTCATCTCTGGCCTCAGTCTGCAAGGTCTGAATCCTAGTTTATTAGCAGTGTGACTCTGGACAAATTACCTAACCTGTGACTCATATTCTTCATCTGCAAAATGGTGACAATTAACAGTACCCACTTCATAGGTTTGCAGTAAAGATTAAGTGAGTTTATACGTAGCAAGTGGTGAATAAATCTTAGTACAATTATTATATACTTAACCCCAATTTCTGGATGGTATGGAAAAAGAAAAATTTAACTTGTTCACAGTTTAAAATCTGTGTGGCTAGATAAATCTTGATTTGTTTTATTTGTATAGCATGACCAAAATTTAAGATGTACAATACCTAAATGCCTCCCTATGATTCGGACCTTACCAAACATGTCATAGAAGGAAAAAGGCAGTACAGCACAGAAAGGGCTCTGCTGGGACACCCACCAGTTCTTTTTCATTAATTTAATTCACTTCCACTGATCTGGAATCTCTTACATCAGAGATAAATGGCTGAGGGCAGGGTTCTAGTGACTCTTGAACTTGATCATGCGACAGAACACTTGGAACTCACTGTAAAATTCTAACGTACTAAGCTGATGATAAACAGTGTTTTCTGCCAAATCCGATACTGCTTTTCACTGGGTTCTGACATGGTCGAGGAGTTGTAAATGCCAAAGATTTAAGAAAATATTACAGAAGAAAAAATTCTATGTGCTAGTAAGCTTTCTCCTACGAATTGAGAAATCACCATTATCAATAAAACCCCACGTTCCCCAGGTATGTGGCTTGAGAGTTGGTGTGTCAGAACACCCTGCCTTTTGTGTGAAGAAGACCCCCTGCATTAGTCCTGTGCTATTCCTGCCCAGGGCTTTCCCAACCTCAACAGACCACTAAAGACAGTGTGTTTAAAAAAAAAAAAAAAAGCCAAACGAGCCTCTGGAATGGTCACCACAACATAAAACAAGAGTAAACACACTCTTAGCAACTGCTGCTCCCAAGTCCCCTCCCTCCTTTGGATGAGAATCCTACGTGCAACGCGTGCTAGCATGAGGCATCTGACAAGCAGTCAAAACCCAGGCTCTCAGGTGGCCTAGCACTCTGGACTGGGAGGTAGGAGCAGGGAAGGCTGGAAGAAAGGTACCTCCAGAGTTGCATCTTCGAGCAATCTCCCAGTACACAAGACCGAGGGCATAGATATCAGCACATTTAAAGGAGTCGAAGTGCTTCATGTTGATGGTTTCATCGAGCACTTCGGGGGCCATGTATCTGCAACAGCAAAGGAAATGTGGTCATGCACGGGAAAACAATGACTTCTCTCCTGACTCAAAGCACTGGTTCAAGGGCCCCCTGAATGTGGGAAAGCCATCACCCAAGACTGCCCCTTGGGGGGAGGAAGTGATGGATTCTTCTCACTGCAAACACCCATGTTTTGCATTCATTCATTGCTTTTTTAAATTTTTTGCCAAGCCACACGGCATGTGAGGTCTTAGTTCCCCGATCAGTGATCAAACCTGTGCCACCTGCAACGAAGGGCAGATTGCTAATCACTGGGCCAGGAGGGGAGTCCCTGTCCCTTAGTTCTTTTCCTAAATATTTAGTCACTTATTAGGCTATGCTGGGTCTTGGTTGAGGCGCACAGGATCTCTGATCTTTGTTGTGGCATGCAAACTCTTCATTGCAGCATGTGGTACCTAGCTCCCCAACCAGGATCAAACCTGGGCCCCCTGCATGGAACATGGAGTCTTAGCCTCGGGACCACCAGGGAAGTCCTTGTCCCTTATTTCTTACTTTCCTTTTCCATGAAGCAGGAGGGAGGCCCCACAGTCCTGAAGGGGGCCCCTTATTTTCTACACTGGAGCACCTCTGCTCTTGCTAGGTGAAACTGCTCTCTACACCCCAAGCAAAAGATGCACTCTGCCGCCTCAGGAGTCCTGCACAGGCCACCCCTTCAGACTGCACTCTCCCTTCCTGCTAGCCAAGCCTGGCACCTGTTCCCCTTCCAAACCTTGCTCCAAGCTCTTTCTCCGCTGCCTCGCCTGCCCAATGCGCTGGTGCCTGTGGGCATACGGTCCTATGGAGGTATGCTGCTGGCACCGGGATCTGCTCCATGCAACCTGTGTGGCTTTCCAGTGTGGGGGCAGGAGTACAGTGCAACCGCCAGCTGTCTGAGACCACACTCCTCCCTCACACATGGGCAAGGGCACACATGGGCTACTCAGTACCAGTGTCGGGCAAGGGCACAGGCCCTGGGCCTTCCTACCGTTTAGTTCCCACCCTCTGGTTAGGGGCAATGTCAATGGTGTCTGTGACTGCATCGTGACGGACAGCCAGACCCAGGTCTGCGATGGCGCACATGCCATTTTTCTTCACCAGGATGTTCTTTGACTTTAAGTCTCGATGAGCAATTCCAGGTTTCCCTGGTAGAGGAGAAAAACAGGGATCTTTAGAGAAAGACAGCGTAAGTGTTTAAAGCATAGTCTCTGCATCCGGATACATGGGTTTCAGTTCTGGTTTTGCCCCCCAGTAACCCTGTAAATGCAACTTAATCTGTCTATACACTGGTCCTCTCATCCATAAAATGAGAGTAAACACCAGTGTGTGCATGCGTGCCAAGTTGCTTCAGTCGTGTCCGACTCTTTGGGACACTATGGACTGCAGCCCACCAGGCTCCTCTATCCATGGGATTCTCCAGGCAGCCATACTGGAGTGGGCTGCCATGCCTTCCTCCAGGGGATCTTGCCAACCTGGGGATTGAATTCACGTCTCTGATGTCTCCTGCATTGGCAGGCAGGTTCTTTACCACTAGCACCACCTGGGAAGCCCAAACACCAGTACTTCACGGGAATGTTGTGAAAGTTAAATATATTAATGCAGGTGAGCCAAGCGCTTAGAAGTGCATGCAGATTAGCTAATATTACTTTATGAATGCTATTCCTGCTCACCTTCCCTGAACTCATATACTCCTGTACAACATAGTCGAGGACTTGAGAAAAAGCTGCTGCACTGGCTAGGTTCTCAGAAACAAACAGAGGAGTTAAGAACCACTACTTTCTCTGCAGAGTCTAGGGATAGTGTTAAACTCTCATGGCTGGTTTTTGATCACAGACAGAAAGAGCTCCTGCCCAACTGACCATGCACCAGGAAGCAACGTGCCACCTGCCAAGACCTGGGAGCTCGCAAAAGGCTGATGTCAGTCAACAAACAGGGACTCCCGAGGTAGTGTTCCTCCAGGAGAACCCTCCCAGATAGTAGAGCCCAGGGTCTAACCATCCAGCTGACCCAACGATGAGCGCGTGCGCTCACTAAACTGAATCTCGGCAGTGGTTCAATCCATCTTCTAAGTCCCTTCATTTACCTGTGAACTGTGGGCATCTGAGACGATCTCTCAGTTAACACCAGCTCCCCAACAATCAACCACGCCAGGACATGGGGAACAAACAATCAACATTTCCCACAGAAGTCCCTCAGTTCAGTCGCTCAGTCATGTCCGACTCTTTGTGACCCCATGAATTGCTCTAAAGGCAGAGGCACCTCTCGTTCCTGTGCAAGTGGAGCTCAAACCCCTCTCCCTTAGACCAGACCCCCATTCCTGAGGCCAAGCTCCAGCTCGCTCAGTGCACAGGAGCTCCTTGACGGGGACGGGACGCTTGCTCAGCAGCCCCACTCACCTTGGGTGCCCACGATCTCCATGTGCAAGTGCGCTAGCCCGCTGGCGGCAGACAAGGCCAGCTTGATCATCCCCTCGATGGTCACCGTGTACCGGTTCAGATAGTCAAACAGGGAACCATGCTCATGATAGTCCGACACGAGCCACAGCTGCGTCCAGGTGCCATTATCTGTGGAGGACCACAGAGGAGTTCCAGAAAAGGCACAACTACCAGCAAAAAGGGCAAGGACGGCGAGGAAGAGTGCATGTGCCACGCAAACCGCCCGTGACCCCCGAATCCCTGCTCTTCGCCCCCACACCTCCTGAGGCCCCTTGATGCCCTTGTCATCTACAGCCGTCCACAGCTTTGGGCTCCAGGAAGATAAGAACAGTTTGTCTTGGTTAGACCTGCTCCCTTCCGACAGGGGGCTGTAGGATTCTGAACCATGCCTCCCCTATTCCAAATGTGAAATGTGAAGCCTTCAGAAGAAGAGGGAGCACGTGCTTAGAGGAAGTAACAGGGGCATCTGTTTCTTTTGCTTCTGATCCTGACAAGACCCGCTCATCAAAACCCTGACTGCCTGTGTCCTCCCCATCAAGGAGGAAGGCTTCGCAGGCCCTCCTCTGTGCTCCAAGACCCTTCCGAGCATAGCCCAATCCCAGCACCAGGACCATCTGTAGCGCTTCTCTGAAGTCCACTGCTCTTACCAGGCTATGAGCTCTCCATGAGAGGAGGAAAGAGTTCCTTTGTGCATTACTGTGTTCTAGGCCAAAAATGCTTTTCAATACATGAAGAGGACACTTTCCAAGGATTCCAGAGAGGAATCTTATCATCTTAGCCTCAGAAGAGCAATGGGAGGCAGTAAGCACACACTTTCACCCAAGGGGCGGGGGGTATGCAGTGTACACAGGGAAGGAGGGAGGGAGGGAGAGAAAGGAGAACCAAAGCTGGTAATCTAATGAGCTTGTGCTACTGTCAATATGAAGACTGGAAATTGGATTGAGATCTCCCAAATTCCAGGCTGGCCTGAGTTCTAGGGCCCTACACTATACATATCATGCTAAAAAGACAAGAACAAAGGAGTCTGTTCTTTCTCCTCCCCTAGACCTGATGTGGGTTTCAACAGCCAGATCCTACTCACACGAGCTGCCAGAATCAATACAGGGAGTGGTTCCTGGAAAAGCACCAACCTTTGCTTCTCTGATTACGAACAAGGGGTCCATCAAACACATCCCTGAGGTCCAGAGGACCCTGCTTATAAGTTAAAAGGGAAGATGTCTTTTTGAGCCTTTAAAATACATGTCAGACTTAAACTAATCATCAAAAGGTAAATTTGTTTTAAAAAGCACCAAGCTTACTCAGAAGGAGCAAGGAATTCTCCCCTCCCTTGCGTGAGAGGTCAAGGCTCTCCAGTCTGGGGGCAGCTGAGGCCTCTACAACCCCCACAGCAATGTGAGAAACAAGCAGCCTGCTGCTGACTTAGGACAGAAAAGCAAACACTTAGCATCTTCCGTGGCCTCTGCCAGCAGTGGCTTCTAAAACTGCTGGACCACGGAGCGAACCGTGTCCCGACTGCCAGAGACACTCTTCTAAAATGCAAGCAGCACGACCCACGGTCTTTCTGTCTTAAGTGTGCTGCCTGCC
Source organism: Tragelaphus eurycerus (assembly GCA_935064755.1). Lineage (NCBI taxonomy): Eukaryota > Metazoa > Chordata > Mammalia > Artiodactyla > Bovidae > Tragelaphus > Tragelaphus eurycerus. The sequence goes on along the minus strand of CAKXYN010000010.1, from coordinate 28,508,541 downwards.
CAGGTGCCGGCTGTCCTCCCCTCCTGGGCACAGGCCGGAACTGTGCCTTGGTCTTATGTGTGATGACCCCAGGACCAGACAGTAGCCAATGACTATTACTGAATCGACAAATGAAATGTCAATTACTACCCACTCTCTAAAATAAAACAATCCTCTCAAAATGGCTCCCGATAACCTGGCCTCCGCCACCTTTCCACCCATGTCTTTGGCTAGAATGTTCTGAGTCACCTGCAGCTTCCCAAAGACATTACCCCTCTGCACATGTTTGGACTTCTCTTTTCATTGGGTTTTCTTTCTGACCAGCTCCCTGCCACCTCTGCCTCAATCAGGCCCAGGTATGATCTCTGTGACCCCCATCTCACCCCCATTTTGCGCTCACCAGAATACTGTTGTCTGATTACTTCCTATCATCACCCATTAGTCTACTTTTCTCTTTTGCTAGTCAGTGAGGCTCTTACAAATGAGCACATGCCTGGGCACATGAGAGAGACTCAAAAAGTTAGAGCAAAACCAGTGGAGGAGGGAGGAGGAAACAAGGACCCTCAGATGTAAGTGGATCCAAAGCCGAGCTTGAAGGCCGCGGTGGGGCAGTGGGGGGAGGCAGGCTGTGGCTCTGGGGTGCCTGCTCCACTGCAACAACGCGCATGATGCCGCTCTGCCAAGGAGCGTGGGCCACAGGCTTTCCTGGGGCTGTCCTTTCCTTGCAGGGGCTGAAGCTTCCCTTCTTCTTTCCAGTTGTTTTCAACATAAGTTTACTGAAGCTCCTCTAGGGACTACCCCGGAGGTGGGTTTGGGGGTATCACTGAAGGGAGAGTGAGCAGGTAGGATGAGGGCTTATTTACCTGTTTAATAACTGCTTGTTTACTTGCTTAACAACCTGGATTTCAGTACAAGCTTTTCGTAGAGGCAAAGTTTGAAAACCACTGCCTTACTCTTGTTCTCGTTCTACGGGGAGCAACTGCGAAGGCAAACACAACTGTGCCTCTCGTGGCTGTTCAGGCCCAGTCGCCCCTCCACCGAGCCTGGGGTGGGCTCTGGGACACCTTGTCTGTGAGCTCAGCCCTTTACCTTTATTGTCAGCAGCGATGAACCCAAGGATGTTTTCATGGCGAAGCATGACTGTCTGGTATATCTCTGCTTCCCGGAACCAAGACCGTTCCTCCCGAGAAGAGAATATTTTCACAGCCACATCACCGCCCCGCCAGCGGCCGCGCCACACTTCTCCAAACCGGCCCTTGCCAATGATTTCCTGTAGAACGATGGTCCGGGCCACTGTGCGCTGGACAAAAAGGGGTAACCCTGGGGACCAGAGAAGGGAAAGCAAGCCGACACTGTACACATTTGCTGAACTTTGCAGCTCCTAGCCTCACTGCACACTGGAGGAGCCCTTCCTTCCCACAGCGCCTCCAGGCTACAGTGGTCCACTGCACGGAGAGCTCGGGAGCCCAGACGGGGAAATGCATGTGAAATGGCACCCCACCCCAGTACTTTTGCCTGGAAAATCCCATGGACAGAGGAGCCTGGTAGGCTCCAGTCCATGGGGTCGCTAAGAGTCGGACACGACTGAGCGACTTCACTTTCACTTTTCACTTTCATGCATTGGAGAAGGAAATGGCAACCCACTCCAGTGTTCCTGCCTGGAGAATCCCAGCGATGGGGGAGCCTGGTGAGCTTCCGTCTATGGGGTCGCACAGAGTCGGACACGACTGAAGCGACTTAGCAGCTGCTCCTCATCTACGCGGGTTCTCCTCCCAGCTAGTATGGACGACAGATCTGAATGTAACTGTCTAACCGGATTTACTAACTCTTCAGCCAGCCTCCCGTGGGCCAGGCCACCCACAGCCACTTTATGTGGAAGAGCAAAGTCAAGGGGTTGAGTGAGCGGAGCGCCTCTGGCTGCTCTGCTCAGTGGCCACTAGAGGGCAGTGCTGCGTGACCCATGAAAGCCAACCCGAGCTCAGGGCACATCAAGTTCCCACCGCTCTCCAAAGGGATCACGGTTCTGCTCACAAGAGCTCCAGATGCAGCAGGGTTGGGGGTGGGGGGATGACTGCCCAGGCTGGTTCTCAGATTAATTTCACTGTCTTTATAGGACTCACTTATCACCTCATTTGATCCATGCAAGGAGTGTCTCCCTCCCTCTCCAGTCAGCTCCACCATCGTGACTGACTCTCTCTCTCCTTGACTGAACAAATCAAAGTGTTATGAACCCTCAAGCTGTTTAGTGCATGTTTACTATGCATGAGGCACTTGCATAAATGACCTCATTTCCTCACAACCACCCATAAGGTAGGTATTATTATGATGTCCATTTTACAAATGAGAAAACTAAGCCTCAAAGGGGAAGGTTAAGTTATTTACTGGAATTCATACAAGCTGTAAATGGCAAAGCACGTAAGACTGACTCCAAAGTTTATGCCTATAATTCCCACAGCAAGAGCCGCCAAATGCTTCTCAATTTGGCCCCCTCCTCTCCCGGCCCTCCTGACCTGTTCTGATCTCCTCTGGAAGACTTCCAGCGGTCTCTCTGCCTCCCCTCTGACCTGGCTCGCCCCACACCCCCCGCACAGCCAGCCTCACCCTGCCCTCCCTAACAGGGGGCTGCGAGATGGATGAATTCACCCTCCACACCACTGCCAGAATTCTTTCCGCAGGAAAACATGAGCACACGCTTTCTCGCACGACAGCCTTCGGTAGCTGCCTCTCCCCTCATCAGACAAAGCACAGCCCAAGCATTTTCCCACTAGGGCCTGGACAGCAAGCCGGCCTCTGGATCATTCCCTGAACGCTCAGTGAACATTTGTGTCTTTTTGTCCTCTCGCTCGAGGATTTTCCGGTGGCCTGGAACATTTCCTGCCCTCTTCCCACTCTCAAAACTTCCAACGCAGGACCCCTTCAAACACGACCTCCTCTGTGAGATCCTTCCCCACAATCTCTTCTATCCAGTCCCGGCTCGGCCTCTTGCTTATCTTGTTTACCCTGTATCACCCACAGGATGCTCAACACACACTTGTTAGTGTGAACTGAAAGTTACACAAGCAGCAAGGACTTACTACTTTAAGGCCACAGGATTAAAACCCCAGCACCTTGGAAGCTTTGCATATTCTGAATTAAGAGTGGACTAATCTAAACCAACCAGAGAGAAACAGTTATTCATCATTTCACTCCAGATGATAGAGTAACCACCCTGGACCTGCCGTCGCCTCGGCTAATCCCAATCTTAAAAAAAGACTCCAGAAAACCCGAGTGACCTTCCTCCAGCAGCAAATCAAGTCACAGAGCCAGTCAGTTCTAACCACTGCCCTACCCTCTTTCAGCAAAGAACAAGCCATATATTTTCTCTCTTCCTAAAAATATGCAGCTTTTAAATATATCCATCATCTTGGCACGTTCTACTGCAGAGCTTAATAAAGGCAAAACCACGGAAATTCAGAAGATGTCAGAGCTCAAAGTATTCCTGTGCTCAAGAAGGGATGTCTGGCCATGACTGATGGCATAATTTCCCCACAGAAGAGTCTGTCATGGGCTTAAAAAACATACACCAACACACATGGGACTCTCACGGACGCGGGCCTGTAAGTCTGAGTTAGAATGGCAACAGCGGCCTTTGTATCCACATTTTCCCCCACAGGGACAGAATACCACTGTCACTAAAATAATTATTTATCTTCCTAAAAAGACTGCTTTGTCCTCACAGCCACATCTACTAGCTAGCTCAGCTCTACTCTGAGACCGGAACCACCCAACGGCCCTTCCCCTAAGTTCCAGCCTCACGTTGAGGTCCACCTAAGAAAGGCTGGGCCGCGGACAGGCAGCTCCGGAAGTGGTGCTGACGCCATGCTGGAAGCCCTGGCTGCTCTTCTTTCAACTGCCACCATGAACGCTTGGGCAACTGGTACGAGTCAATGATTTACCCAACCCCAGCTCTCTGGCCTCACTCGGTGTTCTCAAACTCCCCTTGCGGTTGCTCACAGATCAATGATTAGCTGCCACCACCTCGCAGGAACCCGGCACACTCCAGTCTCTCCAAAGGGGCCCTGACACTGAGCACTCTGCTGCTCAGGCGGAACCAGGTGAATTTTAATAGCTGCATGGTTACAAGACTTGAAGAGAGGCCGGGACTCTAGAAAGGAGAGTTCTGCAGCTGATCCTTGGAATTCCAGAGAATGACAGATTTTCTGTGAACCCCATCATCTTATTACGTGTCAAGACTCCCAAAGAAGGGGAATTCTGAAAGCAAATGGCCAGCCTTCTTCCTGAACGTTCCATCGTGCTGGGAGGCAGCGAGGAAGGCTAATGGCCAGCACAAGGCCTGAAGACGCGGTACCTGAGCCAGACCCTGATGTGGAGAGGTCGTAGACCAGGTCCTGGAGCGTCTTGTCCTTGGAGAGACACATCTCACACGAGGGGTCCTCCATGTCCAGCCTCTGGCGGTTGTGATAGACGCGCTGATGATAGTTAATGACGAGGAAAACAATGATGATGATGAGGAACAGGAGGAACACTGGGCCGGCAATAATGCCCACCAGCTCCACGGGCCCCCACATGGAGGGGTGCTCAGGCTCCTTGAGATGACCTGGGGCAGGTGAGAGAGGAGAGGGAAAGAAGAGAGTGAGAACGTGGGGCCGCCAAGGCTGCCCTCTCCCCGGGTCCTCCATCCAGGTAGAGATGCCCCCTCCCTCTCCCCGATCTTTGGCCTCACTGGGCTGGTGGATCTGTCTGGACGCTCTCACATGTCAGCCTCTCTAGTTATGGCACCCGCTGCAGCCTGCTCGGTCATTTCACAGCGTTTCATGGTGTCTTCCCACCCCCATGCCCCAGGTACACACCAGGTTCTGCTCCTCCATTTGTGACGGCCTCTTGAAGCTCGACTCGGTCTCTCCCCGCCTCCTCAGATCTCCCCAGTCACGCCTCTTAAGTGGCGGACCTGTGAAGGCTGGTATCCACCAGCTTAGAGCGCCATCCTTCCCGCCTCGAGTCCCTCTTCCCATTTTGCCATCACCAACACATGGCTTATGGGCTGCCTGCTCCAGGATCACCCCAGACCCTCCCATGGGGATCTCGGGCTGGCTCTTCCACTCTCCACTGGCTGCCAATGGCTCTTCAGCCACAACCCAAAACGTGGCTTTCACCTCTGTGGCGCACTTGACAAGTCTCTCCCCCTTTCCCGGGATCTACAGACCAGAATTGGGAGGAATGCCCTCCCTTGTCACCTCAGGGAGCATCCAAAAGGTGCCTTCACCTAGCCTCCAACAAAGGGGCAGGGGCATATTAGAGAAGGGTGAAATGACAGGGGTGCCCTACCTCCACGACGAGCCAATAGTCCAACAAGGGTGTCCACTCACCGCTGGGCACCCTCAGGTCGATCTTGTTGCAGAAGTCAGTGTAGCAGCAGTGTGTGTTGCGCAAGTCCTCAGAGCTCAGGCAGTAGAAGGGCTTCCCAGCGGGGACCAGCTCCACTTTGGGGATGCAGGTGCGCACGTGGTGCTCCATCCCATCCAGGTTGAAAATGGAGACCATGCAGGCCCCATCCGTCTCACACGTGTAGTTGGCTTGGAGGCAGCTGGTGCACGCACACAACAGAGCTGTGGGGAATTTGGAAGTGGACGCTGACGTCAGCGTGAGGTCTCAGCCTAGGTCCTCCTCTGGAGTTAGAATACAATCCCCTAGCACACTCACAGTTCCAAAACAAGGTGCTTTTTACAAGGATGGATGACATCGTCAGGGGAAGCCCAACCTTCTCACCTGTCTATTCAGATCACAGACAAGGCTTTCTGCTCCGCCACACCCCATCCCCCCCTTTTCCTCTAATTGCTCTAGTTTGTCTTCAAGAAACAAAGAAACTACCTTTTTAACTCTGCTTTAGACTGTTATATGTTGTTGTTGTTTAGTAGCTAGGTTGTGTCTGACTTTGTGACCCCATGGACTGTAGTCTGCCAGACTCCTCTCTCTGGGATTTCCCAGGCAAGAATACTGGAGTGGGTTGCCATTTCTTTCTCCAGGGAATCTTCCTGACCCAGGGATTGAGCCCGTGTCTCTTTCATCGGCAGGTGGATTCTTTACCACTGCACCACTGGGAGAAGGAGGGTTGCTTTAGACTTAGACTTACTAATTTAAAAAACTGTCTTGTGGCTAGGAAAAGGGTTTTCCTTTGAATTTCGATGCCTAAAGATGAGAGCAAAGCACGGTCCCCTGGGAGACAAGAGGGCCCCTCCCCCACAAACTCCTTCCAACACCACCGCTTCCTAGAGCCATCTTCAACCCCATCTCCCTTCTCTGCACCAGAAACGCCTACAGTTTCCTGAATGCAGTGTGCGTGCTCTATCACACAGGGTTTTGCTGCAATGGTTTTTTCCTGGCTAATTCTTACAAGTTCTTTAAAATTCAGCTTAAATGTCACTTCCTTTGATAAGCTTCCCCTGACTGGTCCAACAAACTCCTCCTCCCTTTCGTTCCCAGCAGGTACCCCTTTCAAGAAGGGCAAAAAGAACACCCTCCAAAGAGGGTAATATTAGTGCCTACTTCATACAGTCACCGTGAGGATTAAATAAGCTAATGCACAGAAAGGATGCATGCTATGTTGCTTTAGAGTGTATGACTCTTTGCAACCCTGTGGACTGCAGCCCGCCAGGCTCCCGTCCATGGGATTTCCCAGGCAAGAATACTGGAGTGGGTTGCCATGCCCTCCTCCAGGTCTTCCCAGTCCAGGGACTGAACTCGCGTTTCTTATGTCTCCTGTGCTGGCAAGCAGGTTCTTTACCACTAGTGCCACCTGGGAAGCCAACGTACAGAAGGTACTCAATAAATCTAACCCACTCTGAAAGGGCCTTGGATATCATCACTTAAAAAGTTATATATATATATATATATATATACACGCAATCATCTCTGGGACTAACAAGTTTGGCTGGGTGTGTATTATCCCTAAGTGTGCACTGTTGACAGGAAATTACTGTAAATGAATTTGGTGCCTCTGAAAGTCAGTTCAGCAGCCCTGGAATCTGAAATCCTTTATTTATCCATCTAACAGGAATAGCACAGACAACAGCAGCTGGTTCTCCCCAGCACTGCCTCCCAGGAGCCTAACCCAGCCCTGACCTCTGGGGATGGGTAGGAGAGCACCTCGACCCACCAGGGTCCCGAGGCTGGGGCTCACGGGGCTGCACACAGCTCTCACCCATCAGGGATGCAAGTGGAAGGGGGACCCGAGTCCCCGGCTGGACACTACGCGCATACTATCTGGATACCAAGAGGGTACATATTCAAACTACGGCCCCTGGAGAAGAGTCATTTATGACCAGTCCCGTGAAAAACTATCCTGTTGTAACTCACCCCTTTCGGCTGTAAACAGTCTATCTTTGTCTCTTCCTCTAAAACACTGAAAGGCATCTCCTGGCCTTTTAAATCCAAAGACAGAATAGAAATATCTCTGGGTCCAACTCCCCACTCCAGCAGGCTTTCTGTAAATGACACGATCCTCGCCATCCCCACCAAGGAAACAAAGGAGAACAGCCTCGGACAGGTACTCGGACAGCGTGGCTCTTCACCACACGGCCTGTGGGATTTCTACAGCATTTGATCAGAGCCCTTTCTTCTGAGAGAAATTCCAAGACACGCAGCTCTCTGCTGAAGGGCTTGGGGAGTGTTGTATTTTAAAGGCAGAAAGTTTAAAGCAGGTACCCTTTAGACTAGGATCCCAAACACAAAAGGAATTTTAAAAGTAAATTCCTTCTAAATGTCATTCTTCTTGCTGACTGAAATTTACTTCTGCAACTCTCAGAACACTTAGCCCAAACCCCTTTGACTCACGCTGGAGTCCTGCCTACTCATCAGCGAGCCCGAACGCCCATTCCTCTGTCAATGGGGACATTCAGGCACAAAAGGGGTCCCTGTGGCATGCACACCTCTCAACACACGCGCCCGGACGGCCAGCTGGGGATGAGCACAGTCTTGGGGCTATTTTCGGAAGCCAGAAGGGAAAGTGAACGACTCCCAGAGGGCTATTCTGAGCACAGTGGGACACGCGGGCCAGACCCGCGGCCGCCTCTGGAAAAGCAGCTCCCTTCGGAGTCTGTCAATTAGCAGCCGGGGAAGCAGAGCCCCTGCTCCCAGACATGCGCTCCCCTTTCCCTGGTTCACGGCCTCTTTCACAGTGATTCATCCTGGAGGACGAGCACACCCACACGTGGCTCATTATTTTTGGGAAGTACTTAAACAATCTTGGTGTAAGACAGGAAAGAACAAAAGTGGTGAAATCTATGCTAGACGGGACGAAGAACGGAACTGGGAGCAGGGCCATGTGGCTTTGTGATAAGGGATTGGGCAAGTCCCTGACTCTATATGGGCCTCGGCAGCCCAGCCAGAAAATACCATTTACGTGACAGAGACAGTTTGAAGATCAGCCCACATCTGCTGAGTGCTGTTGGTCCTCTGAGAAGGCTGTCTACATCTGTGTACAGGTCTACTTTATACCAAGGGAGTGAGAAGTCTGAAAAGGGTATTTTTGAGATAGCCATCACCACTGCCCACGCCCCTGCGAGGCTTCTGTTACTCTCTCTAGAGCCACAGCAGGGGAGCATGGCAGGAGCAGGTCACACAGACCCAGGGCTCAAACACCAGCTCTATCAGTCACATGACCTTGAACGAGTCAGTAACCTTTCTGCACCCCAGCTGCCTAATCTGAAAAGTGGGGCTGTTAATTACCTCACAGGACTATGTAAGAATTACATGAAATAAGAGATTTATGAGCCAACTCAGTGGAAAAGATCCTGAGGCTGGGAAAGATTGAGGACAGGAGGAGAAGGGGGTGACAGAGGATGAGATGGTTGGATGGCATCACCGACTCAATGGACATGAGTTTGAGCAAACTCTGGGAGGTGGTGAAGGACAGGGATGCTGCTGTTCACGGGGGTTGCAAAGAGTAGGACATAGCAACTGAACGAGACTTTAAAAATGCAAAGCAAATAAATCCAATAAATTGCTGGAGATATTCAATAAATTTTAATCACTCCCTTCAGTGTAAAACTCAAGTAAACACATTCACGTACGACATGTCTCTCTAACCACTAATTAGGAAGTGCCAGGTTACAGCAAGACCGCAGCAAGGAACTGCTGTTTGAGTCTCAGCTCTGCCAGTAACTAGTTGCGTGGTTTTGGGCAACTCATTTTAACCTTCCTGAACATCATTTTCCTCATCATTAACCAGAAAGAAGGGGCTGAACCAGATAAGCTCCAAAATCCTCCAGCTGAAATCTGAATCTAGTTTGTTTTTAAATTCACATTGCTTGGATCACTGATTCAAGACTGGGAAGTTCTGCTTTAATTCCATATACCTTTTTCTGAACTTTAAAGAAAGACTAGTCTTAATCATTTCTTTTTTAACACTTTTTTATTTACAGGTGGGCTTAGTTGCCCCGTGGCACGTGCCATCTTAGTTCCCTAACCAGGGATTGAACCCACATCCTCTGTATTGCAAGGCAGACTCTTAACCACTGGACCATCAGGGAAGACCCAAGAAAGACTGGTCTCTAAATCGTCTTCTGTTAATATTCATTTTTCATTGAAACGAAGTGATCATAAAAGTATAAAAACATCTGATTTATGGAATTCTCTGGCAATCCAGTGGTTGGGACTCTGCACTTCACTGTCATGGGCCCAGGTTTAATCCCTGGTCAGGGAACTAAGCTCCGGCAAGCCACGTGGCATGGCCAAAAAAAAAAACCATCTGAATTTACTAAAACTTTTCTAGTACACTAAATCACAAATTTAGCTTTTGGTTTTCTTTGAAAAACTAAATCTGGACTACTGATAACAGCCATTTATAATCTGTTTCATAGTGACTCATCAGGTGAAATCAGCCTACACACATGTACACAAACAGTACATACCTAACACTCTCCGTGTTCCTGACCAAAGCGTTAGAAATAACACAATTAGGAAACCCAGTCACAGAGGAGTCACAAAAGCAGGCTAAAAGTGGTCAAAGTCAAAGTCTCACTAGCATAGCATTTTGATATGAACAAGCTAGTCAAACCTGAACTAAAGACATTATGGCAGGACTTGAACGTGTTTTCAAAGTATGATGAGAAGGTGGTCTGTGGTAGAATATCAAAGCAAATTTAATTTGGGAGAGAGGCTGTGTTTGGAAGAAGGCTGACAAGTCCCGACTTGGGCAGACTCTGTCTCGCTGCATATTATGGAGCCGCTAACACGCTGGGTCTGAGCAAAGACAGCCCCACGCAGGCCCCTCTCTCCTGCCCACGGCATACTCTGGAGGACACTCAGTCAAGGCTGTTGTCCCAACAACTAGAAATTCCCAAGAACCAAGTGGCTAAACTCACTGCCCTTCAGCCCACATCACCAGTGGACAGGGTGTGGGAGAGGCAAGGTGGAGGCACCAACTTCAGAAGGTAAGAGGCAGCTGCAGAACACCCACATTTGTCCTGGTACATGAAGGTTCATGATGTTTTAAAGCTACAGTATCTATGATTTTTGGCTTATACGTGTGTGTGTGTGTGTATACACACATACACATATACTCCTTGGGGGTGGTAAGTTTCATCAGTTTAGGGTGGCACATTGTCCTTTTTAGGGATACTAAACCTGCCTCTTCCAAACTTCACTGGGCAACCTTCTAGCTCCACAAGAGTTAAGATTTGGCGCCCAAATCAGCCTGTGCCCCCTCCCCTCTTACTCTTCATGACTTTACAACTTGATCATAGCTGCGTCTGAGCCCTCCTCTTTCCAGATGGCAGCATCCATCACACAGCCCAAACTGAGGAGAACAGCCTATTACAACCTGTGATCATTTTAATTATTCTTCCTTGGACCATATCCAAACTCCCTACAGCTTTCTTGGGATAGAACAAAGACCACAATTCTACACAACTCTGTGACCCTGAAAAGCCAAGATGGGAGAGGGAAAAGAGAAAACAAAGTTGGAGGACTCACATTACCTGATTCAAACTTACTACAAAGCTACAGCTATCACACCAGTATGGAGCTGGCCTAAGGGCAGACTGTAAATCAGTGAGACAGAATCAGAGTCCGGAAACAGATCTCTGTATCATCAACTGATTTTCCACAAGACTGTCTAAAACATTTTGGGGGTAGGAAGACTAGTCTTCAACAAACAGAAATCCACATGCAAAAGAATGAAGTCAGACCCTTCACACCACACACCAAGATTAATTAATTTATTACATAATGTAAATAATGTAATTAATTCAATGTAAGTCAAAGACCAAAATATAAGAGCTAAAGTTTATATTCTAAAATTTTTTAAATGAAAATAAGGGTCAATCTTCATGACCTTGGATTTGGCAATGGGCTCCTAGATATGACAGCTAAAACACAAGCAACAAAAATAGATGAACTGGCCTTCACTAAATTAAAAAACTTTTGTGTCTCAAAGGATAATATGAAGACAGTGTGAAGAGAACCTACAGAATGAGAAAATATTAAAAAATCATGCATCTAATAACGGTCTTGCATCCAGAATGTGTAAAGAACTCACTCTTAAAACTTGATGACAAAAAATAATTTTAAAATGAGCAAATGATTTGAATGGACATTTCTCCAAAAAAGATATACAAATGACCAAAAAGTGCATGAAAAGATGGTCAACATCATATCACATGCAAATGAATGTCAAATTCAAATGTAAACCAAAACCACATACAACCAAATGTGGTGTTTTAGTGACTTTCTGATAATGTACAGTTTTTTGGTGAATTTATATTTCTTTCTATATTTCTAGGGCCAATCTCATTTTTAATAAGGTAAAAAAAGAGGGGGGGGTAAAAACTAGAGAAAAAAACTTCTGTTTTTGCCATGTGATGTCCCAAGAGTGCATCTGTAGAAAAGTGCTTGTCAGCTAAATAAAAACCACATTTGACAGAAAAACAAAAACAAACAGAAACCAAACCACAATGAGATACCACTTTACACCCACTAGGAAGGCCATAAGAAAATGCTGGTGCAGATTCAGAGGGAACTGGAGCGCTGCACACTGACGGTAGCATCGCACACAGGCACAGCTCCTGTACAGAGGAGACAGCCTGGTGGCTCCTCAGTAGGTTAAACAATGAATCACCATATAACCTGGCAATTCCACGCCCAGTGCACTATATCCACAAGAATGAAAGCAAGCGTTTACACAAAAACTTGCACACAAATGTTCCTAACAGCACCATTCACAACCATCAAAAGGTGGAAACCCAAATGTCCACTGAACAAAGGGTGGATAAACAAAATGTGGTACCCTCATCAGATGGAGTATTAGTCAGCTATAAAAAGGAATAAACTACTGATATTTACTACAGCGTGGATGAACTTTGAAAACATTATGTTAATTGAAAGAAGCCATGTATTGTACGAGTCCATTTATATTAAACATATAGAAAGCATATTAGTGGTTATTAGGGACTGCAGAGGGGAGAAGATGGGGAATGCTGGCTTTATGGGTTACTAGGTTGTTTCCTTCAGGGTACAGAAAAAGTTCCAGAACTAGAGAGGTGATGGTTTGCCTAACATCATGAAGGTACTTCACTGACTTATACACTTTAAAATGCTTAAAAACTGTTATATGTGTTTTACCACAGCTTTAAAAATACCATAAATCTCTAAAAAGCAGGATGTATAATACAGTCTCAACTACAGAACAAAACCAACAGAAACCTAACACATGCAGACCCCCCAAAATGAAGGTACAGTGTTGTTCTGTGTCCTTCCCAAGTCTGTAGACTCTCACATGTCCCAGGAACCCGTGAACTCCTAGAGGGGGGAACCAGAGTCCTTCTTGTCTTCATTTTCTCCCTGGTATCCAGCATAGTGCCCACACACAGCACTGTGCTTAATAAATCTTGTTCAGCAGCTCTCAGCCTAGCAATCTGAGAGGGCAGGGGGCTCTGCCAGAAAGGACATGCTTTTATCTGTTTTATATGCGTTTCCACATTTTCATTTTTGAAAGGTTTTTACTGCTTTAAGAAGACAGAAAAAAGAAAAAGTTGTTCAGTAACTACTGATCTAGACAACTGTCAAAATGTTTATGAAAATCCTGAATTGGGCTTAAAAATGGAGGTGTCTGGCACTGCACTATACAAAGTAGAGGTAATGTCTGTTTCTCCAGAAAGGCTGGGGAGCCGACAACAGTACCAGGCAGGAAAGCCCTGCTGCACTGAAATAAAGTAACAGGGTGCTACTGGTAACAGAGATTCGAGGTGCATTTTCGGTTTTCACAATCATCAAAATTAGACTGTAAAAATACACGAAAATAAAACAAAACAAAATCTCTCAAGTACCAAAGAGCCATAATGAAGTCCAATTTTACATGTGTAGCTGGTGGTACCCAAAAAGTGTACTGGTAAAAAGCACTTCCAGCTGACTTAATAAAGGAAGCTATTTGTATGAGAGAAAAAAAAAAAAAAAGCACAGATTTAACAATAAGACATTTGATAACCTTGGTATTTAATTTCAATCTGGGAAAAGGTCTCAGAGTGGGGTTTGCATAAGAGAAAGGTGTTTGAAAAGCCAGCTCCACACTGTATCTATTCTACAAACTGCCTTTCTGACATTCTACTTGGAGACAAACCCAACCCCAGAGAGCTGTTTAAACAAGTTCACCCTTAAGCCTCAGGTCTAGAGAATGAAAGCTTTGTTCTCACTCAAAAGAGACGTTTGATGTTTATGCTAAGGAGACCTGTCATTGCAACTTAATTTATGGCTGGCGGTAAATGCCTGAACATCTAGCAAGGGCCCACCTGCTGCCCAGGGGAATGTCCAGGTAAAGCTGGAAGGAGAGGCATCACTATGGCAGAGCACGTCCTGTGTTCCTGGGACCGAAGGGCACAAACTCAGCCGTCACGTTCAGACTGTCTGCTAGCCACTTGGTATTTCTCCTTTACCCACAAGTTTATGTTGACATGTACAACCTTCTGTTTTCTTTCTTTGTTGTACTTAAACAGACACACTCCTGGCTCATTAAAGCAGGGGAGGGTATTTATCAGTCGTGTTTTGTATCTGCTTCCTGACCTACTTACTACACTACGATGTATGGAGAGGTGACAGTGTACATCAGTTCTGAGAAGAGGGATAGGAATGGTTGTTTCAGACAACTAGGACAATGAAGGGAAAAAAAATCAGCAAGGATGGAGAATAAAACTAACGAGGTTGAGGACGTCCCTGGTGGTCTGGTGGTTAAGATGCCACGCTTCCAGTGCCTCTACTGCAGGGGCACGGGTTTGATCCCTGGCTGGGGAACTAAAATCCCACGTGCTGCACGTGGCACAGCTAAAAAACAAAACAAAACACCAAAAACACCAAAAAACAACTAATGAGGCTGAGATCAAATTTATCTCAAGTAAAATGGGCAGGTAGTGGATTCAACAGAGATGAAGAGGTAAGGTAGAGATTATGACGTTCCCAGTAACACACAAACGTCTGTGGCACTTTTGAGCGACTAGGATGAAAACTGTATATATCGGAGATAATGAAATTACAGCAGGACAGAACTGGAATTATTTACCTAGGATTTTGCTGAGAGGATGGAAAAGAAATGAATGAATTCAATTAAACTATTAAGTACCTAAAATACACAAGGCTCTGTGATAGAACAAAGACATATAAAGAAAATAGAAGATGGTTCCTAGGATCAACTTTCAGGGCGTAGAGGGTGGGAGAGTGGGAGAAGCAGAAAACTCTAAGCCAGTGTGAACCTCTATGTTACTGATAACGGACCAAAAGGAAAAGCAGAGAGGATGGAGTTACTGGCTGGGGGATAGTAGGAAGACAAAGCGGGTCCCACACTTGGAGGATGTTGGATTTGGCTGAAAAGGCCAAGACCAAGAAAAGCACAAGGCGTGTGAGGTCTAAAGTAAATGGGAAACAGGACAACAATGCCAGGGTTCTAGCGAGAGATAAGGGCAACAAGCGAGACTAGACCAGACTGCATGGATCGTGATGGCAGGCGAAGAGGTCTGGAGTCAGTCCTGGAGGCTGCATTAGGGTGACAGAGGCGGCGCACTTTCCATGGCTGAATCCAGCGGCAGGATGGCAAGGCAGGGACAGGTGGAAAGCTACTTTAACAGTCACCACAGCACACAGCAGAGTGCAGGACTGTGAGCATGGGCTGTGGAGTCAGACTGTAGGCCCGCTGCTTAACCTCTATGCCCCCGTTTTCTCACCTGTAAAATGGGGTGAGGGTGGCTCGCAGAAGGGCTGTACAGAGTAAGCAATGCAGCACAAATGCCCAGGATTACACTTGAGTAGATGGTACACTCTCAGGAAACCTGGTGGTTTTATTATTGCTGTCATCCTAGTGAATGAGAAGGGGCTGCGCTCTGGGTGGTTTTATGGTTGTTCTAACAAGCAGAAGTCAATCCGTGCGCAAACTTCTTAATGGCAAGGACAGACAGATTCTTTCCTCAGTATCCCCCTCAACACTGAGCTTGAGGAGCGCTCCCTAACATCTAGGGAGATGTTAAGAAAGAATACTGATTGAATCTGAATTTATCTACTGCAAGTGTAGAAAGTAATGTGCAAATGTACACCAAGACAATACATGACGATCTGGGGACAGACGCGCTCAACACAAAGAATACTTTTTAAAAAAATAAAAATCCCTCAAGTCACAAATTCCTCAACACATCAAAATCATTTAAAGCATCCACAATCTTCTCTCTCCTCCAAACCTCACAATGTCTAGGAAAAGGTAACAGGCAGCATCTGAAAGCCACATGTGGTCTCAGGACTTCTTTCCACATGTAAGTCTACCCATGGGATGGCAGGGTGACCTGGTCTCAAGGAGCCTCAAGCCTATCTTGGGGAGTGTGCTTATCCCTCAATCCTGTCTTCCTTCTCCTCATATAACCATCTGACTCACCCCACACGCATTTTAAAAAACAATACCTATTTACTATTTCAGTTTCTGTAGGTCAGAAGTCCAGGCATAGCATGACTGATATTGGCTGGGGCTTTCTCATCTAGGGCTGGGACCTCTTTCAACCTCACTCACTGCTGACAAACTTCAATGCCCTGTGGATGAAGGACTAAAGCCCCTCAACTGCCCTACTCGGTGATGGCCAGGGACCACTCCGCTCCTAAAGCGGGCCTGCGATTCCTGGTCATGCGGCTCCCATGGGCACTTCACACTTGCATGTTTACTTTTTCCCAAGCTAGCTGGGGCATCACTGCCTTCCTCTTCTGCAATCAGCTAGAAAATGCTCCGCATTCAAAGGGCCAGCTTGATTAGGTCAGGTCCACCGTGACAGCATGCCCATCTGAAAGTCAACTGATTTAAACCCTTCACAATACAGTTGACCCTTGAACAACTCAGCGGTTAGGGGAACTGACCGCTACAGAGTCAAAAGGCATGGATAACTTAACAATCACCCCTCTAGATCTGCAGTTCTGCATCCGTGAATTCTACCAACCTCATACTGCATAGTACTGCACTCTGGTTTTTTTTTTTTTTACTGAAAAAAACAAAAACAAAAAACCCACCCATGTACAAGCAGACCCATGCAGTTCAAACCGTGTTGCTCAAGGGTCAACTGTACCACCTTCATTCATGTCTGAGTAACTGAGAACCGGTGTGTGTATACTAAGGCTGGAAATCATGGGCAGAAGGGAGCAGTGGGGAGGACTGTGGTAGACATAATCACCTTGTATTTTGTTTATCATCTATTTCACCTGCCAGAAGGTGAGCTTCATGAGGGTAAGCATTTCGTCTCCTTTTGCTTACTGGTGTATCTCTGCACCTACAACAGTGCCTGTGTTACAGGAACCTTTAGATCACCACAGCAGTTCTCAATATATCTATATATATACCTGTTTATTGACAGGCTAGAAACAGGACTTATAACTATACTTTACATTGGTACAGTGAAACCATCTAGAGTCCTGGGAATTCCATAGGAATGATTTTCTCTCTGCCACAATCATTGCACTGCTTGAACAAAATACAGTCAATTTTCATTATTCATGGATCCGTATTTGTGAATCTGTCCACTTGCTAAAATTTATTTGTAACCCCAAAATCAATACTCTCAGTGTTCATGGTCACTCACAGGTGACCACAGAGGGGTGACAAATTTGAGTCACCCGGCACATACGTTCCCGTGGAGGTTGAGTAAGAACACTCTGGCTTGTTTCAGCCCTCATACTGTTAATATGTGTTCTTCTCATGGTATGTTCAGTGCCAAGCTTTCTGTCTTTTTGTGGTTTATGCTGGTGATTTCACTTTAAAACAGCCCCAAGAGTAGTGCGGAAACGCTGTCTAGTGTCCCAGGGTTCGAGAAGACAGTAACATGCCTTAGAGAAAATACATATACTGAACAAACTTCATTCAAGTAGGCATTATAGTGCTGTTGGCCCTGAGCTCAACTTTAATGAATCAACAATATATATGAAATAATTTGTCTTTAAACAGAAACACAAACAACGTAAGGTTATGTGCTGACCAGCTGATGAAAGCACAGCAACCAGCAGCAGCAGCGGTCCAGTATTTGCTAATCCAGCGTTCAACTGGGCTTCACAGAACAGTTCCCGAAAATAAGGCCACCTGACCGTGTTAGCCCCATTTTACAGATCGAACAATGACGTGGACGGGGCTGTGCCGCGGCAGCCCCCCCGGCGCGCTCCGGCACACCATCCTGTTTTATTTCCTTCACAGCACTCATGACTGATAACTGTGTTTACTCATTTATTTTCAGTCTGAGCCTCTGCAATCATAAGTTCCATGAGGAGTTAGGGATTTTTGTCCCTCTTGTTCCCTGTGGCCTCCTTGTGCCAAGAAGCATTCCAGGCACACACCCAACCAAATGAATAAAGAAACCTCCTATATGTAATTGTGTAAATATTAGGGTGATTGATACTTTAAAGGGAAAGGCAGTTACTTTCATTATGTTAAATTCAAAATATTTAGCAAGACAAATGAGGCTTCAGACTAAATGGAGAGAGAAAAAAGCCAAAAAGAACACAACAGCTGCCTGAGGTGGCACAGTGTGAGATGCCCTGCAAGCAGGTAAGACTGCCAGGGAGGCTGGTGGACCAAGACGACAGAAGAAGAAAGACAGCTACGCTCGGAATGGTATTTACCCACGACTGAGAAGCTGGAGGGCAGAGAGAACAGGCGAGACCAGAGATGCTGCCTCCAGGCCCAGCTGCAGGCTGAGCCATGGATGAGGCAGAGAGGCTGAGGAGAGCAAACCCCAGAGGCGGGACAGGGGACTCCAGCGGGCCATGAGGCCCCCTGCCGAGTGACAGCCTGCAGGGGACTGCCGGCTCGGATCTTTCAAAGGTCTGGGCACTCCCAGGCCAGGTGGAACTGATGGGCTCCAGAGGCCCTCAGCACTTCCAGCATCGGAGGGGGCTGATGAGCAAGAGGGCTCCAGGATTTTCTTCTCGTGAACACAGAGAGGAAAGTGAGGTAAGACCCTCTTACATCAACTCCTGCTGTAACAGACAAATAGCACAAGGGCTCGAGACAAAGAGGCAGGATTCCAGAATTAATGTTCACCGCGGCTGTGAGCAAAGACTGAACCGTAAACAATACAGATTTCAAAATTAAAACAAAAGAGCCACTTCAGTATTCTAATTTAACCTTCAAAAATAAAGACGATTTCAAGCACCACGGACTGAGAATTCCATTCCACCTCAACACCCTGTGCTCCTGAGTTATTATGAGAACAGGCTGAGGCTGCAACGCAATTCAACTCCTGTTCCAAAATGCAACAAGCAGCTTCAACAGGCCACGCTGGAAGAAGCAGCGCGCCTCATCGTCTCCTTGTCTCCTGATTCATATTTTGGTAGCAAGGTTACAATTAGCTCACCGGTGGCGAATAAACCTATTTATAACACAGCAGTCCACCTGAAAGACACAATCATCTAAAAAGGTTTTTAGAGGAAAACCAAGTGCAGCTTCTTTTACTGACTGCAGATTTCCAAGGTCCTTTCAGATGAAGTCCTCAGTCTAACCTTCCTGTGTTCACAGGCACCATTCCGGCCACCTCTCTGCCTCCATGTTCTTATGTAACATTTACATAGTGCCATAAACATACCCAGAGTTGCGTAAGAATAAAAACGTTGCCAAACCAATAAAGCCTAAAGCAGGTCACTCCCTCCAGACTGTCTTTGATTAGCACAGGTATGCTGCCAGGTCTAGGATGTGAGGGCTTGTCAAGAGACAGAAATTAACTTGAGGAAATCTGAAAGGGGTCCACAAGAAAAATGCAATGGAGAACAAATGAACCACAGTGTGACATGTGTTGCTTCTCTCAATCCCAGGAGCTACTCTCTGCCCCATAAGATAAAAAGTAACCCAACATTGCCTGTTCACTGAAGTCAGAAACTGTGTCTAAAAATACCACCCAGCCAACTGGCTGTCAGTAAGACAGTCTCACAAATGTCCCAATAAGAGAGACACAGACCAGTTCCTGACTTCATGGAGGCAAAACTGAGGCAGTCACAGAAAGGTGAAGTGCCTTACTCAAGGACAACCTGTCAGGGAGCAAAGTTCTGGGGCTGGAGAGCGGCCTCCTCCTCCCCCCACCTGGCTCTAACCTTTAACCAGAGTAGCCATTTTATTGTGTTAATCTCATCTGTTCCAGGAGCTCTTAACAAAACTCGTCGGAGATTCTCTTTTTTCTCTACAAGAGTTCACTTCTGCTGTATTTCAAACTCATGTCCACTCAACAAAAGTATGACTTGGCCTGAGATTAAATTTTTGGTTTAATCACAGAAATTCAAAATATTCCCATCAGAACCTCAAATGTCTCCCTAGTAGCTTTTGTCTTAAGAAAATGAATGTCATGTTCTCCTGCTACTAATTCAGCTTTACATTTTTAAATACTAAAGTGACAATGCCCAAGGTAGGCCTTAGAATGTGGCCCACCCATTAAATGGATGCAGTTTATAACCTGGGAACTCGCACTCTGTACCACTGGCCTTTTACTAAGTCGCTGCTAGTTCACTAACACAGACACCTATCCCTTGCTGTCCTCACATCCTGTCTTCACAGGCATCAGGGCTGCCGGGCCCTGCTGCTCCTCCCGGCCCACCTAGGGGAGCACGACAGAGGAAGCGTGGAGAGGACAGCAATCAACTTCTAGTTATCTCACAGCCTCTATGTTCCCAGAACTGATGCTTCACTTTAAGCCTTTTGCAACAGTGGTCTCTGTAGCATGCACTATTGGCAACGAGATGTGTCCCGGAAAAAACTGTAGTGTCTGGCCAAGTCTGAAGGCCTTCGAGAATGTTTGCTGGATACACAACCTAATTTCCAATTAACCAAAAAAAGAAACCAACTCCCTACTATGCCCACCCATCCTCACCCCAACAAACATCCATTTCAGGAAGGTTACAAAAAAAAAATGAACCTGCCCCATTCAGAACCAGTTGGATCATCAATTCAACATTCTTAACTAGCTCATGACAACAAGAAATATCCCACCAGACATTACACCAAACCAACAGGGAAATGGCTGTTAAGAATCTCAGATATATTAGCAACAGGATAAAAATTCCTAAGGAAGGAATTTACAGATTTAGTCATACACATGTAAAACGACAAACCTGACGGCTGAATCTCCTTATGTGCTACCCTGCTAGAGAAATAACATCGTGATACACACTCCAAAAACATGGCCCAAGAATAAGGCCCAGCGTACATTATTCATGAAAACCATTAACTTACCACGAATGCCAGGCTGTGTTCACATACCTTCACCACATCTATCAGACCCCACAGCGCGTTACCTCTGCCACAGAGCAGTGAGATCCAGGAACACACACGACAGCCTTAGCAGAAGCATTAACCAGTGAACAAAGACCCCACCACACAGGCTGCACCACTGGAAACAAACATCAAGGCTGGAGGGAATGAACTTGTTTGTAAGACGCCAAAATGGGACCATGTCTTTGGTTGATTGTCTCATTTCTGAAAGAAGCCTGAACCCACCTGAGAACCATTATTTTTTGGTGGAGAGAAGAGAGCCACAGAACACAACTTGATCTCTCACTGCTAGAAGGTTAGGGGCTGCTGAGAAGTCAGAGCAGCAGGCTTTGTACATCGGGAGCAAACACAGTCCTGACTGTCTCTCCCGGATCCAACTGTGGGTCAATAATCACTCCAATATAAAGGCCAAATATAACCTTCGTCTGCTACCCCAATGCCAGCACAGGGTTGAGATGACTCCCTTAAATATTTTAGGGTTTCATCTGCATTCCTCAAGCCCGTAAAGCCTCACAAACGAGACACCCAACTGAATGTCCCACAGAAAGGTACCACTTTGGTAGTGAGAAGGATGGGGGTGCTGCCAGGGAACAGAAGGCTGTGGGAGTTGGAAGGTGAGGGGTGTGCAAGGGTGGGGGAGGACGTAGGGGGAAGGGCTGGGAAGAGGGCTGGTGTGGGAAGGTAAATAAATCCTGACCAAGGGCCAAGAGCTGGTCTGGTGGTGGGGTCTTTAAATAATCTTGGGGGTGGGAGGCAGATTTGAGGACATCACCTGAAAGGCATCCACAAAGCGACCAACAGAATGGACCCCCTGAGGTGGGGTGGGAGTGGCGAGGGAGAAAGCAAATATACCTAGATGCAGATTAACCGTTCTGGAACTAGGTTTCCCAGGGTTAGAGAGATTCCAAAGCAAGCTCCAGATAGGGGCCTGTTCGTCCCATTTCCTCCACCGAGCTTCCCCGGGGCGTGTGGACTGGAGGTGGGGGTTTGGCCCCACTGAACTCAAGGGACTGCCCGAGGGGGAAATGTGACTCGCTTTCCCAGAACGAAAGGGAGGAAGGAGAGGGAGGGGAAGAAGCACCCCAATTGCAGGAGGGAGCAGACGGAAAGGTTGAAGACCCCCTTCCCCTTTTATCTATGGAGCTCAAGGGACCTCAACGTCAGGATACCTCGGATCAGCAAAGACCCATCGCCGAAGCCCCATAATCTTGGCGGGAGAAAAGGCGCCCCCCCCCCCCCCCGACACACTCCCCGCTGGAGCATCTGGAGGGAGGGAATGAAGACCCCCGCCCCTGGACATGCTGAGCGGCAGAAACGTGGATCTCCAAACCTCGGCGAAGGAAGCCTGCACTCCCTTCTATGGAACATGGGGGTGCTGGGAGCGCGACCCTCGAGAGCTCCCCGAATCCAGTCCCTCCTGGGAAAGAGCTCGGGTCCCCAGGGGCCCGGCGTGAGCTCGGTCCTGGCGGGGCGGCCGCGCCTCGGGGATTGGGGGAAGCCGACCCAGGTGGGGGGTCACCGCGACTCCCCCGCGCCCCCCGCCCGGCCATATTGTGCGCGTGGGGAGGGGGGCGCGCTGTAGCCAGGGGCCGCGGCGCGAGGCCTCGCCCTCGCCAGGCCCGCTCCATCCCGGCCCCCGCCCCCGCCCCGGGACTCACCCTGGATCCCCCGGGGCCCGGACCCGCCGCTGCCGGCTAGCAGGAGGACAACAAGGGGGAAGAAGGAGGAGGCTCCGGCCGACTCCGCCATAGTAACCGTCGCCGCCGCCGCCGCCGCCGCAGCCCAGCAGCGCCCAGCGCGCGCGCGCGCGCCCCCGGCGCCTCCCCTCCTCCCGCGGCCCGGCTCCCGCCTCCCTCTCCTCCACCCGGCGCCGGCACGTGCGCTCCCGGCGGAGCCGGCGCCGCGGCCGCCGCGCGCGCCCCCGAAGGGCGGGGCCGGGTGCGCGCGGGCGCCCGCCTTAAAGGGGAGTGTCCCCGTTAAAGGGGTGGGAGGGGCTCGCGCCTCGGCCAACCTCACCCGTGAGTGCCAAGCACCGCGCGGAGGCCGAGCCCCACACACGCGGCCTCCGCCCAGTTCTGCACCCCCCGCAGCGCGGCGTGATCTTATCAGCACCGACCCCCATCCCTGGCATAGAACGTTCTACGAGTCCCGTGCGCTTGTTCCCTTTTCCTTCATGCCTACTGCTTAGCCTCAAGCACCCATCACGTCCCACTGGGATCGTCGCAACCATCTCCTAATTAGTCTCCCAGCTCCAGCGGCCCCCTGCGATCCGCAGGACGCACAGCCACCTGTGTGATCGAATCATGGATGCCCCCTTCTTAGAACGTACAGGGCTTTTTAATGACAGTATTCAGTTTTGGTGAGGGTGCTGCGTGAAGCACTCGCGTGCTGTTGGTAGGTAGAAACCTCTTGGTAAACAACTTGGCATTATGTATCAAATGTCTTAAAATGTTCATACCCCAGCCTCCCATCTTCAAGCAATAAAAGAGATGAGGACAGGTATTTGTGAGAAATCTTAACTATTGCTTGTTTATCCCTGTAAAAGCTGGAAACAAATAGTATAGAAAACAAATTATGCCCCGTCCATACGATGAAACATTATTTACTAATGAAAAATTATGTTTGTAAAAATAATGACGTGAGATGTTCATGAGATAATGCTAAATGAGAAAGCAAAATACAAAACTACTTACAGTATTGTTCTGTATTGTTCTGACTTTGTTGATACTATATAACTGCAAGGAAAAAAGACTGATAGGAACTTAGTCAATATTATCTGTAGTTATCACCAGAATAATTTTTTTTATACTTTTTCTTTAAACATTTCAGTATTTTTATATATTTTGCAGATAAGCTACTGTTACTTTCAAATTTAGGAGAAAATGTTTATTAACGGTAAACTGAATTGCTCCTATCTTTTTGAAAATGTTCACTTTTCTTACCTTGAAAAAGAGCTTGAAATCATAAAAAGGACAGGGTTTTGGACCCAGAGTTCTGGATTTGAATTCTTGTTTTCTTACTAACTGGCACAAAAACTTGGGCAGACTTTTTAACCCCCATAAGCAGAGTCTCATCAAATAAGATTTAGACGTGGAGAGGATGACCAAAGGTGGGAGTGGGAGGGTGGAGCTTCTCAAATGGAATCCTCATCTTCAAAGCTGTTACCAACCTGAAGAATAACCCTCCTAATATAAAGAAACAACTAGACTGCAGACACCTCAGACACCACTCACACACAAACACAAACACACACATGCAAAGTTTTACAGAGGCACTGTCTACACATTGGTCACTAACTGAATGATCAAACACAGTATTTTCATAGTGCTCTGCCTCTATATATTCTTATAAGTGCTAATCCCCCAAAATGGGCATCCTCTCCCCTCTATTTTATCTCACTGATCTCCCAAACTCTGTTCCACCTGCCCTTTAGGATTCCCAGCTGTGGGGGGCACAGTGTAAGATTGTGTGCTCACATGCTCATCGCCCAGTCATGTGGGACTCTTTCCAACCCCATGGACTGCAGTCCACCAGGCTCCTCTGTCCATGGAATTTTCCAGGCAAGAATATTGGAGAAGTTTTCCATTTCCTCCTGCAGAGGATCTTCCCAATCCAGGAATTGAAGCTGCATCTCCTGCATTGGCAGGTGGATTCTTTACCACTATGCTACCTGGGAAGCCCTACAGGGTAAGGTTAGTTTCTAGGACTGTCTCAAAGTATTATACCATGAACTGAGTGGCTTAAAGAACAGAAATTTATTCTTTCAGTACTGGAAGCTTGACATCTGAAACCAAGGTGTCAGAACCCTATTCTCTCTCTGAAGGCTCTAGAGAAAAGTCCGTTCTTGTCTCTCATTTCTGATAGTTCCCTGAATTCTTAGTGTTCCCTGGATTGGGGAAGCATAGCTTCAATCTCTGCTTCTATCTTCACGTGACTCTCTTCCCTCTGGGTCTGCATCTGTGTCCAAATTTCTCTCTTATAAAGACACCAGTTAATCCAGTATGAGTTAAGATCATTGTAACTTGACTGCATCTATGAAAGTTCCCATTTTCAAATAAGATCTCATTCACGGGTTCTGAGTAGACATGAAAAATGGGGACACAGTACACCACAGTCGGACATTCACCAACCCTTGTGGTTGGGAAGGAAAAGCTGACCCCCTCAGGAGCACATCACCAGGCCAAGGGGGATGAACTGTCCTCCCCTATACCTTGCTAAGTGCTGTCTTGAGGCTGCAAGACCAGGAGTCCCAGAGGGGACCTGTGGTTGCTTTACCCCTGGTTTACAAAGATGGTCCATAGCTGAAGGCACAGCCCAGGGAATCATAAGACCGGATCCACAGACCGAATCCTAGCTCACTTGAGAGAATTTAACTTGGGCAAGATATTTTACCTCCCTAAACCTTGATTCCCTCATCTGTAAAATGGAGCTAATATTAGTTCTGCCTCATAGAGATATTGTGAGGATAGATGAAGATACTATCTATAAGCACTTGGCACAGTCTCTGACACATAGGAAGTGATATAAAAAGAACAGCTATTGTGATGATGGTGATTTGACCTTGACTATAATCCTGTGAAGTGGTTGAGGCATGTCAGGGTGTGTGCAATTTACCAATGAAGCAACTGAGACCTAGGAAAGGTAAGCTACTTGCCCGAGCTCACATCTAATTAAGTGTTGAACTCTAGCTTACTGACCCTGTGCTTCTTCAACATCACAGCATTTCATGCTTTTCCAGGGATTAGTCTTCAAGAGCCAGCTGATGGTGGGAAATTAGACTTGATGAGGATGGGAAGCAGTGAGTTATATTCTTCACACCCTATTCTTGAGAGTTTGCAGCATCTCAAGTCAAAACCTTACCGGAAGATGTATATACCTTCCCTTTTACATCCCAAGCTGTATGGAGATAGACCGCCAACTCTCCCCGTGCTCCCTCCCACAGCTTGGTTCTGCTCCCATCCCTGAAGGGCTCAGCAAAGTGTCCATTTCTGTAAGCTTCCTGAATCCTAGGACTGGACCCACCTCACATTCTATGAACTACTCATCTGCCTTGCTCTGTCCCTTTGTCATGGAATTCCCCAGAGCTCCCAGGATTTACTCCTCTAGAAAAAAGTCTTACTCCCCAGGCTCCACTGATTAGACCACCCAGTGTCACAGCTGCTGACTTGGTCACAACACACCAAGACCCTCCACCTCCTAGGGAGTTCAGCACAGTTTGCCTTGGTGAGCAGCAAGGTCATTCATTCCAAGAAGGCAATAGCTCATCTTCAACCATTCTGCAAGTACGTATCGAGCACCTACCGTATATATGGCCTAACTTATAAACAGGGATAAGTGATAGTCCTTGTCCTCATGGACTTTACAGTCTAATAAAGATGAGCATGAGGGAAAAGGCACAACATGTTTTATGTGCTGTACCACACACAAGTGAAGCTTCAGCAGGGGTGCTCCAGAGGGCTTGAATGATGCAGCTCTGCAGGATTAAGGAGGTGGGAAAGATCTCACAAAGAGACCATGCTCCAGCTCACTCCTAGAAGATCTAAGGGTGTTCCTTGGCTAGTTAGGCCTATGTGGGGCAGAGGGAGGCAGAAAGTATCCCTGGCAGAGGAAGCAGTATGAGTAAGACACCAAGGTGAAATTGCTTGATGTTTAGGCACAGCAGCACACCAGAGTGTGCAGGGTGAAGCGGGGCTGGTGGTGGAGCTGAAAGGTAATATGGGAGAGAGAGACAGATGTGGAAGTCCACTTGGAAGGGTCCCTTTCTCTGGTACTCCTGGAAGGGTTCTAAGCAGGGGGTGGGGGTAAATTGATCATATGTGTGTTACAGGAAGACCACTTTGTTGAAGTAAATGAACTTAAACTTTGTGCAGATGATTGGAGGAAGGCAAGACTGGTGGTGAGGAAACCAAAGAGAAGGCGATTCCAGTAGCTCAGACAGGAAGAGGAGGAGGACCTAACCCTAGGCAGTGGCCATGGAGATGGGGGACAAATAAATCCAAGACATTTTAAAGAGGTAGAAGCTACAAGATTGATTGGATGTGAGAAGTGGGGAAGAAATGGAGGTGCCCATCATGTTTCCAGCATAATCTGATTTGAGTGACGGGCTACTTGGTGACTTCATTCAGCAGATTAGCAAGAGCAAGCTTGGCAGAAAGATAGTGAACTCATCATTGGACACACTGAGTTTGTTTTCTGTTTATTTATTTGGCTGTGTCAGGTCTTGGTTTGGGTCTTAATTGCAGCACTTGTGATCTTTTGTTGCAGCGCATGGAGTCTCTAGCTGTGGCTTGCAGGCTTAATTGCTCCAAGGCATGTGGGATCTTAGTTCCCTGACCAGGAATCGTGCCAGTGTTCTTTGCACTGCAAGGTGGATTCTTAACCCACTGGACCACTAGGGAAGTCCCTGGACATTCTGAGTTTGAAGGGCCTCCTATAGGTAGGAGCAATGGCAGTATGGTTTAGAAATCAGCAGAATGTCATAGTTGTTCAAACAGCTCAAAGGTGTGCGATAATTCTGAAAGTACAGCAACACAGACAGGAAAGAAGAGACAGAAAAGTAAGAGTCAGAGAAATGGGAAAAGATGTGGGGAAAAAGCAGGATCATGGAAACCAAGGCAGGAGAGGGTTTCAAGAGATCAGTAGTTTCCAATGTTGAGAAGGAATCAATTGACTTGAGGACCAAAGAATATCTAGGATTTGATAACTTGAAGTCCTGCTGTGCCGTTTACTTGAACAGGTTCAGTGGAAGGTGGAGTGAAGGCCTAAGTTCAGGAGGCTACAGGTGACCGGGAAGTGAAAGCTTAGAAAGACTGAGTGTCATCTGTTTTTTTAAAGAACTTGGCAGTGATGAGAGAAAGAGATTTGGATTTCCTTCAGAACGATAGACCAGGTTCCCTAAGCAAAACTTCTGCTAAAGAAACAGCTCAAAATGCTCAGTAAACTAGCAAGAAAGTGAAACATAAAGCGGAAAACTAAGGAACAAAGTGAGGAAAGCAGAGAACCAAAGCTGGCTTTCACCTTGAGAGAATTGGTATGCTAGGTGAATTTGAATTTTCGTGTTCTGAAGGTGAGCAGAATTCAGGAGACAGAAACCATAGCCCAGGCCTGCCCAAGGTGGAAGAGTCTAACAAATCGCCCACTGCTTAAATCTGAGACGCACAGGGATAATAACACACTTGGTCAAGGAATAAACTAGATATTATTCACTCCTCTAGAAGGCTGCCAGGAAAATTGCCTGACTTGAACCTTGGCTCTGAATGAGAAATGGGGCAAATTTTTCCTGGGAATTCAGAACCGCAGGTTGGCCTGAATGATTTAGTTTCATTTGGGTGGTCTGAAAAACTACACACTGTTTAGACTCCAGTGGGGCTGGGCTGGTAGGAACACTTGGTAGTACCTGGAAGAAAAAAGAGCAAATAATCTCTGCTGCTACTGCTAAGTCGATTCAATCGTGTCCCACTCTGTGTGACCCCTGAGACAGCAGCCCACCAGGCTCCCCCGTCCCTGAGATTCTCCAGGCAAGAACACTAGAGTGGGTTGCCATTTCCTTCTCCAGTGCATGAAAATGAAAAGTGAAAGTGAAGTCGCTCAGTCGTGTCCGACTCTGAGTGACTCCGTAGACTGCAGCCTACCAGGCTCTTCCGTCCATGGAATTTTCCAGGCAAGAGTACTGGAGTGGGGTGCCATTGCCTTCTCCGAGGAATCCATATTTAACTCAGGTTGCAAGGAATTCTCACAGACAAAATTCCAAGAAATATAATCTATGTAGTAAAAAATCCAAAAATAACTAAATAGGGTCGAGAGGAAAATAACAACCTAGAATTATATACTCATAGAAAATATCTTCCAAAAATGAGGGTTAAATTTTTTAAATGTGTGAGTTATATATGAATTCATGCCTACTTTGTTAATTGTCAGATGTTCACTAATAGAAAAGAAACAGACTATATAACTTCCAGGTTAAGAGAAGGAAAAAAACAGAATAAAAAAGTATAAGCAATCCAAAAGGAGAAAAGAAAAGGAGGGGGGAAAGGTTAGTATTAAGGTGAGATAAATAGAAAACACAAAATAAGATGGTGAAAGTAAATTCAAATATATCTGTGATTATAATAAATATGAATGGGCTAAATAATCCAAACTAAAAATACAGATTTCTGGACTAGAAAAGAGAAAGAGAGGAAAAGGAATTTCCAGAGGATATATGAGGTCAAGGAGTGTTTGCTGAGTGTCTTGCTGCTTTAGGAAGAAGGGAGAGATTGCAACTTAGAGTACAATAAAGGAGCCAGGGAGAGTTCAAAGATACAGGAAGAAGAAAAAGTGATGTAGCTGGAAGTTGGAGGAAGGGCGTGAAACAAAGTTTATAGGCATGAGAAGGTTGCCTAGATGTCCTCAGTCAACGTGATCAGGAGGCAGGACATGCTTGAAAAGAATAGCGAGAATTTGCAAAATCCACTGTGGGGAATAGGATGGTGTCCAGACACATAAGACAGCAGAAGATAATTGCCAGAGGAGCAGTGGGGCCCAGCAAGAGTTGCCAAACCATGCTGAGGCCATAACGAGCCTCTGTGATGCTACAGTTTCCTCTAGAAATGCTCAGCATCCTAGGATGGAAGCCAGAGTGGGGATGTTGGGAGGCTGAAGGGGTGGAGGAAGCTATATAGGGTCTAGTGGGAGAATGGGTTGGCCAGGGAGTTGAGGGAAGCAGAGGAAGGGCAGCTAAGGCAGTGGAAGGCATTTGAGTGTGATGTGGCTGACATCTGAGGATGAGAGGCTGGCTAGAGGCACTGTTGTGGGCCTGAGGATTCCGAAGGCCCCAGTCAGCGTTTAGGACATGATAGAGCCAGTGGCTGCAGCCTGTGCTCAGAGGCCCCCATGGGATGCTGCTGAACTCTGCTGTTCTTGAAGAAAACCCTTCCAGGATTTCCCCCCTCACTTTCTGCTCCAGAGGCATTGCATGATTGTAGATTACTATAAGCCTCACATTGACCTTGTTCCACCCCATTGCCTCCTGGGTAAACAGGCCCAGGGCCCCCGGCCTTGATGACTCATACTTCAGTTCTATCTGGGCATGCCCAGTGGGCAAGCAGGATGGTTCTCCTGGTCATTCCTTTGCCGTGGACCTCTGAGCCTTTGTCTATTTGTGCCCGCTTCTTCTCCATGCCCTGATTAAGGCCCACGCAGAGCTTCATATCACACCCTCTGCTACTCCTACCACCTCCCCGCCTCCTGGTCACCCTTCCTGCAGTCACCAGGCATCGTGCAAACCCGTGTTCCCTCTCACTTTGCATGTGCCTTACCGAGAGCACACAGACTCCCTATTGCCCATTACACCAACCCCAAACCATGGCATGCTAAATCTGGAGGGGATTTTT
This sequence comes from Tragelaphus eurycerus, assembly GCA_935064755.1. NCBI lineage: Eukaryota > Metazoa > Chordata > Mammalia > Artiodactyla > Bovidae > Tragelaphus > Tragelaphus eurycerus. Next base: position 28,478,439 of record CAKXYN010000010.1, on the reverse strand, counting down.
AGAAATTATTTAGTGTGACCCCCATTGTTGCACAGATGGAAAAACTAAGGTCCGTTTATCTCAATGACTTGTCCAGCACAAAACCAGAACTGGCAATCAAGACCTCTACATGCCAAGCACTTAATATTCATCCAGACTTACTTCCCCTACACAGAAAAAGAGTTTACGGAGACTGACCATGTACTCTCCTAAGACCTCTTTGTGAATTATTTATCATCACAAACTCAGTGGACGTCGTGCTACTGTTTACCCTATTGCAGAGATAGGGAACTGAGGTACAGAGAGATCAGATAATTTGCCCAAGATCACCCAGTTCTGACAGCTCCGCTCTCATCCTGGCTCCCGCCCCTCCTCAATCCCCCCTGCTCTTACAAACCTTCAGGCACACCTGCCAAGTCCTAACTCATTGTCCTCCCGCTGCTTACACAGCCCCTGCCCTCTTTTTCTCCACCTGGATCACAAGGGTGTATCACTCTCACCTGTCTACACCCCCTTCTTCTGGATGAGTACACGGGCTGCTGTCTGGCCACACATGATTGCATCAGTGTTGGACATCTGAACCAAGAGAAAGTGGTAAATAGGCTGGCTGAGCTGTTTAGCTGTTCTTCCCTGAGCATTTGAACCAAGGAGTCATAGAGACTGAGTTACTTGGATGGTGGCAGAAGCTGCAGAGTAGTACTTAGAAGCCATGTGGTATCAAGATGTACTGGGAGAAGAGAGTGGAGTGGAGCCGAGGCAGGGAGAAGGAGGGGGTGGTCAGCAAGGTGTGCTCGTGCACACACATCCTCTAGCCGTAGCCACTCTCAACAGTCAAGCTGTCCTCCACACATACTCAGTCAGATCCCATGAGATCTGGCCATATTTCCCATTCCAGTTTCTCTGAGATTCCCACGTATCTTTCCAGGAAATCCTCTTTTCTCACTTCCACTGGTTTGAGTGTGTTGGTTCTTTTAGCCTAGGAGCCCTGGCTAGAACACCAGCTCAAGGAATTCTACCCATCCTTCAGACGGAGCTCAAAGCCCTCCTCCTCCAGGAAGCCTTTCCCCTTCCTGGGTATGCTGTCCCTGCTTCCCCAGACAGACCATAAACCCCACCTCTTCCACTGCCCTCCTCATGTTCAGAATGTACTAACTTTGGGGCACCCAGCTCTGATTTTGCCGTCTGAAGCTGGATTATCTTTATTCCTATCATTTTATATTCTGGCAAATCCATGGGTCCAGCCATCATTTGTTCATCCTGGAACATATTTTGAATGTGTTTGTGCCAGGCACCAGGCTAGACTTTGGGAATGGTTCAGATGCAGTTCTTAGTTCTTTGCCCAACCGGAGTTCACAGGCCAGGAGGGAAGTCCACATTCTCCTTGCCAAACTAGTCACACCAACACCGCCTCCGGTTTCATGATTCCAGACACACACACACACACACACACATTCCCCAAACAAGACTATGAGACTGTCAGGTTGTCACGCACAAACCCAGACCTGGGCTCTGTCTTGTCTTCTCCCCATGGTTCATCCATCCCCTTCCTCAGGCCGAGTATCCACCCTTCCAGGGCCTGAGCTCTGAGCTCACACTTGCCATGCTCTCTGCTCAGGAAGATGCCCTGGAGTTCCCGCTCCTCTCTCCCCTCTTTTTGATCACTCTGTGGTACGGGAATTGACACTATAGTCTGAGTGTGTGTGTGCCTTCCTGCTATTTTAAGACCCCAGCACTTTTCAAAAACCTGGTGGAGATTATAGCCAAAGCTAGAGGCGGGGGAGGGGAGGAGAAGCAACCTGAGCCCCAGGCGGCTGGGTGTCTGTGAGCCTGGTTAGCCTGGAGCCAGCTGCAGAGGCTCCGCTGTGGACTGCTGGCTGCCTGGCCCGATCCGGCCCAGCCTGGCCCGTCCTCTACCTTCTCTTTGTTAGTCGAGTCCTCATCCATCCCCAGGAGTTGCTTTGGAGTTTGCACACCAGGCAGCATGTAAAATTGTCTGTGCTTCTGGAAACACACTCACACACAAACACACACAGAGGCACACACGCGCAGAGAAGCCTTGAAATTCTTCTTGGAACAGTTCCAGGGATTTATTTATGAAATTCCCAGGGGGTGGGAGAGACAGAAGTCTGGACTTTGCAGACTGAGTGCTGTGCCTGTCATCTCATCAACATAACCAGCGGCTCTGGTGTGCTCTTACTAAGTGCCCGCTGCGAGCCTGGGCCAGGCTGAGTGGGGGCAGGGAGCATGCACAGGTGCCCCGTTCTCAAGGCAGCAGGGATGCCCTGCCCACCATTCCCTAAAGAGGGAAAAACAAGCATGATATTGACATATTTTGGCCGTGGTCCCTGCTTCTGCTCTCTCTCCCACCACCCCGTTTCCTCACTTTCTGGCTCTCTTTCTCCCTGAGCCTGCAGCTTCTCTCCCCCTTGTCCACTTCCCTGTGGAGTCCATCTGCCCTGTGGTTGGACATCTGAGTCCTCTAAAGACAGGCTTCGTGGCTGGTTTCTCCACAGGTGAGAAGCTGGGAGTTGCCTGTCGAGTGTTCCCATCCCCACATCATTCTTCTCTGGTCCCTGGCAATTTGGCAGGGTCTAGGCACAGGCATGGCAGGGTCTGCCAGCTGCTGGAGAAAGCTGGGGTGTCCAGGCCTCCTAGGAAGGCTTCCAAGTTGTTCCCCCTGGACATGCCATGGGAGTTTCAGAGAGAAACTGGATGGAGGCAGATGGTCAGGCTGATAGAGTTGGGGAGAGAGCCTTAATTCTGCTTCTAGTAGAAAAGGCTGCAGAAGCTTCCTGCTCCAGACAGGCTTCAGGAGGTCTTCCAGCCCCAGTCAAACCTTCTGATGACTGAAGCCCCAATCAGTATTATAGCCGCAATCTCATGAAAAACCCTGGGCCGGAACCACCAGTAAGCTACTCTCAAATTCTAGAGCCACAGACATTATGTGAGATATGTGTTTATTACTGTTGAAAGCTGCTACAGTGTGGGATAAACAGCAATTGATAAATAATATATGACTTACATGTTTGCATGATATATACCCTTGCTTTGACCCTTAGACCACATCTGCTACAACTCTCTCCCTTGTTCATTCAGTGCCAGCCACAATTTTCACCTAGTTGGCTTTACCGAGGGGTCTCTAAAATCACTTATAAGCCTGAGGGTTTAGAATACAGATGATAGAGAATAAACTAAGAAAAGATCATCTATGTTTAAGAAATAGACTCACAGACAAAGAAAACAAACTTATGGTATAGCTTGTTTGTATCGTATATATAAAAACACTGTATAGTGCAGGGAACTATATTTAATATCCTGTAATATGCCATGAAATTAAAAGACGCTTACTCCTTGGAAGGAAAGTTATGACCAACCTAGATAGCATATTGAAAAGCAGAGACATTACTTTGCCAACAAAGGTCCGTCTAGTCAAGGCTATGGTTTTTCCTGTGGTCATGTATGGATGTGAGAGCTGGACTGTGAAGAAGCCTGAGCGCCGAAGAATTGATGCTTTTGAACTGCGGTGTTGGAGAAGACTCTTGAGAGTCCCTTGGACTGCAAGGAGATCCAACCAGTCCATTCTGAAGGAGATCAGCCCTGGGATTTCTTTGGAAGGAAGGATGCTAAAGCTGAAACTCCAGTACTTTGGCCACCTCATGCAAAGAGCTGACTCATTGGAAAAGACTCTGATGCTGGGAGGGATTGAGGGCAGGAGGAGAAGGGGACAACAGAGGATGAGATGGCTGGATGGCATCACTGACTCGATGGATGTGAGTCTGAGTGAACTCCGGGAGTTGGTGACGGACAGGGAGGCCTGGCATGCTGCGGTTCATGGGGTCACAGAGTCAGACACGACTGAGCGACTGAACTGAACTGAATAACTTTTAATGGAAAAGAACCTGAAAAGGAAAATGTATAATTGAATCACTTTGCCATACACCTGAAACATAAATCAATGATACTTCAATTTTAAATATTTTTTTAATAATAAAAAAAGACAGGTTTGAAGTCTCTGCCGCTCAGCTGGCCCACCACCTGAGAGGAACTTGACAGAATGTGATGTTCTCTTGCCACCCACCCTTAACTCTGTAGAGGTGGGAACAGGTGGGTCTAAATGTGTCCTTAGTTTTCGGTGCAAACTCTGCCTTTTGGGGGAAAGTTATAGGATCAATATCCGTGCAATGACTGATCTAATGCAAATGTTGTGGTTTTACTTCAAAACCTTAAAGGTAATCTCCCAGGTAAAACTATGGGATGGTCTGACAGAGATGAGACAGAAGGACAGACAGAAGGCCCCCACATTTACTGCGAGGATTGCAGGACTTTTAAAAATCAAAGACCACTACCCAGAAAATAATTAAATGAGGGGAGAAATAATTAAATATATTACGTAAAAAAGGGACATCGGAAGAACAACAGGAATGATGTCCTTTAGAGATAACAGAACCTCCCCTTCTTTAAGGAGCCCAGACTCCGAGCTCTGAAGTTTAGGCTCCCCACTCTCTTTAAGAGGAAAAAAAAAATCCCCGAAAGTCCCAGCAGCCTCACAGACTTCCGGAAGTTTCTCCCTCCGTTGGGAAGTCCCAGCCTGGTTATGCAGCATGAGCTGGAGTGGAGAGACGTGCCTTCCAGCAGCCTCTCCCAGCTGAGGCAAGCAGGTGTGGGCAGGCTCACTCCTGGGAAGACTCTTGTGAGTGGGCGGGCCCATTCCTGGCTGGGAGGAGGGCAGCGTCATCAGCCTGCCAGGGCCTGTGTGCTTGTGTGTATATGTGTGTATGTGTGTATGTGTGTGTGTGTGTTGACACAGTGCTAAAGGCACAGAAACACACCCCCCACACATGCCAACCACACACACCCCTAAAGCTATAGTAAGCAACCATAACCTGTATCTCCAGGCTTATGGACAGATGGACCCAGGTGAAGATGTGAAGGTCCAGGTTGATTTCCTTAAGAGTAAAAAGGGCCATGGGCTCTGGGTTCAGACAGATCTGAGTTCAAATCCCAGCTCTGCTATTTACTAGATGTGTGATTTGGGGCCCATCATTTAACCTCTCTGACCTTTGGGTTCCTCATCTGTATTATGGGAATAATGAGTTTTATCTTAAAAAATTTGGTGAGGATAGAACGAAGCCATCCTTTATCACCTGCCAAAGGCTGAAGACAGGAGAGTTATGACTTCCAAGAGGTCTTTAATGCAGACACTGAAGTCAGACTGCCAGTTTTTAAACCTTACCATGCTAGTCTCTTAAAAGATGGGCTTGTTCCTTGGAAGAAAAGCTATGACAAACCTAGACAGCATATTAAAAAGCAGATACATTACTTTGCCATTTGCCAACAAAGGTCTATCTACTCAAAGCTATGGTCTTTCCAGTAATGTACGGATTTGAGAGTTGGACCAGAAAGGAGGCTGAGCGCCGAAGAATTGATGCTTTTGAACTGTGGTATTGAAGAAGACTCTTGAGAGGCCCTTGGACCACAAGGAGATCAAATCAGTCGATCCTAAAGGAAATCAACCCTGAATATTCATTGGAAGGACTGATGCTGAAGCTGAAACTCCAATATTTTGGCCACCTCATGTGAAGAACCAACTCATTAGAAAAGACCCTGATACTGGGAAAGATTAAAAGCAGGAGGAGAAGGGGACAACAGAGGATGAGATGGTTGGATAGCATCACCAACTCAATGAGTTTGAGCAAGCTCTGGGAGATAATGAAGGGCAGGGAAGCCTGGCGTGCTGCAGTTCATGAGGCTGCAAAGAGTCAGACACGACTGAGTGACTGAACAACAACAAAGCTGGTCTCCTCACCTGTAAAACAGGTAAAAGAAGGGCCTACCCCTCAGGTTTGTCCTGAGGATCAGACAGGTCAATACATATACAGCAGCACATTTAATGGTGTCCAGCCACAAGAAGTACTCCATACATGTCAGATATTGTTCCATAGATTGCCTAGCACTGAGCCTGTGCTCACACCTCTGTGGTCTTTGTCTCAGGACCTGGCTTCACCACAGAGCCCCTGTCCCAGCTTGCCTTGCCTGTGGCTTTTGATCAGTTTTTCTTACAGTAAAATCTGGTTTTTCCTCCAACTGGTCCTTCCCAGGCGTGCCGTTGTCATGGGAACCTACAGGGGCCGCCTGGGTTTGGAGGAGGAAAGGGTTGTGGATGAGAGCCAAAGAATCCCACCGCTGCTGTTGCAGCCACTACAGCAGTAGGCTGGCCACCATTCTAGCCCCCCAAAATAGATCCTGACAGTGCCAGAAGGTAAGGTTTACAGGGGCTTACTCCCGCCCTGACTTGCCACAGGTCACATGGGTGAAACCCCGTGATTCAACATGCTCCACCATCACGTCGCCACTCTATTGTCAGGAGTGGATTCTGATACTAAACACAAGTGTTTCTTTCCGAGGCTGAACAAATGCACAGCTTAGAATAGGGATTTATAATTGATATGTTACTACTCCACCTTCAAGACAAACTACAGAGTAGGTATAATTAACATCTGTAGATCTGTAGATCTTGGAGCTTCCGTAGATCTGTAATTACTTTACAGATGGGATAACTGGTGAGTCCTCAGAACACCTAAGCAATTCGCCTGAATCATTTAGCCAGTAAAAATTTGGAACTCGCACCTGGAACCCAAGTCTTTTGAGCTTTGCCGTTGCCCAGAAGTGACTGGGACTGGAGGGGAGTTTGCCCCAGAGAGAGCAGGGGAGGAGGGAAGAGGACCAAGAGCTGGTCCCACAGCCCAGTGCTCGCCACCTGCCTCTCCTCTGGGAGGTGATTCAGAGAGGACGAAAACCCTCTCTCCTGTCCCACTAAAATTCCACTCAACAATTAAGGCAGCCTTTTTTTTTTTTTTTTTGTCCTAAGAATTTCTATATTTGGACCTCATAATTCCAATCCTGGGAATTATCCCAAGCACATCCATATACTTTTTGACCCTACAATTCCATTTGTAGGAATTCATCCTAAAGAAATATTGTATTCAGATACCTGCATAATGATTTGAAAATCAGGAATGCCATCACAGCTTCAGCTGAAATAGTAAAATACTGGTAACAAATGAAAGCTATGACAAACCTAGATAGTTCATTAATAAGCATCGCTTTGCCAACAAAGGACCCTATAGTCAAAGCTATGGTTTTTCCAATAGTCATGTACATATGTAAGAGTTGGGCCATAAAGAAGGCTGAGTGCTGAAAAATTAATGCTTTCAAACTGTAGTGCTGGAGAAGATGCTTGAGAATCCCTTGGACTGCAAGAAGATCAAACCAGTCAATCCTAAAGGAAATCAACCCTGAATATTCACTGGAAGGACTGTTTTTGAAGCTGAAGCTCCAATACTTTGGCCACCTGATGTGAAGAGCTGACTCATGGAAAAGACCTTGAGGCTGGGAAAGACTGAGGGCAGGAGGAGAAGACAGGAGTGGAAGATGAGATAGTTAGACAGCATCACCTACTCAGTGGACGTGAATTTGAGCAAACTTCAGGAGATAGTGAATGACAAAGGAGCCTGGCGTGCTACAGTCTATGAGGTTGCAAAGAGTCGGACATGACTTAGTGACTGAACAGCAACAACAATAAATGTTCAGAAAGAGTTGTTCGTGTAAGGTACATCTATATAAACGATTGCAGAAAATTTAAAGATGTTTATGATCTACAGTTAAAATGGGGAAAAGAAGGTTATAAAATATGCAGTATAGTATAATCTAATACTTACTTTTTAATTATTATAGAAAAGATCTGGAAGGATATTTAGCAAAATGTTTACAAGAGTTATCTCTGGGTGGTTAAAATACAAATATTTTCCTCTTGACTATATTATCAACATGTTCAAAGATGACTATATATTACTTTTATAACTAAAACAATCATTTTATAACTTTAAATGGAATAGAACCTATAAAAAATATCAAATCACTATGTTGTACACCTGAAATTAGTATAACATGGTAAATCAACTATCCTTCAACTAAAAAAAAAATCAATGTAAGCTGATTTGAAGTGGCATTTCCACAAAGATACATATTGCAGCATGATTTGCAACAGAAAAAAACCAGAAAATATATATATTTTTGGAATGGCTTAATAAACAAATATATATTTTTTGGAATGTTATTAAACATACAATTATTAAAATGATTATGAATTCTATATAGAATTATTTAAATGTTTATGATAAAAGTAAATAATACTGGCCACAAAATAGAATATGCCCCACGATTATAATCATTTAAAGTATGTATGCAAATATTTGCTTCAGTTTGGTTGGATGAGATAAAGTGTAATTTTTTTCCTTTTTTTCAGGAATACAAAAATATGATACTTTGCCTTTTCAATTAAAAAGAAAAGACCCATGGGATGATACGGTGCTAAGCACTAGGCCCTATTTCTGAGACTGTTCTAGAGAAATGGGTGCAGAGAGTTCTGACATCCCTTCCTCAGTCATTTATCCTTTGAATGTAAAAATAATATTATCATCATTATTTCTTGATTACCTACCATATGTGTACATACCTCATTTCTAACTTGTACAATAACTCTGTAAGATTGATAGATTACTTCAGACTTCGTTGATTCTAAATAATAGAAATTCAAGCTACTTAAGAAAAAAGAATTTTTTTTCCTTTAGTTTCTCCCAGACTCAGTGCAGCTGGTCTCAAGCTGTGCCTGGAAGCAGGAGTTAAATGGACAAGACTCTCCATTTCCACCCTCTTCCCCTCCCGCTTTTGCTTCATCTTTGCCTGTGGTTCCATCTTCCTTGATGCAGACCACCGTTCTTTGCATCCCATCCACAAGGAACATATGACTTCAAGAGAAGTCATCAGGTCTATATTCTCAGGGGAGATTCTGGTATGACGCTCTACGGGTCCCAACTCCTCATTCAGGAGGTAGGGACTGATGATCCAGGTTGGGTCAGGTGTCAACCTCTGGTCCAAAAATCTGTGGGGAGGGGATTTGGTCATGTTGTACAAACCTGGCTGCAAGGGACCACCACTGTTCTTATAGAAATAGGGAAGAAAGGGTGGCACCTGAAAAAGTGGGTGAGGAGAGGTGGAGTGAGCCAGGTAGTTGAAAAAAAAAATCTATATATGCTGGGTATCCTTCTTCTTTATACAGATGAGGACACATAGGCTCAGAGAGGTTAGTTGACAGGCTCAAGGTCATACATAAAGACTGAAAACAACAGAGCTGGAATTTGAAACCCAGGTCTGCCTCTCTCTGAAGTCCACTTCATCACACCACCATACCCATTTGCTGACAAATGCAAGTAGTCAGACCTAGAGTGTCTTAGACAGAGGGGAGATCATGTGCAAAGGCCCCACAGACAAAGGGAACTATGGGTCTAAGGAGTTGAAGTCCCGTGTTACTGGAAGGTGAAGTTGGAGGAAAGCTGTGGAAAGAGACATGGCCAGAATTGTGTGCTGGGTCAGATCGAGCAATAGGGGCCTGTTAATAAGGAGCTTAGACTTTAACCTGAGGGCAGCGACATTCAGCAGAGAGCATTATGGAGTGTCCATTTGTATTTTAGAGAAAGTTCTCCAGTTTCGGTGTGAAGTATGGGCTGGAGGGGCTAGATGGATGCAGGAGAGCAGGTGGATGACCCACTAAACTAGAGGAGAAAAGGGGACAGAAAGAGGTGGATGGAATTGGTAAGATAATTGGGAAGTAGGATGGACAAGAATTTGTGTTTCATTGATGGGAAGGGTGGTAGGAAGATGGTGGTGGTGATGGGAGAAGGTGGTTATGAGTGAATCTCCTGTTTGCTTGGATTGTAATACCATTCTCTGAACATCAGGGGCGGAGCAGGTTTGGGGTCACAGATAAGGAGTTATGTTTTGAACATGATGAATTTGAGATGTCTGGGAGACATCCAAGGAACTGTTGGAAAACAGCTGGATTTTGAGGTCTAGAGCGCAGGGTGGAGGTGGGGGCTGGAGACACAGATTTGAAAGTCATCACTGGAGAGCCTCAGAGGTGCCTGAGCTCACACAGGGGGCATGTGTTCACGAAGAGGATCTCAGACAGAAGGCTGGGAACACCAGCATTTCCAAGAGAGGTAAAGAGACGTCTTCAAAGACATCTGAAAAGGAGCCACCAGAGAAACTGGAGAGAGATCAGCAACTTGCAGCAGGAAAAGTCAAGAGGCGGGAGCAGTCAGTGGTCAAATGTTGCCGAGAGGTCGAGTTAAAAAAGGAAAGACTGATAAGGGTGCACTGGATTTTGCAACAAGGAGGCCAGTGGTGACCTCCAGGAGCTGTTTCCATGACAGAGCCAGAAGGTGGTGGGCTGAGGAGTGAGTGGGAGCTATGGAAACAGAGACTTCACCAACAAATGTGACCGTGAGGGGAAGGGAGAGAGACTAGGGTGGTTGGAAGAAAGGTGGGGGTGAGAGTATTTTGTTTGCAGCAAGTTCACACCCCGGTGGGAAGGACTCCATAGAGAAGGGCAAGTCAAGGATTCATTTTGAAAAGTAAGGGTGAGGACCTGAGAGGGGACCTAAGGAGGGAGAGATTCGGATGCAGCAAGTTTATGGGTTTGGTGTCTGCCGTTGAGAGCATCCTGGCACTTCCATTTTCTATGAAAGAAAGGGCAAAATCGATGGAGATCTGAGAGTTGCAACCCTCTCATTTACACAACTGTGATAAGTTCATTTTTGTGTTTTTACCTCAATACCATGGAATCAAATTCTCAAATTTTAAAAAAAATCAAAATTTTATTGAAATGGGAGGAAAGTGCAAATCCAGTAGAACTGTGGAAAGGCCAGTTTAAATGAGTGAATATTGGCTTAAAAAAAGAGAGAATTTTATTCATTTCAGGTACATACAGTAACACAAAATATTGCCTAGTAGTTGGGAAAGAATCATTTGCAATTAGCATAGAAATTGTTTGGAATGTAAATTAGTTTTTCTGAAGTACTTGACTGTGCTTAAAAACAGTACTTTAGTATTTTAAGAATTCCCCTTGTGGGGTGAAACCACTTTATATCTATTTTAAAACCTTGTTAAGTCTGCTTAAATGTAGTTAATTTTTTTTTCTGGAAAAGATACCAGCTACATCAGAAAACAGTTTCTGGCAAAGGTAAGATTGCGCAACTGTGCACTGCACAGCACTTTCCAAAGGCCATTTCCACCAGAGAGCAGATCTGATTGCCGGAGATTGTTACTAAGGGAACAGTGGGCGTGAATATAAATTTCATTTCACAAAAGACCTAACCAAAGTATTGATCCAAAAGGAGCAGCCAGTAAGTACAGGATGAAGAATCTTCTTCTCATTGAAATAAGTACACATAAATATCCATACACATGTACCTATATATGTATATGGCTTATACATGTATACACATACATCTGCAATCACATTTCAAATCTCCCTGGACATCTCTCCTCTTTAGCTGCTTCCCACAGGGCCTGGGGAGAGGGACTGCCTTTGATCTTAGTTCTCTGACTAGGGATTGATCCCATGCCCCCTGCAGTGGAAGCAAGGAGTCCTAACCACTGGACCACCAGGGAAGTCCCAGCAAGAGGTATTGACCCCAAGCTAGCCTGTAGCTCTGCAGAGCCAAAGCCGTGAACACTATTGGTAAGGGCACAGCACTCTCAATGCTATTATTATTAATTATTGAACAACAGTTTTGGCCAGGTCCCTTATCCAACATGATCGCGATTCCTCAGAGTATTTCCATTTCAAGACGAGGAAACCTAGTATTATGTGCTGTTTCATGTCCAAGTCACCAACTCCTGAACTGCTGAGTCAAGACTCAGACTCTGTGGTTTTGTCTTCTCCCGTGGATGTGTGGGCCTCAGGTTAATCACACAGTAGCTCGTTATTATCACTGGCCTGTAAAGGCAGCAAGTCTTCTCTCAGATTATATCTTCCACCTCTTTTTCCAATCCCCTTTTCAATCTCCGTCCACCTTGCTCCCTCTCCGCACAAGCATTCTAGTGAGCTTGTGTCCTTAAGTACATGCATATCCTTGTTAAGAACGCAGTACTGTTTTGAATATGTATGAATTCTATTATTATTGTGTGTGTGTGTGTTAAGAACACTTGACATAAGCTCGCCCCTCTTAGTGTATTTTTAAGATTACAATACTGTATTGTTAACTAGAGGCTCTCTGCTGTACAGTAGATCTCTAGGTCTTGTTCTTCTGGCATAAATGAAACGTTGTACCCTTCCAACGACTGCCACCCCATTTGTACCTCTGCCCAGCACTGGGAACCACCATTCTACATGCCTATTTTGTTTTCATTTTGCTGCGCTGGGTCTTAGTTGCAGCATGTGGGATCTTTAGTTGTGGCATGTGGGATCTAGTTCCTTAACCAGGAATTGAACCTGGGCCCCCTGCATAGGGAGCCCGGAGTCTTAGCCACTGGACCACCAGGGAAGTCCTGAGTCTAACTATTTTAGGCCCTCATAGAAGCGGTGTTCTGTAGTATTTGTCCTTCTGTGTCTGGCTTATTTCACTTAGCATGCGGTCCTCTGTGTTCACCCACATTGTTGCACATGGCAGGATTTCCTTCTTTTTAAATATTAATATTAAAATGAATTAATGGCTGGATAATATTCCTTTGTATGTATATACTACGTTTTCTTTGTTGATTTATCTGTCAACGGACATTTCGTTTGCTTCATGCCTTGGCTATTGTGAGTAATGCTGCAATGAACACGGAAGCGCAGAGGCCTCTTTGGAATTCTGATTTCAATTCCTTTGGATATATACCTAGAAGTGAGATTGCAGGATCACAGGATAGTTCTAGTATGCATTCTAAATTTATATAAAAGGCACTGTGATCTAGCCCTCATTCTCTTCTGCCAATCAGTTCTATATTTTAAAGATCTATCCATATGTATGTATATCTGGTTCCATCTGATGAATGACATAATACCCTGAACTATTTGATCCCTGCATCGAGAAGATCCCCTGGAGGAGCGCATGACAACCCACTCCAGTATTCTTGCCTGGAGAATCCCACGGACAGAGGAGCCTGGCGGGCTACAGTCCATAGGGTCGCACAGAGTGGGACACGACTGAAGCGACTTAGCATGCACGCATTCGTCCACAACATTTTACTTACCTGTTCCTCCAGCAGTGGACACCGAGGTTGGCTCCAGCTCCCCGCTATCACAAGCGCCGCAGTGTTAAACATCCTGGGCATGTCCCTTGTGGGCTTGTATGAGAATTTCTCTGAGGTATGGACCCAAAGATGGTATCACAAGATCAAATCGCATGGACACACCCACTTTCACTAAGGGATGCTAAAAAGGCTACACCAGTTTAGACTTCTACAAGAAGTTAATACGAATTCTTATTTCCCCATCTCCTTGCTAATACTTGACATTACTCACTTTTCTAATTTTGCCATTTTGGTAGATATTAGTTTTACGTCATTTGAATATGCATTTCTCTGACCACTAGTGAGTTTTAGCATTTTTTTTTTTTAAATTCGGGTTTCCTTTTCTGTGAATAAACTCTTCATGTCTTTTGCTCATTTTTTACATTGACTTTTGTTGATTTGCAGGAGTTTCTCATATACTGTAGGTATCATTCTCATATCTTGTAGAGTTTTTCAGGGATTGTAAATATCTCTTTTGGTCTGCCATTTATTTATTAGTTCTATTAATTCATTGATGTTGAATTTACGGTGTATCTCTGAAAATGTGCTGACGTCATCACATCCGTATAGTTCTTCATTTTGTAGTTTGTCTTTTAAGAGTCTTGTTTAAATCTTTCCCTATACCTGGGTCACAGAGATGTTCTCTTACATTTTCTTTTATTAGCCTCACGGTTTTGCCTTTCACATTTTGGCCCTTAATCCATTTGGAGTCCATCTGTGTCTTCACTAATATTTCAACAGCTTTATTGAGATATAACTCATATACCATACAATTCACCCATTTAAAGTGGCTTTTAGCATATTCACAGAATTGCATAACAGTTATCATAATTAATTTAGAAGATTTTCATCACTCCCCCTGGGAAAAAACCCACGATACCCTTTAGTTATCATCTTCACCAAATTTTGATGACATCTTTATCACATATCAAATTCACTTAAATCCATATAAAGAAACTTTGGCGAGACAGAAGCAGAAGAAACTAAAACCAGTCATTTCTTTGGGGTTCAAGGAACTTGGGCAGATGGCCAACAAGGATGAGAAGGAGACACTTCACTGTCTGCCTTTTGACATTTTTGTTTCCTAACAATGTGAATATATAACCTATGCAAAAAGTAACCTCAAAGAAGGGAATACTGACTTAGCTCTTCATGAGTTTATATTTTTCCATATACAATTTAGAATACATTTATTGAATTACTAAAAAAAAAAAAAAATTCCAACTAGAATCTGGACTTGGATAAAATCCTTGGCACCACACTGCTCCTCCCCTCACAGGTCAGAATTACACTGACAGCTTTGAGGGCCTGAAGCCAAGAGAAAGCCCTGGTCAGGTGGAACCAGGACTGGAAACAATTCCGAATTCAGGAGAAAGACCTCAAGTTGTAGATGGCTGTAGGTTTTCTTTTAAACACTGGCCATTTAGAGATATATTTCACCCCTTTACCTTGGCCTAACTGTTGTATCAAGAAACGATCTCTCTGAGGGAAAAGGAAGAAGTATGGAGAACAACTCTTTAAAACACCCTTGTCCATGATCCATGACTACTTGTATTGGTGAGGACAAAGCCTCATCAACCACCTGGTGGCAGGTCATCTTAACTGCAGGCTGAGCACTTGAGAAAAGGGCCTTTGTTGAACTGAGCTTACAAAGCCAAACCCAGGAAGGGCAGTCGGACCCACTTTGCAAACTTGTTTGTTTTCTTTTTCTAAACATCAGTCCAGCTTCTTGTCCCGAAGGATCATAGATTCCAAATTAGTAGAGTCAAAATTAATGAGATTTTCCAGTAATGAGCCCGAGACTAAAATGATGGAAAATCCACTAATTATAGACTATGCAGCCACCTAAGCACGACTTGGATCCAGGCCTCTGGGGGGAGGAGGAGAAGGGAAGAGCGAAGGTCGGGGATGCGACCTGTGCTGGACAGTCCTTCCTTCCCGCTGCCACTGCCCTTTTCCCTGGATTTGGGGGCCTTGCAGCACCCAGAGCTTCCTGCCTCTGAGCTCCTACCGCCTCCCCGCAATCCACGCCCCCCAGGTCAAACGAGGCCCTGCTTCTATGGGCTCTGTAAGGCTAAATTCCTGGAAACTGCAAATCAGGGCCCATAGTGGAGGTGGGGGGCCTGTTTTCGCCTCAGTTCTGGGAAGCAGTGGGGGAGGAGTGCTGGAAGAAGGAGGAAGGGTAGAAAAGGCAGACAAAAATGCCCATTATACCCAAGTCCTGTCAATTTCCTTTTCTCATCTCTTTATCAGTGTTTGTTGACTGAGCTTCTTATCAACAGGAAACGCCTGCCTAAGGGGACGAGGCAGGTCCAGGGGGACTGGGCGCCAGGGGTCAGGAACTCTGGGTGGTATGGTGCTGCCGTCCAGCCTGCCTGCTAGGGTGACCTCATGACTTCCAAGACCCAGCAAGTCTCCCAGGCTCCTTGCCTTGGCATCTGGTGAATCCTTAGGTGTCCACTGTAAGCCAGTACAGCAGACAGGCCCTGATCATAGCCTAGGTGGGGCTTCAGCCCTAGCCCTCTGTGACATGAGAATTGCCCTTGCCACCAACCCCCTCTTTCCTAGCTGAGAGGCCAAGGGACTGCCAAGGTCAATAGACGTCTTAGTAAGTCACCCCAACTGGCCCTTCTATTCTGTTTGCCTTGCGCCTGTTCTGGGCATGTAGGCCCGGGACAATTAGGTGCTTGGCACAGACTTCTAGAGGAAGGAGAGGAAGGGGACTCTGGCACTGAGTGACCTCCTACTATGTGCCAGATGTTTTGTAAACACTGATCATCAGACTAATTTACTGGTTTCCCAGATGGGGTTCCCAGGAGAGGGACAGAAAGAGGGTCAGATTTCACAGAAGGCTAAGATCAAATCTTACTGCTGAAAATAAATGCCCAAGAAGGATAGCTGGGCCAAGCCAAGCTTTATGGTGGCTGAGAGGAACAGGTTTATCTAGATGTCTTCCTTCAAACTGGCAGAAGACTAAATCGAGGGTATGGGAACTGGCTGTTCTGGTAGAAGAGGCGGGAGCAGTTTGTGCAGAACAGAGCGTGAGCCAGCCACCTTGCTTCCCATTTCTTGCCTCTGCCTATCGGCTGCCCTTGAACAGCTCCACACTGCTTTGGGGGGTGGTGGTAACAAAGGAAATGCCGGTGTGCCTTTTGTCCTGCCCCCATGTCTCCCCGGACAACCCCAGTCTGCCCCCCACCCTGCCGCTGGCTCCTGCAGTCGGGGATTTAGGTCAGTAAGAGTGGGTGGGTGAGAAAGAACAGAGAAGAGACTCATCCAGACGTGACACCCCGCAGGGCAGCAGTGACAACACTTTAACCTGAAAGCTGCCTGAAAATAGACTGTGTGTCTATGACATTATGCAAATCGTATGCAAAGTCAAGAAGCCCTCTGTCTCTATTTCTAGCAAACTGAATGTGGTCCTGGTGGAAGCAGCTCTTCCAAGAGTCGCCCACCCACAGTGACGACTGCACAGTCAGCATCCGTCCCCCCTCTGGACGTGCACCCCTCCACGCCACCCCCAGGGCTGAATAGACATGAAGATGTGCTACCTCTTGGTCTGTTAATCTTGATGTGAGTGAAGCTCTGGAGGAAGAAGAGCCAGCCTCTGTGAGGGCAGATGTAGGCAGGACTGAGGGAGAATGGGGACTTCGAGAGTAGGGAGAACTGGGTACCACAGGGCTTGGCAAAGGAAATTGTGGTCATCAATGCACATGCTCCAGGAAACAAGCAAGCTTCACTCTCATTTGGGCATGTGATAGACACTTACCACCCCTGAGGGAGCATCCTTACCACTTAGATGATCCCCTCCCTCTTTATATAGGTAAGGAAATTAGAGCCTGGGGTTCCCCCAGGAAAGCAGGACAAAACTGAGAAAAAGTTGATGGATTTTCTTTCAAAGGCAGGCAGACTCCCTGAGGCTCTACATGGAGGCAGGGGCTTGGATGCCATGACCTTCTAACCCTGGAGGGCAATGGGCCAGTTCTTCTTTCCCAGATCTCAGCCTGTCTTATGATTTCTTTTCCGAAATGTACTCACTGCATTTCTACCCATGGTCAACGTTATGGGGACATCACGGTGGGATGTAAGGATCAGGGTCTGGCAGAGACAGGAAGGGAAAAGAACGCTCTCATTTTCTCCTTTTCCCAAAGCTGGTTTAAAAGGTCCTCTGGGAAAGAGGGCATTGTCCTTTGTGGAGGGTCCATGGACAAAGGCTTCTGGAGTCAGTAGCAGGCTCCAAGCATGAGCCACCTTGCAGGCTGCTAGGAGGAGGGGAAGTCCTCCGTGGTAAAAGGGAGGTCATCCTTTGGTAAGGGTACCCCAGTTCTGTGATTCCCTAAGGGAGCCTCTATTGCAAAGGCACAGATTTCCTAGGATGGGCAGTCAAATGTAAGAGTCACCTCTTGGCTCCTTCCAGTACCTGCCTCCCCTATGGCATGTCCCCACCCTCAATTTCGGGGGTGGGGGGAGGTGCTTTCTGAAGCCTCCCTGGACTCCAAGATAGGTCTGGAGGATGGCGGTCACTTTCCCATCCTGGGGATGAGGAGTGACTCCTGGCAAGGGAGGAGTGACTCCTGGCAAGGGAGGAGTGACTCCTGGCAAGGGAGGGGTGGGCATTTAAAGAGGTAATTGAGAATAACGAATTCAGGCGGGCGTGTCCAAGCTGCCTCTGAGTGAGGACGCAGCTCTTTTCTAGATGTGGTTTTCGGGGGACAGTCCCTGCACAACAGAAGCATGGGTAAGCGCACGCACACTGCCGCCTGGGCGCGGCGTAAGAAGATCCCAGGCAGGGAAGGGCTCGCTGCCCTAAGCGCGGGGCGGGGCGGGAGGCGGCTGCTGGGTCGCCCTTTGGCCAGCAGAGGGCGTGCGGAGGCGCCGCGAGAGGGCTGCTCCCAGCCGGCGGTGGGAATTGAGATTTGGGCGGCAGCTTGACGTCCAAGCAGCCTCCTCCACCAACTGTGACTTCTCTCTGAAGGGCAGAGTCCAGGCAGGATACTCTGGGACCATCTCCTTCTGCATCCCCTATTGTTCCCTCGGCGAACCAGAGGGAACCAGAGGCACGGACCTGGGAAGACTTAACCAGAACTCCAGACTCAACCATGCTTTATTGAAGACCTACTATGTGCTAAGCAGCTTCCCTGATAGCTCAGTTGGTAAAGAATCTGCCTGCAATGCAGGAGACCCCAGTTCGGTTCCTGGGTTGGGAAGATCTGCTGGAGAAGGGAAGGCTACCCACTCCAGTATTGTTGGGCTTCAGCTGGTAAGCAATCTGCCTGCAATGCGGGAGACCTGGTTCCATTCCTGGGTTGGTAAAATCTCCTGGAGAAGGGAATGGCTACCCACTCCAGTATTCTGGCCTGGAGAATTCCATGGACTGTAGAGCCCATGGGGTCGCAAACAGTAGGACATGACTGAGCGACTTTCACTCACTCATGTGTTGAGCAGGAGTTAAGCGCTCCCACAAACAGTACCTCCAGGCTAAGAGACTGTAATATTGGGCCTGGAACACCATCCCGAACTCAGCAGCATTATGCAGACTTCTTTCACCAATGTCTCCTACTCTGGCCATAGCTGTTCTCCCAACTCTGGCCCCTTCTCTCAACCCTCCCCCATCACTTGGCCTCCTGCCTCAGACTTTCTCTTCTTCGGGATTTTCCAGCCTTTGGGGAGGTGCTGCCTTCAGTCTCTGGCTTGGAGCCTAAGGAGACTTTTTGCCCCCAAATCCAGTAGAGATAAAATCCTTCAGGGGGATTCCTGGTCTAGGTGGGTTCCCATGACCCAGAAGACATGACTCTGCCAGGAAGCAAAGTGCCCTGAGATGCTGTGGGAGCCTGGCAGGTTTGTGCAGCTTTCTGTTTCACCCAGTTTCACTTCCTGCTTCTCCTCTGGGCCTTGCACAATGCTGGGAGGCAGCCTGGGAAAGTGCTGCTCGGATGGTGGAAGGAACGCTCGAGAAGCTGACCAGGGAGGCTGTGCTGGGGCATTTCCAGCAGGAGGGGAGGAGGCTGTTTCCTTCACCTCCTGTAGAGAACTGAGGGTCCTTCTCCACGCCCTGCCAGGGCTGAGGGATGTGAGACCAGGTCTTCCCAAGTTTGGGGCTGTCGTGTTCCCTAACCCTGAGCCCCGTGCCCCACCCCCCAACCCTCAGGCCCTACCTCCAGCCCAACTGCCCTCCAGCCCACCCACCCACTGAAGGCTCAGGTAACCTCCTCAGCGCATGGACATACACCCCGGAACACCAAAAACTTGATATTCCCAAATGCTGAACTTTCCATGTGTTTCTCTACAGCCATCAGGTTCTTCCTAGACACATATACTCTGGGGTCTGGCCAAATGTGTGGGATTAGGAAGGCCACACAGGGGCCCGCAGGGGAAGAATCTGGGTGCTGGAGGCTTGTTGGCTAGAGCCAGATTTATTCTGAGCTTTGGATGCCCTGCAGGAAGCTCCCTCGGACCCGCTCAGCCCTGGGGAGAGAAGGTGAAGCCACACAGCAGGTGAGTGGCTGATTCACCTGCCAGACGACCCAGGGTTGTCTGAGCTCAAGGATGGCCAGAGGCATGGGTTAAGACAGGAACTGGAGCTTGTAGAATTAGACTAGGAAACATTTCAGATACTCTTGGCCTCAGAAAAAGTTATTTTCAAATTTCCACCTTGAGGCAAATTGCCAGGGGCTGGGGGCATAAGGAGTACAAGGCACTGCTGAACAGAGTTCTGACACAGGCTGAAATTTCAAAGAACTTTAGAGCTGAAAAAACTTCTAAGGACATCAGGACAAAACTTTTCCATATAGAGATGAAGAAACAAAGGTCCTGGTACAGGGAGGGCCTCCTTTTTGTCACATAGAGCAAGCACCTGGACCAGACTCTGGGTCTCCTGACTCCCAGATGGGCCTTTCCCCTGCCATGCTTGGCCCCAACATCCTCTTGTTTATTCTGGAAGTCCTGGGCCTTACCCATCTGACCTGCCACTTCTCCACTGGCCACACCCAGAGCAAGACTCCTTGGGTTTCACATCACAATAAGTCAGCTAGGAAGGGGTGGGGGAGGGGCCGAGGATCAGGCTCCACCTCTGCAGGACTGTGGGGCCAAGGCAGGGCGGGGGGGGGGGGGGGGCGGGGGTTGGGGGGTGGGTCTGTCTAGGAGACAGGGGCCCAAGGTGGCCTAGAGCTGAAATACAAACCCACAAAGAAAAGCTGATGGGCCCTGGGTGTCTGGGGCTTGGGCCAGAGGCTGAAGCCTGGCAGGGCAGGGTGTCTGCTGAAAGCTGGACAGGGCTCTGGGCCACCCTGGAAGCTCCAGTGGGGCAGTGGGGTTGACAGAGGGCTGGGGGTAAAGTGCAGGTCCAGGCTCTGGGCCCAGAATGGTTCCCTGGCTTGACCACCGTGGCTCTGGGATCTCTTGCATCCTGTCCTGAGGGTGGTAGAGGGTGCATCCAGGGCATGGTGGGTAGGGAGGGAGCCAGGCGGCAGAGAGCCTGCTGCCTGGAGCAGGCCAGACGGTAGGGGATCAGGTTTCAGCCCAGCTGTATTTTTGGCTGGATGGGCTGGGGGCCTAATCGGACAGGCACAGCTGCCCATAGAGGGGCACCTCCTTCCCCGGCACACACACTCACAGAACGGCTACCCAGGCAGGCTGCCATCCACCAGCCACCCCTCAGACATGCAGGCAGAGGGGAGTCAGGCTTCAGCCCCATGGCTAGGGAATAACTTTGGGCTTCTGGAGACCATTGCTGAGTTTCTGTAGTGTCTTCTTGATCCGCAGCGCAGTGAGGCGGGCAGAGGGGTTGGGGTACCAGCACTCCCGCATCATCTGAGCCAGGCCTGAAAGGACCTGGGGGGAGGGAGAGTGAAGGAGAGGAGAGGAGGCAGAGACATGGGCCAGGGACCGTGGAAAGGAAGAGGCAAGGAGGATGCCCAAGTGGACAGAAAAGTCGAGAAGAGGGAAACGAGAGTGTTGAAAAGGAGAGAAGTGACAGCAGTGGTGAAAGGGAGATAGTGGGAACAGGGCAAGGATGAGAAAAGAAAGACAAAAACAGAAGAGGGAGGGAGCGGAGTGAGAAGGGGATGGAGAAAGATACGCAGGACGGAAGGAGAGATGTAACTCAGGCCGTCATGGACACCCTCAGGTGAGTACCCCCACCCTCGCTCCACCAAGACCCAAGAGAGGGGAGAGCTCAGGCCTTGGGGCTCTCACATCCCCCCTCTGAGGCCAGACCCCACTGCAGAAGGCAGTGGCTTCCAGTACCTCCACCAACCCTGGCCTGTTCCAGTGGACACTGGGAGATTGGGTGGTGGGTGCTGCCTTCAAAATGCCTGTGTCCAGGAAGCTCAGTGGTCGCAGAGTGAGCCAGCCTCACCTCTGCCTTGGAACTCAAGCCAGTTCCTGGCAGGGACTGTATGTGTGTGTGCATAGGAGTGGCTTTTTGTGGCTCTGTAATGTTGTGCAGAAATGTACATGGGTCTGTGTATATATACATGTATACACATGTCAGTGTTCAGTCATTCATTCCATAAACATTGGTTGAGTACCTAGTGTGTGCCAGGTACTGTGACAGGGAACAAGGAGAAAAGTGCCAAGAGAGACAAAAGGTCTTTTTCTCTGTCATCATGGGGCCTACAGTCTGGTATATATATGTATGTGTGTGTACCTGTGAGTGTGTGCATGTGCGTGTACCTGTGAGCATGTGCATGTGCGTGTACCTGTGAGCGTGTGTGTGTGTGTGTGTGTGTGTGTGTGTCATATGCGTGTCCTGGTGAGTATGTACATGTGTGTGTATGTTTGTACAGAATTGTGTATATGCCGATATTTGCCTATATATACGTATGTGCGCATTCTATATAAAGTAGTGGAGTGCTTTGAGAAAAAAGAACAACAGTAACTTCACAGCAAAAAATAGCGGAGAACCTCTGTCTTTGCAGGCAAGGTGAAATGTTCTAAAAAAAAATCCCAGAATAACCAGAGGGTCTCTGGAGGTCCACAGGCAGGAATGTGGGAGGGAGTACCCAGAGAGGTCCCCTGGGATCTGTCCCCTGGAGCCTACCCAGGGGAAGCAGAGGCCAGATACAAGTTCCTCAGCCCAGAAACCCCAGTGCTGAGCCACCACCACACACCATCCCAGCACCCCCAGGGGCCTCACCGGGTCTGCAGCCAGCCGGTTTGGGATGGTGGGGGTCTGCTGGTCAACACACACCACCTTCTTCATGTCCTCAAAGCTGGGGTCATTGGGCACCACATCATAGAAGGGTGGCCGGTAGTCCTCCACAATGCCTAGGGATGAAGGACAACGGGACAGTCACTTGGGACCACAAACAGGTCCCATACCGCCCAGAAGTGAGCCTTGCCCACACTCAGTCCCAGGGTCCAGGAATCAGCTGCCTGCCTATGCTACCTCTGAGAGGGACACCATAATAGAATAAATATATTTATAAACAATAATTACTGCCATTTATCTTACACTTACCAAATATACCAGGCATTGTGCTATAAACACTTTACCTGCATTATCCTGTTAGTCTTCACAGCAACCCAACCACCCATTTTACAGATGAAGAAACTGATGCTCAGGGAAGTTGAGCCCAAGGTTACACAGCTTGTAACGGCAGAGTCAAGACTTAAACACGTTGCATTCATAGGACAGATCTGGTTCCAGTCTTTCCACAGCTGCCTCTCACCCAGGGTCTGGGTACTGATTCCAAGCCCCAACTATCAGAGATGCCCCAAAATATCTAATGTTTACCGAGCAATTATGTGGCAGGCACTGTCCTAACTGCATGTCATTAGACCCTCACAAAACAACCCTATCAGATGAGGAAGACTATTAGCTCCACTTTATAAGCAATGAAGGGGCTCCCAAGTCACGCTAGTGGTAAAGAACACATCTGCCAATGCAGGAGACATAAGAGACTTGGGTTTGATCCCTGGGTCAGGATGATCTCCTGGAGAAGGACATGGCAACCCACTCCAGTATTCTTCCCTGAAGAATCCCATGGACAGAGGAGCCTGGCAGGCTACAGTCCATGGAGTTGCAAAGAGTAGGACAGGACTGTGTCTAAAAGCACACAGATAGTAAGTGACAGAGCTAGCCCACACAACAATGACAAAGGACATCCCTCAGCCCCTGAAGAATTCCATGGACAGAGGAGCCTGGCAGGCTACAGTCCATGGAGTTGCAAAGAGTAGGAAGACTGTGTCTAAAATCACACAGATAGTAAGTGACAGAGCTAGGAGTTAAGCCCAGGAAGTCTTACCAAAGCCCATGCTCTTGACCTCCAAGCTACACTTAAGGGAGGGAGGCAGACTGCTGGGTGAGGATGTAGAATGAGGAGAAGGGGAAGAAAACACATCTTCTAAGGGAAGGAGATTCACCCAGGTCCAGATCACACCCACCCACTCTCAGGGGTGGCACAGGCCTCTGCTGACACCCTCAGCCAGCAGCACCCCCTCCCCTCATCATCCCAAGTGTGCCATCCTGAGCAGGATCTTTCTGAAGATGATGCTGGTGGAGCGGCCGTCACCGGGGCTGAAGAGGCCAGACCCCAGAAAAGCACCTTAGGCCCCACCCTTCTTCCAGCCCGAGGCTGGGGGCTGCAGCCGCACAGAACAGCCACAGCCTCGGGAGAGCCCGAGCCAGCTGTGCTCCCCGTGGCGGGCGTCCAGGCCGGCCCCTGTGCTGCTTGAGCCCTAATCAGTGCTGCGCAGAGGCCTGAGCGTGTCTAATGGGCCTTTAATCAGCGCCGGGGCTGACACCAGATTACAGTGTTTATAATGCGCCGCGAATCTGTGTGGAGCTGACAGAGCTTCCCTCCTCCCCAGGAGTCTGCAATCAGCCTCCTCTTCAGCCCAGGCTGCTCCAGCCTTCCTTTCCTGCCTGTGGCTGGGTCCAAGGGGCCTCGGTTGCTTCCAGGTGCCCGCTTTACCAGCCCCAACCTCTGGAGTTTGTGTCTGAAGCTAAGCCCAGAAAGAGGGTGGTCCCCAACAAGACTCCTGGCAGCCCCTCTCCGTGGACAGCCTCCACAAAGACTGGCCAGCCTCCCTACCTGGTCCAGACCACCACCCAGCACCCATCCACCCCGGGACTGGGAGGGCACCAGCCACAGGGCAGGCCCTGTATATGGGACCATGAAGAATGAGGTCCCTGTGTCTGCTCCCCTCCAAATTTCAGTTCTCTGTAGCACCCATGGTAATAATGAAGCAGTAGGGACTTCCTTGGTGGTCCAATGGCTAAGACTCCGTTCCCAGTGCAGGGGGCACTGGTTCCATCTCTGGTCAGGGAACTAAGACACTGCATGCCGCACAGTGCAGCCAAAAATAATCAAATAATAGTAAGGCATCAATAAGCAGGAAGTGCAGGCACTATTACATCCTGCATTTCTGTGGAAACAAGAACCAAAGAAGTGGAAGTAGCACAGTAATAAAGAGCACTGGTCCTGAGAGTCAAATCGCCTGGTTTCAGATCCCAGTGCTGCCTCGGCTGCTAAGTCACTTTAGTTGTGTCCGACTCTGTGCAACCCCGTAGACCGCAGCCCACCAGGCTCCCCCGTCCCTGGGATTCTCTAGGCAAGAACACTGCAGTGGGCTGCCATCTGCTGCTGCTGCTGCTGCTGCTAAGTCGCTTCAGTCGTGTCCGACTCTGTGCGACCCCATAGACGGAAGCTCACCAGGCTCCCCTGTCCCTGGGATTCTCCAGGCAAGAACACTGGAGTGGGTTGCCATTGCCTTCTCCAGTGCATTAAAGTGAAAAGTGAAAGTGATGTCGCTCAGTCATGTCCGACTCTTAGCGACCCCATGGACTGGAGCCTACCAGACTCCTCCGTCCATGGGATTTTCCAGGCAAAAGTACTGGGGTGGGGTGCCATTGCCTTCCCCGGGGCTGCCATCTAGCCAGCTGTAATTCTGTGCCTCAGTCCCCTCATCTGTAAAATGGGGGTGCTACTGTGTCAAGTATTTGTCATTACAACAATTGCCACCAATATTTACCTAACTCCACAGCAGTGCCAGATACTGCCCTGATTACCTTATTTGGATTATCTCAACAACTGGAAATTATTTTTCTTCTCATTTTACAAATGAGGAAACTGAGGCACAGAAAAGTAAAGTACTTTGCACATGGCAAAAATCAGGAACTGAACTTAGTCTGATTCCCTACCCTTGCTCTTAACCACTAAAGCATGCCACCTCCCTGCCAATGCAGGACAATTCAGTAAGATAATACATGTATACAGCGTGGCATCTGGCACATACTGAAACTCAACAAGCGTTACCTGCTATTAATACTTCTGTTATTATCCATGGACAGAGGAGCCTGGTGGGCCGCAGTCCATGGGGTCTCTAAGAGTCGGACACGACTAAGCGACTTCACTTTCACTTTTCTCTTTCATGCATTGGAGAAGGAAATGGCAACCCACTCCAGTATTCTTGCCTGGAGAATCCCAGGGATGGCAGAGCCTGGTGGGCTGCCGTCTATGGGATCGCACAGAGTCAGACACGACTGAAGCGACTTAGCATAGCATAGCATTATCAATTACCCAAGATTTCACAGCCAGAATCAGACTCAGATGAACCTGAAAAGGTCACTCAGCTGAACCAGCTGGTGAGTGACAGTAAAGGGAATTTGGAAGGTCTGACCACAAGCCCCTCAGGCCACGGGCACCAGCCGGTGACAGGAAGCCCCGTCTCTCACCTGTCTGCCTGGGTATCCACCTGTCCCGTTCCCCTGCCCCACCCTGTGCAGGGGTGCCAGAGGCTCACCATTGACAATGGTCCGGCGGGTGATCTCCCACAGCACCAGGCCAAAGGCCCAGATGTCCGTCCACTTGTAAGATTCGAAGCAGTCGGTTCGGATCTGCTCTTCCAGCACCTCGGGGGCCATGTACCGCTTGGTGCCCACTCGTGGGTTGTTGCCAATGTCCAGGTAATCGCTACCCTGGGAGTGCATCACAGCCAGGCCTGTGGGCACCGGGCCTGTCACTGCTGCTGCTCATCCAGGCCCACAGACAGGGCAGCCCTGGGGAGGCTGGAATCCCCGCGTGAGGTGAGAGGGCGCCAGACGGCAGGACACAGAGGGGCCGGCAACTGGGGCCCGCCCTGAGCTGGGCTGGGAGCCAGCAGCCACAGGGGAATAACTGTCCCTGTCATACTTGGCCTGTGTGGCGCTCTCTAGGCATAGGAATCTGGTGAGATGCGAGTAGGCAAGGCAGGCATATATTTCAGAACTGAGCCCCAACGCTCGTCGTCAGCGAGCGCTGTGGTCAGCAAAGCCGGGATGAGAACCCAGGTTGCTGGCCCCCTGCCCCTTTCTCCCCACACCTGGAGCCTGGCTGAAGTGGTGGAAGGAGTCTGGGCTTGAAAATAGTGTTTAGGCCGCTGGTGGGGTGTGGGGTTCTTGTGGAGGTGAGACGAGAACACACACACACACACACACACACACACACACACGTCTGTAAGTTCTAAAGTGCCAATCAGTGTACACACACACATACACACAGGAGGTGAGATGAGAACATACACACGTCTGTAATTTTTAAAGCGCCAGTGTGTATACACACCCCTGTGAGTTTTAACGCGCCAATCAGGCCACTGAAGCCAGGCGTCCAAACAGGCGAGGGCAGAACCGCGTGGAGAGGGAGGGCGCACGGACTCCACCCCCTGCCGAGGGCCCGCCCCTCCGCGCTCACCCAGGTCGGCGATGCAACACTGCAGGTTGCTCTTGACCAGCACGTTGCGGCTCTTGAGGTCGCGGTGGGCGATGGCCGGTTTGCCCTGCGTGCCGAAGATCTCCACGTGCAGGTGCGCCAGGCCGCAGGCCGCGGACACGGCTAGCTTCAGGGCCAGCTGAGGCTCCAGCGTCTGCCTCTGCAGAAAGTCATAGAGCGAGCCGTGCTCGTGGTAGTGCGTGATGAGCCACAGCTGCGTGCTCGAGTTGCGGGAAGTCATGTCCGAGGCGATAAAGCCTGTGGGCGGAGGATCAGGTGGCTCACCGCGGGGCTAGGGATGAAGGTGGCTGGACCGGTCAGGGTCGGGGCTGGGGAGACAGGCTGGAGAGGTCAGGGCAAAGCTGGGAATGGGGTGGAGGCTGGTCTGGCTTAGGGCAGAGAGAAAGCTGGAGTCAGAAGCTGGGGCCGAGCGCTGCTGGGAGCCCTTCAAGGTTAGGTCAGTGTCCAGAGACAGGGTGGTGGGGCAGGGCGATAAGAACCCCAGGTCTGGCCCAGCGCTCCCTGCCCCATCCCCGCTTGCCTAGGATGTTGTCGTGTCTGAGCAGCACCGTGTTGTAGATCTCAGTCTCTCGGAACCAGGACTGTTCGTCTCTGGAGGAGAAGATCTTGACGGCTACGCTCTCACCATGCCACAGGCCCCGCCACACCTCGCCATAGCGGCCCTTTCCTGATCCAGCAACCAGAGAGGAGGGAGGGGGGTCACAGAGCCCTTGGGCACAGTCACCCTCAGAGGAGGCCCCTCTCACATTGCTGCCCTGGCTCCGACTGCAGAACCTCGGAAGATTCTGTTTAACTGAATTCAGACCCACACACCTCTGGCAGGCCACCTCCATTTGCCTCTTGCTCCACCCCAGCTCCTGCCCCATCTCCAACCCCCTCCCTGACTGGCAGGATTCCTGTTCTGACCCAGGCCTGGCCCCACCTGTGACTCCCTCATCCCTCCAGGCTCACTGGGAGCACTTGGTCCCCATCCCCTGAGCTCACCCACTGCTCACCCACACACTCCACCAGGGTGACCTGTCGAGCCACTGTCCTCTGCACCAGGAACGGGAGCCCTGAGCCACTGCCCGTGGTACAGTCACTGTCCAGGAGGTCCTGGGAGTACCGAAAGGCCGCTGAGGGGCAGCCCCCACCCACCAAACCCATTTCTCCCTCCTCAACCTGGGCCCTACTGCCTCATCTCGCCACACTTCTCACTCACAAACCCCTCCCGCCCAGTGCCCAGCCAAATCTCTGAGTGCCCGCCACATGCCTTTCTCAGCCACCTGCCACTCTGTGCCCCCTCTGACCCTGTGGCTCTACCCCACCACCACCCAGTGTTCCAGGTTCCCCCAGGCCCGCACCCCCAACATGCTGTCCCCCTGCTCAGATGGCTTCAGGATGAGGCTGGACTCGCCCAGCTCACTGTTCGCGCCCCGCTGCTTCTCCTTCCTCCGCCGGACATGCCACAGGCCCAGGGCACCCAGGGCCATGAGCATTAGCAAGGCCAGCACAGGGCCCAGGATCAAAGGCAGCTGGCCATCTCCTTGAGGCTGCTCCGGAGGAGTCTGGGTGGCTGGCAGAAGAGAGATACTGAGGCCCAGCTTCCACCAGGCTGGATGCACCCCACCTTGCTGCTCTGCCAGTCAGACCCCAGGGCCCTGCCTCCCCCACCCTCCAGGCCAGAGCATGAGAGGCAAGCAGGGCAGGGAGTGCAGAGTCGGAGAAGCCGGGGGAGGGGTTTCCAGGGCAGCCAGACGTACCTTCTAGCGCCAGGGACACGTTGTGGTTGCATAGGGGGCTGTAGCAGCAGTAATGGTTGACGAACTCCGTGGGGCGCGCCCTACAGACCTCTGGGTGCATGTTGCCGCAGCCCCGGTATTCCCGGAGGTGTCCATCCTCCAATACCAGCACAACTGTACACCAGGAGCCCTGGCAGGTAGACCCCTTGCAGTGTGGGTTCTCACAGGTGCAGGTCACCAGCGGGCCCCGAGAGGGTTTCAAGGGGTCACCTAAGGGGCACACTGGAAGCTCAGCCACTCTGGGCCCAGCTCTCCAAGAGGAGCCTAACCCCTAAGTCTGCCCAACCACCCCCTCCCTTCTGAGCTCCCAAACCAGCCCTTTGAGGTCCCAGTCCTTTAGTTCCATCCTCAGCCTTCCCACCAGTGACTTATTCCCTCCAGTGACTTATGCCACCATGAGAACCAGGCTTCTCTCCCTTCCCTGATCCTTGGACTTCCCCTCCCAGTTCCAGGCGCAGCAGGCCCCCCAGCCTCAATGCTGAGAGCTCTCCCAGGCCTCCTCTGCCAACAGCCCCACTGTCTGAATCCCTATACACATGTTCCCAACCTGGAGTCTGAAAGAGCTCCAGCCTGTTGGTTTGGATCAAGAGGCTAGTACAGGAGGGTTGGCGTAGCTGAGAGCTCAGTCTCATTGAGCCCTGTCTCCCCAGTCCCTCTCCTCCCAGCTCCTCAAAATCAGCCCAACAAGAGCTGAGCCCAGACAACCCTTTCTTTATCCCCTCAGGCCCCTGTTCCCTACCTGCTTCCCCAGTACTCACCCTGGGTCAGGCCCAAGGCTATCAGTAGCATCAGAAGCCTTCTCCCAGGAAGGTTCAAGGTCATGATCCCTGGAGAGGAGAAGGGGTGCAATAACATCTATGAAATGTGATTCCCCTCAGTGTTTTCAGCCACTGACTGTGGGTCCCTCCCACCCAGAGGAAATTGCTGGGAGTTTTTTTTTTTTTTTGTAGAGGGGGAGGCAGGGAGGCCTCCTCCCTGCGTCTGGCTTTGGGGCGGGGCCTGCAGGGGAAGTCCTGGTTCACTTCCCCATGGAAACCATCCTGTTAGGGGTAAAGGGTGGGGAGCCATGTTTCAGTGACTGAGAGCTTGGGGGACTCCCAGCTGTCCTGCCGCTGAGTGCAGACTGGAGGGCGCAGAGGGCATGAGGCTGGGGTGGAAGGAGCATCTCTTCAGCAGTCCCCTGTCTGTCCCTGTCCCTTGCCCACCCCTTCCCAGCCTCCACCCCTGCCCACCCCTTTCCCAGTGGCCCCCCCACTCAGGCCTGGCTGCCTCAAACATAAACAGGCTCCTGTCTTCACTTCCTGCCATTCAGGGTCCCGCCAAGCTGGGAACAGGAATCAAGATTGTTTAGATTGGGGTCTGGATAGAACAGGCAAGAGTCACGCACAGCAGGGAGCTCAGGACATGGTCTCAGGGCAGGCTGGAGTCGCTACAGGGTCTGCAGGAGCCACCTGGGGCTGGGACACCCCCGTGACGGAATCCTCGTACATGCTGTGAATCACAGAGCCCAGTTCCTTATTTCAGAGAAGATGGGGATCAAGGCTCAGCCAGGAGAGGAGGCTTGTCCAAGGTCAAATGGGGTTCAGTGGCAGTGCTAGGAGTACAACCCAGGTGTCCAGACTCCCAGTCCAGTGCTGCTTCTACTCCATATCCCAATCTGGGGTGACAGCCCATGTCTGAGCTTGTGGGGTTCTATCAGCTATACCAAGCCTGGACAGTGCCAGGCCGCACTGTCTCTAAGGAACCTCCCTGCACCCTCATTAGACTATAAGATGTCCTCTCTGAGCCACTCCCCCACTTCTCTTTGTCCTTGAGGTCCTGGGAAAGAGTGGGGGTAGGGCCAGTGATGTGGAAGGGAAGTGAAACATACTTAGACATTAAATGTTTGACCTTCTGTGGTTGGTTAAGATTGAGTTTTTCCAAAAGTTTGGTGGGGATTATTAGGGGAGTAATTCTGGTTTATGATAGTCCCATCTCAAGTCCCAGACCAGCTAGTGCTTCAGAAATGACCCCCATCTTCATCTCTCAAAGGCTTAGAATGAAAAGATAAGGGCTGAGGCTGCAGAAAGGACTGAGGTCAGACAGCAAGAAGAACTTTCTGAATGGTGGAGAGTAGAAGGTGTGTGCCTGGGGAATGCCCAGGTAGGGGCAGCAGACATGAGGGAAGAGAACTGTCTTCTGGCATAACATGGTAAGGCTGGAGGGCTGGGCATAGGGCCATATAGGCTGCAGAAGGCCCCTAGTCTAAGAATGATGCCAAATGAAGATCCATGATGCTGAGACTCTGAGGGCAGGATGACTGGGGGGTGGGGGGTGCTTCATGGGCCTCGCTGGCTGGTGGCAGCTCTGGTCTTCCTGCCTGGGCTTCCTCTGCCCCAGAGGCCCAGGGCTGGGGGAGGAAACGGAGCCCTGGTCTGCTGCAGCTGTGTCCCCAGCCTCTGCCTGACCTCCTGTCTCATGCCCCTCCCGCAATACAGTGGGGACTCTGGCAAGCACTCTGCAGTGGGACTGGTAGCCAGAG
The DNA here is from genome assembly GCA_935064755.1 of Tragelaphus eurycerus. NCBI lineage: Eukaryota > Metazoa > Chordata > Mammalia > Artiodactyla > Bovidae > Tragelaphus > Tragelaphus eurycerus. The sequence goes on along the minus strand of CAKXYN010000010.1, from coordinate 28,447,330 downwards.
AAGGAACCCCAGACAAGCTGGCTTTGCCCACTGGGGTAACGACGGGAATCCATCCTTGGCAGTCTTTGCTCAGAAAGCAGCTAAAGGAGAAGGGATGAAGCAAGAAGGAAAACGTGGGTAACGATAAGGATGATAGCCAGCATCCTTCTAGAATCCTCTCCCCATGCTTTCCCTTCTCTGTGCTCCGGTGCACCCTCTCATTACACTATTAAGCAGCAGAATCATCTCAAGTGCTTCATTAGAAATGCACTCTCTTTGGTCTCACTCCTGCTCCAGATTCTGGTTCAGTCCATTGGGACCAGTAAGAAACATGCCGTTTTAAAAATTTTCCCAGGGAATTCAGATCAGTTTGTGTGGGTACCACACTTTGAACTGGGTCCTATTCAACTCCATGCTGAAGTGGAGTACAGAGGGCAGGGATTCTAATTCCCATTCAGGGACCTCTCCCCCACCTGCTTCTGGAGAAGAGACAGAAAAGGCTAAACACTGGAGCCAAGGACTTGGAGATGCTACTGAGAAAGGGTGGGGTATGGGCTTTGTTCAGGCCATCTCCAGCCTCTGGGGCCCAAGAGCAGTGCAGGGAGGGGTTGACAGCATTTGCAGAATCTGACTCTGTTCTAAAACTGGGAATGCAGTGAAGGAAAGCTGTGACTGTCCAAGTTTTTACTGGGCTCAGAGTAAGATTCAGTACAGGAGGATGCTGAGTCCAGATCAGTCCCAACTCAGAGCTGACCTGGCATAATGCGCCCTGACACCCGACTCCAGCAAAAATAGATTCCTGGGGACTAGTGGACTCCTTTCCCACCTAACAAAACTCCTTGAATGATCTCCTGCTGACAGAAGCATCACAGTTTTTAGCCAGAAATCACAAATGCTAGACTAATTTCAAACATTAACTTAACCACTGTGAAATTCTTAGTAATGAGTTAGCCTCCTTTGAGTACTGCTTATGTGCTAAGTACTGAACTTTGATGGATGATCTCATTTAATCCTCACGACAATCTAATAGGGAAACGGAAGCTGGGGGATGTTAGGTTTCTTGCCCAGAATCACCATGTGCGTCTTGATCGACTTAAATTGCTGGTAATACATCCTCACTTGGTCATTTAATTTCTGCAGTTGTTTGGTGTTAGATAGGTCCCTCAAAGGAGGAAAAAGAGCAAGTGGGGGTTGCATTAACAGACTGCAGCTGCCATCACCTGGCACCCAATATGCGTTTGTCTAGAAATCAGCTATGTGCTATAGCCTTAGTCTTAGGTGGGGAGAACCAGAGTAGGGGTGTGCTCAGAAAGTGGAGGTCAGTTTCCTTCTTCCCAGCACACCGGGGGATTGATTTAATGAGCTCCCATGAGTAGCAGTTTCTCAGGCACAGCAGTACTGTCCTGGGGCTGCAAGTGCCTTGCTCTGTGTACCTCAACAGGTCTTACCCACACAGCAGAGGACCAGACTGAACTGCTCATGCTGGGTGGCCCCTTACCATCACAAAGCACTTTCCTCTGCATCACTTCATTAACCCTTCACAGTACTGGACTGGGATGTAACATCAAGTAGGGAGTTTAGGATCTCAGACAGAATGCAAAGGCAGCACAGTGTAGCACAGGGGTCAGGTTGTCTTCTCTGGATCATAGAGACCCAGGTTCAAATCCTGCTTCTACCACTTAGGGCTATGAAACAAGTTCCTTAAACTTTCTGAAGCTTCAGATCCCCTATAAAATATGAGAATAATAACAGTGCTCATTCCAAGACTTTCCTGGTGGTCCAGCGGTTAAGGATCTGCCTTGCAATGCAGGGGACGCAGATTCAATCCCTGGTCTGGGACCTAAGAGCCCACATGCCTCTGAACAACTAAGTCCACTCACCACAACTACTGAGCCCACGGGCTCTAGAGCCCACCACAACAAGTTCATGTGCCTCAGCGAAAAGATCCCGTGTGCCACAATTAAGACCCAACATAGGCAAATAAATAATAAAAAATTATAATAGTACTCATTCCATAGGTATAAGTGTACTGAGTGGTACACCAGAAGCACTTAACAAAACTTACTAAAAATCCAACCATCCATGGAGCTTTGGACAAATGACTCACATCTGAATCTCTTTTCTCTTCTATAGGATGGACATAGGTTGCGGCCAGGATTACTTAACAAAAATGTATTATACCTAAGTGTCCACATAGTAAGTACTCAATAAAGAGAGGCTGTTTTTAACCACCTGATGGGATGAAAGGACAAATAAACAGTCAGGGGTCAGGGATGTCAGACAGACGCTGACTTAGCCAGAAGCTGCCCATATAGAGAGGGTGAGAGCTATTGTCCACTATCCCCCTGTCCTTAGAAAAGAAAAGAGAGGGTGGGTGACCAGTTCAGAGATGGTCATAACAGCACTGGCCTCCCGGGCAGACTGAAAATCTGGGGCCCCAGACTGGAAGAAGAGTGGGATCCCCTTTGACCTGGATCCTGAAAGAAGTCCATGGCATGGGGGCTATGTGACCGTACAGGGTTGGAGGTGAGGCTTGGGGGAAGGGGCCAGAGTGTCAGATTCCTGTAGCAAGACCTGCAAGGGCTGCTCTGGGAAAGATGGGCTTCAAGGAGAGGCTCAACAGCGCTGGAAGTGGACACCCACCCCCAAGTCAAGCCAGGAGCCTGGAAGGACATGTGACCCCCTTCTCTGTAAGTGAAGCAGGGTGGGTATCCTTCTGCCCATTTTATGGATGAAGATGGGAAAACAGCGAAGCTAAGTGGCCCCAGGAACAAAGTTTTCCGAATCCCAGTTCAGGTTCAATCCAATCCGCTGCAGTCTTAGGTGGGGTGATGGGCAGATGTTCGCGGAGAGCGAGGGGCACCTTGCCCTACGAGGAGCTAGGACTGACCCTACGGCCACCTCTCTGAGGGTCTCTCTGGGATCTGGCGTGGCAAAGGGCCCATTGGGGTGGGGGTCAGCTGCCCCCCTCACCCGACTTCGACTCACCTCTGGGCCTGCCTTGCGGTCGGCGGGGCGCGGACGTGCAGCGGACGGCCTCCTCCCCTCCCCGGCGGCGGCCGCGGTCACACGACGGGCGCTGGACAGCGGGCCGGGGTCCGGGGTCCGGGCGCGGCCCCAGGCGGGGCTGGGGCCGGGGAGGGGCTCGCTCGGCGCGGCTGGCGCAGCGGCCTCCGGGGACTGGGAAAGGGGCCGGAGCAAAAATGTTTCTTATTCCAGCGTCTTCCTGCCTGGCCCGGCTCCACCACTCCCTCCTAATAAACCGTTTCCTATTGCCCAGCTAGCCGACGGCCGCCCGCTCGCCCCAATCCAGGACTCAGGGCTGGACCCTCCCTCGCGCGCAGCAGCAGACCCCCTAGGGCGGCCTCCCCCTCGGCTGCCCTTGCCCGGGGATCAAGGCCGCGCCCCCCGCCTCCAGCCTCCCACATCCGCCTCTCCGAGGGGGCGGGCCTTGGCCTTGGGCTGCAGGGGGTCTCGTGGGGTCCAGGCCCAGAACCATCGGGGCCACAGCCGGGGTGCGAGGCACCCTCCGTCGACCGGCCGGGGGAGGGGGTGGAGGTGGAGGCTCCTCTCCCGCCTGGAGCCGCTGAGGGATGCCGAGGAACCTCTGACAAGAAGCGAGAAGCGGTCACCGAGGGAAGGACATGCGGGGTGGGCAGATGGAGAGGTTACCTGTCTTCCCACCCACAACTCCGGATCTTCTGCCTGCCTACGAGGCTAAGCAGCAAGGGCAGACTTTGGGGCTAGCAGCCTGAAATATTTTGGCTCCGCCCTCTGCCCCCCTCCCTCTGAGATTCCCTACATCGTCCAACTCCTTCAGCCTCCTCCCGAGGGCCCCTTCACCCCCTCTTGTTCCCTCCCCTCTTCCGCAGCCTCTATCTGCGCAGCGCTCAGCGCAGGACAAACAGGCCCAGAAGCAGCAGCGGTGGTCAGTGGTGACGGGTCTGAGTCCTTTTGGCGCCAGCACAGCTCAGTGACAGGGCCGCCTCTTCCCACCACGGGCAGCCAGAATGGAGTGAGAGGCCTTGGACTGCTCCCTTTGAGGCTGGCCCTTCACCCCACCAAATGGACCTCTAGATGTGGGGAGCCCCAGTTCCCTGGGGACATTGCTGGGACAAGGTGGAAAAGATGCGTTTGGGAGAGGAGTAGAATGGCTTTTCCCAGAGAGAGAAGCAAACCCTTCCTCCTAATGGCCTTCCCAGAGATCAGAGCAGTGACACTGTTGTCTTGCTTTGCTCCAGCCACTGTGAGCAACTTGAAGGCAGCACTCTGCTTTATCCCTGTGCTGTGCTTAGTTGCTCAGTCATGTCTGATTCTTGGCCACCCACTAGACTGCAGCCCACCAGCCTCCTCTGTCCATGGGGATTCTCCAGGCAAAGAATAATAGAGTGGGCTGCCATGCCCTCCTCCAGGGAATCTTCCCAACCCAGGGATGGAACCCAGGTCTCCAGTATTGCAGGCAGATTTTTTAGTGCCTGAGCTATCAGGGAAGCCCACTTTATCCCTAGCCTCTAGATTATCCACAAAGACTCTGAAATCTGGATCCGGACTAGTTGTGTAACCCTAAACAAGTGACACCTCTCCTAATTCTAACCCTCAGTCTCCCATCTGCTAAATGGGCATAATAAACAGTTCTGGTCTCATAGGGTGGCTGGGAGAATGAAGGGACGTCATGGTTATCTTGGCTCATAGCAAAGACACTAGCTGACTGAGACTGACACAGGCCGGCTAAGCCCTCCATCAGAGAGTATAATTAAGTTAATGAATGAAAAGGCTGGGGAGAAGATGGCCTCAGAGCTAGGTGGAAAGATGGGTGTTAGAAGCAGAACAGACTTCTAAGGTGTCTTGCTCTAATATGGGGATTCTGTAAGATGGGCCAGGACATCTCCTCCAGCCACCCCTTCCACACACACCCTTTGACAGGAATAGAGGCTGGGGGAGACAATGACTAAAGGCTCAGGCAGGCATCAATTGTTGACTGACCTCACTTCCTCCGCTGAAACCCTCCCCAGCCCCCACCCACAGCAGCTTCACAGCTTGCGAGCATTGTGAATTCCAGAACCAAGGCACACCCAAACTTCAGTGTCAGGGCAGAACTGTGTCCTGCAGCCAATAGGAAGTACTATGGGATTACAGTATCTACTCTTTCAGATTATAGTAGCTGCTTCGGCACTCTATTAGCTAGAGAACTGGGAGTGTGGCTGGTGTCCGTCCTTCATACCTGCTCTCACCCATGCCTTGCTACGGCTTCTGATAAACCCATCTCAATCCCAACCCAGCGATGTTTGTCCTGGGAGATGGAAGTGGGGGCTCCCCCAAGGAAAGCATTCAGTCTGAAACACACACTGAGAACAGAAACATGGAGATGAACAAGAACTAGACACCGCTGGGGAGAGTCAGGGGGTGGGGCGCTTTATCTAGGAAGAGCTCATGAGACAGATAAAAGGAGAGTAGGGTTTGGAGGAGGAAGTCAGGGTCCGATGGGGGTTGGGGGGAATGGCTGTTCCTCAGTGCTGGAGTCTCCCTGCCTCTTCAGAGCATGGAGCCTTCTGGACTTCATGTTCTTTGGGGCTTCTGGGGGACTCTGTGCTTCCCCTCTCTGGGGAATACATCAGAGGAGGGATGCAGAGTTGGAAAAAGCGCTGGAGACTCAACCCAATGAGGAAAGGGAAAAGGAATTACAGACTGTGTCCAAGTCTACAAGAATTAATTACTTAAAAGAACCAGCTGTTCCTTATATTCAGTGAGGACAGAACAAAAGGAAACAGGCCTGAAGGGCTAAGACTTATATTTAGACATTTTGAAGGATTTCCCAGCAGTGTGTAAAGCTGAGGCCCAGAGATCCTAGGAAGGGTAGGTGGGGGTAACCTCTCAAGGAGATTCTCACCTATGGAAGGCAGGAGATGTGGGCCTGGCATGAAGGCAGGGGATTGAACAGCCTGACCTTTCAGGATCAGCTGAGTACTGAGTTCAAGCATTGCCTCTGACACTAGGGCAGGGCCGACTTTGTGGGCGTCTAACCTTTGCATCTTTCATGCAAAGATGGGCTCAGTAAAGGACAGAATGGTAGGGACCTAACAGAAGCAGAAGATATTAAGAAGAGGTGGCAAGAATATACAGAAGAACTGTACAAAAAAGATCTTCACAACCCAGATAATCACAATGGTGTGATCACTCACCTAGAGCCAGACATCCTGGACTGTGAAGTCAAGTGGGCCTTAGAAAGCATCACTACAAACAAAGCTAGTGGAGGTGATGGAATTCCAGTGGAGCTATTTCAAATCCTGAAAGATGATGCTGTGAAAGTGCTGCACTCAATATGCCAGCAAATTTGGAAAACTCAGCAGTGGCCACAGGACTGGAAAAGGTCAGTTTTCATCCAATCCCAAAGAAAGGCAATGCCAAAGAAGGCTCAAACTACCACACAATTGCACTCATCTCACATGCTAGTAAAGTAATGCTCAAAATTCTCCAAGCCAGGCTTCAGCAATACGTGAACCGTGAGCTTCCAGATGTTCAAGCTGGTTTTAGAAAAGGCAGAGGAACCAGAGACCAAATTGCCAACATCCGCTGGATCATTGAAAAAGCAAGAGAGTTCCAGAAAAACATCTATTTCTGCTTTATTGACTATGCCAAAGCCTTTGTGTGGATCACAATAAACTGGACAATTCTGAAAGAGATGGGAATACCAGACCACCTGACCTGCCTCTTGAGAAACCTATATGCAGGTCAGGAATCAACAGTTAGAACTGGACATGGAACAACAGACTGGTTCTAAATAGGAAAAGGAGTACGTCAAGGCTGTATATTGTCATCCTGCTTATTTAACTTATATGCAGAGTACATCATGAGAAATGCTGGGCTGGAAGAAGTATAAGCTGGAATCAAGACTTTCGGGAGAAATATCAATAACCTCAGATAGGCAGATGACAGCACCCTTATGGCAGAAAGTGAAGAGAAACTCAAAAGCCTCTTGATGAAAGTGAAAGAGGAGAGTGAAAAAGTTGGCTTAAAGCTCAACATTCAGAAAACGATGATCATGGCATCTGGTCCCATCACTACATGGGAAATAGATGGGGAAACAGTGAAAAGAGTGTCAGACTTTATTTTTCTGGGCTCCAAAATCACTGCAGATGGTGATTGCAGCCATGAAATTAAAAGATGCTTACTCCTTGGAAGAAAAGTTATGACCAACCTAGATAGCATATTGAAAAGCAGAGACATTTCTTTGCCAACAAAGGTCCGTCTAGTCAAGGCTATGGTTTTTCCTGTGGTCATATATGGATGTGAGAGTTGGACTGTGAAGAAGGCTGAGCGCCGAAGAATTGATGGTTTTGAACTGTGGTGTTGGAGAGGACTCTTGAGAGTCCCTTGGACTGCAAGGAGATCCAACCAGTCCATTCTGAAGGAGATCAGCCCTGGGATTTCTTTGGAAGGAATGTTGCTAAAGCTGAAACTCCAGTATTTTGGCCACCTCATGCGAAGAGTTGACTCATTGGAAGACACTCTGATGCTGGGAGGGATTGAGGGCAGGAGGATAAGGGGATGACAGAGGATGAAATTGCTGGATGGCATCACTGACTCGATGGATGTGAATCTGAGTGAACTCCGGGAGTTGGTGATGGACAGGGAGGCCTGGTGTGCTGCGATTCATGGGGTTGCAAAGAGTCAGACATGACTGAGCGACTGAACTGAACTGAGCTGTGCGGACCCACAGCGCCCTACACTGGGTTTAATGGGCTGCTGTTGCCATCTTAGAATTCTTACTCATGTTTGAACAGAAAGCCTAGCATTTTCATTTTGTACTGGGCCCTACAAAGTATGTAGCCAGTTCTGTACCAGGATGAGTAGGAAAGAAAAGCCAGGCACAGGAGGTAGGGGTGGGTGGGTGGGGGGGTTAGCCGAGGGTAAGGTGGGTTTGGTTTCATTTTAATTGTAGGGTGGGAAATTAAAGTCAGACAACCTAAGGATTTTTCAAATGTGAGAGACATGGAAACATTAGAACAGGGTACCAGAGAAGGAAGAACTGTGGGTCTCTTCACAGAAATGGGGTGATCCCTGTGGATTCCATTTATCCATCTACTCAACACATAGGAGAGAGTCAGCTCTGTGGGCTTCGGGGAGAGGATGTTCCCTCTCTGGGTCTCCTCCGCTGAGGCCAGAGGCACCATGGAGTCCTGGCAAAAGGGGTAACCCTGGGGAAGTGGGGCCTCAGTGCCAGCCTGACTTGGACTGGATACCCCCAAAGGCTTTTCCCAGCTGTGCGCTGTTTTCTTTGATTCTAAGATTCAGAAAACCGCCTGCTCCTAGGATCTGACACCACAGCTCAGGTGAAAAGGCAGTTTGGCCAGTGCTAAGTTTGATGAGGGTGGGGCAGCCAGAGCTCTGCCTGGCACCTCAGGAAGAGGCTGGCAGATAGGGACCAGTTTGTCACTGAGTCACCTTCCTCTTCCTCTCCAGCTCCTCCAGGATGTCCTCAGGATGGCTTTGTCCACTCTTTGCCCACCCAGAGCCAGAGCCCCAAAGATGACTCATCTCAGGAGAGAATCTCTTAAGAAACGAGAGCACATCAGGGCAGGAGTTTGTGACAAGATGGTGCCCGCACGATGCTGGGGGGACCTGGGCTCTGTTAAGAGGCTGTCCCCGCACCATCTCGTGGTAGTCCGGCCACCTGTGGATTGCCCCTTCCCATGAGCCTCCTTGAGGATGACTCTCCTCCACCCAACTGCCCGTGTTGGAGGACAGCATCCAGCCTCAGAGTTGGAGGCCCTGTGTGTGAGCCTCAGGTTCCATATCTGTATGAAGGGGATGCAAACTCTGTCTCTACCACATTCTCCAAATAAATACAAAAGACCCAGGACTTCCCTGGTGGTCCAGTGGCTAAGACTCCATTCTCCCAATGAAAGAGGCCTAGGTTCAATCCTTGGTCAGGGAACTAGATCCCACGTGGTGCAACTAAGATCCAGTGAAGGCAAATTAATTAATTAAATTTTAAAAAAGGCCTGTAAGCTTCCTTTTCCAGATGTAAAACCCTCACAGACACCTGGTTTTGAGAGAGGGGAGCTGAGCTGTGGGGCAAGATAAACGGCATGAACGGAGAATCAGGAGGGTGGAGGCTTGGCTGTGTGGCAGGGAGGTGAATTTCCTTACCTGTTCAAATACCAGGGCTAAATGTTGCCTCTTCTATGAATAGCACTCTGAGGGGTTGTTGTATAGATGAGTGTAGAGCCACTGCACAGGACTTTGAGGGATGAGGCAGCTATTCTGAAAATAACTCAGGAAATCCCAAATAAGCACCAAGTAAATATGTTTTTTTTTTTTGTTTTTTTTAATTCTGCAGAAGAGTTTACCATGAGAAGCGACTCTCATCCCCAGGCCCTCCTGCTGGGGCCAACCCCTTCCTAAAGCTATTTATTTCTCTGACATTTACTTCGATCACTCTAAATAATATGCATACACTTCGTATCTCTAGATTTTTTTTCAAGTTTATTGAGGTATAACTGACAAATACAGTTGTAAGATATTTAAAGTATAAACACTATAAATCAACTATACTTCAATGTTTTAAAAGATGCAAGATTTTTTTTTAAAGATATTTAAAGTGTACATCATGATGACTTGATATACATATTCATTGTGAAAGGATTCTTCCCATAGTTAATCAACACATCCATCACCTCACATATTTATCTTTTATTTTTTTTGGTGAGTTTTTTGGGTAAGTAAAATTTAAGTTCTATTCTCTCAGCTAATTTCAATTATCCAACACAGTATTATGAACTGCAGTTGTCACTAAGGGAAAGGTTCCTGTGCCCACCTGTGCAGAAAACCCAACTCTGACAGCAGGAGTTTGCAGCAAAGTAAGGAATTATTGCAGGGCACCAAGCAAGGGACTGGAAGACAAGCCTCCCACTTGGCCTTTGAGTTAGGGGTTTTTTAAGGGGAAGAACAAAGAGGCTGGGATTAATCGTTGTCTTGTGACAGTTCTGTGATATTTCTTAATCGTAGTATTGAGAATCAGGATATCTCTGGTTTATGATTCTCTGGCCAAGTGGTTCATGGCTTTGGGATCTGTTAATTCATCTTGCCCTGGAGAAACAACCTGAATTTGTACATTAATGATGATATTTATATTAGCAATTTTAGTCATGAACGATGTTATCAGCAACAGCAATTTTAGTCATCTGACTGGTTAGTTGGTGTTCAGTTAGCACAGGATTGTGGTCAGAGGGAACAAGAAAGGGAGCAAGTTTTGGATAAAGAGATTGATCACAAACTTGGTAAGGGAACTCTGTTTTAGGGGGCCTCGGTGTCACAGTTGCCATGTTATACATTAGATCCTTAGACCTTATTCACCTTAGAGATGAAAGTATGTATCCTTTATCAACCTCCCTCCATTTCTCCACCCCTCCACTCTCAGTTTTTATGAGTTTGACTTGCTTTTAGATTCCACATATAAGGGATCCCATGCAGTATTTGTCTCTCTGCTATCTCTAGATTTTAAAGCTTCAGAATTAGGTCACTTAGGTTCTCTTCCTTCTAATTATTGATCATATGTTATTCTTTTTGTAAATTTAACAATATACCTTTGTGCTTAGTCGCTCAGTCGTGTCTGACTCTTTGCAACTCCATGGACTGCAGCTCACCAGACTCCTCTGTCCATGGAGATTCTCCAGGCAAGAATACTGAGGGTTGCCATGCCCTCCGCCAGGGATCAAACCTAAGTCTCCCACATTAGAGGTGGATTTTTTACCATCTGAGCCACAAGGGAAGCCCAATATACCTTTAGTTCCTGTTCTATTTGTATCACACAGTGTCTCTTGACTCTTTAGTACATCAGGAGAGTGAAGCTACAGTTTTGCCACAATAAAGGAAGATGTGGGGACTTCTCTGGTGGTCCAGTGGTTAAGACTCCGTGCTTCCCTGGCAGAGGATGTGGGATCAATCCCTAGTCGGTGATCTCACATGCTGCATGGCATGGCAAAGAAAAAAAGGGGAAGATGGGTCCACTGATTTTGGTTTGGGAGGATGTTCCGTTGAAACTCAGGACATGAAGATGCCCTGCATGTCTGGTTGAGCGTTTTGTATGCCACAGAAGTTCCCAGGGCATCGAGGCTTTTGCCCACTCTAAACAGAAGCAGGGCCTGAGTTTGCTGGAGTGAGGGTGGGCAGAGTTGCCCAGCAAGGGGAAATGGGCCTGCCAGGCTCTTGAGTGGTACTAAGAGGATCCTTGATGCCAGAAGAGAGAGTCTGAGGAGCTAAGGGGACCATTCCCAATGGGGAGGGCTTGGTATTTGTACAAGGAGGGGGGTCTCTAGGAGAAGGGGGAGTCCTTGTACAAGGAGGCTGGGAGAGAGATTGTTTGAAAGAGACGCCAAGTGGCTGGGTGAGGCCAGAGGCCAGCGGGACTTCCTTCAGCTCCCGCCACTCGGGTGGGTGGGACCGGATTGTTGGAGCGGGACACAGGAATCTGCCTTTGTTTCCAGCTGGAGGGGAAATGCCACAAATCCTGCCCCTTTCCTACCCCTTCCAGCATCCGTGCCCAGACGCTGCCCTTCCCAGTGCCAGGGGGCCTGGCACAAAGGGTTCCCAGCGACCTCTTGTCTCTAGGACTCTCTCATCCACAGGCTCTGCCCCTTGTTCCCCAGGGCAAATCCCAAATGTAGGACGAAGGGGAGGTGGGTAGCCAAGACTGGTGTGGAGGAAATAACCATACAGCTGGATTTAGGCTTCATCTGCTCACCTTTCTCCTTCCCCTGAGAGGACCATGGATTTCACAGTTGAGGAAGGTACCCAGGTCTGTAGGGAGGCCTCGAAGGTCAGGCTGGGACCTCCCTCGACCCCCCAACTCCCGCTCCCCACAGTTAGACAAACTCTGCAGCCTCTACCACAGTCACGCAGGTCATGTGTGGAGCCAGGTGGCTGGGGGACCACAAAGTGTTGGGGAGCAGTGGGGATCAGAAGGGGAGGGGTGGGCCAGGAACCTCAGGAAGTAGGGGGACCCTGCCTTTATTTTTTCCTTTGTCAGTGAGCAGATGTGTTTGTGCAGCTGTGTGAAGGGGTGTTTATGTGTGCTTGTGTGGTGGCTTCTCTGTGTGTGACTAGGAGTTTGTGGACCAATGCGCCTGTGTGTATTTCTGTGCCTTTGTGCCCACAGGCCCCCGTGGGCCCCGGCTGTCTGAATCCACATGTGACATTGTGTGTGTGACTACGAGTGACCCAGAGTCTATCCAACCCCATGCCTTGCATGCAAGTATTCCCTTCAGGTGTGGTATCTTCCTTAAACTTGGGAAGCCATGGGCCCTCTGAGGCAGAGAGAGCATGACTGGCTGGTGACTGGTGGGGTGGATGATACATAGAAGATGTTTTCAACCATTTGGAAAATAGGACAGCTGGAGAGGAGGGAATCCTGTCCAGGTACCCCAGGTGGGGAAAAGTGGGACAGAAACCAATGGCCCCAACTGGTCTTTCTGTCCTCCCCACATATATGCACTCCCTTGCCTTCTCTTGACCTAACAGGGGTCTCCTAGGCTGTTTCCTGGAATAACCAGGGACACTGCCACTCTTGGAACCAGGGCAGCCCCTGAAAAAAAGAGGGAGATGATAACAGCCCCTCTGAGCATCCCAGAGAAGGGTCAGATACAACTTAGCAACAGAACAAGCATCCCAGGCCTTGGTGGAACCTATACACATTCATTGAACCTGTATGGGTCAGGCCTAGAGCCAGGGGTGAGGAAGACAGACATGGTTTCTGCCTTTGCAGGACTGAGGGGAGGGTTTCCCAGGGGTCCCCACAAGCCTGGCTGACATCCCAGTGAGGACAGCCAACCTGCAGTCCTCTCTGGAGGAGCCAGTCTGCCAGGCTGGTGGGCCATGCCTGCTGCAGTGTTGGGAATAGGCTTAAGCTGCAGAGCTGCCTGTGGGAGAGGAGGTCTGAGAAGGTCATCTGGGAGAAGTGTGTGCTCTCATTCAAGGGCCACCAGAATAGTGTCCGAGACTCTCAGGGGAGGCCATGGAGTTCCAAGGACACATTCACTAGCCCCCTCCACGGAACTGCCCCCTCGGCCACTTCCTTACCCATTGCCGCCCAGCGCAGTAACAAAAGCTGCTGTTTACCAGGTGCTGACTGTGAGCCAGGCCATGCTCTATGCCTGGCGTGCCTCCCGCTGTTTAGGCTGCACACCAACCCTGGGAAGTAGCGAGTGGATATTATCACCACTGGATGATACAAAGGAGGAGACCAAGGCTCGAGAGGACCTGGTCACAGAGATAAGAGGCCAGGCCAGGAGTCAAACCCAGGTCTGCAGGTCGCAGCAGGGCAGCTCTGATGTGGCCTGTGTTCTTTATCACCAGGGGCCTTGTCCTGGGCTCCTTGGCCTCTGCTGACGGGGACTCAGTTGGGAAGCGTCAGGAGCCGGGCTAAGGTGTGGAGAAGCTGGGATGCTAGTGGAGGGGTTGACTCAGAGTGGCACAGGTAGAGTGGCCCACTAGGCTTCTTTTCTCACTGGTGGCCTGAAGGGCTGTCAGGAGCTGCTAGAGGATTAGAGAGAAATGGCTTGACCTGGGACTCTGGCTTTCTAAGGCCCACTTGACTTCACATTCCAGGATGTCTGGCTCTAGGTGAGTGATCACACCATCGTCATTATCTGGGTTGCGAAGGTCTTTTTTGTACAGTTCTTCTGTGTATTCTTGCCACCTCTTCTTAATATCTTCTGCTTCTGTTAGGTCCATACCATTTCTGTCCTTTATCGAGCCCATCTTTGCATGAAATGTTCCTTTGGTATCTCTGATTTTCTTGAAGAGATCTCTAGTCTTTCCCATTCTGTTGTTTTCCTCTATTTCTTTGCATTGATCGCTGAGGAAGGCTTTCTTATCTCTTCTTCCTATTCTTTGGAACTCTGCATTCAGATGCTTATATCTTTCCTTTTCTCCTTTGCTTTTTGCTTCTCTTCTTTTCACAGCTATTTGTAAGGTGGAGCTAGTGGAGGTGATGGAATTCCAGTGGAGCTATTTCAAATCCTGAAAGATGATGCTGTCAAAGTGCTGCACTCAATATGACAGCAAATTTGGAAAACTCAGCAGTGGCCACAGGACTGGAAAAGGTCAGTTTTCATCCCAATCCCAAAGAAAGGCAATGCCAAAGAAGGCTCAAACTACCGCACAATTGCACTCATCTCACACGCTAGTAAAGTAATGCTCAAAATTCTCCAAGCCAGGCTTCAGCAATACATGAACCGTGAACTTCCAGATGTTCAAGCTGGTTTTAGAAAAGGCAGAGGAACCAGAGATCAAATTGTCAACATCCACTGGATCATTGAAAAAGCAAGAGAGTTCCAGAAAAACATCTATTTCTGCTTTATTGACTATGCCAAAGCCTTTGACTGTGTGGATCACAATAAACTGTGGACAATTCTGAAAGAGATGGGAATACCAGACCACCTGACCTGCCTCTTGAGAAACCTATATGCAGGTCAGGAATCAACAGTTAGAACTGGACATGGAACAACAGACTGGTTCTAAATAGGAAAAGGAGTATGTCAAGGCTGTATATTGTCACCCTGCTTATTTAACTTATATGCAGAGTACATCATGAGAAATGCTGGGCTGGAAGAAGCACAAGCTAGAATCAAGATTGCCAGAAGTATCAATAACCTCAGATATGCAGATGACACCACCCTTATGGTAGAAAGTGAAGAGGAACTCAAAAGCCTCTTGATGAAAGTGAAAGAGGAGAGTGAAAAAGTTGGCTTAAAGCTCAACATTCAGAAAATGAAGATCATGGCATCCAGTCCCATCACTTCATGGGAAATAGATGGGGAAACAGTGGAAAGAGTGTCAGACTTTATTTTTTTGGGCTCCAAAATCACTGCAGATGGTGACTGCAGCCATGAAATTAAAAGACGCTTACTCCTTGGAAGTAAAGTTATGACCAGCCTAGATAGCATATTGAAAAGCAGAGACATTACTTTGCCAACAAAGGTCCGTCTAGTCAAGGCTATGGTTTTTCCTGTGGTCATGTATGGATGTGTGAGTTGGACTGTGAAGAAGGCTGAGCGCCGAAGAATTGATGCTTTTGAACTGTGGTGTTGGAGAAGACTCTTGAGAGTCCCTTGGACTGCAAGGAGATCCAACTAGGCCATTCTAAAGGAGATCAGTCAAAGGGTTTTCTTTGGAAGGAATGATGCTAAAGCTGAAACTCCAGTACTTTGGCCACCTCATGAGAAGAGTTGACTCATTGGAAGACACTCTGATGCTGGGAGGGATTGAGGGCAGGAGGAGAAGGGGATGACAGAGGATGAAATGGCTGGATGGCATCACTGACTCGATGGACGTGAGTCTGGGTGAACTCCAGGAGCTGGTCATGGACAGGGAGGCCTGGTGTGCTGCGATTCATGGGGTCGCAAAGAGTCGGACACAACTGAGCGACTGAACTGAACTGAACTGGGACTCTGGCTGCCCTGGAGATGGCCCAGGATGGAGAAGTGGATATTCTCCAAGGTGGAAAGGCTCCCTCTGCTGGAAAATGTTGCATGATCTGTGGCCCAGGTGTGACTGCCTGCCCATGGAACCTCCCAGCCCAGATCTACCCCAGGCCAGCCAGCTGGCAGGGAGAGCCACAGGGGGTAGTTCTCTGGCCCTGAGGATGCCATGGTCACCCCTGCTCATTTTTAAAACTCAAGCCGGTTAGAAGTGGGAGGGAGAGTCTCAAGAGAGCCAGGGAGCCTGGGCTGTGGGTGGGGGCGTGTGCTGCAGTGGAAGGGACATGGGATCCAGAGCCCACAGACTTGAACTCCAACTACCACTTAGCCACTTACCAGCTGGTGACCTTGGGCAAGTAGCTTAACCTTCACATTGCCTCAATTTTCTCAACTGTGGAAGAGGAAGGTTGCAAGAATGAGGCCAGGCACAGGCTTTCCAGGTTGCACTAGTGGTAAAGAACCTACCTGCCAATGCAGGTGCCATAAGAGACTCCTGGGTGAGGCAGATCCCCAGAAGAGAAAATTCTGCAACCTACTCCAGTGTTCTTGCCTTGAGAATCCCATGGACAGAGGCGCCTGGTGGGCTGCAGCTCATGGGGTTGCAAAGAATCAGACACGACTAAAGCAACTTGGCCCATGGTGCAGACAGCTACATTTGTTCATCTAATTCTCACAACAGCCCTACATGCTAATGTTACCTCCACTCTACATATGAGAGTCTTGAGGCTTAGAAAGTTCCTATAACTTACCAGAGCCCAAAGGCGAGCTCCTAGGCTGAAGCATGTAACCCCTATGCTGTTCCATGCTTGTCATGTGGTTCCTTTCCTGGCTGCAATGCCCAGTGCCAGGGCTGGCTTCTTGGGCTTTGATTTCAGCAGTGGATGAGGAGGAAAGAACTCTAGCTCCATTGTGGAGCTTTGGAAGCAACTCAATCAAGCTCGGTTCTCCAAGACCCTTCCACAGCACTTCATCTCTTGGCAGCACTTTACAGTATACAGATCCTCTTTACCTTTATTAACTAATGCATCTTTCTAATAATCCTGTTTGCCCCCGATTAACAGATGAGAAAAAGAGAGGTAAGAAAAACTTAAGTGTCTTATTGAGGATCACACAGGTAGAGAATGGCAAAGTTAGCCTTGAACCCACTCTGGTCCACCACAGTTTCTAGGAGAAATCACAATCTAACCCTAATAGTTGCTGTCACCTCAGCATGGGTGTGTGTTTTCCTCTGTTTAAAGAACAAATTTGTTTTATTTATTTTAAATTGAGGTATACACATGTACACCCATGGCTGATTTATGTCAATGTGTGGCAAAAACCACTACAATATTATAATTAGCCTCCAATTAAAATAAATTAAAAAAAATAAATTGAGGTATAACTGACTACAATATTATATAAATTTCAGTTGTATAGTGATTTATAATTTTTTTATAGAATAGGTAGTTTTATTTTATGTACATAAATTATACATAATGATTTATAATTTTAAAGGTTATATTCCACTTATAGTTATTATAAAGTATTGGCTATATTCCCTGTGCTATACAGTATTTCCCTGTAGTTTTATTTGATACATGGTAGTTTGTACCTCAGAAAAGGCAATGGCACCCCACTCCAGTATTCTTGCCTGGAGAATCCCAGGGACAGGGGAGCCTGGTGGGCTGCCGTCTATGGGGTCCCACAGAGTTGGACACGACTGAAGCGACTTAGCAGCAGCAGCAGCAGCAGTTTGTACCTCTTAATTGCCTAACCTTATCTTTCCCCTCCCACTTGCCTCTTCCCTTGGGATACCACCAGTTTATCCTCTTTATCTGTGAGTCTATTTCTTATTTGTTATGCTCACTAATTTATGTTTCGTTTTATTTTTTATTTTTCACGCAGCATTTGTCTTTCTCTGACTTATTTCACTTAGCATAATGCCCTCCAAGTCCATTCATGTTGTTGCAAATGCCAAAATTTTATTCTTTTTTTATAGTGGTGCTCCCTTGTGTGCATATGTAAATATACATAACATGTTTTTATTCATTCATCTTTTGATGGACACAAGAGCAGATTCATTTTTAAGTCTTTCAAAATTTTGTAATACATGACTAAAAAGTCAAAACATTTTGTGCAGAAGAATTGCAAATAATTTATGTAGATATTCCACCCCCAAGAGAAGGGAGTATAATTCCCCACTCCTTAAGTGTGGGCTTCTGATAGATAATGAGAGTACAATATAGAAAGGTGGGCCAGAGTAACAGCACAGTGGAGAATCCTGAAAGAAACAGCGCCTCAGCCAGGTGGTCAAGTCATGCTTATAACAGGGTATGTGTCCTGGACATAATGTAAAGAGAATGGCACATAACCTCTGTGGTCTTCTTCCCAAAAACCCACAACCCGGTCTATTCAGAAAAACATCAGACAAATTCCAGTTAAGGGACCACCTACAAAATACTGACCTCAAGACTGTCAAAGTTATCGGAAACAAGGAAAATCTGAGAAACTGTCACAGTCAAGAGGAATCTTTGGAAACACGATGGCTAAATGGAAGGAATCCTAGACAGACAAAGGACATTAGGAAAAAACTAAGGAAACCTGAATTAAGAATTCAATTCAGTTCAGTTCAGTCGCTCAGTCGTGTCCAACTCTTTGCGATCCCACGAACTGCAACATGCCAGGCCTCCCTGTCCATCACCAACTCCCGGAGGTCACTCAAACTCACGTCCATCGAGTTGGTGATGCCATCCAGCCATCTCATCCTCTGTTGTCCCCTTCTCCTCCTGCCCCCAATCCCTCCCAGCATCAGAGTCTTTTCCAATGAGTCAGCTCTTTGCATGAGGTGGCCAAAGTACTGGAGTTTCAGCTTCAGCATCATTCCTTCCAAAGAAATCCCTTTGACTGATCTCCTTTAGAATGAACTGGTTGGATGTCCTTGCAGTCCAAGGGACTCTCAAGAGTCTTCTCCAACACCAGAGTTCAAAAGCATCAATTCTTCGGCGCTCAGCTTTCTTCACAGTCCAACTCTCACATCCATACATGACTACTGCAATCACCATCTGCAGTGATTTTGGAGCCCAAAAAAATAAAGTCTGACACTGTTTCCACTGTTTCCCCATCTATTTCCCATGAAGTGATGGGACCAGAGGCCATGATCTTAGTTTTCTGAATGTTGAGCTTTAAGCCAACTTTTTCACTCTCCTTTTTCACTTTCATCAAGAGGCTTTTTAGTTCCTCTTCACCTTCTGCCATAAGGGTGGTGTTATCTGCATAATGGACTTTACTAATAGTAATGCATTAATATTCATCCATTAATTAACAAATATACTATACTTGTGTCAATAAAAGAAGATAACTGGGTGTGAGGTATATGGAAACCTTCTGCACAATCTTCACAATTTTTCTGTAAATCCTAAACTGCTAGAAAAAAAATTTACTTTTTAAAGAGGCTTGAAGTTTCAAAAAAAAAAAAAGAATACTCGGTGAAAAGTCTCCCTTCTACCCTTGATCATCTGCTCAGCTTTCTTCCTCTCCAAACCGCCATGCCTCTTTCCAGGAGGGCTCCAGTGAGGCAGCATGGTGTGCTGTTAAGAGTCTGGCCCCCACAACAGGAATAACTGGCCCTCAGTCTTGATCTCTGTTGGTTTCTAGCTCTGTGACCCTGGCAGTTCCTTACCCTCTCTGTGCCTTGTGCCCTCAAAGCTAAAATCCTCATAAAATTATTGGGAGTGTTAAATGTACTAATGTACATAATAAGCATGTTATAAGTGTTTGCTTTTATTATTGCATATAAGTAAGTAAATATATTTATGCAACAAATATGCTAATATAAATATCCAAAACTTGCAAATAAGGCACATCAAAAAAATCACGAAGTGCCCTTTCAGAGTTATTTTAGATCATTGGCTAACAACCCCACCTATGGGTCAGCCGGGGGAAGTAACTGCTATATGATTTGCTATTGATTGATTAGTGTGCAGACTCTATAAAAGAGGTTAACTTGTAGAAGATTGATGAAGAGCAATTTTTTTGGCTGGTAGGAAAAAAAGTTATGGTTTTATTGCCAAGTAGGAATTAATTTCTGTGTATCTAACTTTGCAATCTTATTCAAGCATTCTTTTTCCTCCTGAATGTCAATAATAATTTTTCATTTCTTCCCTTTTTCTAAATTTATTTTTTTAGTAGTATTTGTTCGGCTGTCCCAGCACATGGAATCTTGTTCCCTGACCAGGGATAAAACCTGGACCTCTTACGTTGGGAATGTAGAGTCTTAACCACTGGACCACAAGGGAAGTCCTCATTTCTTCCTTTGATCCATCCTGCTGGTTTACTCACTAAGTAGTTAAATAAATCTTGGTTCTCACTACATATCTGTATTAGTCAGGTTTGCCTTGGTGCAAATTTTGCTTTGACAAATAGTACCGTGCCATATACACGGTCCTACCCTTTGGTTTTTTTTCACTCAATACATCTTGAAGATAGTTTCACATCAGAATATAAAGAGCTTCCTGACTCCTGTTTTGCCACTGTATAGAATACATCATATGGTTATGCAGTATTTATACTCAGAATCAATTTAGCCAGCCCCCTATTGATGAACATTTAGGTTTTTTCCACTCTTTTATTGTTGCAAACAATGCTGTATGAATAACCCTGTGCACAGCCAGAGACAGAGCCACTCAGAAGCGGATGGGAAGGCTGAAAGGCCTCTAGAGGGCAAAGGAGCCTAAGGGAGGGGCCTGGTTACCTGTGCCCAGCCCAGCCTAGCCGGTCTTCCCCTGGCTCTGTGTCAATCCAGCCTCCTCCTGTCTCTTCCTCTCCATCCTGAGCTCCTGGTATCTCCAGACAGGAAGGGATAGCCTTCGATTCCCTGAAGATCTGAACTCTGGCTTCCACTGAATGCCAGTGGAGGGTGACTTGGAGAGGAGGATCTTGGGGGCTCGGGGCCTGGGGCTGGTACTATCCCTGGGCTGGAGCCACTGAGGGCACATGCTCAACACACCCTGAGGGCTCTGGTAGGGGATGAAGACCCTGGGGCCAGGGACTTCCTGAGGGGGCTGGGGGGCTGGGGGAGGGGGCGGGGCAGTGCCTAGCAGCTCTGGTACAGACTTCCTTCGGGTTCCCACTGCAGGGGGGTGGTCAGGGCACAGGGTGTGGCAGGCGGTGGTGAGGAAAGGACTGGCCAGGCTGGTCGTGATGGTCACAAGGTGGTCCAGGACGCCCCCTTCCTGAGGAGACTGGGCAAAGGGGAGGGTCAAGGTGGCCTGCAGTCGCTCTAGGAGAGACGGGGCGGCCTGAGCCTGGGCCATGAGCCCGGGCAAGGCTGGCCACTCAGGCTGATAATGCTGGCTGAGCTGCTCCACTTGGGGCCGCCGCAGCAGCTGCCGGATCCTCTGCACCGTGTCGAAGCTGTCTGTCAGAAATGCCCACTCCAGGGCGGTCTTTCCCCGGACGGGATCCACTGCTGTTAGGTCAGCACCTGGGGGGTGGGGGGCACAGGAGTGTCATGGGGTGGGACAGGGAATTGCTGACTTGCAGAAGGACAGATTCTTCAGTGGTAGGACTAATGTGGGTTAGATGCAAAACCATAGTGTCTCATCCTGTTGCAGCTGGAAGCTGAGGATCCTCAGTGGCTACAGCCCGGAGTCAGTACCAGCCCTAGATTCAACTTCTGGTTTAGGACTGATGAAGAAATTGGAGTCCAGCGAGGGGAAAAGACTTCAGAGAGACCTACTGGAGGGATCTCCAAACCTGGTGTAGAATAGAGACCCCCTGAGCTAAGGCACTGACCAGAGGGATGGTGTGCAGGTTGCCCAGGATGGGGGGGGGGGTCCAAGCTGCACCCCCTGAAGCAGGTAGAGGGGATCCTGCTGGTTCCCATTTCTGGTTCCTCCCTTCACCACCACACCCCCCTAATCCTGGGAAGCAGGGAGTGGCTGTCACTTTGAAACAAAGGAGGGGGTGCAGACCTTCTCACCCCAAACCCAGTCTGATGCAATGGGAAAGGGAAAAGCTGGAGGCTGGGGACCCCCAGAGTGAACAACAGAGGGTAGACCCACCTCACGGAGTAATGAGGGTCTGAGACTCCACAGATCATGTGGACTTCACCCCATAACAACTCTACACTGCCCCTACGTCTCAACCGCCCATCACTGCATCCCTGGAACCCTGGCTCCTCAGAGCTGGAAACCCAGAGGAGGCCATCGCTCTCATCACACTGGGTAGGCTCAGAGAGAGAAGCTGTTTGCCCACAGTCACTCAGCTGGTGGCAGAGCTGGGATGAGAACTCGAGAATCTGGTTCCAGACTCCAGCTTTTTTGTTGGTATTAGGTTATCTAGCTGGTCCAGTTATCCTCCCAAGCTTTCTTTTCTGGGACCATCATTCACAGTGTAAACAGAGCTCTCAGTAGCTGGACCCTTTGTCAGAAGCCCCAGCACACTCCCCTCAACTCCAGGAGGTCAGCCTGGATTGATCTTCCTTCTCCATCTCTCTCATGGCAACTATGACAGTAGGCAGTGCTGGTGGGGAGGGATGGGGGAGGGACTCGAGGCCACTGATCCTAGTCCAGGCCCCATGCACCTGCCATGAGGAGGGCAGCAACACATTCCGAGCGATCCCGCATGGCGGCCTTCATCAGGGCGGTCAGTCCCCGCTGGTCCCGGCGCTCCAGGTCAAGGCCTGCATAGTAGTTGATCAGGTGACTCACCAGAGACACGTGGCCTATAAGGCACCAAGGGCTGAGCTTAGCTACTCAAGAAAGGGATGACAAAGCCCCAAACCCACCCTCCACCCAACAAGGCAGCGTCTGGGGTGGGAGAACGTCATTGCAGACTGTGTGGGGCTATGGTCGGGTCTGGAGTGGGGGTACTGATTAAGGATGGGGTTAGCAGCCTCTCACCTGCTTGGGCAGCCAGCATGAGGGCTGTGTCCCCTTCTTTGTCCTGCTGGTTCACATCCAGGAAAGGACAGCGGCTGAGCAAGGCCACCACACTTTGGAAACCATGGTAGCAGGCGACCATGAGACCTGTCTGGAGGAGGGGGCAGCTCAGCCCCTGTGGTCTCCTCCAGGAGCTCCTTGGGGGCCCTGTGTCCTCTAACCCACAACTGTCTCAGAGATGTCCCAGGCTCTGGGAAGACCCACTCTTACCCACTCCCTCCTGAGGACCCAGGCGATGGGAGCTGACCCTGAAGCTCACAGCACCCTCGCTGCCCTGCAAAGCCCCCCGGGGTGGCTCACCCTCCCGTTGCCATCCACCTGGGTGGCTTCCTCTGGGGAGACCCCATCATCCAGCATGGCTTGCAGCTGGGCAGGGTCATTGCGGACACAGGCCCAGTACAGGGCCCCCAGCGTGCAGCTTAGGGTAGAGGCCTCACTGTCCAGGCAGGACGGGGCCTCAGACTCGTCCAGCCTTCCCTTCTGCCAGGTCGGCTCCTGGTCTTCCATCTTGGAGCCAAGAAGGTGATTGGCTCCTTCTCACGCAGTTCGCATCTATAACACAGGATGAGGGGAACAGTGTCTCCCTGAACCCCAGGAGGGATCCCAGCAGTTGTGACTGCCCAACTGGCCCTGGGGAGAGCTTTTTCTTGCTGGAGTCTTCCATCGCATCCATCTTGGAGAGAGGACAAACCCCTGGCAGAGAGTTGCAAGAGTCTTAAGAGAACAAAAGTCCTTCACTATTAAATGAGGATCCTAGTGAGATTCAGGGAGAGGGGCGGTCTTCTCTTTCCCATGGGACCTTACCTGGGGTTCACAGGGTCCCTAGCAGGCAGTCACTGCTGGGGCCCAGCCTGGAGCCCACAGCATCCCCCAGACTCCTGGGAGCACACTCACCGAGTCTCTGGAGTGTCTCGAGCTGGACTATCCGCCCCAGGAAGCAACGCTGGTAACAGATGGCTCGACTTAACGGAAAAAGCTGCCTTAAACACCTCGGAGCTGAGCTGGATCAAGCAGGGTTAGCTGGGGGCAGGCGGGGCGGAGGCGGGGGTGGGGGGAGGGTAGGGCGGGGCCGGCGTTCTCCTGTCCAAGATGACAGAGACCCGCCCCCAAGCCTGCCCAGAGTGGGCGGGGCCCGAGTCAGGGCTGCTCCGCCCCCGCGGAGGCGGTTCTGGGAGTAAGCACCCCATCTCCTCCCGACGCACTCACCTTGTCCCTTCAGGGGGAACTGGCTGTCTCAGAAACCGATCCTTCAAAGGTGGAAGTGCTACGACGTCCCCAAACTCACTCTCAAAAGCTGAAGTCCCTTTTTCCTTGGTGGAGCGGGGTCTTAGTGAGGGTGTTGGAAGAGGGTGCTAGTGAATACATCTCACTAAACAGGGGCTGGAGCAGAGATGGGGTTCCAGAATCTATTTTTTTGAGGTTCTGGAGAAATTAAAGTATAAAGAATTGCTAATTAAGGGTACAAAAATTATGATATAGAAAGTTTACTGGATTAGTTGTGGTAAATTAAATATGAAATATTTAAATTGTGTTGATATCTAAATGAACTCATTTGATTATGTAAGCCGTTTATAGTTATTTATTAAATTAATAATAAAGTATTGTTAAACCATTCTTTAAGTTAAATTACTATTAAATATCAAGTTTAATGAATTGGTTTGGGGCCTTGGCTGTAGAAAATGGAGCAAGTCATATTCCTCTGCTTATATCAGTCCAATTATAAGACTGTATAAGATCTCTCTTGTTTTACTTTATTTGGCTTATCTCTTTCATCCCTGATCCCCAGAGCCCATTCTCCTTTCCTTTACCAATTGACACAAATACCTTGAAAATGTACATTTCATTGGAAGGTAGTGTTGATTTGTGTACGTTTTAACTAACACCTTGCTTCCCTTGTGGCTCAGCTGGTAAAGAATCTGCCTGCAATGCAGGAGACCTGGGTTGGGAAGATCACCTGGAGAAGGGAAAGGCTACCCACTCCAATATTCTGGCCTGGAGACTTCCATGGACTGTATAGTCCCTGGGGTCGCAGAGTCCCACAGGACTGAGTGACTTTCACTTTAACTAACACCTTGGATTGTGCTAAGCTCATTGTGTTTCTTCTTTTCACTCACAGCTATGTTTTCAGGTTCTGTCCTTGTTGCAGTCCTTACAGTGTATCGGTAACGAGTGCCTTTGGTTGTAAGTAATCAAAAACTAACCTCAGCAGTGTGGTGGCTGCTACAGACTCACTGTTCAACATCCATCCCAAACTACAGATGCTGGAAAGCTAAAATGA
Source organism: Tragelaphus eurycerus (assembly GCA_935064755.1). Taxonomy (NCBI): domain Eukaryota; kingdom Metazoa; phylum Chordata; class Mammalia; order Artiodactyla; family Bovidae; genus Tragelaphus; species Tragelaphus eurycerus. Next base: position 28,422,674 of record CAKXYN010000010.1, on the reverse strand, counting down.
CACCCCCCAGATTCTTGTGAGCTAGGAATCTATGATTTATGTTCTGCTCTTGTGTGAGACATAAATTTGGAATACAGCTAAGTAGCATGGGACATCCGTTTTGCTGTCACAGATCATGATAGATGCAGGGGGATTCTGGTGAGTAGCTTCCTGATTCATCGGCTTCCTGTAGTAATGACTGTTGTTTTCCCCATCACAGGCAGAGGTCATGTGCCTCTCAAAGCTGGGAGTTGTTCCTGGACCTAAAGCCTGCTTCTCCATTTAAACTAGCCAGATTTATTTCTATTGTCTGTAATTGAACAGACACTCTGACACATGTGGCTTAAACAAATAGAGATTTATTTTTCATACAAGATAAAAAGTTCAGGGATAAGAAACTGTTGGTGTTGATTTAGTAACTTAAGATGTCAAGGTCTGGGATTCCCTGGAAGCTCAGTGGTAAAGAATCCACCTACCAATGCAGGAGACACAGGTTCGATCCCTGATCCGAGGAGGATCCCACATGCTGAGCTGTGCCACAACTATTGAGCCTGTGCTCTACAGCCTTGGAACTCCAACTGCTGAACCCATGTACCTAGAGCCTGTGCTCTGCAACGAGAGTGTAATACCGCAATGAGAAGCCTGCAAATCACAACTAGAGAGGAGCCTCTGCTTGCCGCAACTAGAGACAAAGTCTGCGTAGTAACAAAGACCCAGTGCAGCCAATAAATAAATAAAATTATACATATATATAAAGATGTCAAAGTCTTCACGTGGAGTCTCTTGACTTTCCCTTATGGTCACAAGATGGCTGCTGTGCCTATGCTGCTAAATCACTTCAGTTGTGTTCGACTCTTAGCGACCCCGTGGACTGTAGCCTACCAGGCTCCTCCATCCATGGGGTTTTCCAGGCACCACAGAAAAATGTGGTGAATGCACACTATGGATTTTGTGCAGCAGCTGGAAGAAATCTACTAGATTGTTTGTTAGACATCACTGATAGATCATGCAGTTCCTATCCATAACCCCCCATTCTCTCTAGTCACCTTTTAGTTAGGTAAGGCAACGTAACACAATTTTGGCTAATGAAATGCAAGCAGCACTCTGATGGGGGAGGATCCTGGAAAAATTTTTGTTCTCTTGATAAAATATGTGCAGTGTACCTTTTAACCTTTCTTCCTTCCCTCATATTCCTGCTGCATAGAATTCTATAGAGTGCCTCCATTACATTTTACTTATCTACTCTTCCAGTGTTGGATACTTATGTTGCCTCCAGCTTCATGCCACTGCAAATAATGCTGCATCGAGCATCCTTCTACATCTCTAGTTGTAGACCTGAAAAAAAGCTTCTCTGAGACTGCTAGATCATAGGACATACACATATTTATTGACCAGATCCTGTAAGATTGCTCCCTATTTTTCAATGTACCCACCAACAGTGCACTGAAGTATCCAAAATCCTTACCAACCCTTGTACTTATTTGGCCTTCAGATTTTAAAAATATATATTTATTTATTTATTTGGCTGCACCGGGTCTTAGTTGTGGCACCGGGATCTTTAGTTGGGGCATGCAAACTCTTAGTTGCCACATGTTCCCCGCCCAGGGATCAAACCCGGGCCCCTTTCATTGGGAGCACAGAATATTAGCCATTGGACCACCAGGGAAGTCCCCTTTGACTTCTGATTTTTATCAATCCGATAGTACAAAACCATAAAGGGATACGGCTATTTTACATTGGATTTTTCTGATTATTAACAAGTTGAGCATCTCTCTATATACCTGATAGTCATTCTTGTTTCCACTCCTGGGAATCACCTGTTGATAGTGTTGGTCCAGTGTTCTATTGGATTTTCCTGTCTTAGTGAATTTTTAAGAATTCCTTTTAATATTCTAGATAATAAACCCATTGTTAGATAGGTTTTGGGTGTGGCAACTATATATAAAACTTTCTGTTAGCTTTATCTGTTGTGAACTTTATTGATAGAAATCCTAAATTTTGATGTGGTTAATTTCATAAAAATTTCTCCTTCTACTTGGGGCTTTCGAGTCTTGTTTAAGAAGAATTTCCCATTCCAAGATCACAAGGATCTTCATTTCTTTTATTAATCTTGCAGTTTTTTTATTATTTAGTCTTTAATCCATCTGGAATTTACTTTTATATATGGTATGAAGAAGACTCTGTTATGAACTGAATTGGGTCCCCCTAAAATTCATATGTTGAAGCCTTGACCCCTTACTGTGACTATATTTGGAGACAGGGACATGATGGAGATTAAGATTAAATGAGGTCATAGGGTAAGGCCCCAATCCAATAGGGGCCTGCTGTCCTTTTATTTTTCTAATTAAAAGAAATGTGTGGCTGCACTGGGTCTTCGTTGTGGTGCATGGGGTTTCTCTAGTTCCGGTGCTTGTGGCCTTCTGTTGCACCACAGGGGTTTTCGCTGTGCGCAGGCTTAGCTGTCCTGTGGCATGTGCAGTCTTAGTTCCCCGACCAAGGATCAAATCCACGTCCCCTGCATTGGAAGGTGGGTTCCCAACCACTGGCCCACCAGGGAAGCCCTGGGACTGCTATCCTTTTAAGAAAAGGAAGAAAGGAAGAGACATCAGAGCACATTCCCTCTTTCTTTGTCTCCTTCTTCCTCCCCCTGCCACGCCAGCCCCTGTGTAAGGACAGTGGAAAGGCCACGAGAAGATCCAGTGAGAAGACAGCCATCTACAAGCTGTCTACGAGAGACCTCTTACAGGAAACCAACCCTGCTGACATCTTGATCTTGGACTTCCAGCCTCCAGAACTGTGAGAAAATTCATTTCTATGATTTAAGCCTCCTATTCTGTGGTCCTTTGTCATGGCAGCTCAAACAGACTAATATAAAATCCAGCCTTTTCTACAACTAGTGAATAACCCCAGCTATTAAGCAATTCTCTTTCCCCTGATTTGTAGCATCATCTTTAAACTATATATAGTTTAAACCATCTATAAACTTTGAGTTCTCTTTAATGTTTCATGTTGTGTTTAAGTTCTCTTTTATCATTTTATTAGAGCCTTCCTTGGCTCATGCAACACTGATCTTCCTACATCAGTTTTGCAGTGTGTTTGACTACCTAACAGGGTGAGCTCTCCATCTTTCATTTCTTTTTCAAAATTGATTTTTATCTTTTCATATAAAATTACAAATCAGTTTGCTGAATTCTTTAGAAAAGAATTTGCCAGCATTTTGGTAGGAAGTGCATTGAATTTATAGATTAATTTGAAGACAGTTGACTGCTTCACAATGTTAAATTTTCTCCTCCACAGAACACAGTATATTTATTCATTTTCCAGGTTTCCCTTTATGTCCTTCAATAGTGTTAACTTTTTTTCTTCTCCAGCACAGTCTTATACATTCACTGTTGGGTGGATTCCTAGATTCTTTCTAGTTTTTCTTGCTATCATAATTAAAGTCTCATGTTTTTGTTTTGCTTCTTATTGATGTAGATGCAACTTTTTCTTAGCCCTCATGTATGCTGAATCAGATTAAGCACAATCCCCAGTTAATGACATATTCTCCTTATTGATATCTGTATATGCTATGCTATGCTAAGTCACTTCAGTCGTGTCCGACTCCGTGCAACCCCATAGACGGCAGCCCACCAGGCTCCCCCGTCCCTGGGATTCTCCAGGCAAGAACACTGGAGTGGGTATAGTCTGCTTTTATTTTATTCAGTTCGGTTCAGTTCAGTCGCTCAGTCGTGTCCGACTCTTTGCGACCCCATGAATCGCAGCACGCCAGGCCTCCCTGTCCATCACCAGCTCCTGGAGGTCACTCAGACTCATGTCCATCAAGTTGGTGATGCCATCCAGCCACCTCATCCTCTGTCGTCCCCTTCTCCTCCTGCCCTCAATCCCTCCCAGCATCAGAGTCTTTTCTAATGAGTCAACTCTTCGCATGAGGTGGCCAAAGTATTGGAGTTTCAGCTTTAGCATCAGTCCTTCCAATGAACACCCAGGACTGATCTCCTTTAGAATGGACTGGTTGGATCTCCTTGTAGTCCAAGGGACTCTCAAGAGTCTTCTCCAACACCACAGCTAGTTAATTATTTTTAATAAGGCAATAAGCACCCAGAATAACATCTCCAAGCAAAAGCTAGAACTTGACATCACACAACATGATTTCCTCAATTACCCTCTGCCTCTCCCCACTCAAGGCAGCTATAATGCTGAATTTCATATTCATTATTTTGTTGCTTTCCTTGATATAGTGTTTTATTGCATCTTTAGATATTCCTTCAAAGTATATACATTATGTATATTACACATGTATAATTCTAGTATTTTAGTTTACAGGATGTAAATGCTGTGGTAGTCATTTGCTGTCTGCTTCTACCATTGAATAACATTTGCTAAGATTCACTCATACTGTTGCGTGGTGCTACAGTCCATTCATCTTGGTTGCTATGTAATACTCTACTGTCTGAATATACCACAGCTATCCTACTGCCTTATCAGTGGATATTGGGGGTGTTTTCAAGTTTCTGCTACTATAAATTGTGCTTGAGTTTGCCTAACTCAACAGCTGTCCTCAGCCTAAAGTACATTCCTTGCTCTGTTTTCCTGAGTTTCTACCTTCCCTTAGATTTCAACCTAATAAATTCTTGCTCTCTGGCCAATTCTTCTGGCTTTTAAATAATTTGCACTTGTATTTTAACTAGCATTTTTACTGTTTTACTCAGAAAGATTAGTCCCAAGTCCAGCCAGTCATATTATTGGAAATAGAATTTCCTCTAATCCTAATTAAAAAATCAGTCTAATAGGAAAATGGGAAAAAGACATGGTAATTAATTCATAGAAGAAATACAAATGGCCAAAATAAATATATGAAAAGATGCTTCATTTCACAAATAAGCAGGAGAAGGCAAATTAAAACAATAATGAAATATTACTTTGGACCATCATTTCAGCAAAAATTAAACGTTAATAATATCAAATGCTTACACTGTTGGAAGAATGTAAATTAGCGTAGTATTTTTGGAAAGCATTATGACAGTGTCTATCAAAATAACAAATGTACGTACACATTAACCCAGCATTTTGGGAAAGTGCCTTCCCAAAACAGCACTTGCATATGTGAACAAAGATATATGGGATATACTTTGCAGCATTATTTGTATTGAAAGTGTCACTCAGTCATGTCGAACTCTTTGTGTCCCCATGAACTGAAGCTTGCCAGGTTCCTCTGTCCATGGGGTTTCCCAGGAAAGAAAACTGGAGTGGGTAGCCATTCCCTTCTCCAGATCTTCCTGACCCAGGGATTGAACCGGGTCCCTTGCATTGCAGGCAGGTTATTCATATTAATTTTAAAAAATTTAGAAACAACTTTTAAATGTTCATCAGTAGAAGGGCTTGAAAAAATATGCACATGCAAATTTTGCCTTCATTAAAAAATAATAGGATACATCCATATGGACTGCTGTGAAAATATCTCTTAGATGTGTTAATTAAGAAGAAAAACCCAAGGTAATATATATGTGGTATGTGTGTGCGTGCACATGCACAGTTGGCTGCTTACATGTATGTAAAGGCCTGAAACAGTAGTTCTCAACATTGGCTGCACAGTGTAATTACTTGGGGACTTTTAAAAATAGTGATACCTGGAACCACCCCAGAGATTCTGAGGTAATTGGTCTGGGGCACAACTTGGGCAATGGGATTTAAAAAATCTCCCCAGGCCACCAGTGGCCTGGCCCGGCCACCTCAGTTCTCTGGGCCTCGGTGCTTGGCAGTGGAAATGGGGCTGCTTGCATGCTCAGTTCCTTAAAAAAAAAAAAAAAAAATCTCCCTATGTGATCCTAGTGTGCAGCCAAAGTTGAGAACTGCTGTAAAGAATGAAGCTCATTAAAATGTTAGCAGTAAGGAATATCCCTGGTGGTCCAGTGGTTAAGACTCCACACTTCCAATGCAGGGAGTGTGGGTTTGATCCCTGGTCAGGGAACATGCCACACAATCAAAAAAAAAAAAAAAAATGTTGGCAATAATTAACTTAAGGAGGGGGATAGGAATGAAGTGAAAGGGGACCTTCATATTTTGTGTTTGAATGTTTGAATCTTCCACCAGGATAATTATTTCTTGATAACAAAAAGGGGAAAGAAAAGAAGCAGAAATATTTCCTCCTCTTCTTCCCCAAGCTCTCCTGTGTCGAGTTCATCATTCCTCAGTGCTCTGTTCTTCATGCACTCATGCATTCACTCACATTCAATAACTATTCATTGAACCCTGCTTGTGTCAGGCACACACTAGGTATCACACTAGTGATCGTTAATCTTGTACTTGGCTGTTTCCCACACCTGGGTCCCCTGTGTCTCCTGCACGTGGCACAGTGTCCACCACTCCGAAAATTCATCCACCACATTCATGTGAATTTCCTGAGTCTCTTCCTTTGATCTGAAGCCCTCAGCACTCCTCAGGAGTGACTGCAGAGGGCTAGGAGCCTTTAACCTGTTCTGAGAGTCCCATAGCTAAAACATCTAGCTAGGTGAAAGGGGCTTTCACATTTTGCTTTTTCAATTCTCTTCCTTCCTAGAGAAAGTCTAAGCAGTCCAGTACACTCCACCCCCAGCCTCTTCAAGGGTCCTGTTTCTGCAAGGCCACTCTCAGCCAACAGGTGGCAGCCCTGTGCAGGAATTGGGAGAGCACACCCAGCCCAAAAGAATGGAGGCTACAGCAGAGGGTTCTGGGGTCAGGCGCAAGGGCAGGTCTTGGCAGGACTGGTCCACAGAGGGAGAGGGGTGGGGTTCCATTTTTGGCACAAAGTACAAAAGCCAAGAGAATTATTTTTGTAGGTCAACATTAACCAACTGGTCTGGGTACCCAGGTTTGTGAGGTTTCTTTCCCCTTCCATCTGCAGCAGTGCCTCCTTTGGAGGTGTCCTCTCCAGGCTTTGTCCTCAGGAGGATTCTCTGTCCCTCCCCAACCCCTGCCCAGCACCCCAGCCTGGGTCTTGACTCTTCCTGCCTGTATATGTCTTTGCTGATAGAGATGATTATGGCAGTGGGAGAATGGAGGTTGCTGGTTAATGTGTAAAATAAGGATAACATCCTGGGTGATACAGGGACCCTCTGTCAGGTACATTTCCTTCTGGAGTCTTCATGTGGCAGACTTAAGGGTTAACAAAGGAACTGTGCAGGTTATCCTGCTATTATCTCTGAGCTGCTGAGGTCTGACAAGAGTTCGCCAGAATGCTCTTTTCTTGCCACTCTGGTTTCTCTTTAGCCTGGCTCTCTTTACTGCCTTCCGTCTGTCTGTCTTCTTTCTGTCTGGCTTCACTTTTTATCCATCCTTTCAGCTTTTGATCTTTCTCATCTTATTGTCTGAATCCTTCTTTTTATCCTTCTAACTCTCTCTCTTAAGTCCTGATAATACACATTGTTTAGAACACAAGCTTGATTCTCTATCTCGCTCTCTGACTGTCATGCCATATCTCCAGCCATCTAATCCTCTGGGCTGGGGTTTTCAGGAGTCTTGACTTGTGGAATTCAATCAGGAAAAAAAATAATAAATGGGGGAGGTTTAGGGAGAGCGCAGTCGCAAATTTGCAGGGAAAGAGCTCAGCAAACTCTTGGGTCCAGTCTAGAACACAGATCAGTCACCTGTTGGGAGTCAAATGTCTTGTCAGCTCCTCCTCTTCCTTTTTTCCAGAATCTTTCTCCAGCACTAGCCCCTCTACTCCCACCCTACATGCCTAGTGGCAGGTACAGCTAGGGCCAGAGGTCAGTAGGGAAATGGGCCAACCCCGCTTAAGGACTAGCCATGGAATGGGACTCAGCAGGCTGGGGCGGAGAATGGAGGAGGTGGCCTCTGACCCCAGCTCTGGCCCCTTCTGGGGGTCCTGTGTGACCTGCCATAGGTCATGGCCCCTCCTCCCCAACCACAATCTACATCACAAAACCCACAGCTCGTAACTCACTGCCAACCAGGGAAGTCTGGGACTGATTTAGGGCCCCCTCTGATCAGTTCACCCTCACTAGACTGTGGCCCCTGGGGTGGGGGTGGGGATGAGGGTCATGGGTGAAGTTCAGGCAGGGGTATCCTGGCCCAGGACTACATCATACCTGTTGCACTCTTAGTGGATTTGTTGGGGGAGGGATCCAGGCACAGGAATTCAAGTTTCTTACCCACCAGCCCATCCTCGCTGGCTCAGCCCAGGGCCATACTGAGGGAGCATGTCCATGGCTTATTAGGTTTACAGGGTCGGCGTCCTCAGGATTTAGGTCCCTGGCATCCATCTCTTTAGAGATGCTCTCAAGAGAGCATCCTCACCCACCAAGGGATTAGTTAGCTGAGTCCTAAATAAGCCCCTCCACCCATCACCACAAACCTCATGTATACTGCTGGGCTCAGGGCAAATCTTCCCAGTCTCGGGTTCCACAGTCCACCATCAATTACATGTATGTTTCACCTGGGGGCATTTCATGTTGTTAATTTCCATCCATCCACTATACATTTCTGGAGATAATCACTAAAGAATCTCCTCCACTTGGAATGTTGCCAACTTTTTTGACCATCATCCACAGTAAATATGGGCTTCCCTGGTGACTCAGATGGCAAAAAAATCTGCCTGCCAATGCAGGAGACCTGGGTCAGGAAGATTCCCCAGAGAAAGAAATGGCAACCCACTCCAGTATTCTTGCTTGGAGAATCCCATGGACAAGAAGAGCTTGGTGGGCTACAGTCTTTGGGGTTGCAAAGAGACACAACTGAGCAACTAACACAGTAAATACATCTACCTCTGGCCCTAGGACACATGAATATGCATACAGCTAAAAGCAAAGTGTGGGACTTCCCTGGCGGTCCAGTGGTTAGGCCCAGGCGGCTGCCAAAGCAGGGCACCCGAGTTCAATCCCTGGTCTGGAAAGATCCGCCATGCTGTGGAGCAACTAAGTCTGTGAGCCACAGCTCCTGAAGTCTGTGTGCTCTAGAGCCCATGTGCGGCGATGACTGAGCCCATGCTCCTAGAGCCCATGTTCTGCGACAAGAGAAACCACTGAAATGAGAAGCCTGTTCACTGTGACGAAGAGGAGCCCCCCACTCTCTGAAAACTAAAGGAAGCCTGTGCGCAGCAATGATGACCCATGCACCCATCAATACATAAACAATTAAATAAAAGCAACGTGTAATAAAACCGTGTGCTGCACTGCGATTTTTTTCTACTCCATTTTATTTTGTTGTAAGAAACATTTTAAAAAATACTTTTATGAACCACTAAGGGGCTGACAGTTTATAAGTAACTTCTTACATTTTTTACACCTTCACAAGCTCTAACGCCCATTTTACAAACGGGAAAATCCGAATCATCTTCATAAAAGTGGGTGAGAAGTTCAGGCAGGGTTCTCTCATTGACCCATTTTATTGATGAAGAAACAGACTCTGAGAGGATCATGGACTTGCTTGAGATCACCCAGCTGATGAGTGACAGAGATGGCCTTCCAAGACAGGTCTTCCCTGGGCAGGGTGGGTTTGTGGTCCCCCACAGACTGTGGCGTCCCTCCTCAACCCTCCCCGTTGATATCTTTGTCTCTTTCCAGTTTGAAGGCCATCTCTTCCAAGGGGAAGATGGAGGGACAGAACAGCTGAGTAATTCTGTTTTCCATGTCATCTGTTAACCCTGCACCATCTGCCAAATCTACTCTCAGCCCCGACCCGCTCTCTCTGAGTGGCTGGAGTGGGGGAGGAGGCGTTTTCCTGGGGTCTGGACTCAGAATACCCACAGAAAACTCATTTTTCTGCTCAGAACCAACAGCAGTGGCCTAGAATTACAGGGCGTGTCAGGGAGTGGAGCGAGAGGGGAGAAAGGATTTTCTGACATCAGAGGGATACAACAATAGCAATGCCCCGCCCCCTACTCTCAGGGGCTTGTCTTCAGCCCCTCACACCTTCACCTTGGTGAGGCTATGGAACCGTGGGGAGGGTGAGCTGACCACAGCAACCAGAGCCCTGCCAGACGCTCTAGGGGTGAAGGCAAAGTAAGTCCATCTTACAGGGAGCTGAGGCAGATTTATGAGGCCTCGGGTGTGGCCGGCTGTTACTCAGCCTCTGACTTTTTAATTCCCCAGCCTTCTCACCCACCCCGCCTCCTCCCCAAGAAGGCCTTTGTGCAGGACAATGAGGAATCTATAAATTCCGGGGGACAGGGACGTGGGGGAGGGGAGCACCGGTCACTTCGGCTCAGTGTAGACAGCAAAGGGGGGCCTTCACGGACCTGCTGCGTCTCAACTGTTCCACACAGGCCCAGAGAGAACGGTGGAGCCAAGCCTTACTGCTGCCTTTGACAGACAACAAGCTGAGCCTCCCAGGCGGAGGGTGTCTCTAGTCCCTGCTTCGTTCACTCCATCTTTGGGTTTGGGTGTCAATACATCACTGTATTTATTTATTCTCCCTTTCTTCCTCATCCCCTAGTCACTCCCTCACTCAGGCATTATTCACTCAACAAACACTCACTGAGTACTCAGTGTCCAGGTCAAGGATGGGGGCACAATGGGTAGACCCTGGCTGGCCTGGAGGAGCACACAGCAGAGAGCTGTGGCTCAGAGGGGCCAAATGGAGCTCTAACCTTTTCAGGGTGGCAACCTTCACCCTCCTCTCTTTCCTCTGCAGGTCCTTTTCAGTGATGTACTTCAACCGGCATTTTTTTTTTTTTTTAGACGCATAGTTGATTTACAATGTTGTGTTAGTTTCAGGTACACAGCAAAGCAATTCAGTTACACATGTATCTTTATTTTTTCCAGATTCTTTTCCCTTATAGGTTAGAGCAGTTTTAATGTAATCCTGCCAACGGCACTGGGAGTTAGGGATTATGTAAGTGTCCCCGGACACTCTGCAAATGTGGCCCTGAGAAGGTAAGTGGTTGCCCTCTGGCAGGGAACAGCACACCAGGACCCAGGCCCTTACCTCCGCATCACAGCTGCCCCTCTGGGTGCTCTAGGGACCCAGAGCAAGGGCATGGGCTGTGGCCTAAATGTCCTCTTCTACTCACTTGCCCAAACAAGCCCTGGGCCACCATACTGCCCCTTCCTCGGTTTTCTGTTCTTCTGTTCTGTTCCACCTTCGTGCAGTAGTTGCTAAATGCCCCAGGCTCAACCATGTATTTACTCACCTCACCCATCCATTGTATGATAATAATTAATGAATCCAATGCTTATGATGCATGTATATGTTTGTTGAACGATCACACATCCTAAGTGTCCTGTTGTGTGTCTACTTGTAAACTGGGGCTATTTATGTACTTCATTATACAAGTTAATCAAGCCGTGTGAAGCACTTAAGGCCTGGCACATAGTAAGTATTCAGTAAATGTGGTTGCTAAGATTTCTGTTACTGGAAACCACAGGCTGGCCCACATGAATGAGGCATTTGGGTGAACACAGGGGTTTGCAGAAGGTCCCTCTCAAAGAGTAGCCCCTGAGAGGTGAGCAGATGGCCCAGAGTCCAGTTCATTTCCCAGGGACTCCCGCATTCCTGAAATGAATGGAGATGTTGACCATTTTCTAGGTTTGTGCTGGGTGTCAGGCTAGCAGACAACAAGAAACATCCCCAAATTAATGGAGCTGGCCTTCTGGTACATGAAACAGACCACAAACCAAGTGAATGAAGAAGACAGTTACAGAAAGTGCTAAGTCCTGTGGAAGATACAGATAAGGTTAAGTGACACAGTACATCGGCAGATGGTGTGTTGGGCTGCTTCAGTATTGAGGTCAGGTGTGATGGGGAAGTGACATCCCTGTGAAGAACCTGGGCAGAGCGTTCCGGGCAAAGGGATCCTCATGGCCAAGGCCAGAGACAGGGGAAAAGCTTGTCAAGTTCAAGGAGCAGAAAGGCAGCCAGTGGGAGCAGAGCCCAGGCAAAACAGGGAATGATGGAGAGGTTGGCACAGGCAGGGGCCAGGGTGAGAAGTTGGGGCTCTCTTCCAAGGGAAGCCATGGAGGTTGTTTAGCAGGGGTGACATGCTCTGATTTGTTGTCTGATTTGTATTTTTAATGGGCCCCTGGCATCTGGGTGAGCTGACTGTCGAGAGCCGAGAGAGCAGACAGGAGCTTGCTTCTGCAGTTGTGCAAGGAAGTAGGAGTAATAGGGGCTTGCACACTGGAGAGAGTGGCAAGCAGGGGCTGATCCAAGATACATCTTGGAGAGAATTAATTCCCTGCTGGTCCAGTGGTTGGGGCTCTGTGCTCTCACTGCCAACGGCCAGGTTCAGTTCCCGCTTGGAGAACTAAAATCCCACAAACCTAGCAGTGTGGCAAGATACTACCTTGGAGGTAGAAAAAAATTTGCTAGTGGACTGGACAAGGGAAGGATGGGAGAGAAATTCGGGAAGGACACAAAGAGCTAGAGAAGCCGGGTTTGCAAACCTGTCTGGGCCCTGGATCTTGAGAGCCCTTCTGCTCTCTCTGGCTCTGCCCCTCAGAGGTTATTTGCACTCCTTCACACAGTCGTCTGCCCTAAAGCTGGGGCAGTCCACGCTCGCTAGCTCTTTCCATCCCTCGGTGAGAAAAATGCCCCATACCTTCCTCCAGAGTCAACACCTGCCGAAGTGAAGCTTGGATTTCAGACCATTCACTCCCGGCCATTGTGGAGACCACAACCCGAACAAGGGCGCAGCTCCCCTCTCCCCAGCCTGGACCACTGGCCCAGCCTGAAACATCCTTGGATCTCAGACCTACAGGCGACGGGCTTGTAAGGACACCGGCCTGAGACGATTTAGGGCAGGAGCGGAAAGGGAGGCCTTGGCCTTTCCTAAGGGAATCTCCCGGCCCCGCTCCCGGGGGAAGGAAGTCCCCTCCCCGACCTGCGCCCGCGACCCCGCTCCCCGCCGCTGAGGCCGCTGCCCCTCCCGTCCGCGAAAGCGCGAGAAGCCGATCTTCCGGCCTCGGGCTACGGGTAGGGGAGGGCAGAGCGGTAATTGCTGCCATCTGCTCCCTCCTCCCTTCCCCTGCCCTCAGCCTGGGGGAGGGGCTGAGGCGTGCCAAACACCCCCTCTTACGCGCACCCCCGGCAGCCGGGAGTTCAGGGGTGATCCGCGAACACGCCTTCGGGCGAATGCAGGGGGGCCACGAGAGCGCCCCCACCCTCCCCTCTGGCAGTGGACGAGGGATGCCCTCCTGGAATCACCCAGAGTTCAGGTTCTGCTCCTCTGGGATAGGGACTTAGGAAGCATCCTGGGAGCTGTCCTACCTCAACTCACTATCGCAGGCTCTGGTCCGTGGTTGAGGCTTGTTTTGGATACTGACGCATCCATCTCTCAACTGCAGGGCTGTGACTGGTGTTGGGGGGAGAGGAGGGTGTGGAACTCTAGGCTGGGTCTGGAAGCAAGGCGGCTGGAGACTGAACTTGGCTCTCAGACTCTTCCTTCCGGCTGGGCTCAAATTCTCGAAGGGGTGCTCCTCAAGGGTGGCTCATCCTGAATAGGTTCCTCCTCTGTGAAATGAGGATACCCCAGTATCTACTTGGGTGATTCCACCCAGGGCTACTTGCTAGACCAGGAGCGTCAGGCCTACCCCTGGGCATGGGGAGGCCCTGGGCAAGGGAGTGATGACAGGGAAAGCTGTGTGACCCTGTGGAAGGTGCTGTGACCCTGAGGAGGGGGCCCTGGGGAGGTGCTGGGGACCCTGAGGATGTAGGGACTCTGCTGGGGAAGAGGGACGGTGGGGTAGGGACTGGAGGCTGGGGAACAGATTATGGGAGCAGCCTTACTGGTTTCACACCCATCTCCTGGGGTCTCTGCAACTTCAGGTCCTTTAGCTATTGTTCACCTGACCTCTATCCCTGTACTGATGACAGCTCTGAGCGCTGGGGATGCTCCAGGGCACAGTACCCCCACTGCCCTGGCACAGGGAGCCACTGCCCAAATGCTTACACATCTTCACACTCACCCTCAGGGTCTAAACCACACAGATACAGAAGCACAGGTAATGGTCCTGAGTGAGATTTGTTCAGTCAATAAGTCATGTCCTATGCTTTGAGACCCCATGGACTGCAGCACACCAGGTTTCCCTGTCCTTCATTATCTCCTGGAGTTTGCTCAAACTCATGTCTATTGAGTCACTGATGCCATCCAGTCATCTCATCCTCTGTCATCCCCTTCGCCTCCAGCCTTCAGTCTTTCCCAGCATCAGGGCCTTTTCAAATGAGTCAGTTTTTCACATCAGGTGGCCAAAGTATTGGAGTTTCAGCTTCAGCATCAGTCCTTCCAATGAATAGTCAGGGTTGATTTCCTTTAGGATTGACTGGGTTGATTTCCTTGCTGACCAAGGTACTGTCAAGAGTCTTCTCCAGTTCAGTTCAGTTCACTTCAGTCGCTCAGTTGTGTCTGACTCTTTGCGACCCCATGATTTGTAGCATGTCAGGCCTCCCTGTCCATCACCAACTCCCAGAGTTCACTTAAACTCACGTCCATCGAGTTGGTGATGCCATCCAGCCATCTCATCCTCTGTCATCCCCTTCTCCTCCTGCCCCCAATCCCTCCCAGCATCAGAGTCTTTTCCAATGAGTCAACTCTTCGCATGAGGTGGCCAAGGTATTGGAGTTTCAGCTTTAGCATCGTTGCTTCCAAAGAAATCCCAGGACTGATCTCCTTTAGAATGGACTGGTTGGATCTCCTTGCAGTCCAAGGGACTCTCAAGAGTCTTCTCCAACACCACAGTTAAAAACCATCAATTCTTCGGCGCTCAGCTTTCTTCACAGTCCAACTCTCACAACCATACATGACTATTGGAAAAACCATAGCCTTGACTAGACAGACCTTTGTTGGCAAAGTAATGTCTCTGCTTTTCAATATGCTATCTAGGCTGGTCATAACTTTCCTTCCAAGGAGTAAGCATCTTTTAATTTCATGGCTGCAATCACCATCTGCAGTGATTTTGGAGCCCCAAAAAATAAAGTTTGACACACTTTCCACTGTTTCTCCATTTCCCATGAAGTGATGGGATCAGATGCCATGATCTTAGTTTTCTGAATGTTGAGCTTTAAGCCAACTTTTTCACTCTCCTCTTTCACTTTCATCAAGAGGCTTTTTAGTTCCTCTTCACTTTCTACCATAAGGGTGGTGTCATCTGCATATCTGAGGTTATTGATATTTCTCCCGGCAATCTTGATTCCAGCTTGTGCTTCTTCCAGCCCAGCATTTCTCATGATGTACTCTGCATATAAGTTAAATAAACAGGGTGACAATATACAGCCTTGACGTACTCCTTTTCCTATTTGGAACCCATCTGTGGTTCCATGTCCAGTTCTAACTGTTGCTTCCTGACCTGCATATAGGTTTCTCAAGAGGCAGGTCAGGTGGTCTGGTATTCCCATCTCTTTCAGAATTTTCCACAGTTTATTGTGATCCACACAGTCAAAGGCTTTGGCATAGTCAATAAAGCAGAAATAGATGTTTTTCTGGAACTCTCTTGCTCTTTCCATGATCCAGCGGATGTTGGCAATTTGAACTCTGGTTCCTCTGCCTTTTCTAAAACCAACTTGAACATCTGGAAGTTATGGTTCACGTATTGCTGAAGCCTGGCTTGGAGAATTTTGAGCATTACTTTACTAGCGTGTGAGATGAGTGCAATTGTGCGGTAGTTTGAGCATTCTTTGGCATTGCCTTTCTTTGGGATTGGAATGAAAACTGACCTTTTCCAGTCCTGTGGCCACTGCTGAGTTTTCCAAATTTGCTGGCATATTGAGTGCAGCACTTTCACAGCATCATCTTTCAGGATTTGAAATAGCTCCACTGGAATTCCATCACCTCCACTAGCTTTGTTCGTAGTGATGCTTTCTAAGGCCCACTTGACTTCACAGTCCAGGATGTCTGGCTCTAGGTGAGTGATCACACCATCCTGTGATCATCTTCACCAGCACCACAGTTCAAAGCATCAGTTCTTCAGTGCTCAGCCTTCTTTATAGTCCAACTCTCACATCTGTACATGGCTACTGGAAAAACTGTAGCTTTGACTAGACGGAACTTTATTGGCAAAGTAACATCTCTGCTTTTTAATATGCTAAGTTTGTCATAGCTTTTCTTCTAAGGAGCAAAAGTCTTTTAATTTCATGGCTGCGATCACCATCCACAGTGATTTTGGAGCCCAAGAAAAAAAATCTGTCACTGTTTCCATTTTTTCCCTATCTATTTTGCCCTAAAATGATGAGACCAGATGACATGATCTTAGTTTTTTGAATGTTGAGTTTTAAGCCAGCTTTTTCACTCTCCTCTTTTGCCCTCATCAAGAAACTCTTTAGTCCCTCTTCATTTTCTACCATTAGAGTGGTATTATCTGCATATCTGAGGTTGTTGATATTTCTCCCAGAAATCTTGATTCCAGTTTGTGATTCAGCCTGGCATTTCACATGATGTACTCTGCATAGAAGTTAAATAAGCAGGGTGACAATATATAGCCTTGACATACTCCTTTCCCAATTTTGAACCAGTATGTTGTTCCATGTCCAGTTCTGTTGCTTCTTGACCTGCATATAGGTTTCTTGGGAGGCAGGTAAGGTGGTCTGGTATTTCCATTTCTTTAAGAATTTTCCACAGTTTGTTGTGATCCACACAGTCAAAGGCTTTCATGTAGTCAATGAAGCAGAGGTAGATGTTTTTCTGGCATTCTCTTGCTTTTTCTATGGACCCAACAGATGTTGGCAATTTGATCTCTGGTTCTTCTGCCTTCTAAACCCAGCTTGTACATCTGGAAGTTCTCGGTTCATATGCTGTTGAAGCCTAGCTTGAAGGATTTTGAGCATTACCTAGCTAGTATGTGAAATGAGCACAATTGTAGAGTAGTTTAAACATTCTTTGGCATTGCCTTTCTTTGGGAATGAGATACAAATTGACTGTTTCCAGTCCTGTGGCCACTGCTGAGTTTTCCAAATTTGCTGGTGTATTGAATGGAGCACTTTAACAGCATCATCTTTTAGAATTTGAAATAGCTCAGTTGGAATTCCATCCCTTCCACTAGCTCTGTTCGTAGTAAAGCCCACTTATCTTGGCACTCCAGGATGTCTGGCTCTAGGTGAGTGACCACATCATTGTGGTTATCTGGGTCATTAAGACATTTTTTGTGTGGTTCTTCTGTGTATTCTTGCCACCTCTTCTTAATCTTTTCTGCTTCTGTTAGGTCCATACCATTTCTGTCCTTTATGTGCCCCTTTGCATGAAATGTTCTCTTGGTATCTCTAATTTTCTTGAAGAGATCTCTATTCTATTGTTTTTCTCTATTTCTTTGCATTGTTCACTTAGGAAGGCTTTGTTATCTCTCTTTGCTATTCTCTGGAACTCTGCATTTAGTTGGGTATATCTTTCCATTTCCCCTTTGCCTTTCACTTCTCTTCTTTTCCCAACTATTTGTAAGACTTCCTCAGACAACCATTTTGCCTTCTTGCATTTCTTTTTCTTTGGGACGGTTTTGGTGAGATTAGGCTCCTCTCCTAGCTACACCAAGCCCATACCCACCTCCTCTTGTCAAGGTCCCCAGGTGGCACAGGTATCCTTCCCGCTGAGAACCCAGGACCTCACTGTGGAGTCCTATCCTTGTATCAAGGCCACAGACATGGAGCCCAGAACCAAGGTCACCTCCGGAATTGACTGAGCCCCTTTGTAACCATTACCAAAAGACCCCCAATCCTCACCAGCAAGCTTCCTGACTCCATATTAGACAAAAATGGCCACCTTGGTATTCACTCTATAGCACCCTAATCACTCTCCTAATGCCACCCTTCCAGCAGGAATTTTTTTGTCTTGAGGCTAAACAAATTGGCTACTAACTCATGAAAAGTGTTGACTCTCCCTTGAGCTGGCCCACTGTTCTAGGAGTGTCTAGTCAGCTTTCTCTGTTCTGTCGAGAGATCAGCCTGCTGTGCCCACATCATCTCTGCTCTTTGTTTTTAATAAACTCACTCCTTTCTGAAATGCTCTGTGTTTGGAAACTGTTTTTCATCCCGTGCTCAGACTGCCATGACACACAAATTCAGCACAGAATCCCTGCCACCTTGCCATGTCCAACAAACTTGCGTTTGCCACTGAGGCCAGCTCTACAGGGGTGGAGTTGCAACTTCCTCCCCCAAACCATCTCTACCTCTGGCCTGATGGCCTGATTCCTCAACACGGGTGAGTCCTGGGGATGCCCAGCAGGACTTGGCATGCTCCCAGCCCTCAAGAGGCTCTCACCGCAGAGTGGGGATGCAATGTGAGATGTTCCAGCATCCTCAGGAGCATTGGACAACACTACGGTCCTGCCTGCTAGAGGTGTCAGGAGGATGACTTCTGGGTTGGTGCTGGAAGGAATAATAAAACTTCATGGGGCAGGAAGAACAGCACGTGCTAAGACTTGGGAATGTGGAGGTAGTGATGTAGCAGGAGTGTTGGAGGGGAGGAACTGACTGGGATAAGGAGCAGAGAGGTGTGTGAAAGGAGGCTGAAGAGGCATATACCTTAGACTTGGGTTTGTTGTAACAATTTGACATGTCAGCACAGGGAGGGACAGATAGGAACATAAGAGGCTAGAAGAAGTGAAACTGACAGTAAGATTAAAAGGTGGGCTTGGTGGTGGCTCATATGGTAAAGAATCTGCCTGCAATGCAGGAGACCTGGGTTTGATCCCTGGGTCAGGAAGATCCTCTGGAGAAGGGAATGTCTACCAACTCCAGTATTCTTGCCTGAAGAATTCCATGGACAGAGGAGCCTGGAGGGCTACAGTCGATGGGGTCACAAAGAGTCAGAGAGGACTGAGTGACTAACACTTTCATTTTATTTCAAGATTAAAAGATGGATACTAGCCCAGTGATTGAAAAGACCATTCATACATCTGGGCCTCAGACCTAGAAGACAATAGGGACTAGTGGGACTGAGGCTTTCATGTCAGCCCCAGGGATTCCCTTCTGAAGACCACAGTTGCTACTCAGCTCTGGCCAGTCGTTGCCATGCCGCCTTCTGAGTTTAGCGTTATCAGCTATTTTCAAGAAAAATTAGGAATATAGAGTTTTACGGGTTGCTTCCTGGTTTATAAATGTTGACAGTTCTTTTAAAACTTTGACATGGTGTGTGTGTCTAAAACACATGTAGCACAGATATATCTGAGGATGCAAACAGTGACAGCTATGGAGATGCTGGAGAGCTGTTGGAAGTTTTATAAAAGGAAAATGATCTTTGTAACAGGCCTGAGTTTTAGGCCCACTCAGGGGCATTATGGAGGAAAGTCCTGGCCAGTGGGGGCAGTTGCAAGTGTTAGAACCAGAAGACCTGAGGCCTGAACACAAGCAGCTGACCTGGAAAGGAGGGAAGGCGCTGGGCACACCATATGGGTCTTCAGGAATTAGCCTCCCCTTTAAGACATTGCAAAAACATCATATAGTGGGTGGGGAGGCCTCTCTGGAGTGGGATGCCCCAGAAAATCCCCAAGGTTGCACTTGGGTAGGCAGGCCACTTGGAAGAACTGGGTAAGACATTCCAAACAGCCCCATGAGGGAGGGGCTGTGTTGGGGGAGGGGCTCAGGAATCCGCCTGGCCTTCAGGAAGACCCCAGCCAGTCCTAATGGGAACCACACGTGGGGTGAGCTGAAATCCTGGATTGCTTGTGACGTCTGGCTTTGGAATTGGACACTTGGCTCAGGTCACTCCTGACCCCCTCAAGTCTGAGGCCTCCCTGGCTCCCTTCCTAATCTCTGCCAGACACGTTCTGCCCTGCACCCAGCTCTGGGGTCTGCCTGGGTCCTGGAGAGGAGGTGCTCCCCAGTACCGCCTTCTTCCCCAATTTCCTGCTGGGAGAGAACCTGAGCTCTGGAGAAGTATGGATTATCTGATCAGAATCCTAGATTTCCTGCTGGGCCAAGGGTTGATGCTCTTAGAGTATTAGAATCAGAAGTCCTTTCCACTGTCCCCCAAAACAATGTGTCCCGAAGTTCACACCCCTCCTGGAGCCCTGAGCTGCTACTGGCCTTGTAGAAACTGGTACCCTCGACCTTCATCTTGCCCCTGTAGCATCTATGAGGCTCTCTGTGGCTCCCACAGGGATAATTTCCTGCAGGACCTCAGACAACCAGGGCAGGGAGCAGTCCAAAGGGCAGGGCAAGAGCCTTGTGAGCAGGTGGTTTGCTCCTGAGGATTCTCTGTAAAAGCAGGTTAGGGGAACAGGTGTCTCCTAGCATACTTCCTTGTGCTCTCTCGTCCCCCTAACTCAAACACCTCCTGGCCCAGGGACTGGAACTGTGTCACAAGATGTCTTAACACAACATAGCAGGTGTAGGAAAACTCCAAGTCCTTATTTGAATGGGTCGCTCCAGCCTTTTGGCCATGGCTGTCATCATACCCGCTAAACCCTCTTCATAACCCTCTACCAATGGTGTGTGGGGGTTGGGGTGGGGGTGAGGGGTTCACTTCCTGCTCAACTGCAGGACCCCCTCAGTGGTCCCCTACAGGCCCAGCCCCCTTCCTCCTGGGTCTCCTCCTTGAGAAGTTCCAGGCAGCCTGCTCAGGATCAGGCCAGGGGCCCAGGAGCTTGGACAGGCTGCATTCCTGGGGGAAGGGGAGAGGAGAGCAGGACTGCACAGAACCCCCTCCTCCCTTCCAACACAGACCCCAGGCTGCCCAGCCTGGAGCTCTTCTCCAGCCTGCTGAAGATGGCCAGAGCAGTGCCAGCAAAGCTCCTGGCAAAGGCAGCAATGCCAGGAACCTAGGAGCTTCTCCTGGGCTCTGCTGAGGAGGAAGCCATCTGTACTTGCAGCTATTCCACCCCTGAGGGAACCTAAGGTTTTCCAGCATTATAATGACCCACAGTGGGCACTGGGTAAGAGGCCCATGGGCTGAGACGGAGGGAATGCAGGGCAGAGGGATAGGGCAACTCTTTGGCATAACTTAGCACCACACTCCTGCAAGGCAGTTCCATCTCCAGGGCGAAAGAACTTAGGGACTTGCAGAGAGAAATCAGGGCCCGCAAAATGGTAATCAGACAGCAGTTGTAGGAGATGATAAAAGAGTGCTGGGGAAGAACAAGGAACCTCCTCCGTAACTGTAGGTTCAGGTAGTCCCTCCAACCCAATCCACCCCCATCCCCCAGCCAGGTTTCGGGAAGCTCTCCCAATGAATATTTAATAGCTCAGCGCTGGGCCTGATTGAATTTTAATGCTGGCTACCCGAGAGCTCCAGCGGAGTTCAGGCAATTAGTCAGGAGCCATTAACTGCTGACGGAGCTGATTTATGGGCGGGACTGGTGGTGGGTGGTGGGGAGCCCAAGCTGCGAGGAGGCCCCGGATTGGGCGGACAAAATCTCTGTGGTCAGCCAATCCCTGCGGCTGTCTTGGCTTGGTTTGCATCTCATTTGCATAGCACTCCCACTAGGCAAACCTGGGTGGTGAGGAAACCCAAGGGTAGGGGTGTCTGTCTGAGAGCTGGACCCAGGCTTGGCCCTCTTCCTGAGGCCTCACTGGCATTTATGTCAAGGAAAAGCACGTTGTGTTTTGCACGTGGAATTTTTCATTATTCAAAGGATCTCTTCCCCACACACCCATATCTTGGTAAGGCCCAGTTCTGGGGGAAAATTCCAAAGGAGGAGCAAAGGGGTAGAGAGCAGGGTGACCTGGGCACTCTGGGCAAAGCTGAGGGGCCTGGAGACCAAACAAAGGACTCTGGGTTAAAACAGACAGGAGTCCTGTGACTCTATGCGTTCCATGGCTCTCCCACCTCTCTGAGCCACCGCCCCTGCCAGTTCCGGGTACCCGCTTTGCTTCTCAGAAGGAGGTTCTGCACTGATGCAGATGAGAGTTGTGGGTTTTCATAGGACTGAATTATGCCTCTGAGGCCTGGGAATGAATTCAAGGGGCTCTTGGAGGAGATGACCCTCCTCCCCTCACTACCCCTCATCCCCCTGACCTGTGTGAATGAGCTGGGACTCAGCCTGGAGTGCTCTATTGAACTATGCCCGACCCCTTAAATCGCAGGTCAAGGATTTAGCTGGCCTGTCGGCTGCCACTCTGGCAGGTGGCCTCCTCCTCACCAGCCCCCACCCCTGTCTGAGTCTTCAACCACTGACGATGTGGTGGAGAGTGGAATCCTTCTCCTGGGGTCCAGGCCTTATTTGAGCTGGAGTGATCTTTACTGAGGGACGGGCAATGGAAGGGAATGGAAAGAGCTCTGGGCTGAGAAGCCAGTCCCTACAGGGAGGCTTGTAGAGAGGCTGGCAGAGAGATGGGGGGGTCATTAGTCAAGGATGGCTTCCTGGAAGAGGAAGGGCAGAGTAGTGCCTGGGAGGAAGGGAGGAACGGGTCAAAGAAAAAGAAAAGGAGAGGAAATCTACTGCAGGGAAACACCCTGTTGGAATCAGGAGAAGGTGAAATGTAAGCTCAAAACTGTCCATCCCTGTCAGCAGAAGTTCAGTAGGAGCCTGCCTGCCAAGGCAGGTGAGGTGGAGTGTGAAGAGAAAATAAAAATTCCTATCACTACTGTGTGCCAGGCACTATGCTGAGCACTTTAAATATATTGTTTCATCTAATCTTTATAGCATTCTCAGTAGAAGGGTGAAAAAACTGGCTTGAAACTCAACCTTTAAAAAAAAACTAAGATTATGGCATCTAATCCCATTACTTTAGGGCAAATAGAAGGGGGGAAAGTAGAAGCAGTGACAGATTTTATTTTCTTGGGCTCCAAAATTACTGTGGACAGCCATGAAATTAAAAGACACTCCTTGGAAGGAAAGCTATGACAAACCTAGACAGTGTGTTAAAAAGCAGACATCATGTTACTGACAAAGGTCTGTCTAGTCAAAGCTATGGTTTTTCCAGGAGTTGTGTGTGCAGATATGAGAGTTGGACCATAAAGAAGGCTGAGTGCCCAAGAACTGATGCTTTCCAATTGTGGAGAGTGGTGCTGCAGAAGATTCTTGAGAGTCCCTTGGACTGTAAGATCAAACCAGTCAGGCCTAAAGGAAATCAACCCTGAATATTCATTGGAACGACTGATGCTGAAGCTGAAGTTCCAATACTTTGGTCACCTGATGCGAAGAGCCAACGCATTGGAAAAGACCCTGATGCTGGGAAAGATTGAAGGCAAAAGGAGAAAGGGGTGGCAGAGGATGAGATGGTTAGATAGCATCACCGATTCAATGGACATGAGTTTGAGCAAACTCCAGGAGATAGTGGAGGACAGAGGAGCCTGTCTCACTGCAGTCATTGGTGTCCCAAAGAGTCAGACACGACTTAACGACTGAACAACAGGTTTTCTTAGAACTCCCAATTTACAGATGAGGACTCTGAGGCTCCAAGAGAAGGGGTAACTTGCCCATGATCACATAGCTACTTGTTGGCAGTCTTTGCTCTTGTCCACCACTCCATTCTGCTCAGAGGCATCTCAAATTCAACTTATAACTCTTTTTTATACTCTCCAAATCTACTTCTTATCCCATTTTTTTTTTTTTTTGCTGTGCTGCACAGGATCCTAGTTCCCTGACAATGGATAGAACCCAGGCCCCCTGCAGAGGAAGCGCAGACTGTTAACCATTGGACTGCCAGGGAAGTCCCCTCCCCTGTTTCTTAACTTCCCTCTATCAGCTTCCCTCTAACTGGTGATAAAAACTGATACTGCAGGTAATCTTTGCCAAAAATCCTGAGAAACAATCCTGTCTACACTGTCACCCAAGCCTGAGTCCTTGGTGTAATCAATGATTTACAATTCTGGGAACTACTTCCTAAAGATTTATGAATTCTGTTCCCACCTCTTCCCCTTGGTTCAGGCCCGGGTAATTCTCAGGCCAGGTGAGGTAAGACAGGAGCCCTTATGGAGCCCTTACTATGTGCCAGGCCCCATGCTAAGAGCATTCCTGCATCTTCTCTTAATTAATCCTCACCAGAATGGCACCCCACCCCAGTACTTTTGCCTGGAAAATCCCATGGACGGAGGAGCCTGGTAGGCTCCAGTCCATGGGGTCACTAAGAGTCGGACACGACTGAGTGGCTTCACTTTCACTTTTCGCTTTCATGCATTGGAGAAGGAAATGGCAACCCACTCCAGTGTTCTTGCCTGGAGAATCCCAGGGACAGGGGAGCCTGGTGAGCTTCCATCTATGGGGTCGCACAGAGTCGGACACGACTGAAGCGACTTAGCAGCAGCAGCAGCAGCAGAAGTCCGAGAGTGGGTCCTTTGATTGCTGGGTCATCATGTTACAAACGTGAAGAAAGTCAGGAAATGGTCCGAAGAAACCCCCAGTTGTACTGGGTTCACTACACTGTTGGCGTGGGGAGGAGACCGCACCAGATGACACAGAGCTCCAAAATCTCTTGCCCTTTTCAGCTGTTCATAGAAGTTCACAGTTTCCTAGACTGGTTCTGTGTCCTGACCTCAGGGTGCTTCTCCGTGCTTTGACAGAGGAATTGGGCTTCAAGTGACAGAAGACCCAACTTAAATATGCCCTAACCAGTAGGATGCTTGTTTATTTTGTTGCAAAGCAAGACTTAATATATGGGGCTGTTGGCTAATTCAGTGACACAGCACTGTTGTCAAGGAGCTACGTTTCCTTCCTTCCTTCCTTGTTTCTTTTTTCATTCTTTACTTCTTTTATTAACTCTACTGAAATTACATGCAGTAGAATGCACATTTTAAAAATACAGTTTGATGAGTTTTGAAAAATATATACCTGGTAGCCACTATTCCAATCAAGATATAGAACAGTGATATCATGCCAGAAAGTTCTCTTGTGTCTACATGTAGTCCCTTCCTCCCTTATCCTCCTAGGTAACCCTTGATCTGATTTCTACCTCCATAGATCAGTCTTATATGTTCTAGACCTTCCTATGAATGGAATCATATTATATATACTCTTTTGTGTCTGACTCTTTTGCTTCAGTGTTTTTGAGACTCAGCCATTTAGTTGTATGTGTCACTAGTTCATTTTTATTGCTGACCAGGATTCCATTCTCTGAATACTGTATTGCATTCTGTTTTCTCTGCCATTTTTATCATGCTGGTTTACGTCTTTGTACCCTAACTTTTCTTAAAATCACAAGATGGCTCTGCAATACTAGATACCACATACAGACAACAATATTCAGAGTACAAGAAAAGCTGTTTCTCCTTTGGCTTCTGAGAAGTCTTTCCAGAATTCTCCCAAAGAACATCATCCTCTCATGCATCATAGGCCAAAATAATGCAAGTCATATTACATGTCCATTCTTTTTAAAAATTAATTAATTTGTTTGGCTGCCTCGGGTCTTAATTGCAGCACATGGGATCTTTCATTGTGGTGCAAGGGTAACTTAGTTGCCCCAGGGAATGTGCGATCTAGTTCCTCAACCAAGGCTTGAACGCATGTCCCCTGCATTGGAAGGTGGATTCCTTTTTATTTTTATTTATGTATTTTGGCTGTGCTGGGTCTTTGATGCTGCATGGGCTTTTCTCTAGCTGTGGTGAGTGGGGGCTACTCTCCAGGTGCAGTGCTCGGGCTTCTAACTGCTATAGCTTCTCTTGTTATGGAGCACAGGCTCGAGGCACACAGGCTAGCAGTTTTGGTACACAGGCTTCGTTGCTGTCTGGCATCTTCCTTGACCTGGGGTTGAACCTGTGTCTCCTGCATTGGCAGGCATTCTTACCATTGAGCCAGCAGGGAAGCCCAGAAGGTGGATTCTTAACCATTGAATCACCAGGGAATTCCTTACATGTCCGTTCTTAAACCAAACACTGGCAGAGAATAGAATTCCCACAGGTGTCTCAGACTAATCTAGACTCACCCCTGGGGCTGGGGAGGGGCTTGGCCTCCCCTAAAGAACCTGGCAGCCCGGTCCCTGAAAAACAAACCAAGGCTCTGTTAGCAAGAAATGGGGGGGCAATGATTGTTGGTCAATAATCAGTAGTCTCTGCTTTATCTGATTCTTCAATGTTAACAATTCAGGTTCTGTTCAGGGATCCACCTCTCAAGAAATGTAACCCATTTCCAACAAAGGAGTAAACCAGGATGGAGTAAATCCTGCTATGTCTGTGTCAGTCCTAGTAATCCTGCCAACGCCCCGCGCCAACCCAGCCAGAGAGTGGTTTAAGTATGAGAACCTTGGAAGACACTGATTGTAGCCACCTAACATCCATTCTTCTGTCTTCTTCCTCAATGATAAAGAGCTGCATTTTATTTAGGGTGACACAGTGCTCTGCTGAAAAAATGTTTTTAGTTTTCCTTGTAGCCACATATGGCCATGTGACCAAGTTCTGACCAATATGACGTAAATAGAAATGCTGGTGGAACATCTGAGAAGGTTGCTTACGAGAGCTGCTTCTGCTGAGGAACAACCTCTGGCCCTTCATTTTTGCTACTTTTGGTCTACAACATGGATCTAACCTGGTCTACAACATGGAACTCCAGCAGCTATTCTGGAACATGAAGTGAATTTGAGAATGAAATCATGTGAGATATATTGGGCCTCCAGTGACACAAACTATAGAGCCAGCACACCAGCACTGTCTATTTTCAGACTTTTTAAATTTATTTATTTTAGGTAAGAAGTGGATTTATTCAGATTCAGAGAGAAGCACACTCACGGACAGAGCATGGGCCATCGTAGGGTGAGTGTGGCCAGACTTCTTTTATATGAGAAAGAATAAACTTCACTATTGTTTGAATCACTCTGAATTTTGCCAACATCTACAACTGATGAACATAGGCAATAACAATTTCTGGTCAAAGAGACGAGAGGGAAAATCCTCTGGATGTCTCTGGGAGAAGTTTCTTTGTTCTCAAAAGGAGGTACCTGAGAGGAATAGTTGGGCCCATGAGGGATGATTAGAACTACATTCAGGCATTTTTTTGACTTGAGGGGAGCCATCTAGGGACACAACAGAGATGGTGAGGGTGTTGGATATGAAGATGGAAGGAACTTGGCTTCCTGAAGAAGGTGCTGAGTGTCTGAATTAATCAACTCTGGAGTTACCATTTCTCATTCTTATGTAAAGTATTGTGTTTGATCAATTCAGAAATGCACATTTGGTCACATTGTGACATTTCTGAAATCAGTATACACCCTACTATCAGCAGCGCCTTAACCCGCTGCCAGCCAGGTAGCAGTCGTGCTTTACAGCTGGACACGTGTCCTTGCTGCATACATACACATTGTGGTGACTTTCCTGCTGCCATGATTGGACAATTGCAATCCAGTGATGTTTCAGTCCATAAGCCATCTAAGGACTCTCTAGGTTCTGACTCATATCTAGAAATTTTTATCAACTATCTGTCAAGATCATCTGCCAGCATCAAGACTTCCAGAATGAATATTGGTGGCTTAAAAGGGAGCCTCAAGGTTAACAGCAGATATGGTAGACAACCTGCAAAACAGTCTCCAATGGTCATCACCTCCTGCTAGTCACACCCCTGTGTAGCTCCTTCCCACAACGTTCTGGTTTGGTTTTTGTGACCGGTTATGGCAACCCACTCCAGTTTTCTTGCCTGGAGAATCCCAGGGGCAGGAGAGCCTGGTGGGCTGACGTCTATGGGGTCACGCAGAGTCGGACACGACTGAAGTGACTTAGCAGCAGTAGCAGCAGTAGCATAGGGCAGAAATCAGGACACTATGTCACTTTCAATGCTTCTGAACTGTGGTGTTGGAGAAGACTCCTTCGAGTCCCTTGGACTGCAAGGAGATCTAACCAGTCCATTCTGAAGGAGATCAGCCCTGGGTATTCTTTGGAAGGAATGATGCTAAAGCTGAAACTCCAATACTTTGGCCACTTCATGCGAAGAGTTGACTCATTGGAAAAGACTCTGATGCTGGGAGGGATTGGGGGCAGGAGGAAGAGGGGACGACAGAGGATGAGAAGGCTGAATGGCATCACTGACTTGATGGGCGTGAGTTTGAGTGAACTCCGGGAGATGGTGATGGACAGGGAGGCCTGGCGTGCTGCGATTCATGGGGTTGCAAAGAGTCGGACACGACTGAGGACTGAACTGAACTGAACTGAACTGATGTCACTTTCAGTATTAGGATATAAAAAGGCTGTGGCTTCTGTCTTGGATGACTGACTGAGCAGGAAGTAGATTCTGCTGCCCACAGGTTGAGGGCTAGCTTGTAAGACTCTGCCCCAGAAACATCCAGCTAAACCACTCCCAGATTCCTGACCAATAAAAATGATAACATAATACATGTTTGTCTCTTTTAACTGCTGAGATTTGGGGTAATTTTTTTTTTTTACAGAGCAATGAACAATTAATTCAGTGGAGCAGTCTTTTAAGAAATCATGTCTCACCAGTCCTTAAATCTACCCTGATGAGGAGTCCATGTGGAAAAATACTGGCAGCTCGGAGTTGAAAAGTGATTCCAAGAATCAGACTCTGGATGTCATAAACTGAAAGAAACTTGTAAGTAATTTATTTCACCCATGTTTTCCTTGTTCAGTAGGTGCAAAAGCTATTTATGTTTAAAAGTAGGGACTTCCCTGGTGGTCCAGTGGTTAAGAATGTGCCTTCCAATGTAGGGGATGCAGGTTTGATCCCTGGTCAGGGAACTAAGATCCCGCACATCACAGGGCAAGCCTGAGCATCACATCTAGAGAAATCCCATGCACAGCAGCAAAGAATAAAAAAAAAGTCAAGAGGAAAAAAAAAGTGTATTTCCACGTACGTTCAAAAGGACATTTTAAGTAAATGTAAAATAAAAAGTCTAAGTGATGTGTGAGTATGTGTGTGTTAGTTGCTCAGTCGTGTCCAACTCTTTGCGACCCCATGGACTATAGCTCCCCAGGCTCCTCTGTCCACCCATGGAATTCTCCAGGCAAGAATACTGGAGTGGGTAGCCAGTCCCCTCCTCAGAACATCTTCCTGTCTCAGGGATTGAACCTGCATCTCCCACACCACAGGCAGATTCTTTACCGTCTGAGCAACCTGGGAGTGAAAGTGGCTCAGTCGTGTCTGACTCTTTGCAACTCCATGGACTATACAGTCCATGGAATTCTCCAGGCCAGAGTATCGGAGTGGGTAGCCTTTCCCTTTTCTAGGGGATCGAACCCAGGTCTCTGGCATTGCAGGCGGAGGATTCTTTACCAGCTGAGCTGCTAGGGAACAACCCAGGAAGCCCTAAGAAATCATTATGTTAGTTTAATTGGCAGTGCTTTTTCTTTCTAATGGAACATAAAGTAACAGTGCTTCTTAATATCAGTGGCATCTAAATTGGATGAAATATGATCACGTGTTTTGCTTACTGTACAAGCCATTGTGAGGCCAGTTTTCTGGGACTTGCAGTTGAGGATTCTAACTCAGCTGTGTAGGAGAGGGTTGAGGAGGAAGTGAGTGAGGAGAAGGAGAGAACAGTGTGTGAGGGAGACTAGGAGGAGGCTGGGCAGGGGTCTGTGGTCAACAGCTCTCAAGTATTTACAGGAAACCCATGTTGCTCACTGTTTTAAGTGTATTAGTCCTAAGCCTCCAGTGTGTTGTTAAGGTCCTAGCAATTACTGGCTACGTTGGAAATACTTGCATTTCCCAAGCAAAAGTAAAGACATGTGACCTGACACAGGAATTTTCCTATATTTGAATTTTTTTAACCCACCTGTACCCCCCTCCCCCACCCAAACCCATGCTTTTAGTTTTACAGCTTTAGGGCTCATACAAGGGCAAGTGGAAACATGCCAGACAGAAGCTTCCCTGGGACATAGGTTGCCCCTCATCTCCCAGAGCAGCCGCCAGTTGTTGGGAAAATGTCCAGGGGCCAGAATCTCAACTAGGCAAGAGAGGGGACTGGGGCTAGGGATCCAGATAGCTTTAGAGTTAGGTGTGAATCGCGATTCCTACATCCTTGACGACTCAATCGTTTGTTTCATGAACATCTCATCCTTCCTTGGGAAAGCCGCGTGAGGACTGGGCATCTATCATCAACCCACTTTACAGATTGGAAAGCTGAGGGGAGAGGGTTAGTTTACAGGGTGAAGGACAAACCAAGATTTGAATTCAGGCAGTCTAGCTCCAGAGCCTGTGCCTGTCTCAGTCACTGCCTTAGGGCACTTTAGATCTGCAGGGGAATTTAGCAATCGCTGATCCAAACCCTTGATTTTACAGTTGAGGAAGCAGCGGTTTCACAGAGGGTGCAAGCCTTGCCCAAGATCCACAATGAAGCGTGGCTGGGCGGGTCCTGGGCTGGGGCACTCTGGATTAGAGCTGGTAGAAGAAGGGGGCGGAGGAGGGGGCTGTAGGCACCCGGAAGCACTGCCCCTCCCCCCTCGCCCCCAGTGCAAAGCACCCCATCTTTCCATTTTGGGAACGGGTTTTGCTTGGTGGGAGGAGAGGTGGGGGTGGTCGGAAAGCCACTCGGCCTCCTTCATTCTCGGGATTCCCTGAGGGAGCCATTGTCCGGGAGGAATGTTCGGCCGGCAGCCCCGAGAGGGGCGGGGCCTCTCTGCGTGCCCCAGACAAGCCTGCTTTGTGCTCTCCACGCAGGGCCCCTCCTGGCCTTCCCAGTATTTTTCAGGGCTTCCAGGCCGGGTCGCTAAAGGAGGAAGCTATTGGAAAATGCCTGGGCCTTGGAAGAGGCACTGGGCCCTGAAACGACAGTCTAGGAGGGCTGCCTGGAGGAGATGTGAGGGCATCACCCAGAGACCTGGGGGTCGTGGCTCCTCAAAGCTGGAAATTTGCATTCCCAGCATCTTATTACTAGAATTTGATCCTAATCGGACACACGCACAAAGGTGAGTGTTACAAGTCAGTTCATCACGCTTTTTTTTCCGAGGGTGGGGGGGAATTGACAACAAAGGAAATTGTTAAATTAATTCTTGCATATCCAGATGATGGAATATTAAACTGTCATTAAAATTATGTGATATAAACAACAAAGATTAATCATATAGCATAGGGAACTATATTCAATATCTTGTAATAAACTATAATGGAAGAGAATCAGAAACAAGAATATAGATATATACATATATATGTATTACAGAGTCACTTTGCTGTACACCTGAAACTATCACAATATTGTAAATCAACCATACTCTAATAAATTATGTGATATAAATATATGTACAGACAGGAAAAGATACTCAAAATACTTGTTTATTGAGAAAAGCAGATTATAAAATAATGTCAATCTCTCTATATATATACATATCTAGAAAAATAATCTGTCTTATTCCAAAATCTTACTAGTGGTTTTCTCTGAGTGGTAGGATTAAAGAGTGTTTGATTTTGAAAACAAATTTTTGTTTTGTGCTTGTCTGTATTTTCTAATTCTAAAAGATACTGTAAAAAGATGTTTTGTGTAACTAAAGTAGTGTGTTTATGTTTGTGTGCGTGTGTGATAACTGCCTGCTGCTTAGGCTGGGTTCCCCTGACAGGAGAAGTTTCTCCCGTTCTCAAGGGTAGGCAGGGACAGCTGTTCAAGCATCAGAAAAAATGAACAGTGAGCATCAGACAGGCAATGTGTCTGAGCCCAGTAATAATAGCAACAACTCGCTTAGCACTTCACACAGTGCTTCCACACACACGATCTTATTTGAACGCTACCACAGCCCTCTTAGGACACATCCTTCACCTTTTACAGGTGAGGAGCCAGGCTCCAGCTGCTGAGAGCTCCTCCTCTGCCCCTGGCAGCGACAAGCAAGTGGGGGAGCTAGGATTGAATCCAGGGTCTCAGATCTCCAGTCACCACATCCCACTGCCTCCCCATGCATATCCACTTCAGCATCTGCATTTGTTCCTCCACCTGTCCCCCTCCTCCTCTGACTGTGAATTACTCTGGTGCACTTAAGAGTGTTATTCAAGTCTCTGTTCCCAGGACTTAATACATGGTAGGCATCACTACATGCTATGGAATGAACAAATGAATGAACAAACAAACATTCAAACCTGGAGCCCTGGTGAAGTAAGTCTTGGTAGTTCCCAAACCAGTTCTTTATAGCCTCTGTCTCTTTATACTTGCTGATCCGTATTTATTTCCTTTTTGGTCTTTAATACTTGCAAAGCCTTTTGGAAAATGGCTGACAGGGAGTGTGTGGGAACAGCTCTTCATCTGGCTTTAAAAAGGCTCCCACTACCCACTACACAACAGTAACTGGAGGCAGCCACCCTAGAGGCCAAGGGCACAGAGGAGAAGCCCTGGGTGAGCTCTCCTCCCTGCCTGGGGGGAGGGTTTCTATCCAGGACCAGTGCTTGGAAGGGATGGGGCTCCTCGCTTTGAGTAAGACCCTTCCAGACCCCAGACCCAGAGTGGTGGACGTTCCTTCGCTGGAGAGAGGGCTGTGGTTACAGAGGTTGGGCCAGTCAGGGAAGGCATCCTGGAGGAGAGACCGGGGAGGCTGGTTTAGGAAGGGGAGAGGCCAGGGCAGAGGGGAGAAAAGCAGGGAACATGCCTGAGCAGTTGGGCGCTGGATGATTTAAGTACAACCAGATGTGCTGGGAATCTCCTGTCAGGCCCAACCCCAGTGAGGGCAGCGTGGGGGTTGGGGAGATCGCTGGGCCACTTGGATTTCCAGTTCCCCATTCTGCCCTGGGTCTGTAAGCTTTAAGGAAGGGAGAAGCCAGTGGAGTTCCAGAGGAGCTGGCATGTGAGAGAGTGAGCCAGGCAGGCTCACCACGCCAGGCTTGGGTGGAGTCTTCTGCCTTTGGATAGGGTATAGGAAGGGAAGGGTTCTTCCAGGAAGCAGGATATTTATTGGGCTCAATCCCTGGAACCTAGAAAAAGGATTAGAAGAGCCCTGGGGTAGGAGTTACCAGCTCTGCTGGGAGTAGGGGATAGCTAGGGAAACTTTACAGAAGAGGACATATCTAAGTTGGGGTTCTGCAGGATGAATAGGAGTTGCCCAAGCAGAATAGGTGAAATGATACTCCAAGGAGGAAGACTGTGGTTTTAAAATGGTGTGGATGCTTAGCGAGAGGTTCTGTGGGGGTATATCATAGGGGTACATGGTGGGATGACAGTTCAGTTTGGGGTGCTGGCCCAAAGGCCAGGATGGGGGTGGGATGGGTACGCTATTGCTCATAGACCAAATGGCAGAGCCAGAGGAGGTATGAGGATTTTGGAAGCGAGTCCCTGGGTCCCAGGCCTCTGGAGGAAAGGAGGGGACTGATAGCCAGCCCTAGCTCCTCCCCCAAGTCTTAAGTGGCCTGGCACAGGGCTGTGTCTGCCTAGAGGAAAGGGTGCTTTTTCTTATTCTCATGGAAGCTCTTAAGAGCCCTTGGCTAGCTGTGAGATGGGGATTGGACCCAGACACAGACTGTAGCTCACTAGGAAGGCAAAGTTGGTATAAGCACACAAAGAGTAAGTGAGGGCATGAGCAGGGTTGGGGAGGCACTGGGAACTGGGCCTTGAAGTCCGAACAGCCAGGAAGAGAAGGGCTATGGCTCCACTTGTAGGGGAGTAGCCTGAGCCCAGGGTGAGTGGGGGGTGTGGTAGCCAGCGGGTGTGGTATGCTCTGGGCACACACCCTAGTCCCCCAGCCTGGACACATTTCCTTCCTTTCTTGCTTCTTAATGACTCCTGAGTGGCCGATCCAGAGGACTACAAAGAGAGGTCTCTTCGCCCTGCCCTTTCCTCTTCCTCTCTTCCATTTCTTTCTCCCTTCCTCCCCCTACCCCCATCCTTCCCCAGGCCCTTTTCTTTCCTTCCTTCTCACCCCACGTGCTCCTCCCTCCCTCTCTGGCTTCTGCATCTTCCCTAACTTTCTTCTTTCTCCCTTCAAAACCCTTCATGCTGATTCTCTCTGGGCCAGCAGGGGTTGTTTTCCTTGATGTTTTCAGAAAGGCCTTGCTGCAAGTCTCTGGGGCAGGAAGATCACACAAACACACCTCTGCACACATACCCATGTCCCACACCCACACGCACACATGCACCCACACGCACACGTGCACAGCACTCAGCAGCACGCCCCAAGCATAGTATCTGCCTCCTCCTTGGATGTCACATGAGCAAAAGGGCTGGGAAAGAATGGAGGGCTCTCTGCAGAGGCCAAGCAGAGCATTACCGTCAACACTACCACTATCATTATCCAATCCATCGCCAGGCACTTGACCTACCCAGGGATGATCACAAGACCAGCCAGAACTCTGTCCTCAGCAGGGGGCTCTTAGGGCACAGATCCCTCGACCTCGACTGGGGACAGTCAGGAGTCCTCAGAGAACAGACCCTCCCCCAAGGCCCCGCCCAGGAGGGCAGACATGATGAAGGGCCATTTGCCAGGATTGAGTATTTGTCAGCCCAGGAGGCTGGATGATGTATTAACAGGACTTTAATGAGCTTGGGGAGGAGGAGCCACACTTCACTGCCTGAGCCTGGTGGGCAGAGGAGTGACCAGATCAACCTCACCCCCATCTACTAACATAAGTCAACCTATGCCTGTTTGCCCATCAGAAGCAATTCAGTGCCTCCAAGTTGCAGCCCTTTCCCTTGTGAAGTCTGGTAAAGGCCTCTGGGTGTGCTGTCTTACTGGGAAGGCCTTCCTGAGGTCTAACCTCATTTTTCATACCAGCTCTGGAGGAATGGGGGTGGGGTGTGTGTGAAGGAGAACCCCATCCCTGCTCCAGGGGAGCACCTTATCAACTCCTTCCTCCACCCTCACTCCTGTCATCCACCCCACCCGGAGCCTGGAGGAGCACGGCCTCCACTGCCCTAGCAATGCCAGGCTTGGCCTCCAGGTACCAGTGCTGCTGGCTGGGGTCACTCAGCTCATGTGGACATTCCCCTTATGCCAGGGAACATTCCTGCCCCTGACCCTTGGGGACCCTGACAGATAGGGTGGAAAGAGTACAGTCGATTCTAGATCCGACTTTGCTGTGTGACCCCAAGCATGTCTCTTCTCTCTGATCCTCAGATACCCCATCAGTAAAGAAATTCTCAACAAATTCCTTCTCCCTCTGTTGTCTCGGGATTGTCCCTTCAACTTGGGGTTCAGTTTTCCTACATCAGCTATGGCTCCATTTTTTCTGCCTTTCTGATTTTGAAGCCAGAGTTTTCAAATGCCCCACCATTCTGACCCTGTGCCAAGGTGTGGTCCTAGGGATGTAGAGTAGAGAGGAAGAGAGAGTTCTGGGGTCTGAGAAGATCCTGACTTTGGTGAATTCCAGAAACTGCCTGAGTTCTAGTCTTGCTTTCTTCTGTGGGTTGGGAAAAATATAGGAGCCTCCTGGTTTCCCTTAAGGGTACTTACTCTGGGAGATCAAAACCCAGAGCTACCAGAGAGGGCTGGTGAGACCCCAGAGGAACCACCACTAGCAGAAGGGAAGGGGAGAGTTTAGAATTCTACAAAACACTGAGGACAGAGCACTTCGGGGCAGCTGGAGTGACCGCACAAGGGTAACCTTGTCCAGCTAGTGCTTAGTCAGAGAGGACTAAGCTGCTCAAGCACTTAGTCCCGGTGCTTGAGCAGCGCCGGGAAGAAACAAAAACATCTCAGACAGACCCGCAGCACTGCCCTGGTGTGGCAGCACAGGCGATCTTGGGACCCTAGGTGCTCAGCATCTCCTAAAGGAGGAAATGTATCTGGAATTTCCAACTTGAGCTCGGATCTCTCTCCTACAACCTCCTGGGGCAAAGTGGGTTCTGCGGGCTGCTCGGTCTGCAGGTTTCCTTTCCTTCCTGGATCGCTGCTAAAGCCTTGAGTCACTGTGTCTGCCAGAATTCTATCCTTGGAGGTGCTGCCCCGGGAGAAGAATGTGCCTTTGGGACGCTAGGTGTTCCGCGCACAGAGTGGACGCCCGCAATGTTTGAATGAATGCACTCATCAATGAAAGCCTTTGGACCACTCTTAACAGATCACAGGTGCGGGATTCATCCTGCTTGGCTCAGTGTGGCTGCCGTCTTCTGGGGAAAGCCCTCCAGTGAAGCTCACAGTTTAGACATCACATCCCACCCTCCATTGCCCACCTCCTGGGCTCTCGGTCTCCCCCTCGAACCCACCCCACTTGGAGTCCGCGCAGAGCAGTGGACTTGCTGAGCTGCGTGTATCCCACCCACTCTGTGCATCCGGGCTGGCAAAGCCAACAGTTCACCTGGGGCAGGTGGGAGGGTGAGAATGAAAGAGTGAGTCCACCAGGCTTTGGCCAAGAGGCCGAGGCAGTCCAGGGAGTGGGGGTCGAAGGCAGCCAGCGGACGGGGCGGGCCGGGCCTGCTGTTTTCCCCTTTGCCCTTCGACCCAGGAAGCCGCTCACACCCGGCGGACACGCTCGGCCGCCCTGCTCCTCAGTCCCGGCCTCCCGCTTCGGGGACCGCTCCCCACCCGGCCCGGCCTCCACCCCCACCCCAACTTCCCGCTCCAGCGGCCCAGGAGAGGCGGGGGCGGGCCTGAGAGTGGCGCAAGGACACTCCACACCAAGGGTCATTTGCTCTTTTTTTCCCCTCTGTGGCTAATTTATTTTAGAGCTAGGGGAGGAGAGGGGGCGGGGCCAGGCCGGGCCGGTGGAGGGGAGGGGCCTGGCGAGCCTGGGGGAGATGGGGGCGGGGCGGGGGCGAGGAGGGGAGGGCGGGGAAGTGGCCGGGGGTGGAGAGGGCCGGGGAAGGGGCGGGAGTTGGGGGAAGGGAGGGGCACTAGGGGAGGGGAGGAGCAGGGAAAGGGGAGGGGAGCAAAGGCCTGCGAGGGAGGGCGCTGGGGGCGGGCGAGGGGAGGAGGGGGTGGGGGTGGGGGTCCTGCCTGCGGGGGGAGCCGGGGCGGCCCCTTGTCCGGCCACCCCCACTGCCCAGTCCTGCTCCCGCCCGCGGCGGCCGCAGCAGCCGCAGCAGTAGCGGCTCCAGGATGGTGAGCGCCGCTGCCCCCCAGCCCCGGCCTGTCGCCCCCGGCCCGCGCCCCGGCCCCGGGGCCGGACGCCCCCTCAGGCCGCGCACACTCACCTAGGACCCGGCCGGGATGCCGAGGTACGAGGCCGCGGGCCTGGCTGGGGCAGGCACGGGAGCGCGCGGGCGGGCCGAGGTCAGGGGGTGGTGACCGTTCGGTCGGGGTGTCCGGAGCTTTGTCCGCGGGCGCGGGGCAGTGCGAGGGCCGGAGAGGGCGGGGGCTGCGGGTCGCGGGGTTCGACGAGGCGGGGGTCGAAGGGCAAGGCCAGCGAGAGACCCGGGCGGGTGCGTGGGAGCTGAGGGTCACTTCCCGTGGTGGGGGGGGGGGAGCGGGCAGGGAACGGGCTCTCCTCTCCGCCGCCGACGGGCACCCTCTTCGCCGCCCCCTTTGGTGCGGAGGCTGCAGCAGTAGCGAGCGGCAGGCTCTGGGGGGAGCCTGCGGGATTGGGGGGTGGGGACCCAGAATTTGCGGGTTCGGGTCCCAGAAGGATCCAGTGTCCAGAGCCCGAGGGCCGGCCCGAGGCCCCTCCCACTCCGTCAGGTCTTTGTCCAGCGGCCCCTGTGTGTGAGGGAGGGGGTGGGGACTGGGTTCCAGGCCCGGAGATTCCCCAGCATCGTGACGGGGCAGTGACAGGAGACTGAGGCCACTTGGGGCCCTGCGTCTCTCACGCCCACCCGCTGCCTTTCTTCTCTCCTGGCCCAAGAGAGCATAGCCCCCATCTCCGAGTCAGGGAAGCCGCACTTACCTTTACCCCTGGGCTACAGGCTGCTAGGGAGACCCTCTAAGCTCCCGGATCTCTCTCTAGAGCCCTTTAAACTTCCCCACTCCGAGAGCCCTCTCTTGATCTAAACAGAGATTTCCTTACTAAGGACCCCGCTATGTAGAGGATCCTCCGCTAGGGTTGGGCACACAGTAGGTGCGCAGGAAATGCAGGCCTCCTCCTCGGGCCCCTCCAGTCCCGGTGGCCTCTTGGGCGGAGGAGGCCTGGGAAGGGGTCTGCGCGGGGGCGAGTGTAAGCGGCCTGGAGCCTGCGCCCAGCGGCAGCCAGGAGCCCGGAGCGGAGGGGTGGGTGGGCTGTTAAAGGGACGGTCACTAAATCAGGATTAGGCCGTGGGGCTGTCAGGCTGCCAGGCCCTGTCTCCATGGATACCTAATTTGGAGGAGAATAGAGGACGGAAGAATGTTTGCGTTGTCGTCCGCCAGGGCCGCAGAGGCTAAGCGGACTCCAGCCCTTGGCTTGGCAGCAAGGAATGGGGACCCAGTTCGAACCCAACTTTGGGCTGCAGCGGGGCGGGAGAACTTTTCGGTCTGGGGGCCCAGAGCCTTCCCTGAGGAGTTGCTGGAGTAGGCCAGGTGGTGCGGTGGTCCAATGAACTCTGACTGTGCACAGGGAGCCCCAGACCCTCCCCGAGTCCAACCTGAACCCCGGTGCATCCTCCTGGGAACGGCCGGGCTGGGGTTCCTCAGAGCCCCCCTCCCGGAGCTCCTAGCCGGGAGCAAACACCATCCTCCGCTGCTCCGTAGGCTGGGAGGACGGACGCGCTGGGCGGCTCGAGGTTGAGCGCGGCGGGACCGAGGCGCGCGCGGGTACCCGGCGGCCGCCCGAGCCGCGGGGCAGGGGGCGGGGCGGACTTCCTGGGGTGGGCGAGAAAGGGGCGGGGCTTGCCTGCCGGCCTCGCTCCGCCGGGTGACAGGCCTCGTAAATCCCCCTTTCCCATGTTTAACGCCATTTCATTTATTTCCACTCGATTCCTTGGGAGTCCGCAGCAACCACGGCTGTAAGGAGCGACCCTTGTGCCCTCCCTGTAATGTCTTCTTGAGGAAAATCCTCTTGGGCCAAAGGGAATTAGCTCTGTGGGGACAGTGGAGTGGCTCCTGGGGGAGGCTCAGTGACCTCCACTTTTCAGGGGGACCCCCATCTCCTCAGGGGAAGAGGAGGGCTGAGAGACACATGGATGAGTTTGGTCTCCGAGGGCCTGCGGGGTGTAGGCCCTTTTCTGGCCATGGTGTAAGGGTGGGGTGGGCTGAGGATGGAGTGAGTGGACAAGTCCAGTGCTCCGCCTGGAACGGGGCAGGAGAGGGCCCCGACCCGAGTATAGTGTTCTCAGAGCCTTGCTCTCGGTCATCCATGGCCGCAGCTTTTTATGGAGCAAGAATCCCCTCCCCTCCCCTGCCTGGGCTGCCGCTTTATTGCAGAGACCTCAGACTCTCCACGCAATTTCACGCCTCTCTGCCTTTGCTCTTGCTGTTCCCTCAGCCAAATGCCTTCCCATTGTCCCTGTCTCTCCACAGCCTCCTCATTCTTCAAGGCCCGACTCGGATGCCACACTTCCCCCTTGTAGCCTCCCCCAGAGCCCCCAGCTCGAGGCATTCACTCCTCCCTGCATGTTCTCCTAGCCCTGCACCTGTGCCTCCCCGCAGCCTCGGAGGCTGTGTTGGCACTAGGCTTTGCCTCCAGGAGGCCAGGAGTGGGGCGTATACTTGCCTGCACCCCATCCCCACTGGGCTTGGCACTTTGTAGGTGCTCCATAAATATTTGTTGGTGCTCCATAAATAT
Organism: Tragelaphus eurycerus; assembly: GCA_935064755.1. NCBI lineage: Eukaryota > Metazoa > Chordata > Mammalia > Artiodactyla > Bovidae > Tragelaphus > Tragelaphus eurycerus. The sequence continues at coordinate 28,383,426 of CAKXYN010000010.1, read as the reverse complement.
TTGTTGGTTGAATAAAAGGGTTTTCGCAAGGGCAACCTGCAAACCATGGCCTTCCAGGCAAATAGCTCCGTGCTCCTGGGTGGGTGGAGGTCCCTGGGTGGGTCTCTTCCTCCTCCTCCTGGCCAACCCTCCCCCACCCCCAAGTCCGGGAGGACTTTGCCCCTTCCTTTCCCCACAGACCAGCATTCTTTCTCTGCCATTATCATCCTGTTAAACAGAGAGGCCAGTCAGGATCCATATGGATCACATTAACAATTGCTTATTATCTGGGCCAGGACTGCCCCCACTCTCCACCCCCAGCTCCTACTGCTGCAGTTGCTGGACCCTTAGGAACCCAGCTTCCCCCTCCCCCGCCATTGGTCAGCCAGGGATTGCAGGGGACAAGCTGATCTCCCTTACCCTCCCTGTGCATTCTGTTTAATTTGTTTCTTCTCAACTTGGCTGGCTCCTCTACCCGATTTAATGAAAACTAGTTTCCCCATGGGATCATGGCCTAGTGAAGTTCCAGGGTTGCTGAGGAGAGGGGTGGACCTGAGTTCAGATACACCTGTGGTCCAAAACACCAAGAGCTTCTGCTTTCCAGTGAACAGAGGCTGTGGGCTGCAGTAGGCCCCACAGGACTGACCATGGGGTATACTGGTGTATTCTGCCATCTCAGCCCTGGGCTGGCCCTGCTCCCTTTTGGGAGCTGGCAGGCTAGCAAGGAAGATGAAGGCAGGAGAGACCCTGTGAGACTGTGTGGGTCCCCACCTTGTGTTTCAGTCGAAGAATCAAAAAATTCAAGAGTGGCTGCTGAGTTAGCTTTGAAGGAGGAGTGGAGTTTCTGTTTAAATGCATATAGCCCAAGAAGGAATGGAAGGGATCTTCAAGATTACCAGGCCCCACCCCAGCCAGGCCTGGGTTCACAACTTTTTTTGATTTACAGACCCCCTCAGAAGGACCGACAAAAGCCATCCCCAGAAAGATCCACTTTTATCAGTTGACACCGGACTTTGCATTCTGCTTTAAAGGGCTCTTGGACCCCCTGAGCCCCATGGGGTCTGTGCCTCAAGAACACCTTGCCCTAGTCCAGATGCCCCTGAAGGGCTGAGAGCAGAGTGAGGCCTAGAGCCCAGCATTCTTGCTCTTCACTCTGTGCTTTCTCCATGGCAGGAGGACAGGATGAGTCAAGAGACCAGGGGTATCGGATAGAACTGCTGGGCCCAACTTTGAGTGGGAAAGGTTCACCCTGAAGGTTCACATAGAACTTATGTGTTAGCTATATCTCATCTGTGAATTGCAACTAATTATGGCACCCTCCTGGTAAGCATTTTTGTGACAGTTAAATGAGGCAGGAGCCACAAGCCCTGAGCTCCAGTCTTGAAGGACTATGGGCCTGTGAGGGTCTGGTCAGAAATGCAGTGGACAGTGCTCAGGATTATACAGATCTTCCTTGACTTATGATAGGGTTATGTCCTGATAAATACATCGTAAGTTGAAAATATTTTTAGGTCAAAAACACATTTAATACACCTAACCTACTGAACCGGGGAAGGCAATGGCACCCCACCCCAGTACTTTTGCCTGGAAAATCCCATGGACCGAGGTGCCTGGTAGGCTCCAGTCCATGGGGTCGCTAAGAGTCGGACACGACTGAGCGACTTCACTTTCACTTTTCACTTTCATGCATTGGAGAAGGAAATGGCAACCCACTCCAGTGTTCTTGCCTGGAGAATCCCAGGGACAGGGGAGCCTGGTGGGCTTCAGTCTATGGGGTCGCACAGAGTCGGACACGACTGAGGCGACTTAGCAGCAGCAGCAACCTACTGAATAGGCTTCCCTGGTAACTCAGATGGTAAAGAATCCACCTGCAACATGGGAGACCTGGATTTGATCCCTGGGTTTGGAAGATCCCTTGGAGGAGGGCATGACAACCCTCCTTGCCTGGAGAATCCCATGGACAGAGGAGCCTGGTGGGCTATAGTCCATGATGTCACGAAGAGCTGGACTCGACTGAGCGACAGCACAACACAGCACAACCTACTGAACATCATAGCTTAGCCTCGCCTACCTTACAGGTGATCAGGAATACTTACGTTAGCCTAAAGTTGGGCAAAATCATCTAACACAAAACGTATTTTATAATAGTGTTCAGTATCTCATGTTAGTTATTGAAGACTGTACTGAAAGTGAAAAACAGAATGGCTTAATGGGTGCACAATGGTTGTGAGTGTATCACTTGTTTACCCTTGAGATGGCATGACTGACTGGGAGCTGCACCTCACTGCCACTGTCTGGCATCACAGGAGAGTATCCTACTGTGTGTTACTAGTCTGGGAAAATATCAGCATCCACAATTCGAAGTATAGTTTCTACTGGATGAATATCACAGCATTGTAAAGTCAAAAAGTTTTAAGTCAAACCATCATGGGTTGGGACTGCCTTTGATTACTACTGATGTTGACATTTTCCTGCTTGAGCCAGTCAAGAAGGGACTACAATGGAGCCACCCAGGTGCCTTGCTCTCTTTTCCTTTAGTACTGAGGAGGCATGGACAGTCAGCCTTTGCAGTTCATCTTGGGGACTGGTGGTGGGGTGGATAGTTCTCAGTGAATGGGAGCATTAGTCAGTGGCTTCAGTCCAGCCTCCATAGGCCCCATCCCCAATTTCTGATGATCATTCTTTCCTCCCTCCCAAGGGCCCAACCCCTGGGCTGCAGTGATCCTGCCAGTAGGGTCCAACTCTTTGCGACCCCATGGACTGCGGTATGCCAGGCTTCCCTGTTCATCACCAGCTCGAAGAGCTTGCTCAAACTCATGTCCATTGAGTCAGTGATGCCGTCCAACTATCTCATCCTCTGTTGTCCCCTTCTCCTCCTGCCTTCAATCTTTCCCAGCATCAGGGTCCTTCCCAATGAGTCAGTTCTTCAGGTGGCCAGAGTATTGGAGTTTCAGCTTCAGCATCAGTCCTTCCAATGAATATTCAGGACTGATTTCCCTTAGGATTGACTGGTTTGATCTCCTTGCTGTCCAAGGGACTCTCAAGAGTCTTCTCCAACAGCACAGTTCAAAAGCATCAATTCTTCGGTGCTCAACCTTCTTTACGGCCCAAGTCTCACATCCATACATGGCTGTTGGCAAAACTATAGCTTTGACCAAACCCTGTGACTAAACAGGTCTAATTGCCTGGACAAGTCACATACTCTGTGTCTCAACATCTTTATCTGCAGAAGGGGAATAAGAACACTGGTGAGTGAGTTTGTAGGTAAGAGAGGCCTTGGTTTCACATAGTGTGCTCTTTGCCTCTGAAGTACATACCTACCTCTGGTGACCTTTTCAGTGACTCAGAACCCATGCAGGGAACCTCCTCCCAGTGTAGGAGAAAGAAGAAAAAGAGGACATGTATGTGAAAGTTCTGGCCCAGGGCAGGGCTTGCCCTGACCATCTTTGAAGTTCTCTCCAAAGCTGAGTCCAGGCAGTAGGGGGTTCAGGAGTGGGTGAGAGGAGAAGCAGCTTGGCTGCTACCTCTGGAGTCCCTCCAGCCCCCCTCGCTGTCTGGGAGACCCAGGCCACCTGACCCCAGCCCAGTGCTGGGATTAATCACTCACAGATGGAAGGGAAGATGTGACAAAGAGACTGTATTTTACTCTAACAAATCTGTGTCGAACACCTGCTGGGTCCTGGTACTTTGCCAGGTCCTGGGTGTGTATCAGCCAGGCTCCCAAGGGTACCCAGCCAGGGCCAGGATTCCTGGGCCCCTGAGACTCCACACACACTCGCCGTGCACCTGAGTGGGGCTATCGTGCCTCAGATCTCCTGGAGCCACCCTCCGCTTCCTCTGTGGCCTGGGAGGAGCAGAGCATGTCTGCAGGCAGCCCTGACCCTGTTTGCTTTGCTGCAGGCCCCTGCATGAAGCCCGGCCACACTCACCATACACTCTGCAGGGCCCTGAGCCAGGCCTGAATACTTTATCTGGGTAACCATTCATCCAAGGCTTCCCTGGTGGCTCAGATGGTAAAGAATCTGCCTGCAATTTGGGATACTCAAGTTCGATCCCTGAGTTAGGAAGATCCCCTGGAGAAGGGAATGTTAACCCACTCCAGTATTCTTGCCTGGAGAATTCCATGGACAGAGGAGCCTGGTGGGCTACCGTCGGTTTATGGGGTTGCAAAGAGTTGGACACAACTGAGTGACTGTCACTCACTCACTTAGCAGTAGCAGAGGGTGGTTGAGTTGGGAGCAGAGGACGGGCCTCAGGATGGGCTGAGGGGAGACTTGGGCAAGAGACCGCTTCCTTCACAGCAGAGCCTTGCATCATCAGCAGACTCCCGAAGAGACTTCTTTTCCCCAAGGGGGCCTTTCATAGGTGCTAATGCTAATGCTAAGTCACTTCAGTCGTGTCCGACTCTGTGCGACCCCATAGACGGCAGCCCACCAGGCCTCCCCGTCCCCGGGATTCTCCAGGCAAGAACACCGGAGTGGGTTGCCATTTCCTTCTCCAATGCATGAAAGTGAAAAGAGAAAGTGAAGTCGCTCAGTCATGTCCGACTCTTAGCGACCCCATGGACTGCAGCCTACCAGGCTCCTCCATCCGTGGGATTTTCCAGGCAAGAGTACTGGAGTGGGGTGCCATTGCCTTCTCCGTTTTAGGTGCTAATTTAGTGGGAATTAAAATGGCAACCCACTCTAGTGTTCTTGCCTGGAGAATCCCAGGGATGGTGGAGCCTGGTGGGCTGCCATCTGTGGGGTCACACAGAGTCGGACACAACTGAAGCGACTTAGCAGCAGCAGCAGCAAGAAACTGCTGCTGGCTGGCCTACTGGGCCCTTGGATGCTTGAGAGTCTGAGGTGTTTGTTCTTCTTTCAGGCCAGCAGGGGAAAGAAACTAGTGAGATTTGGGTTATACTGAAAAATGATACCTCTCCACCTCATCATGTTCTTCCACACCTACCTGGTCTGCCCAAAGGTTTCTGTCAGGGTTGAGGGGCTCCAGGGAACTCTGGCCATCAGGGGGTATCACCCCTCCCATCCATCTCCTTAGAGAGACAGTATCCACTGGTGGCCAATGACACTCATCCCTCTAGGAAGGGGCTCCTTTTCTAAGTGGACGCTGTTTTATGTGTGATGGCCATTCTCCCATCTCTGTCTTCCACACTGTAGCCCTCTTCAGGCCAGAGTCTCGGGGCCTGAACCCCTTGTTGGGAGAGTAGGAACTGTTTCATAGGGGTAGGGTGGCCAGTTCAGTTTTTGGACTTGCTAGGTTTGCAGTGTCTATTAGACATGTAAGTGGGCATGACCCAGAAAAACTGCAAAGGAGCCCATCAACCTGCCCGGAAGTGCCCCTCCCAATAGACAGTCTCTCATGTTAAATGCCTCTACTGATGGGGAGCTCATCACTTTTAGACAATCCACATGTTATCAGATAGCTAACATTAAGCCCCAAATCTTTCATGGCAAATTCAACTCATTTGAGGATGGTGGGAAGGGGGACAGGAGGGGAGGGGCTGCACAGAGCTGCCACCCAGAGGTGGCTTAGGTATTCATAAATATTTGATCCCCGGAAATCTCTCTCCCTCCAAGTAAACACTCCCCATTCCCTAGTCATGGTCTGCTGCAGCCTGCTGCCTACCTCTCTGATCCCTCTCCTTAGGACCGTAACCAGGGTCTAGGGTCTCAGACCTGTAGGAACTTATTGGTGCAAAAGTAAAGTATGGATAAAGTGTGGGTTTGTGGCTGAATCTGGGGGGGCGATCAAGGGAAGAGGGGCTAAAGAGGGGCAGGGCAGGCTGATGAGGGTAGTGGGAATCAACATACTGTTTCCTTAGCTGTTAGATGGGAATAACATCGCTGCTCAAGTGAGAGGCAGAACAGCCTCTGGAACCAGACTGCCCTGGAGGGTGGCACCAAGTCGTAGCTTGGTGACCTCGACAAGTTAACTGTGCCTCAGTTTCCTCCTCTGGGAATTGTTGTGAGGATTACACCAGCTCGTGTGCTTCCAGCAGTGCTTGGCTCTTGGGTTGGGATCTCAAACTGGCACAGACAGGAGTTGCCGTGGTTATCTGGTCTTTGCCTAGCACCGTTCCCCCCACCCCAACTCCTCTTTCTCTCTCTGTTCCTGTGGCCCTGCAGGTGTCGGGGCCACCCCCTTGAGGACAGCCCTGCCCACTCACACCCAGGTAGACCGGCCAGGCTGCATAGCTGGAGTTACTCAGCTCGGCTCCCCCAGGGCTGGGAAGGGAGAAGGAGCAGGCAGAGGCAGCCACTGGGGAATCCAGGGTGGGCTGCCCGGGCCTGCCCCCTTACCACTGCTGGCCAGGCGGTGGGGGCATCTGCTCTCACCGACCCCTGTGCAAGAGTGGGGAGGCTATATATGGGGCCCTGGAAGGTGAGGTCACCCAGACTTTAAACTTAAGCTTTTTGGAGATCACGTGGCACCCAAACTGACTCAAGTCAACTTTGGATCCTAAACCAGGCTGTGGGAAGGAGGTGGGGTTTGAGAGGGGGGCCTTTGTCTGCTGGGCTGAGACCCGTGGTCCATGATCCTTGAGAAGTTCATGAATGGAGCTATATTCTAATGTGTTATTAGTTCCCTTTGTAGCTCCATGTTTTTAAAATTTCTACCCCCTACAGCTTTGTTAAGGTATAATAGACAAAGTAGTCCCGTGTATCATTTTTTAAAAATTGAGGTGTAATCGACATAGATCACTGTATTAGTTTCAAGTATACAGCATAATGATTTGATGTTTGTGTATATGAGGAAATGGTCACCACGGTAAGTCTAGCTAACATCTGTCACCATATGTAGTTATACCTTTTTTTCTCTGTGTATTTTTATCTTATGCGTTGACAAGTAATTTTGAGAATAGGCCATGGGTTTACTAGGCTGCACAAGGGGCCTATGACTGGAAACTGGTCAAGAGGCCTGCCTAGGGACAAGAAAAGTGTGGCTCAGGATGAAGTTGGGTCTGGCACAGAGGGCTCTCAAGAGGGACCTGAAGGGGCATGTGGCTTATCTAGGCAGTTTCTAAGTAGCACAAAGGGCAGAAGAGACAGCAGGGCCTTGGGGCTTCCCCCTTTATTGGCAGAGGAGGAGCAGGTGAGAGGTGCCCCAGGACACAGGGCAGCAGGGCCAGGGGTGAGGCTAGGACATCCAGGGAAGCTCTGGTCTGGGACTCAGCCCCCTGCCCCCACAGTCACACCCGAGAGTGGGGAGCCAAGGGGCCTCACACCGCAGGGCTGTACCCGCCCCTCCCACCCCGGGGAAGGGCCCAGCTGGGAGGCTGCGCTTCTCTCCAGGGGGTCCCTTGTTCCACTCCTTTTGGTGCCAGAGGTCCTCCCCAACCCCATCTTTTCCAGGCGGAAGTACTTGGCCAGCCCCCTTGGGATCCAAGTCTGAGGAGTGCCTGCTGTGTCAGCCCATCCCTGGCCCTCTTCCAAGTGGTCTTGGAGGCACCACTCTTCTTCCATTGCCTTCACACCGGCCTGGGGGCATGCTGGGACATGCTGGGTCCTCTGTTTCACAGTGGAGGAAAGAGAGGTTTAGACACCTACCCCCCATCTCAGAGGCTGATCCACTCCTCGCATCATCTGAGCCCTGAAGGAGGGGGGACTGTGACCTACAGATGGACCCCTGGGGTCAGAGACCTCCCCTAGTCCCAGGTCAGTCCAGATACCTGAATAACTCAAGTCACTAGTAAGACCAGGATGCATTTGAGGGTCCCTGGAAGCACCCAGTGAAGGTGAGAAAAGGAGAAGGAAGGGAAGGAGTGTGTTCTGCTGTCCGGGGGGCTTGCACCATAATCCCCTCCTAGCAGTCTGTTGGGGGTACTCAATGATGTCATGAAGACCAAGACCCTGGCCCAGGATGCAATGACCTCTGGAAGATAACAGCCTGACCTTCCAGCCCTCCTTCCCTTTCTGTCCTGCCCCAGGGCCCAGGAGTTGAAGTCCACTCCAACCTGCTCCAGAGCATCTCAAGTAGTGAGAAGGGCATGTGGTGGGGTGGACTGTGCTGTCCTTAAAGCAGTTATCAGCCCCAAAGATTCGCTTTCTTTGGCCTCCATGAAAACTCTATTTGCTCAATACGGTGCCTCACACAGACCTGGGAAGAAGCCCATCGGCTTTGCTGACCTTCACTGAGGGGCGAGCAACTGATACCCTGGAACCTCCCAGAGCTGTAGGTGGTTTAAAAGAGGATGCCTATTAACCAGAACGATTTTCTGTTGCTGAGGTTTCAGGCAGCCTAAGTGAAGCAAACAAAATTGAGGCAGGTAGAGACAAACTGGGTTTTCTCTAGAGGAAGGGGCAAGGGTGATAACTGGGCCAGTTCTCCCTACCTGGTGTCTCCAGGGAGATGAACTGGGGACAGGAAACCAGTGTCCCCTGCCCCATGTTTCTGGATATCTCCCAGCCTGGGGAAGGGGTGAGATTATGTGGATGGAAGGAAAGGGCTCTGAGCATCTCCCAGCAGCTCCAGCCGTCAGGAGGGTAAGAGAAAACTTGATGGAGGCGCTGTCGGAAAGAAAGGGGGCGGGCAGCAGAGTAGAGCTGGAAAAGCGATCAGCAGCTCTGTGATGAGGCTGAAATCAGCCCCAGCGACCCTGGGGCCGCTCAGGAGAGAAAAAGAGCTGTCATTCATGGAGGGCAGACCTGAGGAGCTCCCCCAAAGGCAGCCAGGTTCCAGGGAGTACAGGGTGGTCCCCAAGCCCTGGGGACAGATGCCCTTCATTGGAGCTGGGAGCAGGACTCAGTCTGCTACTCATATAAAGCACTGGCTACCCCCGTGTCCCTGGTCCTGCACCCCAGGACCTTCTGCAGGAGTGAGGCAAGCCTGGGAGCCATGCCCAACCTTCTAGGGGAGTAGACGGGCTGTTTGATCAGTGAGTGTGTAAATTGGGATTTTATGGATCGCTTATTCACTGCTGGAGCTGGGGCCCCCAAATTCCTCTGTGCCCCAGAATGCTTAATTTAGTCCTGAGCTTTCCCCTGGGAGAGGACGGAGGACAGCTCCCCACAGGCCCCCTCCCCTCCTGCTGTGTCTCCTCCCAAGGCCCCAGGCTTTGTCATTGCAGGTTGAGCGGTTCAAATGTGCTAATACACTCCCTGGGGTCGCTGGACAGTGGGACTTACCCTTCAGTGCTGTGATTGGCCAGAGAGACCATGGGAGGGAGGTTCATACCAGCAGCTGGGAGTGTGTGTGTGTGTGTGTGTGTGCACTCACACATGCTTGCTGTGCGCCTGTTTGAGGGGAGGGGTTTGAGGGGTGTCCCTCCTGCTCAGACCACTGGGCAGAGACAAAGGATCTTCATCTAACCTGCAACAAGGATTAAGTCCAGAACAAGCCACATGTCTACCTGGTCAAGCTGGTTCGGGAGCCCACCTGTCTGTCATTACATCCGCTTATTACATCTTGACGTGGTGGGCCTTACTCAGTGTGCACTGAATGGGTGAATGGATGGGTGACCGTAAGATGGACTGCGTTTTTAACTGGGGCTGTGTGTGCTCGAATAAGTCAGCATCTACAGATTCCTAAATCTCCCCCTAGGATTCCTAAGTATCCCCCCTTCCTCTCACTGCTGACACAAAGCCGGGCCTGAAGGACTGACCAGGCCTCGGGGGACAGCTGTGACCCCCAGACTCTGTTGCCACTGGAGAGTGCTTTCACTGTGGTCAGGTTTTCCCCTGGCGGCCCCCATCTGTCCATGGCATTTGATGAGGATGAGGATGAGGATGGTGGTGGAGGGGGATGGGTGTTGAGCTGCTGATGGGGGAGGGAAGGAGGCACAGCCCGAAGGGCCAGATGACAGACTGCCCTGTCCTTCTGTCCCCTCCTCCTCCTCAGCCCGCCACTCCTCTCCCAGTGGTAGGCAGGACAGGCTGAGCTGGCAGGGAGTGCTTGGTCTGGTCAGTTGTCTGCCCTTCCTCCCTGGCTCCTGGGGAGGCTGGAGTCCTGAGCAACAGAGTCCCAAGTCCTAGGGATGTCTTACCTGGAGACCCTAAGAAATGAGACTCCATTCAAGTTCAAGAGAAGCCAGCGGAGGCTCCAGCTATCGCAGGAAGCACCCCAGCTGCGGAACCGATCCTGGCTGGGATGAAAGCAGAGCTGTCCCGAGGAACTTTCTGGACGCTCGTGGGTACCACCACCCCATGTGACTAGTGAGTGCTTGGGGTGTGGTGAGCGCTATTGAGGAACTGAATTTTTAATTGAATTTCATTTTAATATATTTTTATTTTTAAATAATAGTAAATAATAATAAATGATTTAAAATAATTAATATATTTTAATGAATTTACATTTAAATAGTTCCCCATGGCTAACGGCTGTGATGTGGACTGCACAGGATTAGAGGATGTGTTCAGAGATGGAAGCCAGGTTCCTGGGTGCAGAGCCCTTCCTGCCTGTGTGGACCTTAGGTGGGGTTCTTCCCAGTGTGCAGTGCCCTCTCCCCAGTCTGTCAGAGCACCTCAGCCCCAGGGTGGATCATGTGCTCCTGTGGGTAGCTGAGTGGCCCTTAGGAGGTCCTGGCCAATGAGAGGGCCCAGTACCCAGGGACATACCAACAGCCCAGAAAGAGAAAGGAGTGGCTTCTAGAGCTCTAGACTTTGAGGCATCTTAGAACTTCCTTGGGGGTGTCAGTCCTACAAGGCTTCCTGGAAGAGGGAGTGGGGAGCAGGCTGAGGGTTGTGCCTCAGAGCCTAGCCATGTGTTTGGTGCCCAGACACCTTGGCCAAGACTGGGAGAGGAAGGGGCTGGCAGCATGGGCTGAGAGTCCCAGCTTCCCTGCTTACTAGCTGTCGTGACCTTGGAGAATCACTCCTCCTTCTCTGAGCCTTCATTTTGTCTTCTGTAAAATGGGGAGAATGCGCCTATCTAGCAGGGAAGCTGTGAGGATAAAACTGAATGGCAGTTATTAAAAATTCTTTGCAAACACTAAAAGGCTGGTAGAGAGGCAAGGTTTGCCCTCAAGGGTGCTGGGCCCCTGGCCTGCCCTCTCAAGATCACAACAGATGGTCATAGCTTGTCTGTGGCCCTGACCGCGGACACAGGCAGGGATTTCTGCACTCTCCCCTCCCCCCAGTGCGTGTGCACACACACAACCCAGATGGGGGCCACTCGGCTGGCCTCCTGCTGTTTGGCATTTGACATATGAGGAGTCCAGGGCCAGAGCACGCTCCCCTACCCTAGCTACCCCCATCCCAGAGAGGAGCCAGACTGGTGGGGAGGCCTTACTACCTCAAGGAAGCAGGATCCCAAGGGCCCTGATCTCTTTACCATGTGTCCGGTGGCCTTTGATGGGAATTCCATTACCCCTTTTGTCCCCTCTCAGAGGTCTGGCTGGGGAAAGAGAGAAGGAGGAAGATTTTTTTTGGGGGGGGAAGCCAGGTGGGGTCCCTGGGGGCTGGGCTGAGTGCCCTTCAGCTCCAGTCAGATCAGGGCTGGGTATTTCCTCTGGTGTTCACAGACACGAATTCCCCTGTCCGCTCCTGAAGAAGTTCCCTGGCTTTGCCTCTTGCCACTCTCAATAGCTGGTGTGGGCTCAAATTTAGTCACCTGGATTTTTTTTCTTTATTTGGGCACAGAGGTACTTTCAAGCCTCTTTGGTCATTTATCCATCCATCCATTCATTTATCCATCCATTCATTTATTTATCCAGGCATCCATTCATTCATTTATCCAGGCATTTATCCATCCAGGCATCCATTCACCCACTGTACAGGGTCTATTAAGAACTTACTGTGTGCTTGGCACTGACCTAGGTTCTTGGGAAATGAAGTGAACAAAACCAAGTACCTGCTTTCATGCAACTTTCCAGCCGGTAAAAGATGATAAAGCAACAAGTAGGTCAGATTATGATGAGTACTACAGGGAACATCAAGTTGGGGGGTCTGGGTCTGCTGCAATGACAGCTAAGCAGAGGCCTGGAGTGAGGGAGGGTGAGTCGTGTGCGGAGCTGGGGAAATAGTATTGAGAGCACCAAGAGCAGCAAGGCCAGGGCCTCTGAGTGGGAGCAAAGCCAGTGTGGAGGGAGCAGTGAGGAAGCCACTGTGTTTGGAGGGGAGACCCCAGGGAGAGTGGCGGGAGGGGAGGACTGGAGGTGAGGGGAAGCGGATTGGAAGGACGAGGTTGGCCACTGGGAGGACTCTGACTTTTATTCTCTGTGACATAGGAGACTCTGGAAGTTTCCAGGTGGAAGAATGACATGCTCAGACATGTTTTCAAAGGTTCTGTGGCTGCGTGTTGAGACTGGAGAGTGGGGGACAAGGGTGGGCGTGGGAGGGGAGATGGCAGGCTACTGCTGTCCTCTGGGTGAGAGGTGGTTGCAGTTTGGAGAGATTTGGAAGCCAGGGCCAGTCTGATCTGCTGGTCTGAGGTGTGAAAAAAAGGGGTTAGAGACAGCCCCACAGTTTCTGACCTGAGCACTTAGAAACGATGAGGCTGCCATTTCCGGAGATGGGGAAGACTTGGGGTGAGGGAGTGAGAAACTCAGAAGTTTGACTGGGACATATCAGTTGTGCCCATCTAAGTGGGAGGGTCAGGGAGAAGTTTGACTAAGCCAGTAGGGTGTGTGTGAGGGAAAACTAGGCTGGAGAATCCTCAGTGTACAGCCAGTGGTCAAGGCCATGAGCCTGGATGGGGTCTCCAAGAAAGTAATGTGGAGAGAAGGATCCAAGACAACCCTGGGCTCAGCAAAGCTCAAAAGGGAGGGGGTGAAAGGAGGGCATGAAAGAAAGAAAGGAGGAGAGGGGGTGGGGCACCCAGTGAAGAAGCTTCAGGGATGAAGGGTGATCAGCTGAGTCCAGTGCCGCTGAGCTGAGGACTGGCCCTCAGACTGTCAGATTTAACAACACATACGCAGGCAGCTGGAGTGCTGGGTATGAGAACTGGTTGGAGGGGGTTCAAATAAGAATGAGAGGGGAGGAATCAGAAATTGTAGTATAGGCATCTTTTAAATTCTTTTTTTGTTTGTTTTTTATTTTGGTAAAAAGCAAGCAGAGAGCAATAGGATGTAGTTGGAAGAGGATCAAGAGATTGTTTTGAGCTCCCTTGACCCCGAGATGGGAGAAGGAGCAGCCTGTTTGTGGGCTGAAGAGGATGAGTGGAGAGGGGGAGATTGATCACGCAGAAGAGGGGAGACTTGAGGGAACACAGTCTGAGCTTTGAAAGGGGATGGGATCCAGGAGCAAGAGGAAGAACAATCTCTGTTCTTGTTGCCAGGAGGGACTTTCTCTGGCTCCCCCAAAAGGCAAGGGTCAGTTAGGACTGGAGTGGCCAAGGAGGATGCATGAAAGAGGAAGGGACTGCCATGGGCCCTGAAAGATGGGAAAGCGATGGTTGGCAGAGGGAGGCTTTCCAGTGGGTGGCCTTGGGTAAGCAAGGCCATGTAGGCCGGAATGAGCAAGCAGGGCTGTTTTCCAGGTTTCTTTTGGCTCCGACCATTGCGACCTCCTGGCACGCATCCCCTTCCTCGTCTCCCTAGGCCGTCCTGTCCCCCTTTCCCAGCTTCAAGTTCTCCACCATTCTCCAGCCAAGAAGCAAATTTAGGGACTGGGAGGACAGTGTTCAAATCTGCTGACTGTACTCCCACTCCCCTGGGATCTGCTCCTCAACTGATATCCTTGCCTTCCCACAGCCTGTGGGGGTGGAAACCAATGGCCAGAAGGAGGATGCCCTCTTCCTGAGCTTGGGCAAGTGGGACCAAACCCTGGGACTCAGTTTTATATTTTCTTGGGCGGGGTGTTGGGCTTCCCTGGTGGCTCGGCCTGCAGTGCGGGAGACCTGGGTTTGATCCCTGGGTTGGGAAGATCCCCTGGAGGCGGGCATGGCTACCCACGCCAGTGTTCTTGGCCTGGAGAATCCCATGGACAGAGGAGCCTGGGGAGCTACAGTCTATGCAGTTACAAAGAGTCAGACACGACTGAGCGACTAAGTACAGTGGGTGGAGTGTTTGTGCAGCAAGCGATGACAGGGACGTGCCAGCACTCCCTGCTCAGCCCAGGGGCCGAGGACACACCCCAGTGCTCTCTGCCTGCAGTGACCCATTTTAGGTGCTGCTCTGATCCCCCACCACTGCCGAAAATAGGCCCCACTGCTTCCAGAATTGATTCTTTGCTTTGTTGCTCTTTAGACTTTTCCCTCTCTTTTTTTCTTTTTAAGGTTTTTTTTTTTTTTTTTTTTTTTTTTGGTATGTGAACTGCTTTTAAAGTCTTTACTGAATTTGTTACAGTATTGTTTCTGTTTTACGTTTTGGTTTTTTGGCCCCGAGGCATGTGGGATCTTAGTTCCCCAAAAGGGATGGAACGCACACCCGCTGCATTGAAAGCAGAGTCTTAACTACTGGGAAATCCCTCCCCTTTTTTCTTTCTCTTCCTTCTCTCTTTTCTTTTCTCTTCATCCGTCTTTCTTTCCTTCTTCCTTTTCTTTTCTCTTCCTTTCTATGGACATGATCACGCTAACCTTATCTTCCCTGTTAGATGATAGAGTCACAAGGAAGAGTCACAGTCTGATCCATTTTGCCCCTCTGACAGCTGCTGCTCGGTGGCCAGCACTCTGAGGGTATTAATGTATGGAGGTGTTTTCTGGCTGGATGCATGCAAGCAAGACAGCGAACCTGCAGAAAACGGGCTCCAGCCCCTGGACTGCAGAGTTCTGTAGCTGCCTTTCAGCCTCCTTTGGTTCATCCCCTAAGCACTTCTTGAGCCCTACCTTGTGTCTAAGGCGGGGTGCTGGGGGCCCAGCTGTGCTGGGGCTGCTCTCTGACCAGACCAGGGGAACAGCTTCCTGAGGTGGGCACAAGAGCCGAGGCAGGCGACCCGTCCTGTCCTCCAGAGTCCCCTGCGTGTCCTCCCTGTCCTCTGCTCTTGCAGTAACAGGGTTGGCATGAGGTGGGGTCAGGGCCCAGTGGATGAGGGAACAGTCCCCTTCAAGCTCTGCCAGGCAGCTAGAGAACCACTGCACCCCCCCCCCCCCCCCCACCCACCACCACCCAGGGCACCAGTTGTGAGCAGGAGACAAAAAGCCGGGACAAAAGGCCTGTGGGAGCCGTGGCGAGTAGATTAATGAGATTTCCATACGAGGCCTGACAATAGGATTCTCCACTCCAGCCCCTTTGTCCCAGGCTGAGGTAATGGAGCCCGAGGAGCTGGCCCAGGAAGGCGACATCCACATGGGCCCTTGTCCTCACACGCCTGGAGCCCCAGCACAGCTGCCCCTCCTTCCGGCCCTGCCCCCAGCCCCGTGGCTGAGGGAACTCTGAACCGGAGAGACTATGAGTAGGGACCAGAGAGACTATGAGTAGGGAAGGGGTGTTACGGGCCTTCTGAGGGAGCTGGAGGGGTGTATTGGCGTCCCTTCCATCTCAGCCTGTATAAAAGTTCCTAGTGAGAGAAAGTTTGCTGTCTACCATCTATACGGTCTCACTTGACAGCTGAAGAAAGTGAGGCTTGGAGAGGTTAGGTGTCTTGCCAGTAGACACACAGGGGCCGCTCAGGGTATCTGCTGCCTCTTGAGGCCACAGTGGGGGCCGAGGAGTGTCTGAGGCCTGCGCAAGGGAGAAACACACTCCTCCTGCAGGTGCCCCTTTCACACACCTCTACCTCGGTGCTCCCCTTCTGACACCAGATGTGAGGGTTTTTCACACACCAGCCTGTTCTGGGACAGCAGCGGGGTGTCCCACACATTTAACTCAGTCCTGACACAACCGGCCTGGTGGTAGCGGCAGATCCCAAGGGGTAAGGGGGGCCCCACAAGACTGCCCCCTTCAGGCACCAGTCACACATCCAGTCTGTTACCTGTGCTTCTGACTGATGGTCGTAAATCAGAGGTTCCTATGACCCTCTTCTCAGAATGATGAATTTGCTAGAATGGCTCACAGATCTCACAAAACCAGTTTACTTACTAGATTATCAGTTTATTATAAAAGGATGTAAGTCAGAAGCACCAGATGGAAGAGATGCACAGGGCAGGCATGTGGGCAGATACCCACAACTTCTATGCCCTCTCCCAGCGGCCACCCAACCACTCCTCCCCAGAAGCTCTCCCAACCCCATCTATTGACTAAACCATTGGCCACTGGTGATTGAGCTCAATCTCCAGCCCCTCTCCTTCTCCCAGGAGGTGAGGGGTAGTGTGTCTGTGTTGGGGGGCTGAAGGGTCCAACCCTCTAATCATGGCTGGTTCCTCTGGCCACCAGCCTTCATCCTTAGGTTTCCTAGGAGCTTTCCAAAAACCCTCATTAATATAAACTCAAGTGTGGTTGAAGGGGGCTTTTATAAATAACAAGACACTCATTTCATTTTTATTGCTCTGAAGCTATTTCAGGAACTGAGGACAAGAGACCAAATATTATTATGAAGGATGCTCCTGTCACGCTTATGCTTAGGAAATTCCAAGGGTTTGGAGAGCTGTGAGCCAGGAGGAGTCGATGAAGACTAAATATATATTTCTTTTCAAAAAATATTTATTTTTGGCTTTGCTGGGTCTTTACTGTTGCATGGGCTTTTCTCTAGTTTAGCAAGCAGGGGCCGCCTTCCAGCTGCAGTGCATGGGCCTCTCACTTTGGAGGCTTCTCTTGTTGCAGAGCACGGGCCCTAGAGCCGGCAGGCTTCAGTAGTTGCAGCACGCAGGCTCAGTAGTTGTGGCTCGGCTCCAGAGCACAGGCCCAATAGTTGTGACACATGGGCCTAGGTGCTCCGCGGCACGTGGGACCCTCCCGCATCAGGGATTGAACCTGTGTCCCTTGCATTGGCAGGTGGATTCTTTACCACTGAGCGACCAGGGAAACCCTAAATATGTATTTCTTATTGTAAATCACACTACCACAGCCTGTGTCAGGACTGATGCAGTGTCCTGGGCCTGGTCTACAGGGATAGGAGAGGGCCATGAGGGCTGAGATCAGTGCACTGAGTGCCTTGGCCATTTGTAAAGGCCCAGACACTCCCTCTTTGGTCTGGGAAGACTTCTTGCAAAGGAGGGGGAGGGTTTATAGAATTCTTTTCTCCTCTTTCATCCAGCAATCCTTTCTGTTACTATTTACTGGCCACCTATGTCTGGGGAGGCCTTACAAATAGCTGTGAAAAGAAGAGAAGTGAAAAGCAAAGGAGAAAAGTAAAGATATAGGCATCTGAATGCAGAGTTCCAAAGAATAGCAAGAAGAGATAAGAAAGCCTTCCTCAGCGATCAATGCAAAGAAATAGAGGAAAACAACAGAATGGGAAAGACTAGAGATCTCTTCAAGAAAATTAGAGATACCAAGGGAATATTTCATGCAAAGATGGGCTCGATAAAGGACAGAAATGGTATGGACCTAACAGAAGCAGAAGATATTAAGAAGAGGTGGCAAGAATACACAGAAGAACTGTACAAAAAAGATCTTCACAACCCAGATAATCACGATGGTGTGATCACTCACCTAGAGCCAGACATCCTGGAATGTGAAGTCAAGTGGGCCTTAGAAAGCATCACTACAAACAAAGCTAGTGGAGGTGATGGAATTCCAGTGGAGCTATTTCAAATCCTGAAAGATGATGCTGTGAAAGTGCTGCACTCAATATGCCAGCAAATTTGGAAAACTCAGCAGTGGCCACAGGACTGGAAAAGGTCAGTTTTCATCCCAATCCCAAAGAAAGGCAATGCCAAAGAAGGCTCAAACTACTGCACAATTGCACTCATCTCACATGCTAGTAAAGTAATGCTCAAAATTCTCCAAGCCAGGCTTCAGCAATACGTGAACCGTGAACTTCCAGATGTTCAAGCTGGTTTTAGAAAAGGCAGAGGAACCAGAGATCAAATTGCCAACATCTGCTGGATCATGGAAAAAGCAAGAGAGTTCCAGAAAAACATCTATTTCTGCTTTATTGACTATGCCAAAGCCTTTGACTGTGTGGATCACAATAAACTGTGGACAATTCTGAAAGAGATGGGAATACCAGACCACCTGATCTGCCTCTTGAGAAATCTGTATGCAGGTCAGGAAGCAACAGTTAGAACTGGACATGGAACAACAGACTGGTTCCAAATAGGAGAAGGAGTATGTCAAGGCTGTATATTGTCACCCTGCTTATTTAACTTCTATGCAGAGTACATTATGAGAAACGCTGGGCTGGAAGAAGCACAAGCTGGAATCAAGATTGCCTGGAGAAATATCAATAACCTCAGATATGCAGATGACACCACTCTTATGGCAGAAAGTGAAGAGGAACTAAAAAGCCTCTTGATGAAAGTGAAAGAGGAGAGTGAAAAAGTTGGCTTAAAGCTCAACATTCAGAAAACGAAGATCATGGCATCCGGTCCCATCACTTCATGGGAAATAGATGGGGAAACAGTGGAAAGAGTGTCAGACTTTATTTTTTTGGGCTCCAAAATCACTGCAGATGGTGATTGCAGCCATGAAATTAAAAGATGCTTACTCCTTGGAAGGAAAGTTATGACCAACCTAGATAGCATATTCAAAAGCAGAGACATTACTTTGCCAACAAAGCTTCGTCTAGTCAAGGCTATGGTTTTTCCTGTGGTCATGTATGGATGTCAGAGTTGAACTGTGAAGAAGGCTGAGAGCCAAAGAATTGATGCTTTTGAATTGTGGTGTTGGAGAAGACTCTTGAGAGTCCCTTGGACTGCAAGGAGATCCAACCAGTCCATTCTGAAGGAGATCAGCCCTGGGATTTCTTTGGAGGCAATGATGCTGAAGCTGAAACTCCAGTACTTTGGCCACCTCATGCGAAGAGTTGACTCATTGGAGAAGACTCTGATGCTGGGAGAGATTGGGGGCAGGAGGAGAAGGGGATGACAGAGGATGAGATGGCTGGATGGCATCACTGACTCGATGGACATGAGTCTGAGTGAACTCCAGGAGCTGGTGATGGACAGGGAGGCCTGGCGTGCTGTGATTCATGGAGTCGCAAAGAGTCGGACATGACTGAGCGACTGAACTGAACTGATGAGTTAGGACTGGACTCTGTGTGGAGTCACGCAGAGTTCCAGCCTTCAAGGGTCCACAGACAAAAAGCTTAAGTGACATTTTCTCCACAGAGCCCCAGCTACCCCCAGCGAAGGCAGTAGACTCAAATAAGGAACTGTCTGAACAGCCTAGGGGTGTGGATGCTTATCAGATGACGAGTGTGCTGGGAAAGGACAGCTCTCCTTGGGCTGCTTTGCAGTGAGAGGATGCACATTCTCCTGCCTGTGGGGGCACTGGTGACTGGGGCTCCCCCAGGGGAAGATTGCAAGTTTGAAGTGTAAACATGCAGCTCTTTGAGGTGTAGCCACATTTCCCGACAAACACAGAAATGTTTCCATAGGGCCAAGGGAATGGGCCTTGGAGGCTGGGCCGTGTCGCGGCCTCAGGCTCTTCTCTGGCTGTGAGTACCAAGGACTGGACCAGGGAGCCAGGGCAACCAAGAAGTATGGGCCTGGGGTCTGTACTTACACTGCTGGGGTCTGAATCCTGCTCCCCTTGGTACAAGCAGGGTGATCTTGCTGCTGCTGCGGCCAAGTCGCTTCAGTCGTGTCCGACTCTGTGTGACCCCATAGACGGCAACCCGCCAGGCTCAGCCATCCCTGGGATTCTCCAGGCAAGAACACCGGAGTGGGTTGCCATTTCCTTCTCTAATGCATGAAAGTGAAAAGTGAAAGTGAAGCCACTCAGTCATGTCTCTTAGCGACCCCATGGACTGCGGCCTACCAGGCTCCTCCGTCCATGGGATTTTCCAAGCAAGAGTACTGGAGTGGGGTGCCATTGACCCGCACTTACTGGGAATTCCTCGTTCATAGGGAATAATTGCAATCCCTAATCCCCATCACGAATGGGGTTCAACGGGTTACCCGCGCCTGCCGGCGTATGGTAGGCACACGCTGAGCCAGTCAGTGTAGAGCGCGTGCAGCCCTGGACATCTAAGGGCATCACAGACCTGTTATTGTTCAATCTTGGGTGGCTGAATGGCATTAGGATGTATCAATCTCTCTATACCTCAGGTGTTTCACCTGCCAAATGGGGATTGAGACAATAGTATTTCTCACGAGGCTCTTATGAGGGCTACACCAGATGGTGCATAAAGCAGAGAGTGGGGGCTGGCCTCTCCCCCAGTGGGGACAGTGGGGAACCAGCATAAGGACCAGTCTGTATATTAGAGCTGGAAGGAACCTCCCTCACAGAGCATTCTCCACATTCCCCCAACCTCAAGGGGAAGTGACTTGTTCACTCAGCAAGGTTGGGCCACTGCTCAGGTTTCTAACTGTGATATTTATCATACTACTTTGTACCCGACTCAGGAGTTTGTATTTATTTGGCCACATCAGATCTGGGCTCTCCAGTTGTGGTTGGGCTCAGTAGTTTTACTGTGTGGGCTTAGTTGCCCCAAGGGATGTGGGATCTTAGTTCCCTGACCAGGAATCGAAACCTTGTCCCCTGCATTGCTAGGCAGATTCTTTAATCACTGGCCCATCGGGGAAATCCATATTTATCTTTTTAAAACCTCATGGCCACTGTGCAGGGCAAATGTTATGCTGTTTTTTAACAGATGGAGAAATTGAGCTTCAGTGATATCCGGCAGTCGGCCCAGCCTAACACTGTAAGGGTCAGAGCCTGGATTCAAATCCAGTTCTCTGATTCGAAACCCACATTTTCCCTCAAGTCCCTGGGGCGTGTCTTAATGTCTAGCTCAGCTGATATAGGGACTGGAGTAGGCCCTATGAACCTGGGGAGGAGGTGGGGTGCCTCTTCAGGGAAGATCCCTCCTGCTCCTGTGGGAAGCAGACAACAGAAAGGCCCCCGCATCTCTGTGAGAGGAGAGGGCTGTAATTGGCCCGAGGGCGGGGACAGGGAGACAGCATGCTCTGGCCGCTCTCACTGCAGATAGTATCATGCAGGTAGATGGTGATGCTTTAGGGAAGAATGGAGGAGGAGGACAAGAGAGACGGGCTGGTAATCAGTGGAGGGCTTAGGGTTAAGGAAGTTTTTCTGAAGCAGGCAAAGAATTAAGCTTGCTGTGGGGGCAGAGCCGGGGCACGGTAGTGGGGAAGGATAGTCAATTAGTCCCAGCCTAGGTTGGAGAGGTTGAACTTGAGAGACCCTCAGGCCTCCTAGTCTCTAAAATGGATGCAGATGTAGATAAATGTGAAAACAGAAGGCCAGAGGTGATGGAGATGTGCCCCCAGCTACAATGGAAGGGAAGTGCCTGGGAGCAGAAGGCCTGTGTCTGAGCAGATTGAGGGTAGAGATCAAGTGGGTAGGATGAGCTGCAGGGGCTGGGAAACCTCAGAACGGGCTGAGTGCAGAGCAGATGAGATAGACGGGTGTGGAACTGGCAGGACAGGTTTAGAGGGCCAGAGGTAGTGGGTTTCTGGAGTCCACAAGGGCTGAGGTGGGAGTGATTCAGTGCAGACCACGGTCTGGAGAGTGCGGACCTGAGTGAAGACCACTGCCAGTCAGAGCAGGAGCTGGTGAGAGGGGCTGGGAAGATACCCCATGATGCCAACAAGGAGGAGCAGCAGATCTGGCAGGTGGTGAAGGAAATGCGTGTGAACAAGCCCAGACCAAGTCTTCTTTGCTGTGTCTATGTCTGTCCTTCTGGGAGGGACCACCTTTCCTTCCAGCATGCCCAGTTAATAAGTTCAGGGAGAGTGCTCTCTTTTTTCTCTATGTTAAGGAGCCAAAGCATACATAATAATGAACAAAACAACAACATACAAAAGGTTTCAGGCCCATGTTGTAGCACAATCTGTAAAATTCTGATGTTACCACATATGACCCTGCAACAGGAACCACTTGAGATTTCTGATGTCCCAGGAAATTATCTCCTTTGACAACAGGTAAAGCCTTCGTTCTTTGGAAGCCCCTCAGCAGGAGCTGCGCACATGCCTCCCTCACACCTCCCCCTCAGTTCTGCTGTCTCTGCTCACTCTCTTGCCACTGGTGGCCAGGAGCACCTCTCAGATGGAGTTGAAACAACTCTTAAGAATTCCCTTTTTGGGACGTCCCTGGTGGTCCAGTGGTTAAGACTGTGTGCTTCCAATGCAAGGGATGTGGGCTGGATCCCTGATTGGGGAACTAAGATCCCACATGCTGTGCAATGCAGCCAAAACAAAAAACCTCTTTTAAAGCTCTACTATCTATGGCTCACGCCTTCCCTAGGGCCTGGGGATGAGGGTAAATGGTTTTATTTTCAAAGACTGACCTCATCTCCCTGACGTCAAGTCAGTCTTAAGAGGTGGTGTAGTCAAGCTACTACAAGTAAGGGCAATTGCCTGAGAAGCAATCTGATAATTTTCACTCCTCTTGTACCACTGCCCCCACATATACCCACTTCCAGGGTTCTGGTGACCCAGCAGTTCTTGGTACTCCCCCGAGGCTTGCAGTGTATAGTTATATAGGTTGTGCACTGCACATAAGTTCTACTTCTAAAGGGGCACAGGTATCATCATAGATTTGTTTTGATTATCACAGTTTCTCAGAAGGTGGCAGTAAGGCATCTTGAGGTGGGGAAGAGGGCATATGAGCTATTCTAGCCCTAGCTTCCTCAATGCGCTGTGCTCCGAGTCTTTGAACTGCTGGATTCCTCTAGCCTCTTGGGTCAACTTGGCCTCTCACCCTTCAAGTTCCAGTAAAGATACCCCACCCTGGCGAGGCGTTCTCGACTAGGCACAATATGTTCCCTTGAGCCCTAGAACTCTGGACACACATCTCTGATTTTCCACCTCATAAAGGATGTCATCTCTTCTGGCTGAAACATCATATTCTTTTCAATCTGCTCCCATGCCTGGCACAGCTTTTAGTACGTGCTCAGTAAAATTCTGTTGAAGCAAGAATATTGACCTGTAAGCTAATCAAAAGCTTAGGACTGAGAAATAATCATTAGCAAAAACTGTCTGGAATGTCATGGGCCCATTTAGTCTTTGAGCTGTTATTCTCAGATCAAGCAAATGAACTGGAGCCATACAGCTGGAGAGTGCCATTCCCCAGGCCTTGAATACCTTTTACCAGTTTGGCCCATGCCTGGACTGGTGCTGAGGGACAGTGTATGAAATAAATACTTCTGCAGTACTTATATCATGACCACCTAAGAGGCCATTTCCTGAGGTCCATGAAAAAAAGTTCTGATTTCTATGCCAGGAATATTTTTGCTTGTTTTGAGTATGATAGTGTGTTTTACTTTGCAGAGTTATTTGGTTCCTGGGAAGCGCAGATAAACTTGTGACCAACTTTCTGTTTTGTAATATTTTTATTTATTTGGCTGTGCTGGGTCTTAGTTGTGACACACAGGATCTTCGTTGCCACAAATGGGATCTTTTGTTGAAGGATTCGATCTCTTAGGTGGGATATGTAGGATCTAGTTCCCTGACCAGGGACTGAACTCGGGCCCCCTGCATTGCGAGTCTTAGCCACTGTACCACTAGGGAAATCCCATTTCTATGATGGGCACTAACTTTGTCCCATCTTCTCCAGAAGACATTTATGTTTATTCAAAACAACCTTTTTGTATTGTGGTGAAACATGCTGGGAATGAGGCAGGTGGCAGCGCCTGCTTTGGGTATGCAACCATCAGGAGCAGAGTTGGGTCTGGAACCCAGGTGCTCTGACTCCATCAGGTAAATACAAGAAACCACGCGGAAAGGAAGTGATGCTTCTGGGTCAGCCTCTGGGGTTTCCCAGGGACAGTGAGACTCTGCCACAGACACCATCCTTCACTGCAGTAGGTCGGAGAGGGCTGGAGGCACCAGGACAAAACAATAGTCATTGCTTAGGTGAGGTTGCTGCTGCTAAGTCACTTCAGTCGTGTCCGACTCTGTGTGACCCCATGGACGGCAGCCCACCAGGTTCCCCCATCCCTGGGATTCTCCAGGCAAGAACACTGGAGTGGGCTGCCATTTCCTTCTCCAATGCATGAAAGTGAAAAGTGAAAATGAAGTCGCTCAGTCGTGTCCGACTCTTAGCGACCCCATGGACTGGAGCCTACCAGGATCCTCCGTCCATGGGATTTTCCAGGCAAAAGTACTGGGGTGGGGTGCCATTGCCTTCCCCACTAGGTGAGGTTAGGACCCAAAAAACAACCATTTTCAGATGCATCTTGGTTCTGAGGAAAGTATTTTCAGACAACTTTAATTGTGGGACAAGACAAATACGGTGATTTTGGTGCCTGAAGATGGCCCGGGGAGGGTGGAACGCTGTGGGTGGATGCAGGAAAACCAGCCTGTCCCAAGCTATGGTTTAAGAAGGTCTGCCTGCGGCTGGCAGTCGGTGGGTCCTTAGAGGCTCTTCAGGATCTCACTAGCCGCTTCTCTTGCCTGCAGCTGTCGAAGATGCACTGGACACCGGAACACGCCCAGCCCCTCAACCAGTGGCCAGAGCAGCACCTGGACGTCTCCTCCACCACCCCGTCGCCGGCCCACAAGTTGGAGTTGCCCCCTGGGGGTCGCCAGCGCTGCCACTATGCTTGGGCACACGACGACATCTCTGCCCTCACTGCCTCCAACCTCCTCAAGCGCTACGCCGAGAAGTACTCGGGGGTCCTGGACTCGCCCTACGAGCGCCCCACCCTGGGCGGCTACGGCGACGCCGCCTTCCTCAACGGCGCCAAGGGGGACCCCGAACCCTGGCCGGGGCCAGAGACTCCTTACCCCTTGGCCTCGCTCCACGAGGGCCTCCCGGGAACCAAGTCGGGCAGTGGGGGCGGCTCCGGGGGTCTCGGCGGTTCCCCGGTTTTAGCCGGAAACCTGCCTGAACCCCTCTACGCCGGCAACGCGTGCGGGGGCCCGTCGGCGGCGCCGGAGTACGCGGCGGGCTACGGAGGAGGGTACCTGGCGCCGGGTTACTGCGCGCAGACAGGCGCCGCGCTGCCCCCGCCGCCCCCGGCCGCGCTCCTGCAGCCCCCGCCCCCGCCGGGCTACGGCCCCTCTGGGTCTCTGTACAACTACCCCGCGGGGGGCTACGCCGCGCAGCCGGGTTACGGGGCCCTCCCGCCGCCGCCCGCTCCGCCCCCGGCCCCCTACCTGACCTCCGGTCTGGCGGCGCCCACGCCTCTGCCCACGCCCGCCCCACCCCGGCCGTCACCCGCCTCCTACGGTTTCCAGGGGGTAGCGGAGGCCGGGGTGTCGCTCAAGCGCAAGGCTACAGACGAGGGAGCCGAAGGCCGCTACCGCAAGTACGCCTTCGAGCCCGCCAAAGCCCCGGCGGCTGACGGCGCCTCCTACCCCGCCGCGGACAACGGCGAGTGTCGGGGCAATGGGTTCCGGGCGAAGCCGCCAGGAGCGGCGGAGGAGGCGTCAGGCAAGTACGCTGGTGGCGTCCCCCTCAAAGTCCTGGGCTCCCCCGTCTACGGCCCGCAGCTTGAGCCCTTTGAGAAGTTCCCGGAGCGGGCCCCGGCGCCGGCTCCCCGCGGGGGCTTCGCGGTGCCGTCAGGAGAGCTTCCTAAAGGTGTGGACCAGGGGGCTCTGGAGCTGGCGACCAGCAAGATGGTGGACTGCGGACCGCCGGTGCAGTGGGCGGACGTGGCGGGCCAGGGCGCGCTCAAGGCGGCGCTGGAGGAGGAGCTGGTGTGGCCATTGCTGAGGCCGCCCGCCTACCCCGGCAGCCCGCGCCCGCCGCGCACCGTGCTGCTCTTCGGACCGCGGGGCGCTGGGAAAGCGCTGCTGGGCCGCTGCCTGGCGACGCAACTGGGCGCCACACTACTGCGCCTGCGCGGAGGCACGCTGGTTGCGCCGGGCGCTGCAGAAGGCGCGCGCCTCCTTCAGGCCGCCTTCGCGGCTGCGCGCTGCCGCCCTCCCGCGGTACTCCTCATCAGCGAGCTGGACGCGCTGCTGTCCGCCCGGGATGACGGCACGGCCGCCGCAGGCGCGCTGCAGGCGCCGCTCCTGGCCTGTCTGGACGGCGGCTGCGGTGCTGGAGCCGACGGCGTGCTGGTCGTGGGCACCACTTCGCGGCCCGCGGCCCTGGACGAGGCAACCCGCCGGCGCTTCGCTCTCCGCTTCTACGTGACGCTGCCCGACGGCCCGGCCCGCGGGCAGATCCTGCAGCGGGCGCTGGCCCAGCAGGGCTGCGCGTTGAGCGATCGGGAGCTGGCCGCCTTGGTGCAGGGCACCCAGGGCTTCTCTGGGGGCGAGCTGGGGCAGCTGTGCCAGCAGGCGGCGGCCGGGGCAGGCCTCCCGGGTTTGCAGCGCCCCATCTCCTATAAGGACATGGAGGCAGCGCTGGCCAAGGTGGGCCCTAGGGCCTCACCCAAGGACCTGGACTCGTTCGTCGAGTGGGACAAAATGTACGGTTTCGGACACTGATGGCGCACCAGGAGGCTGAGGGAGCTGCCGCCCACTCCCGGCCCCTCTGTTTGTGAAGGGTCTTCTTTAACCCTACCGCGCTGGGTCGTGCCGGAGTGAGGGGTGTGGGGTGGGGGGAGCGGAGGGGGCTGCCGGTGGTTTTTTTTTTTTTTTTTCCGTAGGAAGGAAAATGCTTGTGCTAGGCAGAGAGATGCCATATGCGCTGTGTACTCAGGTTTTTTCCTATTTATTGTGGACGGGAAGCTCGCCATCTCTGCCCGCGGAAGACTGGCCCCGGGGCCTAAGAACTTCTGCTCTCTCGCCACAATCCTTTTGTCTCCTCGCTGTCTGAATGGCTCCCTCCCCCTTCCCCTCGTCTCCCTTTCTCTGCTTCTGGCAGTTTTCTTTCTCTGTCGCTTTGTCACTAACCTTACACCCTTCTCTCGCTCCGCGCTCCGGCCCTGTTTCCCTTTTGCTCCTCCCCGCCCTGTCTCTCCATCTATCACCTTCATTGCTTCTGTTTCTATCCCTTGCTCTCCAGCCTCTCTGTGTCTTGGTCCCTCTCCCTGCCTTCTGTCCCTCACATTCAAAGACTGCAGTGTCCCTTTGCGGAAGATCCGGAGGTTAAGGGGCTGAGGAGGAGGGGGTTCCCTTCACCCCTTATCCCTCATCCAGCTGAAACCTTAGGTCTGTGGGGAGTCAAGCAAAAAAGAAAAACACCCAAAGAAGGGGTTTTTGTTGTTGTTGTTTTTGAGGAGGATAATTCCAGAAATGTAGCTTGTTTAATATTTTAGGCCTCTTATTTTTGTAAGATGTGTAGAATTTGCTGTTTTTCTTTTGACGACTCAGGAAGAAACTGACCTCAGAAAGAATGTTAGATTTTGGCTGCTTTCCTGTGTGTGTTCCCCCCCACCCCCAGGCCTTCAACCCCTTCAGCCCCTAGGGAAGCAGATTCTTAGAAGACTCAGAAAGTGAGACCTGAGGGGAAGGGGAGAGGAAGACCGAGAGGCCACACTCCAACCCCTGCGCTTCTTGGGACAGAAGCAGAATGTATTGCAGGGGCCTCCTCCTCAGGGCCCAGATTGTAGGCAGAGGTGATGAGGACTGCAGTGTGGCATTTGGAAGGAGGCAGGTCTTGCTCCCTTCCTGCTGCTCTTCCTGTAGACCCCACCCCTCAGCTGAGTGGGGTGTTTTGTGTGTGGGGTTGGTTACCCAGAGTTGGGATGCCTTTGCCCACCACCTGCCCCAGACCTAGCAGGTAGGCTGAGAGGGCCCAAATGGGAAGATGAGCTGGGTGGAAAGTCCCCAGAGAGGTCATCCCACCTGGTCCCTGTCTAGACAGAGGTCTCCTGTAACTTATGCTAAGAAGATTTCCTCTGGAGGGAAGGTAGTCTGGCCACAGGTCTGATTGGGCACAGAGTTCACTGCAGACTCAGCCTCCATGGTCTGCTGGGAGGCTCTGAGGAGGGGTGAGTGAGTGTCCGTCCATTGCAGGAGAAGGTTCTGAGGGGACTCTTACCTCTCCTGTTCTCTTAGGGTCCTAGGTCTAGAGCTCCAGGGGCTATGAGAGGGTGAAGGAGATGGGCAGCTGTGTTCCCCTGAATAAACATTGGACTTTTATTCTCAGTCCCACCCAAACTCTCCACCAGAAGCCCAGGCTTAGGCACCCTTCCTTGTGAGAACTGTATTCTTCCCACCAACTGTCCTGCGATAGGGCTTTGGGGTATTTTGCCCCCGCACCTCTGTTGGGGAGCCCATTTCACAACTCTGACCTTTGGTCCAGAGGTGGGGGGACAAGCCACCACCCCACGGCTCTCTCCCACCACCCTAGCCTCCCTTGTTTCCCACCACCCTGACAGCTCCTGCAGTGTCTCCCACCTCCCACTCCCAGCTGGAAGGAAGTCCAAGGGGATGTTTCAGGTGCCAAGGTGCTGAGGGTCTGTGCTGGCCCAGGAGTGCTAACAGGAAAGCTGCTCTGTCTTCTCTTCTCTCTCCCCGCCTTGGTCCCTGACCTTCCTTCTGCTCCTTGGAGCTGGCTGACTGAAGGGCTACAGTGCCTCAAAAGCAGTAGGTGCAGGGTCTTGGCTGTGAAAAGCCCATGCGGGGAGCAGCGAGTGAGCAGGTTCTCTCAGGTGTGTGTATGTATAAGGGGGGTGGGTGGGTGGAGGGCATTGGGGAGGGTGTTTGGGATCTCAGCTATCCCTTCAAGAAGCAGACAGCTCTGGGGGTTGGGGGGAGGAGCTCACTGACCGAGGCCCAGGGCCCCCACCGCCTCCTCTACTGGCCTTGGGGAGCTTTGCACAAGGAGACAGCCCCCAGTCTATTAGCACCTACCTCATGGGCACTGGGGCGAGTGGGAGAAGGGCAGGTCCAGCTCTGGCAATGTTGTTGGGGGGGAGCATACCAAAGAATCCAGGGGCAGGGATGGGGGAAGGGCAGGCTGGCTCTCTTCTTCCTTTACCCACATTGGGGTTGGGGTCCTCCCCCTCCAGCTGTAACCATTTCTACCTCATGTTGATGCGTGTTGTACATGGATGTATTTATCTCCTGTTTGATGATGCTCTGCAGTTCGGTCTGTCTACCTCAGAAGAGACTGTATTTTAAAAGAAAGTATGACACAGTATTAAAGCGATGACACGTGGTTTCCAGAGGATTTCTTAGGGGCAGCAGGATGTGGGGAGCCCTCTGGGAAATGCTTAGGCTTCCAGGTCTGCTGGTGCCACGGATGGCTCTGTAGGTGTGTATGTTTCTTCAGCAAAACATGGCCACTCCTGTTACTCTGGCACTGTGAGTGCCTACCACACAAGTGAGACCACCAGGGAGAAAAACTTCCATAGGGAAGGTCTACCTGCAATTCTGAGCTCCTAGAGGCTCAGTGTCGGGGCTGACTTAACAGCCTCTGAAGCATGAAGGATGAAGAAGGGCTCATGTGTTTGCTGAGTGAGTGAGTGAGTGAGTGGGTGAATGAATAGATGAGTGCTGAAGAGGAAGTTTCACTTAGAACCTGGCCAGCAGCCCTTGGCCAGAGCTAGGATCATATTCGTACTCCATCCTTGGATGGAGGGAAAGGGGACAGAGGGCAGCATGGGGAAACAGTGTGTTCTAGTCTTTCAGGTCACGGGATCCTTCGTCCGCCACCATCTGCCAATCCCCAGACTCTGACAAGTCAGCATAAACTGGGACACAAAAAACTGGGGAAGAACATCTTGTTAAAAAGGCTGTATGGAAATGCCCATGAGAGGTTTGGACCCACAACTTCTGAGGACTTGAATGTGCTCAGCAAAATGATCAAAAATGCAGAAGGGACAGGGAAGCAGGCCCCCTGGCTTCCACTGGCCCAGGCTTAGAGCCTATCCAGGGCTTTCAGGAGCCAAAGCCTGCCCATGGCCAGATTCTATGAAGCAGTTTGCTCGGAGAGAAACAACTCGTGTGCCTGGGTGTGAGGGGTCCAGCGTGATGAACTACGGCTCAGCGACCCCAACCCTCTCAGCCCTTGGAGGTCCAGACCCCCCTCACCCTCTAGTTGGTTTATTGTACACCTACTCTGTGTAGACAGCACTCAGGATACAGAAGTGGGTAAGTACAGCCTCAGTTCTGGAGAGCCCACATTACCGGATGGGAAAAGCTCAACAATGGATCATTTGAAAATACAGCTGGATAAAGCTGCTCGAGGAGGGACCTTATCAAAATTTTTATATTCTCACATCTGGCACAGTGTTTGGTGCACATAGGAGACACTGAATAAATGTTGACTAAATCCTTGAACTCATTTCCAGGAAGTGTCCTGATGGAGGATGCACAGGTTATTTCGAGAATGCCCAGAAAAGACCCTAACTCGTGGTGGTGGTGGTACTGGCGCTGGGTCAGAACAACTTCCCAGACGGGTTTGGGGGGGTTCAGCTTGACAAAGCTATGGAAGCTGGAAACTGTACCATACCTGTGACTATAGTTACAAGAGCATAAAGTGAGGGCAAGAGTGAGGGGAAGGGAGAGGAACAATGGGACCACAAGGCTGCACCAGGAGGCTCTTCCATGCCCCTGAAGAGCTGAGGCTCCTCCATGAAGCCTGTGGGGGGTGGATGGGGAGTGGGGGTTAGTCGCTGGTGGACAGGGACTGATTTGCAAGTGAAGAGTTCACACACCAATTCAACAAATCTTTAACTGAACACCTGTTATGCACTAGTTGCTACAGGTAGCCCTTACAGTCAAATGGGGCCGCTTCCCAGGCACAGTGGTAAAGAATCCACCTGCCAATGCAGGGGACGCAGGACAGATGGGTTCGATTTGTGGGTCAGGACGATCCCGTGGAGGAGGAAATGTCAACACACTCCAGTATTTCCTGGAGGATCCCATGGACAGAGAAGTCTGGTGGGCTACAGTCCACAGGGTCACAAGGAGTCGGACATGACTCAGCACACACACACAGTCAAATGGGGGAGACAGTATGAAGGCAGAGCTGTAGGGTGCTGTGGGAGCAGATGGGGGTGCCTAGAGAAGACACAGGGCCAAGGGTGTGGGTGGGAGGCAGGGAGGGCATCCCAGAAAGGACTTGTCAGCTGAGCAGTGACTGAGGCAGAGTGGAGAGTGCAGTCCAAGATCTAAAGAAGCACCTGAGCTGAGCTTGCTTGGGGAAAGGAAGTGAGTTCAGTCCCTGTGTGTGGAGGCGGAGTGGGCACTTGAGGCTTGCTTACTGTATCCAAATAGAGCATGAGGGTTTGGATGCACCTGCGGGAGGACAGGAAAGGGTACAGTCTATACATATTCAGTAGGTAATAAGGCTTCCCATGTTGGCTAGTGGTAAAGAACCCGCCTGTCAAAGTAGACGTAAGAGACTTGGGTTCGACACCTGGGTTGGGAAGATGCCCTGGAGGAGGGCAGGATAACCACTCCAGTATTTTTGCTTAGAGAATCCTATGGACAGAGGAGCCTGGTGGGTCCATGGAGTTGCAAAGAGTCAGACACCATTGAAGCAACAGCACGCAGGTAATAAGAAAATTTGGGAATTGATTGGATATAGGAAATGAGAATAAGTGGTCTAAGGCTTCTGGTGGAGGGTGAGGGGCGGTAAATGGGGTACAAGAGATGTTGGAGACCTACTAAGTTTGACAGAAATGGGCCAGCCAGGAGGCCTCCAGCGGGCATTTCAATATAAGGGGCCAGGATCCTAGCCTCCAGTCCCCCTACCCATCCCTGGGTATTGAAAACTCACTTCAGCCCCGGGGGGTTTTATGAGATCTTCCCCCTAGAAACTCCTGTTTCTGGGTGTTAGGAGATCCTCCTTCTACAAGTTGTGTTGGAGGACCACTTTCTCATCCGTGGATGTTCCCCCTGCCCCTAGTCCCTGGATGTGGGAACCTCGTTCCTGCCACCATCCCTGGATGTTGGCGCCCCCTCCCCCACCCGCGGGCATTCGGAGCTCCTCCCGCCACTGTCGGTGGATCGCAGTCACTGCCCGGCGATGGCGGCACGGGCTCCGGCGGGGGCCCTGGCGCTGGCGCTCTGGGTCTGGGCTTTGGCTCCGGCGGGGGCCGTGGACGCCATGGGCCCTCACGCGGCCGTCCGCCTGGCCCAGCTGCTAACCCCAGAGGAGTGTGGCCACTTCCAATCGCTGCTGAAAGCGCCGGAGCCGGACGTCGAGGCTGAGCTGGCCAGGCTTTCGGAGGACCAGCTGGCGCAGCCCGAGCCTGTGCCCACGTCGGCGATGCCAGGCCGACGGCGGCAGAGGCGCGAGGCAGCGGGGAAGCCGGCGGCCGAGCCTGCCGACGTGTCCGACGGCTGCCGGGAGGGGCTGGCGGCCTGGCTGGCTGCCGAGGCCCCGTCCTTGTCGTGGGACCGCGTGGCCCGGGCCCTGCGGCGCAGCGGCCGCCCAGACGTGGCCCGGGAGCTGGGCAAGAACCTCCACCAGCAGGCAACACTACAGCTGCGCAAGTTCGGGCAGCGTTACATACCCACAGCCGACGCCCCCGCTGCCCCCCGTCCCGGCCCCGGCCCTGCGTTCCCGCCGCTCCTCGGTCCCCGAGCCCAACTGGGACGAGCTGGAACTGATCGTGGAGCGACTGCCCCAGGGGCCGTATCAGCGGAGCCCCGTGGGCTGGGCCGGGCCACTGGCTCTCGGCTTCCTCACCGGCTTCGGGGGGGCGCTGGGCGCCGGGGCACTGCTCATCCTTTTCATTCCGTGGATCACCGGCGGCGATGGCGACTGGGTGCGGCTGGGCAGCCCCCGGCCGCCCACCCCGCCCCTGCTTCGGTCCGCCAGGGCTCCTGGCTGTGGCGAAGCGGAGCCACTCTTGACTGCAGAGCCGCTGGCGTCCCCGGCGGCCTGGGCTGCAGGCGGGCCCCATACATCGTTGCCTCTGTGACCCCAGCTGTGAAATGGGAGCACAGACCTGGTGGCGTGCCGCTTTTGACATATAAAAGTTACAAAACACGTAAAGGTGGGAACGATCAGCTTATCAGTTGGTTGGAAATGACTGCATAGCCAGTGGGGCTGCCAGTGGAAGAGGAGGGGCTCAGGTGCCAGTCTGCCGGCTAGGGTAGGGGAGGCAGGCCCTCCCAATTCGTGTCAGCTTTAGTTCCTTCATCATGCACTTACTCTTCCGCTAAGAGCTACCATTTATTGAGCACTGTGTGCCAGGCCCTAGGCTAAGCAGTTACATACATTATTTGTTACCCTCTTTAGAAATCCAAGAAGGAAGGTGTTATCTACATTGCACATAAGGAAACTGGTTACAACTAGTGAGTGGCATAGTCAGGTGTTTGAATGCAGAGCTGCTTTGAACCAAAAGTTTGAGCTCAGAGGGAATGATCTGTGAGCAACAATGGAGCTGGGGCAAAAGGAGGAGGACACAACAAGATGCAGAGCTTCAGTTTATTCTGAGGCCCTGCTGGAGCTGCGTCCCCTTCCAGGGGTTGCTGTGCCCACTTCCAGGGGTTGCTGTTCCCAAGCTGCTTTCTCCACTCAGGCAAGGCCTCCTGAAGCTCTCCCTGGAGTCCCAAACTCTCCCTACCCACTTGAGTGGGTGGGGCACTGCCAGCCCCACTCAGGGAGCTGAGCCTGGATGAGCCCCCACACCAACTTCACTCAGACTGTGCTCCCACCACGGATAAGGACAGCAGATGCCCTGGGGTCCTGCTGGGTGGGCACCCCTGGGCTGAGGGGCTCCGGTGTGCAAGTAATGACAGAATGACAGGCCAGTCCAAGAGGAGAGTTGAAAACAAGATTGACGTAACCCTTTATTGCAAATTCTAAAGTAAAAAGATGTACAGTACAAAGTAAAATTGAAATTTCAGACTATAAACTTCCAATCCACTTATACATTCTCATTTCTCAAGCATTTCTGCCATTTCCGCATAAACGGAACAGGGAACAAGTCGAGTGGGTGAGGGAAGGAGATACAGCAAGGGTAAAAGAATTGTGTCTAGAACAATCACAAACCCCAGAAGCAAGTGAAAGGAAAGACATTTTCTCGACCTGCTGTCCTGGTGATGAGAAGCGGGGGTGGTTGGAGCAGTGCAGTTTAAAATGGCTCTCAGAATAGCAGCATTTATGGTACCATTTCATCTTCCGGAAGTCCAAATAAATACTTTGCCCTTCCCTAGTGCCTTTGCCTCTGTATCTCAAAAAACACTTTACAAAACATTTAGTTAAAGCCTCACAACACCCCTGTGAGGTAGGTCAGTATTATTATCCCCATTTTACAGACGGGGAAACTGAGGCACAGAGAGGTTAAGTGACTTGCCCAAGGCCACACAGCGAGTCAGTGATCGAGCTAGGGATGGAACACAGGAGTTCTGTCCCTTTTCTGGAACCACTGGACCACGCTCCCCTTTACCTATATACATTCTTCACACACACACACACCACACGTGCACACCCGCCCACCCCACCCCACTTAGCCTCTATGTACAGCAAACAGCAGTGGGGGGCAGGGGCAGGGGGTGCCTCAGGAGCATTTTGACAGGAAATCTTGGTGCTCTTGGAAGGGGAATCCAAGAAAGCACAATGCTGAGCCACAGCCCAGATGGCAAAACTTGGGCCCCTCCCCACCCAGACTCCCTCTTCTCTCCTGATGTCCCCCCTGGCTGGCTAGCTGTAGCCAATTCTTTAGGGGGTGGGGGTACCTGAAAATGAACGAAGCTTTTTGCAAAACTTTGGGCAACATCTGAGAAAAGAAAGAGGCATCATTACAGAAGATGCCCAGGACTCAGTCACTAAGTCACAACCGTGGCCATCTAACCTCCACAGCAGGCCTGGAGGCTGGGGGCCAAGAGGGGAGGATGGGGACTGACCTACCAGCCATCTCTCTCCAGAGCGGAGCTCCTGGAGCGGACTAGAGTGGGCACTTCAAAATCCTCCTGAGTGTTCCTGGACTGGGAGACGTGGCCTAGAGAGGGGTGTCCCCAAAGCGGGGCAGGGTGGTGCCAATGAGACCAGCCGAGTCTGCTGGTTTGCGGGTGGGGGAGATGGAGGGCAGGGCCCAGCAGTAGCTAGCAGAGTGGAGGCTGTTGGGCATTGTGCTTGCCCGAGCTATGGGGCGTTGGAATGGTCTTCTTAAAATACTGGTGAAAAAGGCAGGAGTAAGGCCAGCCCAGCTGGGTTGGCTGGCATCATCTCTGGGGGCTCTGCCAGGGGGGCCGGTGAGGAACAGGTATCATGGGCCTGGAAGCAGTGGCCCAGCAGGGGGAGGAAAGCCACACGCAGTGGGTGAGTGGGGACCTGGGGAGATCAGGACTTTGCTTTTCTCTCCAATCTTGGCTTTTAGCCAGAACTTGCAAGAAATCCTCATTTCTCTCCCTTTTGTTCCCCTCCTTTCCCCAAATGCACTAAAGTCCCACTTCCCAGGTATAAAAAATATTGGGAGAGTCAAGCAACAAACGCACACCAAGACAGGCTTCCCTTGTACAGTAAAAAGGGTCGTTTTATTTTGTTTCCTTTTGGCTTATAGAAGTGATGTACTTTTCATCACGTCTTGGTTAGAGCCGTGCTGGCCTCCATGCATTCACTAATACACTAGTCTTTACTATTGGTCTTTTACAAGCTTACGTTGGTTGCAGCAAAAAATGAGAGAACTCTGGGCATTGCTGTTCCAGGGGCTTTGACCGGGAGTTTCTGTTAATCTTTCCTCAGTCAACTTCTGATGCCAAGAGTGGCTCATTCAGAGGGGTGGGTGCAAGGCAGCTGACTTGGGAAGTGTCTCCTGCTCTCGCCCTCGGCTTTAATTGACGGAGTCTCCTCATCCTAAGCAACAAGGAGGTTAAAGAAAAGAATAGGGGAAAGTGTTTTTCACACACAAACCAGCAACCATGTCAGTTGCTGCTCGGTGGCTTTGGCTCTGCGTTTTAAATTAACAGCATCACACGTCTTTTTGCTTTTTGTCCTTTTTTTTTTAAAGGTGGATTCTGGAGTATAAATACTGCACCAAGGACCTGGCTACAAAAAATAAATATTTATATCGTATTTATATATCTATATATATATATGTGCAGTGATACTGTGGCTGCTGCTGCTTTTTGATTGGCTTCGTTAATATTTGGCAAAGCGTTGCCACTTATCCACTGGGTGAAGACGTGCGAGAACGCCTTCCTGACTCTATCAGTTCAATGCCTGTTAACTGCGGGTGTAAACTGCTGGTGATGGTGTCACTTACTACCAAAGAAGTGTGGAGCAGGGCGGGTGAGTGCGAGAGTGCGTGAACAAGTGGGTGGGTGGACGGCCATCAGGTGGGGAGAAAGAAGGTGGGAAACGTTTTTAGAAACAAACAAAAAAAGCGAAACTTCAAATAGAGTGGAGGTGGCTTCTTCCCTATGAAGCTGGCTGATGGGTGTCAGATACCAAGGCCTGTTTGTGTCACTGAGGAGATAGCCTGCTGGGTGGGGAGAGCAGGGCCTGGGGGAGGAAAAAAGGTCAGAGCTCAAAAAATCTCATTAATATGCTCTAGTAGCTTAATGACATCACTAGCACGAGCACTTGGAGGACGGAGCGGGATCTTATAGCTCTGTGGCCCATCTCAAGACCTAAGAACAAGAACAATTATGAAGTTTAGCCAAATCTTGCATAGAAGTGGTTAGAATTTATTGCACATTGGAACAAAAATATATATATTTTTTTGTTGTTTTGGAAAAGACCATTAGCAATAAAAAATTTTTTGTCTGTCTGTCTGGTTTGGGGATGTACATTGGCTGACAGCATCTAAATTCTAAGAAGAAAGAAAAGTATAAAAAATAAAAATAAACATGACAATGGCATAAGCCAGAAGCCATTTCCTATTTAATAAGTTAATACTTCGTATTTACAAAAAGGCATGCCAATAAAATAAAATGATATATTACAGTATTTATAATTCTCTTAAAAAGAATAACCACACGTCAGCTTCTGTTTTGTGCTGTTTACGATGTAGCCTGTACATGTTACTATACATTCATCCTAGCAGTTAGCAGGGTCACTGAAGAAAATGCCTTCCCAACCTGGAATCGGGTGTAGTACAAAAAGTTCTATGGATGATGTCGCAGAAGCAGGCTTCTGAGAACTGGACAGAGTTTCTAATAGTCCAGCAAGAGAGAAAGCTCTGCTTACTGACTGGCTGTGGTTTGTTCTATGCAAAACTAGTCAGGTGGACTGTGAAATTACATCCAAAGTGCTCCTACTGCAAGGCCGATTGGTGTGTCTGACTATGGGTTGTTTTTTCCCCTCTACCGTATGGTTGAGAAGAATTCATTTTGATTTGGTTTGCATGCTGAAGTCTCTCCTCATTCTTTGAATCGACTTCCTGACACATTCACCTGCAGCATCTTAGCTCTGAAATCTAGTCATTGGATGAGAAACCCCTGGACTAAGAACTCTCTTCCCGGAAGTGGGAGACAGAACAGAAGCTATGACGCTCCCTGCCAAAGCCACCCTCCAATGACAATGTGCAGGTCGCTAAGCAGATGGCGAAACTGGCTGAAAGGGAATGTGCTGGGGGAAGCTGGAAGTTCTTAAGGATTCATATTAAATCGCTTTCTCATGAGAACCAGTGCAATAAAGAAATCAAGTGGGCTGGGTTCAGAGGCGGCTCCATCTCTCCTGAGGTCCCACCAGTGACCATCGATTCTAATAAGAAATGAAAGAAACCACAGCCATAGCTCAGCGCTGTTGCCCTTACCCACCTCTGTGGGTAAAGGAACCCTGCATGGTGCAAGAATGTGATGCAGGCAAGAGGAACTGTGCAGCAACTGAGCTTGTGACAACCACTCCATAGAAGACAGAGGCCCGTTCGGAATATCTAAACCCCCTCCATGTGGACCCCAGCCCGGAGAAAGCCACAATGCAGAAGGACATGATACCGATGAAGTGAGCACCCCTTTACCCCCAACGAAAGGTTGTTTTAAGTTCCCCAAATGACCTTCTAGAGATAACATGCTACTCTGAATAGCACTTTTATCTCTACCCCCAAAAAGTGTCAGTTCTCCAGTATGAAGGCTAAACAATCATCATAAATATTGCAAGATATAAATGAAAAAAATTTTTTTGATTTTTGTTTTTAGCCCTAAGATTTGGTTTTACAGTGACATTAATACAAGCCATTCGAGATCAAAGTTTCCCCACGTATGGGACACAGAGCAGCATTAAAGAGTTCATCTTTCAAAATGTGCAACAATGGCTGTATGTTAGAGATGTCTGTTAAACATATACACACAACGGATCCATCTGCTTGTTGGACTGGGTTTGTTTTTTTTTGGTTGGTGGTGGTGGTCAATTGGTTGGTTATGTTCCCCTACCCAGAAGGTGTATGAAAGACTTCTAAGAATTCAGAAAGAATTGCAGCGGGCATGGAATGCTTACCATTTTTTCTCCAAATACAGTGAACGGTGCAGGGCTGGGTCCTGTCCAAAGGCTGACCCAGTGCAGGGGACAGGGTTAGTAGTGTCCTGTGGTGTATGGTTCTCATGCATGACTCCTGATCACGGCATGCCATCATGCAAATCATTTCTACGCATTGAACAAACACAATGTTTGGAATCGGCCTGAGCAAGTCCTCCTCAGCCTGAAGAAACCTGATTGCTTTCCCCCACCCATCTCCAAACCACGTGAAGCCCATGTGGAGAAGATGCGGCATTATGTCAAAGAAACTGACAAATAAATGACATGGGCTAAATGTGTGTGTGTTTTTTCTTTTTGCTGCTTAGCTTAACTAATGTAAGAATGCAAATAGAGTTTGCATGAACAAACAAACTTTTAAAGTGATGCTTTCTGCTTCTGAGAATCAACAAAATTAAAAAACAAACAAACAAAAAAATCCATCTGGCTGCAACGGAAATACACTGGTCCCGGCAGCCTGACCTCTGTTTTATGTATCCTGTTAGTTTTGTCCTAAGTTGCACTGACTGATGTGGAACATGCAGTAACCACCTGCCCAAGCATTAGAAAATCTGTGAGTCCAGGGAGCAGGGTCCTTTGCCCTTGGCAGGTCACTGCTCAAGATGCAACCGTGGTACGTGGTAAGCAGACTACGTTTGGTATAGATCTTCGGGATAAAGTGTCTCCACAGCTGTTCTGCATTGATCATATTCAGGAAGTTTGTAAACAATCTTTCACTTGCAAGTTTTAAGTCTGTACAATGTTGAATTTTTGCTTTCCTCTAACACTTGGATTCTCTGACCTCTTTTTGTCTTTTGGCTCTTTCCCTTCGTCCTTCCTCCGCCCGTTGCTGTTTCTCCTTCTCGGGTTTAGTCACACTGTCATAGGAGGGGAGGGAGGCTGTGGATGGGGTGCTCTCTTTTTCTCCCGGTGTGTGCCTCCGTTCTCCAGCTTATTGGAAGTTGTCTTTTTGCAGATGAAGCCCCGCCTGGCTAAATGTCCCCGGTAGGCGCGCTGCAGGACCACTGCCGATACCTCTTCCTGCTTGCGCCGCAGCGTGGTCGTGATTGGCTCATAAGACACTTTGGAAGGATTGGACGCCACGAACCTCTCCTCCATCTGTTGCCGAAGGATGTCCAACTCCCCGCTATCTCCCAGGACCCGCTTGGTGAAGGCAAAAAGGATGTCCAAGCAGTGGATGCGATCCCCGCTGACCATTGGCAGATCCATGGCAATGAGCTCAATGGTGTTGGGCTTGGGCACGCGGAGAGGATGCTCCAGGGCATCTGCAAAGTCTGCCAGCTTACAGTACTCGATGAACTGGGTGGCATCGGGGTCGAACTTCTCCCAGATCTCATAGAAGGTCTCAAAGTCGTCCTCGCTCAGAGGGTCTGCGCTTTCCTCTGTGGCTACGCTGAAGTTTTCCAAGATGATGGCAATGTACATGTTCACCACAATCAGGAAGGAGATGATGATGTAGCTCACAAAGAAGAAGATGCCCACTGAAGGGTTCCCACAGTCTCCTTTAAAGCCACTCCCTGGGTGTTCCTTATCCAAATTGCAGTCAGGGGGGCGGTTTAGGATGGGCAGCAGGAGGCCGTCCCAACCAGCCGACGTGGTGATCTGAAAGAGGCAGATCATGCTGTTGCCGAAGGTCTCAAAGTTGAACATGTCATCAATGCCAGCCTCGTGCTTCACATATGCAAAATTAGACATCCCAAAGATGGAGAAGATGAACATGACCAGGAAGAGCAGAAGGCCGATGTTGAACAGAGCAGGCAAGGACATCATTAAGGCAAAGAGCAGGGTACGAATTCCCTTGGCGCCTTTGATCAGACGCAGGATGCGCCCAATACGGGCCAATCGGATGACTCGGAACAGGGTCGGGGAGACAAAGTATTTCTCAATGATATCAGCCAGGAACATTCCTAAGAAGGGGAACGGGAGATATGTTACTGAGATTAGAAATGCCCTTTCTCTTTACTTATGTCACCTAGCACTATGGAACCCTTAACTTCAAAGGACTTTATAGAGTGAGTACCTTACTAGTCAATCTGAACTCTCATAATAAAAAAAAATTTTCTCAAAAGAAAATCACATGTTTCAAACATATAGAAAAGCAGAGAAAAAAAGAGTACCCAGAGACCATGTCTGCTTCCACTCATCACCCCCAGAAGCAACCACTATCCTGTAGATGGCATGCATCATCTCAGTGTCTTCATAATTTTGCTATGTACAAAATATATAGGTAGCAGCCTACAAGGTTAAAGGAATTATACTATATCTATCTTTCTAGATCTCTAATTTGCCTTAAATAAATTTTTTTTCTTCTAGATCTCTAATTTGCTTTTGAAACCTAACATTATGTTTGTGAGATTGATCTTTGGTGTTAAGATTTTTTTTTTTTTTTCAGATTTGTCTGCGCATGACTTCTTGAGATGTTATGGATTCTTCTCCAAAATGCTGTCAAATTGCCACATTCACAAACAGTGAATGAGAAGTCCTGGCTCCACTCTGTGGTTGCAAAATCTTAGTCTGCTAAGGTCACCAATTCTAAGGGCATTTTCTTCCTGGCTCTGGAAAGACATTTTTGGTTTCTCATGGCCCCATGTCCCTACCCCACCAAACTAGCCGGCAAACTAAAGGGACTTCTCACGAGTGGTTTTTAACTCACAGCTTCTAGATTTTGTGTTTAAAGTCATAAATCAGAAACCAGTATCAGCAGATAAAAATGTCAAGGCATTAATAGGATATGAAAGTAGGGGGTGAAACACACATATCAAAGGGCCTGTTTCTGTTCACACTCCTCCAGGGGCCCACCTCCACCAGACCACTTGCCTTTAAAACTACAGAGTGAAAATGGGAGGGTCACGGAAGGAAGAGGCACTGAAACGGCTGGGAAGTGACAAAGAAGGGCGGCAGTGACACCACGTGCTCTTCCTCCAGTGTCCTCTCCTGCTGTGGAGCCCCCATGGGATAGTGTGAGCTTCATTTACAGAAAGAAACATCCCCCAGTCCTGGGGACTCATAAACACTGGGGCAGGGAACTGCAGAAGACTTAGCTGAAGGTTTTATGCTAGGAAAGAGTCTTAACTCTCAGAAGGGACAAGGTGCTGGAAGTGCAGAGTAGGCAGACAACATGCTGGGGTCTTGTCTGGAGCTAGAATCTCGGGAGGCATTTGAACTTTCAAGAAAACCTACCTCAGCTAGGACCCAAGAGGACTTTCTCAGCTCTCCTCTTTTTACCTCTCAATTAAGTCATAACCAGCGTAATGCAGGTGATGTTTGCGTTCCATATATGATAGAGAGGAGGCTTCAGAGAGGAGACGATGCCTGAGTAAGGTTTTGTAGGACCAATGTTTTATTGTGCCAGAGAAAAGTGGGGAGAGATAGGCAGGCAGCTATCTAGGCAGTGGGGTCAACTTTTAAGAGGTTCTCTAGGAGGTGCCTACAAGACCCAGTGCTGGGCTTCCCTGGTGAATCAGATGGTAAAGAATCTGCCTGCAACACAGGAGACCTGGTTCAATCCCTGGGTTGGAAAGATCCCCTGGAGAACGGGATGGCTACCCACTCCAGTATTCCTGCCTGGAGAATCCCATGGACAGAGGAGCCTTGTAGGCTACAGTCCATGGGTCACAAAGAGTAGGACACAATTGAGTGACTAACACTTTCATTTTTCGCTTTCTAGGAGGTGCCAGGGTAAGTTTTACCCCAACGCCTCTTAATTTAAAAAGATTTTTTCCTACACTTTTGTTTCTGAACAAATTAATGATATTAAAAAAAAATCCCAAGCATCAAGAGAAACACTTCTTCCTACTTATTTTCAAGTACCATCTGAAAATAGGGGGCATGGCTTGATCTGTGGGCTTTCCATCCCACTCAGTGATGGGTGGGCAGAAAAAGTTCAAGAACAGTGGTCAAGGGCAGCATTATCCAAAGTGTGTTTGGTGGGAGGTTTTGCGTGTGGAGCTGAGGCCAGGGGCTGGGCTTGCTCGCTCATCAGCTTCATGTCTCGGTAACTGCTCTGTGCCTTGGTTCCTTAGGATATTTACAGGGCTGTTGTGATGACTACATGAATTAAAACATGTAAAGCACTTAGAATGATGATTGGCACAGAGTATATTCCATTGAAGTCTGAGAAACATTATTATTATTTGAAAACAGGGTGTTGTGATTGGATAAAGGTGGGATGGCATTTTAAATAGAATTCTTTACCCCAAGACTTCCAAGTGCCTCCTGTGGGCTAATGTGCCCTGTGACCCTCTGAAGGGAAATGCAATGTACAGTGTTGCCCAATGTAGTTTCATTATGGGATTCTTTCTTTGAGGAGAAATATGTGAGGTTACGCAACACATTTTTGGACACGGAGCTCTGGAGGACAGAACTAGACAGTGGGAGGACAGTTGCCTCCTGGTGGCCACAGTCACCACCTCAGCTCTGGGACCAGTTCCCTGTCTCGGGCACTCTGGCTCGAGTCACACCCACCTGGGACCAAGGCAGTGTGGCATCATTCGAGAAGCCTGTGAGGAAGGCAGGGAAATTTTAAGGAGGGTGGTCAATAGGACAGCATCTCCGCTGCCTGCGAGGACACCAGCCCTTCCAGGCCCTTTGCTGGTTAAAACAAATGCCACAAAGTCACTGTTAAAAACCAACTTGAGTTCTGTCTCTGCCACCTCTGAGCTGAGTGACTCTGGACATCTTCACAGCAAAGATAATAAAATACCTTGATTCCTGGGCTGTCATAATGAGATAACACAAGTGAAGAAACTCTCAAACTACTCGGCACCATAAAATTGTAGTAAATGAATGTTGGTAACAGCCGAAGTGTTAACACAGCCATCATCACCAGAATTCTCATTAACATCCAATGGAACAATCTCTTACCAGGGCTTTTTTCATGTTATACTGCTACTGATAAGATTTTAAAATACAATTTTTTTTTCCCTGTTAGAATGTAAACTCTTTGAAAGCAAGAACCAAATCTAATCTTTTCCCCCTCTTCAACCACAGAATTCAGAATCCAAGACTACTGTGAACACTCACAGAAACTTGCTGATCCACGTCAGCGATGTGGGCAGCCCCACAAGACGACTGAGGGCACCATGGGTGTGACCCTGCGGGCCCCTCGGCCTGTGCCATTCGCTGCACTCCCAGGAATCCCATCCTCAGGGTCGGCCGGGTCCCCTCCCCTACCCCTTCTGCCCCACTCACCCACAATGGAGAGGATGACCACCACAAAGTCGAAGATGTTCCAGCCAATGGTGAAGTAGTAGTGCCGCAAGGCAAACATTTTGAGCACACACTCACAGGTGAAGAAGATGACGAAGACCAGGTTGATCCAGTAGAGAATGTTCTCCATCTGCTTGCTCTGAGTATCTGTCTCCACCATCATCGTCACCATGTTAAGGCAAATGAGCATCATGATAACAATGTCGAAGGCTTGTTGAGTGACAAAATCAAAGACGATCCCTTGGATTTTGTTCTGGGTGGGGAGGGAGGAAAGACAGAAGAGGCTGCTTGAAAACCTTCCCCAGCAGACTGTGGGAGCTGCCACCCCGTGAATCCAAGTTCTCTCTGCTTTCTCGGTTGCAGTGCTGGCCGGCAGCAGGAGATGGACAAAGACCACCGTCAAGGTCCCCTTATCAAGAGCTCTTTGAAATCACCACTCTTTTCTTTATGCCACCACATGCCTCTGAGTGCCTTCCTGCCTCTCCAGCTGTCCCTGTTTGGTCTCATCTGCTGGCCATTTCTGCTCTTCCGTCATCTCTTCTTTCCTCCCTGGAGAGCTCATGTGCCATCTTTTCCTACTGCTCACACATTACCTCTATACTTAGTTTCCCAAGTGTTTTCTCATCCAGCTTGTATCTTTCCTCTGAAGTCCTGGGCTGTTTGCTTGGCACTGCATAAGCATCTTGAGCTCAACAAGTCCTTTCTCCCACCATCCCCCAACTTGCTCCTTTCTCACTGTGATTATTCATCCAGTATCTAAGCCAGAAATCTAAGGGTCATTCTTGCTCTTTCCTTTCCCTCATCCCTCATCCAATGCACTACAGACCCTGTTGATTCTTCCTTGAATTCACCCACTTCATTCCATTTCTGTTGCCCTACTCTAGCCTAAGCCACCACAGTCTTCCCTCTGGACCTCTAGAAGGGTCTCCTGATTGGTCTTCCTGCTTATTCTCTTGCCCTTATCCAACACAGTCTCCACACAGTGGCCAAGTGTTGGTTACTTAAAAACAGAAATGGATCACATCACTCTCCTACTTAAAACCTCTCACCGGTTTCCCATCAGGCTTGCAACAAAATTCCTGTGGTTAACCTGGTTTAAAGGTGCCTTCCACAGTCTGGTCTTGCTCACCTCACACCCTCCCGCCTCTAGTTCATCACCACCTGGCCACACTAATATTTCCCACTTTTAAGGCCTCATTTGCTTTTCCAGGATCTCGTTCCCTGGCATTCTGACTCCTTTTCATCAGCTCAAATAGACCCAACTCTGTTGGAAGAGATCCTCCACGCCAGGTTTCCATTATTTTCTATCATAGCGCTTCAGTGCATTTTTTTTTTTCTCACAACATTCCACATTTTATAATTACTGTTGGCTACTTATTTATTATCCATAGCCCCACTATACTGTAAGCTCCATGATGGTGGTGTCTAAATTTTATCACTTTTTGCATAGTCCTTGGTACACAGCAGGATATTTGTAACTATTTGTGGAATAACTATTAACACTTCCTACCACGCTGAGCATTTCTATGTTAGTGGGGGAGAAAACACCCGCAGGGTCCCATGTACCAAGTACTGAACAGAGCTTTAGAAATGTCAGCCCTCTTCCATTCCCTTTGGCCACACTTCTAT
Source organism: Tragelaphus eurycerus (assembly GCA_935064755.1). NCBI lineage: Eukaryota > Metazoa > Chordata > Mammalia > Artiodactyla > Bovidae > Tragelaphus > Tragelaphus eurycerus. The sequence continues at coordinate 28,338,512 of CAKXYN010000010.1, read as the reverse complement.
CATATTGTGGAAACTAACATCAAAGAAATATAGAAAACATTCTCTTTCTTAAGAGCTCCCTGATTTTTCTGGGTACCTAGGCACTTAAGCATATGCTTTTTCTTAGGATTACTTAACTTGGTGGTTTTCAAACTGTTCTGCAGTGAGGAAGGATTTTCCTCGCCCCCAGAAATTGGGGAGAGGAGGTCGCCAGGAACAGGGTATGTGGGGCTAAGTCAGGAAAAGGCTCTCAGACGCCCATTCTTGTTTTTTGCTCTTCTCAGAAGACTGGCCCAAACCTGGGAATCCCACTCTTGACTCAAACAAAATAGCTCCACTTTTATTTTTACAAATTAGGTTGTCAGGTACGCTTTTAAGAGTTCTGCTGTAGGTTTTTAAAATTTTATTTTAAATAAAAAGTTACTTTAAATAAAAGTTACAGAAGATGGAACTTTGAGCCTGGCTTTTGGGGGTCACATCCCACCTAGCAGGGTGTATGGCTTCAGGAACATAGCATCTCCTTCTCTGAAGCTAGAGGACAATCCCCAACACAAGGGCCATGCAGAATCCCTGACCCCAAGTCTGTTTTACAAAAGGCTCCGTTCAAGGGAGGAAATTAGGCCATCTGACTTCCCTAGTTTCACCTTCTCCTGCTCTCACAAATTCTTTTCACTTTCAGGCACATCCCTGCAAAGACTTACTTGTTAAGGAGAGCATGGAGAAAATAATGACCAAATCCTATCTTCTACTTATAGGAAAGAGATTGGCTTTCACTGCACATTCTGCTGTTAATTTTTAGGTGGTCTCTTAAACATCTCTCTACCAGGGCAAGAGCCAATGTGGTCAACATGTCAATTTTCTGCTGCCACCCAAGGAAGGCTCCAAGAAAAGGCTGGGTGCAAACGCAAAGGTCACCCCATACCGTAACCCATCCTCCCTTCTTCCTCAGATCTTTTCATTTTTGGCCGCTCTGCATGACTCACAGGGTCTTAGTTCCCTGACCAGGGACTGAACCCATGCCCTTGACGGTGAAAGCACAGAGTCCTAACTCCTGGACTGCCAGGAAATTCCCTTCCTCAGATCTTGTGGATGGACAGTGAGGGGCGGACTGGAGGGCACAGGCCGCCCCTCGTTTGCCCCCTCTTTTCTCTGCAGTAACTTTGCCGTGTCTTTCTTCATATGGAGTCTCACCTGCCCTGGGCTGGCACAATGAACTCACCAGAGGGCGGGGGATGGGCTTCTGTGGTTTCTTTGAGCCCAGCTTTTTCATGGCATTGTAGTACTTCTTCTGTTCTTCAGTCATGAAGATGTCCTGACCTCCAAAGTAAAGGAGGGAAAAAGAGGATGCGCAATTACAACTGGCTCTTACATGCTGTAGGTGCAGCCCTGGGAACCCAGAAGGCCTTATGCCCTCCACTGTAAACCAGGGGTCACCCTCTTCACTATAAGCCAGAGGTCAGTTTAGCTAATGGCTGTCCCAGAGTGAGGAAGACCTGACAACCATTCTAACTGAAAAATATACCTGTCTTTGTTTTCAGCTTGGGATTTCTGAGACCTGCTAGGAGATGGGAAGGAAGGAAGGAAGAAAATAGAGTGACAGACCCTCAGGAAAGGGTAAATTTGAGAGCCATGATTGTAAACACATCTTCATAAATTTTGGGGGGCCTGCTTTCCTAATACAATTCTTGAAAAAGACATTTTAAAATGAAAGGATTTTCAAGTCCTAGCTAGTGGCCCATTTCCGACAATATTAAAAATTTAGAAATCTTGGTGGGGGCAATTTGAGAAGTTCCTTGGAGTTTGTTGGGACAGACTTGATTTAGAAAATGAACGACAAGAGTAATCTTTTCAATTTGCTTTAGAAAAATTAACTAGATGGGACAAGTGAGGAAGTGAGCTTTCCAAGGTTGATCTCTCAAGTCCCAAAGTGCTTGTGGTCCAGGGAGGAACAAAGATAATGCCCAAACGAGACAGTTTCTACTTCTAACTAAAGCTGTTCATCTGCTGCTTTCCTTTTCAGCTGTTGCTAGACCATCTGGGACCCAACCTCCCTCTGGTGGGAGGTGAAACCCAGTAGAGAGCCTCAAGAATTGCTAGTAAATTTGGTACCAGTAAATTGCTAATTTGGTCTAATAAGTGTGGAAAACCTCACACCGCAAATCCAGCAGAAGAATGAGCTGGCTGGGGCTAAAGTACCGTGGGGCTGTGCTACAGTGACGTCATGATGTGGATTCTAAAGAAAGAAGCGTTTTTTTCCAGACAGAGGGACAGAAGTGCCTCTCGTCTGGGTTGACCTCTGGCCACTGGCAATGCGGGGAGGAGACCTATCTTTTTCTTTTGTTGATTGAAGTTATCAATGATGACACCAATGAACAGGTTCAGGGTGAAGAAGGAGCCGAAGATGATGAAGATGACAAAGTAGATGTACATGTAGATGTTGTCCTCATACTTAGGCTGCTCATCAGGCTGTCAAGGGACAGGAGAGAAAAGAGGGTCAGCTCCTAGCTTGTGGGATCAGGTAGGAGATTTGAACACGCCAAGGCCATTAGCTACATCAGCCACTTGAGCTGCTGAGCAAGCTGGGGTGGGAGCCCTAGATTCTGTCTGTCTGCTTTTCTACACTGGCCGGTCCTGCCTTGAGGTGTTATTCCTGCCAGGACATAGGTGGAAAATATGCAAACTGGGACGGGAAGGAGAAGGGAGGGCTGTCTGCTCAGAGCCACACTTAGTTCTAATCAGCACTGAAGAGGAGACAGCTCCATGAGGGTCAGGTGAAAGCCAACAGCCTAACCATCTGGAGCCACTGGAAGAGAGTGATTGATAGCTCACTGAGAGGAGGAATGTGATCTATAATCAATAAGACAAGCAGTAACTGTTCTAACCCTTATCTCTCTCTCTTGACTGAGCTTCACCATGCCATGAGCTTTCTAATCACTTAAGAAGGCTGTGATCTCACCAGGTATATTCTTACCTTTCGGGAATCTACAGCTGCATACATGATGTCCATCCAGCCTTTGAAGGTTGCCTGGTAAACAGAGTCAGTCATTAGACTGTGCCTATTAGCGGGTAGGTAGGTGGGAGTCTAGGTAGGGTTGAAAAGGCAGGCTTAGGTTCTGTGAGAACACAAGTCAGGGAGTTTGGGTGCAGCCTCATGTGGACACAGAAATTTTCTGTTTGTTAATACAGATCCCATGGGAGCTTTGTCTAAGTCCCTGAGTATAACATCAAAGTCTGGCAAAGGAACATGTTGACAATGGTAGCTGAGTCAATACTTTTACAAAAGGTCTTCAGAATGAGTCTGAGAAGGTTGCCTAAAGCAAGGGCAAACTCATATTTATGAATGGCAGGGATCTACTGATGTTACTTAGAACTTACTCCTCTTCCATGAAGGAGTCATTTTTAAAAATGGTGTTAAACAAGCAATGGGGGCTTGAAAAATTCATAGTTGCATGAAGAAAAAACCTCAGTCAGAACTTTTCCCTCTTAAGTAACACACATTTACCCTACTGTAGTGGCAATACCAACTTTATCCTAGGCAGCCCCTACTCAATTCTCCCATCGTGCCTAACCTGATTTTGGAAACTAATATGGGTCACCAATTTAACAGCCTCCATGTTGACCATTTATTTTATTAACTCAACCAGATTCTACGTTTTCTCAGGGCCTGGGCAGTTCTTTATTCATCTGACGGCCCTGGTAATGCCCAAGCACAGTGCCTGGCATATGGTGGGGACTCAATACAACATTTGGCCAGCTAATGAGCACTGGTTTCTTGAAGCTGCTCCAATTCTGGTTCAATTTGTGGGTCCAATTTTTTGAACTGGGACAGAACAACTAAAGAGCTGTGGAATGGGATAAACCCCTGCTCATCCCATTGACTCCACCTCCTTCTACTGGCTAACAGTTAAGAGTTTACTACACTCAAGGCTGAGTTGAGTGCTTCACCTGCACTACCACATTTAATACTCCCAGTAACTATATGATGTAGAAACAGCTGTAATAGTAACGAAGAAACATAAGAGCAAACACTATTAATTAAGCACGTGCCTGCTGTGTGCCAGGCACTGTGCTAGGGGACATTAATAAATCACCATGAATCCTCGTAACTACCATGCAAGGTATTACTATTCAAATTTAAGAGATGAAAAAAAAGACTCAGGGAGGATGAATACTTTGTCCAAGGTTACATATCCAATAAACGTCAGAGTGTGGCTCAAACCTACATCTGACTTCAAAGCCCAGGAGTTTTCATTGCATCATACTATCTTGTCAAACATTCCAAAAAATTGGCCAGAGGGAGAGAGAGAAAACTAGACATGATGAAATGCTTCATTTCTTGCTGTGATACATTGAGACCTTTCTCTGCAGTTGAGATGACATAGTGGCAGCATTATGCTGCTGCTGCTAAGTCGCTTCAGTCGTGTCCAACTCTGTGCGACCCCAGAGACGGCAGCATCATAGCACCATCATATTGTCATATTCTTCAGTTAACTCTGGCATAGCAGTTAATGTGGGATTGTTCTGCTCCATCAAAATTTCCCCCTTTTTTTCTTTTTGGTCTGTGACTTACCTACTTTCTTTTTAACTACATACTTCTGTCCTGGAGAAAGAAGGTGATCTCTCTGCAACCTTACTGTGTTGCAGAAAGCCTTATTTGTTGCTAAGCAGAACTCAACTTCTGAGCACAATGACAGATTCCCTTGACTGAGGTCGTAGAGACCTCACAGTACTCAGGAGAGGTGTCTCCCTGGAACTGCTTTGGGAAATGACAGTGACCCCCGACTTAAGAGCAGCCGATTCTGGACATAGGGTTGAAAAAGAATGAAATGAGATTTCTGCTAGCTGTCCAATTCTCACAGGACTGAAAACAACCTTACCACTTGAAGAAGCGCCAGATATCCTGCCCCGACATTGTCAAAGTTGATCTTCACGTTCTTCCATCTGATTTCTGTGTTGTTCCCCTCCATGAGCTTTTCACACTCTGTTTTATTGTTGACATCTTCAATTTCAAATCGGATCTCAGAAGACTCATTAAAGCAATAGTGGTACTTTCCCGCAAACAGGTTAACTCCCATGATGCTGAAAATCAGCCAGAAGATGAGACACACCAGCAGCACATTCATGATGGAGGGGATGGCACCCACCAAGGCATTCACCACCACCTGCGTTGGAAGGGGGAGGTTGCTGAGTGTCAGCAAGAAGTACAGGCACACGCACTCTTTTGATTTCCAGGAGGGGAATGGCACTGTGTGGCTTGTTATGACTATGGAAACATTATGTTCCCTTTGGAATTAGGGTAATCAGACAGATCCATAAACAGGACCAAAATTTTGTATTTCTCTGAAATATACTTTGAGGAATTCTAAAAATTACTTTTTATTTTATTGAACACAAATTGCCCTGCCCACGGTGACCTAGGTCTGTCTCCTAGGCACCAATCTGGGACCAAAAAAATCATTTCATTGTCTAGTCTTCCTTCTTACCAACTCATGAAATATGGCCCTCACAGGACAATCTGAGTGATTTCAAGCTCACTAGCTGCCTTTCCAGAGACATTTCCCCTCTGCAAACCAAGGTGAGATTGTTCAAAATCACAGAGAACTACCCGAGGGGTTAACAGTGAATCACTCAACAGTACATAAAGCCTCTTTTATGACTATGCAAGGCCAGTTATCTTATTTCAGGCAAGAGCTGAGCATGCATCATTTTGCAGGCTCAAGGAAAAAAAAAAAAAAAAAGCTATATTCCCTCTACCAAACAGTATAAAATAAAATCTGAACAGTTGTGTTTTTCACGCAAGGTTCATTATTCTTCTTGTCTTTTAATTTTTCTGACTTTGCAGGCTTCTCAGTCTGAGTCGGCCCCTGCTTGGCTAATGCTGATATCTCTCTGGTCAATCCCGGGTTTGACTTGACTCTTCACAATGTACTATTGGAAAAAGGGTTTTTGGAGAGTTTCGGGTTAGATCACTGCTCTTGAAATCCCCCAAACTGGCTTATTGTTAAAAATCACTGACTACAGTAGACTCAAGAATGAAAAAAAAAGGAAAAGAAGTCCAATTAGGGATCTAAGTTTCTGGGCTGTTTTTAACTTTGTGTCATACTTTAGACGAGAAGAGCTAGACTTTTCACTAGAGGAGTTCAAAGTGCTTACAAAAATAGCATTTCAGGTAGTGGGACAGAAAACAATGCTGGCGATGATTCCTGCCCTGATTCTTACTTGCTGTTGTTCTTAAGCAGGACTGCTAAGGCCCAGAAAGGTGACCCTGAAATGGGAAGCATGTTTCTTTTCTAGCATCCTCGGAGGATAAGTGGAGTTAAAATAGAGATCCTGGATATAAACAAACTCTTCTCATGTTTTGTTAGAAGAAGGTGACAAGTATCACCACACTTCTGCATCCGTTTTTCAGTGTAGGGAAGAAGATAGGATCCGCTGCCAACCAGCACAGGACCAAAAGGGCTTAAAGGGCTGTGCTGTACAAGGAACACCAGGGGGCAGCTCTGGGCTCGTATGAGCCTGATAGGGATCCGATTTTCCTCATCTTCTGTGTGCCTTAGACTGTAATGCCACTCACTGGCACATGTGGCTGAGAAGAGCTGTCTCTTCTGTCCTCTATCAGAAAGGCAATGATACTCTGCTAAGGAGTCACTTTCCCTTTAAATTATTACTTTAGTGTTTCTCCAATTCATGTATGAAGGCCTTTAGACTGAGAGGCAGTTATTTCTTAATTCTTAGACCAAGAAATCTCTTTTAGATCTAATAGTTTTGTCCTTAGAATAAAATAATTATACTTGCATTCTTCATCACTTTGAACAAGGAGAGCCAGGATATCTGAAATCTTGAAACTCCCCAAGGTTATTTTTGAGAATGATACTCATATTTGCTTATGTTACCAAATGTGTCAGGTGATCAGACTTGAATTTAATCTCTTTCTATAGCTGTTCACCCTTTGATGGGAACACTACGAGGCAATGAAATGTGCAAAAGAACAGGCAAAAGGAGGAAGGCCTATAAAGGAAATAATTAATTCTCAAAAGTAAGAGAGTAGGTTATGTAAAGTTTCAAAAGCTCCAGTCTATGTGACAGCATTTTGCAGCAGAGCTTGGATGAGAGATGATGACCTTCTATTAGACCATCACAGGTCTGCAATACGGAAGTTGGTCCCCAAAGATCTGAAACCTAGAAATCTTGCTTTTTGTATCAATTCGGAATATACCTCCTCCAGGAACTCTTCTGGCCACCTTAACCCAGACTGACCTGTCCTGCGTGGTGTCTGTGTCCTAGTCAAGTATGGGGCAATACTGACAGCAGGGAAGAATAATCAGCTACGTTCACGGTTATACTCACGGAGCTGCACAAAAGAATCGATACGCAAAAGTATTTACTGGGTGTTCTGTGATACAGAGGACATAGAAATCCCAGAAAGTCCAATGCGTACTTAAAGATGTAAATGTACTTTCACTTATAATGAAACGTACTTTCATTATAATCAAAGAACTTAGCTTCATTTCTTGAATAAAACAGTAAAGAGAGTTGATGACATTTCTGATAATTCTTCCTTGTGAACATTAGCTAATATTCTCAGCAACCAAAGAGCAAGAAAGTATGCTTTCTTATTTTAACTCTTACACTACAGGTGTATATATATATATAAAAGTGACAACTTAAGTTTCCAAGGATAGTTACATAATTGGATCTCCTCTTCTGCCCTCTAATAGTTCAAATTATTCTATATTGTTTTTAATTATGATGAAATTATTTTTAAAGGTCAGGTATACAAATATTACTTAAAGCTAGGATCTAGCAATCTATAAAGCTATTATTTTTTTCAACAGAAGTTTATATTTAGTGATTGATACAAATCTCATTAATGAAAAATTCCAATGTGTACTAACATTAAATACTATAAAACCTGTCAAATAGCTTTTAACACATGGCAGAGGGAACATGGCTTTAATGGACAACTGTGTACTGACAATCAACAGAAATGCATGCATGTTTCAGAGCATTACTATCGTGTACCCTCAGAAAGTCTAATAGCACAGCACCACCCTTAAATGAAGATTACTATGGAGGAGAGAAAAGCAAAGAACTACATTAAGCATTCCTTTGCCAACAGCATGAGTATTTCAGTGTTCTGGTTTGAGGAAGAGACTGAAGTCAGGGTCCCAGGACAAGCTAGGGCCTTATGTTCCCTCGCATGTGAAGGTCTGAGCCTCTCACTGGAGCAGCACAGTGACAGTCAAGTCCATCTGCGTTGATGGTATTTAGTTCTTGTTTAACATTTTCTAAGAGTAGTCTCTCAAGTGGTGGCACACCCAAGGACCCAAACCAAGAAGTGGAAAACACATCCCTGTGGAAGGGCAACGTCAATCCCTAATTCTGCTTATTACTGGGGGACTTATAATAAGCTCAGGCAAATTCACTCTTCCCTTCTTGCGGTTCTTGCACAAAAGGGCTGGGGGACTGCTGCCCAGGAATGGGTCATGAGCCCTCACCTCTGGCCCAACCAGAAATGGCCATGCTGTCGATGACTGGAGTCAACCAAAGGCGGGGTCATCTGTTACCAGAACTTTCCTTACTGAATACATATTGTTTGAAAGCCTGATTTTGGGTTCAAACTTGCACCTGCCCTGATTATCTCATCTCAAAAAAACCTTTGTTAATGCTTTTCAAATAAAACTTTCTATTCGAAGGTCACCCATTCCAGATCTCTGGGTTCCTAAACAACTTGAAGGTTGACAAGTTTTGAGGGAATGAAACTGGGAGTCCAGGAAAGGAGGAGGAGCTAAAGGGAAGAGGTGTGGCCACCAGAAGGGCCCTGGTGTTCAGACTATTCACACAAGGTCCTTGTGAGTCAACTGGCCACAGCTGGTCAGTGAGGGCCACCTCTGCCACAGGGTGGGACTGGCCGTACGGGCTCCCAGATGGAGAAAGGCTGTAGCACGTGCCAACTGGGCATCTCTTTTTCAGGCTTTCTTTGGGTATTACTGGTTTCACTTTAGGAGATCTGGGACCCATCCCGGGGCATGGTGCAGGATCACAGGCTCCTGAGTTGAGGCACAATGTTGCAATTATTGCCTTCAGTCAACAAAGTGGATGATCAGCTCTATAACAAAACTAGTACAACTTATTTAAAATATGTAACTAACCTCTTCTGAAAATAGTAGGAAGGTTGGGGAGGAGGGAAAAGCATTCTAACCCTATCTTCAATGACACCAGAGCCCCCTAAAATGTAAGCCCTCTTCAATAGACTCTCTCCCCACTTACATTTAGCCTGAGCATAACAATGACCTAATTGCACACATTCTGAAATCTCTTATCTGTTGGACAAAGACTTAGAATCCCAACATTTTTTCCTTAATTCAAATAAATGTATGTTGCTGTGGAATGGACCTTCCTGCAGATGGTTTCAGATGGGCTGCAGAAAGGTTCTATTTAGTAAACCAAACTGTGACTGTGCTACAGCAGAAATGCAAATGTCTTAGAGAAAGCATTTGTCTGGATATACTAAAATAGTCAAATCCCCAAGGCCAAGGGAGATGTTCATCCTCCTGGGCAGATGCGGGTGGCTTCATGGAACAGTGGCCAGGAGCCCACAGGTGAGAACGGAGTGAGGCAGTACCGCTCTGGAACCTAGTTTCCTTGAGCAGTCTTGCTGTGTGTGGGCCACTGCAACAGTTCAATGTTTGATCTCTGCACGTTTAAAAAATATCCTCTGGTTTGCTCTCCTGCATGTATTCACCATCTGAATTAAGGTGAGTTTTCTTGGTCTCGTTAAGTATAACAGACCTCTCTGATTACCACAGGACAACTATTACCATCAAAAGCCAGTTGTCCATTTGATTTTAGGAACCTGACCTTGTGTGTGCTCATGCACATACATGTGCCCACACACAAAATTTTTTTAAACCAAGAGACAGCAAAAAGGAACCAAAAGAGGAAGCCTTATTTCTCAGTTGGCAAGGTGACAGCACCTTGCACTGTTTGGATTTGGGTGGAGTATTGCCCAAGCAGGTAACAGCAGGGGTTGAGAAGTTTCAGAAGAATTAGCTGATAGTCATCTATCATTGTACCTGGTTGTTATTTTAGCAGTGTTACAACAGGGGACCAGAGAGCATGGGCAGAGGGGTAGGGGATGAGGAAGAAAGCTTTGCTATCAGACAGAGGCTGCCAGTCCTTATGGGACTGGGCTGAGAACAACAAGGTGCAATAAGAGGAATCAGAATAGAAAGAAAAGCATTTCTTTTCCCAGGGTCATGCCAAATTCTGTTCTGTCCCCATTTCCAGGCCTACCATCCCAGCTTCTAGCCCCTTCTCAGCTGCTTTCTCAGTGACTCCAAGGCCACGGTCCCCACCTGGCTCACGCCCCTATCCAGCACTCTCCCTGTCTGTGGCCTCTGCTTTTCAGTGAGTCTGTGGGTGACAATTCCCCTTCTTTGCACCTGGTGATTCTCCCTATTAAATCAACAGCCCAGAAAGCTGCCCCAAGTGCTACAGGTAAGCCAGGCCAAATGAGAATAGCCAATGTTAACATGGTCTGCGGTGGCATGTTGTTGGGGGTGGGGCCAGTATTAACATGATGAGGCAGCTTAATGTGAGTCCCCTTCGCACAGGGCAGGTGCGGGGGAGAGAGAGTGGAGGATCAAGACAGCAGCTCCATCACAGAATTCGTGTTTGAATGATCTTCCCACCCTGTGATCAGTTCTAGCATGCTTAAACAGTTTCCACTGGCATGCAGAAGGATCAGCTGCTCTTAGTATCTTACCCTCATCCCTTCAAATCGTGATAAGGCTCTTAAGGGTCTCAAAGCTCTTAGGGTCCTAAGGGACTTTATGGCACCTAGTTCCGAGTAGCCCAGGGCATTAGCTATAAGGCTGACTAAAGAGACCTACACGGAAACAGAAGAGAAAAACAAAAACAAAAAAAAGGAAACAAAAGATAAAACAGCAACAACAACAAAAAAAGAAACAGAGGATCCAGAGTGTTAGAATAAAACCCCTAGCCCTGATTACACAGACTGGGCCCCGCTCCCCCGGAAGAGGAAGTGTGTTACACCAGCTGCCTACTTCAACTTGGACTCAAACGACCTGGAAGGAAAGGTGGTTGAGGCAGAAGAAAAAAACACAAAGGGAAGAGAACGTCGAGAGAGGGCAGAAGAACAAACATACAAACTGGCAAAGGGAAGAGGCTGACGGGATAGGGAGAATGAGGAAGTTCCATTGGAAGGAGAGGAGCCTGAACAGATGACAAAAACCTTACCCTCGCCCTTTACAGTCTCTGCAGGTCCCAGAAGTTCCCATTAAATTAAGCCAGACAAATTTAATGGTACCTATGGAAAAGAATACAGATAAATACACACACTCCACACAGGCTGCCCCCTCCTCAGCTCATTCACCATGGACTTCCAACAAGGACAAGCTCTCTTACTCCTGGTTGACAAGAAACCATTTGTTTGAGAATTGGATCAGTAATTGCAGAATTGCAGTAATTCCTTACTACATCAACAAGGAAACGGATTCAATAAGTACCGCAGTAGTCTTTGCAGTTCCCAACAAGAAAAGGACCAAATGAAGAAACTTCTCGACAGAACTTTGGCTCCATGGGAACTCAAGTGACTCTCTCACTTTTAACTGCAACAATCCTTCCATCTTTTTAACTAGAACCACAGCTCCTTCATGGTCATGAGAAGTTGGGTAGGTCTGGACAACTGAATCCGTATTTTCCCTTATAATACCCATACTTTCTCTCCAAAAAGCCCCAAAAGAACTGGCCTCAGGTCTAACCTTTCTAGGAAAATCTTCTCTTATTCTTATCATCAGGATAACGGCTGGAAGGCTTCTTGGATGAATTTTTTATTTACAGATAAGGAAACTGAGACCCACACACAAGAATTTGCCCAGTATCAACACTGGCAGTTCTGCAGCCAGGATGAAAGGCCCAAACTCCTGATTCCCAGGCAGAACTCTTTTTTCCACAGACAGGTCAACACCCCCACTGGCTGGATGACAAAAATCCCAATAAAGGATTATGGTATCTGCACAATTTGGAGCTGCGTATATTGCCATACTGGGGAGAAGTCGTCTGGAGTCACAGTCAAATGCTTTCCTGCTTTTACAGAGGCAAACCCACCTTATTCTACCAGAGCTCGCAGAGCGGGCTATGCCACAGATCCCCTAACTACACGGAGGGCGGCCTGGGCCTAACCTGAGAGGCACAGAGCTCTTCAGGGGGAAGACGACCAGAACTACCTTTAGTTAGACTGTTTGGGCTCTGGGTTTCTTAGGGAAGTATTTCCCTTATACTGCACCACAAGTCTAGGATATGTTAAGATGCTCTCAACAATTCTTAAATTCCCTGTACTGGAAAGTAATGATTATAGGTTGGCTTAGCCTAAACTGATGATATTTTAAAGCAAATTTAGAGGCAAAAAAAGAGAAACAATCCACAACTTGGTTCTTGGTTTCATTTGATGCTTTTAACTTTAGCTGAGGGATTTACTTCTTAAGATTCTGTATCTCTGAACTGTACAAAAAGTTTTGTTTTTTTTTTTAATAAAAAAACAAAGATATTTATAATTAAGCAGAAGGCTGGCAGGGGTAGAAGTAGCAGGTTAAAGGCCTAGTAAGGGTCAGGGATGAGCAGGCTCAGAGGTTTCAGAGTTTAAAGCAGTGTGAACCTTTGGCTGCTGCTGCTGCGTCGCTTCAGTCGTGTCCGACTCTGTGCGACCCCACAGACGGAAGCTCACCAGGCTCCCCCGTCCCTGGGATTCTCCAGGCAAGAATACTGGAGTGGGTTGCCATTTCCTTCTCCAATGCATGAAAGTGAAAAAAGTGAAAGTGAAGTCGCTCAGTCGTGTCCGACTCTTAGCGACCCCATGGACTGGAGCCTACCAGGATCCTACGTCCATGGGATTTTCCAGGCAAAAGTACTGGGGTGGGGTGCCATTGCCTTCCCCGAACCTTTGGCTATGCCTGTCCTAATAATCCATGAGTGGAGATCTCTTCCCTGGTGGCCCAGGTAGTAGCCAAAGCAAGTCTGGAATGAACTGCTGCCCTATTTGGCTACTCAGGTTCTTTGAAGGATAGATGGCTCAGAGTGTAATTTCTGTTCAAAACAACAGCCTCAAAGGCTTTATCTAGCACACAGCAGTACCAACCAATCATTTTTCCTCCATCCATCATTGACAGTAAGAATCCACATGGAGTTGTCATTTGTCTACGACTGCCAGGTGCATCCAACTCTCAACCCTGAAGCATCTAACACTGTCATATTCTTAAGTGAGACCTGAATGGGTACAGCTGAAGGTAAGCTACTTCAACCAAATACTCGAGGTCAAAATACCCAAATCAATTCTGCATAACTATGCCAGGTAAAGACTATAGAAAACTAAGCTTCATATAAGGCAAGAAGATTCTGGTTCTTGGTGATTTATCTGATGATAAATAGGCCCAAAGTGGGGAAAAGGGTGGAGGAGGTACAGATGCCAATTCAAAGGCTGGCTGTAAATGCTGCTGAGATAGTCTGTTATTCAACTGACCAATCTAACCAAGATCTCCTCCTAAGACAGCATCAGCAAGTGTCCTATCTGGGTAGTTAGTGGTAATTTTATAATCTGCTGAGTCTCCATGTTAAACACTCACTGGACATAATCAGAACATTGCTTAAAAGAATTAAGGAAAGAATAAAACCTGAAAAAAAAAAAAAGGAACTGAGGGCAAGTAAAAATCCAGGCTATCTGTGGCTGTAGGCATAGAAGAAAAAGGAGACATGGCGTGACTTTTTTAAAATGATGTGAACATTTCCAAATGGAGAGTGTTCTCAGTAGTGAATTCAGGATGAGGCGAATGGTCTCTGCAAGTTCCCATCCCTGGAACAGATACGCTGGCTAATCTCTGGATCTGCTGGGGGTAAATTTCCCTGTGAAAAGATGATGAAATTCTCTTCCAGGACACAATCTCCAGGGCAGCCAAGGACCTGGGCAGAAAAAAATGTTGTATCTGGGAACTCATGTGGCTTATAAACAAAGAAAGTTAATCTTGGAAGTGGTCTAGATCATCTCCATGATTCTAAAAAGTACTCTTAGAGGCTCCAAGAGGCAATGAGGAAGAGTGAAAATCCATTAGAGGAACAAACAAGGTGATGAATAACAGGTTCCGGCATCAAGTCACTGGTGGATGAAACGGGAGGGAAGAGAGTCTCTCAGCTGCTGCTGCTAAGTCGCTTCAGTTGTGTCCGACTCTGTGTGACCCCAGAGACGGCAGCCCACCTGTCCCTGTGATTCTCCAGGCAAGAACACTGGAGTGGGTTGCCATTTCCTTCTCCAATGCATGAAAGTGAAAAGTGAAAGTGAAGTAGCGCAGTCGTGTCTGACTCTTAGTGACCCCATGGACTGCAGCCTACTAGGCTCTGCAGTCCATGGGATTTTCCAGGCAAGAGTACTGGAGTGGGTTGCCAGAGGTTGCTAAATGAGGACCGAAAATTTACACCTGCTGGATGTTCTAAAATGCCAAAGGGACCAGACTTTTTATTTAAAAGGACAGCAAAGCCTCTGATGGTTCCAGCTGTCAGTCTAAGCCTTATTCTCCATCCATAACTCACACAGTGCAGCCAGGGCATGGACTGCAGCTGCTGCCCCTGCCCCCACTCTGGCACACTCTGCTTCCCTACAACACCTGGCAGGAGGTTTTGTGCTGTGGGTGTTGAATAAACATTTGATACATGAAGAATAAAGGCATTGCTCTGCCTAACAGAAAACTGAGAGCCCTGGGAGAGACCTGTTCCCAGAATGCTGGATTTCCACAAGTCAGGCAAGAGTGGCTGGACGGCTACGGGGAGCTTCCCAAGGGCCAGGGCCATCCCTCCCTGTTCCCTGTGACTCCCTATGGCTCCTGGGACAATTCTACATGGAGAATGGTATTTTGTTTATTTTTGTTTACTAGTTACTGGTCTAGAAGTGTTTCAGGAGCCAGAGTCAGGTCTCATGGCAATGGAAGAATCCAGCAACTCCCCAAAGTTAGGGGGATTTAAGGATTATTGTCAGCGGGCTCCATGTCTTTCTCATGTCCTTTGCTTCCCTATCACTTAGTATAAAGAGTGCTGAAAGTATTTGCTAAATACATAGTGCCCTGCAGAAAGGTTAATTCTTCTATAATAGCAGCAGAATGTGGGGTACTTGATTGCCCACCCAAAGGGAAGAGGAGGGGAGTGGCACAGGTTAGAGTGAACAGGAGGCAGGTCCAGGTGGGGAAGGTCTGTGCTGAATTGCAGCTTCCCTAGGGCTGCTGAAGTGTGGGAGTAGATGTACCTATCTGAGTTTCTGGAACATCTAGAAGACAAGGGGCCCCTAGGTCTCCCACAGGGGTCCACCTGACTCTAAGTGGTCCTGAGGAGTCACAGTGAAATAAGGCTCCAGGGTACTTCCACTGTCCTCTAGAAAGAGAACTGGCCTGTGTCACCTCAGGTCTCTGGTTCTGATCCCAAACCCATTCCTCACCTCCTGGAACTCATGCTCCCCATCTGTGGGAGGAGGCAGAGGCCCTTCCGTCACAAGGGGCTGCCACCTCTGGCTAGAGGTGCTCATGCCGGCCACCCCGGGCCAAGACCTCCCTGGTTCACTCTAAGGGCAGTGACCTCCTCACCTCACTGGAGCACAGTGACAGCTCTCGGAAGGAGTCGAGGATGCTGTGTTGGGAAAGGAGTGCATTAATCCAGCAGACATCACCCTGGTGCGGAGGGCCTGGTGCCTCTGACTTCTGTGCTGCTTCGTGCTAGCCCAGAGGGGCTCCGTAGGCGGTTCACCAATGAAACCTATTTTAAAAGGACCAACCCAGCCGCCAAACACTCCCCTTCTCCACCCTCAGAAGGAAGTGACGCCACCTTCAGCCCTGCTCCTGAAATTCCCATTCGTTCTAATTCAAATGCTGATTTGACTAGAAGAAAAAAGCTTCAGTGATCAGACAGAATAAGAAGCACTCATCATGGTTAGAAAACCCAATAAGGAACAGTTCCTGGTAGAGTGAGAAATAGTTATAGGTGACATGGCTTCACCCTGAAAAATAACACAGCAAGTAAAGACCACTGAGCCATGGAGATGGTCTCGAAACCTGGAGAAAAAAACGCTTTTTTAAGTTTGATCACCACTGTGGAAATAGCCATGTGTGGGAAGGAGTGGGAGTTGGGGGAGGGTTTCTTTTGGGTTCTTTCTTCTCCTTGACAGATTTGTTTGGATGAGTCTGGTATGAAGACTTGAGATGGATGGGAGTGTACCTGGGCACGGTCAGCAGGAGAGTCTACTTAGATCCCACCTCGCCCGCCCCATCCTCTCAGCCCTCTCCTGGCAGCAGCAGGACGACACTGCCGGTCTGGGGCCAGAACCTTCCTGTTTCCAGTCTAATAACAAAGCTTGGACACCAATGATCCCTCTTCCCATTCCTAATCTCAGAAACTTCTAGGTCAAACCACTAATGAACTGGTGACTTAGGCCCTGGAGCAAATGCGGGGACTTCAGAGTCTCTTCCCAAGTCACCACCTGAGTGCTCCGAAGGGAACTTTACCCAAACCTCCTATGGCCTACCCACTGGGCCCCAGGCAACTCCAGCCAGTAGAGGAAGGACAGTCCCTGTCTTTGTTTTCCTGCTGGCAACGGAGGGAAGTAGGAAGCAGGACACGTACAGCCACGATGAGGAAGTCCAGCCAGCACCAGGCGTTGGTGAAGAACTTGACGAAGCCATAGGCTGTCCACTTGAGCAACATCTCCAGGATAAAGATGTAGGTGAAGACTTTATCCGCGTACTCCAGGATGGTACGGATGGTCTTCCTCTGCTCGATGTAGATGTCCTCAAAGGCCTGGAAGAGAGGCAGCAGCTGCCTATAGCGCCTTCAGGGAAACGAGCTACACGGAAGTACCACCCCCACCCCCGCAACCCCCGGCAGCCCTCCCACCTGTGCTTGCGGGTCATCAGCTCCCCATCTTCCTTCACTCTATCCCTTGCTACACATGGCTTTTCTTTGTAGAAAAGTTTTCTTGAGATGTAATTTTCATACCTCATAATTCAGCTACTTAAAGTTTACAGCGCAATAGCTCTTAATGCATTCAGAGTCATATATTCATCACCACAGTTGAATTTAGAATATTTTCATTACCCTCCAAAGAAACCCCACACCCTCCAGCTGTCACCCTCTAGTCTCCCGATCTCCTCCTAGTCCTGGCAACCACCAATCTGCTTTCTGTCTCCAGAGACCAGCTCCTTCTGGACATTTTGTATAAACGGAATCATATAACATGTGGTCCTTTGTGAATCAGGGGTATTAGGGAAGTAAGGGAAGTTGCTTTGAACGAGACAAGCTAAGCAATGAAGATACTTGGTCATTCGTATTCTTATCTTGATGAAAAGGGGACCTTGAGCTCAAGAGGGATCATGCTGAGGTCTAGGATGAAGATACAGACAAATGTGAATTTTAATCCCCAGGGCTCAAAACACCAGCCTGAAGCACTGGAGTAGATCATTACTCTTGGTCTACAGCCAGGCTGTGTTGTTAGAGAAACTGGGGTCAGGCCATCCAGTCTTTCCTGCTGGTCCCTATACCCATGCCTTGTCAATCCCCCGGCAGATTCTCCCCTGGACCTCACCAGGGCACCACTGCTGAGTAGAATCATGAAGATGATGAACGTCTCGAACCAGTTGTGCTCCACGATGAGGAAGCAAGTTTTCCGCAGGATCCACCAAGACTTGCCCAGTCCCTCCTCAATGTTGACCTGGCAGCACTTAAATCTCTGGACACAACCTGGCACCGGTGGGAGAGGCAGATCAGACTCTGGGATGTGCCCCGCCCAGATGCGCCCGGGCCCCCCAGGTGCTGCCCCACCACACAGCACAACAGGAGTTCAGCGGCTGACTCAGAACCTTTGACTCAGAAGTGGAAAGGGTGGTGGGGCTGAAGCTATGCTGCCACGCAGCCAGGGCAAGGCCCTCTGGTGATGGGAAGATATCCTATAAAGGAAGCAGTGAGCAGGAGGAGAAGAGGGTAATCAGGAGGCAGACACGGTGGAAGTCTTGGGGCTGATGTTGAGAAAAATGGACAAAGAAAAGCTTGAGAATGAAAACTTGTCACAGCTGAGCATCAAATGGGGAAAATGGTATCAGCCTCCCTGAAATTGAGGAGGCGGGCAACAAAGTTCTTGCAGATACCCACAGAGCCCCCTTCTCCCTGGCCAACCATGGACCCTAGCATAAACATCTGCAAGCCATGCAGGTGCTACATGCCATCCGCTCTTCTGGCCCCCTTTTACCTTCCGTGAAGCAGGCATCTGGATCCAAGTACTCCTCAGGCTGCTCCACAGGGACTTCTTCTACTTCTGGTTTGATGTCAATGGTGCTCCCTTCAGAGGAGCTGGTGTCGTCCAGTTTCTAGATACATAAGGAGAAAGGAGAGAAGCAATGCTGCAACACGTCTGCTCTGTGCTGACTACGCTGCCTCTGGTACTTATGACTCAGCAGCTACAATTCAGGCTAGAAACTCATCATCATGCAATTCACCACGGGCTGACAATAACCACAGGGCCTGCAGAACCTGTCAGGAGGGCGTACAACATCATAGCCTGCTCACGGGTGACAGGGATCCACCCTAAGCAGAAGGTGCCTATAGCTGTTCTCAGTGGTACAGCTCAGATTGATGGCAGGGAAGTACTCGAGGGTTTCCTCCAACCTCTGATCCAGATGACTCAGAAGCAAGAGAGGCTGATCTGAGAACATCTCAGGAATCTAGCTCGTCTGGGGGTGGATAGAATTGGTTCTTAAAGTTGAAAGTGAAGTGAAAGTCCCTCAGTCTTGTCCAACTCTTTGCGACCCCATGGACTGTAGCCCGCCAGGCTCCTCTGTCCACAGAATTCTCCAGGCCAGAATACTGGAGTGGGTGGCCATTCCCTTCTCCAGGGGATCTTCCCGACCCAGGGATTGAATCCAGTTCTCCTGCACTGCAGGCGGATTCTTTACTGTCTGAGCCATCAGGGAAGCCCAAAAGTTCAAAGTTGAGAGCTGGCTATTCCAAAATCTCTCTGCCAGGCCCATGGCTGGACCAGTCCCAAGGCTGATCATTTGTTCCTACACAGGATCAAGACAGGTTTCTTGGCTGGGACCTTACATCTTTGCTGCCTTCAGGATCTGACTCGCTGCTGACGTCCTCGGTATTTAGGTTCTCAAAATCGGACTCGCCGACGGCGATGGGCACTCGCACGGTCAGGTTGGGATTGTTGATGAAGGACATGTGGTCCTCGTCGATGATGTACTTCTCCACGCTGCTGCCGATGCCGCTGGTGGTGCCATTGCCATTCTTCTGGAAGTCACCGTTCCGATGGATGTCGGCACCGGTGTGGTTGGCGATGCAGTTGGCTTTCTTCTCGTACAGCTCGTCCAGAGGTTTCACTTCGTCGGCCTCGCGCTGCTTGAAATGGGCCTGCATGAAGGCATGCACTTTCAGTTTGATCCACGCCACGCCCTTCTTGATCCGGATCACGGAGATTTGCAGGTTGTTCATTTCTCCATCATCGTCTGTGGCTGCCAGGTTGTCAGCACTGAAGGAGCTCAGAAGCAAGGCCAGAAACAGGTTCAGTACCTGCACCAGGAGCATTAGGAAAATGGCGAGTGAATGGAGAATGGTGTTGGGGACAGTTATCCACTGAACTAGGGCTGTAAACTTCAGGCTCACAGGCTTACGGAAAAGACTTGAGAGTTTCTACTGTGTTCTGTTTGACTCAGGTAGTGTTTTAAGTGTTCATGTCACCATGTGGACATTTTGTTTGGTTTTGGTTGTAATACAAGGAGTTTAGTGCTCCTTTTTTTGGTTCTTTTGTAGTGCTTTTCACATATATATGTACTTCAAAACATACTGCTTCTCTTATAAGCAGAACAAGCAAAGGTTGTACCCATTTTGGGAGAAAATTCTCCAAAAATACAAACAAAAAGGTGTGCATGGATTATTGAGAAGGATCAAAGAACGCCTAGATGTGTTCTTGAGCAGCAGGTGTCCTAGAGGACCCAGGTTAGAAAAAAACCAGGCTTGGAGAACCAGACTGTCATATAACAAATCTCGAAGGTGGAACTGAAATATATTCCATGTTATCCTATTTTAAGAATTGATTTTGTTTTCCTAACATTTATCAAAATTAAGTATTTCTAGCAAGACAGTGATGGTGACTTTTGGGTTCTATATCTAAGTGTCAGGCCATTAGAAACAAGTTTCATTTATTTTTCTTTTTTTCTTAACCACACTAGGCATTAAGATTCATTTATTTTTATTAAGACTTACTTTGGAAAAGTGGGAGAGATGTTCACTTCTTGCTTTACACTTGGCCCTTACTCTGTCATACTTCTGAAGAAGAGTAAGGCTTACATTTTAGGTGGAAATAATCATATGTGCAAGTGGGAGAAACAATATATGAACTCTACGTATCTGGCTTATGTTGGCCATCTGCAGCATTACAGAGGAGTGCAGTCGGTTAAGTGGTGGTCAGTTGATGAGGGCTTTGAAGGCCAGGCTGAAATATTTGAATTTTAATTGGATCCACTATTGGTCCTTGAGTAAAGGAGTCACAGATGATGACCGAGATTTGAGAGATTTGAGAAAGTCATTCCTACTAGGTACACATGTGGTAGGCTGGGAGCAGGGGTTAGGAGTTAGGAGGCTGTTCCTTGCGTGAGTTGATAAGGGTCTGGATAAGGCTAAAGGAACCTCAAACCTTAGCAAGTAGAAGAATCTCCTGGAGTGGGATGCTTGTTAAAAACGAGCATCTCCTTGGTCTCCCCAGAAAGATTCTGATTCAGTAGATCTGGGGTGGGTCCTGGGACTTGGCCTTTTTCAATGAGTGAAACTCAAGGTGACTGTGATGAAGGTGGTCTTCCTCAGACTTTCAGAAATACCAGATGGGTTGTAGAAATGGAAAGGAAGGGGCAGATCTCAGAAATACTACAAAGAAAGACGCATATGTAGAAATGCTAAGAAGAAAGATATGAGAGACATCAGGTATTTACCTGGAATGGGGAGAAAAGTCAGAAGAGACTGACAGATTCCGAGAGATGACATGGGCAGAAGGACTGAGCCAAGGGGGAACTGGGAAAAGTTCCCAGGCAGAAATAATAGTGGATTTTCTCGTGTGCTCAGGTGTCTGTAGCCAGTCATGGGAAGATGTCTCTGAGACTACTGAGGACAGGAGACTAGAGAAATGGGAGGTCAGGGCTGGTGATGTTGACTCTACAATGGACAGGAGCTGTAGGCAGCAGCTGTCTTCACTGAAGGAGTGGGAAGACTGGAGGGATCAGGACTGAGGGAAAGACGGCTAGGAATGGAGAATGGGAGTGACTAAGAAACATTACATTGCTTGTTTTTATAGGTCTAGTGAAAGACTAGGGTGGGCAAGGCTGGTTCAGAGGTTGATGAGTAGGAATGCCCTACCGGCATATGCTTCTCTATGGCAGAAAAAGGAAGAAAACCACTCTCGGTGAGCTTGTAAGGGGTCATCTGAGTGTGTCTTCTTCCAATCCTCCTTCTTGTACACTTGCAGGCGGGCTTTGGCCTGATTTGAAAGATGAGTGCTTCTCAAACTACAACGTGTATGTGGATCACCTGGGAATCATGTTAAAAATGCAGATACTGATTGTGGGGAGTGGCCTAAGATTCTGAATCTCTAGTACACCCTTGAACGTTCTCACTGCTGCTAGTCCTCGGATGACACTTTGAGAAAGAAGGCGTTAATTTCTACTGGTGAACATTCTGTCTACAGAGCCAAGTGACAGCAGGTGGACAGAATGAAGCAAGGAAGTGATTTGAAATTTATAAACATCAGATAAAATCTTAGGATGGCTTAGATCCATGGTTTTCAAAGGAGGGCAATTTTGCCCCCGAGGACAGCTGGTAACGTCTGGAGACATCTTTGGTTTTTACAGCTGGGGCTGGGGGTCACTACTGGCCAGTAAAGAGTAGATGCCGGGGATACTGCAAACACCTTACAATACACAGGACAGTTCCACAACAAATAATTATCCAGCCCAAAAGATCAGGCTGAGAAGTTCTGATGTTTTTCTAATAGTAGAAAGACCACAGACTTTGAAGTCAAGGATCTAATACAAGCCCTGACATTTATTAGCTGTGGGACTTTGGAAAAGAGCCTTAACTTTGCTGAATTTTGTTTCCACAATTATGAAAAGGTTGACAGGTTGTGAGGTTGACCCAAGCAGGCCTCTGAAAACAGCAGTCTCTTTTCCTTTGTACCTTAGGGTTCTTGGGCCAAGAAAGAATAAAGACCAACACAGACATGGAAGGACTAAGCAGAGTGGGCTTCTGGGTCGAGGGTAAAATGCTCAGAGCAAAGAACAAAAAGATGTACAAGTCAGTACTAACCACCAAGTTGCCAATCACCATGACCATCATGAAGACAATGAGGCACATGGCCTGGCCAGCCACCTCCATGCAGTCCCACATGGTCTCGATCCATTCCCCGCACAGCACTCGAAAGACAATGAGGAAAGAATGGAAAAAGTCATGCATGTGCCAGCGAGGGAGTTCACAGTCCTGGTTGATCTTGCAGACACACTCTTTGTAGCTCTTTCCAAAGAGCTGCATCCCCACCACGGCAAAGATGAAAACAATAATGGCCAGCACAAGGGTCAGGTTGCCCAGGGCACCCACTGAATTTCCAATAATCTTGATCAGCATGTTCAGGGTGGGCCAGGATTTGGCCAATTTGAAGACTCGGAGCTACGGAAAAGAAACCCAAACAAAACCCAAATGAAATTCAATGAATTTATTCTTATCACACGGCTACAATAAAAACATACAAAATTAGTAAGACCATTACATTTACTGAGCACCCTTGGGAAATTCTCAGGGTTTTCTAACAGTGTCTTAAAACTGGGAGAAACTGAGGAACAGATAAAGGAAAACTAATTAACTGCAAAATAAGTGAAAGATTTAGAACAAGAACCAAGAATACTGCTTCTAGTCCCTGAATTAGTCTCTAGGTCAATCTACCTTTTAAAAATCCATACATGAACATATCCTTTTCCTACTGATCTTCCCTTGACTTCTCAGCAGTCATATTAAGGAAAATGTGATTTGTAGTGAACCAAAAGATCAGCTTGGTAAGGACAGTGCGAATAAATCATCTGTCTCTTTAAAAAAGCAAGCATTTAAAGATTCTACATCTCTCTCTTTTTGCCTGCCAATAAATAGGTAATGGTTGATATGAAACTTTGTGACATGCTTGGAATAACTGGGAGGAAAAGCACGGTTTCCAAGGGGCAGTTCTAATATATCAAAAGCCTTATGAAAAGGGACTATGCTGATATTAATTCAGAGGACAGAACTTTTGGTATCTATTAATCAGAAAATTTCTGTATTCTGTGATGAAAGATTATAAGGTCTTGGCTAACCAGCTGAGAATTATAATGAATAAAGCCCATGAACAGAGATCACCATCATATGTCTTAAGTTAATAACTACACATGTAGTAGTATGTGTAATAGGATGTAACAGGAATTCTTGTAGAAGGCAACCATGTTGATTTGGACATTTTTTTCCCCTCTACTGAAAATCTGAGTTTTATCTGACAGTTCAAGATTTACCAGGTGATGCTCTGTACGTAATCTGGGTCTCTCACAGTTTTCCACCATTCTGACTGGCTGTTAATTTATTCAGAGTATTAATGATATCGCTTCTATAACTTAATTCTTCATCTTATCTTCTAAATAACAAGAACTACTCTCAAAAAGTCTACTGTTGGCTGGATCCTAACCAAAGACCAGTAAGCAGAGGTTCCAGAAATGTGACAGATGTTATTTGTGACTTGGATTGAATGAGATTTCTGTTTTATACACAGTTTCATTCTAATCCAATTCTCTTTCTTAGATAAGCTGAATATCCTTAAATCCTTTCAGTTGTCAGTGCTTAGGTATTTTCCCAATAAGAGAAATAAATCTAAGCCATTTCTGATGCTCTGTCTGAGTGGGATACCCTCAAGGTAACTCAGCTTCTCAAGGGACTCAATCAGGACATCACTCATGCCTATGCTTCATAGGAAGCTATTCTGAGGATATTGTTAACTATTAATACGTTCAGAGGCATTTTAGTAATTTGAACACTAATTTCTTCAAACACATTAAAAAAATCCTTCTTCGCTAAAGATCTGTGTTCAACAACTAATTTCAATATAACTTTAAAAAACATTATTTTATTCTCATTTTCCGGAAGGGGTCACCCTGATAGAAGAAATGAGCCATCTTGGGAAAAGGGAGAAATATTTGCCATTTCAGGGAGATGTTCAGATAAAGAAATGGGCTCACCAGCAAATTCAAATCAGACCTCAGAATAGCTCTTGTGAATCCTTCTTCATCTTTTAGATTAACTATTATTTTCTGAGGAACTTCATAAAAT
Source organism: Tragelaphus eurycerus (assembly GCA_935064755.1). NCBI lineage: Eukaryota > Metazoa > Chordata > Mammalia > Artiodactyla > Bovidae > Tragelaphus > Tragelaphus eurycerus. Next base: position 28,314,107 of record CAKXYN010000010.1, on the reverse strand, counting down.
TGATTTTATGTTTGTTGACTGATTAAAAAAAACCTCCTTTCTATATTAGGTAATCAGCAGACAAGTTTTTTAATATTTTAGTTGATAAACCAATAAACAGTCAACTGAAACTGGGAGCAGGACACAGCTAAGAATTTTGCAAAATCATCAGATTAACTTATACAAAATTCTTCCTAGTAGCTACAAGACAGGAAATGTAAAAAAGAAATTGGAGAAATATGGAATACCAATCGGAAAGAGCGCAGCACCGAAAGCCCCTCCACGTCTGCTAGACTCAGTTCCATTAAACTGAGGGAGACAATAAATCCATCAAAAATGTTCCAACCTTCTTGGAAATAATAGTAGGGATCCATGGCTATGAGCTTCAGGAACATTTCCGCTGTGAAAATTCCAGTGAAAACCTAAAGAGGGGGAAGGCAGGGGTAAGAAAAAGAAATAATAGAAAGAAAAGGCCTCTATCATTATCTTTGAATATGGCAAGTCCAAGAAGCCACAAGCATCAGCCTTCACTAAATTCTGCCTCTGAGGACATCAATACCTGGATGTCCCCTGACAACTCTACCTGATGCAGGAAAGTCTTATTTTTCCTCTTGAATGAAGAGGAAATGTTCCCATCTTTATTGCTAGAACTACCCAATTCATATTGTTCAAGAGGGCAGTTAAAAAATTATTCTAAGCAATCAGGAATATCACACAAGTGACTCATAAAGGGTCAGCAGTCATTTGAATGTGTATACCACATTTGGGATATTGACCCCTCAAAAAAAAAAAAAATCACTGCGTTCTAATTATATTAGAAAAATACAGCATTATTCCTGATTTAACATTATGTGTCTCCTTGACTGCAGTCATATACTGTAGAGCTTCTTCTTTTAAATGGTAAAAGCAACAGAAGAACATTGCTTAAAGTGTGCAAAATATTAGAGAAATAGTCAGTCTCACTGCCTTGCATACAATTATTATTTTAATGTACTCCTTTTTTTAAAATGCATAAAAATATTTTGTCAGAGTTTAAAACCACAGACTATATAATACCTTGGCTTTTCACTTATCTTGATTTATCATGACTCATTTCACTTGACACACTTTTTTCATTATCATGACTCCATTCATGTTGCAACACAGTCTTCCTAGTTCCCACTTTCATCGCTTGTATAATATTCTATTGGGTAAATACATCCTCAAAGGATTTTCTCATTGTTGGAGACTCTGTTGGTGCTTCCTTTTGATTTTTTCAATATGATAATCAAGGATGTAATCGCTGTTCTAGATTTGGAGCTTACTGGGTACAAGAACAATATCTTCTCTCTGTTACCTGATTCACTCCCACCTTTCTGCCTTTCAGAGCACCGTGTGCTTCCCCAGTGCCTTCTGTACCCTGAGGGCCTTAGTAGCATATCACGTAGGCAGAAAGCAAAATACCATGAACACCAGTTTTGACAAGATCAATAATCTCATTCTAGGCTAACCACATAATATCTGACTATTACTGAATATCCTGTTTTTAGAGGAGAGGACTTTATATGCATCAGATTTAAAATCCATAAGTTAATAAATTGTAACCACTTGGTTACCAAGTTTACATATGAAGGGGCTTGAGAAAAACTTCAGAGATATGGTCTGAGGTCAGAATTTAAAATAGTGAAAAATACTTAGATTATACTTGTGGTTTGGAAATACACTGAATTAATGTATACTAAAAACAAAACAGAATGACTTGATGAAAAAAGAACAAAATGGATAAGTGGTTTGGAAATTTTTGGTTTCCATATACATTTCTAAGCTTCCCCCATTCCAGGTTGGGAAGATCCACTAGAGAAGAGATAGGCTACCCACTCCAGTACTCATGGGCTTCCCTTATGGCTCAGCGGGTAAAGAATCCACTTGCAATGCGGGAGACTTGGGTTCGGTCCCTGGGTTGGGAAGATCCCCTGCAAAAGGGAAAGGCTACACACTCCAGTATTTTGGCCTAGAGAATTCCATGGACTGTATAGTCCATGGGGTGGCAAAGAGTCAGACGTGACTGAGTGACTTTCACTTCCCAAGTGGCTCAGTGGTAAAGAACCTGCCTACTAATGCAAGAGATGCAGGTTCGATCCCTGGGTTGGGAAGATCCCCTGGAGAAGGAAATGTCAACCCATTCCAGTATACTAGCCTAGACAATCCCATGGACAGAGGAGCCTGGTGGGCTACAGTCCACAGGGTTGCAAAGAGTTGAACACAGCTGAATGACTGAGCACACTCGCACGCACTTTTTAAACTGAAGATGCAGTATTCTAAAATTGAAAGAAAATACTTCCTGAAAAGATCTGATTAACTTAAATCAAAAGTTCATAGTGCAAGCTAAGCGTGTACAGATGGAATATTACTCTTTATGAGGTCAGTCAAGTAGGGGCGGCTAATCAAATCAACTCTTGACATACATTTTGCCCTCAGCATCAGCCCATCAAAGGTTTCTCTACATAGAAACATTAACCCACTTAACACACACTACATAGAAACTGAATCTGCTGTTCCCGTTGGTTCTTGGTGAATGCACAGAAAGTGCTCAGTAACAGCACAGGATGATGGACCTCAGAACGGCTATCCTGTGGGAATTCCGGTTCCTGAGAGAAGATGCAGTTCTGTGGTGCTGCCTTTTAATGGGAGGCTGGGCCTCCAGAGGCCTGGCAGAAACACCTGTGATAGGGACTTCCCTGGTGGTTCTGTGGCTAAGGCTTCACAATCCCAGTGCAAGGAGCCCTGGTATAATCCTTTAGTCAGGCAGTGAACTAGATTCTGCATGCCACAACTAAAAAAACAAAAAAGATACCCTGCATGCTGCAACTAAGACCTGGAACAGCCAAATAAATAAATAAACATTAAAAAAGAAAAAAAAAGAAATGCCTGTGACAGAGGCATGCTGCTTCAAGCCTTCAGCCCAGACAGTGGACTGCCCTTGTTTGGAGTTTGGGTAAATATAAATTTGTAGCTGTTGGCTGTTTTGAAAAATAGAGAAGAGCAAATTCAAGGTTATCCTTTTGATGCCATCAACAACTGTATATAAATGTCACTCTTGTGAATGTCATCCAATATTCACCTCAGAATTTATGTTCTAGTGCAGCTGCTATCATAGCCGGGGATCCCTGGGGTCCCTAAGACCCTTTCAAGGGGGCATGGAGTCCTCTCTCCCTTTAAAAAGAGGTATACATAAGAGACTACAGGGACAGAGAGGAAGAAAAATGACAATATGAAAAGGATTCCTTTTGGCAGAAAACTTAAGTTCAAGCTGCAGTTAAGAAACCATAACATTCATGTGTATTTGGTGAAGGAGGAAAAAACAACTTCTTGTTTTTCCTTTTTTGCTCAGAATCTCAGAAATTAAACTTAGGTGAACCTTTTGCCCTTCCTTCCATACTCCTTCCCCTCAAAAGATCTGGTTCTAAAGCCCCATCCACATGGAGCAGGGTCTGGTGTTAGGTGCCGGGGCCTAAGCAAGGCATCTGTGCAGGAGGGCGGCTTGGTGTGGCTGTCAGAGCCGATGCAAGCCAAGAAGAGTGTCTACTCTGCGGGCACAGTCCCATATCTGAGCAGGATAAGGGGAGTATTTGTGTTACATGGCTGCCCAGCACAGGGTGTTGAAACCTAAGGGGGATGGGACGGCATCCCATGGAGAGGGTGGGAGACCTGACAGAGAGAGTCAGAGCTTAAGCAAGTGGACATGGCATCCCCAGGGGGAGGCCAGCCTGGTGAGGGGTGTCAGAGCCCGAGTGGGCTGAAGATGGCATCCAGCCATTCAGAGAGGTGGCCCAGTGAAAGGTGCCAGGGCGAAGCAAGCTGAGGGGGATGTGGCCTAGGATCTAGAGCCAGCTAAAGAGGTGTGTGAGTGTGTGTGAGTGTGAGTGATGAGTGAGAAGAACTTCTGGGGAGGAAGGACAGCGTGTGTTTGTGTGTGATCATGTATGTGTGTGATCATGTGTGTGTGTGTGAGATCGTGTGTGTGTGAGATCGTGTGTGTGTGATCATGTGCGTGTGCGTGTGAGATCATGTGTGTGTATGATCGTGTGTGTGGTCATGTGTGTGCACGTGTGAGATCATGTGTGTGTGTGTGAGTGATCGTGTGTGTGTATGAGTGAACGTGTGTGTATGAGTGATCATGTGTGTGTGTGTCTCGGGCCAGCTACAGAGCTGGGCAAGGACAACTTCTGGGTGGAAGGACAGCCTGAGAGTGAGTGTGTGTGGGGGTGGGGAAGTGGCCCTGCAGACAGACGAGGGAGTCAGTGCCTGAGCAGGGCCAGGAATGGTGCCCGGGCGTGGGGTGTCCAAGCCCAAGCAGGATGTAGACAGCTTCTGGGTGGGGAAGCCTGGGATAGGGTGAGGAGGAGTCCTTGCAGGGGAAGGCCCACTCTGAGGTGTCTGAGCTCAAGTGGCAGGAGAAATAAGGCTGTGTGGGGGCCGCCTGGCCAGGGAGGATGGGGCCTGAGAAGTACAAGGAGGGGTCCAAGCAGAGGACACGGGGACTCAGGGTCTGACCAGGGGGAGGGGACCCCATGTTGCAAGAGGTAACAGTGGTTTTTTTCTTTTTTTTAATGAAATAATATACTAAGGATAGTGGCAACCAGGTTTCTTTTTGTTGGAGAAGGAGTTATAAACATAGAAAGAAGAAAAACAGAATGAGTCCTGTGATACTAGGTTAGAATAAGTGGTGAGCCCTGTACAGAGAGGGCCCAGCTATGCGTATTGCTCCAATAGATGCTGACTTGTAAATGTCAATTTCCAATAAAACAATCAAGAGTTGCTTGAAAAATGGCAGATTTCAGCCCTGAGACAGGAAAAAAAAATACAAAGTTAGCCTGGAATATTTCTGAGAAAACAAGGAGGCGATGAGGACGTGTTGAAAGGACATGAATGCTACCTTGCACGGACTCCCACTGCCAAGTCAGGAACGGTTGAAACATCTACACACAGGGTAATAATGGGTTAAAACTGAAGACCACTGACTAAAACTGAAGACCGGGAGTCCACATAGATATAATAAGGGAACAAATCAAAAGTTTAATGAAAAGCAGGAAATTTAGATAGTTTCAAAGTATCTTTCTCATGAACACTTACTAATTATAAACAGAATAAGAGCAACTGTACGTGGCCGAACCTCCTCCATCAAGTGACCAAGGGCAGAAATGGGACACGTGGAAATCACGTGCCACCTGGCAGACTCAATGAGAAAACAACAGCCTCACCTGGGCGACAGTCTTGCCAAATGCGTGACCTGAGTCTAATCAGGAGGAGGCATCAGACAAAGCCAGATGGAGGGAATTCTACAAAATAACTGGACAGTCATCTTTACAGGTATCAAGATCATAGAAGTTAAAGAAAGACTGAGGAGCTCTCTCAGGATGAAGAAGGTTAAAGAGATATGATAACTAAACTCAAGAGTAACTCTGGAATGTCATTTGTTTGGGTATAAAGACATTATTGGGCTTACAAGCAAAATTTGAATGGGCCTGAGAATTTGAGGGTAATGTACACGGTGATTTCCTGATGTTGGCAGTTATATCACGGTTCTGTAGGAGAATGTACTTGTTTATAAAAGGACGCTACAGGGACTTCCCCAGTAGTCCAGTGGCTGGGACTGTGCTCCCAGTGCAGGGGGCCCAGGTTTGAACCCTGGTCCGTGGGGTCTCGAAGAGTCGGACACGACTGAGCAACTTCACTTTCACTTTTCACTTTCATGCACTGGAGAAGGAAATGGCAACCCACTCCAGTGTTCTTGCCTGGAGAATCCCAGGGACAGAGGAGCCTGTTGGGCTGCCGTCTATGGGGTCACATAGAGTCGGACACGACTGAAGCGACTTACCAGCAGCAGGGAACTAGACCCCTCAACTGAAGAAACAAAAAAAAAAAGATCCTGCATGCTGCAACACAGACTGACGGTCTTAGGCGCTGCAACTAAGATCTGGCCCAGCCAAGTACACAATAGATAAATAAATAAAAATAAATAAATAATTATAAAACCCACACATTACAGTATTCAGGGGTGACAGGCTACATCAGCAACTTACTCTCAAAAGATAGTTTTTTACACTGTACTTGAAACTTTTCTGGAAGACTGAGACTGTTAAAAACTACCTTATAAACTCACTACTGTGTTCAAATGGTTACCAAAACAACAACAACAACAAAAAGGCAGGAAAAGAATGATTACATTTACCTACTAAACAATACAAAAGTCATGTAGCCTCCCTCACTTCAATTCCCTCTATAAACACGGGGGCTGGATGGAACTATCTTTATGCTTCCTCCTACTTCGAAAAGTTTTTCTTAGGGAGAGACTGGAAGAGACAGAAATTGCTAATTTATAGAATGCTGCTCTTATCTTCCCTCAAAAACATCCAAGGACAAACACAACAGTGTACATCTGTGTACAAACACAGCCCAATTCACTGTCCCAGCTGTGGAAAAAGCCTCTGTCCAACCACCAGAGAAGGTCCTAGTCTGCCTCACGAGCTAGCTCATCCATCTTTTCTCGTTGTTGTTCTCTTACTCTCAGGTTCAGGCAAAGGCTGTATCCACGTCTCCAAGTCTTTGAAAATTCTCCTACTGAACTACATGTATACAGTTCCTAGGTATGGAGAGTACTTTTCACTATCTCCAAAACTTCTGTACGGGTGCTTGTTTTACCCTCTCAAATACTGATGACATTGTATTACTCTCAGTTTATAGATGCAAAACATTTCTGGACAGAAATCAATGGCTTATTCACAGCTAATATGTCCACACTAGTAAAGTAATGCTCAAAATTCTCCAAGCCAGGCTTCAGCAATACGTGAACTGTGAACTTCCAGATGTTCAAGCTGGTTTTAGAAAAGGCAGAGGAACCAGAGATCAAATTGCCAACATCCGCTGGATCATAGAAAAAGCAAAAGAGTTCCAGAAAAACATCTACTTCTGCTTTATTGATTATGCCAAAGCCTTTGACTGTGTGGATCACAATCAACTGTGGAAAATTCTGAAAGAGATGGGAATACCAGACCAGCTGACCTGCCTCTTGAGAAACCTGTATGCAGGTCAGGAAGCAACAGTTAGAACTAGACATGGAACAACAGACTGGTTCTAAATAGGAAAAGGAGTACGTCAAGGCTGTATATTGTCACCCTGCTTATTTAACTTATATGCCGAGTACATCATGAGAAACGCTGGGCTGGAAGAAGCACAAGCTGGAATCAAGACTTTCGGGAGAAATATCAATAACCTCAGATATGCAGATGACACCACCCTTATGGCAGAAAGTGAAGAAGAACTAAAGAGACTCTTGATGAAAGTGAAAGAGGAGAGTGAAAAAGTTGGCTTAAAACTAGACATTCAGAAAACTAAGATCATGGCATCCGGACGGTCCCATCACTTCATGGCAGATAGATGGGGAAACAGTGGAAACAGTGGCTGACCTTATTTTTTTGGGCTCGAAAATCACTGCAGATGGTGACTGCAGCCATGAAGTTAAAAGATGCTTACTCCTTGGAAGGAAAGTTATGACCAACCCAGACAGCATATTAAAAAGCAGAGACATTACTTTGTCAACAAAGGTGTTTCTAGTCAAGGCTGTGGTTTGTCCAGTAGTCATGTATGGACGTAAGAGATGGACTATAAAGAAAGCTGAGCACCAAAGAATTGATGCTTTTGAACTGTGGTGTTGGAAAAGACTCGAGATCCAACCAGTCCATCCTAAAGGAGATCAGTCCTGGGTGTTCACTGGAAGGACTGATGTTGGAGCTGAAACTCCAATACTCTGGCCACCTGATGTTGGGAAAGATTGAAGGCAGGAGAAGAGGGGTATGACAGAGGATGAGATGGTTGGATGGCATCACCGACTCAATGGACATGAGTTTGGGTAGACTCCGGGAGTTGGTGATGGACAGGGAGGCCTGGCGTGCTGCGGTGCAAAGGGTTAGACACGACTGAGCGACTGAACTGACTAAATATGTCCAAAACAGAGCTCCTGATTTTAAACTCCACCCTGTTACTTGTTCAGTCATCCCCATTTCCCCCTTGGTTACCCAATGCCCCCAGTCTAGATACCCTTCCTGATATCTCTCCCTCCCCCTGAGTCCAAAGTATCCTGGACCATTCACTGCTCTCCGCCTCCACTGCTCCTCGTACATTACTTCTCCCTTGAAGACTCTGCCCCTGGAGTGCTTTCCCACTTTAGAGCTTGGACTGGTTGGCTTGGCTCCCTGAACATCAGCTGTTGACCTTCTCCTTTCTCCCTTTCCTTCACTGATGATTCTGAGCAAAGTTGTCTGAATGCTCAAAACTCTAATTTTGGTGTGACCCTAAATCTCTAGGTTTTCAAGAAGGAAAAAATGATGTTATTTCCTGGCCCAGTCTGAGGAATTCTGTTGGTAGTTAAGTGAAAAGGCCTCTTAAAATTCCTTGAAAATCAAGGACCGATTCTGCCAAAAGCAAGTAAAAGCAAAGACTTTAGAAAAAAAAAAAAAAACTATAGAAAATACCCCACCACTATCAATAACAAAGCTGATCAAGTAATATCTCTCATTACATAACCATTGGGCAATAACATAAAGAGTATATCTACATGATGCTGTTGATTTGGCTCCAAAATGCTGCTTGATGGCCAAGCCCCAGAAGTCAGTCAATCACACAGCAAGCTGACCCTCGGGCACCTTTCAGAGCAGGTTAACAGATGTCCTGGGTAGTCTATGGGGGTGTCCTGCTTCAAGACTACAGGTATTTCACTGAACTGCCCATCACAGTGGTGGGCTGGAAGTACATCACTGACTCAGTCATGGACACTGGAAAGATTACAGCAGCATCTTAGATATGTACTAGGGAATACAATCAGCTGTGACAACTAACCAAATAAGGGATCCCTTTTGCCATGCATGTATTCTAGAATTAGAAGTCAAAATGATATCACTATTATAATGCACTGATAGAGTATTAAGACTTAAGGTAGAAACTCTGTGTGTATGAGAGAAAGAGGGAGAAGGAGGGAGAGAAACAATCACCAAGCAGTGATCATGCACAAATTACATGGTACCAACTAGAATGGTATGCCTACGGTGCAATTTCTAAGGAATAGTGAGGCCAGATGACCTAGAGGATTCTTTCCAATGAATTTTTTACTATCAAAATTTAATCAACTCCTGATTTTTATACTAAAGAAGATAATCCCCAAATCACAACTACTTGACTTCTGAATACACTGTATAATCTATTTTTTTAAAACTGCATACTTATCGTCTAAATAATATAAATTAAATTTATGACTTAAGCCAACATTAAAATAAATTTGGCACAGATCAACTAATGGTTAGAAACTGGCTGATAGCTCAGAAGTTGGACTGGGTGGGGAGACCAGCATAGAACTTAAAATTTCCTGTAGATAGTCCCCATATGAATAATGATATGACAGTGTGGGAAAATTTATCATTACATGTAACATACTAAGAGACCTCCCCTATTCTGCCGTGGTTGTTACTGAAGGTGAAAGTCATACAGAATTAAAAGTGAGAAGCAGAAAGAGAAAGACATCCGCAAGTCCTTGGCTGAGGTTGCTGAAACCAACCCACTGCACCATGCCTCCCATTCTGTCACCGGGGTTGGATGCCTGCCAAGAGCTCCTAAATGACGTCTTCAAAGTTCTGCAGGAAGAGAAAACAGCGAAGGGATCACAACAGCTAGCAGAAGCGGCTGGGGCTGCGGCACATGTGGGAGCATTTGTCTTCCAATTAACTATTACTTTCTTTTTGACTAGACTCCAGTTCTCAGTATCAGAAAAAAAATATTACCCACAGGCAAAACCTGTTCAGATGGTGAAATCCGGAGGCTGTGCTCCATCTTACCAGATTTCCTACAGCCAAGACGTGTTCAAACTGTGGCGTCATAGGATGGTGCTCCATTGCCATAAACAGGGTGTTCAGGACGATGCAGATGGTGATGGCCAGGTCCACGAAAGGGTCCATAACAATCAAGTTCACAATCTCCTTCAGCTTTATCCAGTAGGGGTGACACTCCCAGATGAGGAAAGTGTTGGCAAATTTATACCAGCATGGTGGGCACTTCCTCTGAGACTCTTCCAGCTCTGTAGTGAGTCAAGAACAAAGGGAGCCCCTCAGTCTTGGGAAGGAAACGAAAGGGTTAGGCTTGGCTGATCTCACTGTTATCGACACGAGAAGGAAGGTGGCTGGGGAGTGCTAACTCTCCTGAGAGTTCCCCTCAGTTCTCCTTCTCTTGAAGGCAAAAAGACGACTGATCAGCCCCAGGTCATGTCCCTGTACAATGATCTAGTTATAAACAAAACTCAACACACCCATTTGGGGAGCATGGCAGCCCTGGTTCAGCTGGCTTTAACATGCACAACGGTACGATCTCAGGCAAGGTAGTGCTGACTTCTCTACGCCCCTGTTGCGTCATCTGAAAGGGCACTGACTTCTAAGCTACAGGACTAAAGAAGTCCTTAATTCTCCTCCATCGCTTACGCACTAAGCGGCTGACAACAGACAGCACACGGAGTGGCATAAGGTAACTCCTCAATAAACGGTGGATACACATTGTATCATTAAACTATCATCAGAGAAGCAGAACACTCTGAAGCCAGACATATGTGGGTGCAATCAGCTCAGACAATTGCTAACTGTGGGCCTTGAGTAAATTACTTCAATTTTCTGTGGGAATTAAATGAGCTAAAATACATATGAAGTGCCTCAGAATACCCTAGTGTATAGCAAGTGGTGCCATGGAAGTATTTGCTACTGTTACACATTTTCTTTACAGTAGAACCTGCATTTGACTCAATCAAGCCATCACGTGGACTCTCTTCTGCTCTTGAGGCTGCGGGAGTTCGCAGTGCGTCAGAGCAGAAACCATGTCCCTTCCTCTCTGCTCCTTCCCTCCTTTGTCCTCTCTCCTCTCTCTCCTCTCTCTTGCTCTTTTACCCATTCCCACTCTCGCCCTTCCCTTCTCTATCTTCTTCCTCTTCCCTTCCCTGGACCTCTTTCTTTTTTCCTTTTTCTTATTCTCTTGTCTTCTCCTCTCTGTCTCTTTAGTCTGTTACTCTTTTAAAAGCAGAACCCGTTGTTTTCAAACAAGTTCTTATTTGACCTCCAATACATAAAACAGACAAACCAGGAGCTGCTCTAGCTGTGGCAGGGAGAGGAGCTTGGAGTCCAGTGTAATCCAAGTCTTCCTTCCCCGAGGTGCTGCCTCAGGGTCCTAGGACTCTGATAAAGCCAGACTGAGAATCACTGGACGAAATGAGCTTGGAGGCAGTTTTACAATGCGAAGATGAGAAAGGATGATCAAACACAGAGAGCCATTCTGCTACAACAATCTAGGTTTGCTGCTGCTGCTGCTAAGTCACTTCAGTCGTGTCCTACTCTGCGACCCCACAGACGGCAGCCCACCAGGCTCCCCCGTCCCTGGGATTCTCCAGGCAAGAACACTGGAGTGGGTTGCCATTTCCTTCTCCAGTGCATGAAAGTGAAAAGTGAAAGTGAAGTCGCTCAGTCATGTCCGACTCCTAGTGACCCCATGGACTGCAGCCTTCCAGGCTCCTCCGTCCATGGGATTTTCCAGGCAAGAGTACTGGAGTGGGGTGCCATTGCCTTCTCCAAATCTAGGTGTGAGAGCCTTTCAAATTAAACACAAAATATAATAGCATTATAAAAGTTTAAGAACCTTGATCTGGAAGGATGTTCTTTAAGAGGTATAACTCTGAAAACTCGGCAGCATGACAGTCCTTAGAGGCCAGGTCTTGGATTTGTGGGATTGGATACAACTGTGTCTCCTACTGCCCTAGACCTACTCAAGTCCACTAATGAAATCAAATCTTTTGGGGAACAGGAAAAAAATGTCCCCACATTTCACCAAGAACAAGATGGCTGCTTTGTATCAGTCTACTTCCCCCATTCCCCAAACCAGCTGGAAGGTGCCCATGGTGATGGCTTTATTTTAGATGGGGTGCTTTGGTTGGGCTTCTGATTGGCTCCCTGGTTGCTAAGAAAATAGGTTGCCTTGGTTTTTCAGATTTAAGGGCCACAGTAAGCGCCACGTGGGAGTCTGCGTGGGAAAGGAAGTCTGTGAAGAAAATTTGCTTTGGCTTCTTCCTCACAGAACTCCCTCCCTTCCCAAGGTAAATTTAGTTTTATCCCAAAAAAGAAAATTGCAAAGGTTCTCTTATTTCCGTAAATTCTTATAGTACATATTTGGAGATTTGGTTCCGTTCCTTTTTTAATCTCCTCCTTTCTCCAAATGTCTGCTGTTTACCGGCAGGTGGAGGTTGAAGCGGTGACTGTTGACGTTTCTAACAGTTGATACAATTGTAATGTTTTACAAGGAACTAGGCTCCAAGTCCTCCCCAGACAGCAAAGGGCGGGGTGGGTTTCCCTACCCTATAGGGCACCAGGAAGGGATACTAGGCATCTCCTTCCCCCATGTACAGAGATCGCTGGGATAATCTTTTCTGTTTCACAGAGACTAAGTAAAGCTGTGGAGCTCTAGGAGCTAGAAAAGATCGACTAGGGGAATAAGGAGGCTTATGAAGTGCCTCGCAACTCTGCAAGCTGTTATGGGCCCCACATGCCTAGAACGGTGGAAGAATGTGGTGTGGGGAGACGTGTTAACCTACGGGCAGAGATGTCCAAAAGTTTGTGGAGCTTCTCTTAGTTTGTTCCTGAACATTTTCAGAGAGGTGGCTGTAATCTTCCCAACCTCGAGGGCACTGGGGACTGTTTGCAGAGAGAGGCCTCAGGATTCCTCCAAGATGGCAGCCTCAGCAGACCAGGAGGTTTCTGGAGGCAAGGGCCTCTCCCAGCCCACTTCAACAATGGGCCAGGCACTGGGAATACATCTGGTGAACAAGAGTCGCCACCCTCACAGAGCTGACAGCCACGGTCGGAAAGGAAGGCACCTGGTAAGCAATTGCCCTGACACTTTTGAAGCTGCTTAACCTGAGAATCAATAACGCTAAGTACTATCACTCCTCATTCTTACTCAACTCTCTCCCACAGCTCTGCTGTTTGAGAAGTAAGACTGCATCACTCTCTGCCGATATCCCATGCCTTGTCCTCAGAAATATCCCCCAAAGTTATGGCTCTGCTGACAGTGAATTCCACTGAGTTTACTGGATCCTGGTGAGCATGTTTGCAGCAGGATAGAGGGGGAGACAGGGCAGGCAGGATTATCCCATTATTTACAGTATTCTGGAATTCTCCTCTGTGGTTTCTAAACCATTAGATAAGAGGTCTGCTTCTTTGGACTAAAATGATGTCAGTTTCCTAACTGAAGGTCTGAAAAGAAGAAACGATTATTCATTCAATGCTGGCTTTCCTTGTTGCAGCAATCATTAAATACAGAGGGAGCAGTGGTTAAATAGGAATAGATCTTTCTTAATGTCCATTAATTCTTTCTCATATCATTCAGCTCTAGCCAACCACTGTTATTTGCTTACAGCAGCTCTGTCTCATCAGCTTTAGCAAAGAAAATCAAATATTAGGAGAGGGGATCGGAGGGAAAGGCGGACGGACAGGCGCTAAGGCCCCCAAAAGGACTCCTTCCTGCAGCCCCAGTGCTCCTCCCCAGCTTCAAGCACAACAAAATTCAGTTCATTACACATCTTTGAGCATCAGCTTTTGCCACGCCCTGTGCTGGGCCTCTGAGGTAATCAATAAATCACTGTTGTATTGCATGGATAGTTCTCCTGCTCTGATGTTTTTACCAGGAATAAAATATGCCTGGTGGAGGTTGTTAGCTTTTCTTTCTCAACTGCCATAGATAGTCAGATAAAACTTGTCTTGCTCTCCAAATGAAGAATAAAATTAGCCAAGGTTCTTAAGCTATTAATAATATATCTTATCTTGGAATTCTTATGATTTGCAATTATTTACTTGTTATCTCAAAGTATAAAGTTTAAAGATGTTCTATCAGACGATTACCTCAATGAGAATTAAAGAAATCAGGAGCTGAAAGCAGTTAGTTCAGTGTTCCTTTTACTTGATACACTCTCGAGACCAGTCTAGGTTTAGTCTAACTCCTTGCCTACGTGTGCAGATGTGGTCAGTCCAGGGGAGCTTGAGGTTCATTTCTAGGGATTCTCCTTGTACCACAGATGCCTGCTCAACACACCCAAACCCACACACATACCCTCCCCCAAACATGCACAGACCAGAAGTGGTATTTCACTTAAACCACTCAAAAAAAAAAAAATTGTTCCAGGAACACCAGAATAATTTGAGTCTCCTTATCTCAGGGACTCTAAGTATTAGGGGGTAGCCTGGGAGTGTGGACTCTGAACTGCAGTCAGGAACAGTGTGGGTCTATCATGTGACACATCAGCTAAAATAACATGAATCAAATGAAGAGGCAGCATTTGGAGTCAACCAGAATCCTGTGAGAAAAAAAATCTAGTCACTGACTCTACCACCGAAGAAATCCAGAAGAGCCTGGCATACAGACCATGATTGGTCCAAAAGTGGACCTGTGCTGGGGGACATTGGGGTAATGGGAAATGCTCAGTTGCTTCTCAGCAAGTCAGGCTGCAGTGTGGAGGAGCCCCTGACATGGAGTCCAGGCTCTGACAGCCAGGCTGCTGCAGACACGCTATGGTTCAACAGTGGCCGCTCTTCCCTGGGGCACCGAGTGCCAATGTAAGGGGGTTTCGGCTTATCTGTTCATATGCCCAGTGTACTCATGGATGTGTGGGGGTGTTTAAAGAGAGGCAGAATTAATGCACAGTGCGTTTGTCCTTAAGGGAAAACCAAAAGCTTTGTAAGTAGCTAAAAAGGAAACGGGGAAGGTGCGTCTGGTGGTCGGGGGCATGAGGGGCTTCCATCATCTTACGTCATGACAGTTCTTCCATCTACGCTCCTCTCTGTCTCACATTAGCTCATCTGTTCCTCACCTGTGATGATTACAGAGCCTTCCCAACATCCTCTGGCTTACTCTTATGCTGTTCCTTTGTACTTCTTACCTATCTGTGCACCGTGCTGGCAGCAGCTTTGAAGTCCTTACTGGATTCTTCGCATGCAGATTTGGGATGCTGGTTTCAATAACCAACAGACTCTATTCCTAAAGCTCAGAGACAGTTTTTCCAACCAAAACTCAGACCAAGGGACTATATTCATATTACACACACTACATATTTATATCCCAGCAGCTTGGACCAACATCACAGGGCACATACCTTCTACCAGTGTATTTGTAACAACGCTCAATATACTGTTGATCCTGTCCTTTCGTCCATAGGAAGCCAGTTGGTCCATAGAAACTAAGAGAGATCCAGGGCCTTTCTTCTTAATTTCCACCTCAGTTGTAGCCTTAAAAAAAAAAGGAAAACAAACAGGAAGTTGGGTGAGTGAAGTCTTATAAATGTTAAGGATATATCTTACTGGACATAGTCCAGAGGAACAAGAACATATGCTCTTCATTAGATCTTTTTATTCTAATCCTATAGTCCTATTTACTTCAAGAGGTAGAATGAAACAAATTGGCCATGGGTCATCCTTAGTTCCGGAGATGACAAGACCAAGTTGTTTAGGTGTGTATAAAATCTACAATGAACCCAAGAGCCTAGCTGGGATCCACATACTTCACCTGCTCAATCTAAGCACGGAGTAGAAAGACCAGATTCCCTGGGGCAATGCCATCAGAATCGGACCCTGAGGTTTTCTTGTCCTCGTCTCTTTTCCACAGCATTTGGATAGAATTGGACCATATGATGAAAAAAGTCAAATTCACCTGTACTTGAAATTTCATGAAGGGCCAAGTCCCTGAGCACACTGAATATTACAGATGCTGTCTCCTCCGTGTATAGGAACACCGTCACTCTACCAGACTGTCACTTTTGAATGTCAAACGTGGGCCTCACTGAACATCAGCAAGTGGAAAGTCTACCCCAGGTATCCTCCAAGCCACTAGAAACAAGTATGGTAGGTTTCGCTATCTTAATAAAAGACATTGCCTCATATAGGCGTACCTTGCCTTTTTACATTTTTATTTTATGAGCCAACCTGCAATGTTCAAATTCCCAACCAAATAAAAAGGGCAGAAAATACCATCAGATTGTTAGAGTATTTTTCCACATACTCCACCCTGGGCAATGCTGGTACGGCAGATTACAGCAAAGGGTTTCTTAATTACCCCAATGTCCCCCAGCACAGGTCCACTTTTGGACCAATCATGGTCTGTATGCCAGGCTCTTCTCGCTTGTGTTCTTTGTGCCAACCTGAATATTCTACATCAGATTAGGCTTAATAGGGTGGCTTAAAACCCAACTTCCTAGTAACCATGTTGTCCACTGTAACACGTCATCCATATAAACTTGGGGGCTCCTTCCATGTGAAGGGAAGAGGGCAGAGACAGTCACCGTCCCTCACAGGGAAGACATATGTTTGTACGAAGCTAGAGAAGTATTTGTCTAACCAGTGCCAGAGTGTTCTGAAAAGAAAACAAGTGTCTTTGGAGAGCTACATCAGAAAGTCTTTTTATTCTTATATATATTTAGATTTTAAGAACCATACTGAAGAAAGCTCCTGGCAGGCTATATCTTTATCCCATTGTAGTATCTTATCAGACAGTTTCAGATTCAGAGATTTGGTTCACCTTAGGGTTTTATTTGTTCTATTTTGTTTGTTTGGCAGAGCTACAGAAGAAATGGAAAAGAAAAAGAACCTGTTTCCTTGGGAATTCCTATATGCAATACTATACAAACATCTACATTTATAAGAATGACTTATTAACTATTACCTCAGTTCATGATAATGTGTATTTCTTTGAGAAGTCACTTTTTGCTACAATTCCCAGCCGGATATTCATGACACTTAATAAATGAGATTAAACTACTACATTTTAAGAGTGACAATCATCTAAAAATGAACACAGAAAGTCCCAATACAATGGACATTCTTATTTCTAACACCTATTGACTCCAGATTTTTACTGAACTGCCCTTGTGCAAATCTACAGTAGACAGATTTCATAATGCTGACCTCCAAGGTACTGTAACACCTAGTGGACCGGCTGGCCCATCAAAGATGATGGAACTGCATTCACTATGGCTTTGGTACTAATGCAGCTTACTGTGTTCTGGGCACACTGGATATAAGAATACATAAATTCTTCAGACTTTAATAACACCAACTCTAAAAAACAACCTTAGTGAAAATGCTATCTAGAAAGACCTGGTCAAATTATCAGGTTATCATTTGTTGATACCTATTCAAAAGAAAACAATTTTTACCTTGGGTTAAAAATATTCACAAAAATTAAAGAAAACTTAACCTCCAAACTTAATATTAAGATGGAACAGGTATTATTTATATTTTTCTATGTAAAATAAAAGTAAATTACAGCAGGACTATGTGGAGACAACTTTTAAATATTAAAATTTGTCCCATAATCCATAATGTGCTGTAGAACTATAATACACACTGTACATCACTTAAGTTCAAAAAAGAAACAAATGAAAGAAGATGCCAAGAAATGAATATCTCAAAGCCCATATTTAGGAAACTTTAGAGGGTCAAAAGAGAAATTCATTAATTATTTTTTTACAAAGGCAAGAGTATTTAGCATAGATCCAAATAAATGGCTCCACCAAAAATCTTGGTAACAATAAGATATCCAGAAAATTCCCACATATTTGCATATTAAACAACAGTCTTCTAAAGATCCATGAATCAAAAAGATGATCACAGGGAAACTAAAAAAATATTTTAACTGATGATAATGAAAACATAATACATCAAGACTTATTGGATAAAGCTAATTAAACTGTTAAGAGAAAAATTTTCAGCTTTAAATGTTTATATTAAAAAATAAAAAAGATATAAAATCAATGCTCTAAGCTTCCACCTTAAGAAACTAGTAAAAGAAGATCAAATTAAACCCTAGGTAAGTAGGGTTTCATCTTATTTACCTCTCATCTAGGTTAGTAGATGAAAGGAAATAACAGTAAGAATGGAAATCAATGAATTAGTAAATGGACAAACAACATACAATTTAAAAAAAGGTCAAATATTGGTTCTTTAAAAAGATTAATAAAACTGATAATTCCCTTGGCAAGACTGATCAAGAAAAAAATAGAGAAAATGGAAATTATAATTTTTAGGAATGAAAAAAGCAGATATTACTACAAATCCTGTAGGAATTATTAAAATAAAAAGGATACATTATGAACAATTTTATGCTGTTTCATCTTAAATGAAATGGACAAACATATCCAAACACAACTTATAAAAACTGACATAAGAAGAAATAAAAATCTAAATAGCCCATACTAATTTACAAAATAATAATAAAAAATCTTATCACTAAGAGAACTCTAGACCCAGACAGGCCTCCACAAGTGAATTCCATCAAATGTTATGGATGGAAGAAAAAATACCAATTTTATACAAATTCTTTCAGAAAACAAAGGTTAAGAGAATGCTTGTCAACTTGTTTTATAAAGCTAACACAACCCTGATATTAAATCTGACAAGAATATTACAAGAAAAGAAAATAGAGACCAAAATCTCCCATAAACAGAAATGTGAGGGAAGTTGCTCAGTCGCGTCCAACTCTGTGCGACCCCATAGACGGCAGCCCACCAGGCTCGCCCATCCCTGGGATTCTCCAGGCAAGAACACTGGAGTGGGTTGCCATTTCCTTCTCCAATGCATGAAAGTGAAAAGTGAAAGTGAAGTCGCTCAGTCGTATCCGACTCTGTGCGACACCACTGACTGCAGCCCACCAGGCTCCTCCGTCCGTGGGATTTTCCAGGCAAGAGTACTGGAGTGGGGTGCCATCACCTTCTCAGAAACAGAAATGTGAAATTCTTAACAAATATGAATAAATAGAATCCAACAATATATACAAAGGATACTATATAATGACCATCAGGGCTTATTCCAGGAAAGCAAAGTTAATTTAATACTAGGAAAAAAGTCAGTGTTATTCATCACATTAACAGAATAAAGAGAAAAACCATATGATCATCTTACTGATGGAGAAAAAAAGAACACTTAACAAAATTCAACACTTCTGCATAAAAATAAAATTTCTTAGCAAGCCATGAATAACAATGTAGCAGTTCCAATTTGACAAAGAACATTTATGAAATCTATAGCCAACATTACACTTCTCAGTGAAACATTAAATTAAATCCCATTAAATCCTTTTCCTCTAATACTGGAGACAAGGAAGGATGTATGCTTTTATCAATTCTATTCAATTTTGTATCTAAAGTCTTAGCTAGTGCAATAAAGCAAGAAAAATAAATTAAAAGCATAAAGACTGCAGTTGCTGCTATTCACAGAAAATATTGTACATGTAGGAAAAACTATGGAATTTAACAAACAAACAAACCCAAAAACCAAAACCCTAAAACAAAAAACCCTCCAAGGCTAACAGAACCAATATACTAATTTATCAAGGTCATGAGCTATAAGGTCAATATGCAAAAATCAACTGTATTTCTATATTCTGGAAACAATTGAAAATAAAAATGTTAATTGTAGCCTTTACAATAGTATCAATAATAATTTGAAATTAATTAATTTGAGTTGAATCAAAGACCTAAATGTAAACTCAGAACCATAAAACTTATAAAAGAAAAACATCTTCATATTCTTGGGGATCAGCAAAGATTTCTTGGATAGGATGCCAAAAAAACATCGTGGAAGAAAACTGATACTTTGTACTTCATTAAAATGAAAAATTTCCCTACCTAATAAAGGACTTGCATCCCCAACATACAAAACACTAAAAAAACCCACAAAAGATAAACAGTGCAACTGAAGATGGGCAAAAGATGTGAATAAACAATTAACAAGGAAAGATAAACGTGAAGCCAATAAGCATATGAAGAGATAACCGCATCACTTTCATCAAAGAAATGTAAATTAAAATCATAATAAATAAATAAACAAAATTTTACAAAGGGACTTCCCTGGTGGTCCACTGATTAAGAATCTGCCTACTAGTGCAGGGAACATGGGGTCGACGCCTGGTCCGAGAAGGTCCCACGTGCTGCAGAACAGCTAAGCCTATGAGCTGCAACTACTGAGCCCATGTGACAACTACCAGTGGGTGCCTAGAGCAACGAGAGAAGCCACCACGTGTCACAACTAGAGAAAGCATGCGCGCAGCAGCCAAGACCCAGCACAGCCAAAAAGAAATAAATAATTAAAAAATCATAATAACATCTTATACCCACTAAAATTCTAAAATCAACATTAATTATGGGCTAGGAATATGGAGCAGAGAAGGCAATGGCAACCCACTCCAGTACTCTTGCCTGGAAAATCCCATGGATGGAGGGGCCTGGTAGGCTGCAGTCCATGGGGTCGCTAAGGGTCGGATACGACTGAGCAACTTCACTTTCACTTTTCACTTTCATGCATTGGAGAAGGAAATGGCAACCCACTCCAGTGTTCTTGCCTGGAGAATCCCAGGGACGGGGGAACCTGGTGGGCTGCCGTCTATGGGGTCGCACAGAGTCGGATACGACTGAAGCGACTTAGCAGCAGCAGCAGGAATACGGAGCAACTGGAACTCTAACACATTGTTGGTGGGAGTACAAACAATGGTGTAACTATTTTGGAACACTTGTTTGGTAGTTTCTTATATATATAAAGTTAAACATATATTTACGATATGACCCAGAAATTTCATTCTGAGGTATTTATTCAATATAGACAAAGACACTTACCTACAAAGAGAGCTGTACAAAAATGCTCTCAGCAAGCCATACTACCACAGCTGGAAATAATGTGAATGTCCAACAACAGAAACACGGATAAACAAATTGGGGTATATTTATACAATAAAATACCATTCATCAATAACAAAGAATGAACTACTGATACACAAAACCACATGTACATCCAAACACTCTGTTGAGTGAAACAAGCCAAATAAAAGCTACATATTTTATTTGTATATGCGCCTGCAAAAATGCAAGAAAACTAACCTATGATGATACAAATCAGAAATGGTGGTGTGGGGGAAGAGAGCTTGACTAGAAAGAGGTATGAGGGTACTTTTTGGAAAGTCTTATAGTAAAGAGGAGTTTCTGGAACAATTCTCAACTGATCAGAGAGTACCTCTTCCACCTCCCTTTTACCTACATCTTTGGTAATTCTTGGGTGCCAATTACCCAATGTGCTACAGAAATTCTGATTATGCAGTGGCATTCCTTCCTTGAGAAGGAAGATGGAATGCAGACCGCATAAATTTGTATAAGATGTTATCTGTATTGCGGAAATAAACAAAGATCAACTAAATAAGAAAATCAAAGGTTATTTATTCTGAGTTTGATGTACTGAGGGAATTAAGTCACATCATGCACGTTTTGGCAGAAATTCAAAGGTAGGCAGAGGAGTAGCAAAGTCTTGAATAGGAGTAGGAAAAAACCCAACGGCTTTAGGTGTGCCTGATTCAAGGCTGCTGGTGGGAAGCTGCAGGCAAGCTAAGAGGCAGCAGCAGCGCAGCCTACATGATTGGCTAGAGGTGCCTATTTGGCTTTCTCTGGGCAGTCCTAAATTGGAAACAGGGACAAAAATTAGGGAAGTTGTCAGTTATTAATCTAGTAATCAAGCCCTGGCTGCTTTGGGCTGATTGTTACAGAAGCTACTGTTTAGCTCCCTGGACCTTCACTAGAGATAGCAATCTAGCTTCCTGAAGGTTTGGTTTATAGCAGGCTGGTTTCTTGGTTATTTATTGTATGTGTCGGGTTATTATGGTGTGTGTCGTGTATGCCTCTTTGGGACTTCGTGGACTGTGGCCCTCCAATTCCTTTGTCCATGGAACTCTCCAGGCAAGAATACTCTTGCCATTTCCTCCTCCAGGGGATCTTCCCGACTCAGCGATCCTACTGGTGTCTCCTGCATCCCCTGCATTGGCAGGCAGATTCTACCACTGTGCCACCTGGGAAGCCCCTGTTTATGGTAGACAAATAGATTAATTATTGTAGGTAAATAGATCTTGGGCAGGCTGCAGGTGAAAATTCTATTTTTATATATAGTCTGTTCATTGTCCATTTGTATATGCATTTCTTAGTACTCAGCAGATCACACTGATTAATGGAGAGACAGAGCAAACATATTCATCACTGTTAACAGCCTAAAAACATATTCATCACTGTTAACAGCCTAAAATGATATAATCTAAAAAAGCCTATGAGGAACACTACTTAAGAGTGCTAAGCACCAGTCGGGAACTAAGATGCTATCCAGAGAAAAATGCACCTCTACTACTAAGAAAATTTAATCCACTGAAATCAGGGTACATAGGATATACCAAGATGGGTGGGTCCCTCTGGCAGTCCCTCCTCCCCAGGTGAGGGTGTGAAAGTCCAGATACTGGGCCAGTGTTTCTGTTTGTTTGTTTTTTCCAATTAGAAAAAATTGAGATAAAATGTATATAACATAAAACTCACTATTCGAACCATTATAAAATATATGACTCAGTAGCTTTTAGTATATTTACAATGCAGATGGGCTTCCCAGGTGGTGCTAGGGTAAAGAATCCGCCTGCCAATGCAGGAGACATAAGAGATATGGGTTCAATCCCTGGGTTGGGAAGATTCCCCTGGAGGAGGGCATGGCAACTCACTCCAGTATTATTGCCTGGAGAACCTCATGGATAGGGGAGCCTGGTGGGCTACAGTTCACAGGGTCACAAAGGGTCGAACACTACTGAGGAGACTCATCACACATGGGTGGACTCACAAGGCTGTTACTACTATTTAATGCCAGGATATTTTCATCATACCAAACACCACCACCTGTCAGCAGTCAATCCCAACCCCTGCCTCTACCCAGCCTCTAGGAACCAATAATCTGCTTTCTGTCTGTATGGATCTGCCTTTTCCAGACATTTCACATAAATGCAATAATATTGTATGCGCCTAGCTCCTCTCACCTAGCATAATTTTTCAAGGTTTATTCATACTGTAGAATGTATCAATTCATGTTGGCTGAATGAGATGCCATTATAGGGATTCCATTGTATCACATTTTGTTTCTCCATTCATCAGCTAGTAGGTACTTGAATTGTTTCTACTTTTTGGCTATTATGAATAAAGATTTTAAGAATACTTATGTATAAATTTTTGTGTGAACACGTTTGAAATTTTCCTGGGTATATACCTAGGAGTAGAATTCCTGGGTCATATAGTAACTCTATGTCTACCTTTTGGAGGAGCTGCCAATCTGTCTAAGTATCTGCACCATTTTACTTTCCTAACAGTACTGTTGGCTGTCGTTTCTTGTGTCAGACTATGGCCAATTGAAGGGAAGAACACCTGGAGCAGACTTTTCCCCAGGTACAGCAGCTTCATCGTCACCTTTCATCTAGAACCTGCTTAGGATTCAGCGAGACATGTCTCTGCTATTGGCTCAGCTGCCCAATTCTCATCACCTGGGACGTGTGGCGAAGATGTCTTCCTCCAAGCATGCTGAGACCCAGGGACCAGAGGAAAGATCACATACTCATTTTCTCCCCTGCCTGATTTGTTTTAAGTCATTTTGGGGCGGCGGGGGGCAGATGAAGGTGTGTATTTTTGTTTCATTTTGTTGGGGAGAGAGGAGGAAAACTAATAACTTTTAAAAGTCAGCAGCATCTGCCTTTTAAAAATTCAGCCCCTAAGGAGTAAGAGAGGAAGCAACTGAGAACCTTAATTACTTTAAACTCAGTACAAATTTTTTCCATTTCTCTTAACTCAAATGCAAAGTTTATTAAGCAGTTAGCCACTGACTTCCAACCTCCTAAATTGTAGCTGCCCTTCTCAAAGAGATACTCTACCACATCTGCCGATGTCAGGTTTTGACCACATTTTCACATATCTACCCAAGGAATCTCAACTTGTTATTGATTCTAAAACTGATTTCACATAGAAATACATAACTGGAAATTTATCAGCAAGTCACCTTTCTTGGGACTAAAATTTACAGCATTTTAGAAGGGGCCTTAGAACCTAGTCATTTATCTCCAGTTCAAGCCTTGCTAAAATTTTTGTGGTATGTACTCTGCTTCAAAACAACTGTACAAAAATTTCTCCTTCTCAAAGGATCTGTAGACTCTTAGGAGAAATCTGACTCTCTCCAAGTCAAGCAATTCAGCAGAAATCCCACTGTCTACTTTTCTGGTTAAAAAGACTAAAAATGCACATGTATAGGAATAGAAATTGAATTTCTGAATACCAAGAATGGGCCAAGTAATATGCTTCACATTTTATAAATGTTATTACATTTAATCTTCAAATAGCTGTCTAACAAAGGTCCTTTTATCTCACTTTTTTTTACAGATAAGGATATGGGCTTAGAGATGCTAATTTTTCAGGATCATGAAGAACCCAGGCTTCATAGTTAGCACAGCGTAATAGTGGTTAATGCCATGCAGTTAGATTGTCTGGATTCAAATCCTAACTCTACTGCTTACTATGCAACCTTGGACAAGTGACTTTATTTCTCTAAGCCTTGGTTTCCTCCTTATAAAATGCACACAGTAGTAGGATCTAACTCAGAGGGCAGGTGCTGTGAGCATGAAATGAGATAATACTTTTACATCTGCAACACGGCTTCTGGGTCATGTGTGTTTTAGACAGTCAGGAGCACCCACTTCCTTTACAAGTGAAGAGCAATGATTTTCCAGCTCAGAGCTGAGGACATGGGAAAAGTCCCCTTATCATGTGTTTCAGCAAAAAGCAAAAGCAAAAATTCTCAAACTATCAAGAAATCATCACCACTCAACCACAACTGAATAATGAATGAAGATGTGAAACATTTTTTATGAGATTCTAATAAGGTGATGTCTGGGTGTCTTTTTTTCCTTAAGAATATTGTATTTCTTCATTTGAACCTAAATAAAAACTACATATGTGGCATAGCTCAAGCATTCATGCTATGTGAGACCAACTGTGGACCATCCACGGCTCCTATACCAGTCCATAAAGCATGAGTACGTAACCAGAAGCATTCTGATGGTTCAGGCAAAGACAAGTTAATCCGTAGCTGCAAACGCATCCAAAATGTTTTGACAGTGAGAATCACTATCTTCTAGCCCAAAGGGGTATAATAATTGCTCATTTGGCCCGGGCTGCATGTAACATCATGAATATATTAATTCCTTCTAAGATAAATGACTGTTTTCCTACTTCCAAAATAAGCAGTCAGGAAGTTCTCTTGGCATCAGAAAGACATGGGTACCATTTCCACAAGTTACCAAATCTCTGTTAACTGGATAAAACCACCTACTGAATGAGGAGGTTAAATGAGAACATATGTATAAACTGCTGAGCATAGTGTAGTTAGAACTCAATATATGGTAGCTGTAAGGATTAGGCCCACTGTAGCAAACTAAAAAGAACAACAAAGCGCAAGAAAGGAAAAAAAAAAACCACTAGTAATTTCGCCTCCCGATACTGTTAATTTGTAGTCAGTCACCCTTCTCCCTATGCAGTTTGTCTTCACATAGATGGCACACCACACAAACGACACGCATTCTTATTGTTCTGGTCTGTCTTTGGTCTGTCTTTTTGGCTGATTCGTGTAACTTTGGTATTTTTCCACACCATTAACTACTAGGAGGTGCTTCCTTACGGCTTCCAACAAAACAGTTTTTCCTAGTTATGAAGCCCTTGAGAATAATGTAGTCCTGCCTTCCTCATCTTCCTGCCACTTTAGGATCTGATCTCCTGACCTTGGGAATGCTTAAGTTTGGCAGCATCATCACTCAGGACCACCACAAAGAAATCTCCTAAGTGCTTACAGGGTGCTGAGTGTGCAGGACCCCCCAAAATCCCAAAGGTAGCGTTCCACGGCCACAGGGTAAGGCAGTGCAGACAGCCACACACGCCACAGCCATCTGCTCAACTGCCTCTCACATTTTTCTCCCACACAATATAACAGAAGCCGCTAAAAAACAAAAACAAAACCTGCAAACCTGCTTATCTGCCTTTAAGCTGAAGTTCAAGCTCCTTCTTCCTGGACACCTTTTCTAATACTTTCTCTTCAAAGAAAAAGCGAGATACATTATTTGACTTAAATATTTTTTAAAACTGGTAGGATATTAGATTTTACTGTGGTTCTCAACATTTGAACTGTCCCAACTGCACTGTCCACGCTGATCTACCTGTCATTCTCCATTGATTTCGTCTCTTATTTTTTCAGAGAATACCATTTTCTATCTAAATGTGGAGCCCAAAATTTATATCTAGACATAGAATTAGTGGAAATCAAAAGTTATATTTAAAGTAAAAATAGTCATTCATAACATATATTTTGGCCAACTATCTGGCTTAGCAGGGGACTTTGGAACTACTATTGGTTATTATTATTGTTCTTATTACACCTGATCTGAAACAAACAGTTCTCATGAAGAGCAATGGTCATGTGACTAGGTAGAGAAGACATTAAAATTAACTGAGAAATCGAAGACTCAGGTTTCTGAAAGGTTTTTCAATGATGAGTTGTGTAACCCCAAGGAGTACAAACTCACTGAGCCTGTTTCCCCATCTCAAAAACAGGAGTATCAGCTCCACTTTATCAGCCTTATGGAATTTTTACTTAGAACAAATAAGGCATGTAAAAGCAAATTGTGGCTAGTAAAGAACCATCTAAATGTAAGGAGGAAAATATTTTGCTTTTAAATAAAAGAGTAGGAAGAGAAAGGACAACATCAAACATCCTGTCTTTTGAATTTAGGACAGTCAACAACTGTCCCAATGTGCTAAATAACAGGTCATTCTGAATAATTCCATCCTTGATCGTCCAGTTTTCCTCCACACATGCATCATGCTAATTAAAGGGTTGGCTATCTTCATGCTGTGTTAGAGGAAACGGAAGTGTTAGAACAAAACGGACAGACATGCTATCTTAAGCTCAGACCAGCTAAGGAGGGACTGAGGAAAGCTAAGGAATCAGAGGTAGAAAGGATCAGGACCATTAAGGTTATAAGAATTTAAAGCTAGAAAAAAGGTATAAACAGCTTAGAATCTAAAGAAATGTTAAGAGATGGCTTTTTCCAAAGAAGGGGTGCCATTATCCTAAACCCTGGCCAAGTGATTTTGTGAAGTGAAGCTATTACATGCCACTTCTCCAGAGCCTGACATTTGATTACATTTAAAATTCATCTTTCACTTCCCTGTTCCTTCCTCCCCCATGTACCATGTGTTCTTGCCCCAACCACCTACCTTCCCCTCTGATTTATCTCAATCTGCTTAGTAAATGTCCAGCTCCCCACCAGTTTCCTTCACCTCTTTGCCTGGCTCTCCCAGTGCCCACTTCCTACCCTCAGCATCACACGTGCACATGCCTCTTTGGAAAAATCACATCTCATTCTTGTAGAGGAGACTAAGAAAACTGTTCAAAGATATATTTGAACTTTTTTTTTTTTTTTTAGAAATAAAAGGGCTTTAAACTCCAAGCTGTTTCCCTATGAGGAGGCAGGACGTAGGGGGAGAGAAGCAATGGTAGTTTCAAACCCGCTTAGACTTGGTCATTGGTGATGGCAGAGGCCCTTCTCATTCCATCTGGGCAGGATCCGCTGGCCAGAGGCATTCAGTCAAAGCAGGTGGGGCTGGGATGGGGGAGAGAGGCAGACAGAGAAGTGCAAAGATGGAAAGAAAGAAACATCGACAAAATAAAGGGCTGATGGGGGAAGGGCAAGAGTCAGAAACGGGAAGATGGGAGTGGGGATGGGGAATGGAGCAAGGAATAAAGTACAAGGGAAAAGAGGGTGAGTGAAGGAGGAGGGCTGAAGAAAGAAATAGAAACAAATCAGGAGGGAGAAAACAGAAGCGGTAGGCGGTAGGGACGCGAGTCCAGACGGGAGCCGGAGAGCAAATGGGACCGAGTGGGATGGGCGGAGCAAATGAGAGAAGAGAGGAAGGGAGCGGGAGAGACTGCCATGCCTAGCCGCGGTCTACCGGTTTTACTTCCTTACACTGTCATCAGTAGCTGCCTTATCTATTTTCACCTCTGGCAGGAGACGCCCGCTGATGTGGGAGCCGGGGCCGCCGATGAGGGACACCACGCCATTGCAGTCCACTGTGCTGTTGCGCTTGACGCTGCGCCGCAGGCTGGGGAAGATGCGCGAAGAGCGGCTGCCCTGGCTGTAGCCGCTGTAGC
The DNA here is from genome assembly GCA_935064755.1 of Tragelaphus eurycerus. Classification (NCBI taxonomy): domain Eukaryota; kingdom Metazoa; phylum Chordata; class Mammalia; order Artiodactyla; family Bovidae; genus Tragelaphus; species Tragelaphus eurycerus. The sequence goes on along the minus strand of CAKXYN010000010.1, from coordinate 28,286,001 downwards.
CACTGTAGCTGCTGCGGCGCTCTCGCGCCCGGATGGGAATGAAGAGTGAGTCCCGGCGGCCCTCGCTCTCCTCCACCGTGCTGTGCTCGTCGTCCGCAAACTCATTCTCCGAGCCCGGGTCCCGGAACCGCCCGGGCCCCCTGAAGCTGAAGATGCTGCTCTTGCTGTTGTGGCGGGAGAGAAATGGGGAGCCCGGAATGCTGAGCAGTGACTGTAGGGGCAGGAAGAGAGGGAGAGAGACAAGAGAGGCAGGCATGAGACAGGAAGGGACCCCATAGAAGCTGAACACAGGCTGTTCGCTTCCCCAGTCTGGCCCCATCCTTGCTTCCTGCTAATCAGAACACAGGTGTTTCCAGAAAGCACTTTTGGATGTTGAATTTCTACTGCCGTTCAACACCCATCACCATTCACTTCTCCTTGCCCCATAACCTTGAGATACACCTGTCTTTGACCTGTTAACCATTCATAAGTTCCATGCGCTGTTCACCTATGCACTGAAACAACGTTATATCTCATGCTTTGTGTAGCAAACCCACTGGGAAATAGACACTGGGTGTCTATTTTTCATTACTGTGACCTCAAGGGGAGTGTGCTTTTAATCTGCCAGGTAAGCTTCTATGCCACACTTGGCAAAAGGAGACATTTAGAAGTGGCCAGTCACTTACTACTCTTTCAATGCAGGTTAAGAATGATGCCAATAGTGGTTTTTCAGTTCTGCTGAAAATGGTATCTGTCCCCTTCTACTCCATTTTTTTTTTTTGCAATTTTTTTTTCCATCAGTAGTTTAACTATTTGTAAGTTCCCAGAATTGACATTTTCAAGTCAAACTCATATTTATTACTTAGAAAATTTTCATTTTTCTCTTTCAGCTCATATTGCCATTCCATATTCCCTAGAGAATTTTGTGCTAATGTGTATCTTTATGCTTTAATGCATTGTATTGACCCCCTTTGAGTACTTTTCTGCAACAAGAAAGTGTAACCTGTACTTAAAACCAATTTCCCGTGACCATGAGCCTCCAAGAAATTTAAAAAAATTATCCTGGATTGTGTTTTTATTACAATTCTCATTAATACAACTGATCACAAATATTCTATGTTTTATAAGTAATTACTAAGTTTAAAATTTTATTAAAATGTATCTCAATGAGATGAATGAGCTTTTCTTTCCCCCAACTGGTGTTTTGGTGTTTAAATATTTGTAGATAGTATAACTTATTATTAGAATCATACATGGCTCAACAGAAGCCCCCTCCCCTTTCTAAGATTAGATTTTTAAGTGCTGAGAAACTTTATTCATATAAATGGTATCTTGGAACAGAAGAACACTGTTACAATAATGTCACTCAATTCTTTGAACTCCTTCCAAGTTATATGCCAAAATTACATAGTAAGCTATCAGCAAAATTTATTTTAATGATCTATCAGCTGACAATTAAATCAAGTCCTCTTTCAATATTGTTGAAAGCAAAGAACTAAAAAACCACCCAACCTGCCAAAGGACTTGTTACCCACTTGTTAGAATATTCCATTTCCTGATTTCTGATGGTATCAAAAAGGCTTTAATTATTATTTACTAATAATCATATCAGTACTTCTTACAGGGGTTATTCTTTTAAAGGAACTTTACTTGACCTAACAGAAAAGGTTGGAATAAGCAAAGAATTGTCAATTTCTATACATCAATGCTAACATTAATGTTTTAATAAAATGATCTTACCACATGCTTTAGACATGTTTTCATTAAATCTTTAAAGCCACAGATTTAGTTCATTTAATTAAAAAAATGCCCATCATATGATCTAATTAGCAAAGCCAGTCCCACTATCAAAACAATTGGCCAAATCAGACTTATTTTCATTAGAAAAAGTATGACCTCGTTTTTCACTTTAAATAAATGTATGACTATGTATCCCAGTGACATCCATCCTGCTCCTGAATTTAAAACATCTGAATGCCCCTGATTATAATTCTATATTTCATTCTTATTAGAAGTATGTAAAAGAGGTAAATTCAGAAAGCTTTACAATGGATTTAAGTTTCCCAGATTAAAGAAATGCCAAAGAATGTTCAAACTACCATACAAGTGTGCTTATTTCACATGCTAGCAAGGTTATGCACAAAATCCTTTAAGCTAGAGTTCAACAGTATGTGAGCCAAGAACTTCCAGATGTACAAGCTGGGTTTAGAAAAGGCAGAGGAACCAGAGATCAAATTGCCAACATTCGTTGGACCACATAGAAAGCAAGAGAATTCTAGAAAACATCTACTTTTGCTTTACTAAGAGACTATGCTAAAGCCTTTGATTGTGTGGAGCACGACAAACTGTGGAAAATTCTTAAGAGATGAGAATCAGACCACCTTACCTGTCTCCTGAAAAATTTGTACGCAGGTCAAGAAGCAACAGTTGGAACCAGACATGGAACAACAGGCTACTTCAAAATTGGGAAAGGAGTATATTGTCAAGGCTGTATACTGACATGGATGTATATTGTCACTCTGCTTATTTACCTTCTATGCAGGGTATATCATATGAAATGCTGGGCTGGATGTATCACAAGCTAGAATCAAGACTGCCAGGAAAATATCAACAACCTCAGATATGCGGATGATACCACTCTAATGGCAGAAACAAAGAGGAACTAAAGAGCCTCTTGATGAGCATAAAGAGAAGGGTGAAAAGGCTAGCTTAAAACTCAACATTAAAAAAACTAAGATCATGGTATCCAGCCCCATCACTTTATGGCAAAGAGAAGGGCAAAAAATGGAAACAGTGACAGATTATATTTTCTTGGGCTCTAAAACCACTACTGACGGTGACTGTAGCCATGAAATTAAAAGACGCTTGCTCCTTGGAAGGAAAGCTATGACAAACCAGACAGTGTATTAAAAACCAGAGACATGACTTCACTGATGAAGATTCATATAGCTAGAGCTATGTTGTTTTTTTCCCCAGTAGTCACGTAGGGATGTGAGAGTTGGACCATAAAGAAGGCTGAGCACCGAAGAATTGATGCTTTCAAATTGTGGTGTTGGAGAAGACTCTTGAGACTCCATTGGACTGCAAGATCAAACCAATCAATCCTAAAGGAAATCAACCCTGAATATTCATTGGAAGGACTGATGCTAAAGCTGAAGCTTCAATATTTTGGTTACCTGATGTGAAGAGCTGACTCACTGGAAGTTCCTGATGCAGGAGAAGGGGTGGCAGAGGATGAGATTGTTAAGACAGAATCATCGACTCAATGGACATGAATCTGAGCAAACTCTGGGAAATAGTGAAGGACAGGGAAGCCTGGCATGCTGCAGTCCATGGTGTCGTAGAGTCGGACATGACTAAGTGATTGAACAACAACGGATTAAAGAAAACTCTGTAAATGCTAATATTTTGAATTGTCCCTTTGTCTGGCACCCCAAAGATCTTCAGGATTTGGGATGATAGAGAGGTATGCCTTCCTTTAGTAAAGTGGGAGAAGGCTGACTGTGAAAAGAAAAATGGAAAAGGAGAATTGGTGTGACTTTAGACCACAGGGTTCACCCTAGGTATCAGATCAGATCAGTTGCTCAGTCGTGTCTGACTCTTTGCGACCCTATGAATTGCAGCACGCCAGGCCTCCCCATCCATCACCAACTCCCAGAGTTCACTCAGACTCAAGTCCATCTAGTCAGTGACGCCATCCAGCCATCTCATCCTCTATCGTCCTCTTCCCTTCTTGCCCCCAATCCCTCCCAGCATCAGAGTCTTTTCCAATGAGTCAACTCTTTGCATGAGGTGGCCAAAGTACTGGAGTTTCAGCTTTAGCATCATTCCTTCCAAAGAAATCCCAGGGCTGATCTCCTTCAGAATGGACTGGTTGGATCTCCTTGCAGTCCAAGGGACTCTCAAGAGTCTTCTCCAGCACCACAGTTCAAAAGCATCAATTCTTCGGCGCTCAGCCTTCTTCATAGTCCAACTCTCACATTCATACATGACCACAGGAAAAACCATAGCCTTGACTAGACGGACCTTTGTTGGCAAAGTAATGTCTCTGCTTTTCAATATGCTGTCTAGGCTGGTCATAACTTTCCTTCCAAGGAGTAAGCGTCTTTTAATTTCATGGCTGCAGTCACCATCTGTAGTGATTTTGGAGCCCAGAAAAAGAAAGTCTGACACTGTTTCCACTGTTTCCCCATCTATTTCCCATGAAGTGATGGGACCGGATGCCGTGATCTTCGTTTTCTGAATGTTGAGCTTTAAGCCAACCTTTTCACTCTCCTCTTTCACTTTCATCAAGAGGCTTTTTAGTTCCTCTTCACTTTGTGCCATAAGGGTGGTGTCATCTGCATATGTAACTTAAAGATCTGAAAATCAAGTTCCTTAAAACTGTGCTTGAAAAATCTTCAAGTGCCCCGAAAGGACACAATCCCAGTTTGAGGACCAGTGCTCAAAGAGAACAAAACCTGGCAAACAACTGGCCTCAGACAGCCCTCCTTGCTACCCTGAGATAATCCGTTTGCCCAATTACGACTAAAGAAATTTCAAAGTAACTTTTAACTATATAAGATGTTTGCCTTAGAGTTTAGGCCTTAACCTTCTTTTAAAACGATTCCACTGTTAAAGTTCTTTGTGGCCAGCTTAGCCTGAGTGCCCCAACTACTGAGCCTGTGCACCCTACAGCCTGGGCTCTACAATAAGAGAAGCCACCACAATGAGAAGCCACCACAATAAGAAGCCTGCCAACTGCAAGGAAGAGTAGTCTCTGCTCATTGCAACTAGAGCAAGCCCACATGTAGTGTTGAAGACCCAAAATTATCAAAAATAAATAAATGACATATATATTTTTAATAAGGAACACACATGGCCAACTCTTTTACTTCCTTCTTCATGCTGTTAGGTTGGCAGAGGGGATCAGTGCCTCCTCTAGCTTATTGCTTGCTATTCCTCATCTCACATATATGTTTGGGCACCCTCACTGATTCATTCTCCTCAACCAATTTCCAAAGTGCAATTTACAGATCACTGCTAGTATATGATCCATTACTGGTTTGCAATGAGACTGTAAAAAGCTGAGAGACACATTTAGAAATTTTAATAGCAATTAGGCCTTTTCACAACATCCAAGAATGGGATACTTTTCTCTAGAAATTTACTGTTATTATATTTTATAAGAGTATCTATCACTTCATGAAGAATTGGGAAAAATAGAAACTGATCCTTCACTACAGATAGTTTAAGAAGTACTTCTGTAAACAATGTGACTGGCCAGAAGACTTATAAGTGTCTTGGAATGTACCTATGATTTTGTTTTAATCAGGTATGGTAAGCTGGGCCCAGAGCCTTTGCTGTGGTTCCCTCAGGGATGGTGAAGCAGAGCAGGCACTCTGGAACAAGTTTAAAATTGGACAGTTTGAATAATTTCAGACAGGCTTTGGGCTATAGAAATGGTCCTCTAAGTCCTGGCTCTGGAGTGATTTCAGTTCAGTTGCTCAGTCATGTCCAACTCCTTGCAACCCCATGGACTGCAGCAAGCCAGGCCTCCCTGTTCATCACCAACTCCCCGAGATTACTCAAACTCATGTCCATCAAGTTGGTGACGCCATCCAACTATCTCATCCTCTGTAGTCCCCTTCTCCTCCTGCCTTCAATCTTTTCTAGCATTAGGGTCTTTCTCAATGAGTCAGTTCTTCAGGTGGCCAAAGTATTAGAGTTTCAGCATCATTCCTTCCAATGAATATTCAGGGTTGATTTTCTTTAGAATGGATTGGTTGGAGCTCCTTGCAATCCAAGGGACTCTCAAGAGTCTTCTCCAACACCACAGTTCAAAAGCATCAATTCTTCGGCACTCAGCCTTCTTCACAGTCCAACTCTCACATCCATACATGACTACTGGAAAAACCATAGCTTTGACTAGACAGACTTTTGTTGACAAAGTGATGTCTCTGCTTCTTAATATGCTGTCTAGGTTGGTCATCACTTTTCTTCCAAGGAGCAAGTGTCTTTTAATTTCATGGCTGTGGTCACCATCTGCAGTGATTTTGGAGTCCCCCATAATAAAGTCTCTCACTGTTTCCATTGTTTTCCCATCTATTTGCCACGAAGTGATGGGATCAGATGCCATGATCTTAGTTTTCTGAATGTCTAGTTTTAAGCCAACTTTTTCACTCTCCTCTTTCACTTTCATCAAGAGGCTTTTTAGTTCTACTTCACTTTCTGCCACAAGGGTGGTGTCATCTCCATATCTGAGGTCATTGATATTTCTCCCAGCAATCTGGATTCCAGCTTGTGCTTCATCCAGCCCGGCATTTTGCATGATGTACTCTGCATATAAGTTAAATAACGAGGATGACAATATACAGCCTCGACGTACTCCTTTTCCTATTTGGAACCAGTCTGTTGTTCCATGTCCATTTCTACTTGTTGCTTCTTGACTTGCATTCAGATTTCTTAAGAGGCAGGTCAGGTGGTCTGGTATTTCCATCTCTTTAATTTTCCATAGTTTGTTGTGATCCACACAGTGGATTTAGGGCTGGGGAAATATTGGCTGGTGTGTGAATTAGATGAAAGGAGGCTGGGGATAAAGGTCTTGGATTGGTTGATCTGCACATGAAAGGGCAACTTGTTCGCTTTCTCCAGGAATTAAACTGGTACTGGGAGGGGCAGCTCTCTGTAGCCTAGGTCTTAGCATGTCAAAGCATCACAAAATACAGAAAATAAAATCTGCCTCCCTTCTCACAGAAGGCTTCTGTGGACTGGATCTGTGATTTTTATTAGCAAAATGTTAGGTGTTGACACTGCCTAGTATATTACGTCTACATATTAGGAAAGAGGTCTGATTTTTATTTGACAAAAGATCACCAAATACTTGTTGTATGCTAAGTGATACGGATACAGTGGTGAACAAGACATATGACATGGTCCCTGCCCTCTCAAAAGCTACAGCCTAGTAGAAAATATTATGGACTGTATGAGGAAATATTACATACTATATTAGACCTCATATAGTATATAATAATACCTGACTATTCTTAACTGATAGGAAAGTGATAGGAAGTGATGGAAAGATAATGACAAATTCCGTCACCCAGGGACACTCAGGAATCAGGATCCTGAAAAAAATACAAACTAAAAAGTAAACGGTATATCTATTATTCTTTAATTCTTTGTTCCATTCTTGGCAAAAGAGTCCACCGCAATCAACACAGAAGGGAAAAGATGAACTTGTCCCATTTCACCTTGTACCTCTTGTATCTAGCCCTGATCTGGCCAATTCCCTAAGGAGACACATCCTGAGAGTAGCCACCCTGGCCCTTCCCCAGTCTTAGTCTTCCTGGATTGAAGGGTTTCATTTATGACTTGGGACCTGTAGCTCTATTAACTCCTGGGATTCAGCTAGTTTATGAGATGGGTCCTGTTTTCAAAATGTTTCCTATCAACAAACCAGGAAGAAGCTTCTGGTCCTTTTCAGGCAGTCACATCACAGCTAACTAAAAGTACTACTTTAGATCTAGGTGTCTGCTTGGGAGAACAGCTCTGGGATGTTTTTGATTTGAGGGCATGGCCTCAGATTACACAGAAAAATTAACTGGGAATTTCAGGGCATACATGTCAGCTGTCTACTGGAATGAAGCTTAACAATGACTAGGATGTTTGGAATGTACGAAATTGATGATTTAAATGTCCTATCTCCATGCCATAGTTCATCTTTTCTTCACTTCACTTTTTTTTTTTTCTTTTTTTTTTTTTTTTAGTTTAATCAAGAATCTCTTTTATTGATTATCAGAAACATTACAAACATCTAGTATGAACAAATTGTAACATGATAGTGTTTAGTTTGAACAATTAATACATTTCAGATATAATATTATACATATTTCAATGCTATTCTCCCCAATCATCTCACCCTCTCCTGGTCTCAGAGTCCAAAAGTCTGGTCTATACATCAGTGTCTCTTTTGTTGTCTCGTAAATAGGGTTATTTTTTACCATCTTTCTAAATTCCATATATATGCGTTAGTATACTGTATTTGTGTTTTTGTTTCTGGCTTACTTCACTCTGTATAATAGGCTCCAGTTCCATCCACCTCCTTAGAACTGATTCAAATGTATTCTTTTTAATGGCTGAGTAATATTCCATTGTGTATATGTACCACAGCTTGCTTATCCATTCATCTGTGGATGGACATCTAGGTTGCTTCCACGTTCTGGCTATTGCAAACAGTGCTGCTATGAACATTGGGGTACAGGTGTCTCTTTCAATTCTGGTTTTCTCAGTGTATATGCTCAGCAGTGGGATTGCTGGATCATAAGGCAGTTCTATTCGCAGTTTTTTGAGGAATCTCCATACTGTTCTCCAAAGTGGCTGTACTAGTTTGCATTCCCACCAACAGTGCAAGAGGGTTCCCTTCTCTCCGCACCCTCTCCAGCATTTATTGCTTGTGGACTTTTGGATAGCAGCCATTCTGATTGGCGTGAAATGGTATCTCATAGTGGTTTTGATTTGCATTTCTCTGATAATGAGTGATGTTGAGCATCTTTTCATGTGTTTGTTAGCCATCTGTATGTCTTCTTTGGAGAAATGTCTATTTAGTTCTTTGGCCCATTTTTTGATTGGGTCATTTATTTTTCTGGAATTGAGCTGTAGAAGTTGCTTGTATATTTTTTGAGATTAGTTGTTTGTCAGTTGCTTCATTTGCTATTATTTTCTCCCATTCTGAAGGCTGTCTTTTCACCTTGCTTATAGTTTCCTTTGTTGTGCAAAAGCTTTTAAGTTTGATTAGGTCCCATTTGTTCATTTTTGATTTTATTTCCAATATTCTGGGAGGTGGGTCATAGAGGATCCTGCTGTGATGTAAGTCAGAGAGTGTTTTGCCTATGTTTTCCTCTAGGAGTTTTATGGTTTCTGGTCTTACATTTAGCTCTTTAATCCATTTTGAGTTTATTTTTGTGTATGGTGTTAGAAAGTGTTCTAGTTTCATTCATATGGAGGGGTCTTGTTTTTGTATCCATTCAGCCAGTCTCTGTCTTTTGGTTGGGGCATTCAACCCATTTACATTTAAGGTAATTAATGATAAATATGATCCCGTTGCCATTTACTTTGTTGTTTTGGGTTTGAATTTATATATCCTTTTTGTGTTTCCTGTCTAGAGATGTCCTTTAGTATTTGTTGGAGAGCTGGTTTGGTGGTGCTGAATTCTCTCAGCTTTTGCTTGTCTGTAAAGGTTTTGATTTCTCCTTCATATTTGAATGAGATCCTTGCTGGGTACAATAATCTGGGCTGTAGGTTCTTTTCTTTCATCACTTTAAGTATGTCTTGCCATTCCCTCCTGGCTTGGAGAGTTTCTATTGAAAGATCAGCTGTTATCCTTATGGAATTCCCTTGTGTGTTATTTGTTGTTTTTCCCTTGCTGCTTTTAATATTTGTTCTTTGTGTTTGATCTTTGTTAATTTGATTAATATGTGTCTTGGGGTGTTTCGTCTTGGGTTTATCCTATTTGGGACTCTCTGGGTTTCTTGGACTTGAGTGATTATTTCCTTCCCCATTTTAGGGAAGTTTTCAACTATTATCTCCTCTAGTATCTTCTCATGGTCTTTCTTTTTGTCTTCTTCTTCTGGGACTCCTATGATTCGAATATTGTAACGTTTAATATTGTCCTGGAGGTCTCTGAGATTGTCCTCATTTCTTTTAATTCGTTTTTCTTTTTTCTCCTCTGATTCCTTTAATTCTGCCATTCTATCTTCTATTCGCTATTCTATCTTCTGCCTCTGTTATTCTACTATTTGTTGCCTCCAGAGTGTTTTGGATCTCATTTATTGCATTATTCATTATATTTGATTCTTTTTATTTCTTCTAGGTCCTTGTTAAATCTTTCTTGCATCTTCTCAATTTTTCTCCAACTATTTATCCATATTCCATTTTCTTTCATTTTGGATTAATTTCACTATATTATTCGAATTCTTTATCAGGTAGGTTCGCTATTTCTTCCTCTTTTGTTTGGTTTGGTGGGCTTTTATCCTGTTCCTTTACCTCTGGGAATTCTTCTGTCTTTTCATCTTGTTTAAATTGCTAATTTGGGGCGTCTTTACTGTATTCTGATAGTCTGTGGAGTTCTCTTTATTGTGGCGTTTCTGCACTATATGTGGGTTTGTACCGGTGGCTTGTCGAGGTTTCTTGTTTATGGAGCTTGTATCGGAGTTCCGGTTAAGATGGCGAAGGATTAGGACGGGGAATACGCTTTCTCCTCCACAAATTCATCAATGGGACATCTGGGCGCCGAGTAAATACCACAAACAGCTTCGGAGTGCTGGCGGAGGACGTCGGACACCCAGAAAAGCAACTCACTGCCTTCTAAAGGAGGTAGGAAAGAATATAGAAGCCAGAGAGAGACAAAGAGGGAGGGGCGGACCTCTGTCCGGGGAAGGGAGTCTTAAAAGAGAAGTTTCCAAACACCAGGAAACACTCTCCCTGCGGAATCTGCGCCGAACCTGGGAAACACGGAGACTATCATAACAGGGAGGAGAACAGTTGAGCAATTAGAACCCACAGACTGCGGGCCCTGCGGTAACTTCCGCAGCGGAAAGCACCGCTGCAAACGCCCGCATCTGCCATTGGGGAGCCGGGGCTGGGCAGGGAGACGCCTTGGCCGTTCCCACGCGGGACGCTCCGCTGCCGGCGCTCCCCAGAGGGACGCTCCCCCGCGGGACTCTCCCCCACTGGACGCTCCCCCGCCGGCCACTCCCGCGCAGGCGTGCCCCCGCCCGCTGTGCCGGCGGCTCCCACGAGGGCCACCCCATCCCCTCCCCCACCCGCCCACCCGCCATTCCCGTTGCCGACCCCTCCCCCTCTGCAGGCCTCAGCGCAGACTTCGTTCGCCTGATTGTCTGGAGTGCTGCCTAACTGGAGTAGTTTGGGCCGGCAATCCAGATTGTGCAGCGCCGACCACACGAGTGGCGGGCCTTGGCCCAGAACACCGCCGAACCGTGCACAGAACAAAGAACTATACAGACCAATCACAGAGAAAGGGGCCTATAGATCTTGAGAAATTTAAGCCAGAACAAGGAACTAACTGAAAATGAACTGAACCCACAACAATAATAGAGAAACTCTTATATATATTGTTACTATTTTTCCCATCATTATTTCCTTTTTTTTTTCTTTTCTTTTTTTAATATATATATATATTTTAAATTTTTATTATTTTTAATTGGAAAAAGGAAAACAAAAATTTTTTTTTTTCCTTTTAATTTTTTGTTGTTGTTGTTTGTTTTGTTTCTTTTATTTTTTTTATTATTATTATTTTTTTTATCCTCTAGTACTTCTTTAATCTCCACGTTTAGATATAACTTTTGCGACCCTGTTTTGTTTTCTTTTTTTCTTTTTCCTTTTTGTCCTTTGCTTTTTTCCTTTCCTTTTTTCTTCTCTTTACTGATTACTGACTAGATCTGTCTCTCTCCTTCACACTCCCTCCTTTTATCCTCCTGACCACCTCTGTCTCCTTCCTCCCTTTTTCCTTCTATGTATAATTCCGTGAACATCTCTGAGCAGTCCAGTTGTGGAATGCATTATAGAAGAAGAAGTTTTTGAGACTACTGTAAAAATAAGACCAATAACTGGAACCAGGAGGCTTAAGTCCATACCCTGATCCCACGAAACACTAATTGACAGGAGCTCATTAAAAGCCTCCATACCTACTCTGAAACCAAGCATCACACAAAGACCAGCAAGTTCCACAACAAGACATACCAAGCAAATTCTCCAGAAAAACAAGAACACAGCCTGAGCTCCAATACACAGGCTACACAAAGCGACCCCAAAAGCATAGACATCTCATAACTCACTACTAGACACTCCACTGCACCCCAGAGAAAAGAAATCCAGCTCCACCCACCAGTTCACTTCACTTTTTCTTTCTAATACAACAGTGGTTCTTAAAATGTGGTCTGGGAACTCCTAGGTCCTTGTGCCCTTTTTATGGGGGCGGGGGGGTGGATCACAAGGTTAAACTACTTCATAATAATGTTAAGATGTCTGCCTTTCTCACTCTCATTTCTCAGAGGTACTGAGACTGCAAGCCTGACAGTTTCCCAGAATTTAAAGACTTTTCGTAAGACCTTGAGCGAGAACATACGTGATTTCTTAATATTCTGTTAGTACTTGGAAGAACTGCATAATTCAGGAAGCAGTATTTCCCAAATGATCAATGTAGGATGCTACAAATCATTCAAGAATTAAATATCTATGGTGTAAAATACAACAAAGGATTTTAATGTAACAGTACCAAGTTACTGATACAGTTTCAGCTTCCACATTGCAACTAACCATTTAAAAATCTATTGTTATCCAATTTTGGAATAGCATCAAAGAAGAATATTCACAATTATCTTAAAAGGTTGTTAAAATATTCCTTTTCCAACTATATCTGTATGAAAACAGATTTTCTTTAAATACTTCAACCAAAAGGAATATTTCAACAGACTGAATGAAGGTATGCTATTCCAGCCATCTCCCATTAATCCACAGACTAAAGAGATTTGCAAAGATATAAACAGTACCATTTTTCTCTATTAAATTTTTTTGATCTGGAAAAGTTAATTTTTTCAAAAATATGTATGATTTTTGTTAAACATAGTAGGTTTATCATTACCATTTTTTCAATAAATCAGTAAATGAACATTATAAAATTTCTTTATTATTCTAATACAATAAATTTAAAAAATCCCTTTGGGGTCCTCAATTATTTTTTAAAGATATGAAGACCAAAATGTCTGAGAACTGCTGCAGCAGAATAATTAAAATATTTTGCAAAAAGGGACTTTATAAACTCACCTAAAGCCTAAAAACACAGCAATAATTTTATGTCTCAAGAGGATCTCAAACTAACACTGGAAATCAACTGTACTCCAGCAAAATTAATTAAAAAAAAAAAAAAAATAGCGGCTTTCAGCGGATCTGCAGTACAGGCCACTGATGTTCACTTGAACTGTGTGGTGGGAAAACCAAAGTCACCTTCACTGTTAAGCCAACCTAACAGATGACCATGTTTATGTGTGGAGGTGCGTGGGGAAGGGATGGCTAGAGACTGCAGTACAAAGCTTATAGTCAGAATGACCTGGTTCAAATCTTGACTCCAACACCTACTAGCTATATAACCTTAGATAAAAGAGTTACTCTCTCTAGGCCTCAACCATTTTTCCAAATAAAATCAGAGAAACTGCAGGAGAGTCCTAGGACAAAGAGTATCACTGCCATGCAAGACTTCTAAGGAAGTCTTGGCAGTCAGCCGTGGCCTCAAGGAATCCACAGTTTTTTCCGATGGGGAAATGAAAAGAAGTGACTATTTTCATGCAAAGCAGGACATCTTAGAAGCCCAGCTTTATTTTTTGAGCTAGGGAGCAATCAGTGCAGCTCTGTGCTGAAGCCTATAGATTAATCAGAGCCCATTCAATAGCGAAGTGTTAACGGCACAAAGGTATTTATTAACAAGCTTTGGATGGCTCTTACAGCAAAGCTACAATCACACTTTCCCTCAAAAGAGGCTGAACTAGGGGAAAGGTGAGGTGAAGGTGAGACAGAGATGGTTCCAGGCCATAAAGAAGTTCCAGAAGGGGTTAAATCAGTTTTACAAAAGTACTTCATTTTTCCAACAAATCTCTGAAAGTACACAGAAGTAGGCCTTAATTTTAGGACTTTATGTGAGAGAGGACAGGATATGAAGATTAGTAAATATAAAACCACATAGAGTAAACAGCAACACACAAAGAGAGACATATAAAACATCAGGAAAGATTAAATGATAACTTCTAACTGGGGGTAGGAGGGGGGCGGGTCAGGGATGGTTTCTTGGGAGAAGGATGAGAAGAGTAAATATAATGTGGACATTCAGAAATGGAAAAAACAGGGCTGCTTAGAGAGGCTGTTTCTGGAGCAAAACAGAGGGTAGGAAAGAAGCATCATGTATGAAAAGCATCTAACAGTTCTCTCTGGTGTGAGTACAGAGTGCTTGACAGGGCACAGGGACTGGAGACCATAAAAGGGAAGACGAGTCCCACGAAGCAGGGTGCTGTGAATTCAGTGCTGAAGTGCTGGGGCTTCTTTAGTAAACAGGCTGAACCTGATTAGGGGGAATTCCGTCTCCCAATCTTCTTAATAACTGTTTTAAGCTGTCACTATTTTCTTCACCCTCCTGACTCAACCTCTCATTCCCTTCGATAAGATTTTAAATTTCATACATTATTGAAAATGAGACTGTCAGGGGTCATCTTTCTCCATTTCTTACTCCCTATCCACAAACTTATCCACACACCCCCATCCACCTATTGCCCTATGTGTTTTTTTGCGGGGGGAGAGGACAAGGTGCCCCTTTCCTGTTCAAGGCTACACCTATTCTCACATCTCCCAAGACTGTTCTATTTTCTTTTCTATTCTACTCTACTCCATTTTCTACTTCCATCTCCCCTTCTTCTGGGTCTCCCCCTATAACAGATTATAAAAATGCTTATTTTCACCCACATTCTTTAAAAAAGTTTGAATAGAAAGTCTCTTCCCACCCATTATGGCATACACCCTTATCCTGGACTGAAATCTCTCTTTCAAGTTCTCAAGGACTTCTGGTGCCAAATCTAACAGACATTTGCAGTTCTGATCTCATGATGCATCTCTGTTAAGCTTCAATCCACTGGTCGCTCCCCTCCCTTTCCTACCCTGTGCTCTCCAGTCCTCACTGCACTCGGTTCTCTTAGCAGCCCTCCTGACCAATATCCACTTGTTTTCCTCTATGAGGTCCATCTTTGAAGCCCATGAGCACCAGTGTCATACTGCATGCCGCTGTCCTTCCGCCTGCCACAGTCTCTCCAGGTCGTCTCAGCCAGTCTCTTGGCTTCCACCACCGTCACTCAGCTCAGGACTTCTTCCCTGAGCTATCATGTGACCATCCATGTGTCTAAATTGGTTTCCCAACAAATAACTCATATTTGGGATGTCCAAACTGGAACATACTTTTCTTCCAAACCTGGAATGTTCTTTCTTCTGTCTTCCTGCTCCCTCACCAACACACATGCTCATTACCTGACTAACCCCTGTTTATCCTTTATTGACTTTCCCCAGAAAATCTTTGCTGAAGCTCCAGGCTGGGATAGATCTGTGCCTTCTAAAACACGTCTGTGTATTTCAACTATGGAACAATACCATCAGTGCTACCGTGAAAATAATTTTTTGGTGTATCTGGCTATCCCACTATACTGTAAGCTCCCTAGGGCAGACATGGTGTTCTAACCACCTTTCAATCTCTAGGACCTAGCACAATCCTTGACACATGGTAGGCACTCTATAAATGCTTGGTAATGAATAACCAGAGATATGTTTTAGGAAGTGATTGGCTGACAATATATAAAACATGAAAGAGAGAGAGAGACAGACCAGAGGGAATGAAGCTGTACTGGATAACTGCAGTAGAACAAAGTAATATAAAGTCTGAACTAAAATAGGATTAATAGGAACAAAAAGAAGAGGGTGGACATAAGAGATTTTACTGTGATTAAACGAACTGGACTAGCAAAGGACTGGACCGGGAGGTGAGGGAGGTAAGGGAGAGGCACCATGAATCATCTCTGAGAAACAAGAAAAGACTCTGGCTGCACTGCCATAATCAGGAACTGCAATCTATTCTATACCTTACAAACTTTCTTTAAAATGGGGCATTAAGTAGTTTTAGAATTGGATTTTGGTGGTGTTCTTTGAAATCCAAAAATATATATCATATCATGAAATGTATAGTAATACAATGCTCAATAATTATCCATAAGTCCTCTCACTTCTCTCTCTCTTAGCTTCCCAATTTAACAAAGTTGGGTAAAACTAGAGGCTTTTAATCTACCATAGACTAATTTATCAGCATGACATTATAAATCTAGAATAATTAATTGCCATAACTTGCCACACTCAAATAAGGTGACCTAAAGAGTCTCATAACTTTTTTTTTTAACCTAAAATTACATACAACTCTTAAACAAAGGTATTTGATCTAAATTCTGAAGTTCAGATGCTAAGAAAAGTTCTTCATGATGTTTTAAGAGCAGTGGTCTCCAACCTTTTTGGCACCAGGGACCAGTTTCATGCAAGACAATTTTCCACAGATCGGGGTAGAGGTGGGTTTCAGGATGATTCAAACATTTTACATTTATTGTGTACTTTATTTCTATTGTTATCACATCAGGTCCACCTCAGATTGTCAGGCATTAGGTCCCGGAGGTTGGGGACATGTGCTTTAGAATACAAGGCCTACTGGAGTGACACAGACTTTCCTGCTGCAGTAAGTTTGCCAAAGGTGACCAGGTTGTCCTGGGTGAGATTTAGAGCAGAGAAGGCAGCCTTTATACCCAAGTAGCACTTCTTCCGAGAGGAAACAAAGTGGAGTGTGGAGGTGGCCTGAGGATGCAGGGATGGGACTGGAAAATGTAAACCCAGTGGGGAATATGATAATCAAGTAAGATTAGGAAACCTAGAATTTCTTAGGCTTCTGTGACCCAGCACAGTTTACCTGATTCATGATGGAAAACTTCCTCCCTATTCTGTTGTCTGGGAGCCGAAAGCCCTTCCTCCTCATACCATCTTCCGATTCTGACTTGAACACCTTCTCAGGATCCCCTTTCTCCTCTCCTTCGGAGAGCTCCTTTTGCTTCCTCTTTTTTCTCCGGTTCCGTCTCTCTTTGGCACTCTTGGAACTCAGTTTAGAGAGTTCAGATGAGCTCCGGGGAGAGCCTGCCCCGTCTTCACCTTCTTCCTCTATGGCATCTTCTGAGACAGTTCCTGCTGAAGTGGCCATCGCTGCCGCCTAGGAAAGTAAAATTTCACAGCAACAGACCAGATCGGAAGCAATTAACTAGAGCCACACAAAGCTAAGCAAGTGGTGGAGATCACTTCCTTCCTTTCCCAAAGACAGGGGAAAAAGGAGGAAGGAAAACAAGTCTGTCAGAGGACACTGTGGTGGGGGCCTGGTATCTCCATCTCCTAGCTAAATTTGTATGGTGGCACACAGCCCTGCATAATCAGAGCAGAACTTCAGGGTGAGAGCTTTGGGACTTACTCTGTTTAGTATCTCAGACAAGAACTTGGCTGCCACCTTGATACCAAATGATCTTTTTTTGGGCAACTCTGAAAATCAATAGTACATATTATGGCCCCAACAGTGTAAAAAATACACATATATTTGGATAAAAATTAAAAAGTAAAGTGTTATCAGTGATACGAAAACAGACTCTGTATGATTTCAATACCTTTAGACCACGAAATTTTGTTTTATGACCCAGGATACAGTCCCATGTCTCCCAGTTTATAGTCCATGGTAACGTGAATAGAATTTGCATCTTGCTGTTGAGTGAAAATTATATAAACCTTAATTATGTTGAATTAGTTCATAGTGCTTTCCAGGTCTACTGTATCTTTCTATTTTCCTGTTTGTTCTATTAATTTTTGAAAGTTTGATATTGAAATATCAAAAATATTTTGATATCAAAATATTGATATTGAAACTCTAAAAATCTTAATTTATCTATTTAAAATATTTATCAATTTAAATATTTAAAACATTTATCAATTTAAAAATAATTGTTAATGTACAGTGGAACTATATGTAACTTTGTTCAGTATTTTCCAAGTCTCCTGTAAATATCACCATACTTTCATAATTTTTTCTAAAAAAAAGTAAGATGTTAGGGTGTTAGTGGAATCACAAGTTTGTTTTTTAAATTTTACTTCAATATTTTACTTGTATCTTCTTTTTAAGACTCGTTATGAACACAGACAATCTCTGAAGGAGATCCTAATGTTTCCCCGCCAAAAAACACCTATGCTTACATGATGCATTATATAAACTGCTCTGGTCTTTTTTTTTTTCTCTCTCCAGCTATCACAGCAGTTGTGCACTGAATGGTTGAGAGATTCGATAGAAGATCATATTCACAAACAATTTGGTCATTAAGACAAATGTAACAATTGGACTGACCATCTGCAATTGTTATTGGGGTTATTTCAATCAGATCAATGACTTCTGTCAGACAGCGTGTCTAAAAAGATCAACTGGAGTGGCAATCAGATGGGGCCTTAGTCACCATGATCTGGCAGGAAGGACTATGGCAAAGAGTTGATCACCAACCTGTGCTTCTTCCTGTTGCTTCTTAAGTTGCTCTAACATTGCTTTGAATTCAGCCTCTTTCTGCTCTGCTTCCTCCAGTGTTGCCTGATTCTGCTCTTCATAAGCCATGGCCACCACAGCCAGGATCAAGTTCACCAGATAGAAAGAACCCACAAAGATGACCAAGACGAAGAAGATCATGTACGTTTTCCCAGCTGCTCGTAAGGTCTGCAAAGACAAAAACCACTTCTTAAGTTGCTTACATCAAACGAATCAGGCTGAAAACAACTCATGGGTTGATGTTCCTCTGCAAAGGCAGTACTGTACTTTGAACAGGACCAGACTTTCTTGTGTGGAACTTCTTCACACTGCAGACCCTCAGCATCTCCAGCTGCCAAATGGCCTCCCCTACCCCAGACTCACAGGAAATGTCAGCAGTACCTCCTATTCACTGTGGCAAAAAAAAAAAAAATCCTTTTCCATTACAAATACTAATACACTCCTTCCACAGAAAACTGCTTACTTTTTTAAAAGGAAAAATTGCTCTGAGCTAAGAATTACGTTTGACTTTGTTAGCTGGTTTTAAAACAAATGTGAAGAAATGAAAACAAAGACCTCAGGTCATTTATATACTGGTCTTCAAAGAGCATTTACAGAAATCTCATCTTTGGAATCAGGCCCAACTCAGAAGAAGTCCCTATCTTAAGTGACATCCTTCCTTAGCCTTTTGCAATAGGATGAGTTTTTAAAGAGGGATATAATGTAAAGGATGTGGGGGTCGGGTAGGGGAGAAAAAGGAAAGAGGATCCTGAGAGTATTCCTTTCACTAGCACCAAACAAATAGACATCAAAGAACAACTGGGTTTTAGGTTATATGCATATACACAGGACCCATTATCACTTAGTTTTCATTTTTATTCTTCTCAACCACAAATATTTCATGGAACTTAGCATCAGTTACAAATATTTCATGGGAATACTAGGCTGTACAATAGCAAGGAAGAATTCCAGAAACTCCTAATAAGAAACTTTCATTGGAAAAAAAAGTTCACTTAAAGGGTTTCCTTCATGCCTGAGGGGTTCACAACTCTTATTATCCAACTAGCATTATCAAAGGCTTAGAGTCAAATGTAAAACAACGGGTTATCAGAGAATTTCTAAGTTGGAAGACCCTCAGCAGTCATCTAGACTAACTTCTCCATCACACCCAGCAAAATTAAATGACTTGTCCAGAGTCACCAAAGCAGGCCAACAGAATGGCAGTGACCGTTAAAAAAAAAAAAAAAAAAAATTGTCACAATGTTCTTGAACAAATACAACTGTGTTATAAATCTCAAAATGTTGACATATTTAGGCTCCAAGATCCTTGTGGATAAAATCTCTTCTTTATAATGTCTAGCAAAGTGCCTTACACAACATGTTTAAAGAAGCCCTAAGCCCAAACATCCAAAAGTAGAAATACTGAAGATGGTCTGCTGAAATAGGAAGGACAGAGATAGCAGATTCCCAGGCCAGGCAAGAGGCTCTCAAGTCTGTAAGCGTCTACAGCTATACATGATGAGCATTAAAGAAACTGGGCCAAGAGCTGGGAGAATTCATTTAATTTTGTAAACCAGCTGACTCTGAGAAATACCACCCAAAGATTCTGTATAATGTCTTCACCAAAGGTCTCTTACACAGAATGTCCCCAAACCCCACATATTGTTATGTAAATTCCATCACCAAAAAACATGGTATTACTTACTAATTGATACAAGTTTTCCCAATAGTCCTGGGTCATAAGGCGAAATAATGCCAAGAAGGCCCAGCTGAAAGTGTCAAAGCTCGTGTAACCGTAGTTGGGGTTCCTTCCTGCCTTCATACACTGGTATCCCTCTGGACATTGCCTGAGGAAAGAAAAGGAAGCACCGGGCTTTTCAGTGTAATCCTACCCGGTCATCAGCTGGAAGTCATCTCTATGACCTTGCAGATGATAAACAGCCATCTACAGAGGCTATGCCAACAAACAGGAATTTTAAAAAAAGAAGAGGAAAGAAACAAAGTAGCCAGGTGAATTTTTCAAAAATGATGTCCTGGGGACAGTCTAGGATCAGAATCACCTTAAAAATGTGGATACCTATGTCCTAGACAAGACCTAGGAATAAAAACTCTGCATATGGGATCCATGAATTGGCATTTTTAAGGGGCATGTCAGATGATTCTTACGCATGCCAAAATTTGAGAATCGCTGTCTTAGACTCATATCAATGTGCAATTCAACCAAATTTAACTTAGCTACTAACCTAAATGACAAAAGCCTAGACCTTCTTCTTAATCATCTCTATTCTCTTAACACTCACTGTGACAAACTGTATCATACTAGGATTTCAGTGATCTCAGTTATAATAGTTCTTCTGCTTTAAGACTCACCTGATATTTATTCCAATGTAATTTCTAGTATCTATCAATACCTCAGTATATAAATTAAATGGACTCTAGTTAATATCACTGAACTGTATATGTAAAAATGGTTAAGAGGCCAAATTTTATGTTATGTATATTTTGCCACAATGAAAAAAAGGCGGCTGGGGGGGATAATACATTTCAACTCTTTTCCCTCCCACATGCTGTCAGGCCTGGCGTATTTGGCGTAAACCTTGGGTGCTAACTTATCATGAAAACAGTGCCCTTACTTGATAACTTTTTGTATTAAGACAGAATGAGGGGAGTCTACAAGAGACAGGCAAGATATCTGGTGTTATAGACCCTATCCTCAGCCTTTTATATCTTTGACTGTGGCTTAAGACTAATAGCCACCTTCACCTACTAGTGAAATGTCAACTTTGGATGGACAAATATAAAACAGAGAGAAAATCTGAGTCAAACAATTTATTGGACCCACTACATGAGCACAAAGAAAGTGAAAATATTGTTCATTTTTGTGTGACACATTATCTTATAGGAGGAGAATAAAATTAAGTGAGCTACTTACCCAGCATCAGAACTGTTCCCACAGAGCAAAGGTTCCAGCATACCAGGAACTATGTAGAAATTTGCTAGAAAAGTTTGAAGAGGCAGGAAATGAATAAGGCAGATTTAAGTGAATGAGAGAATAAGGTTACACTGTTCCTAACTAGCCCAGCAGAAACAGTTATTGATTTTAGCTCATATAAATCTTTTCTGACAGCAGTGAAACCTGATAAGAATTCCTTCCCATTAACTATTTTCCTATATATATTTAACAGTGAAAAGTGCTGCCATGTGGGCTTTAATGCAATGTTCTTTTCAGACACCCGATTTCTACTTGTATTAATACTTCAGATCTATATGTCACGTTCTAGTATTCGAATCAAAGGGTCTAAAAGAGGTTTCTGAGTTCTTTACCCCTTTACACAACTCTACCCTTCTATCCTTATAACTTCTCTTTACCAAAGATAAACTGATCACTAGTAACCATGTCCTACTTTAAATTAGAAGACACGTTTCCCTTTCCTGTTTGTGTCCCTGAAATACCCTTTGAACACTTTCTTGTGGATACTGACCTGCCTTTATTTTCTCAAGAGTGACTGACTAAGAGTGATCCTGCTACCTTTCCTCCCTGGTTTCATACAAGTACAGGTGGCGCTAGTGGTAAAGAACCCCCTGCCAATGGGTCTTTAGAGACGCAGGCTCTATCCCTGGGTCAGAAAGAACCCCTAGAGGAGGGTGTGGCAATCCGCTCCATTACTCTTGCCCAGAGAATCCCATGGACAGAGGCTCCTGGTGGGCTACGGCCTATAGTGTCACAAAGACTCGGACGTGACTGAAGTAACTTTGCACACGTACACTACTACACCAAATATTCCTAAGAGTAACACCCAAATGCTCTGGTTCCTGAAATGAACTTGTTAAAACTCCTAAACTGTGACAGGATCAAACAGTTATTTGGAGATTACTCGACTCCCTAGACCAGACTGATTGCTAAGGTCTTAGCAATATTAAGAAACCTAAGTGAACTGTGAATGTGAAAGTCGCTCCGTCGTGTCCTACTCTTTGTGACCCTATGGACTGTACCCCCATTAGGCTCCTCTGTCCATGGAATTCTCCAGGCAAGAACATTGGAGTGGGAGCCTTTCCCTTCTCCAGGGGATCTTCCCAACCCAGGGATCAATCCCAGGTATCCAGCATTGTAGGTGGATTCTTTGCCAGCTGAGCTACCAGGGAAGCCCAGGTAGACACTAAATGTTTAAATATCTCAGGGGAAAGAAAGGATTTTTCATCAAGTTTCTAAGCTTGATTTTCCAAAGCAAAAGTTTAGGGGTACATGTGAGCAAAATATAAAGTTTCACTTATCCTTTTAAAGGGAGAGAAAAGAGAAGTGGTGAGAGGGCTGATATTTGCCAGCTTCTGAAGATAATCTGATCTCATGGAATGGGAGAAAGCTCACAAAGCTCCTCCCAGCAGTCCTGGCCTTTCTTTCTGGCCCAGGCACTTTGGTACAGCCCAGGGGTAGCTCCATCATTTGCACTGGAGACAGACTTTCTCCCCACTCTTGCAGAGAAAGGGCTACCTACTTTTATTGTTGATGTACTCTTCCCAATCAAAGCCCTTGGTGCCGTTTTCAAGATAGCTCTCGTTGAAGTTGATGGGCCACACCACACACTTGTTTCGCAGGTTTCCCATGAAGAGCTGCAGTCCGATCAAGGCAAAGACACTCAGGCAGAACACTGTCAGGATCATCACGTCTGACAGCTTCTTCACGGACTGAATCAGGGCACCCACGATGGTCTTCAGGCCTGAGGGGAGAGAACCCCCAGAGTGAGAGTCGCCCCACAGCCCTCCCCACCTCCCCCAACCTCCCCCTCAGCCATGGCTCCTACTCCTCCCCCCAGCACCACCCTTGAAACATGGCCACTTCATCTTTTATACCACGGGAGTAACAATGGGTCAGCAATATTATCAATTTTCCCAGGAGCATCAATTTTTAAGTCAATACTTCTGGAAAAGAAAGTCCCTTCTCCAGTATGTGGCTCTTTTCTTCCTGGAAGTGCTTTCTTGTCTGTGACTGCTTCTCAGCGACTCAAATAAGTCAAGCTCTTACTTGCCCGGGTGTCTCCACAGTTGCTGTTCCCTTTGCCTGGAATGCTTCCTCCATTCTCTTCTCCCTCCTGCCTGCATCCTATTCATCCTCCACTCTCAGCTAAATAGCAATTCCCCCAGAAGGGCTTCTCTGACTTCACAACTCTTCTCCCTCCTCTACTATTACTATTTTTATAGCACCTATTAGTTTCCCCTGGAGCATTTATCATGGTCATAATTAATTATATCTGTCTTGTTCACAGCTGTATTTGTATGGCTTAGCCCACAGCAGGTACTCAGAAAATATTAGCTGAACAAACAAATGGAAAATCAGGAATAGAGGAGGCGTCCAGGTTGGAAAGAGAACTACAGGGAAGTTTCAAAGCCAACAATAAGTGAGAAGGTCCAATAATATTTTCCCAAGAGCTCTGGAAATGCCAATGTATTGAAAAGGTTAATTATTATCAATTCAGTATTTGTGGTTTGTCTTTTCACTAAAAATTACACGTTTTCTGCATCACATATATGTCCTGTTCTCTATAGCTGACCTTTTTTCTGTCCTAGATTTAAAAAAAACATATAACCCACTTGAATTGGCGGCTTAAAGGCAAGCCACTGTTTCAAACGTAAATCTGCAGGCAGATTTCTTAACTGCACAGGGAGAGATCAGTGACAGGAGACAAAGCAAAGTATGGTTGTGGGTTCATGATGTTTGGATCAAGACTGAGTCTACACGCGGTTCTCCTGGGCATGCCCACACATCAGCGACCTGTAAGACACAGCCAAGGGGGCACTGAGGACCCCCGGGGGCCGCAACACCAGGACGGACAGAGGCAGACACAGAGCCTTGACACACAGGTCTCAAGAGGGGCCTTGTCCCTAAGTTACTTTTGAAAGCAAGAATAGCCAGTGAAATTCTACAGAAATCCTAATCCTGGCTCTAAAGTATGAGTCTGGGTAGACAATTACTAGTCTTAATCAAATTATACTACTTACTTGTGTGGCCTGAGCAATATACCTAACCTCTTGGGATATGTGTTTTCATCCCTAAAATAGGGATACTTATAGTTAAATATCATAGGGCTGTTGAGAGGGTTAATTAAGCGTAACTAATATAAACCCTTAGCACACAGTAAATAACTCAAATGTTAACCACTTTTGTCAGAACCTCAGTTTACCTATCTGTAAAAAGATAGGTAATACCAACCTTATTGGCTTGTTGTGAGGTTTAAATAAGTAATGAGTATTAAATACCAAGTCCACTGCCAGGTACTTATATCTTGCTAGCTATCACTGTTATTCACGTGTTGCCCTCCTCCAGGAGAGATGACTGGGATAGTATCACTGAGTGGCTGGCCTTGTACGATGGTGATCTAATGGGAGATGTGCACATGACTCTGCTTTTGCTGTATTTTGCGAGTAACCACCTAGAATTTTCAAAGCTAAGCCTGAGAGTGGTAAAGGATGCTGTGCTTAGCACAAGACGTGGCACAAAGCAGGCACTTACTGTGTGTGTGTGTGTGTGTGTGTGTGTGTGTGTGTGTGTGTGCGTGTGTGCATTTAACTGGAGGATAATCGCTTTACAATGTTGTGGTGGTCTTGGCCATACAACGAATATATTCTAAAGTTCTTTATTGAAAGAGTAAATGAATATGAAATTTTCTTTTTCTCTTACACAGATACCCTGAAAGACATGGAAGAGAAATTAAAGTAAAAAGAGCCAAGAGTTAAGACTGTAGAGACCTGACA
Source organism: Tragelaphus eurycerus (assembly GCA_935064755.1). Taxonomy (NCBI): domain Eukaryota; kingdom Metazoa; phylum Chordata; class Mammalia; order Artiodactyla; family Bovidae; genus Tragelaphus; species Tragelaphus eurycerus. The sequence goes on along the minus strand of CAKXYN010000010.1, from coordinate 28,261,112 downwards.
GTGTGCAAAGGCCTGTGCTTTCTCACAGAGTGGGCCTTTCCTGGAGGCTGTGGCCACCAAAGGGATTAGGAAGAGCTTTCCTGGGCTCCAGCACATAAGGCATTTCAAGCCTGATTCCTTCTGCTCACAGGACTGAACAGAAAGAGCACAAGGCAGGAATCAGTCAGAAAGCGGGAATTCTAGTCCTGGCTCAGCCTCTGTTTAAGATGCTCTGTGTCTCAGAACAAACTTAAGGTCACCTCCCAGTCTCATTTTCTCACACACCGGACATGGGTAAGCCTAAGAACACCTGGCAGCGGGCAGTGGAGAAGCTGCTGCTTCTGCTGCTGCTAAGTTGCTTCAGTCATGTCCAACTCTGTGCAACCCCAGAGACGGCAGCCCATCAGGCTCCACTGTCTCTGGGATTCTCCAAGCAAGAACACTGGAGTGAGTTGCCATTTCCTTCTCCAATGCACGAAAGAAAAAGTGAAAGTGAAGTCACTCAGTCGTGTCCGACTCTTAGAGACCCCATGGACTGTAGCCCACCAGGCTCCTCCATCCATGGGATTTTCCAGGCAAGAGTAACTGGAGTGGGGTGCCATTGCCTTCTCCGAGTGGAGAAGCTAAAAGCCTTTAAAAGTAGGGTAGAGACATTTGTTCGCAATTAAGTGGTTGGAGTTTCAATCTTTTATTCCTAACGTTCTGGGAAACTGTGTATCATTATCACGCAGTTAGGTAAGACGGTATTGGTGGTATAAAATAAAAGGCAGCTATAGAGAAGGAAAAATTGTCCCTGTGTTATGGAACTTATTTCAGTAAGTTGCTAAGGAACAGAGAAGTCCTTTGCTACATTTGGTTGGGTTGAAGCAGGTGTATAATCGGTCAATAACTCAATTCTAGGTCCCTAAAATGACACAGTTATGTTTTCAAAAAGAGTGATTGTTTTTAAAGAGTAGTTGATAAACCAGAATGGAAAAGAATATAAAAAGAATGTGTGTGTGTGTATATATATGTATACCTGAGTCACTTTTGCTTTACATCAGTAACTAACATAATGTTGTAATTCAACTCTGCATCAATAATTAATAATAAATTAATTATAATTAAAAATAAATTTAAAAAAAAAGAGTAGTTGATAGGTCACGGAAGAATGGCTGTAAAGTTTCTTTTCTTGGACTTCTGTATGAAGAGCTCACACAGCAATCTCTCTTGAATGGCTCAGACAATCACCTATCTGAACACTTGATGACAGTTTCAAGCCACTTTTTACTTCTATTTTCATGAACTGAGTTGTTAGCTGTCATCTGTATCAGTAACAAGAGGATAAAACTTTAAAACAGTCAAACCAATGCATTTGTGACATTAATTCATTTTTAAAAACATATAATTTGAGCATATGTCTAATCTGATTTTCCCTGGCTGGGAACTTTTTGGACAGTTCCAAGTCCCATACAACAGGAAATTCCAGGCAATGAGCTCAAACCATCTTCTATTCCATAAGGCCAGGCTCCCAGCAGCCTTGTTTGTAGGAAGTGACCTTCCCTTAGTAGTTAGATGTCAGGGTGGACATCTGACCTAAATCTAGATCCTGAATTCCAGGAATTTGGAATGGGGCAAGAGAGAGAAATGGTATGGACCTAACAGAAGCAGAAGATATTAAGAAGAGGTGGCAAGAATACACAGAAGAACTATACGAAAAAGATCTTCACGACCCAGATAATCACGATGGTGTGATCACTCACCTAGAGCAGACATCCTGGAATGTGAAGTCAAGTGGGCCTTAGAAAGCATCACTACGAACGAAGCTAGTGGAGGTGATGGAATTCCAGTGGAGCTATTTCAAATCTTGAAAGATGATGCTGTGAAAGTGCTGCACTCAAGACGCCAGCAAATTTGGAAAACTCAGCAGTGGCCACAAGATTGGAAAAGCTCAGTTTTCATTCCAATCCCAAAGAAAGGCAATGCCAAAGAATGCTTAAACTACCGCACAATTGCACTCATCTCACACGCTAGTAAAGTAATGCTCAAAATTCTCCAAGCCAGGCTTCAGCAATACATGAACTGTGAACTTCCAGATGTTCAACCTGGTTTTAGAAAAGGCAGAGGAACCAGAGATCAAATTGCCAGCATCCGCTGGATCATGGAAAAAGCAAGAGAGTTCCAGTAAAACATCTATTTCTGCTTTATTGACTATGCCAAAGCCTTTCACTATGTGGATCACAATAAACTGTGGAAAATTCTGAAAGAGATGGGAATACCAGACCACCTGATCTGCCTCTTGAGAAACCTATAGGTAGGTCAGAAAGCAACAGTTAGAACTGGACATGGAACAACAGACTGGTTTCAAATAGGAAAAGGAGTACGTCAAGGCTGTATATTGTCACCCTGCTTATTTAACTTCTATGCAGAGTACATCATGAGAAACGCTGGGCTGGAAGAAGCACAAGTTGGAATCAAAACTTTCAGGAGAAATATCAATAACCTTAGATATGCATATGACACCACCCTTATGGCAGAAAGAGAAGATGGACTAAAAAGCCTCTTGATGAAAGTGACAGAGGAGAGTGAAAAAGTTGGCTTAAAGCCCAACATTCAGAAAACTAAGATCATGACATCCGGTCCCATCACTTCATGGGAAATAGATGGCGAAACAGTGGAAACAGTGTCAGACTTTATTTTTTGGGGCTCCAAAATCACTACAGATGGTGACTGCAGTCATGAAATTAAAAGACACTTACTCCTTGGAAGGAAAATTATGACCAACCTAGATAGCATATTCAAAAGCAGAGACATTACTTTGCCAACAAAGGTCCGTCTAGTCAAGGCTATGGTTTTTCTAGTGGTCACATACGGATGTGAGAGTTGGACTGTGAAGAAGGCTAAGCGCTGAAGAATTGATGGTTTTGAACTGTGGTGTTGGAGAAGACTCTTGAGAGTCCCTTGGACTGCAAGGAGATCCAACCAGTCCATTCTGAAGGAGATCAACCATGGATGTTCTCTGGAAGGAATGATGCTGAAGCTGAAACTTCAGTACTCTGGCCACCTGATGCAAAGAGTTGACTCACTGGAAAAGACTCTGATGCTGGGAGGGATTGGGGGCAGGAGGAAAAGGGGACAACAGAGGATGAGATGGCTGGATGGCATCACTGACTCGATGGATGTGAGTTTGAGTGAACTTCGGGAGTTTGTGATGGACAGGGAGGCCTGAAGTGCTGAGATTCATGGGGTTGCAAAGAGTCGGACGTGACTGAGCAACTGAACTGAATTGAAAGAGAGAGTCCAGTAGCCTTTCAAGTGGTGGGAATGATAATAAATAAATGTGGGAGCTAAGTGGTAGCCATATTCTATCGTTATATTAGGATATGTCTGAGAAGGAAAGGCAGTATGCCTAGACACAGAAAAAGGAAACAGAGGCAAGGAGAAGAGAAATATGAAGACAAAGTAGTCCTTGGTGTCTGGGGCTTGCTGGCTCTGTGTTCTGGTTTCACTAGCTTCCAGAAGCCTCAAAACATTCCAGCCTTCAATATCCTTGAAGGTTGCTTGTATCTTTATACTTACAACCAGAGATGTTCAACTAAGACACCAACCCTACATGGAACTCCTAGTTTTTCTGGGGATGGACCTGAACACTCACAATCAGCTGGTTCAACATCTGTTCTCCATAAACCAGAGGCCACTGCTGACGAAATCCATAAACTTGAGTCCGGAAGGGTAAAAAATACTTTTCAAGTGTTCTGCTTTGAGGTCTAATCAAAAACTTGGTGAAGTTCTTTCAGCTTTCAAGAAATTTAAAATAGAAACTTAAGTTGGAAATGGTATTCATAGGGCCACAAAGGAACAGATCTTAATTAAACAAAACTGATCACTAAATAACAGAATGGCCATCCAAAAAGTTTACTCTCTAAGATTCTCATCCAGATTGTTAGGAGAAAATCAGAAGGAGGCAGAGGAAGAAGAAAGGTGATTAGCTTGATGTCTGTAGTAAAGGTAAGCACACAGTGACTCAGCAACATTCAATGTAAACAGTCACTGCATTCACTCAGGCATCAGCCAAGACTCTTCTTCCTTCCATAAGAGTTGATAACTGCAAACAACCATATCTTCAGACATCAATGCCAATTTAAGGAGATGACGCCCTCAATGCTGTTCTTAAGCTTAACCTTCATAGTCTAGCTAGCAGTGGCTGCCACATACTAGTTAACGCAGCCAAGCAAAAGTGCTCCCCCTGTAACCAGCAACACAGGCCAAAAAAAGTAAGAAATTGCTGGCCGAATTCTTGACCTGATGCATGCAGGACTGGAGAATACCACTGCTCTGGCTGTAAGGATAAGCTGTCTACTTCCTCTGCTGGTTCACAATACCACATACCAGAACGAGCAAGAAAACCGACTATCCAAAACAGAGCAGAATGCTCCTTCATATGACTCCTACACAACAGAGTGTGCAACAGAAGCCACGTGGGGGCAAGTTGGACAGTGAGAACTCTTGGAAAAGGCTAACATTAACTAGCACTGGGATGTGTCCGAGCAGAAGCAGTTAATATATTTACTACAGAACAAGGAAAGGCAGCTGGACCTAATGTACAGAAAGGTCAGCTACCAGACAGGAAGTGGGGCACTTAAAGAACTCTGAGAAGCAAGTGAAGCTGCTACCACAGAATTTTATTCTACCGTATGTCCAAAGGCATCTCTGAACCTCCTGTCTCATTTCCTGATGCCCAGCGATCCTTTGAATAAATGAACAAAGCCTGCTTACGTGCTGAATCCAGAGAAATCAGCTGTGCGTGCTGGGATCAAGATTTTCCACCAGGCTGATGCCAGATTATAAATAGTCAATTTATCTTTCCTGGTTTGTGACTCAGGTTGAGAAATGGGTTTGAAGCCACATGAGCTATTCCTGCTACAAAATGAACATCGGAACAGGCTTCAACAGCCATTAACACGCAGCCCTCACAATAGTGAAGGAATGGCTCCTCAGTCCCACAGTCTGGCTCATCCAGACAAGTCCTGGGGTTCAGTTGCATCCAGTCACCTTCTCTGCTGCAGATTCAGTCCTCGCAATGATAGCTATTAGAGGTTCTTTAGATCAAGAGTAATGTGCAAGAGACTTGGGGGCCCTTGATTTCTTTACTCAAGACCGGATAGTTTCGTATCACAAAGTCTGACCACAATGAAACTAGCTCCCAGTGGTGGGGCAGGGAGATCCCATGAGCCCTCGGTGTTCCACTCAGGACCATGGTGGTACACTTCAGCTGTCCACCTGGAGAAACAATGCGGAAAAAGGAGAAATACAAAAGCTACTGGATTAATAACCAGAGTATTTTAAAAGAAACAATGAGTCCGAATACAGTCTTAAAATGCATTCTATCCCCCTTTACTATGCAGTAGAAATTGCTACATTCATAATGGGGACATTTAAAAAAAATGCTTTCTTTGTAAATATTGGGGTGAGAGGGAGAAGGACCTCTCATTTTCCCTGCTTTGTATCTGATACCACAGGTAAAGAGATAGAGAAGGTAAGAGAAATGAAAGAAGAGAAATATCAAACCCAAGAGAAAAATAATCAAGAAATTACAGCTCTAAAGAGAGCAAAATGGCGAACGGAGTGCTTTCAGAGGCCATTTCAATGATGATGGAAATGAAAATGGACCGACAGCAAGGCCCTCCCAACCAGTTTTATTTACACCAGTAAGTGCTACTCTCTAAGGAAACTCTGAGACACCTGCTTTAAGATGTCCATCCTATCTTGGGGGCATGACAGTCCTGTGGCACGTGGCCAAAGCACGCAGAGGATGAAACTTCTGTCACTCAGAAGTTCTTTTTTGTACCCAGATACATACAAAGTAAAAACAAAGTTTTAAGACACACAACTTTCTATACATAATACTTCAATGTCAAGTTGAATCTGGCAAGTTCCAGACCAAAAGAAATTTTTAAAGGGTCTTTTACTGTAACTGATCCCTTTAGCAGTTTGCGTGGCACTGTCTTCAAGGTGAGTCCTCTGAAGCAAAGGGAAATCGTGAATGATAGGTATCCAAGTCTTGAGTTAGCAAATAAAGAGGATCAGAATGCAAGTTCACTCTTTTCTAAGCCACAAAAGTGAAAGTGAAATCGCTCAGTCATGTCCGACTCTTTGCGACCCCGTGGACTGTAGCCTTCCAGGCTCCTCCGTCGATGGGATTCTCCAGGCAAGAATGCTGGAGTGGGTTGCCATTTCCTTCTCCAGGGTATCTTCCCGACACAGGGATCAAACTTAGGTCTCCTGCATTGCAGGCAGATGCTTTAACCTCTGAGCCACCAGGGAAGCCCACAAGAAGGGTCTAAACTGAAGCATCCTGTATAAAAGGCTGGAGCTAACTGATACACTGTACTCTCCAGTCTTCAGGAAGTCCGGGCTGCCGTGACACATCCAGACTATCTACCAGAGATGCTAAGAGGGAGGACAACATCAGCCCAGGTGAGCAGGATAAGTGCTCTGGGAAAGGAAAAACTCTCAAAAAGGGAGTCGAGAACTCCGCGAGATCTTACAGGTCCCTTGTCAGTTCTGTGATAGGTCTCCCTTCTGTTTTTGGCAGCTTCGGCAAAAGCCTACAGTCAAAGTGGGAGCAGGAGAAGGCAAAGAAAGTAACAATTCCACTGAGGTGGCCTATGAGAAAACTTGGTACGCAAAGCAATGGCTTTTATTCAGAGGGAGCTATGGCCCCTCTCTGTGACAGCGGGGTCAAAATGACTCAGATTTCCAATCAAGAGAGGCTCAGGTCCACTGACTCAGACTGGTATTCCCACCATGGAAGGAGACCTGGGTAACAGGCAGGTAGGCACAGGGCAACAGCTCTCCACAAGTAGAATCAAGAGCAAAAGAACTTGGGATAAAAAGTCACACTTTAAGAACTGACTATATCATTGACTTTATTATCCCTTAAAGTTATTGTCAAAAACCTCCCAAAGCCAGCTCAACTAGGAGGTGCTTCTAGAAATAGGGATCCAATAATTTATTTTAAACTGTGAAGTTGGTGTCTAAATCTTCACACAAACTCTTTCTTTGGGTTTAGGTTTCTTCTTTATAATTGCTACTGCTAAAATCACTTATAGAGGGCTCTTACAGGCCAGGCACTGTGTTTATAGATATATATTTATAATACAGAATGTAAAACTACACATTAATATATACCTATGAAACTAGAACATTAAGGATAAATAACGTGACATCAGTCAGAGTTATCTTGCAGAAATGCTGTGGTCAGAAGTTAGTCATACAGCAGAGACAGAGACAGAGGCTAAGAGCTGGAGCAGAGACAGCATCTGCTGCCCTAGTTAGTGAGGAGAGCACAGCTTTCCAATTTAGTTCTGGAAGAGAAGTTCTGAGATCACAAGAACATAAAGGGACAGATGCCTTGCGGAGTACACTGGGGGAAGTGAGCAGAAAACACGGCATCATATTTAAAAGAGGCCAGAGGAGGAAAGAGACCAAAGGAAAAACGACAGTAAAGACTTGGTGGTCTCGATGTCTTACAAAAAGGAAAAAAAAAAAAAAAAAGACAAGGCCTGCTTAAGGGGTAGGCTGCCATCAACAAGCTTCAGAAAGGTGCCTACAGAATGAGCTGGATTTTCTGTCAAATGGATTTATTAATAAAATGGCTAAGAACTAAACTTTGATAAGTCACAGTTATAGTTTTTTTTGCCAATAAGAATATACTTTAGGGGACTTCCCTGATGACCCAGTGGTTGGGACTTTGCCTTCCCATGTGTAGGGTGTGAGTTCGATCCCTGGTCGAGGAGCTAAGATCCTACATGCCTGGCTGCCAAAAAAAAAATCAACCCATAAAACAGAGGCAATATTGTAACAAACACAATAAAGACCTTGAAGATGGCTCATATGAAAAAAAAATCTTAAAAAAAAAAAAAAAGAATATACTCCACTGACATCTAGCCTCTGGTTGACAAGAAGTAAGCTACCATTGCTAAAAATAAAGTAATTCATTCTCAATAGGGCCATAATTTATGGGCCCACTTCATGGCCCAAGTCTGTAAATGCAGAAACTGAGATTTACCTCCCTGAGGTTCTCAAGTCAGCAGAATTCTACCTCTGTACTTCCCTCTCTCTGCATGTCATATCTAGATAACCTTGAAAAGGAGAAAAGAGGAGTATTTTTGGTGCAGCCACAAGAAGAGCCATGAGATGCCCAGAATAGGATGCCTTTGTTCTTCATGTTCCTGTTTCCACAAAACTGCAGTGGAAAGCCCGGCCTCTTGGGAGTCTTCCTTCCCTAAAAACTCCTGAATACAACCAAAGTCCAACCAGCAACAACAGAGTCTAGACTTCTGCCATGTTTCTGCCATGTTAGTTAGTCTACTAACTAAAATATCTTTCCTTCCAGATTTCAAGACTGGTCTTAAGAAAAATAGTTATTACCGGGCAGCAAGGATTTGAATTAAATTAATAGATCTCAATCTTGGGGGGCCATCGATAGGCTTTGCTGGGAAGGCGGTGCATGTGGAATTTCACCTGGTTCTCAAAAGGATACAAAACCTTCAAAAGGTTAAGAACCATTCTCAATCAGAATCAAGAAAAAGTAGCAAAAAATGTAAAGACTCTCAATCAACTACCTCTCAACTAGCCCCTGATTACTTTTTTTTCCTTGTAAAGTCTCTGTACTTTTCTGTTCGCCCATGTGCTTAGATGTATCTTACCTTACCTTTGACTTTTTTTTTTTAATGGCACCCACATAAGCTTTGATTGGGATTTATGTCTGAGACTGGTCTCTGAATATATATGTAATAGATATCTACTGGTTCTTATTCTAGTGAATTAGACAGCAACAGGATGTGATATACAGTGATTATTAAAGTTGAGGTCACTAACACCAAGGCTCTTAAATTTGTCTGGAACACTGGACTAGTCAATGAGGTAAGGGCTCTTCTGTGATTAAATAATTCCATTAACACAGTAACAGTAAAAGTGCAATTCTTTGAATAACATCCCATCAGCAAACCATGCGACAGGAAGCCTAGAAATCACAAGCAATGGAATGATGGTGAATGTTAAAATTACTGTAATTCCATGAGGCCAGGAAGCAAATGATTCATAGTCAAACAGACAGCTAGCTCTGTGACAATTTTTTCAGGTATCTTAAGATCCAAGTGACTCTTAAGCACGTGCTTTTTCAGAGCATGGATGGAATGGGGGTTGCATGCCTTGCAAGCACTGTCAGAGCAACTTTGGCTTAAGGACCAAAGAGCCATTCCAGAGAACATCTCCTGGGAAAAACATGCGAAATGCAAGGCCATCTCAGCTGTGCTGACGCTGCTTCAGGATGTGGTGGACAGAGCAAATGGAGGAGGTAAGAGGAGATGAGGCAAAGTCAGTCTGGTGTTTAAATTTTCTCACCTGGAATTACAGAGATAGTTTTCAAAGCTCGGAGAACCCTGAATGTTCTCAGCGCTGAGACATTGCCCAGGTCCACAAACTCTGTCACATATCTGTAGTAAGGGAGGTCACGCACAGACACAAACGACAAACACGGACACAAACACAAACACCAAAGGAATAAACGAAACCACAACAAAACAAAAAGTACAATACGTCACGTCAGGGCCCTAACCCAACACCTAACACCAACCCCGGGCCATCTTACCTGGGATTACCGAAATAGTTTTCAAAGCCCTCAGAACCCTGAAAGTGCGTAGAGCTGAAACATTGCCTAGGTTTACAAACTCTGTTATATACCTGCAGAATCAAACCAAAGTTAACTTGTAATGGTACCACTGGGCGAGGGTTTGAGAATAGGGGTAAGAAAGGGTCTTATAAGTAAGATATGATTTCATTTTTTTCCTTGAAAAAGAAAAGTTTCAAATACAAGCATTAAGGAACACATTTTATTTTTTTCAGTTGGGCAAGGAGAAATCCAAAGTGTATTTGAAAGAAGCGATACCACCAGAAGGCTCCTGGGGCTTTCTCACGCAGCATCGTGATGTGCAGATCCCAATCAGAATGACTACTCTTAGTCCATTCTCTTTTTCCAGTTAAAAGGAAGGCCAGGAGGTATTCAAAGGCTTATGTCTCCAAGTTTTGTGAACAATTTCTTAGGAAAAGGAGACAGATTTCTGCAGCAGGAGCCCCATATAAACAAATCTACATTAAAATAACTTCCTAGTTGACAATGGAAAAAATGCCTACATCTCTGCATATATGACTTATCCAAGAGTTGTCTGCATATCACTGCAGTCATGCCTACATAGGAAGTTTTAGCTTGTGACATACAGGAAAAACCAGATAATGGGATCAGAGCCAATATTCTGTAAGTGTTCATTTAATCGCCAGCTCCATGCCTAGCAAGCACATTTACATTTTAAATGAACACCAGTGTGTATTCATAACTCTGGAAAGCTAGAAATTTTCTTAATATAACAGAAAGTCAAAGTTCCAGTTTCAAATGTTCAGTGTATATCATTCATTCAGACTTTATAGCTGAAATACATCTTTGTATCAGATGCTCAGACCCAAACATATACAAATGCACTCAATCTCTTACATATCTGCTGCATGCACACATACAAACACACACACAATCTACACTACACCTTCACCCCCTACCAACCCACGAAACACTTCCCCCAACATGAAAATACAAGTAAAGTCTGCTACACCTCTTCTATCACCATCTAAGTTTCCTGAAGAGATACATTTTCATTGTTAAAACAACACTAATTTACATAGAGCGGCTAGCATGCCAATGTGGGGTTCCACTGCTCTCAAGTAATAACAGTCTGAAGCTCTGGTCAGCAATCCTTTAGGAAGTGAGCAGACTGGATACTTGGCTTATGTTTTGACTCTAAAATGTGCTCTGAATTCTGCAACATCTGGACAGCCTCAAGAAATTACATGTAACATAATATACCCAGGAAACTGAGTTCCAGCCTAAAAAGGTTTACACCTAAAAAATATGAAGTCTTCACCAAGGCCTCCTAGTGATAACTGTGTGCACCCTGGTCAGTGTTATAGGGTGAAACAAAATATAAGGGAGTTGCAATAGAAAATCACTTCCTACTTTTGCTCCCATCTGTTCCTCCTCTCCCATGTGTACACACTGCCGCTGCCTGAGCCCCAAGAGGCCTTCATAGGAAAGAATCGGACATATGTCCATACCACTTTACATGGTTATCCTTTAATTCCTCACACAACTAAACCCATAAACTCACACTTACAGTCATACAGACACACCCAAGAGTACAACCACACACACCCAGAACATCAATAAAGTAAGCAGAGAACTTACGCCATCATGATGACACTGAAATCTAACCAGTTCCATGGATCCCGTAAAAAGGTAAAGCCATCTATGCAGAAACCTCTTGCAATGATTTTCACTAGTGATTCAAATGTATAAATCCCTGTGAACGTGTACCTGTCGAAGAAATGGATAGCTTGAGGCAATTTCTTAACAGAAAGGAACGTTAAATGAACCTTCTAAGAGAGCACTTGCGGACATGCAGCCTCACTAACAGAGACAAAACAGAAAGGACACAACTGACGCAGCAGAAAGGAAGCGAGGAAGAGAAAGGGACACATCTAATGAAAATGACTGAAATGCACAAGCCGAGAAAGTTGGACTGTGGCACTGGGTCCTGAGGGGCATCACAAAGGAAAAGCTCTGTACTGCCACCCAGCACATGATCATTTTGAACCAGGAAAGGAGGCCCCAGAGCTAATTTTCACTTGAAACAAGTCAACAAGAAAGGGAAAGCTGAAGCTAGAGAAAAGGCAGTATCATCAGGAATTGAGGGTAGAAGATGGTGATGGGCCAGTCAAAGCTTTGGCTAACACAGGCTACCACGGGAAAGGGCAGAGGTGGTGAGTCGTCACTTCCACGGCAGCCTTTCTCTTTCTAGAGTTGATTTCTAAGAATATTTCTTCAATTCCACATGTATCCTCACCCATGAAATAAAATGTGGGCAATAATCCGGAAACAATAATTTCCAGAGTTGATTTCTAAGGATACTTATTTCCTAAATTGCAGATGTATCCTCACCCACTCAGTGAAGTAAAAAATGGGTAATAACCTAGAAATAATAATTTCCAGAGTTGATGTCTAACGATATTGCCTAAATTCCACATGTATCCTCATCCATCTCTGTCACATGAAAAGTGGGCAAATGATTTTCTTCCTTGGTGGATAAGCTGTGCAGTGCAAGATGCAGTAACTAGAAATATTTAAAACAAGTGAGCAGAAAAATAAATACATGAGCTACTTACTCCACATTCTTCGACCAGTCAGGAGGGTTACTAAAAGTCATGAATACACAGTTGGTCAAAATAGTGCACATAATGATCATGCTAAATACTGTAGAAAAGAGTCAAGGGAGAATATACAAACTCTGGCCTGCTTTTATCCTCAGGAAGCAAATACATTTCACATTAAGTATCATGAGAATTAAAATCAGTAACCTGAAAGGAGACAAAGCACAGAGGAGGAAAAGGCAAGGTGATAATGAAAACTGTGGCCACCACCATGAACCGTATGAGCGCCACCATATGTATCCACACCCGGCCAGAGAATGTGAGTGGACACAGCAGGGTGGCCACTCTTTTTTTCAAAAGGGCTGTCACTGTTCTTTTGGATAAACATTTTTCCTTCTTACTATTTATGCCTCTAAATACCTTTTTGCCCAATAACCAGAAATCTTGCAGTCTGCCAGATGCCAAAGTCATCGGATGAGAAAAACAAATTAAATCTTATCTATGTTACTGAGAAGTCATTTATTGTTAATTATCTTATATTACCAATTATTGGAAATGTTCATGTATTTAACAGTTTACTTTTTTTCCGTAGCCCTTCAAAGGGCTGTGTCCTTGCAGGGCAAGGCAACAGTTAATGTCTGCTGAATCTGTCAAATTTGAGAAACCAGTTGTGGTAAGGACTGAGTAAGGATTTTAAGGACATCTGTACCACCATACTCCTAAGAATTAGGTAACAAGGCAAATTCATCTCATCTTTCTGAGAGTGTCCAGGAATGTTTATGGGTAGCAAATCACTTTGTTGCCATTTCAATTCCATCCAAGATCTCGCTCAGCCCTTCTTGTTCTTGTCTGGCTTGGTCATTAAGTTGTGTCTGACTCTTGCGACCCCATGGACTGTAGCCCGCCAGGCTCCTCTGTCCATGGGATTTTCCAGGCAACCCACTGGAGTGGGTTGCCATTTCCTTCTGCATGTTCTTGTCTACTGAGAAGAAATAAACTGCTTTAGATCAATACGAGTTACTTAAAACTGCACAGAAGTCACATCTCATTTGTTACTAATTCACTCTCTCTTGCTAGTGGCATTCACTACCTTCATTCTATTAGTGGAGTTTTAAAAAGGAAGAACACTTCTTACAGCTGGATTTTTTTTCTTCCCACAGCTGGATTTTTCTTTAGGGAATAATCACATGTTCTGGTTAGAAGAGAAAAAAACATCATCCTCTGATCCAACAAGAAAGGAAAGAGTCCATTGTGAATTATTTATTTTCTTATAAACCTTTAGATTTCAGAATTATGTTGCTTGCAAAACTCACAAATTCCAGATCAGGCTGCTAAATTCTTAACAAAAATAAAAGGTGCAAAAGCTTAACAAACCTGTTTATGAAGCAGCAATTGCTGGTTTCTTCATCCTACCTGGAGGATACAAAACTCTGAAGCATGGGACTAAGTACCGTCAAATTAAATACCAACCATGAAGGTTTAAAGTTACTAAATGAAGTTGCTAAACCCATCATGTAATTTTTCATCTGTCATATGCTCTCCTATATTAATGAGATACAAAGTCAAGCTGCAGGAGTAAATTGGCATTTTCCTTTAAGGGGAGTAAAAATATATATAAAAAATTCATATCAATTCTGCAATCTAGATCTAAACCTGTGCACCAAAGAGGCCATTTAATCTGAGAGATTATCTTACTTTCTAAACTTGTGGTTTAAGAAATCAAAGCAGATCTCTAAAACACTCACTCAATTATTTATAGTAGCATTTCAAAAATTCTAATTGGGCTTTAATATGTAAAAATGCTGAATAATATAACTTGTTATGAAATTACTAAAGTCTGAGTGCTTTAAAAATTAAGATGTCAGTAAAGCTACCATCTTGGCAGATGACACCCCACTCCAGTACTCTTGCCTGGAAAATCCCATGGACGGAGGAGCCTGGTAGGCTGCAGTCCATGGCGTTGCCAAGAGTCGGACACGACTGAGTGACTTCACTTTCACTTTTCACTTTCATGCATTGGAGAAGGAAATGGCAACCCACTCTAGTGTTCTTCCCTGGAGAATCCCAGGGATGGGGGAGCCTGGTGGGCTACCATCTATGGTGTTGCACAGAAGCGACTTAGCAGCAGCAGCAGCAAAGCTACCATTTTAACTTGTCCCTCTTAATGATACCCACAAAATTTCAGATTCCTGCGATATCATTCTAAGAAAAAAGAATCTGCTGAAGCTCAGCTAAGGCTTTAGCAGAAGTTCTGACTGGAGGAATAGTCAACTACACCACTGATAAAATAGTTAGTATAAATTAGGTGGTGGGACATTCAGAAACACATATCAGCGACCACACGACGGCTGCACTCATTCCACATTTGCAGAAAAGGATATGAATGTATCAAAATTTTAATAGCTATTCTTCTTATCAGGTTAAAAGGACTTAAAATGTACAAGGCAGGCGTGGCACTAAATCTGAAGAGAGTTTTCCCTCTGTTTAATACTACAAAGGTCTGTGGAGAAAGAAAGAGAGAAATAATTAAAGCACAGGAATTAATCACCACATGAAATAACATTTTACTAGGCAAGAAGTTAACTCAAATGGACCCATGTTTTACTTCCCAATTTGGTGTCTAAGGCAAGAAACCTTAAGACAATGTACTAAGGCAAGAGAAACCGCTTTCCCTCACCTCCCTCCCCTGCACTGCTCCAGGTTACATTACAAACAGATGACACTATCTTAGCAGTTTTAAAGATCAGATTCTTTCAGAAACAAGCCATGTCAACTATACCTAAGCTATCTGTGCCTGCTCTGGACAAGATTCTGAAGTTTATTAATTGAGGATTCATTCACTCAACAAATAATTACTGAGTGCCAACTATGTGCCAGGCAATGTTCCAGGTGCTTGGGAAGGATCGGTGAACAAGGCCACCCTAGTGAGAGGAGCTTATGTTCTAAGATGGGAGACAGACAATAAATAAAAAACCTAATGAGTAAGTAAAGTATATCAAATGTGATAAGTGCTGTGGGAAAAGGAGGAAGATTAGGGAAAGGCAACTCGAGAGTGCAGGGGTCAGAGGATGGGCCAATGTTTCGTTTTTTAATTGAAATGTTATGCCAATCTCTGCTGCAACAGCAAGGTGACTCAATTATATACATATATACATTCTTTTCCATTATGGTTTATCCCAGGAGATTCAGTGTTATTCCCTGTGCTATACATTAGGACCTTGTTGTTCATCCATTCTAAATGTAATAGTTTGCATCTACCAACCCCAACCTCTTGGTCCATCCCTCTCAGGTGATCAGGGTAAGCCTACTGAGGAGAGATTTGAGCAAAGACTCAAGGAGGTGAGAGGAGTTATTCACCTTGTCGATATTTACCTACAGAGTCTACACTATTTACCTTTTAAGAACCTCCATCATCAGCCTTGCCAAATTCATTTAACTACATTCCTAACATGAATCCTCCTGTTGTGCAAAACCAGAACAGGTTATAGTAATTCAAACTTTGGCCTTGGCTCTCATTGCCCATCCTATTCAGATGCCTCTTCCTGTTGCATGAATTCAATTCAAATATTTTGGAGCACCTGCTTTGTGCCAAGCATTGTGCTAAGCTTCTTGGATACGAGATTGAATAAAATTGTACTTTTAGGGAAGACATATACATGAAGTAGTAATAATAAACATAAAATTCAATAACAAAAATATATGTAATGTATGAGAGGCAGCAGAAGAGAGAGATTTTTACTTTCCCATTGGATGGGCAATTCAAGGGAGGGGAGTGAGCTGGGAGGTGTCCACAAAGGCAGGTTACTAAACATTTGGAAGGGGTTTTAAAGGATAAGTGCCAATTAGGAGAGACTAATTGGGCAGATAAAAGGGGAAGGGTTAGCAAGGAAAGGGAATAGCATAGGATTACAAAGGCGCAGCAGCACAGAACTGGGGGTATTTCCAGGGAATTGATACATAATTCAATGCTGTCAGAGGTTTAGAGAGAGGGAGAGTAGCAAACTGTGGAGCTGGAGATGCAGGGTCTGCTAGACTGAGGTCCTGCGGGGACAGAGGCCAGTGGCCAGCACACAGCCCTAGCATCTAACCGTGCAGGTGAAAAAGCACATGGTCAAATGCTGGCCCTTTTAAGTAGGCTTTTGTTTTCACTTTGTTTTTTAATTTAAAGTAGTACATGTTCATAATCATAAAAAAAGGAACAGAAGACAAGTTCCATCTCATTACTCAATGATAACCTTTGCTTGTGTATCATCTTTTCTTATATAGCTTTTCAAAACTTTTCTGTATTAATATAAACACACAGATACAGCCTTTAAAAGACTCTTCTCTCCCTCCCTTACCCTCCCCTCAACTATACTATAAATACTCTTCTGCACCCTGCATTAAAAAAAATGAACCCCCACAAAGAAAAACGCAGGGCCAGATGGCTTCTCTGATGAGTTCCACCAAACGTTTAAAGAATTAATATCAGTCCTTCATAAATTCTTCCAAAAAATAGGAGAAAAGGGCACACTTCCCAACTCATTCTGTAAGGCCAGTATTGCCTTGATACAAAACCAGACAGAGACATTTAAAGAAAAGAAACCTATAGACTAATATCCCTTATGAATACAGACACAAAAACCTCAACAAAATACCAGCAAACAGTATCTGGCAGCATATAAAAAAAGGATTACACACCACCAAATGGGATTTATCCCAGAAATACAAAGATAATTTAACATATGAAAGCCAATCAATGTAATACAACATATTAATAAAATAAAGGACAATTACTGCAGGATCATCACAAAAGATGCCTAAAAAGCACTTGACAAAATCCAAAATTCTTTCATAATAAAATACACAGCAAACTAGTAATAGAACAGAACATCCTTAACCTGATAAAGGGCATCTATGAAAAATCCACAGCTAACATCATATTTAATGTTAAAAGACTAAAGACTTTCTCCTTAAGACCAGGAATAAGACAAAGATTCCACTCTCATCACTTTCATTCAACATTGTACTAGATGTTCCAGACAAGGCAATTAGGCAAGTAAAACTATTTCTAATTGCAGATGAAATAAGTTCTTATATGGAAAACCCTAAGGAAGATATAAACACAAAACAGAGCTCATTAACAAGTTCAGCAAGGTTCTAAGACATAAAAGCAACATATAAATATCAGTTACATTTCTATACACCAGCAGAAAACAATCTGAAAATGAAATTAATACAATGCCATTTATAAAAGCATCCAAAAAAATAAAACACATAGGAATAAATTTAACAGAAGAAGTATAAGAGTTGTATACTGAAAACTATAAAACATTAGTAAAAGAAACAGGGAAAAAAGTAAATGGAAAGACATCTGATGCTCATGGACTGCAAGGCTTAATATTGCTATGGTTCAGTGCAATCTCTCAAAATTTCAACTGCCTTTTTTGGCAGAAATTAACAAGATGATCCTAAGATCTGCAGAGAAATTTAAGGGAACCAAATTACAATCTTGAAAAATAAGAACAAAGGTGAGGACTCACACTTCTGCATTTTAAATCTTATGACAAAGTTATAATAATCAAAACTGGAACTCACATAAGACTAGCCAAACACATCAATAGGATAGAATTGAGACTCCAGAAATAAACCCACACATCTACAGTCAACTGATTTTTGACAAGCATGCCAAGACAATCCAAAGGGGAAAGAACAGTCTTCAATTAATGGTGGTGGGACAAACAGATGCAAAAGAACGAATCTGAACCTCTATCTCACACCTGATGTGAAAATTAACTCAAAATGGATAAAAAAACCTAAATGTAAAGGTTAAAACTATAAAACTCAGTGAAGAAAACAGGTGTAAATCTTTTTACCTTTGGATTAGGCAACAGTGTCATAGATGGGACACCAAAAGCACAAGCAACCAAGGAAAACACAGATTAAATTGAACTTCATCGAAAATGAAAACTTCTGTGCAAAAAATGATACTATTAAGAAAGTGAAAAGACAACCCGAAGAATGGGTGAAAATATTTGCAAATCGTGTATCTAATAAGGGTTTTGCAGCCAGACTAGATTACAAAAACACCTACAACTCAGTAAAGAGACAAACAATCCAAGTTAAAAATGGGCAAGGATCTGAATAGACATTTCTACAAAGGAGATATGCAAACAGCTAATAACCACATGAAAAGACACTCAATATTATTAGTCATTAGAGAAATGCAAATAAAACCACAATGAGATACCACTTTACACCCATTAGAATGGTAATAATTTAAAAAAAAAAAAACACAGAAAATAACAAATGTTGGCAAGAATATAAAGAAACTGGAACTCTCATATATTATTGGTAGGAATGGAAAATGTTCAGCCACTTTGGAAAACAGCTGACAGTTCCTCGAAAGTTAAACACTGAGATACCATCAGATCAGATCAGATCAGTCGCTCAATCGTGTCCGACTCTTTGCAACCCCATGAACTGCAGCACTCCAGGCCTCCCTGTCCATCACCAACTCCGGGAGTTCACTCAGACTCACACCCATCGAGTCAGTGATGCCATCCAGCCATCTCATCCTCTGTCGTCCCCTTCTCCTCTTGCCCTCAATCCCTCCCAGCATCAGAGTCTTTTCCAGTGAGTCAACTCTTCTCATGAGGTGGCCAAAGTACTGGAGTTTCAGCTTTAGCATCATTCCTTCCAAAGAAATCCCAGGGCTCATCTCCTTCAGAATGGATTGGCTGGATTTTCTTGCAGTCCAAGGGACTCAAGAGTCTTCTCCAACACCACAGCTCAAAAGCATCAATTCTTCGGTGCCCAGCCTTCTTCACAGTCCAACTCTCACATCCATACATGACCACAGGAAAAACTGTAGCCTTGACTAGACGAACCTTTGTTGGCAAAACTATCAGATCAGATCAGATCAGTCGCTCAGTCGTGTCCGACTCTTTGCGACCCCATGAATCGCAGCACACCAGGCCTCCCTGTCCATCACCAACTCCAGGAGGTCACTCAGACTCACGCCCATCGAGTCAGTGATGCCATCCAGCCATCTCATCCTCTGTCATCCCCTTCTCCTCCTGCCCCCAATCCCCCCCAGCATCAGAGTCTTTTCCAATGAGTCAACTCTTTGCATGAGGTGGCC
Organism: Tragelaphus eurycerus; assembly: GCA_935064755.1. Taxonomy (NCBI): domain Eukaryota; kingdom Metazoa; phylum Chordata; class Mammalia; order Artiodactyla; family Bovidae; genus Tragelaphus; species Tragelaphus eurycerus. The sequence continues at coordinate 28,241,773 of CAKXYN010000010.1, read as the reverse complement.
AAAGTACTGGAGTTTCAGCTTTAGCATCTTTCTTTCCAAAGAAACCCTAGGGCTGCTCTCCTTCAGAATGGACTGGTTGGATCTCCTTGCAGTCCAAGGGACTCTCAAGAGTCTTCTCCAATACCACAGTTCAAAAGCATCAATTCTTCCGCGCTCAGCCTTCTTCACAGTCCAACTCTCACATCCATACATGACCATGGGAAAAACCATAGCCTTGACTAGATGAACCTTTGTTGGCAATGTCTCTGCTTTTGAATATGCTATCTAGGTTGGTCATAACTTTCCTTCCAAGAAGTAAGCGTCTTTTAATTTCATGGCTGCAGTCACCATCTGCAGTGCTTTTGGAGCCCAGAAAAATAAAGTCTGACACTGTTTCCACTGTTTCCCCATCTATTTCCCATGTAGTGATGGGACCGGATGCTATGATCTTCGTTTTCTGAATGTTGAGCTTTAAGCCAACCTTTTCACTCTCCACTTTCACTTTCATCAAGAGACTTTTTAGTTCCTCTTCACTTTCCGCCATAAGGGTGGTGTCATCTGCATATCTGAGGTTATTGATATTTCTCCCGGCAATCTTGATTCCAGCTTGTGTTTCTTCTAGTCCAGCGTTTCTCATGATGTACTCTGCAGATAAGTTAAATAAACAGGGAAACCATATGACCTAGCAATTCCACTCCCAGCTATACACCCGGGAGAACTGAAAACAGGTTCACACAAAAAAGTATACATGGATGTTCATAAAAGCATCAAAATACTTCAAAAGTGGAAACAAACCATCAACTGACAAAAAGGTAAATAAAATGTGGTACATATCCATATGATGGGGTAGTATCCAGTCTTTAAAGGGCTGAAATTCTGACATATGCTAAACATGGACAAACCTAGAAGACATCAGGCTAAGTGAAATAAGCCAGACACAAAAGAACAAATAGTATATGATTCCGCTTATATGAGGTACCTAGCATTAGCAAATACATAGAGACAGAAAGTAGAAGAGAGTTTATAAGGGGCTTTAGGCAGGAAGAATGGAGAGTTATTTTTTAATGGGTGTTAAGTTTCTGTTTGAGATGAAAAAGTGGAAATGGATGGTGGCAAAGGTTATACAACATGGTGGATATATTTAATACCATTGAATTGTGCCCTTAAGAAAGGTTAACATGGTAAATTTTGTGTTATATATAGTTTACCACAATAAAAAATATACACAGTTGACCCTTGAACAACATGGGTTTGAATGGCGCAGGTCCACCTGTACATGGATTTTTTTTCAACAGAAAATCCTGCAGTACTACCTGATCCACAATCAGTGGAATCTGCTGCTTCGGAAGCACAGATACAAACGACTCAAGCTCTTAGGGACCGAGGCGTGCGGGCACCACGCATGCAGAGGGCTGCCTATAGTTATAGGTGGATCTTTGACTGGGCCCTTCATGCCTGTGTAGTTCAAGGGTCAACTGTATATTATTACCTGAAAAGTGACCAGTCATGTGTTATGAATAAATTTTTAAAAATCAGTTTTATTCCAAACCAAATAATAGAATTAAGAATAGCAGTAGCTAAAAGTGTTTCCTAACCCGTTTGGAACTTCAGAAAGATTTAAGGACCTTTTTGAAAAAATAAAGACATCTGGGCCAAGAAAAAAAGAAAGGAAGAGAAGTTAAGTATTTATACATGCTACAACATGAGTGAAACTTGAAAAACCTTGAGAAGAGTTCAAACACCAAAGGCCACAGACTGTAGGGTTCCATTTACATGGAATGTCTAGAATAGGCAAATCCTGATAGAAAGTTGGTCAGCCTAGGATTGGATGGAGAGGGGATTAGGAACTCCTTGCCAATGGGTCTCTTTGTTGTGGCTGTTTAGTAGACAAGTCATGTCCAATTTGTTGTGACCCTATGGACTGTATAGCCCACCAGCTCCTTTTGTCCATGGGATTCTCCAGGCAAGAATACTGGGGTGGGTTGCCATTTCCTTCTCCAGGGGATCTGGTGACTCAGGATCAAACCCATGTCACCTGCTTTGGCAGGTGGGTTCTTCACCACTGAGCCACCAGGGAAGCCAGTGGATCTCTTTAGGGTGATGGAAACGTTCTGAAATTAGAAAGTGATGATGGCTTCAAAAACTAGTGAATAAAAAGCCAAAGAATTGTACACGTTAAAATGGTGGATTTTCTAGCATGTGAACTGTATCTCAATGAAAACAAAAACACCACAAAAATGAACCACATGAGAGGCTTAAGACATATTAAAATGTCTACAGAATGATACCACAAATATCTTCTATATCCATCAGTTAGCCTAGGAAGTAACACTTTATTAATACAGTTTCTTTCCGCAGCCCTTTCCAACTCCATCCTCCTCCTTCCCACAGAGGTCAGTGTTACTTTGAATTTGGTACTGAGGTCCCACTTTTTTAAAAAAAAAAAAGACTTTTTATTTTTGGCTGTGCTGAGTCTTCTCTGCTGCACACAGGTGCTCTCCAGCTGTGGCGAGTAGGGGCTACTCTTCATTGTGGTGAGCAGGCTTCTCGTTGCAGAGCATGGACTCTACAGCACACGGGCTGCAATTGCCGCTCGCAGGCTCAGTGCTTGTGGCACACGGGCTTACCTGCTCTGCTGCATGTGGGATCTTCCCAGACCAGGGATCGAGCCCATGTCCCTTGCACTGGCAGGCAGATTCTTAATCACTAGACCACCAGGGAAGCCCAGGGTCCCACTTTTTTATGATAAATTTGCAATCACTCTGACCTCCCCCTTTCCTGAACTCTTGTTACACTCAGAGTTTGTGTCTTTCCTTATTCTCCAAGTTCTTTTTGTACCCTCCGCTCCACTCTCCACCCCTACTAGGTTTCAAGCTCTTGGAGAGCAGGAAACAACTTCACACTTCCTCCCACAGTTTCAATATAATGCTCAACCCAAGTACTCCCAATACACAGTGGCTGGCAGATTTCTTTAAAGTTCCTGTCCTCTCGTCTTCTTTTCTTTCCGTTCCTGGCAGTCACGCCATGTTCTCCACAATAGAAAAGCAGTGCTGGTGTGGAGCCGTATGCATTTTGGAAACGCTCGATGAAGCGGCCCCAGTGGAGAGACTGCGCTGAGATCATATTCTTCCTGTACTAGAAGGCACTGGCCCGGAAAACAATCCTAGAAGCAAGAGGCTTGGGGTTAGGCTGACAGAGGTCAAGGGCGTGGCTCTGGCTCTTCCATATTGTGGCCTCTCAAAGGAACAGAGAGCCCTGCTTGAAAGAAACTTCTAATCCAATTCTGAGACTATAAATAAATATTATGTTGTAAAACACACACAAACACACACACGAAATTAACAAGTGATACAGCATTATTAACAATAGTACAAATTTTGTTCTAATTTCACAAAATTTTATGCTAGTGTCCATTACTTGTTTTCATACCTACTGAAGACTCCACATCGTGTTTAATTGCATTAAGCAGCTTCAGCACCATACAACAAATTCTGGTAAATTCTCTTTTCATTTTTATTCTATTACAATTTTTCCCCTAATTTTCCTTATTATGGCTTCTTAGACACACCATCATTTAAAAGTGGATATTTAATTTCCAAATACATGGGACTTTCTTTAAAGTATCTTTAATATTAATTTCTCATTTGGATACTAATTTCTCATTTAAATGCCTCCTTCTCTTCAATCACTCTGTGTTTTTTTCAGTCAACTTTATTGAGACTTTTGATGGCTAAGTCGAAGATCTCTCTTGGTAAATGTCATACTGCACTTGAAAATATGTGGGTTATTTTCAAATTTATTTTTATATTGATTTCTAACATAATTCTACAATGATAAGAAAACAGACTCTGTATGATTTCAATACCTTTAGACCATGAAGTTTTTGCACCTTATTTTATGTCCCTGAATATATTCCAGTGTCTCCAAGTTTACAGTCTATGGGAGCTTGAATAGAATTTGTATCTTACTGTTGAGTGAAAATTGTATAAATCTTAATTATGTTGAATTGGTTCACAGGGCTTTTCAGGCCTACTATATCTTTCTACTTCTCTGTATATTCATTCTATTAATTTTTGAGAGTTTGATATTGAAACTCCAACTTAAAATCTTAATTTACCTACTTAAAAAATAATTGTAATATATAGTGGAATTATATGCAACTTTGTTCTGTATTTTCCAAGTCTCCTGTAAATGTGTTATCATACTTCATAATTCAAAAAAATAAAAACTAAAGAGCCCTGAACTTTCCTGAAATCTCTTCTCTGAAGTACTTGTATTCCTCTGCGTTTCTATAGCAACCCCCTCCAAGAAAATGTCAAACCTTTTAAATAACCTCCTCATTCAACCTCATAATATTCCCATGAAGTATATGTGAAGGAGGGATTATTATCCTCTGTGCATTTCACAAAAGCTCAGGAGAGGGACACCACCTATCAAAGGTTAGGCTGCAAGGAGCAACATATGATGCCAAGTTTAGAGTCTCTTTACAGCTTCTATTTGCCAGATGGAGAAGTAATTCAGTGACCGTAACACGGGGAATGAACCTGGTGAGGGGATAGAGTCTCTGGTGGATGAGAAACCTGAGCCCCTGAGGTACCCTGCATGAAAGCCTCAGCAACAATGAAAGAAGTGCTGGCCCGTGTCCCAGGATCCAAAACCACCAGGCTGGGCCTGTATAAAACCTCTTACCTGCCTTAGAAGGAGATAAGCATCAGAGTTTTTTAAAGTAACAAACTCTGCACCTCCCCAATTTCTCATCTTTTAGCCTGGTCATGATGGAAAGACAGGTCTAGAGGAACTGCTGAGGGTATTTTCCTATCTCAGGATCAGAGCCTGCACGGCAGCACAGAACAGGTGCTCAATAAATGCTACTTGAGGACTGAACAAATGCTTGTGTGGCTGAAGTGAGGGAAAAGAAAAGGAAGGCATTAGGAAATTGGCGTTGTCAGGCCTTGGTTGAAGAAAAACCAGGAGGTAGCTAGGATTATAAATGAGTACAGTGATGCGTTGACAAGGATGATACTGATGATCCTGAGAGAAACTAGGTCTCTACAGTGAATTTTTAAAAGATGGCTTTGTAGGAATAAAGGTTTTTTTAAGGACATTTTATGTGTGAAGTAGAAATTTCGTAATTAATTTGGATACTGAATACTGCATATAGAATAGTCTAACCATCGCTCCTTTCTAAGTATTTATATCCTCTATCAAGTATGAAAACAGGAGATTATTTTTTGGCTCAAAGAGAAATAAACCTCTAGTTTACACTAAATGTCCAGAAATGAAGGTGAATCCTCCATACTTCAAAGTAGCAAGTTGTTATTACAATGAAGCATACTTTATTGTTAAATAATTAGATTTACACATGCTTAACTTATATGCAGTTTTTCAAATATCATCTTTTGCAAAAGGCAAGATGGTGTTTGGACCATCAAGGTCTCAAAGCTTAATCTCCTCTTACACTGGGACTTGTAGTGCTTATCTGAGAGAATAATATATATCAGGGGTCAGCAAACCTTTTTGTAAAGGGTCAGAGAGCAAATATTACAGGCTCTGTGGACCATACAGTCCCTGGTGCAGCAACTCAACCCTGCCACTGCAGTTGCAAAAGTAACCACAGACAACATGTAAACAAATAAGAGGGACTATGCTTCAATAAAACTTTATTACGGACAAGGAAATGTTAATTTCCTAAAAGTTTCATACATCATAGAATATTGTTATTTTTTTTTTTTTACTTTTCCCCAATTAACTTAAAGGGCTTCCCTGGTGGCTCAGATGCTAAAGAATCTGCCTGCAGTGTGGGAGACCTGAGTTCAATCTCTGGGTTTGGAAGATCCCCTGGAGAAGGGAATGGCAACTCACTCCATTATTCATGCCTAGAGAGTCCCCGTGGATAGAGGAGCCTGACAGGCTATAGTCCCTGGGGTCACAAAGAGTGGGACACAACTGAGAGACTAAGCACAATCACTTAAAAATGTGAAAAGCCTTCTCTGTTATTTTTGGGCTGTGCCATGCTTCTTGCAGGATCTTAGTTCCCCAACCAGGGACTGAACCTGTGCCTCTTGCAGTGTAAATGCAGAGTCCTAACCTCCTAACCACTGAACCACTCTGGAAGTCCTGTGAAAACCCATCTTAACTCATGGGCCATACAAAAGCAAATGGCAGAGCTGATCTGGGCCAGGGGTCAAGGCTGGTAAATCCCTGTTTTGTATCAATACCAGTTCTGACATAAGACAGACTGGTTGCTTAAGAATAATCTGATCATCTTAAAAAAAACCAAACACATCCACAGATTCACAAGTCCCACCTCAGAGATTCTGATAAACAAGCTGCAAAGGAACCTGTGCTCACCAGGATTTGAGAAGTGCCACATCACCTCTCAGGTATTAAAACACATAGGTTGTCCTTCTTCACCTGTCTCTACCTGGCAGTACGACCTGGGGAAGCCCTTACAGCTCTCTGGATCTCATTTTCCTCATCTCTAACTTAAGAGAGGGGGCTGCCTGATGGGTGTGCCCAGGTCCTTTCCAGCTCTGACATCTATGAGCCTACATTTAGAAAATATATAGACACATCCAATATTGTAAAAGGGCTTCCCTAGCTCAGTTGGTAAATAATCCACCTGCAATGCAGGAGACCCTGGTTCCATTCCTGGGTCGGGAAGATCCCCTGGAGAAGGGATAGGCTACCCACTCCAGTATTCCTGGGCTCCCTTGTGGCTTAGCTGATAAAGAATCCGCCTGCAATGCGGGAGATCCCTGGGTTCGATCCCTGGGTTGGGAAGATCCCCTGCAGAAGGGAAAGGCTACCCACTCCATTATTCTGGCCTGGAGAATTCCAGGGACTATATATAGTCCATGAGGTCACAAAGAGTCAGAAACGACTGAGCGATTTTCACAAAGGGCAAACCATAGTTTTGAGGAGAAAGCCTACTATTCTATTTATTCCTTCACATTCCATCTTGGTGGAACTCTCCTGAGTTAGTTATTTTGCTCTTTTGAGTGAAACTGTTAAGGCCGGGGTCAACAGTGCTTAATACTATCCTGACAATTGTACATATGTGAGAAGTGGGCAGCATGGGGCAGTCCCATGGCAGTATCGTACCACGGGCTGTTTTTTCCCACTCTAGATCCTCTACTTTTATTACCTTTTCTGGGCAGAACAGTGATTATGCAAAAGAGAATGAATACGGAGGCTTGGTGATGGGCTGATTAAAAAAAAAAATATATATATATACACAAAAGCATTTTAAAGTCATATGCATAGTTGATTTAAATCTCAGTAGGGGATGACAGAGGATGAGCTAGTTGGATGGCATCACCGACTCAATGGACATGAGTTTGAGTGAACTCCGGGAGTTGATGATGGACAGGGAGGCCTGGTGTGCTGCACAGTACACGGGGTCCCAAAGAGTCGGACATGACTGAGTGACTGAACTGAACTGAACTGAATCATGGTTAAACTGCCGGTAAGAACCCAGAAAAGGGGTGTAACCCTTTGTTAAATCCTGTGCTCCAACACCAGATCCTTTAAAGCCCCAGGAGGAGAGTGAAGGAAAGCCAGCTTTGGATTCTTACGAGAATATTTCTTAAGCAACAGTCACTTGGTACCCATGAAGTCCAATATTTTACCTAATCTGTCTTAAATTAGGTCTGTGTGAAGTAAGTGAGTTAAAAGGGAAATTGATATTGAATTGTGGTTTATGGCCCAGGGGAAAATATCAGTTTATAACAACAGCCACTGAATGTGTGTGAGTACAAGGCCCATTAGCAGCGGTAGAACAGCTCGTAACGAGTTATGGCATGGAATATTAATAAATGTGTCATGCCGGCATAAGACAAGCCTTCTGAAAAGCACAGGCTTTTCATTTCTAATTAGCTATGTGGGGCTTGAAGCACACGTTGGAGGAGCTTTGCCACTGCTAATGCCAGGTAAGAGGCATTCCCTTCAGGGTCTACATAAGGAACAGCGACATTGTGCAAGGCCAAGTACGAGCTCATTCATATTCATGCCAAACAAATCCTAGCACACGGCAAACACAATGCAATAAATGCACACAGTTACCGAAGGACTGCATGCAGCCAACTCATGAGCAGTCCCCCACCCTCACCCTGGGATGGGGTTAATTTTTTAGCCATTCAAAATGTACGCATTAAAATAATAAAGGGTGCATAAATTGGAAAGGACATTACAGACAGCTCAGGGAATGGGTGCAGTGCATCACAAACAGAAAGCTTCTTAGAAGTTTATTACCCAGTCCCGGGTTTGCTGTGGGTCACAAGGCCCAGGAGAGCAGTTCCTCACCCAACCAGATTCTTCCTCCCCTGAGAGGTCATCATTTCCACCAGGGCAAAGGGGACCTGCAGGCACCTGAGGGCCTTCGGAGTCTAATGAACGCCTAGGGGCTCAGGGATTGAGCTAATCTATAGAGGGGGAGGTAGGAATCAGTACCCTTTGGTTCCATCTGCTATAATTGTTATCCACACTGCTTTATGACAGTCTGCCAGAGTTCGGACCCTAGATCTTAACTGTTTTGACTTCTGGAGCTGCCTAATCCTCTCATCTTTAAATAACTTTTTTAGCCTTAAATTCTTGCCTGCCAACCTAATATATATATACACCTTATTCTCCCAGATCTATGTACCTCTTCTGAACCAGGTAACTAGCTGATTAGACTTTTAGTAGTTGTTAGTTCTTTCCTGCCTAAGTATAAATTTTTTATTCTGATGACTTCTAACGGCAAATCTTCTCTGCCTAATGGTTTCAGAGTGTGCACTCACAGAGAGATACTCTTCTACCAATAATACAAATACTGCTGATTGGAAAAACAGCTGTAACAGTGGTAAGAGCAGTAGTGACCAGTAGTAGCCAATTGTCCACTGCTGCTGCTGCTGCTAAGTCGCTTCAGTCGTGTCTGACTCTGTGCGACCCTAGAGACGGCAGCCCACCAGGCTCCCCCGTCCCTGGGATTCTCCAGGCAAGAACACTGGAGTGGTTTGCCACTTCCTTCTTCAATGCATGAAAGTGAAAAGTGAGAGGGAAGTTGCTCAGTTGTGTCCGACTCTTCACGACCCCATGGACCACAGCCTACCAGGCTCCTCCGTCCATGGGATTTGCCAGGCAAGAGTACTGCAGTGGGGTGCCACTGCCTTCTCCAACTGTCCACTAATCAACAGCTATTTGGCATTTGCTTCTGAGTAATTACACAGCCAATATAGCAGGCAACAAATAAATGTCCTTTCAAATTTCCCTGTTTTAATAAAGAAAAGCATGATGCTAAATCTAAACAGAGTCTACCTCAGACTAGGAAGCTGTTCAGATATAAATGACCTATACTGTCAAAATAACTATACTATGTTACAGGGAGTCCTGATGTCTTTTATTTACTTACATATTTATTATATTTTGGAAATTTTTTTTGGCCATAGCACATGGCCTATGTGATCTAGTTCCCTGACCAGGAATCGAACCCATGTCCCCTGCAGTGGAAGCATGGAGTTATAACTACTGGACAGCCAGGAAGTCCCAAATTATACACTGTCCTTTTTGGGGGGAGTGGGGGTGGGCTGCACCACATGGCTTGCAGAATCTAAGTTGCTCAACCAGTGACTGAACCAAGGCTTCCACAGTTAAAGCACCCAATCCTAATCACTAGGTCACCAGAGAATTCCCCTGATGCCTTTCTTAATGCTTAATCTGCTCAGTGGGTCCCTCAAGTAAAATGACAATGATAGTCCCAACGTGTCCTAGGAAAGGCTCTAGCAAAGGCGCAACTGGCCTGAATTTACAGAGCACATGAGCCCTGGCACCCGGCTTAGAAACACTGAGCCGAAAAGCAGGACATTAGGACACAGGCAATTTTTTTTCCTCTAGGCTTATACTTCTGTTTGAACTACATGAATATTTGTAACCCTCCTCTTCCAAGGCTCTATTTCACTATACTGAGAACAGAGCGAGAGGCCTTTAAATCCCATGTTTATATTTTAACTTCCCTTACTTATTAATAACTGCACCTGTGTGTCTATTTGAAGAAATAACATTTAGCATGTATTAAGCATTTACTATGCAGAAGGAACCCTACTGAGATGCCTTTTACAATACCTGTCTCACAGCAACCACTTGATAAAGAAGGTATATCTTACTAATAATGAAATTAGAACAAAAAGGTCAACTTGCCCAAGACCACCGTTATTTATTGAACTTAGAACTGAACCAAGGCAATCTAACGCCAAAGCCTATTCTCCTAATTATCACGTCATACTGCAATTTTTTAAAAACTTCAAAACTACTTATCAACTCTGACTCCTCACTTTATAGACAAGAAGCCAAGCACAAGGATTTCCCTGGTGGTCCAGTGGCTAAGAAGCCACCTGCCAATTTGGGAGACACCAGTTCTACCCCTGGTCTGGGAAGGTCCCACACGCTTCGGAGCAACTAAGCCCGTGAGCCACAACCACTGAGCTCATGTGTGTAGAAGCCATGCTCCGAGACAAGAGGAGCCACTGCGATGAGAAGCCCTTGCATTACAACTTGAGAAAGCCTGAGTGCAGCAGTGAAGACCCAGCATAGCCAAAAATAAATTTAAAAAAATTAAAAATTAAAAAAACAAAAAGAAATCAAACAGTGTGTTCTGCTCAAGCTGAGCATCTGATTCAACCCTCAGACCAATGAAGAAATCATTTTTACTAAATACTTTTTAACTCTGACAAAAAAGAAAGCCCCCTGCATATACCAGAGACATCACAGCAGCTGCGTATGGTATTTTCCCAAGTTAAGCTCGATGAAGATGATGCATCCCGTCTCTCTGTGGCTTTGCTGGTTCCCAGTGCTTCTGCACATACTTTCGCATTTGCTTTGACCTTGTGACCCCCATGTCCTCCAGCCCACATCTGGAGCAGGTGACACGGATTCCTGCCTACATCCTGATCACAGGAAGACACACTGGCAGCTGCTTCAGCGCTGAGCCAGCATGTTCCTGTTCCCCGAGGCAGGGCGGCTCAGAACCTCCTACCTGGCCTCCCTTCCTCACCATCCTTCAATCAAATTTGCCGTTGATCTCCTTCTCCCTTTCACTCTTGGGGTCCCCAGCCTGCAGCTGCTCTAGGCTAAAGAGGAAAGTGGATTTGGTATGTAAAGCATACTAATGCCTCTCTCCATTGCACTGTGCTCGTACCCTAGAATTTCTTCTCACTCCCCTCTCTCTTAGAAAGCAGCAGAGTAGAATGGTTAGGAGGCTTTGAGGCCACCTGGATTCAAGATCCAGCTTTGTTACTTATTAGTTGTTATGATTTTAGGCAACTAACTCAGTTGCCAAGGCTCCATTTTCTTATGGATGAAATACGGAAAATGACTGACAGTAACCTATTTTATCAGATTATGAGGGTTAAATAAAAATTCACAAAAATGCCTGGCCCAGAATAAGGACTCAAAACAAATGGAATTATGATGATGCTTTTGCTGTCATACAGACCATTGCTGCTCCCTCTGTTCCTTGGCAGGGTGGCAGGAGGAGACTCTCAGGGCTAATATTCAACGTATTTGGCATTCACACGCGTGCCACAAGCCAGTAGGACCCTTGTGCATTAGCCAGACCAAGAGTCTACAGTCACTAGGGCCAAAGTCACAGGACACTGCACTGGTTCAAAATGGGCCCCAGAGGTTATCTCACTCTGAGAACTCCAGAAGCAGGAGAAAATAAAAACTGCTGAGTATGTACACAGTGGGCCCAACCTGCCTCTCTCCGTTATCTCCTTTCTCACCAGACCACACCCCATGCTCCAGTTACGATGAACTCATGGTTCTAAACACTTAAATGTTGTTCGTGTCTCTCTGTCTTTTCATGCACTGTTCTTTAGACCCAAACTACTCTTTCTTCTCTTCTTCAACAAGTGAAATGTTTATTAAACATACTTTAATACTTAAAGGTACAGTTCAAATATCACCTTTTCAACATTCAACTTTCTCACACAGAATTACCCTTCCTGCTGGTGTGTTCCCACTACACTTTGTACTTACTTCTGTTATAGCACTTAATATAGTATTGCCATTTTGTTTACACACTGATCTCCCTCATTGGACCCCGAGATCCTTACAGGCTGTTAAAGTGCTGCACTCAGTATGCCAGCAAATACGGAAAACTCAGCAGTGGTCACAGGACTGGAAAAGGTCAGTTTTCATTCCAATCCCAAAGAAAGGCAATGCCAAAGAATGCTCAAACTATGCACAACTGCACTCATTTCACACGCCAGCACAGTAATGCTCAAAATTCTCCAAGCCAGGCTTCAACAGTACATGAACTGAGAACTTCCAGACGTTCAAGCTGGGCTTAAAAAAAATAGAGGAACCAGAGATCAAATTGCCAACACCCGCTGGATCACAGAAAAAGCAAGGGAATTCCAGAAAAACATGTACTTCTGTTTCATTGACTGCACTAAAGCCTTTGACTGTGTGGATCACAATAAACTGGAAAATTCTTAAAGAGATGGCAATACCAGACCACCTTACCTGCCTCCTGAGAAATCTGTATGCAGGTCAAGAAGCAATAGTTAGAACCAAACATGGAACAACAGACTGGTTCCAAACTGGGAAAGGAGTACGTCAAGGCTGTAGATTGTCACCCTGCTTGTTTAACTTCTATGCAGATTACGTCATGTGAAACACCAGGCTGAATCACAAACTGGAATCAAGATTGCTGGAATAAATATCACCAACCTCAGATATGCAGATGATACCACTCTTGTGGCAGAAAGAGAAGAACAACATAAAATGCCTCTTGATGAAGGTGAAAGAGGAGACTGAAAAAGCTGGCTTAAAACTCAACATTCAAAAAAATGAAGATCATGGCATCCAGCTGCATCACTTCATGGCAAATAGAATAGGAAACAATGGAAACAGTGAGAGACTTTATTTTCTTGGGCTCCAAAATCGCTGCAGATGGTGGCTACAGCCATAAAATCAAGATGCCTGCTCCTTGGAAGAAAAGCTATAACAAAACTAGACAGCATATTAAAAAGCAGAAGCATTACTTAGCCGACAAAGGTCTGTCTAGTCAAAGCTATGGTTTTCCAGTAGTCATGTATGCATGTGATAGTTGGACCATAAAGAAGGCTGAATGCCAAAGAACTGATGCTTTTTAGCTGTGGTGTTGAAGACGCTTGAGAGTCCCTTGGACTGCAAGGAGATCAATCCAGTCAATCCTAAAGGAAATCAATCCTGAATATTTATTAGAAGGACTGATGCTAAAGCTGAAGCTCCAATACTTTGGCCACCTGATGCAAAGAGCCAACTCGTTAGAAAAGATTGATGCTGGGAAAGATAGAACGCGGGAGAAGAAGGGGACGACAGAGGACGAGATGGTTGGAGGGCATCACTGACTCAACAGACATGAGTTTGAGCAAGCTCCAGGAGATGGTGAAGGACAGGGAAGCCTGGCGTGCTGCAGTCCAAGAGGTCACAAAGAGTCGGACACGACTGAGCAATTGAACAACAACAACTGGGACTTTCTTGGCTTAGCAAGCAGAAGATGTCATGTAATACCTGTCTGGGACGAGGCAGACAGTTCATACACATTTGCTGACTGAATGAATGAAGCTCTTAGTCATGAGGAAATGATGTAGCTAAAATCAACTAACTTATTACTATATCCAACTGTATGCAAGGTGTCTAATTGACGTTTTCCACACTGTAGCTCATCCACTCATAAAAATTCATTGATTTTAGTTTGAAAAGTTTTCTTATGTTTTCTGTATCTTAAATTGAGGCAGAGCAAGGCCTCATAGGCAGGGCCTCATACTGAGGCAGTGCAAAATTATCTAGAAATGACAGCAGAAAACAAAACCTGCAATACACTCTCTAGAGACAGCATGGCATGGTAGAAAGACGAGTACTAAATTCACAGACCCCAGGAACTGAAACCTGGGTGATTCCACACCCTAGGTGAGGGAACTTCAGCAGTAAATTAGCGTTTCTGAGCCAAAATATTTTCTCACTTGTAACATCGTGCAGCATTCTACTGACAGCTCCCTAATATTGGTGAGCCTCAGAATACAGAAAATTGGAGAGGCATTAATAATACCTAGAATTTGGGTGGTAATCATCAACTAAAACAGCAGATGAAATAAGATAAGTAGGTTTGAGGGAAGAAAATTAGTTCAATTTTGAATACACTGAGTTGCCTACGGGAAGTCCAGATAGAGATGCCTGGCAAGACACTGAATATTTAAGGAGTGTTCCAGGCTGAAGATATAGACTCAAGAGTAGTGAGAGAATGGATGAGATCAGTCAGGAAGAGTGTGCCAAGTGAGGAACCCACAGGCCAAGGACTGAACCCACGGGAATGTCAACACTTAAGGGAAAGGTGGAAGAAATGAAGGAGAAAGAAGAGAAAGAATAGTCCAAGGTGTAAGATGAATTAGGCCAAGGAAGTAAAGAGCTGCAAGAATCAGGGAGTCATAAATAGTGCCAAATACAGCAAAGAGGTTCAGTGAGATAAGAACTGAAAAAAATAACGATTAGATTTGGCAATTTGAAATCATGGAGGATCTTATACTGAGAATGAGGTTGAGAGGGTAGGATGAGAGCCAGGCTGCAAGGACGGAGGAGTGGGTGGGAGATGCGCGGGTGGTGAGGGCAAGTCAAAGGTGACTCTTTAAAAGCTTCAGTGGCGTGGAAAGACAGATTACGCCTCCTGGGGGGATGGGGTCAAGCATGGGTTGATGAAGATGGGAAGGCTTTGAGTACGTTTATAGGCTGAGGGGAAGAACCACTCTGAAAGGGGAAGACTCAAAGTATAGAAAAGAGAGGGGATGACTGAGAATCAAGTGCCAGAGAAGGTTGAAAGGCAGGGTCAAAGGCACAAGGAGCAGGACTGACCTTGAGAAGCAGATGGGTTGGGCACCTTATCCTCTGAAATTGGGGGACTCTTTTATTCAAACTTAATTCCACAGGCCAAAGTGTGTAGACTCACAGTGTCTGGAATATGACTGTGTCTTCAGAGCAGGTATCAAACATATCACTAGAGTCAGAGTTGACTCTAGAAATTTCGTTTCATGGGGAAATCTTAATCTTGAATTCTGTCAATTATACGCAAAGAATTTACAGCTCATGGAAATTTGGAATCAATCAGTAAGAGAAGCATCCCTCTGTATAATGATGTCCCAGTCTTACTCTCCTTGACTTAGAAGGGATTTAAACTCTGGTAAATTATAAATCCAATAAATTAGAGAAGATGATCAATATCACTGTTATCTTGAGACATCCTTCAACATTTAAATGGTCATTATTAAATACCCCATTCAACAGGTTAGTTCTTAAAAGAATAAAATTATTTCATGACCTATACTCTGTACTATCAGAGATCAATTCCTAAAATTACCAGTCAGTGGGATTTTACGGTTCAGGTGACTTGCTAATAAAAATAATACACATCCAAGAATTCAGGTAAAAGTTGTTACACCACAGTGTGGCTCAGAACTTTGGAGCTGCAACTCAGAACTTGTACAAGGTCCAGAGAAGACCTGAGGTTCTTTTCTGGGGAAAATGCTAGGTTTATCTATATGTGCCCCTATAGCTCACATGAATGCTGAAACCTACTGAACTCCCACCTATGTAAAAATCCGAGATTGGCAAACTCAACGGGGTGACAATACTGGCTTTTACACAACTCAGAATATCTGTGGTATGGATCCTTTCAAAGATTATAATTTGACTTCCCTGGTGGCTCAGATGGTATGGGTCCTTTCAAAGATTATAATTTAGTACTTGTTGAAAGTCTATTTAAGACAGCATTGTAGCCCTTGATTCTTCTGAATTCTCCAAGTTTAGGTCTCTGTACCAAGGTTAGATTATCACAATCTTTAAAGTACCTGGACTCTACTAACTTTATTAATGTACCTATCACTACCTGCAATAATTTTTATTTCTTTAATAGTTTATTATCTGTCCCCCCAACAAAAACTAACTTCCAAGCATGGTATATAGAACTTGCCTGCTTGGTTCCCAAGGGCATGGAACAGAACCTAGGTATGTAGAAATTGCTCAATAACAATTTATCAAGTTGTCAGATAAAGGACTAAATGTCCTTAAGCCTCTACAATCAATCACAAAGTCCTATCAATTTATACTCACTTTTGATGTCACCGAGTCCCCTCACTTTTCATTTCCACCACTATCGTTTGTTTAGCCCCTCACCATCACCACTTCATAGCCGGCCGCTCTGTCCAAGTTCTCTTTCCCTCTGGTCCATACCACACACCACTGTCACACTCACCTCCTGAAAGCACAACTTTAATCACATATCCTTACTCCCATTCAAAACTCTTCAGCAGTTCTCTATTACTTAACAAGTGAAGGCCAGACTTCTCAGTCTAACATTACAAGCTCTCCATGACTTGGCTCCAGCACTCCCTTCCCAGACTCACTGCCCACTCTCCAAAGTCCAATCAAATGAGACGAGTCCGCTTTCTCTTACACTGTTCTATGCCCTGGTTTCTGAGTCTTTGTTCATATTCTTTTCTCTGCCTATAATGTTACAGTCAATCTCTCATTTCTAAAATCCAAACCCTAATCCAAACATTACTCCTACTATGAAGTAAATAAGGCCTGTTCTGAGGCCCCCTATCAAAAGTGATATCACACTACACACTATTATGTTATAAGCTACATAAGGGTAAAAAACTGACTTTATTAATCTTTGTTTCCCACAAGCAAACCCAATACCCCTGAGGCCTCACACAGAGGAAGTACTCAAGAAGTAATGATTGAATAAACAGATCATATTTTATATGAGATAACCCAAACGAATATATATTCCATGTCAGTTTCTCTCATTTCCGTTATAGTCAGTTAATCCTGGGAGGGTAACACAACTCCCACAGCCAAGAAAGCAGCCAAACAATAAAAGAAGACATGACAGAACAACTGAGAATATTCAGGAAATTACATCCTTTGTATAATAAAGACTTGAGACCAATAAATCAAGAGCACTAGGTGGAGGCTATCACCTAGTCGTCTCTTGATGACATGGCTCCTAATTCTAAGGCTCTACAAGAGGAAGGTCAGACTGGTGGCACTTAACAGTAGTTCAGCCCTCCAAAGTCTCTAAAATATCAGGAAACCTATTTCCTGATCTACTTGTTCAGCCCGTAAAGGAAACTAATTCTTCAGGAAAGGAAAAGATACGCTGGTAATCGGTCTTTTCCCCGGGAGAGTTCCATTCAGTTTAATAGATGGGAAAACTTTTTATTTTGGGAAAAAAAAACCCATGATGTACCGTTTCATGGTCAAAGCACTTAGAAAAGTACATTGTGTTTTCATATGCGTTACCTCATAAGACTAACTCATTCATTTAACAGATATGGGCTGAACGCTCACTACAGGGCATGAACACACTGCTCTGGCTAATGAGCTTACAAGAGGATGAACAAACAAACAAATATATCATATCCTAGGTGTATAATGGAGAAAAATGAAGCAGGGCTGGTACAACAGGCTGTTTTGTTTCGTATTGGGTAGGCAAGAAATATTCTTCACAACAGCACTGTAGGATACCTGGGAGCTTAGTTATTAGCATAATTTTAATTTTCCAGGTTAGGGAGACTGAGACGCTGAATGGTTAAGTGACATGCCGGAGGTTCTCCAGAATCAGGTGGAAATGGGCTTAGAAACAAGGTTTCCAAACTTCTGGTCTATTACTAAAGCTATAAAAGAGGAATGTGATTTAAGACTGCCTTAGTTCCTTTCCATCTAGATAATCATACTCATGGAATAGAAAAGAACCCTGTATATGAATGCCATTAACCCATCACCCTTATAATGGCCTTCCAGCCACTGGCTCACAAGCATTTGCCTCAATTTGATTTGGTGAATAAAATAATGGAAACATTTTGTTTTTTATATTGTTGCAAAACAGTGTTTTAAAACATCTAATTTTTATTTAAAATGGAAAGCAGCATCTAGGCTTATTATGCAAAAACAGGCAATGCAATACCATATTAGCAATATTTCAAATCACACCTAATGAACATACTCTCCTTTAACTGTCTCTGCTCTGCACACCTGTTCAAAGTGTGTGAAACTAGATTCAGCAAGGATTTTCCGCCAGGAGCTCATGGGTCTGTGTGTGAGAGCCTTAACAGTTCTTCATTTGAGGAAGCTGATGGCACTAATAATACTAGTGAGGTAAGGAGAAAAGTGTCAGCGCTGCTGGGAACGGGGGCCCTGCCATACCTAACCTGCTGTGCAGTCGCTCAGTCATGTCTGACTCTTGAGACTCCATGGACTACAGCACACCAGGCTTCCCTGTCCTTCACTATCTCCCAGAGCTTGCTCAAACTCATGTCCACTGAGTCAGTGATACCATCCAACCATCTCACTCTGTTGTCCCCTTCACTCCTGCCCTCAATCTTTCCCAGCATCAGGGTCTTTTTCAGTGAGTTGGCTCTTGGCATCAGGTGGCCAAAGTATTGGAGGTTAAACCTAAAAACCACTTCTTATCAAAGGTAGGGCTGAGATCTTAATGTTTTAAAGAAATTCAGAAGGAGAAATCAGTTCCAATGTAAAGAATCAAGTTAGGCTATAAGAAAGAAGAGGCTTCAGGGCCAGGCCTGGATGATTCGGGAGAGTGTCACAAGGTGAAGTTAAAGGACAGAGTGTATTCCAAGAGGAAGGCATGAAGACCAGAAGGCAGGGAGGACATTAGGGAAACAAAATAGCTTGCTACAGCTAAAACATATATGATAGGCATACATGTAAAATACAATCTAGTTGCCCACTCTTACCTTGCAGATATTACAGACAAGGAAATTGAAGCCCAGAGAATTTAAGTGATTTGGCCAAAGGCAGGCAAGGGGCAAAGGCAGAACTAAAATGAAGGTTTTTATATTCCCAGTAGGTACTCTTTTCACTGTACCATTCTGCTGGTAAGCTTGGGGATTGATAATTGAAAGGAAAGATAATTTTCTTTTAAAAGTAAAAAAATGTGAAGACGTAGGTTAAGTAAAAGTGTCGTGTGTTAGTCGCTAAGTCTTGTCTGACTCTACAGACTGTAGCCTGCCAGGCTCCTCTGTCCAGGGAGTTCTCCAGGCATGAATACAGGAGTGGGTAGCCATTCCCTTCTCCAGGGGATCTTCCTGACCCAGGGATTGAACCTGAGTCTCCTGCATTGCAGGCAGATTCATTATGGTCTGAGCCACCAGGGAAGCTCTGGTTAAATAAATTCCCTCCAAATTACAGGTATAGCTGAACAGTGGTAGCAATACTGATACTGAGCCCGTCTCTTGAACAAATTGTCCAGGGCTACCAGACTACTTAGAGCTCCTTCACTTGAGAAGGTAAAATAATGGAGCTAACACAAAGCTTCCTTTCCCTGAGAAGCATGGCATTTCTTAGGACCCATGCTAAGAAGGGTTATTACACCACAGAAATTATCAGGGATGTGACTGAAAAAGCAGGATCCCCCCGCCCCCGGCCCATCTCCATATTTGCACGTCTAGTTTCAGAAGAACTGAACCAACTGAGACAGAAGGTCAATTAATGAAAAATAGAAAAGTGGAAAACTAGAAACATGTTGTAACAAACTGACAGGAGGCACTAGCTTTTGACAAAGTTATTTTACATTATTAAAATTATAAAATGAGGAGGCTGAACTAGATGATGTCTAAGGCCACCATATTCTAATTTTCTATGATTCCAGGTTGACTCCAATTTGCAGGAAAAGACAGACATGAAAACTTGAAGGTAAACTGAACTTTAGGAAACCATATGTACTTTTTTAATGCAATAGGTATGTATCCTATTTAAAAACACATAATCAATCCTATAATTTGGATTTTTGTTTATAGGACTTTCTTACAAGAAAGCATATCCACTGAACAAAAAGGATACATGTAACAGTCATTGGTTTTCAGGAACACGAGAAAGAGTAGAAGCTAACTCTGAAGGCCTTCTTTCAACTTAATCCATAGATTTTCTTGCTGCCAACTTAGGACAGCTCTTAGAAATATACACACCCATTTAAAATTCAACAAATTGCTATAAGCAAACATGGCCCATTCTTTTTAACTTTGCATAGTATTTCATAAAACAAAAAAAATCAAGAGTCATTTAACCACTTACTATACAGGAAATACATAATTTTTAAAAATTCATCAAGTTATTATTAAGAATTGGAGAGTATAGTTTGCAGTGAAGACAGAAAGACTCTGAGCAACAGAGAAAAAGTCCTTGGTTTGATTCACTAAAGAAAGTGTGGAAGGGGAGAAATGAACTGAAAATTTACCCTGTTAAAACTTAAGATTCTACAGTATGAAATAAGGGAAAACAAATAACAAAATTAAGACTTCAATTGACTTTAAAAAATAACAGAAAGAAAACCAAGAACAAAGGGCATTCAGGTCAGTTCAAGTTCCTAAAAATAACTTGTTTGCTTTTGCTTGTACATATACTGTATAAATAGCTTCCCTCATAGCTCAGTTGGTAAAGAATCTGCCTGCAATGCAGGAGACATGGGTTCAATTCCTGGGTCACTAAGATCCCCTGGAGAAGGAAATGGCTACCCATTTCAGGATTCTTGCCTGGAGAATCCCATGGACAGAGGAGCCTAGCAGGCTACATACAGTCCATGGGGTCACAAGAGTCGGACACGATTTAGTGACTAAACCACCACCACCATACTGTGTAAAGAAACTCTGGAAGATACTACTAACAGTGCTTACCTGTTCAGGGAGGCAGGACATGCACAGATGAGAGACGGGTATAAAGGGGAGACTTTTTACTGAGGTCTTCTTTACTGAATAGCTTTTACTGAATTTTTAACCATGGAAACATATTACCTATCTTATTTTTATTTTTTGGCTACAGCGCACGGCTTATGGCATCTCAGTTCCCCAGCCAAGGATCAAACCCACACCCCCTGCAGTGGAAGCAAGGAGTCTTAACCACTGGATCACCAGCAAAGTCCTTATATTACCTATTTTTAATATTAAATACATCTAAAAGTTTAAATGTCCTTTAAATTCAGTTATTTGCAGGTAAGACTTGAAAAACAAGAAAGTCAAAGAACGGAGACATCCAAACAAAGTGCCAAGAGGCGAAGAGCATGTTGTAGAACTGGGAGGCCTGAGACAATTCAAAGAAAGGGTGATGTGGATTGTGGAGGACCACCTGGGGAAGCCTGGTGAAAAGTTAAATGAACACCACTGTTCAGGGCCCCACGCAACTCACGACAGCTCACACCAGTACCAGCCTGGACAACAGTACCTTGAAAATGGGATATACATATCTTATGGCCCTGTGTCCCTGGACATTGTAAAGTCTACATGGGATGAAACCAGAACTTTACTAAGAGGGAACTAGTTTTCTTTCATCCTCTAAAATAGAGAGAGAAGGAAATGAGAAACCAGTTTCCATGAGTCCCAAAAATGATCAGTGAGGTAGAAAACAAGAACCAAAAAGAAAAAAATTAAGAAATCCGTTTGTAGCATTAAGCAAAGAAAAGAGATTTTACTTTGCAAGAATTACTTAAGGCAGCCCTTGAGAAACAAACAGAAAGAATGTCTTCTTAAGGTCGTTTCTCCTCTCAGGATGTTTTGGTTTGTGGGTTGATTCCCAGTGTGCTTTCTTATAGGGGACACCTTGCTAATTCAGCCCAGTGAAAGGCCTATTTAGTAAGAAGTATTAGTAATGCTGGTGAAGATATGCAAGTGAATTTAAACAAGCCTATTTCTTTAATCAACTGAAAAGTCCTTATTTAAAAATAAAATTAATACCTCTGAAGTGCTACTAATGCTCTCTCTTGTCATAGGTGTTTATTTGCTTTATAATAATCATTAAACTAAGCATTTATATTTTTTATATATATATAAAAGCATTTATATTTTAAGAATTTTTCTGCATGGTGGTGTATTTCAGTTTGTTTGTTTTTTTTTAAAGAATTTTAAAAACACAATTAAAGTTATCCTTTCCATAAACTACCCTGTGGTGAGGCCAAAGGCCAAAATCAGATTTCCCATCATGAAGAGTCAGTCCCCTACTGGACTGCCATTAACATCTGGCCTACCCAAAAAGAGGTAGCCATTAGGGCCAGAGACCCACTATCTTTATAAGACTCCTTGCTTCCACTGCAGGGGTTGCGGGTTTGATCCTTGGCTGGGGAACTGAGATCCGATAAGCCGTGAGCTGTAGCCAAAAAATAAAAATAAAATAGGTAATATGTTTCCATGGTTAAGGACCCACTGAACTTGGTCCTCACTTCCAGGTTAGCACCATTGAAGTCTAAGGCATTGGGAATGAAAAGAGGCTGTCTACAGGGCAGGAACCAGGGGAAAAGACAAGCAAAGGAAAACTAGGTTCTGACAACGAACCTATTCTCTAGTTTTAAAAAGATGAAATTTAATTTGTATCTGAGTTGGAAAAACAAATAGCTCAAATAAAAGCAAAGAGGTTTTAGCCACCTGAAAGGCCAGGGTCCAAAGGGCCTTGCTGCTAAGTCGCTTCAATTGTGTCCGACTCTGTGTGACCCCGTAGACGGCAGCCTCCTCCGTCTTTGGGATTCTCCAGGCAAGAACGCTGGAGTGGGTTGCCATTTCCTTCTCCAATGCATGCAAGTGAAAAGTGAAAGTGAAGTCGCTCAGTCGTGTCTGACTCTTTGCGACCCCATGGACTGCAGCCTACCAGGCTCCTCCATCCATGGGAGTTTCCAGGCAAGAGTACCGGAGTGGGGTGCCATTGCCTTCTCCGCCAAAAGGCCTTAGCTATTGGTTTATTGCCATAAGGCTTCTCTGGTGGCTCAGAGGGTAAAGCATCTGCCTGCAATGCGGGAGACCCAGGTTCAATCCCTGGGTCGGCAAGATCCCCTGGAGAAGGAAATGGCAGCCCATTCCAGTACTCTTGCCTGGAAAATCCTGGTCAAAGGAGTCTGGTAGTCTACAGTCCATGGGGTTGCAAAAAGTCAGACTTTGACTTTATTGCCATAGAAGTATTTTCTAAAAAAGTTCTACTAAGACTATGGATGCAAGAGCAGGAAAGAGGAGGGAAATATATCTTAAAATATTTCAAAATTTTACAATCAATGAAATATTCTTCTAAAAACAGCCTAAGATTCCATGTTTCCTTATTCACTAACCCAGATATTTAAACCTTGTCTCCTTCCTCACTCACCTACCCCTATTCAGCAAAGGCCTAGATCAAAAATTTAGATTTTAAAAGAGGGATGAGTAAACAAGGAAATCAAAGACACTTTATAAAAACTTAGCCACAGAATTTGACACTTGACCAAGTCCCTAGAAGTCTTGTTCAACCTCTCAGTTTCTATCATGTCTATGAGACATTTAGGCAGAGAAGTGAAGTGACTTACTAAAGGACATGAACTAGTTTTGAGAAGATTTTTTCTTTATTTACTACTTTCCCCCGCCATGAACAATTTGTGCCAGCTTAAAAACCACACATACTAAAAAGATAACTATAAATAATAAACACAGTGAATTATGATAGAGCAAGGATTTCTTCTAATTGAATACTTTTTTATAACATATGATGTTTTGTTCCTTAAACTTTCTAAATTTCCAAGTAGAAGTCATAGGCTACTGATTCTGCTTTGTTCCCAGTAGTTAGCTGTTCTGAGCTGCAAGAGAAGTATGCAGGTGAAGGACCATTTTGTGTAGACAATTACTCAACTGCTTTTGCCACTCGGAACTAAGATGCCTCCATAACTATAGCTTACTCAAGAGATATGTTCACCTCAAGTTTTACTTCTGGCCATTTGTTAAGACAAAGAAACAGAAATTTCTTCCCATTCTGAGACTGAAAGGCAATTTTAGTTAAGGTCAGTTTAGAAGGCAGTTTAGTTAATAAAGGCAGTTAAGCTTTATATTTGTAAATATGTAATTACACAAAGTCCTTTTCCCCTTCATCTGGAAACACCTATGGATTTAATTCTTTCAATGACACCTGTCAAATGAGGGATCTCTAAAATGCTATGTGATGTCAGCCTTTAGCATTTATGGCTAACTACTTGGCTTTTGAATTAACTGGGAGCTTCGCTTCTTCACTTGTTGCTTAGTTTCAAAAGATAATCAAGAGAAAGAAACCCAAAGTTTGGTCAAATATGTTAGGGAAATTTGTAACTCTTGGCCAAATGGAGTTTAGTATTTCTTTCACTCACACTCCCTACTAGTAGGAATAACAGAACTGATTCTCATGTTAAGAATCAGTGCTGGCGGAACTCAGACAACTGTGTAACAAGGCCAAAGACCTGGTCTTCTCACTGGCCCAGTTTGGTTTACTCTATTCTATTCCTGTCCCCAGTGGTTATGATCTAATGTCACAAAGGAGGCTATGTTAGAGTACAAATTCATCGCTATTACATTAACAATAGGCTCTGTCGATACTGCAATATCATTTTTATATCTAAAGATAGGATTCTGAATGTGTGTGTGAGCAAGATTCTACAGGGCTCTTCCATCTCTCACTATGTCATTTTTTCTTGCACTATATCAAACAGTCCTCATTTTATTTATGTAACCCCCCTCTTTTTTTTTTAAATAAATCTTTTTCTGATTTGACATGGAGCCAAAAACAGAAGTCTTATTAACAGACTGAGAAGTGTCAAGACCCACAAATGACTCTTGGTAGCAATTAAACCAAAAAAGAACCCTCATAAACCGGAACTGAAGCAAAAGTTTAACTACTTATCCAAACACTGGCAAAGAGACACAACTCTTTCTCCCCCTCTCCCCTAAGCCTGTTAGGAAAGGGGCATGTGAAGCTGCTGCTCCTTCTCCTCCAACTCACTTTCTGCGTCAAATAGTATGGGTCAAAGTCCTCCAGGGGAACCGCGACCAAGCCTTGTGGGATGTCCCCATAGATGAAAGGCAAACTCTTCCCTGCCTCCAGGTCACTGTTTGGCTTGGGCTTGCTGTCCTCATCGTCCTCCCGATGACTGCCATCGGCCTTGGGCGGCTTCTTGAGCTTGCTCTCGGCAATGCGCCTCTCGATGTTTGCCAGTGACTCAGGGGTGAAAGGCTTGAAACTATCAGGGCCTGGTGGTGCGAGCAGCCGCGCTGCCATCTTCTCATCCTGCAGCAGCTTCGTTAGTTATGCTGTGTCCAGGACAGGTCAGCTCTGGAAGAAACAGCAACACAGACAGCATTAATCAATCACTACTCTAAAAGGAGGCCAGACCAAACCACCTCGTGCTCAACCTCTATTTACAGTCTTCACAACATGTAGTTTCTTCCATGACACGGTTATTTTTCTCTTCAGAAAATCTGTGGCACGAACGGACAAGGCGATGTTCATAACCACCCCCTCAGGGGAATGGGCAGCCAAGGAGATCGAAACGTGGGAGTCTTCTGGAGTGCGAGTTTTCATTACTGACTTAGACACAACTCCCCTGGTGGCTCAGACGGGAAAGTGTCTGTCTACAATGCGAGAGACCTGGGTTCGATCCCTGGGTTGGGAAATTCCCTGGAGAAGGAAAAGGCAACCCACTTCAGTACTCTTGCCTAGAAAATCCCATGGAGGGAGGAGCCTGGTGTCCATGGGGTCGCAAAGAGTTGGACACGACTGAGCGACTTCACGTTCACTTTCACTTTAGACAAAACTTACCATCCGGGACCAACTCCAAAGATACATTCCATACCCTCTATGTTTAAGTGAAAAAAGTCAGACAAATACAAATACTACGTGCTATCACTGTATGTGAATCTAAAAATGACAAGAGACTAGAGAACATAACAAAAAAGAAGCAGACTCACAGATATAGAGAAGAAATCACTGGTTTGTTGTTTAGTTGCTAATTCGTGTCCAACTCTTTTGCAACCCCATGGAATGTAGCCTGCCAGGCACCTCTGTCCATGGGATTTCCCAGGCAAGAATATTGGAGTGGGTTGTCATTTCCTTCTCCAGGGAACCTTCCCGACTCATGGATTGAACCCATGCCTCCTGTATCGGCAAGTGGATTCTTCACCACTGAGCCACCAGGGAAGCCCATACTAGTGGTTACCAGTGAGGAGAGGGGAGGAAAGGGGTGGGGGTAATATAGAGATGGATAGATACAAACTATTAGGTATAAAATAAGCTACAAGAAAAAAAAATAAGCTACAAGGATATAAAGGACAGCACAGGGAATGTAGCCAATATTTTATAACTATAAATAGAATATAACCTTTAAGAATTGTGAATCACAAAATTATATACCTGTAACTTACATAATATTGCACAGCAACTATACTTTAATAAAAAACATAAAAGATTTTCTTATAGACAACATTTTTTTTTAAAAAGATCTATTCCATACTCTCAAGGAATGTCTATGCTAAGTAAATGAGGGTATTTAACACTATCCAGAGGTGCACATCTATGCTCACGTCATCTTCCTCTCCTAGAACTCTACTCCCTAAAGACAGGCTCTTTCTTTTTTTTTTTTTTTTTTTTGCAGGGGAAAATGGACAAAGGAGAGGATCAATGAGGGTGGGAGGGAAATGGGAAGGAAAAAGGGGAGTGATGGTGGGGAGGAGTGTAGGTAATTTCTTAACTAATGGCTTTCTGTTTTTAATCACAAAGAACATTTTAAAAAATCATATTAAATTCAT
Source organism: Tragelaphus eurycerus (assembly GCA_935064755.1). Taxonomy (NCBI): domain Eukaryota; kingdom Metazoa; phylum Chordata; class Mammalia; order Artiodactyla; family Bovidae; genus Tragelaphus; species Tragelaphus eurycerus. The sequence continues at coordinate 28,215,206 of CAKXYN010000010.1, read as the reverse complement.
CTTATATTAGGAGGTTTGATCTGGAAATGAAAAGTTCAGGAAACTAAAAGTCCAGTTTGGGTGTCCTCATCTTAGGCACATCTTGGTATTTTGTATTGGTAGGTCTATCTTTACCACAATATATTATTTAGGACAGGATCACATTTGTCACTTCTTCCTCCCTAATACCCTAAGTGGTACCAGACCCATAAAATAGTCAATAAACATTTACAGATTGAACAAATAAGTCTATTTAAAAAAAATTTTTTTTTAAACTCTTCTAAGTGAATTGAATTTTTTGAGGCTCATAAGTGAATATGTTTTCCTCTTTGTCTATTACAGCCAGATTGTGTAAGTATGAGTGGGGTATTAAAGTCTCCCATTATTATTTTGTTGTTGTATGTTTCCTCTATCATAATAATTAGTGTTTGTCTTAGATATATCAATGCTCCAATGTTGGGTGCATATATACTTATAATTGTTATAACTTCTTTTTGGATTGTTCCTTTAAGTCATTATGTGTAATCTTCATTGTCTCCTTTTCAGGACCTTTATTTTAAAGTCAATTTTATCGGATATGAGTATTGCTACTCCTATTTTCTTTTGGTCCATATTTGCATAGAAAATCTTTTTCCAGCCCTTCATTTTCAGTCAGTATATATCCCCTGTTTTAAGGTGGTTCTCTTGTAGACAACATATATAGGGGTCTAGTTTTTGTATCCATTTGACCCGTTTTAATCTTTTGGTTATCTCTTGTAGACAAGGTATGTAGGGGTCTTGTTTTTGTATCGATTCGGCCAGTCTTTGGCCGAATGCCAATGCCCTAATGTTGGTTAGGGCATTCGGCCAATGCCCTAATGTTGGTTAGGGCATTCAGCCCATTAACATTTAAAGTAATTATTGATAAGTAAGATTTACTTTATTGTTTTGGGTTCAAATTTATACACCCTTTTAGTGATTCCTATCTAGAGAATGTCCTTTAATTTTTGTTGGAGAAATGGTTTAGTGGTGCAAAATTCTCTCAACTTTTGCTTATCTGTGAAGCTTTTGATTTCTCCTTCATATTTGAATGAGATCCTTGCTGGATACAATAATCTAGGCTGTAAGTTATTTTCTTTTATCACTTTAATTATGTCTTGCCATTCCCTCCTGGCTTGGAGAGTTTCTATTGAAAGATCAGCTGTTATCCTTATGGGAATTCCCTTGTGAGTTATTTGATGTTTTTTCCTTGCTGCTTTTAATATTTGTTCTTTACATTTAATCTTTGTTAATTTGATTAATATGTGTCTTGGGGTGTTTCGCCTTGGGTTTATCCTGTTAGGGACTCTCTGGATTTCTTGAACTTGAGTGTTTATTTCCTTCTCCATTTTAGGGAAGTTTTCAACTATTATCTCCTCAAGTATTTTCTCATGGTCTTTCTTTTTATCTTCTTCTTCTGGAACTCCTATGATTCGAATGTTGTAGCGTTTAATGTTATCCTGGAGGTCTTTGAGATTGTCCTCATTTCTTTTGATTTGTTTTTCTTTTTTCTCCTCTGATTCATTTATTTCTAGGATTCTATCTTCTAATTCACTAATCCTATCTTCTGCCTCTGTTATTCTACTATTTGTTGCCTCCAGAGTGTTTTGGATCTCATTTATTGCTAGTAAAGTAATACTCAAAATTCTCCAAGCCAGGCTTCAGCAATATGTGAACTGTGAACTTCCTGATGTTCAAGCTGGTTTTAGAAAAGGCAGAGGAACCAGAGATCAAATTGCCAACATCCGCTGGATCATGGAAAAAGCAAGAGAGTTCCAGAAAAACATCTATTTCTGCTTTATTGACTATGCCAAAGCCTTTGACTGTGTAGATCACAAGAAACTGTGGAAAATTCTGAAAGAGATGGGAATACCAGACCACCTGATCTGCCTCTTGAGAAATCTGTATGCAGGTCAGGAAGCAACAGTTAGAACTGGTCATGGAACAACAGACTGGTTCCAAATAGGAAAAGGAATACGTCAAGGCTGTATATTGTCACCATGTTTATTTAACTTATATGCAGAGTACATCATGAGAAATGCTGGACTGGAAGAAACACAAGCTGGAATCAAGATTGCTGGGAGAAATATCAATAACCTCAGATATGCAGATGATACCACCCTTATGGCAGAAAGTGAAGAGGGGCTAAAAAGCCTCTTGATGAAAGTGAAAGTGGAGAGTGAAAAGGTTGGCTTAAAGCTCAACATTCAGAAAACGAAGATCATGGCATCTGGTCCCATCACTACATGGGAAATAGATGGAGAAACAGTGGAAACAGTGTCAGACTTTCTTTTTCTGGGCTCCAAAATCACTACACATGGTGACTGCAGCCATGAAATTAAAAGACGCTTACTCCTTGGAAGGAAAGTTATGACCAACCTAGATAGCATAGTCAAAAGCAGAGACATTACTTTGCCAACAAAGGTTCGCCTAGTCAAGGCTATGGTCTTTCCTGTGGTCATGTATGGATGTGAGAGCTGGACTGTGAAGAAGGCTGAGTGCCGAAGAATTGATGCTTTTGAACTGTGGTGTTGGAGAAGACTCTTGAGAGTCCCTTGGATTGCAAGGAGATCCAACCGGTCCATTCTGAAGGAGATCAGCCCTGGGATTTCTTTGGAAGGAATGATGGTAAAGCTGAAACTCCAGTATTTTGGCCACCTCATGCGAAGAGTTGACTCGTTGGAGAAGACTCTGATGCTGGGAGGGATTGGGGGCAGGAGGAGAAGGGGGCGACAGAGGATGAGATGGCTGGATGGCATCACTGACTCGATGGATGTGAGTCTGAGTGACCTCCGGGAGTTGGTGATGGACAGGGAGGCCTGGCGTGCTGCAGTTCATGGGGTCGCAAAGAGTCAGACACGACTGAGTGACTGATCTGATCTGATCTGATCTTATTGCATTATTCATTATGTGTTGACTCTTTTTTATTTCTTCTAGGTCCTTGTTAAACCTTTCTTGCATCTTCTCAATCCTTGTCTCCAGACTATTTAACTGTGATTCCACTTTGATTTCAAGATTTTGGATTAATTTCACTATCATTATTCGGAATTCTTTATCAGGTAGATTCCCTATCTCTTCCTCTTTGGTTTGGTTTGGTGGGCATTTATCCTGTTCCTTTAGCTGCTGGGTATTCCTCTGTCTCCTCATCTTGTTAAAATTGCCAGGTTTATAGTGTCCTTACTATATTCTGGTAGTTTGTTGAATTCTCTTTATTGAGGCAGTTTACTGGTCTTTTCAATATCTGATCTCTGCCCTGTTACAGAGGGGGTGGAGATGAACACCCAAATCTAAGCTGTCCAGGTTCAGGCACTTGGATAGTTCTCAGAAGCACAGACTCGGTTGAGTCTGCGTTTTGTTCCCTTCCCAGGTGATGAAGTGTTTAGCGAGCGCAGCTGCTGCGATTTATCGCCTCCCCACTGCTCAGTTTTCTGGGTATACAACCGGCGCACCTTCTCAGGCAGATGTTGGCTGTCCAGAGCCCCAAGAAGCATTAGTTAACACAGAAACCTGCTTACAGTTTTGTAGATAATGTCTCTCTAGGGCTGTGATTGCCCGCTTCGGCTCTGGCTGCCTGTCACCGGAGTGGGACAGTCTGCAGTTGGCTATCTCTGTGCAGTCCTTTGTTCCGTATTTAGTCCTGGTGGTGTGTTAGGTTAGGGCTAGCTTTTGATGTAGTAGATATCCGACAGTCTGGTTATTTCGCTCAGGTAGCGCTCGGGATAGCCAGGCCAAATCTTTACTCAAAGCGATGCAGGCCGCGCCGCTCCTCTTAGCCCAGGCCCCGCTTGCTAATAGCTAATGCTGGTGTCCGCGCCGCTTCTCCGCAAAAGGAGTTTCCGCAGGGTTCGTAATCTTTCAAAGACAATGAATTGTCTTTCTAAGTGCCTGATGTCCTCTGCCAGCATTCAAAAGTTGTTTTATAGAATTTACTCAGTGTTCAAATGTTCTTTTAGCGAACTTGTGGAGGAGAAAGTATTCTCCCCGTCCTACTCGTCTGCCATCTTAGCTCCTCCCCCCAGGCTCTTTCTTCCAAGGACCACACAACTGCAAACTGTCACTCTTTTCACATTTCAGCTTCTGAAAACACTGCTGCTGCTGCTGCTAAGTCACTTCAGTCGTGTCCGACTCTGTGCGACCCCATAGACGGCAGCCTACCAGGCTCCCCCCATCCCTGGGATTCTCCAAGCAAAAACACTGGAGTGGGTTGCCATTTCCTTCTCCAAATGCATGAAAGTGAAAAGTGAAAGTGAAGTCACTCAGTCATGTCCGACTCTTAGCGACCCCATGGACTGCAGCCTACCAGGCTCTTCCGTCCATGGGATTTTCTAGGCAAGAGTACTGGAGTGGGGTGCCATTGCCTTCTCCGTCTGAAAACACTAAACCCTTCAAAACTTTGGAGGCACAACATATAGCATAAAAGGACTTCCATGGGCTTTGGCTCTTTTGTTTCAAGTTCTTTTTCAATTAAGTAAGTTTTATAAAAGTCTAGACCAAGCTGATGATCAAGCTCATGCCAGAGAAAATCACAAAGTAATTTTCTTTAAGGAGAGGGCAGACATTGCTCCACATACCTCCCACTCAGCAACAGGAAAGTAAGTGGAGGTGGAATCTTAGACACTTTCCTCTGAGGCAATAGCCTTGCAGGGTGAAGACAGCAGAAAGGTCCCTGAGCTGGGCTCATGTCAGAAGGGCAGGAAGTGAGAACTGAACCACAATTCACATTCCCCTCTCAACAGAGAACCTGAAGGAGTGCCATACTAGAGCCAACGATTTCTGAGCAAGGTATCTGAAAAGCCCATTTTCAGGTATGTTTATACAGAGTCCTAGGTTACTGAAATACACATCTGGGAACAAGGGGCTCCCTAATGTCAAAGCTACAGTGTTACAAAGGCCACAGCAGGTGCGTCTCCCTGGGAAAGCTCTAGTGGTGCGGTGTTGCTGCTTCTCCCTTTCATTGTGTGAGCTCTACAGACTATCCAAGAAATTGTCTTAAAAGGCCAAAGACTGTTCCTTTCCTCCCACTTAGCCCTTAGGGTCCTCTTGAAGGCAAGTATCCATAAAACTTGAGGCTCCTCAAGAGAACAGTACTAGAGTTATCTCTAAATAATTTGGCAGTGAGATACCCAAGGGCTCTTTCCATATTACAAATACACCTGCAGAGAGCCCCAATTCTCCAACGGCGGCAAGGTGGTGGTGACATTTTCCGAAGGCAGTGCATGGTATCCATGCGGGCTGATCGGCTCACTGGGCTACAGACTGGCACCAGGGAGGCCAGAACCACAAGTCTGCTCCCACTGCACGCACACAAAACGCCGTCCAGAAATCATTTCACGTGTGAGGCATGGGATTTTAGAGCTGCGAGGGATTTTATACATCCAGACCATTTCAAGAATTAGGAAACTTGCAGTCAAGAGAGATGAAACAACTTGCCCAAAGTCACATGGCCAGGGGAAAAAAATCACAAAGAACTCTGACTCCTCCTGCTCATATGTCTTTTATTATGACAAGTATCAGTTGCCTATCTTTTGATCCTATTCTGACTCCCACTACTCCTCAACAGGAATAATCTGCTTCAAGCAAATCACAGGCTAATGCCAATGGTTCTATTGATCTAAGACTTTACTCATATTGTTTTCCCCAAACCTAAAATTCCTTTCCTATTATCAGTCTCTGAATTGCCTCCAGTAAAACCCTACTCCTCCAGAGAACCTTCCCATCAGCTCCAGCCTTTACTAATTTTTTTCCATGTGTGAACTCCTACAGCTTTGTCATGGTCACAGCTAACATTCATCATGTGTTTGCTATGTTCAGGTATTGTTCCAAGCACCTTGCTTGTATTAAGTCATTTAATCTCCAGAAAAAACTCTAAGGTAGATATTATTATTGTCTCCATTTAACAGATGAGGAAAAAGAGGCAGAGACCTAACATTGCTTGTCCGAAGCTACACAGCTGAAAAACAACAGTCAGGATTCAAGACATCCTATTCACATTTGTTTTGGCTCTCCGTTATTAATCTCTTGCACTATAGAAATCCTCAGAGGGCTTGAGGGGTATCTTAAACTTCTTTTGTATCCTTTTCACAGAGAATAAGATTATGCCTGGAACCCATACTTGGCTTCCATAGCCACACTCATTCTCAACCCTGGGTCACCCTCGGTTTCTCTTAGAGGGCAAGGAATACTGCAAAAGGAAGTCACTGCAGATGTTGACAAATTCTTGTGACCTGACTGCACACACCTGGGTTCTTCACAGGTAATGCCATCCTATAAGAAATCCTCCGCCTTTGCCTTTGTTTACCCCTGCCTTCTCCAAGACCAGGTTCCCTCAATGATCCCTGCTCTCCATCACATTCTCAATCTTTACTTTTCCTCTCCTACTTCTGTACGTTCTCCCTTTATATCTTCATACACACCCCCCACCTCACCACCTTCATTTGGCTTATGTGATCCTGGTTCTCTTCTGATACCCTGGTTCTATCCATAATTGCAGTCTCTTCTTCCTCTATCACATTTTTCTTCTCTAAGGGCTGGCTTTCTACAATCTCTCTGCATCTCTCCTTCTTTCAGGGATCTCATCTACTCAAAATAATCTCTTTTTAGATTTCTGAGTGAAATCTGATTTTCAGATTTCCATCACCAGCCCTGATTGCTCTTCTGGGCCCCACAACTGCCTGTCACCACTTCACAATTAAAGCATTTGAAACCACTCATCCTTTTACTTCCAAAACAGATTCCTGCACCTGGCTTTCTTAATTCTGTTATTGGACCATCGTTTCTCCAGCCATCTAGTATGGAGCCTCAGTCCTCTTTGCCTCGTCATCCTTACTGTCCTTGACCAATCAGTTATCAGCCTCACTAAGTCCTCCTCCTTCAGAGTCTCCATTTTCAACTTAATTCAGGTCCTACCGTACTACCGTCCCGCCTGTGGACCAGTCCTCAGTCCACCAGGCACACCTCCAAAGCTCAGTTTCCCTAAAACTCTCTTCTGTTATGTCATTTCCCTCCCTTGAATCTAGTGGAGTTACAGAACAGAATCCAAACTCCTATCATTTCACTGCCATTCCAGGTTTCTACAAACTTACACTTCTCAACTACTCACGAACAACTTTATACCTCTCAAACATCCTTCTATACTGCTTCCCTACTCTGGTGACTCATTTTTGTTTTAACTTTCTAGCTTTTTTTTTTTTTTTTTAAGGTAGGACAATAAAGTGTACAAATCTTAAGTACACAGATTGGTTATTTTGTAACATGTATATTATGTATTAATATGTGTACACCACATAATAATATAATACCTGTGTAACCACCACTCAGATCAAGATACAGATTTATTCCCAGCTCCTTAAATGGCTCTCTTGTGCTTCCCTATCAATAACCACTGTGACCATCCCTGCCCAGCAGAAGCTATTCTGACATCTATCATCATAGATTAGTTTGACTTTAGTAGAATATAATATACTCTTCAAACTCAGGTTTCTTTCATTCAACACTGTTTCTGTGAAATTTACCTTTGTTGTGGTGTAGCAGGGTTCATTCTTTTTATTGCTCTATAGTATTCCACCTAAGAATACAGCACAATTTATTCATCTATTCTACTCTGATAGACATTTGGGTTGTTTACAGTTTTAGTCTATCAAAAGTAAAAACTGCTCAGAACCTTTCTGGGAATGCCTCTTGGTGGCCACACGTGCTCCTCTCTTTCCAGCATACAGGCGGGAGTGGAATATAGGCGGGAGTGGAATATAGGCGGGAGTGGAATATAGGCGGGAGTGGAATACTCAGAAGAGGGCATGTGTTTATTTAGCTTTAGTGACACTTCAATCAGCAAGACAAGAGGGTTCCAGTTGCTCCACATCCTCACCAACACTGAGAAATGACAGTCCCCTTAATTTTATCCAGTTCTAGTGAACATATATATAATGATATCTCACAGTTTAAAAAAATAATGAGGTGAAATTAACCATTTTAAAGGGAACAACTCAGTGGCAATTGATTCATGCACAATATAGCGCAACCACCACCTGTGCACGCGTGCTAAGCCACTTCAGTCGTGTCCGACTTTTTATGACCTTATGGACTGTATCCCACCAGGCTTCTCTGTCCATGGGATTCTCCAGGCAAGAGTACTGGAGTGGGTTGCCATGCCCTTCTCCAAGGGATCTTCCTGACCCAGGGATCGAACCTGCATCTCTTATGTCTCCTGCATTAGCAGGCGGGTTCTCTTTTTTCAATTACTTTAATTGGAGGATAATTACTTTACAATATTGTGATGGTTTTTGCCATACATCAACATGAATCAGCTATAGGTGCACATACGTCCGCCCATCCTGAACCCTCCACCCACCTCCCTCCCCACTCCATCCCTCTGAGTTGTCACAAAGCACCAGCTTTGAGTGCCCTGCTTCATGCACTGAATTTGCACTGGTCATCTATTTACATATGGTAATACACATGTTTCAATGCTATTCTCTCAAATCATCCCACCCTTGCTTTTCTCCCACGTGGTCCAAAAGTCTGTTCTTTACATCTGTGTCTTTTTTTTTTTTTTTTTTAATTTTTTATTGAAGGATAACTACTTTACAGAATTTTGTTGTTCTGTCAAACCTCAACATGAATCAGCCATAGGTATACACATATCCCCTCCCTTTTGAACCTCCTTCCCATCTCCCTCCCCATCCCACCCCTCTAGGTTGATACAGAGCTCCCGTTTGATTTTCCTGAGTCATACAGCAAATTCCAGTTGCTGATCTACTTTACACATGGTAATGTAAGTTCCCATGTTACTCTTTCCATACATCTCACCCTCTCCTCCCCTCTTCCTATGTCCATAAGTCTATTCTGTATGTCTGTTGCTGCCTTGTAAATAAATTCTTCAGTACCATTTTTCTAGATTCCATATATGTGCATTAGAACACAATATTTATCTTTCTTGTTCTGACTCACTTCACTCTGTTTAATAGATTCTAGGTTCATCCACCTCATTAGAACTGACTCAAATGCATTTCTTTTTATGCTGAGTAATATTCCATTGTGTATATGTACCACAGCTTCTTTATCCATTCATCTGTCGATGGACATCTAGGTTGCTTCCATGTTCTAGCTATTGTAAATAGTGCTGCAATGAACAATGGGATACATGTGTCTTTTTCAATTTTGGTTTCCTCAGGGGATATGCCTAGGAGTGGGATTGCTGGGTCATATGGTGGTTTTATTCCTAGTTTTATAAGGAATCTCCACACCATCTTCCACAGTGGCTGTATCAATTTACATTCCCACCAACAGTGCCAAGAGTGTTTCCTTTTCTCCACACCCTCTCCACCATTTACTGTTTGTAGACTTTTTGATGATGGACATTCTGATCAGTGTGAGGTGATACCTCATTGTGGCTTTGATTTGCATTTCTCCAATAATGAGCAATGTTGAGCATCTTTTCATTGTTTGTTAGCCATCTGTATATCTACTTTGGAGAAATGTCTGTTTAGGTCTTTCCCCCACTTTTTGGTTAGGTTGTTTGTTTTTCTGGCATTGAGTTGTATGAGCTGCTTATATATTTTGGAAATTAATCCTTTGTCAGTTGCTTCATTTGCTATTATTTTCTCCCATTCTGAAGGCTGTCTTTTCATCTTGATTATAGTTTCCTTTGCTGTGCAAAAGCCTTTAAGTTTAATCAGGTCCCACTTGTTTACTTTTGTTTTTATTTCCATTACTCTAGGAGGTGGGTCACAGAGGATCTTGCTTTGATTTATGTCATCGAGTGTTCTGCCTATGTTTTCCTCTAAGAGTTTTATAGTTTCTGGTCTTACATTTAGGGCTTTAATCCATTTTGAGTTTATCTTTGTGTATGGTGTGAGGAAGTGTTCTAACTTCATGCTTTCACATGTAGCTGTCCAGTTTTCCCAGCACCATTTATTCAAGAGGCTGTCTTTGCCCCATTGTATATTCTTGCCTCCTTTGTCAAAAATAAGGTACCCCTAGGTACATGGGTTTATTTCTGGGCTATCTTGTTCCATTGTTCTGTATTTCTGTTTTTGTGCCAGTACCATACTGTCCTGATGACTGTAGCTTTGTAATATAATCTGAAGTCAGGAAGGTTGATTCCTCCAGCTCCATTCTTCTTTCTCAAGACATCTGTGTCTCTTTTGTTGCCTTGCATATAAGATTGTCGTTACCATCCTTCTAAATGCCATATATATGCATTAATATACAGTATTGGTGTTTCTCTGACTTTCTTCACTCTGTATAATAGGCTCCATTTTCATCCACCTCATTAGAACTGACTCAAATGCATTCCTTTTAATAGCTGAGTAATATTCCATTGTGTATACGTATCACCACTTCCTTATCTATTCGTCTGCTGATGGACATTTAGGTTGTTTCCATGTCCTAGCTATCACAAACAGGCTGCCAACAAACATCGGGGTACACGTGTCTCTTTCAATTCTGGTTTCCTCGGTGTGTATGCCCAACAGTAGGATTGCTGGGTTGTATGGCAGTTCTATTTTCAGTTTTTTTAGGAGTCTCCACACTGTTCTCCATAGTGGCTGTACCAGTTTGCATTCCCACCAACAGTGTAAGAGGGTTCCCTTTTCTCCACACCCTCTCCAGCATTTACTGTTTGTAGACTTTTTGATGGTGGCCATTTGACCGGCGTTAATACCTCATTGTGGTTTTGATTTGCATTTCTCTAATAATGAGTGATGTTGAGCATCTTTTCATTTATTAGCCATCTGCATGTCTTCTTTGGAGAAATGTCTGTTTAGTTCTTTTGTCCACTTTTTGATTGGGTTGTTCGTTTTTCTAGTATTGAGCTTCATGAAGTACTTATATATTTTGAAGATTAATTCTTTGTCAGTTGTTTCATTTGCTATTATTTTCTCCCATTCTGAAGACTGCCTGTTCACCTTGCTTATACTTTCCTTCATTGTGCAAAAGCTCTTAAGTTTAATTAGGTCCTATTTGTTTATTTTTGTTTTAATTTTCATTACTCTGGGACGTGGGTCATAGAGGATCTTGCTGTGACTTATGTCAGAGAGTGTTCTGCCTATGTTTTCCTCTAAGAGTTTTATAGTTTCTGGTCTTACATTTAGATCTTTAATCCATTTTGAATTTATTTTTGTGTATGGTGTTAGATCAATTTTCCTCCATCCCTCTTCCCTATACCCACCCAACCCCACCCTCTTCAGCTTCTGGCAACCATGGTGTTCGGTCTCTATAATCTACTGATTGATCTATTCTGGAAATTCATATAAATGGAATCATACAATATGTAACCTTTCATGTCTGGCTTCTTTCATTCACACTTAGCATGTACCAGTACTTCACTCCTTTTTATGGGTGAATAATGTTTCATTACATGTATGTATCATAATTTATTTATTCATCCATCCACTGAGGAACAACCGGGCGGGATTCTTTCCAGTTCTTGATTATTATGAATAGTACATGGACATGTACTTATTTTAGTCCCTGTTTTTAGTTCTTTTAAGTATATACTTAGGAGTAGAAGTGCAGGGTCATATGGTAACTCTGTATTTTACTTTTTGAGGAAATACCAAACTGTTTTCCCACGGAGGCGAAACCATTCTGCTTCTCACCCAGCAAGGTTCCAATTTCTTTACATCTTAGCCAACACATATTTTCCTTTTCTTTTTTTTTTTAACAGCCATCATAGTGGATATGAAGTGGTAGCTCATTGTGGTTTTGATTTGCATTTTCCTAATGACTAATGATGTTGAGCAGTTTTTCATGTGTTTGTTAGCTCACTGGAGTTTTAACTTGCTTTTCTATGATGATATTGAACACCTTTTCATATGTTTATTGACCATTTAGATATTCTCCTTTGTGGAATAACAGTTTAAGTCTTTGTCCATTTTCTTCTACTGAGTCATCTGCATTTTTCTATGTATTTCATTTTTCTATTTATTTGTGGGAGTTCTCTGTACATCCTGCATACAGGTCTCTTGTCAGATATATTTCAAATATTTTTCTTGTTTTTATTTTCTTAATGGTGTCTTTTGATAAAAAGTAGTTCTTAATTTTACTGAAATTCAATCTATCAATCTTCCCTTTCATGTGTGTGTGTTTTTGACGCTATTGTTGTTATAAGAAATTTTTTTTCAATCCCAAGGTTATGCAGCAACAAGCTTAAAATTTCTTCTAGAAGTTTATTGTTTTACCTTCTTATTCAGATTTCATATAATTTGGAATTGGTTTTTGTATATTGTGTGAGATAGAGGTCAAGGTTCATTTTTTAAATTAATTAATTAATTAATTAATTACTTTTTTCCCCCTACATGGATATCCAACTGACTCAGGATCACTTAATTGTCTGATTACTGTTGTTTTCATTGACTCCTAAACACACTTCCATTTTCTTATTTTAAATCTCCTGAACTCTTTCTTTCCTTCTCATTTAAATTCTGTTCATCTATAAAACCAGCTTAAATTCCTCCTCCTTCTGAGGAATAAAAATAAAAGTGAACTTTTTAGATTTAGAAGGAAAGTGGAGACCATTTAGCCCAACTTTCCTTAACTTCACAGATAAAAAAATTTAACAGTAAGTTATGCAACTGCTAATCAACTGGTGACAGGTGCAGAGCTAGGGCACAGGTCTGGCCTCCAGTATAAGGCTCTTTTCACTATGCCACACAGTCTCGGAGGCAATGCACCTCACCTATCATAAAAATAAGTGCAATTTTTAGCCCTGAGAGCTCTGAAAGAGACTGAACCGGACTCAAAGTTGGTAGAGATTGATGATTAGGGCTCCTTTCTATTGGTCATCCAGGAGAATGAAGACCTTAAAATGTCAGTTGTAGCCTGAACACACACAAATAAAGATGACTCTGAAGAAAAGAGGGTAGGAAAGGGAAAGAAAACTAGCACTGGAGTTCGGCTATGACATAGATGAAGGAAGAGAAGTCACTGAGGAGGAGTTGCTAAGGGAAACACTACAGGCATGGGCACACAACAAGGATCAAATAGCAAGTAAGATGAAAAACTTGTCTCAGGGCTTCCTGGTGGCGCAGCAGTCAAGAATCCGCCTGCCAACCCAGGGGACGCGGGTTCCATCCCTGGTCAGGGAAGATCCCACATGCAGCGGGGCAACTAAGCCCATGTGCCACAACTACTGAAGCCCACGGGCCTAGAGCCTGTGCTCCCCACCAAGAGAAGCCACCACAGTGAGAACCCTGCCCACCCCCCCACCCTGCAGCAACTAGAGAAAGCCCAGGTGGAGCGCCTGTGCTCCCCACCAAGAGAAGCCACCGCAATGAGAAGCCTGCCCATCCCCTCACCCTGCAGCAACTAGAGAAAGCCCCAGGTGGAGCAACGAAGACACAGAACAGCCAAAAAAAAAAAAAATCTTACAAAAACTTTCTCAGACTTAAAAAAGAACAAATTGGAGGGCTCATACTTTTCGACATCAAAAATTATTACAAAGTTACAGAACCAAAGCAGTGTGGTGCTGGCATAAAGACAGACATATAAACCAATGTAATACATTAGAGAGCCTAGAAGCAAATCCTCACACATATGGTCAAATGATGTTCAAAAAGAGTGCCAAGACCATTCAATGGGGGAAAGGACAGCCAACAAATGATGCTGGGAAAATCCAATACCCAATCCAAAGGAATAAAGTTGGACTCTCACCTTATTATACCATACACAAAAATTAACTCAAAATGGATCAAATATCAAAACGTAAGAGCTAAAAATATAAAACTCTTTAGAAGAAAACACAGGGGAAAGCTTCATAAAGTTGAATTTGTCAATGATTTCTTGCATATGACACCAAACGCAGAGCAACAAAAGAAAAAATGGATTTATTGTGTATCATCAAAATTAAAAACCTTTCTGAATCAAAGGACACAAGAGTGAAAAGGCAACACATGGAATGAGAGAAAATATCTGCAAATCATGTATTTCATAAGGGATTAATACTCAGGATATGTAAAGAATTCCTATAACTCAAAAACAACGAAAAACCAAACTAATTAAAAAATGGGGACAGATGACTCGAATAGACATTTCTCCAAAAAAGATGTACAAATGGACAATAACCACATGAAAAGATGCTGAACATCACTAATCATTAGGGAAATGCAAACCAAAACCCCAATGAGATACCACTTCAAACTCATTAAGATGGATATTATAAAAGGCAACAAAATGGCAAATAACAAGTGTTGGAAAATGTGGAGAAACTGGAACCCTTGTGCTGTTATGGAAACAGTATGGTGCATCCTCACAAAACCAAACACAGAATTGCCATAAGATTCAGCAATCCCACTTTTAGGTACATATCCAAAAGAACTGGAAGCAGGGACTCAATATTCACAACAGCCAAAAGGTAGAATCAACACAAATATCAATAGGCAGATGAATGGATAAACAAAATGGACTATAGACGTACAATGGCATATTATTCAGCCTTAAAAAGGAAGGAAATTCTGACATATGCTACAAGAATGAACCCTGACGCCAGTATGCTAAGTAAAATAAACTAGACATGAAAGGACAAATATTGTATGATTCCACTTAATATTCGGTACCTATAATCAAATGCATAGAGACAAAAAGTAGAACAGTGGTTACGAGGAGCTGGGGGGAGGAAGAAAGGGGGTTATTGTTTAATGGGTAGAGAGTTTCAGTTAAGGATGACAAAAAAGTTCTGAAGATGGATAGAAGTGATAGTTGCACAACAAAGTGAATAAACTCAAGTCTACTGAATTGTACGCTTAAATGGTTACAATGTAAAGTTTTATATTTTGTATATTTTACCATTTTTAAAGACAAAAACCCTGAAACATTTACGATACCCCTATTATATGCCAGAAACTGTACTGCCGATCAATATAGCTCCTTGTCTTCAGGGACCTTTGAAGTCTTCAGAGGCAGAAGACAAGTAAACAGCAAAGTACAATAAGATAAATCCAACAGGCTTCCATAGACACACACAAGCAAGACAGCTAATCTAGTTCAGAGAGATCAGGGAAGGTTTCCAGCAATGAGTGACATCTTAGCTAAAGCCCAAAGCTGGTGAAGTAGAAGATGGCAGGAAAATGGTTACAACTTTGCAGAAAGAAAAATAGCATATACAGACCACAGACAAGGGAGATCAGGCCCCTTAGGTACTGCGTAAGTGTTCAGTGTAACTGACTTTAGAAAACTAACAACAGGTAAATGGGTGTCTATCGGGGAGGCAAAATCGTGATCATGTGAAATGGTTTTGATTTTATCTCAAAGGCAATATGAAGATTCTGAAGGTTAAATGACTTGATCAAAGTTACACTTCAGGAAGATTATTCCAGCTGCAGTGCAAAGAATGAAGCAGGCAGGGGGGAGAAGAGGTGGAGGCAGGGCAAGATCAGAGTGAAGACGACCAGGTAGAAGACTGCTGAAGCAGCTGAGCTGAGAGAAAACGAAGGCCTGAACCAGGCAGTAGCAATAGGGGTTAGGCACAGACTGGAAGGTCAACTAACCGAAGTGGGAGGTAAGGCAGAAGGAAAATTTAGAAAGAGGCCCAGATTTTTGCCAAGCGCAATGGATGCAAGGTACTAAAATTCAGAGACAGGGAATAAGATGTGATGCACAGCTCTGGGCTTAAGATTATGACTTCACTTTTCAACATGGGGAGTTTCAGTTGCTTTGGTACATCCACATGGAGGCTCTGAAGAGCCAGGAGATAGGTGGTTCTGAAGTTCAAGGGAAAGACTTAAGGACAAGAGCTGAAAGGAGAGAAGAAGCTTGGGACAGAACTATAGCTAGACTCTGAGGACTGCCAGCCAGTCTTTGCAAGTTGATATATAGCTCACTTGGAATGAGCCAGAGCAGCAGCTCTGCACGGGGAGGAAGGTGGGCGGCTCTTATCACAGGAGAAGAGAGAAAGGCAGCCAGATGGACAGAGTTTACACTGTCTCCACTCTCTGGACCACCCCCTTCCTCCAATGGCAACTAGATGCTAGGCGGCCAATTTTCTCCTTTGTCACTTACAGATTTCATTTTGGAAAATCCTATAACAATTCTAGACATTGAAATAAAAGCAATTTTGTCAAATCTTTATTTTACTCATTTGAAACAGAAATCATTGCAGTCCTAAGCCTTTCTTGATAACATCAAAATCTGTCTTTCCCTCCTAAAATACCTTCTGACCCATCGCCATCCCCAGTGAATGTCAGCACCCATTCCAACCGACAGCTGCCCTGTGCGTCCTTCTGTCTCACAGGTTTCCTACCTTGTGAAGCCACTTCAAAGTTTGTTCTTCTTAAGCCTCACACCCACCCAACTTTCCCAAAGCTGAGCTATTTGACCATGATTCTCAATAAGTGGTCTCTTCATAATCCTCGTAGGGGAGTCACTCTTGGCTGATTTACATCTGTCTCCCTGCAAACACTGAAGATCTTGTTTACAGAATATTCTGAAAGAGGCCTAATATGGATATAAACTTAAGATTAACTGTCATAAGTAACTTTATCAGGAGGTACATGTGAAACACTTTACACTTTGAGTACTTGAATATTTTGATCTAAAAATGCCTTTAAATGAAGTCAAAACCCATGATTATAATGATTTTAAATGGAAATTAAGGGACCTCTGAGCAGGTCCCATCAGCCCAAAATGAAGACAGATTTCCTCCTTGTCTATGTAGCCATACAACTATCAAGCCTAGCCTTCCATCTGCTTCTCAATAAATAGCCCAAGCAAGAGGTCATTAGACTTCCAACTCCCTGGCTCTGCTGACACTACAGGTCACATTTTCCCTCAATTTTATCACCTATTCCCCAACACCAGCTTTCTTTTTCAAATTTAACTGTCCTTCCCTGTTCGTCTAGTTCATTCCACAAGGTACCGGAGCTGTTGCCTTTCCATCCCTTTGTAGACTGTGGTTGTTGCCCTCTCATCCATTGCCATCCTCTTCACAAGTCTCCTGATTCAAGGTATTCGAGGCAAACAATTTTTCTTGCCTATTGCTTTATAACCGAAAAGGGATTTGGTGATCTGTGCTTCTCTACTTCTTTTTGCCTCAATTCCAACATGCACATTAGATTTTGCCCTCAGTATCCTATGAACTTTTTTCACAGTAATATTGAGACTCCCCTCTCACCTATGTGGTCCCTATCTCCCGTCCCCACGCAGTGGTTTAAAGAGAGCAGATGTTGTCTTATTTTCCACTAGATCGTCTACATGTATTCCAGAGAACTAAACTACTGACATATGCTTAACACTGAGGAAAGAAATCTCAATTAACAGGCGTTCCTACTCCAAGGGGAGACCAAAGTGTTTAAGCAGCCATATTTTATCTCAAGTATCCAAGGCAGGCTTCTCAGTACAACTCCAGAGCTTGGATGAGAAATGTTCACTTTATACCATCTCCCATAAAGATGTACCAGGCATGGTGGGGACAGGAAAACCCCTCCAAATGAAGGAACCTGGTTGGGAGTGGAGCAAGGAAGTAGCCGTACACACACAAACATAAAATGCCTAATTATAACTGAGGAAATCAACAAATCTCATGTGTGCGCTCACTCGGTCATGTCCAACTCTTTGTGACCCTATGGACTGTAGCCTGCCAGGCTCCTCTGTCCACGAGATTCTCCAGGCAAGAATACTGGAGTGGGATGCCATGCCCTTCTCTAGGGGATCCTCCCAACCCAGGGATTGAACCTGCATCTCTTCCACCTCCTGCGTTGGCACGCAGGTTCTGTACCACTAGCACCACCTGGGAAGCCCACAAATCTCATACTTAATGTTGTTTTTCCCTTTACTATTATTAATAGATACAGTTAATCAGCTTAAGTCCACTGAATATATGATTTGGGGTAGAGATTCACTGCTTCTGACCAAAAATCCAACAGTTTTAAACTCTGCCTCTACTACATAATGACTATGAGACCTACTACTGTGACAAAGAGAACACAGGTGTTAACACAGTGTCTAACATGTAGAATGGGTAAAGTAAATATTAGCTCTCGATGTGATCTGTATCATCAGTTTAATTTTTTCCATTCCACACAAGCTTCATAAAATAAGTAAAAATTCAAAACAATTTTAGCAAATCATTGCATAAATCCTGCTGAACCAAGATGCCATCATTGTAGATATTCATTTTTGGTGGGTCATCTATGATATGAAACCTAACCTAAAAACGTTCACTTTTCAGTTGATACCAAAAAAATCCAAATGTGCTGTGCACAGTTTAGGCAAGCTGTACATACTCTCTACTACATCACAGACTACACACAGCCAGGGGCAGGTTTGCCAAGTTTAAGTGAGGAATGAAGATGGTTTCACTCTTACCAGAGGAAGAGATGGTGGAAACGCTTACTGGACTTACCTTTCACACTGAGGATTAAGATATAGACTATGATAACAAAACATCACAGGGTTATATTACTTTCATCTGCATGTACCTTTTTTCATTGCATTCAGAATTCAGAAATTAACTCATGGGATTTTACAGCTAGCTTTGACTTTTCCATCTTCAAAATATAGCATTTGACTATAATAACTATTATGAGGTTTCTGTTTTCTACTGGTTTAAGACCCTCACCCATACACTTCTGTAAAATCTGATGATTTGCAGTCAAAACCATAGTTGTGGACATGGTTATGTCAGCTGACATCACCATTGCCATAAAGTTTTTTTTTAATTAAGACATCAGATCAAGATCTCTACTACACCGCAAAGGAGATACAATTTGAGGCCAAGCTTAAGAAACTGATATTATAATTCAGACATTGTCACTGACCGGCCGTATGGCCTTTAATAAATCAATCCAAGCTTTGGTCTTATTTATAAAAGAAGGGAAATGTGTGAAATGATTTCTAGAGCTGGCTCTGCAATTTGCCAGCTAACTGACCTTGGGAAAATTACACAATATTATAGAGCCTTCATTTCCTCATTTGAGGGTTAAATGAGATGATAAATGTGAAGTAGGTCTCAATAAATAAATAATAATCATAATGTTAACAACAATAATAGTTAATATAGAGTATTTACTACATGTTCTAGGCACAGCTCTAAGAATTTTTATAATAATCCTTTTGATTATTCCTAGAATCCTGCGAGGTAGTATTATTACTATCTCATATTACTGAAGTACAGAGATTAAGTAATTTGCCCAAGATTACAGAATGGTTTTCAAACCCAAGCTGTCTGGCTTCAGGGTCTGTGTTCTTAATCATTTCACTATACTACTTCTTGTTATCAGCACTTTCCCCCCTTCTCTGTACCTCTTCTGAGATCCCTTTCAGCTCCGCTTTCATAAAAACAGACTAATTAGCTACCCTGGACTCTGACAGGCTAAGCAAAGTTGGCTTCTCTGAGAGAATTATGAAAATTCTAAATGTACAGAGGCTTAAATCAGAAAGAACTGTGTCCTGATTCAATATCTCTCATCAAATAATTATGTGTTGAATAAAGGAATGAACACAGAGGCTAAAAAAGAGGTCAAGAACTATTTGGCTGATCCTTATCATAACCATGACCAGGAATTCATTCACTCAATAAGCACTTCTTGGGTATCTTCTATATGGCAAGCACTGGAAAGCTTACAGCTTAGAAAACGAACATCAGAACACATTCTCCTAAGTCATTATCTGGCAGCCATATTGCAAAGTAAGTTTCCACACTGGATGGTAGAAAGTTGGATGAAAACTTTAAAGCATGTTTGTTTTCAGGCAGTAGAGGTCTTTCTCAAATGAAATCTTAGATGAAATGTCAATATAGAATACAGACAAAAGCATCTCTGTTCTGGTTGAAGAATGCAGTGAGCCTGGAGCCCACCCTCGCTCCACCCATGTCACCTTAAAGACATTTCTGCAGAGTGTCAAGATGGCTCTAAAGCTATTAACTAAAATAATGATTGAGTCTCTATCGACTCCAGAACTCAATGGACATCTCTAACAGCAATGGACAGTGATTGTTTACTAATAAAGTTCACTTGATATGGACACGCAGAAATATACGAACTGGTTCTGTGCCTGTATGCAAGGTTGGTGCAATGTCTATAGAGATTACTATAACATTGTCAGGCATTTTATAAACATTACCTTTAATTCTCACAACACCAAATTAAGCAGGTATTGACAATTTCATTTCACAAGTGAAGAAAGTAAGACTTATATAAAAAATATGAATTCCCAAGGTCATATGGGAAGAGCCCCCTTCCAAAGCCCACAGGGTTTCCCCTGTAGACTAAGGTCAAGTACTTGCCTACTCCAAAGAAGTTCTACAAACAGGAGGAAGACTTTTAATGGCAACACAAGAACAGACAGCTACGCAGGCAACTCACATGTTGCTTCACTGGTCAAAAAAAGGTTAACACCTCAACTGGGTCAGACCTAGGGCATCCAAGCAACACTGAACACCAAAGCCTTCTCAGAGGTTGGAACATGGGTTTTTGCTCTTCACTTGCAGAATCAATCACTAACATACACATTACCACATGTGAACTAGAAAGCCAGTGGGAGCTTGCTGTGTGACGTAGGGAACCCAAGGCCAGTGCTCTGTGACAACCTAGAAGGGTGCGAGGAGGAGGAGGCTGGGAGATAGGTTCAAGAGGGAGGCAACATATGTATGCTGATGGCCAATTCATGTTAATATACGGTAAAAAACCATCACAATATTGTAATTATCCTACACTTAAAAATAAAACATAAATTAAAAAAAAAATCAATAATACCCAGGCAGACCCATTACATGGTTACTAGAAGATTACCTACTTACCAAACTCAGAAGCAAGGCTCACACTTCCGTGAGGTTCTACAGGGGAAGGGAAGACAGGTCACCCAAGTAGCTGCTGTGGCTCTCAGACACGGTGACTACAAGCAGGGAGACACACACACAACAGAAGGGTCTGAGACACAGCTTCAACCATGGGGTAACGAAACCCACCTCACAGGGTTACCATGAAGAGCAGATGGGAGGGTATCTGCCCAGAGCTCTAGAAGTGTTACACAAATACCAATACACCAATACACAGTTGCCTGCCTGTGAACTGCTAGATCATTGTAGCAAACAATCCAGTGTGGTCAGCCACAATTAAAACCAGGATAGATCTTTCCTGAACAAGATTTTAGACTTGTCAAGAATCCTAGGAGACTGAGCTGACAGAGGGACAATCTCGGCAAACAGTTGCGGAGGCTACAAATTAATGCAACCTCATATTTGTATGGGCTATAACATTTACAGAGCATTTTCTTTCCTTTACCTCATCTCAGCCTCACTAGTGAGGTTAAAGGAGCAAATATTGCTAGATCAAATTTCACAGAAAAGGTATTTGAGGTTAGAGAGACCAACTGACTTGACTGGATTCAAAGTGCCAGTGTCACAGGGAGAAGGTATTAAAGAATCTGCTTGCCAATGCAGGAGATGGAAGAGATGCAGATTCGATCCCTGGGATGAGAAGTTCCTCTGGAGTAGGAAATGGCAACCCACTCCATAGTCTTGCTTGGAAAGTTCCATGAACAGAGGAGCCTGGTGGGCTATAGTCCATGGGGGTCACAAAAGAGTCAGACACGACAGCACACACATGCACATGTGCGCACATGCGTGCACGCGCGCACACGCACACACACACACACACCTTATCCACTTTCAAAAGAGGAAGAATTCCTTACCTGTTAAAATTAGCTATCTTCTGCATGTCAAAGAGAATAATGGGTAAGAAGGGAAAGGGGAAGACTCTTTAAATAATGATGATGATGATGATGGTGATGGTAAAGAGGTCACGAAGGAAAACCCTGTGAACGTGGCTGCTACCGGAGAGGAAGCAACAGTTAGAACTGGACATGGAACAACAGACTGGTTCCAATAGGTAAAGGAGAACGTCAAGGCTGTATATTGTCACCCTGCTTATTTAACTTCTATGCAGAGTACATCATGAGAAACGCTGGGCTGGAAGAAGCACAAGGTCAATCAAGATTGCCGAGGGAAATATCAATAACCTCAGATATGCAGATGACACCACCCTTATGGCAGAAAGTGAAGACGAACTAAAGAGCTTGATGAAAGTGAAAGAGAATGAAAAAGTTGGCTTAAAACTCAACATTCAGAAAACTAAGATCAGGGCATCCGGTCCCATCACTTCATGGCAAATAGATGGGGAAACAGTGGAAACAGTGACAGCCTACTTTTTTGTGCTCCAAAATCACTGCAGATGGTGATTGCAGCCATGAAATTAAAAGATGCTTGCTCCTCAGAAACAAAGTTATGACCAACCTAGACAGCATATTAAAAAGCAGAGACATCACTTTGTCAACAAATGTCCGTCTAATCAAGGCTATGGTTTTTCCAGTGGTCATGTATGGATGTGAGAGTTGGACTATAAAGAAAGCTGAGTGCAGAATAATTGATGCTTTTGAACTGTGGTGTTGGAGAAGACTCTTGAGAGTCCCTTGGACTGCAAGGAGATCCAACCGGTCCATCCTAAAGGAGATCAGTCCTGGGTGTGCATTGGAAGGACTGATGTTGAAGGTGAAACTCCAATACTTTGGCCACCTGATGTGAAGAGCTGACTCATTGGAAAAGACCCTTAGGCTGGGAGGGATTGGAGGCAGGAGGAGAAGGGGACGACAGAGGATGAGATGGCTGGATGGCATAACCGACTCAATGGGCGTAGGTTTGGGTGGACTCCGGGAGTTGGTGATGGACAGGGAGGCCTGGCGTGCTGCCGTTCATGGGGTCACAAAGAGTTGGACATGACTCAGCGACTGAACTGAACTGGAGACAGCTGTCAGTGCAGATGGGAAGTTTGGGGACAAAAAAAAAAGAGGAGACAGGACTTACTATATTGAGTGGCTAAAGAATACTCTTTAGGAAGTCTAGCAGTTTAATGGCCAACACACACTTTGATAACCTCTTTAAGAAGCATGCAGTGAAGACATACATTACTCATTTAAGTCTTTTGGAGTTAAGTGTGTTTAGTTCTCGCAGGCTTTGCTGCTGTTCTGTTTTGTTTTGATGGTGCCTTAAGACAAAAGCAGGGTAGCTTACAAAAGCAGTTACATTTGAATTACAACGGCAAATAGCAGGGTGTGGGCTGGGACTACGTGATTCTGCTTTCTACCCCAGCGCTTCTCTATAACAACACCCTGCCTTAAACACTGTGGACTTGATGTGGACAGTCTTTTCAGAAGTATTTGTAAATATCATCTCCGAATATATAGCACAGCAACATGTATCTCAATACTGTAGTAATGCTTTCATAATGCTATTTTTTCAAATGAAATCCTACAACTACACCCCAAGATGGGCTCACAGAAGTTAAATGACACCTTCAGGGTCGCAAAGAGAGCAGGGAGCAGAGCCAGGACTTTCATCATTCAGTGTGCTTTTCTGTAGGTTGATGCTTCTCGTTCAGGAAAAGAATGTTATAATGCGACAAGCACAGGGATAACAAGATAAGAACTGTATTTCTAATCTCATTTGTAATGCATTAACAAAAATTAATCTTATGCTTTTCCCTAAGATGTTCAAAGTTCTCTTATCTACGCAGAGATGATGAGATTAGCAAAAATCCTGTAGAAAAATTAAAGTAGAAAATTGTTCATGGCTGTTATGGTGCCTTAAGTCTTGTTAACCACCTCACTGAGGATAAATGAATCTGACTAATCCTTAGAGCACGACCCATACAACCTAGCCATTTCCTTCTCCAACAACCTCTGGACAGTATGGTAATTCTAAACCGGTGGATATACTCTGAAACTGGTATGATGTTTAGGTTTGATGGTCTTCCGCTCAGAAACCTTCAGACTCTCGTTCTCCACTGCTTTTCAGACTCTCCACTGCTTTTGATTAAAATTTCAAACCCTTAAACGAGCACTCAGGGCCCTTTATAGCCTATTAATAGACAAGCTCTGCTTGCATCCTATGCTTCATAAACCACTCATCACCCCTGTATTTTTCCATTCCCACACCTGTGGCTGTACCACTCCTTTTGCCGGGCACATTCCCTCTTCCCCTCAGCATGTCACTCCTAAAGGACAATTTTAAGTTTGATGTCTCAGTTTCTTTTCCCCTACCTGACCATAAGCGCCTCAAGTGCAAAGATCACTTACTAATCATGGCATCCTCCAAACACTTTGCCTTGTGCTTGGCCCATGAAGAGGAATACAATAGGACATCACTAATTATGGCATTTATGAGAGAATAACCTCCAGTTTTTTTGTCTTAAGACAACAGCCATACTGCAAAACAAATTGATGCTAATACCTTTAAAATAATGCACCCATATGTCTTGAGATTGTCAATATTCAAGAGAACTAGGGCTCAAACCAACTATATAACTAACATTTTCATTAACCATCTTTCCACATACCCATAGTCCAAGAGTTCTGTGATAAAAGGAAGTGACGGTTTGGGAATGTGGCACTTGTTGTTAATAAAATGAAGCATCGCCTTGGGCTGAAGTGGCCTTCATTCAGACTACAAGGTGGCAGATGGTAACAGCGTTGAATCATTGGGCCCAACAGGCTGACTGACTCCTGATAGTAATAGAAATATGATAGGTTGAGGCAGTCTATCAGATCAGATCAGATCAGTTGCTCAGTCGTGTCCGACTCGTTGCAACCCCATGAACCGCAGCACGCCAGGCCTCCCTGTCCATCACCAACTCCCGGAGGTCACTCAGACTCACATCCATCAAGTCAGTGATGCCATCCAGCCATCTCATCCTCTGTCGTCCCCTTCTCCTCCTGCCCCCAATCCCTCCCAGCATCAGAGTCTTTTCCAATGAGTCAACTCTTCGCATGAGGTGGCCAAAATACTGGAGTTTCAGCTTTAGCATCATTCCTTCCAAAGAAATCCCAGGGCTGATCTCCTTCAGAATGGACTGGTTGGATCTCCTTGCAGTCCAAGGGACTCTCAAGAGTCTTCTCCAACACCACAGTTCAAAACCATCAATTCTTCGGTGCTCAGCCTTCTTCACAGTCCAGCTCTCACATCCATACATGACCATACAGGAAAGACCATAGCCTTGACTAGGAGAACCTTTGTTGGCAAAGTAATATCTCTGCTTTTGAATATGCTATCTAGGTTGGTCATAACTTTCCTTCCAAGGAGTAAGTGTCTTTTAATTTCATGGCTGTAGTCACCATCTACAGTGATTTTGGAGCCTAGAAAAATAAAGTCTGACACTGTTTCCACTGTTTCTCCATCTATTTCCCATGTAGTGATGGCATCAGATGCCATGATCTTCGTTTTCTGAATGTTGAGCTTTAAGCCAACCTTTTCACTCTCCACTTTCACTTTCATCAAGAGGCTTTTTAGTTCCTCTTCACTTTCTGCCATGAGGGTGGTGTCATCTACATATCTGAGGTTATTGATATTTCTCCCAGCAATCTTGATTCCAGCTTGTGCTTCTTCCAGTCCAGCATTTCTCATGATGTACTCTGCATATAAGTTAAATAAACATGGTGACAATATACAGCCTTGACGTATTCCTTTTCCTATTTGGAACCAGTCTGTTGTTCCATGACCAGTTCTAACTGTTGCTTCCTGACCTGCATACAGATTTCTCAAGAGGCAGATCAGGTGGTCTGGTATTCCCATCTCTTTCAGAATTTTCCACAGTTTATTGTGATCTACACAGTCAAAGGCTTTGGCATAGTCAATAAAGCAGAAATAGATGTTTTTCTGGAACTCTCTCTTCCAGAAAAACATCTATTTCTGCTTTATTGACTATGAGATCAAATTGCCAACATCCGCTGGATCATGGAAAAAGCAAGAGAGTTCCAGAAAAACATCTATTTCTGCTTTATTGACTATGCCAAAGCCTTTGACTGTGTAGATCACAAGAAACTGTGGAAAATTCTGAAAGAGATGGGAATACCAGACCACCTGATCTGCCTCTTGAGAAATCTGTATGCAGGTCAGGAAGCAACAGTTAGAACTGGTCATGGAACAACAGACTGGTTCCAAATAGGAAAAGGAGTACGTCAAGGCTGTATATTGTCACCATGTTTATTTAACTTATATGCAGAGTACATCATGAGAAATGCTGGACTGGAAGAAACACAAGCTGGAATCAAGATTGCTGGGAGAAATATCAATAACCTCAGATATGCAGATGATACCACCCTTATGGCCGAAAGTGAAGAGGGGCTAAAAAGCCTCTTGATGAAAGTGAAAGTGGAGAGTGAAAAGGTTGGCTTAAAGCTCAACATTCAGAAAACGAAGATCATGGCATCTGGTCCCATCACTACATGGGAAATAGATGGAGAAACAGTGGAAACAGTGTCAGACTTTATTTTTCTGGGCTCCAAAATCACTGCAGATGGTGACTGCAGCCATGAAATTAAAAGACGCTTACTCCTTGGAAGGAAAGTTATGACCAACCTAGATAGCATATTCAAAAGCAGAGACATTACTTTGCCAACAAAGGTTCGTCTAGTCAAGGCTATGGTCTTTCCTGTGGTCATGTATGGATGTGAGAGCTGGACTGTGAAGAAGGCTGAGCGCCGAAGAATTGATGGTTTTGAACTGTGGTGTTGGAGAAGACTCTTGAGAGTCCCTTGGACTGCAAGAAGATCCAACCAGTCCATTCTGAAGGAGATCAATCCTGGAATTTCTTTGGAAGGAATGATGCTAAAGCTGAAACTCCAGTATTTTGGCCACCTCATGCGAAGAGTTGACTCATTGGAAAACACTCTGATGCTGGGAGGGATTGAGGGCAGGAGGAGAAGGGGACGACAGAGGATGAGATGGCTGGATGGCATCACTGACTTGATGGGTGTGAGTCTGAGTGACCTCCGGGAGCTGGTGATGGACAGGGAGGCCTGGCGTGCTGCAGTTCATGGGGTCGCAAAGAGTCGGACACGACTGAGTGACTGATCTGATCTGATCTGATCTGGAACTCTCTTGCTTTTTTCATGATCCAGCAGATGTTGGCAATTTGATGTCTGGTTCCTCTGCCTTTTCTAAATCCAGCTTGAACATCAGGAAGTTCACGGTTCACATATTGCTGAAGCCTGGCTTGGAGAATTTTGAGCATTACTTTACTAGCGTGTGAGATGAGTACAATTGTGCGGTAGTTTGAGCACTCTTTGGTATTGCCTTTCTTTGGGATTGGGATGAAAACTGACCTTTTCCAATCTTGTGGCCACTGCTGAGTTTTCCAAATTTGCTGGCATATTGAGTGCAGCACTTTCACAGCATCATCTTTCAGGATTTGGAATAGCTCCACTGGAATTCCATCACCTCCACTAGCTTTGTTCCTAGTGATGCTTTCTAAGGCCCACTTGACTTCACATTTCAGGATGTCTGGCTCTAGGTCAGTGATCACACCATCATGATTATCTGGGTCGTGAAGCTCTTTTTTGTACAGTTCTTCTGTGTATTCTTGCCATCTATATGCATGCTATATTGCAATAAGAACTTTTTATAAAATGAATGATAACTAAAGAACTAAAGCATACCGCTTATAGAGAGGTCTGAAAATAACATTTAAAATCAGGTAAGATGAAGGAGGAACGAATTAAAACTTTAAAAACTCATTTATTTATTTCAATCCCAGGTATACTTTCTTCATTTCAGTACTTCCTCATTCATTAATTCAAGTAAGGCACCAGCATTTGAAACTCTAGCTTTTCACTTCTCCACTTAAAAGTTCCAGAGAAAATTCTGGAATTCTTATTACTCAATCTAATGACTTCTCTTGTACCTATGAGCAGAAAATATAGTTTATCAAATGGTTCAGTTTCCAGAATGTTCCCTTCAGCTGTGACCTTTGCATTAACTGGTTCATTCAGTTTACTCTTTAATTTAAGCATTACCACTGCTTTCTATGAGCTGGACATTGTGCTAGATACCAGGGATTAATTGAATAATGAACAAAACATCTGTATCCTATGCTTATGGAGTTTAAATTTCAGTAGAGATAGATTCGGGGAAGGCAGTGGCATCCCACCCCAGTACTCTTGCCTGGAAAATCCCATGGACAGGGAGGAGCCTGGTGGGATGCACTCCATGGGGTCGCTAAGAGTCAGACACGACTGAGCCACTTCACTTTCACTTTTCACTTTCATGCATTGGAGAAGGAAATGGCAACCCACTCCAGTATTCTTGCCTGGAGAGTCCCAGGGACAGAGGAGCCTGGTGGGCTGCCGTCTATGGGATTGCACAGAGTCGGACACGACTGAAGCGACTTAGCAGCAGCAGAGACAGATTATCAGCCAATTACAATGCAGTGAGAACAGTATTAAGGATAAGGTACTAGGGATCCATCTAACTCAGAATGAGGGGCAGATGGGTGTGGGTGGGGTAGATGCAGGATTTCCTATAAAAGTAATATCTAAGTTGAGAAGAAAAGGAAGTTTGTTCTATGAATGTGAAATATGAAGTCCTAGGGGCAAGACAAAGAGAAAAGAAGAATAAAAAATTAAAATTAAGTTTATTTCTCTGTAGTCTGATCCAGACCATCTTCAATCCCATGAGAATTTCTTCTAACTAGGAAGCAGTCAATTTGTTAATTATGCTGTCAGTCTTTGAAAATCATTATTTGCCTTAACATGATTTGACATAATACTAAATAGCATCCTTTGTCTTTAAAAATTCCAGTTTTTTTCCCTGTAAACTTAATTTTCATTGTAAAGAAAAATATAAAGCAAAGAGAACAGTAAAGCACTCATCAAATTAAAGTGTTTGAAAATTATAGCCAGTTAGGGTAACTGAAAAATACTCTCAGTCGACTGGAAAAAAAACTGTGACTGGCTGTCAATACTACCTTACTGTCTTATTTTAATATTCTGTGATCTCATAAATAAATATTAAATAAATAGTATTTATTATCACTTTTCCCGCTGGAAAACTTGAAAAGTACAGAAAAATATTAAAAATGAAAATAATCTAGATATGAATGACTGTTAAATCCTTAAATATTCTTTCCTTTGTCTATAATTTTACAAAGTTGGGGGTCATATTCTATATACATTTCTATAGACTATTTGTGTCCTCCCAAAATTTGTATGTTGAATTATAAAAGATAGAGTCTCTTATAAAAGAAACCCCAGAGAACTCCCTTGCCCTTCCTGCCATGTGAAGTCACAGTGAAAAAGACAATGAAGCAGGAAGCAAGGGCAGACTTGAATCTGTGAGCAACTTGACCTTGTACTTCTTAGACTCCAGAACTGAGAAATAAGTATTGGTTGTTTACAAGTCACCTAGACAATGATATTTTTGTTACAGCAACCTAAACAAACTAAGACGTACATTTTGAATTCTTATTACAGTTGACTTATTTCAGGTATTTAAAAAAAAAAAAAAAAGATATGGACTTCCCTGATGGTACAGCGGTTAAGAACCCTTGAGACACAGGTTCGATCCCTGGTCCAGGAAGATTCCACATTCCGCAGGGCAGCTAAGGCCATGTGCCGCAACCACTGAGCCCACACTCTACAGTTCATGCTCTGCAACAAGAAGTCACCACCAGGAAGGAGCAGGCCGCACACCACAACTAGAGAAAAGCCCCTGGTCACTGTAACTAAAGCAAGCCCTCATGCAGCAACAAAGACCCAGCACAACCATAAATAAATATTTTTTTAAAAAACCACACATATAGTAATAGAACTTTACAGATACACCAGAAGCTCCATGTGTAATTTTTCCTATATAATTCCTCTCTTTCCTTCTCAAAGGCAACCACTATCTTGAATTAGGTGTTTCTCAAATTCTTGCACTTTATATTATTTTATATTATTACCACATAAACAATGTACCCATTATAAAGGACTGTTCTGCACTGTTCTAAAATTTATTATATTATTTTTGTACTATTACTACAAAGTATCCAATGTAACATATATCCAATATAACATAAAGGATTATTGTGTATGTTCTGAAACTTTGTATAAATGCAAAATATTGACCATAACCTGAAACTTGCATTATCCCATTTCCTATTAAGGCTGACATTTATTCCTTTTGACACTGTTGCTTAGTTGCTAAGTCATGTCTGAGTTTTTTGCAACCCCGTGGACTGTAGCCAGCCAGGCTCCTCTGTCCATGGGATTTTCCAGGCAAGACTACTGGAATGGGTTGCCATTTCCTTCCTCAGGGGATCTTCCAGACCCAAGGAAAGAATCTGCTTCTCCTACATTGCAGGTGGATTCTTTACCACTGAGGCACCAGGGAAGCCCTAGCTTTGACATCAGATCAGATCAGATCAGTCGCTCAGTCGTGTCCAACTCTTTTCTTCTAATTCATGCATATTCTCAGTTTCATAGTAGTGGTTCATTGTTGACTATACTACAATTTATCTACTCTTCTATTGATGAAACTTTGTTTCCAAAAATGTCATACTATTATCAACAACCATAAACATTCTTGTTCTGGCTGCCATGCAGTCATATGAGGAAGTCCCTTGGGTACATATACTCAGGATACTCAGGAGTTCAAATACTAGGTTCTAGAGTATAAACATTTTTAATTTCTACACTTGAACATTAACTATTTTAAATAATAAAACTGAATAGTTCTTCAAAGCAATTATAAGGAATATCTTCATCCAAATATCCCTTCTCTAGTTTGGGTCAGGGTTCAGTTCAGTTCAGCCGCTGAGTCATGTCCGACTCTTTGCGACCCCATGAATTGCAGCACACCAGGCCTCCCTGTCCATCACCAACTCCCGGAGTTCACCCAAACTCATGTCCATCGAGTCGGTGATGCCATCCAGCCATCTCATCCTCTGTTGTCCCCTTCTCCTCCTGCCCCCAATCCCTCCCAGCATCAGAGTCTTTTCCAATGAGTCAACTCTTCGCATGAGGTGGTCAAAGTATTGGAGTTTCAGCTTTAGCATCAGTCCTTCCAATGAACACCCAGGACTGATCTCCTTTAGAATGCACTGGTTGGATCTCCTGGTCAGGGTACCATAATTAAATAAAATCAAAGGAGTAAATGTGGAAGGCTAAGAGACAATGAGTAGCAACCAGGATCTACACAGAGAATCTACACAATGTTACAGAAATGATTAAACAGTAATTACACCTGACTATCTTCAGATAATGTGCTATCAAGGAACTGCTGCTGCTAGGTCGCTTCAGTCGTGTCCGACTCTGTGTGACCCCATAGCCATAGGAGGCAACTATCCAGGAGGCAACCCACCAGGCTCCCCTGTCTGTGGGATTCTCCAGGCAAGAACACTGGAGTGGGTTGCCATTTCCTTCTCCAATAAGGAATTGCTGAGGCATCCTTAACTCTTACCAGAACTCTCTTCAGACTACATTCAGCAGGAGATATAAAAAAACAAAGGAGAGAAGGATGTATTCTGGGGTCATAAAGAATCGGTAACAGAAATTTTGCAAAGCATATTGGTAAAAGCAAACCTCCTTAGCCAAACAGTTGATGAAGATTCTTATTGAAAATATGATTTTTAAGAAAAGAGAGACTAGGAAATTTATTTTCTTAAACAGACATTCCACGGCAAAACAACAGGTTAGAAAATAACTGAGAACCTTGAAAATGACAGGGAATATAGAGATGACTTCCCCTTGGCCTGTACCTTCAATGTATTTTTAACTATTATCTATGTATATGTATATATGTATGTAAACACCTCCAAGGGTGAGGCAGATAGGTTACAGCTTGCAAAAGCCCCTGGGGATTCTGATACACCATTTCCTTCGGCATCTCCCCTTCCCACGGCTCCCTCACCCACAGTCTTGGAAAACATTGCTGTGGGTTCTCTATAATGATGACTGATGCAACACGTAACACAGAGCTATACAAACTACTTCCACATATATTACTGCATTTGATTCTCAAAATAACTTGGCAAAGGTAGGTGCTGCTGTTATTCTCATTTTACAGAAGAGAAAGATAAAGCTCAGAGAGGTAAAGCAATTTGCCCAAGGTCACAGCAAGGGATGGGGAGCGAGCTGTGAAAGCACTTGAGGAAACAGAATAATGAATACAGGTCGTGGAAGGCAAACTCGCAGGGAGGACGCACTCTGCAAAGCCTGTTCAAAAGAGTTGGGGGCTGCGCACAGTGATTCTGGGCTTCAAATGAACCCACGATTTCTTACATTCAAAAACAGACTTAAATATCAAATTATTTTCTATACTTTTCTGTATTCTTAAACAATTTCATATTAAAAACACAAGAATTCTGTGGGCAAAGTTTAGAGATACTATTCTATCGAGGTTAGGATGACAAGAGTACGTAGTACCTAAGGCCAAGGTAGAAAAGGTTTTACTTTTTCAGGGATCAGAAGAGGCGAAAGGTATAAGTCAAGGACTGAGATTGACATAAGAGGACACAAGCTAGAGAGAATCGTTATGCAAACAGTAGACCTAGAGGGGAACCAGGAAGTCTCCAAAGAAGCTGGTTCAAGGTGATTTCAGTAGCCTGACCCCACACACCTAGGACAAACTTACTCCGGAAACGCTTCTGAATTTCCCCCACTTAACAGAAAAAATTGTTTGTGCCTTTTAAAACAGCTGAATGCACCGAAGCACAATCCAGTGAGTCCTGTGGGAAAGAAGCATATCCGGTGGAAAAAGAACAGAGACTAAGAATGCTGGGGTTTATCTTGGAGGAGAAATTCCTCCTTATCTTAAAAGTGGAGGCTATGGTAAGTAACTTGAGCAAAGCCTGGTGAACCAGGAGTCATGGGGTAGGGGGCCATACGGCCTCATAATCTTGCTGGGAAAACCATTTTACACACAAAAAAAGGCTTCCACCTTATCTGTCTTGCTGGTTTTACCTATTTCTCTGATCTTCCCACATTAACACAGTGGGGTGGGGGTGAGGACAGGGCTGTCTCTTGCCGAAGGTGCATAGCTGAGCCAAGAATAGAACCCTAGCAATCTGTCTCTCGGTTCACTTCTGGACCATGCTACCTCAGGAAGGAACATTTGAAAATAGTAGTTCTCTCCCACCTTGCAACCAAGCTGTGCATAAGCACATGATCAATGAATGAAGTTGGCTAAGTGACTCAGCACTGGGCCGGCTCTCCCGTGAGTCAGGCCCAGAATCCTGAGTGGTTGGAAGCACACTCTTTAAATAAGACTTTAAAACTAAGGTCTTTACCAACCCAGGAGCACTGGAAGATTTCAGGGGTATTTTATTTGGTTGAACATGGATCAGGATGTCACCTCTTACATTTAAGGTGTGAATCAGTTTAATTATATTGTCCACAATTTTCATGGATGTACTTTCTCTGCACTCTGTAGGTTGACTCAGGAAGCAGTCTTAGAACTCAGGACCAGTTGAGTGGAGAGAGGCAGGAGCATAAAAGAGGACAGCGGATAAGCGGCTGGACTATAGGAATTAACTAACAATTTAGGATCATATCTGCCTTTCTTCCTCTTTAATGCAAAAAACACCCCAAAGTAAGGCCTTCTCATATTCCTCTGAAGATAGCAACTATACACACAGCTTTGAGGGCACACCGGTGAGCTGCTCCAACCCAACCCTGTCAATAGCCGTTGGTTTTGACCACCTGCTCCCAGCAGGGAAGAAGCGAGCCTCTGAGCAATGACCCTTGTGACAGATGGCATAGTACAGACAGAAGAGGGCCAGCCAAAAATATTTCTTCCCACACAGGGAGGGAGCCTGGGTGTTTAAAGAAAGGAGTCAAAGGAACAAAGCAATGAAATTCACCAAGAGTATCTGAAACTCACCCTCAGGCTATCAGTAGTCTTTTGAATGACAAATGAATCAAAACCTTTGATGAAGGGACCTCAGGACCCTGGGTACAACAAGCTGCCACTAGCAAGGTTTTAGAACAAATTACCTTGAGGAAAAAAATGAGACAATGAGCTTAGTGAAGGACTCTCAGAGCCATTAAAGAGAACCTGAGCACTTAAGGCAACCTCAAAATCAACTCCAATTTTCAGAGACTGACTAGTCTTGAAATAACACAGGGAGTTCAGAGGACAGTGATTGCAGATGTCAGTCTTGCAAGGGACTTTAACTTGCAGGAAAAAAAAAATCCATTAGCCTCTGCTTTGGTTGGATTACCAGTACTAGGAGGGAGACCTAAAAGAAGCAAAAGTAGAGAAGCTGGTATAAAAATAGGTGAAAAAAAGGAAGTGTCACTTATCATGTGCCAATGCCCAGCACTCCACAAGGAGCCTTTACACACAGTACGAAAGAAGCATTATTTGTTGCCATTTTTAAATGGGAAAAAAAAAAAGGCAGCATTATTCACAGTAGTAGAAAAGTGGAAGCAACCTAAACGTCTACTGACAGATGAATGGATAAAGAAAACGTGGCATACACATACAATGGAATATTGTTAAGCCTTAAAATGGAAAATCTGACACAAGCTACAACATGGAGGAAGCTTGAAAATATGCTGAGTGAAATAAGC
Source organism: Tragelaphus eurycerus (assembly GCA_935064755.1). Lineage (NCBI taxonomy): Eukaryota > Metazoa > Chordata > Mammalia > Artiodactyla > Bovidae > Tragelaphus > Tragelaphus eurycerus. The sequence goes on along the minus strand of CAKXYN010000010.1, from coordinate 28,180,898 downwards.
TCATTACAAAAGGACAAATACCGTGTGATTTCTCTTATTCAAGGTACCAAGAGTAGTCAAGCTCACAGACAGAAAGCAGAACGGTGGTTACCAGGGGATGAGGGGGAGGGAAAAGGGGAGTTATTTTTTAATGGATAGAGTTTCAGTCCCACCAGATGAAAAAGTTCTGGAGGTGAATGGTGGCGATGGCTGTACAGCAATGTGAATGCACTTAATGTCACCGAACTGTACACTTAAAAACAGCTAAAACGGCAACTTAAGTGTCCAACAATAGATGGATGAATAATATGAATGAATGAAGATGCGGCACATATATATATATACAATGGAATATCATTCAGTCATTAAAAAGAATGGACTCTTGCCATTTGCAATAAGACAGAGGCACCTAGAGGCTGTTGCTCCAAATGAAACAAATCAGACAGAGAACGACAAATTTGTATGACTTCACTTAAATGTGGACTCTAAAAAACACAAAAAAGAATGTGAACGTAATAAAAAAGAGAGTCACAGAGCACAAACATTTTATTGCCAGAGGGGTGGGGGTCAAGAGAGGAGAGAAATCAGTGAGGGAGATTAAGAAATACAAATTTCCAGTTGCAAAATATAGGGATCATGGATACGAAATGTACAATGTGGGGAACAGAGTTGATAACCGTGTGATATCTTTGTATGGTGAATAACTGATATCTTTGTATGGTGACATATCATAACTAGACTTCTCACAGTGATCATTTTGAAATGTATAGAGATACTGAATCACTGTGTTATGTAACAAGAACTAACCTAGAGTTGCAGGTCAATTATACTTCAAAAACAGACAAACTCATAGAAAGAGATCAGATCTGTGGTTATCATAGGCCAAAGGGTGGGAGGAGGGGGAAGCTGGATGAAGGCAGTTAAAAGGTTCAAACTCCCAGTTATAAGATAAATAAGTAGCAGGGGGAAAACTGGTTAAAGTGGTAAACGTTATGTTATGCATATTTTACCATAATTTTTTAAAAATGAAATAAACATGTAATAGGAAACAAAGTTAAGAAACATGTCAGATCAAAACTAGTAAATGGAGGAACCAAGATTCAAGCTTGTAAGTTGCATGGGCATGCCTTCCTCCTCCACCACAGAACAGTCCAGGCTCTCAGAGGGAAGGAAAAGGGTCAGAAAGAGAACTTTGCTTGACCACAGCTGACCAAGCTGTGTAATGGCTAATCCACATTGCTCCCTTCCCACCTGCTGGTCTCTCATTCAGGTGTCTTTACTACAACCTTGTCTAATCTTCTCCTTTCATCTCATAGCCTTCTCCCAGGAGTATAGCCTGGTTAGGGAACCTCCTGTATATTCCAAGCTCACCATCACCACCCAGCAGATTCTGACAGCCTTCCAACCCAAAAAGACTCCCTGAATTGGAAAGTAACTGAATATCACAACTCCAGGTATGTAGTCCTCTAACCAGTTCTTACTTGCTGAAAAAATTATGCTGCAGAATTCACTTGCAAAGCAAAAGAAAGTTTAAACTGCTAGAGTTCTGAAGCATCTTAAATTGTTTACCTGACCCAGATGTTCTACACTGGAGAGGTTTTGCCTTTCACAGAAATTTTGGCATTGTCTAGAGACATTTTGGGAGGCTTCCCTGTGGCTCAGCGGTAAAGAATCTGTCTGCAATGCAATAGACCCGGGCTGCATCCCTGAGTCGGGATGATTCCCTTGGAGAAGGGAACGGCTACACACTCTAGTACTCTTGCCTGGAAAATCCCATGGATGGGTGGGCTACAGTCTGTAGGGTTGCAAAGAGTCGGACACGACTGAGCAACTAAGTGCACACGCGCGCGTGCGCACGCTCACACACACACACACACACATTCTTGAGTGCCACAACTGGGGGGGGGGGGTGGGTGCTACTGGCATCTAGCAGTAGGCTGGGGTTGCAGCTAACCATCCTACAGTGCACAGAATAGCCCATTACAACAGAGAATTCTCCCAATTTTCCTAATGAAAGTGCCAAGGTGGAGATGCGCTCGCTGAATGGCCTGGCCACTCCACGCCACATGCACTGCCTTTACAAACTGCCAAGAGACAAAAAACAGCTCTGCTGTTCAGAAGAACAGAGTTTTGACCTGAGGCAGTTCATCTGTGAACAAATAAGCACATTCCACACATTCCATCAGAATTCGCCCCTGCCAGCTTTCACCTATCAACCTTAACGCTAATTCTTGAGTAGTCAGGTCTCTGATTTACATGACAGTCCTTCAAAGTCAGAAGACAGTTATCACATATTATAAACAGTCGATGGACATTTATATAATTGTCTAGACCTGCTTTTATGCTTAGTTAGGTATAAGAGTCCTGCACTGAAATTCTCAAGAGCAGGTAACATACCTGCGTTTTGTTGCCCAGCTTGCCAGTAAAAATATCCAGACCAGTACTTAATAGTATATAACTGCTGCTGCTGCTGCTAAGTCACTTCAGTCGTGTCCGACTCTGTGCGACCCCACAGACGGCAGCCCACCAGGCTCGCCCATCCCTGGGATTCTCCAGGCAAGAACACTGGAGTGGGTTGCCATTTCCTTCTCCAATGCATGAAAGTGAAAAATGAAAGTGAAGTCGCTCAGTCATGTCTGACCCTCAGCGACCCCATGGACTGCAGCCTACCAGGCTCCTCCATCCATGGGATTTTCCAGGCAAGAGTACTGGAGTGGGGTGCCACTGCCACTCACTAACTAAACATAAATGTTTAGTAAACATGGTGAACAGGAAGGAAACATGCCAGCCAGATATAATTCCTGGATCGGATGTGCTGCATGCTAAATTACTTCAGTCATGTCTGACTCTTTGCGACCCTCTGGACTGTAGCTCACCAGGCTCCTCTGTCCATGGGATTCTCCAGGCAAGACTACTGGAGTGGGTTGTCATTTCCTTCTCCAGGAGATCTTTCCAATTCAGGGATCGAACCTAAGTCTATGGCATCTCCTGAATTGGCAGGTGGGTTCTTTACCACTAGCGCCACCTGGGAAGCCCTCTAGATCAGACAGGTACCCTATTTTAGGGGAGACATGCCATTACTAGAACAGGCCTATTCATATCAATACCTTTGATATGAATAGGCCTCTTTCCACTTTAAACAGTCTCTACCATTCAGGCCAGCAACACACACACACACACACACACACACACACCCCCTAGCCTGTGAGAATCCCTACACAGCAGGAATCCTCTTCATCCTCCAGAAGGAAAGTAAACCAAACATCTCCATAAAAGGCTGCTAATTCCTGGCCTATCTGTTTAGCTGAGCTACGAAACTGCTAAAAACCTCTGACACTCTACATGGATTATATTATTAATGACATCAGCAGTCTAAGAGATTGGCTCTGCAGAAGCAAGAGGCTTCGTAAGCATTAAGTCTCAACCTTGAAGAGCTACTCTATACAACGACAAGGACTCACCTCTGAACAAAGTTTGAAGGTTGCTTATTTGAGACAGAGGTATAGCTACAGTGAATAACTGCAATTTTAAAATAACTCTTAAAATCTCAACAACTTGGCCTTTATGACTGTTCTACCAGGGCGTGCACCGACTAGTACACCATTCTAATTCTGACCTCTAACCTCCAGCAGGCATGCCCTTCTTCGTTCCCCAAATTAAACCTACAATGTCTTTAAGTTCTGTATCAGCATCTCCCTCAGACCTGCTACCAAATTTGTTTCATTAAATTGTTTCCATGATGATGCCTCCCAGGCTGTACACCAACTTGTCCCTCATGTGCATATATTCTGCTTTAGAATTAGTCCCCAAAGAGTTTATTTATAATAGATACCCTAAACACTGAAACAGTATCAATGAATCAACAAATATTTATTAAGTACCTATAATGTACTTTTCACTCTGGGTTCCATAGAAGATAGGAAATATATACATATACTCTTTTACATACTCTCATTAAAGTGCCAAAACTCACTCAAAACAATCACTAAATATAAGCAAGAACATAATTACTAAATTACAGCTATAGATGATAAATACTACTGAAGTTCAGAAAATAAGATCAAGGTCGTTCAGTTCTCATTCCTTGGAGTTAACATCAGAAACAAAAGGAAAAAGAAATACGTTCATTCATTCCCTCAATATTTTCTGAGGCTTTTTATGTACACTGCTGCTAAGTCGCTTCAGTTGTGTCCGACTCTGTGTCACCCCATAGACAGAAGCCCGGCAGGCTCCCCTATCCCTGGGATTCTCCAGGCAAGAACACTGGAGTGGGTTGCCATTTCCTTCTGCAGTGCATGAAAAGTGAAAAGTGAAAGGGAAGTCGCTCTGTCCAACTCTTCCCGATCCCATGGACTGCAGCCTACCAGGCTCCTCCATCCATGGGATTTTCCAGGCAAGAGTACTGGAGTAGGGTACCACTGCCTTCTCCATTTTATGTATAAGGCATTATAATATACCTAACATTTATACTGTACTTCAAGTCTTATACTTATTATCTCATGTCATCCTGAACAAGAATATGAAATAGGTAGACAAAGTGGTAATCATCAACCCCATTCTGTAAATGAAGAAATGAGGCTTAGAAAGAGGAAGACGTCTGCCCCCAGTGCTCAGGCTAACAACAAAACCAACAGCGGAACAAGTCTCCTGAACCCTAGTCCTCACAGTCCCAAAGAGCACCCCACAGCCCCTCCTTCCCTGATCCAGCCACACACATATGACTATACTCCTTCCCCCATCACTGCTTTTTAGATGCAATGGTAAAAAGACAACTACCTAAACATAGTTTTGAGCTTTTTAAATATCTGCTCCAGATCCTTAGAAGAAAACCTGTCAGTCATACGCCTTTCCTTTTAGTTGTCATGAAAGTGAAAACTCAAATCCATAAAATAAGCTCCTCTAAATGATATTCAGAAAACAAGTGGAGTATGGGGGGTAGTAAAAGGGGTCTGGAGACATAGAGCAAAATGAGAGTATGTATTTTTGTTTGAGATATTAACATTGATAAATGAGAGAAATGCACTCTATCTGGTTATGAGTTTTCCATCTCTTAGGTTAAGCCCTGCGTCTTCAGAGACTAGCAAGTGCCTGGCACACGGCAGTGTGACTAAATGCATCTGTTTTTCTTGATGTATCATGAGCTCCTTGTGGGCAAAGACTTCATCTCATACACTGCTGTATTCCTGTTTCAAAGTCATCAGTCAGCAACGCACTGAATTAGATTATTCGACTGGTGGGCAGAGAGCACCATGCAGGAAGGCTGTGTTAGTACTGTGGTCTCTTAGAGCTTGTACTTGTCTATTTGGCATTTATTACTCACAGGGCCAGACTAACAGCCAGCACTGTTTACGCCTCCCCTGCCAGCAAGACCCCGTGTTCTAGACTGTCTCCTTTAATTCTCACACACAAAGCTAGTATTTTCCAGGCCCTAAATCAATAGACAGATGACAGACGTCTGTACCAGACCACAAGGAACAGTCCCTGCACCCGAAGACCCAAGTAGTTATTCAAACTAGCCAGTCCTAAGCCGCTTCCCCTGCCCTGCCTTGCCTTTCCCAGAGTAGAGCAAAGGAAAACCATAAAAGCTCTGGGCCATGCTTCCTCCTTGCTCTGCTCTCCTGACCAAACCTGGTGCTTCTCCCTGGGGCCCCATGTGATGGGGGCATGTCCCCTTCTCTTGGGAAATGTAAATGATAAATTCTTTTAATGGCATTGACCTCTCCATGCCTTTATAAAGACTTTATTAACACTTAGGCACTAATCAGTTGAATACTATTATTACCATCCCACCAGACACAACAAACCAGAACCTAACCCAGATTATACCTATATGCTGGCTCACAAAAATCTTACCTTTCTTAGTAGACGGCAAACTCCTTTTAAACAACATTGTCTCTTACATCACATACTCACCAAATTTAACACTATAGACACAGCAGCCATATTGTAAGGTGAAACAAAGATAAGTCAATAATTAGTTGACTTTTTGCAGCCCAAATCTTTATCAATTATTAATGATCCCCTCTGATTTCAAATGGGTGACCATTCTCTAATGCTGTACAGCGTGGCAAATGCCTTAAGTGTTTACAGCAGCTTTATCTATAAAGGTACAGTGACTTGAAACTGGAAGCAATCAAGATGTCTTTCAACAGGTGAATGGATAAACCAATTCTGATGTACCTACCGAATGGAGTATTATTCAGTAACAAAAAGGAACAAGCTACTGATCATGAAACAATATGGATGAATCTTAAATGCATTTTGGCTAAATGAACAACTACAAATTGTAAGATTCCATTCATGTGACATTCTGGAAAAGGCAAAACTCCAGGTGTAGAAAACAGATAAGTGGCATTAAACAGATTAACCAATGTGACGGGAAGGGAAGGTGTACGGAAATTTTTAGGGAGATGGAACTGTTCTACATGGTACAAGGGTGGTAAATATACGACTTCTGTATTTGACAAAACCCAAAAAACTGTATCTTGTGCATGTTAGTTGCTCAGTTGTGCCTGACTCTTTGTGACCCCACGGATTGTAGCCCACCAGGCTCCTCTGTCCATAGAATTCTCCAGGCAAGAATACTGGAGTGGGTTGCCATTCCCTTCTCCAGGGGATCTTCCTGACCTAGGAATTGAACCCAGGTCTCCTGAATTGCAGGCAGATTCTTTACCATCTGAACATACCTTACAAAGAGTGAACCTTAATATACATAATTTTTTCAAAAATCAAAAAGGATGTCAAGGGATCCCAAGACAGAATACAGACTGTCACAAATGAACTTAATATAAATGTTTGACATAAACTCACTGAAGGAAGTGAGGTGAAACCAAAGTAACCTTGGAAAATGTTGCTAAAGACAAAAGGAACTATACATAAACACCACACATTAGTAAATCTGTTGCTCAGAGAAATATGGGTTAACAATTCTGAACCTGTTTCACATGCATACAGAATTAAATAAATAGGGAAACCCACCATCTATTATGGTGGATGGTGACAGGCAGGTTTCTCGCCGTCAGAGAAGGCACTGCAGATAAGTAAGTGGGGAAAGCTAGACTAAACTCTGTGGTACTGCATTCGAGTCAGAGACAAGAGTGTGGATCCATGTTCGCTTCAATGTGTATGCAGATGGATATACAGGAATAATTTTACATATGTACATACACATGGGTTAGTCCACACATGTGTATTTCCTAGCTCTCTCTGCTGAGGGCTTATTAGCAATGTATACACCCAATGCTCAGACCTTGGTTTCTCCAAAGAAAAAAACCAAGGCTCCTGAAGAAAATGCTGATTCAAGAGCAAGGGCAGGGAAAATACAAGACGAGCTTGGAACATCTCCTAGTTTCAGAAAGTAAGGAAGTGTTCAAGTGGCAGAATGACGTGGGCATGTCAAAGGGATAGAGAACCCAACCTGGAATAGTTCTCAGTAGCTAAAACTGGAACAATCTGAGCAATAAAATAAACAGCATGGCACTGAATGATAACCTAAAGTATACAAGTTCATACGGATATAAATTAATGGCAATTAGTAAACATACAGGTAAAAAGAGTAAGGTCAAAGGGATAGAGAACCCAACCTGGAATAGTTCCCAGTAGCTAAAACTGGAACAATCTAAGCAATAAAATAAATAGCATGGCACTGAATGATAACCTAAAGTATACGAGTTCATATGGATATAAATTAATGACAATTAATAAATATACAGGTAAAAAGAGTAAGGTCAAAGGGATAGAGAACCCAACCTGGAATAGTTCCCAGTAGCTAAAACTGGAACAATCTGAGCAATAAAATAAATAGCATGGCACTGAATGATAACCTAAAGTATACAAGTTCATATGGATATAAATTAATGACAATTAGTAAACATACAGGTAAAAAGAGTAAGTCTTCCTTTACAGAAAAATTTCAAATAATATTATGCAGATACTACCTCCTCCAGGAGGTGGAGCTTAATCTTCACTCCTCCTCCCCCAAGAGTGGGCTGGACTTAACTGACTCATTTCCAAAGAATATGGTACGGAAACAGGAAAACAGTCACTTTACGGTGGAGAAACCTGGCAGATACCACCCTGACCAAGCGCTCCAGGTTAACAGCGCCAGCGACAGGTCGTGTTACTGTCACATCCCCAGACAGGATATGCTGGAGAGGGCATTTCATCTCTAAGGCATTCTTCCTCAAAAACCACAACCCGAGTCTAATCCTGAGAAAGACTTCAGACAAACCCCAATTGAGAGACAGTCTACAAAATCACTCACCAGTGCTCCTCAAAATTGCCAAAGTCATAAAAACGTGGAAAGTCTGAGAAGCTGTCACAGAGCAGAGGAGCCTACGGACAGAGACACGATGACCAGACGCACTGAGGTGCACTGGACTGAGCCTGGGACTAGAAAAAGGACATTAGTGAAAAATCGGGCAGAATCCAAACAAAGTGTTGAATTTAACAGTAAATGCACCAATTTTGGTTTCTTAGTTTTGACAAATACATGACAGTAATGTTAGATGTGAACACTGGGGGAAACGTGAGTGACGCCTGCAAGAACTCTCTGAATTATCTTTGCAGCTTTTCTGTAAACTCAAAGTTATTCCAAAATTAAAAGTTGATTTTTAAAAATAATCTAATAGGGCTTCCCTAGTAGCTCAGTGGTAAAGAATTTGCTGCCAGTGCAGAAGACTTGGGTTCAATCCTTGGGTTGGGAAGATTCCCTTGAGAAAGAAATGCCAACCCATTTCAGTATTCTTGCCTGGGAAATCCCATGGAGAGAGAAGCCTGGCAGCTACAGTCCATGGGGTCGCCAAGAGTCAGACGTGACTGAGCAACTAAACCACAACAGCAGTGCTAATGTAGGGTCAAATTAGTGAGGAAAAACTGACTCAATTTTTATTTGCAAGGTTTCTGTATAACAGAAATACAGGGTCACATTATTGGGCGTATCTTTTTATGGAGGGGAAATGAAGTGCCCCTGACATGTTACCTTATAAACTGAATCTACCATAATGATATTTCTGTTAATGAAGAAAATGCATTCCCATAGCACATTCATGGTTTGGTGCTTCTCTACCAGAGGTAGAAATACAGGGAAGGCAATGGCACCCCACCCCAGTACTTTTGCCTGGAAAATCCCATGGATGGAGGATCCTGATAGGCTCCAGTCCATGGGGTCGCTGAGAGTCGGACACGACTGAGCGACTTCACTTTCACTTTTCACTTTCATGCATTGGAGAAGGAAATGGCAACCCAAATTAGTGAGGAAAAACTGACTCAATTTTTATTTGCAAGGTTTCTGTATAACAGAAATACAGGGTCACATTATTGGGCGTATCTTTTTATGGAGGGGAAATGAAGTACCCCTGACATGTTATCTTATAAACTGAATCTACCATAATGATATTTCTGTTAATGAAGAAAATGCATTCCCATAGCACATTCATGGTTTGGTGCTTCTCTACCAGAGGTAGAAATAATCCTCCTGTTATAGGATTACATGAGCTTCCCTCGTGGCTCAGTCGGCAAAGAATCCGCCAGCAAAGCAGGAAACCTGGGTTCAATCCCTGGGTTGGGAAGATCCTTTGGAAGAGGGCATGGCAACTCACTCCAGTATTCTTGCCGGAGAACCCCCATGGACAGAGGAGTCTGGCAGGCTACAGCTCATGTGGTCACAAGGAGTCGGACACAACGGAGCAACTAAGGACAGCACACACAGGACTACAAGTTCTGTCCCTGACTAAGAACGCCTTCCCTCTCTCCCATACCTCCGATGAGAGTAAGTAGGTTCTGTCTCTGACTAAGAACGCCTTCCTTCTCTCCCATACCTCCGATGAGAGTAAGTAGGTTTCCCTGGCCATTTCTGCCCATGTAGCAGAACTCTGGCCTCTTTTGGGACTCTTACTTGTCTGGTCTGGATTCCGGCCTGCTATAAAAGGCCTAGAGCTGTGACTAAGACTCTGCCCCTTCCTTCTTATTCACTACTGCCTCTGACACAGAACTAAAGAAAACTGAACTATCCCAGTTTCTCTGTGTCCAGATTAAATTATTCCCAGAAGATCACTGTGTACATAAACTGACAGTAGCAATGTCCTGGTCTGTAGTCAAATAACTGCATAGGTTCTGCATAAAGTATATGAACTAATGAGCAACACCTGACATCCACCCTTACTATCACAATTTTGAGAGCTCACTATCTACCAGGGCATCATTACAATCTATTTTGCATTCCTAAGTGAACAAGACCGGGAGCTGACTATGGCTTGGATCATGAACTCCTTATTGCCAAATTCAGACTGAAATTGAATAAAGTGGAGAAAACCACTAGACCATTCAGGTATGACCTAAATCAAATCCCTTATGACTATACAGTGGAAGTGAGAAATAGATTTAAGGGACTAGATCTGATAGACAGAGTGCCTGATGAACTATAGATGGAGGTTCGTGACATTGTACAGGAGACAGGGATCAAGACCATCCCCAAGAAAAAGAAATGCAAAAAAGCAAAATGACCGTCTGAGGAAGCCTTACAAATAGCTGTGAAAAGACAGGAAGCTAAAAGCAAAAGAGAAAAGGAAAGATAAACCCATTTAAATGTGGAGTTCCAAAGAATACCAAGGAGAAATAAGAAAGCCTTCCTCAGAGATCAATGCAAAGAAACAAAGGAAAACAATAGAAAGGGAAAGACTAGAGATCTCTTCAAGAAAATTAGAGATACCAAGGGAACATTTCATGCAAAAATGGGCTCAATAAAGGACAGAAATGGTATGGACCTGACAGAAGCAGAAGATATTAAGAAGAGGTGGCAAGAATACACAGAAGAACTGTACAAAAAAGATCTTCACGATCCAGATAATCACGATGGTGATCACTCACCTAGAGCCAGACATCCTGGAATGTGAAGTCAAGTGGGCCTTAGGAAGAATCACTACAAACAAAGCTAGTGGAGGTGATGGAATTCCAGCTGAACTATTTCAAATCCTGAAAGATGATGCTGTGAAAGTGCTGCACTCAAGACGCCAGCAAATTTGGAAAACTCAGCAATGGCCACAGGACTGGAAAAGGTCAGTTTTCATCCCAATCCCAAAGAAAGGCAATGCCAAAGAATGCTCAAACTACCGCACAATTACACTCATCTCACATGTTAGTAATGTTCAAAATTCTCCAAGCTAGGCTTCAGTAATATGTGAACTGTGAACTTCCAGATGTTCGGCTGGTTTTAGAAAAGGCAGAGGAACCAGGGATCAAATGCCAACATCTGCTGGATCACTGAAAAAGCAACAGAGTTCCAGAAAAACACCTATTTCTGCTTTATTAACTATGCCAAAGCCTTTGACTGTGTGGATCACAATAAACTGTGGAAAATTGTGAAAGAGATGGGAAACTCAGACCACCTGACCTGCCTCCTGAGAAACCTATATGCAGGTCAGAAAGCAACAGTTAGAACTGGACATGGAACAACAGACTGGTTCCAAATAGGAAAAGTAGTACGTCAAGGCTATATATTGTCACCCTGCTTATTTAACTTCTATGCAGAGTACATCATGAGAAATGCTGGGCTGGAGGAAGCACAAGCTGGAATCAAGATTGCCAGGAGAAATATCAATAACCTCAGATATGCAGATGACATCACCCTTATGGCAGAAAGTGAAGGGGAACTAAAAAGCCTCTTGATGAAAGTGAAAGAGGAAAGTGAAAAAGTTGGCTTCAGGCTCCACATTCAGAAAACTAAGATCATGGCATCTGGTCCCATCACTTCATGGCAGATAGATGGAGAAACAGTGGCTGACTTTATTTTTCTGGGCTCCAAAATCACTGCAGATGGTGACTGCAGCCATGAAATTAAAAGACGCTTACTCCTTAGAAGGAAAGTTATGACCAACCTAGACAGCATATTCAAAAGCAGAGACATTACTTTGCCCACAAAGGTCTGTCTAGTCAAGGCTATGGTTTTTCCAGCGGTCATGTATGGATGTGAGAGTTGGACCAAGAAGAAGGCTGAGTGCCGAAGAATTGATGCTTTCGAACTGTGGTGTTTAAGAAGACTCTTGTAGAGTCCCTTGGACTGCAAGGAGATCCAACCAGTCCATCCTAAGGAAGATCAGTCCTGGGTGTTCTTTGGAAGGACTGATGTTGAAGGTCAAACTCCAATACTTTGTCCACCTGATGTGAAGAGCTGACTCATTGGAAAAGACCCTGATGCTGTGAAAGACTGAGGACAGGAGGAGAAGGGGACAACAGAGGATGACACGGTAGGATGGCATCTTCAACTCGATAGACATAGGTTTGGGTGAAATCCGGGAGATGGTGATGGACAGGGAGGCCTGGCATGCTGCGGTTCATGGGGTCGCAAAGAGTTGGACATGACTGAGTGACTGAACTGAACTGAACTGAAGTGAAAATAAGCACTATTTAGGGTAATGATTTAAAATTCAGAGAATACATAGGCTGCCGTCTCAGAAAGATGCATACTGACTCTGACCTCTAAATCCAAATTTGGTAATGTTCAAAAGAGACTTTCTAGACCCAAACAGACACAGTAAGTTTGTGATAAGCACTCTTGATAAACTTTTTCATATGATAAGCAGAGGTGGTCACAAAACTTTATGATGATAAAAAGTAAAAGATAAAGCATTTAAACAATCAAAAGTTTCTTGAGTCTTTCCTCTAGTGCATTACTCTAGAAAGCCACAATCTGAGGAAAGACCAAGGATATGCCACGAGCCATCCTCAGCATCTTCCAGTAAGCCTGCTCTCCTCAAGTCACTGTAAGAACCGTCACACTTTACTTTCCCAGTTTGCCCCACAGTGTTATCTGATTCGACAGCCAACCCCCTCCTTTATTTTTGGACTGATGTAGAATAGGTTTGAAGGCATTTCAAACAAGAAATGCCAATAATGTTTTCTGTAACAACTATTTCACTGTATTAAACACACAGCCTTCCAAGATAGCTGTTTTCCTTTGTTTTCTACTATATTACATTTCTTTTAAAAAGTTATACATGCCCATCCAAAAGTTTCAAACAATATAGGGTTAAAGGTATAAAAATCAAAAACAAGATGACTATCTGAAGAGCCACCCAAACCAGCTTTATCACTTAATAATCTACCCAATTAGAATTCTCACTTGGAAAGCCACATATCATTCACTTTAAAAACAGTCTTTTCAAGTCCCTGTCCAGATACTAGAACAAAAAAAATCCCAAAAAGATTTTTTTAAAGCCTTTTTTTCAAAATCAATTTTATAGCTAATTTTATTTTATTTATTAAAATTAATTGAAGCACATAATGACACAGTCAAAGCCAAGTAATTATAAGATTTTTGAGCACCTCACGGATCTGATTTCTAGTCTCAGGTGTCATGTCAAAAGGATCAAAAGGAAGGTTACTAGCAAAATGCTCCATCATATTGGAAAATTTGACATATGGATTTTCCAATAAAGCCTTGCTTCCAAATAAACACCATAAACCACCAAAAAAACCTGAAATGACAACTCTTTGGTATCTATATTAAATATGTCTCCAAGACTGCCTCACATTCAACTTTTTCACATCAAATGTGGTGATCCAGGGGTCAGAAAAAAATCATTGTATTTGTAGGGCCTCTGTTTCACCATCAGTACAGTGAATGATAACAGCTTTCTCCTGCCCTCTCTACCTACCTATACAGACATGGTTACATACGTAAGCACACATGATGGACAAAATGTTCCTCAGAAGAAAGGCTTTAACGCAAACCAACATCTGAGGATTTGGAACTGACTGTTCAATCAGTTCGTCATCCACATCCTCTTGATTGTCGCAGCCTTCTTTTTGGATATTTCCTATTTAGTAATTTTACAATATTTTTTTTCCCACAGCTTGTTGGCATGTCTCTTACTAGAGTAACAAGGGACAAGAAAGAAGAAAAGTGCTAATTCGCACATTTTCATTTTCTTCCACATCATGTTGGTAAAAAACCAGGCACAATAAGAGTTAGATATCAGCCAGAGATAGAGAAAGACTTAAGATTATATGAAAGTTTCTATTACGTCATCTAATAGTCCTCTCCTTATCAAGGTTTAAAAAACTGACAGATGATCTGCAGTTGTATGAAATAAGATATCAATATGCTATTAACAACTTGGCAACTTTCAGTGAACACACATCCTTTCCTGCCCAGCAATGTCACTTCCAGGTATTTATTCTACAGATACTGCCCCACATACGTCAAATAGGTACACAAGGATATTCAATGCGACTTCCTTGTAATAACAAAGGACGGAATAAACATTTATTGGTGGAATAAAGTCTATCAATAAAGGACTCATTAAATAAATCATAATATATTCTTTAAATGGCATTCTACACAGCTGCTAAGAAGAATGAGGCCTTCTGTAACACTGCTATAAAAAGTCTCCAGGACATATTAAGTGAGAAAGCAAAGCATAGAGCAGTGTGCACAGCACACGACTGTTTTTGTTACTAGATGCACACTTATTCCCATTTTATATATGGTATTGTGTGGAATATCTCTGTAAGGATACACAAGAAACTGGTACATGGGTGCCTCCAGGGGAAGGAAGTGGGTGGCTAGTGGGTAAGTAAGTAGAGTACCCCTTTAACTTTGCTCCCTTTATAACTTCCAGATTGTGTACTGAGTACAAATATAATCTCTTTCTAAATTTTAATTTAAATTCAAAAGTTAAAAAGAAGGAAGAAAGAGCACCCTGAACCAAAAACACTGGAGTCCTTCCTTGGGGTGTCGTCTCCATTAGGGACCCTAAGGCCTGTTAGTCCAGTCACAGATCTTTCAGGACTGATAACCTGCCTTGAAGCCACCGCCTTTTTTGCCCCTATCTTGGTCCTCTCTTAAAATGGGTCTAATAAATAGCCAAAGTTTGTGGTTCCAATTAAGATGGAGTAAGTACATTCCATAGTGTTTCTCCCAGGGAATTCAGGGAACTCTGCGGATAGACAGAGCTGCTCCACGCATTATCTAAAGACTAAAAAGTAACTGATAGCTGGTGGACAGAGAAAACAAACCATGGCTCAAAATATCATGAAACCTATGGAGTTTCCCTTTTTGCTTCTTCTAGAATCTCCTGGGCTCCAAAATCACTACAGATGGTGATTGCAGCCATGAAATTAAAAGACGCTTGCTCCTGGGAAGGAAAGTTATGACCAACCTAGACAGCATATTCAAAAGCAGAGACATTACTTTGCCAACTAAGGTCCGTCTAGTCAAGGCTGTGGTTTTTCCAGTAGTCATGTATGGATGTGAGAGTTGGACTGTGAAGAAAGCTGAGCGCAGAAAAATTGATGCTTTTGAACTGTGGTGTTGGAGAAGACTCTTGAGTGTGCCTTGGACTGCAAGGAGATCCAACCAGTCCATCCTAAGGGAGATCAGTCCTGGGTGCTCATTGGAGGGACTGATGTTGAAGCTGAAACTCCAATACTTTGTCCACCTGATTTGGAGAGCTGACTCATTTGAAAAGACCCTGTTGCTGGGAAAGATTGAGGGCAGGAGGAGAAGGGGACGACAGAGGATGAGATGGTTGGATGGCATCACTGACTCAATGGACATAGGTTTGGGTGGACTCTGGGAGTTGGTGATGGATAGGGAGGCCTGGCGTGCTGCAGTTCATGGAGTCGCAAAGAGTCGAACACGACTAAACTGAACTGAACTGAACTGAACTGAGTATCTCCTGGCCTGGACTCAAAGGCAGCCCAAACTCAGAACTGTGCACCAAGTACAGAAAGAATAAGTTCTAAGACGACCTCCATTTTTGGCCCAAGAAACAGTAATGGGATTCCCTAAACGTCAAAGGGAGTAGAGGCAACCCCCTGATTTTGTGTGTTTCCCTTCTGTCCTCTCGCCCTACCTTCAAGGCAACTAGGCAGTAGTCGTAATGACAACAGCAGTCAGAAAGGAAAACCTTTTCTCTGACCAGAGGAACTGTGATCCCAGGAGCCCTGAAGGAAACTCCGTTGCTTTGTTTTCTTTCCCGAGCCTCCTGTCACTTGGTTCTCAAGGGAAAGGTAATCACAGGATGTGCAAGGCAGAGCAGAGAAATTCAAGTCTCAGCTTTCTAGCAAGTGAAGCAAGAAGGAGAATTCTTTGGAACTGGAAAGTCTGGGTTAACAACAGAAAGAAGAGGGAGCTCAATGACTCTGTATGTGAACTCCAGGAATCACCCCCAGGCTGCACATGAAAGTATCTGACCCTCAACAACACAATGAAGATTCTGACAACTGATCTATGAGGTCACCACTGCCCAAGTCGGAGACTAGCCACTGGCTGGTATGTACATGGAACAGATACAAATAACACAGCAAATAACACTTTGAAACCTAAACTGATACTGAGCTCAGGAAGGCAGACAGGTTATTTGCAGCCTGAAACTAACTAGACTGACTGCCTGATCACATAAACAAATCTACAGGCTCTGAACAAGATCCAAAGTCTCATATAATTTTTTAAATGTCAGAATATAAATCCAAACTGATATACAGATGACTCTTTAATATGCTTCCCTTGTGGCTCAGATGGTAAAAATCTGCCTGCAATGCAGGAGACCCAGGTTCCATCCCTGGGTTAGAAACACACCTGGAGAAGGGATTGGCAGCCCACTCCACTATTCTTGCCTGGACAAGTCCATGGCCAGGGGAGCCTGGCAGGCTACAGTCCATGGGGTCACAAAGAGTCGGATATGACCAAGCGACTTTCACTTCTTCACTTAAACAACATGGGTTTGAACTGCGTGGATCCACTTATACACAAATTGTTTTCAATAATACTACACAATCTCCAGCTGGCTGAACCCACAGATATGGAACTGCTGATATGGAGGGCCAATGACAAAGTTAAATGTGGATCTGGTGTCCATAACCTCCACACAGTTCAAGGGTCAACCTGTACAAAAAGACTTGAAAATTACAACATCTCACAACAGAAAAGATAATCAACAATTACCAACTTCAAGATATTAGAATTATATAACCTCAGATAACAGCATCCTTATAGCAGAAAGCAAAGAGGAACCGAAAAGCCTCTTGATGAATGTGAAAGAAGAGAGTGGGAAAAGCTGGCTTAAAACTCAACATTCAAAAAACTAAGGTCATGGCATACAGCCCCATCACTTCATGACAAATAGATGGGGAAACAATGGAAACAGTTTTGGGGGCTCCAAAATCACTGCAGATGGTGACTGCAGCCATGAAATTAAAAGACGCTTGCTCCTTGGAAGAAAAGCTATGACAAACCTAGACAGCATATTAAAAAGTAGAGACATTATGTTGCCAACAAAGGTCCATCTAGTCAAAGCTATGGTTTTTCCAGCAGTCATGTATGGATGTGAGAGTTGGACTATAAAGAAAGCTGAGCACTAAAGAATTGATGTTTCTGAACTGTGATGTTGGAGAAGACTCTTGAGAGTTCCCTGGACAGCAAGGAGATTCAACCAGTCCATCCTAAAGGAGATCAGTCCTGAATATTCATTGGAAGGACTGATGCTGACGCTGAAACTCCAATACTTTGGCCACCTGATGCGAAGAACTGACTCATTTGAAAAGACCCTGATGCTGGGAAAGATTGAAAGCTGAAGGAGAAGGGGATGACAGAAGATGAGATGGTTGGATGGCATCACCAACTCAATAGACATGAGTTTGAGTAAACTCCAGGAGTTGGTGATGGACAGGGAGGCCTCGTGTGCTGCAGTCCATGGGGTCACAAAGAGTCAGACACAACTGAGCAACTGAACTGAACTGAACCAAAGCTGACTGCAAGGAGATCAAACTAGTCAATCCTAACTGAAATCAGTCCTGAATATTCATTGGAAGAACTGATATTAAAGCTGAAGCTCCAATACTTTGGCCACCTGATGTGAAGAACTGACTCACTAGAAAAGGCCCTGATGCTGGGAAAGACTGAAGGCAGGAGGAGAAGGGGACAAAAGAGGATGAGATGGTTGGATGGTATCACCGACTCAACAGATATAGTTTGAGCAAGCTCCGGGAGTTGGTGATGGATAGGAAACACTGGTGTGCTATAGTCCATGGGATCTCAAAGAGTGGGACATGACTGAACAACTGAACTGACCTAAAAGCACATATTATAATCATGCTCAAAGAAATAAAAACAAATGATCTTGAAGTAAAAGGAAAAGTAGACAGTCTTGAAAAAGAATAGATGAAGAAGAAGGAGAAGAAGAACCAAATGAAAAAATCTAAACTAGAAAATATAATGACAGAAATTTTAAAATTCACTAGTTGGGCTCCTCAGTGTAACTGAAATGACAGGTCAGTGAACTTGAAAATGGATCAACAGAATTATCCAAGCTGAACAACTGAGAAAAAAGACTGGAAAACAAAAACGAACAGAGCCTTGAGGAACCACTGGACAATATCAAAAGGCCTGACATTTGTATCATCAAAGGCCGACTGGTAAAGGAGAAAGAGTGTGGTACAGGAGTAATATTTGAGGGAACTCCCTGGTGGTCCAGTGGCTAGGACTTGACACTTTCACTGCCATGAGCCCAGGTTCAATCCCTGGTCGGGGAACTAAGATCCCAAAAGATGTGTGGTGTGGTCAAAAAAAATATTTCAAGAAATAACAGCTCAATACTTTCCAACTGTAGTAAAAGACATAAACTTATAGATTCAAGAAACTCAGTGAATATCAATCAGGATAACCTCAAAGAAATTCCTGCCCAGTAAAATCTAAAGCAAAGGAAAAAAAAATCTTGAAAGCAGAGAAAAATAATACATTACATATAGGGGAAAAAATAATTCAAATGACTGTGAACGTCTTATCAGAAACCATAGAGAACAGATGACAGTGGAAAAAGAATTTCAAGTGCTGGAAAACAATGGCCAAACCCAGAATTCTACATATCCAGTGAAATAGCTTTCAAAAATGATGAAATAAATTCTCAAAGAAAACAAAGAGAGGTCATTACTAGCAGACTTGCCAAAGATGCTAAAGAAAATTCTTCAGATGGAAAGAAATGCTACAACATGGAAACAGAATTTCAGGAAAAGAAGGAAGAACACTAGAAATAGTAAATATCTGAGTAAATGAAACAGCCTATTTTACTTCTAAATTCTTTAAAACATGAAAGATGATTGAAAGCAAAAGTTATAACAATGTCTGATGGGGTTTTCAATGAATATAGATGTTACGCATATGATCACTACAAGATAAAAATGAAGAGGGCAAACCATTCTTTATGGTACTAAAGTTTATATATTCTACTTGAAGTGATCAATATTAATTTTAAGTAGAATACTTGAATATGTGTACTGTAATTCCTAGTCAACACTAAAATAATTATACAAATGTAAAAGCAGTAAAAATTCAATGTGTATGTGTGTGTCAGCTGCTCAGTTATGTCTGATTCTTTGTGATCCCGTGAACTGTAGTTCACCAGGCTCCTCTGTCCATGGAATTCTCCAGACAAGAATACTGGAGTGGATTGCCATTCCCTTCTCCAGGGGATCTTCCCGACCCAGGAATCAAACCCAGGTATCCCACACTGCAGGCAGATTCTTTACCAGCTGAGCCACCAGGGAAATTCCGAAAACTCAATAGAGAAATCTAAGTAGAATACTAAAATAGTTCAAATAATCCAAAAGAAGGATGTAAAGGGAAATAAAGAAAACACAAAATAGAAAGAACAGAAAAATATAATAAAATGACAGACCTAAATCTAAAATATCAATAATTAGATTAAATGTAAATGGTCTGCTGCTGCTGCTAAGTCACTTCAGTTGTGGCCAACTCTATGCGACCCCATAGACAGCAGCCCACCAGGCTCCCCCGTCCCTGGGATTCTCTAGGCAAGAACACTGGAGTGGGTTGCCATTTCCTTCTCCAATGCATGAAAGCGAAAAGTGAAAGTGAAGCCGCTCAGTCGTGTCCACTCAAATGCATCAACTAAAAGAGACATTATCAGGATGGATTTACAAAGAAAGATACACTGTATGTAGTCTACCAGAAACCTGCTAAGCACAATGATATACACAGGTTAAAAAATGAAAGGGTGCTAAATGCTATTATGGCTGCCTGGACTGAATTATAGAAAAGGAAAAAAAAACATTAGTAGACAAACTGCTGAAATCTATGAAATTCTGTAGCTTACCTAATAGAGTAATACACCAATGTTAATTTCTTAGTTTTGATAAATGTACTATGGTTTTATGTAATATGTTAACATTAGGGAAAGCTAAGTAAAGGGCATATAGGAACTCTATGTACTGTTTTTGCAACTCATTTATAAATGTGAAATTATTATAAAAATGTAAGTAAAAGAAGGAGGTAAGAATATACTATGAAAATGAGAGTTATCAGAACTATATTAACTGTATGTTAACAGGCTATATTAATATCAGATAAAGCAGACTTCAAAACAAGGAAAATTATCAGGGATAAAAAGGATAGTAAATAACAATAAAAGGGTCAATTCACTAAAATAAAAAAACAATCTTAAATGTGTATGCATCTAAGAAAAGAGCTTCAAAATATATGAAGCAACAACTGACGGAACTAAGGGAAGAAACGGACAAATCTACAATTTTAGAGACTTCAGTCCTCCTTTCTGAGTCCTCAATAGAACAAGTAAACAGAAAATTATCAAGGATATAAAAACATGTACATGTTAAATATATATAATTCCTATTTGTCAATAATATCTCACTAAGTCTGAAAAAATAAAGAAGAGGTAGGATATAATGTTACAATTGAATAATAAATAAATCACATTTTAATTTTTTTAAGGAGAAGGAAAAAAATCAAGGCTATAGGAGAGTGAGGGGAGGAAAGGAAGAAGTAAAAGAGATTAAGAAGTACAAACTTTCAGTTGCCATATAAATGAGTCATGGGTATGAAATGTATATGTGGGGAATACAGTCAATAACTACGCAATATCTTTGTATGGTGACATATTGTAACTAGACTTCCATGATGATTATTTTGAAATGTACAAAAGTATATCACTACGTTGTGTAACAGAAACATAGTATTGTAGGTCAATTATTCTTCAAAAACAAACACACACAGAAAAAGATCCAATTTGTGGTTATCAGAAGCAGGAAGTGGAAGGAGGGGGAACTGGATGAAGGCAATCAAAAGGAAGAAACTTCAGTTATAAAAGACCTAAGTATTTGAGATAGAATGTACAACATGATAAATATAATGAACACTGCCATATATTATATATGAAAGCTGTTAAGAAAGTAAATCCTAAGAGTTCTCATTACAACAAAAACAATTTTTTCTATTTCTTTAATCTTATACCTACATAAGATGATAGATGCTCACTAAACTTTCTGCAATCATTTCATGATGTATATAAGTCAAATTATTACACTATACACCTTAAACTTAGGCAGTGTTCCACATCAATTATATTTGAGTAAAACTGGGAGAAAAAAAAAAATCAAGGATACCAATGAACCAATTGCCTGTAATGAACATTTATAGAATATTCCACCTAACAGTAGAATATACATTCTACTCAAGTGCACCTAGGACATTCACCAAGAGAGACCACATCTTGGGTTATAAAACAAACCTCAACAAACTTAAACATGTTGAAATCATACAAAGTATGTTCTCCGACCATAATGGAATTAAACTAGAAATCAATAAAATAAAAGACTTTGGAAAATCTCCCAATACTCCAAATACTCAAAGCAAAACACTTCTAAAGAATTCATTGGTTAAAGAAGTTTCAACATATCAAAATTTGTACAAATGCAACCACAGCAGTGCTTATAGGCAAATTTATAGTATTAAAAGCTTGTATTTAAAAAAAGGAAAGGTTTCAAATTAACGATCTAAAAAAACATAGTTTTTCACCTTAAAAAAAGAGTAAATTAATTCAAAGTAAGCAGAAGGGAAAAAATAAAAAGAGTAGAAATCAATTATATTGAAAACAGAAAAAAGAGGAAAAATCAATAAAATCAGAAATAGGTTATTTGAAAAGATGAATAAAATTGATAAACTTCTGGCCAAACAAAAAGCAAAGATTGAATATACAAATTATCTATATTAAGAATGAAAGGATATTAATATAGACCCAGACACTAAAAGGCAGAGAAGGCAATGGCACCCCACTCCAGTACTCTTGCCTGGAAAATCCCATGGACAGAGGAGCCTGGTAGGCTACAGTCCATGGGGTTGCAAAGAGTCGGACACGACTGAGCGACTTCACTTTCACTTTTCACTTTCATGCATTGGAGAAGGAAATGGCAACCCACTCCGGTATCTTGCCTGGAGAATCCCGGGGATGGGGGAGCCTGGTGGGCTGCCATCTATGGGGTCACACAGAGTCGGACACAACTGAAGCGACTTAGCAGCAGCAGCAGACACTAAAAGGATACTAAGAAAATACCACGAATGGATCTATATACATAAAGCTGACAACTTAGATGAATGTGCCAACTCCTTAAAAGCCACAAAGTACCAGAACTTACCCAAAAAGTGTTAGACAACTTGTATTGTTCTTTATCTATTAAAGAAGTTTAATTTGTAGTTAAACTCCCACACAAAGAAAACCATAGGCACAATTCATTGAAGAATTCTACTAAATATTTTAAAAAGGAATTCTACATTTTCTCTTCCCAAAAATGAACACTTTTAAACTTATTTTATAAGACCAGCATTATCCTGATACCAAAACTTGATGACAAGAAAAAAATACCAAAAGTACAGACTAATATCTTCATGAACACAGATGCAAAACTCAACAAATATTAGCAAATCACATCTAACAATATAGACAAACACATCACAACCAATTGGTGTTTACCCCAAGAATGTAAGGGTACGTCAATATTTGAAAATCAATCAGTATAATTCATTATATTAACAGATTAAATAATTTGAAAAAAATCACATAATTAGATCAGATCAGATCAGTCGCTCAGTTGTGTCTGACTCTTTGCGACCCAATGAACTGCAGCACGCCAGGCCTCCGTGTCCATCACCAACTCCCAGAGGTCACTCAGACTCACATCCATTAAGTCAGTGATGCCATCCAGCCATCTCATCCTCTGTCGTCCCCTTCTCCTCCTGCCCCCAATCCCTCCCAGCATCAGAGTCTTTTCCAATGAGTCAACTCTTCGCATGAGGTGGCCAAAATACCGGAGTTTCAGCTTTAGCATCATTCCTTCCAAAGAAATCCCAGGGCTGATCTCCTTCAAAATGGACTGGTTGGATCTCCTTGCAGTCCAAGGGACTCTCAAGAGTCTTCTCCAACACCACAGTTCAAAAGCATCAATTCTTTGGCGCTCAGCCTTCTTCACAGTCCAACTCTCACATCCATACATGACCACTGGAAAAACCATAGCCTTGACTAGACGGACCTTAGTTGGCAAAGTAATGTCTCTGCTTTTGAATATGCTATCTAGGTTGGTCATAACTTTCATTCCAAGGAGTAAGCATCTTTTAATTTCATGGCTGCAGTCACCATCTGCAGTGATTTTGGAGCCTAAAAAAATAAAGTCTGACACTGTTTCCCCATCTATTTCCCATGAAGTGATGGGACCAGATGCCATGATCTTCACTTTCTGAATGTTGAGCTTGAAGCCAACTTTTTCACTCTCCACTTTCACTTTCATCAAGAGGCTTTTTAGTTCCTCTTCACTTTCTGCCATAAGGGTGGTGTCATCTGCATATCTGAGGTTACTGATATTTCTCCTGACAATCTTGATTCCAGCTTGTGTTTCTTCCAGTCCAGCGTTTATCATGATGTACTCTGCATAGAAGTTAAATAAGCAGGGTGACAATATACAGCCTTGACGAACTCCTTTTCCTATTTGGAAGTTGCTCAGTTGTGTCCAACTCTTAGCAACCCCATGGACTGCAGCCCACCAGGCTCCTCCGTCCATGGGATTTTCCAGGCAAGAGTACTGGAGTGGGGTGCCATTGCCTTCTCCTGTTCTGTCTCTAAGTCACGTCCAATAATCAGTTCTTCAGCATTCAGCCTTCTTTATGGTCCAACTCTCACATCTGTACACGACTAATGGCAAAACCATATAAAGTGATAAAAGAAATAAAATACTACCTAAATAAATGATGAAGACATTTATCATATTCATTGACTGGAAGACACAATTATCAATTCTCAAACGGATCTCCAGATTTAATGCAGTCCCAGGCAAAACAGGGCTTCACAGGAGGCTCAGTGGTAAAGAATCCGCCTGATCCCTGGGTCAGGTAGATCCCCTGGAATAGGAAATGGCATCCCACTCAAGTAGTCTTGCCTGGAAAATTCCATGGACAGAGGAACCTGGTGGGCTACAGTCCATGGGGCTGCAGAGAGTCAGACACAACTGAGAGACAAAGCAGACACACAGGCAAAACGCTAGTGGGAGTTTTGCAGACACAGGCAAGCTTTGAAATTCAGTGGAAAGACAAAAGAACTATAATGCTGTTCAGGTGCTAAGTTGTATCTGACTCTTTGCAACCCCATGGACTACAGCGCACCAGGCTACCGTGTCCTTCACTATCTCCCAGGGTTTGCTCAAATTCATGTCCATTGAGTTGGTGATGCTATCTTATCCTCTGCCGCCCTCTTCTTTTGCCTTCAATCTTTCCCAGCATCAGGGTCTTTTCCAATGAGTCGGCTCTTCGCATCAGGAGGCCAAAGTACTGGAGCTTCAGCTTCAGCATCAGTCCTTCCAATGAATATTCAGGGTTGATTTCCTCTAGGATGGACTGGTTGGATCTCCTTGCAGTCCAAGGGACTCTCAAGAGTCTTCTCCTCACCACAGTTCAAAAGCATCAATTCTTTGGCACTCAGCCTTCTTTATGGTCCAACTCTCACATCTGTCTGTACATGACTACTGGAAAAAACTTAACTCTATACAGACCTTTGTCGGCAAGGTGATGTCTTTGCTTTTTAATACACTGTCTAGGTTTGTTATAGCTTTCCTTCCAAGGAGTATGCATCTTTTAATTTCATGGCTGTAGCCACCATCTGCAGTGATTTTGGAGCCCAAGAAAATAAAATCTGTCACTGCTTCCATTTTTTCCCCTTCTAATTGCCATGAAGTGATGCGACCAGATGCCATGACCTTAGATTTTTTTAATACTGACTTTTAAGCAGTTTTTTCAATACTGAGTTTTAAGCAGTTTTTTCATTCTCCTCTTTCATTTTCATCAAGAGGCTCTTTAGTTCCTCTTCACTGTATCATTAGAGTGGTATTATCTGCATATCTGAAGTTGATATTTCTCCCTGCAATCTTGATTCCAGCTTGTGATTCATCCAGCCCAGCATTTCACATGACGTACCCTACACAGAACTTAAATAAACAGGCTGACAATATACAGCCTTGTTGTACTCCTTTCCCAACTGGGAAACAGTCAGCTGTTCCGTGTAAGTTTCTAACTGTTGCTTCTAGACCCCCATACAGGTCTCTCAGGAGACACATAAGGTGGTCTGGTATCTCTTTAAGAATTTTCCAGTTTGTTGTGATCCACACAAAGGATTTCGCGTAGTTAATGAAGGAAAAGAAGATGTTTTTCTCGAATTCCCTTCTTTCTCTATGAGCCAATAAATGTTGGCAATTTGATCTCTGGTTCCTTTGCCTTTTCTAAACCCAGCTTGTACATAAGGAAGTTTTCAGTTCATGTACTGATGAAGCCTAACTTGAAGGATTTTGAGTATAACCTTACTAACATATGAACATGCTGCTGCTGCTGCTGCTGCTAAGTCACTGCAGTCGTGTCCGACTCTGTGTGACCCCACAGACGGCAGCCACCAGGCTCCCCCGTCCCTGGGATTCTCCAGACAAGAACACTGGAGTGGGTTGCCATTTCCTTCTCCAGTGCATGAAAGTGAAAAGTGAAAGGGAAGTCGCTCAGTCGTGTCTGACTCCCAGCGACCCCATGGACTGCAGCCTACCAGGCTCCTCCATTCATGGGATTTTCCAGGCAAGAGTACTAGAGTGGGGTGCCGTTGCCTTCTCCGATGAACATGCTAAATGAGCACAATTATGTAGTAGTTTGAACATTCTCTGGCACTGCCCTTCTTTGGGATTGGAATGAAAACTGATCTTTTCCAGTCCTGTGGTCACAGCTGGGTTTTCCAAATTTGCTGCTCACATTGGGTGCCATGCTTTAACAGCATCATTTTTTAGGATTTGAAATAGCTCAGCTGGAATTCCATCACCTCTACTAGTTTTTATTTGTAGTGATGCTTCCTAAGGCCCATTTGACTTCACACTCCAGGATGTCTGGCTCTAGGTGAGTGACCACACCATCGCGGTTATACTGGTCATTAAGACCTTTTCTGTGTAGTTCTTCTGTGTATTCTTGCCACCTCTACTTACTTTCTTCTGTCTCTGTTAGGTCCTTATTGTTTCTGTCCTCTATCGTAGCCATCCTTGCATGAAATGTTCCCTTGGTATCTCTAATTTTCTTGAAGAGATCTCTAGTCTTTCCCATTCTGTTGTTTCCCTCTACTTCTCTGCAATGTTCATTCAAGAAGGCCTTCTTATTTCTCCTTGCTGTTCTCTGGAACTCTGCATTCAGTTGGGTATATCGTTCCCTTTCTCCCTTGCTTTTCATTTCTCTTCTTTCTCAGCTATTTGTAAAGCCTACTCAGACAACTATTTTGCCTTCTTGTATTTATTTTTCTTGGGGATAGTTTTGGTCACCACCTCCTGTACAATGTTACAAACTTCCATCCATAGTTCTTCAGGCACTCTATCAGATCTAATCCCTTGAATCTAATCATTACCTCCACTGTGATAATCATACAGAACTTGATTTAGGTCATACCTGAATGGCCTACTGCTTTTCCCTACTTTATTCAATTTAAACCTGAATTTTGCAATAAGGAGCTGATGATCTGAGCCACAGTCAGCTCCAGGTCTTGTTTTTGCTGACTGTATAGTTTCTCCATCTTTGATCACAAACAATAGAATCAATCTGATTTCTGTATTGACCGTTTGGTGACGCCCATGTGTAGAGTCATCCCTTGTGCTGTTGGAAAAGGGTATTTGGTAGAACCAATGTGTTCTCTTGACAAAACTCTGTAAGCCTTTGCCCTGCTTCATTCTGTATTCCAAGGCCAAACTTGCTTGTTACTCCAGGTGTCTCTTGACTTCCTCCTTTTGCATTCCAATCCCCTATGATGAAAAGGACATCTTTTTTTAGTGTTAGTTCTAGAAGGTCTTGTAGGTCTTCACAGAACTGTTCAACTTCAGCTACTTCAGCATCAGTGGTAGGGGCATAACTTGAATTACTGTGATGTTGAATGGTTTGCCTTGGAAATGAACCAAGATTATTCTGTCTTTTTTGAGACTGTACCCAAGTACTGCATTTTGGATTCTTCAGTTGACTATGAGGGCTACTCCATTTCTTCCAAGGGATTCCTGCCCAGAGTAGTAGATATAATGGTCATCTGAATTAAATTTGCCCATTCTGGTCCATTTTAGTTCACTGATTCCTAAGATGTCAATGTTAACTTTTGCCATCTCCTGCTGGACCACATCCAATTTACCTTGATTCATGAACCTAACATTCCAGATTCCTATGCAATACTATTCTTTACAGAGTCAGACTTTATTTTCACCACCGGACACAGTCACAACTGAGTTTGATTTCTGCTTTGGCCTAACCACTTCATTCTTTCTGAAGCTATTAGTAATTGTCCTCTGCTCTTCAGCAGGAGCATACTGGACACCTTGTAACCTGGAGGGCTCATCCTGTGGTGTCATATCTTTTTATCTTTTCATACTGTTTATGGGGTTCTTGTGGCAAGAACACGAGAGTGGTTTACCACTACTTCCTCCAGTGTTTTTTGCAGACATAGACAAGCTGACTATGAAATTCAATAGAGAAGCAAAAGAACTATTAATAGCCAAACAATTTTGAAATAAGAAAATAAAGTTGAAAGACTCAAACTACATAATTTTAAGCCTTACTGTAAAGTTACATATCTATAATCAGATCAGTGTGGTACTGGTGACAGGACAGATATATATGACAGTGAAATAGAATAATCTAGAAAAAGGCCAAAACAAATATTGCTAATTAAGTTTTGACAAGAGTGCAAAGTCAATTCAAGGGGAAAAAAAAGTCTTTTTAATAGTAATGGTGCTAGAACAATCACACATCTATCTGCAAAATAAATACATAAATATGAACTTTGTCCTAAATTTCATATCCAATGAATTATACATCTACGTGTAAAATGCAAAACCATAAAACTCTTAGAGGAAAGCAAAGAACATATCTGCAAGCTTGGATTATATAAAGAACTCTTATTTACATCAAAAACATGACCCATCAAAGAAAGAAACTGACAAATTAAACTTACTTAAAATTTAAGCATTAGCTCTATAAAGGACACTATAAAGAGAAGAAAAAGAAAAGCTACACACCAAGGCAAAACATGTTCAAGTAATTTACTTGATGACTGATATCCAGGATACATGTTTTTTTAAAAAGGCTCTCAAAACTCACAGTAATGAAACAAATAACTCAGTTTAAAACATGGGCAAAATATTTGAATAAAAGATTTGGTTAAGACACTTAACCAGAGACATATGGATGACAATATATATGTGAAAAGTGCTCAAGATCATTAGCTCTTGGGGAAAAGCAAATTGAAACCACAATGAGATATCACTACATGCCTGTAAAAATTGCCAAAATAAAAAATCTGAATGCTCAATATCACTAACCATCCAGAGAATGTGAAATCAAAACTGCAGTGAGAACAGACAGCTGGTATGAAGCCACTGTAGAGCGCAGGGTGCACAGCTTGGTGGTGTGTGATGACCTAGAGGTGCGGGGGGATGGGAGGGAGGGAGGCGCAAGAGGAAGGGGATATATGTATGCTTACAGCTGACTGACACTGTTGCACAGCAGAAACTAACACAGGATTGTAAAGCAATTATCTGCCAATGAAATATTAAATTAAAAAAAACTACAGTTAGCAATCACCTCACAGCTGTCAGACAGTTATTATCAAAAAAATAAAAATAAAAGGTAACAAGCATTAGAAAGGATGCAGACAAACTGGAGTCCCTGGCACACTGTTGGTGGGAATGCAAAACGGTGCAGCTGTTGTGGAAGACAGTACGGAAATCCAGCGATCTCACTTCTGGGTAGTTCTCCAAAAGAATTAAAATCAGGATCTTGAAGAAATATTAGCTATACCATGTTCATTGCAGCATGATTCAATAGTTACCAAGATAGGGAGGCAACCTAAACGTCCATCTATAGATGAACACACAAAGAAGATGCGGTACACACAGACACAGGAATACTGTTCAGCTTGTTTTAAAAAGAAAGAAATTCTGCCATGTTCTATAACATGGATTAACCTTGAGGACATCATACTGAGTGCAATAAGCCAGTCATGGAAAGAGAAATACTGCATAATTACACTTATATGAGATATACAAAATCGTCACATTCATGGAATCCAAGTAGAATGATGTTTGCCAGGGTTGGGGGAAGACAGAAATAGGAAGTTACTTATCACTGGACAGAAAGTTTCAATTAAGCAAGATGAATAAGCTCTAGAAATCCACTGTAAAACATTGGACCTATAGTCAATAACAATGTACACTTAGAATTTTGTTAAGAGCAAACATCTCTGTGGTGTTCTTACCACAATAAAACTAAAAAACAAACAAAAATTCTGACAATATCAAGTGCAAATGAAGATATTAATGACAGCACTCGTACACTATTGATGGAAAAGCAAAACGGTATAATCACTCTGAAAAAAATGGCTTAGTAGTTTCTTATAAAGGTAAACATATACTTACTTTATTACTCAGCAATTCACCCTTACAGATATCTTTGAATACTGTAAATTCAGATTCATACCAAAACCTATACATTTATAGCAGCAGGATTCATAATCACTTGAAACTGGACATATCTCAAATATCCTTCAACAAATGAATGGATAAACAAACTGATATACAACCATACAATGGGATCAGATCAGATCAGATCAGTCGCTCAGTCGTGTCCGACTCTTTGCGACCCCATGAACCGCAGCACGCCAGGCCTCCCTGTCCATCACCAGCTCCCGGAGGTCATTCAGACTCGCATCCATCGAGTCAGTGATGCCATCCAGCCATCTCATCCTCTGTCATCCCCTTCTCCTCCTGCCCTCAATCCCTCCCAGCATCAGAGTCTTCTCCAATGAGTCAACTCTTCGCATGAGGTGGCCAAAATACTGGAGTTTCAGCTTTAGCATCATTCCCTCCAAAGAAATTCCAGGATTGATCTCCTTCAGAATGGACTGGTTGGATCTTCTTGCAGTCCAAGGGACTCTCAAGAGTCTTCTCCAACACCACAGTTCAAAAGCATCAATTCTTCGGCGCTCAGCCTTCTTCACAGTCCAGCTCTCACATCCATACGTGACCACAGGAAAGACCATAGGCTTGACTAGACGAACCTTTGTTGGTAAAGTAATGTCTCTGCTTTTGAATATGCTATCTAGGTTGGTCATAACTTTCCTTCCAAGGAGTAAGCGTCTTTTAGTTTCATGGCTGCAGTCACCATCTGTAGTGATTTTGGAGCCCAGAAAAACAAAGTCTGACACTGTTTCCACTGTTTCCCCATCTATTTCCCATGCAGTGATGGGACCAGATGCCATGATCTTCGTTTTCTGAATGTTGAGCTTTAAGCCAACCTTTTCACTCTCCACTTTCACTTTCATCAAGAGGCTTTTTAGCCCCTCTTCACTTTCTGCCATAAGAGTGGTGTCATCTGCATATCTGAGGTTATTGATATTTCTCCTGGTGATCTTGATTCCAACTTGTGTTTCTTCCAGTCCAGCATTTCTCATGATGTACTCTGCATATAAGTTAAATAAACATGGTGACAATATGCAGCCTTGACGTACTCCTTTTCCTATTTGGAACCAGTCTGTTGTTCCATGACCAGTTCTAACTGTTGCTTCCTGACCTGCATACAGATTTCTTAAGAGGCAATGGGATACTACTACACAAAAAGAAAGAACAAACTATTGATAAAGATAACAACATAGATAAATCTCCAAGGTACCATGCTGAGTGAAAGAAGGCAATTTTAAAAGATTCTATTCTATAGCATGATTCTACTTAAATGACATTATAAAAAAGCAAAACCACAGAACAGAGAGCCATTTGGGTGTTGGCAGAGATCACACATTAGAGTTTGACTACAAATGGGCAGCAGAGGGCTTTTTGAGGGGATGGATCTGTTTCGTATCCTGACGATAGTCCTGGTTACATAAATATATACATGCATTAAAACTCAGAAGACTCTAGTCCAAAATTTTTTTCAACTGTCCTCTTGTAAATTTTTAAAACAATAAAAAATAACCAAAGCTGTTAAAAATGTTAAAAAGGAAAAAATATATACTTGCCAAACATGCCAAACATAAGCTAGAACTTCAAAAGCTTTTCAGATATTAGTAATATCGAACTTATTCTTGTGAAGGAAATAGTCCTCTGTTTGGTTACAGTACCCGAATAGGAATAAATTTCCAAATAGGAAAAAGGACCCCATGTGTCCCAGAGCGCTGTGTCTTGGCCCAAGGCTACAAGTAGATTGCAGGAGTTATGATGCCTCAATTTTCACCAAAAGAACATCTAATACTCTCTTCCTTAAAATACAGACTAGCATCCATACTTTGAACTCTACAGACTAGATTTTTATAACATCTGTAAAAGTCAGCATTCAGTTTTCACAAGTAAGAGTTCTCAACTACGTTCTGTGATTAAACCATGGAAGGAAAAAACAACTGGTAAACCCATAACAACTCAACATCTATAAACAGAAGCAGTGTCTATAAGGAGCTAATGGTTCTGGAAACCTGGCTAGAAAAGTGGCATTGCTTCCTAGGAGGATTTTTTTCTCCTTCAGATTTTTCAATGGACTGCACAAGTGACAAATGCATTGCTCTTTAAAAAACCTTTCCCTGAGCTCTAGCCTGGGCCTTTAAAGGCAGGGCTGCAGAGCAGAGCCCAGACAGGACACAGGAGTCACACACCCCTGGGTGATGACAGCTTACCTCAGCCCTGGGAACCTGGGCAGCCTGCTGAGGAGAGGGAAGTGGAAAATGCCCACCTCCTACAAGCTGCAAGGGACAATACAGACCAGAGACTTCCTAATGGTCAGGAAGGAGCGTGTGGCTAGGAACACAGCATGTTAGCCCCAGAGGTTGAGCTGCATATAAGCCCATCAAAATGAAAGACAGAAAACATTCGGATCTAATTAACGAGTCTTTGATACCCACTCATGACACAAACGGACTTATTTTCTTTGACCCATAAAGCTTTGGAGCAACTTCTAATGCAAAGAATCTACATTAAGATCCCAAAACAAAAAAACTTTTACCCCTTCGGCACTTATGGCTTAAGTTTTCTTGTATGAGTCAGAGAAAAAAAAAAAAAAAGCCTTGTGAGGTGAGTGAAATACTCATAGGCTCATTCTATTTTGTTTCCCCACTCCACTTAATCACTCAATTCTTCACTCAATTTGTGCCTTGCACCACTCCCTTTTCTAGAGACAAGGAAGAAGAAATATTACAAATGAAAGGAAAGTGAAAAAATTAAAACCTACCAAAAAAAGATGTCCTTTTCATCATAGGAGATTGGAATGCAAAAGTAGGAAGTCAAGACACACCTGGAGGAACAGTCAAGTTTGGCCTTGGGAGTACAAAACTGAAGCGGGGCAAAGGCTAACAGAATTTTGCCAAGAAAACGCACTGGTCACAGTACACACCCTCTTCCAACAACACAAGAGATGACTCTATACATGGACACCACCAGATGGTCAATACCGAAATCAGACTGGTTATATTCTTTGCAACCAAAGATGGAGAAGCTCTACACAGTCAGCAAAAACAAGACCTGGAGCTGACTGTGGCTCAGGTCATGAACTCCTTATTGCAAAATTCAGACTTAAATTGAAGAAAGTAGGGAAAACCACTAGGCCATTCAGGTAGGACCTAAATCAAATCCTTTACAGTTATACACTGGAAATGACAAATAGATTCAAGGGATCAGATCTGATAGAGTGCCTGAAGAACTATGAACAGATGTTCATAACACTGTACAGGAGGCAGTGATCAAGACCATCCCCAAGAAAAAGAAATGCAAAAAGGCAAGATGGTTGTCTGAGGAGGCCTTACAAATGGCTGAGAAAAGAAGAGAAGCAAAAGGCCAAAGGAGAAAAGGAAAGATATACCCATCTGAAGGCAGTTCCAAAGAATAGCATGGAGAAATAAAAAAGCCTTCCTAAGTGAACAATGCAAAGAAATAGAGGAAAACAATAGAATGGGAAATAGAGATCTCTTCAAGAAAATTAGAGATACCAAGGGAACATTTCATGCAAAGATGGACAAAATAAAGGACAGAAATGGTATGGAATTAACAGAAGCAGAAGATATTAAGAAGAGGTGGCAACAATACACTGAAGAACTATACAAAAGTATCTTAATAACCAGGATAACCATAATGGTGTGATCACTCACCTAGAGCTAGATATCCTGGAATGCAAAGTCAACTGGGTCTTAGGAAGCATCACTACGAACAAAGCTAATGGAGGTGATGGAACTACAGCTGAGTTACTTCAAATCCTAAAAGATAGTGCTGTGAAAGTGCTGCACTCAATATGCCAGCAAATTTGGAAAGCTCAGCAGTGGCCACAGGACTGGAAAAGGTCAGGTTTCATTCCAATACGAAAGAAAGGCAATGCCAAAGAATGCTCAAACTACTGCACAATTGCACTCATCTCACACGCTAGTAAAGTAACGCTCAAAATTCTCCAAGCTAGGCTTCAACAGTATCCGAACTGAGAACTTCCAGATGTTCAAGCTGGATTTGGAAAAGGCAAAGGAATCAGAGATCAAATAGCCAACATTCACTGGATCATAGAGAAAGCAAGAGAATTCCAGAAAAGCATCTACTTCTGATTCATTGACTATGCAAAAGGCTGTGACTGTGTGGATCACAACAAACTGTGGAAAATTCTTCAAGAGATGGGAATACCAGACTACCTTACCTGCCTCCTGAGAAACCTGTATGCAGGTCAAGAAGCAACAATTAGAACTGGACATGGAACAATGGACTGGTTCCAAATTGGGAAAAGAGTACATCAAGGCTGTATATTGTCATCCTACTTATTTAACTTTTATGCAGAGTACATCATGTGAAATGCTGGGCTTGATGAAGCACTAGCTAGAATCAAGATTGCAGGGAGAAATATCAACAACCTCAGATATGTAGATGACACCACCCTTATGGCAGAAAGTGAAGAGGAACTAAACAGCCTCTTGATGAAGATGAAAGAGGAGAGTGAAAAAGCTGGCTTACAACTCAACATTCAAAAAACAAAGATTATAGCATCCGATCTCATTACTTCATGGCAAATAGATGGGGAAACAATGGAAACAGTGATAAACTTTATTTTCTTGGGCTCCAGAATCACTGCAGATGGTGACTGTAGTCATGGAATTAAAAGACACTTGCTCCTTGGAAGAAGAGCTATGACAAACCTAGACAGCATATTTGCCAACAAAGGTCCATACAGTCAAAGCTATGGTTTTTCCATTAGTCATGTATGGATATGAGAGTTGGACCATAAAGAAAGCTGAGCTCCGAAGAATTGATGCTTTTGAACTGTGGTGTTGGAGAAGACTCTTGAGAGTCCCTGGCACAGCAAGGAGATCCAACCAGTCCATCCAAAAGGAAATCAGTCCTGAATATTCACTGGAAGGACTGAAATTCCAATACTTTGGCCACCTGATGCAAAGAACTGACTCACTGGAAAAGACTCTGATGCTGGGAAAGATTGAAGGCAGGAGGAAAGGAGATGACAGAGGATGAGATGGTTGGATGGCATCACCGACTCAATGGACATGAGTTTGAGCAAGGTCCAGGAGATGGGGAAGGACAGGGAAGCCTGGCGTGCAGCAGTCCATGGGGTCACAAAGAGTCAGACACAACTGAGTGACTTAAGAACAAAAACATAAACCTACTAAAATATTACTTGTATTAGGACATCTAGATTAATAAAACAGATTGCCATCATTTAGCTAAGTGGTATTTATGGACTTTTCTCAACCCCAACTGTTTTAAGAATGGATTCCCAAGAGGTTGCTATTTAACTGTTCTTAACCACTATTACTTTGAGCATTCAAACTAGGAAACAGGTACAAACTTACAATATGATTGCACAGAGAACCTCCTGATGGGATTATTGTAAAGATTATTGTATTGTTTTTCATCCGACATGCTTTAAAGGACATCGTGCTCAGTACCACTGTGCTGCGTGGGAAGTCCTTTACGTCCCTAAACAGAGTGCTAAATTTACCAACGTCTTGGACATGAACTCTGCCTGGTCCACTGGTTCCACACAAAGCATGGAGATGTCTTGCCAACAGTCTGAGTGCAAACTGCAGCAAAAGTTAATTGAATTTGCAAGAACTCAGTAACTTTGGAGGGGAGAAGGAAAATTAAATGAAAAAACTCAACCAATTAAATTGCTTTTCTCTAGACGCTGTCTGTTATTTTGCATGTGTGTTCTGATGTTCTGATCATCCTTTATTTTTTCTTATTCAAAGATCTTTACCTATTGCACAATGGTAGAAGCCCACATCCTTGAGCTCACCCTTCACTCTGAACTGTCACTGTATACTGAAGTGACACAGCAGGGCCCACTCACCACTGCTCTGTGCCCTAGCTACACCAAGGAAGTTTATGCAAGTCAAGTCTGACATTTTGTATGGACACTCCAAGATCAATACCAGAAATGACAAGCAACATTAACTGGCTCATAAAGCCTAACATTTTCCCTCTGCTTTCACTATTTAAATCCTCTCAGTTGCTACCTTTAATTCAGCCTGCAATTTCACTTACTCACTACTATGGCTTCCAAAAAGCAGAGAATATAAGTAAATGATCAAAGAGAGAAAGTCACTGAGTTTCAGTAAGGACAAAACAGTCCTTATGAAAACAAAACAGTCCTATGAAAAGGCACATCATTCTTGTTTCTTTATACACTATATCAAAGGTTAGTTGAGAGTATCAAGGAAAAAGTTGAGAGAATCAAGGGAGCTAAGTGTCTATATACAGACAGGATGAAAGACCACAAAATAAGCAAAGGATAGAAACCCACAAAGATTAAGTAATCTTTATCAGTGAGAGAACACACAGAATAAAAAAGTTGCAAGACTTAGGTTTTCCTTAAAGAAAGCATGAAAAGCTCAGGGGAAAAACCCTCTGCAGGGAAAAGATCAAAAATTACAAATCAGTAGCCTGCTAACCAAGATGCTCTGAACTAGACCGCCAACCTATATTACAGAACTTATTTCCTCAGATTTTCTAAGGAGAAGATTCTCTGTCTCTCAACTTTAAAAGAGCAAAATAATCTTTTAACTCCTCCTCCTTCCTTCCCCTCAAGTAAAGTTATTCACCAAGTTCTATTGGGCTTTCTTAGAAACTACTTTTTACATTAAAAAATGTTGCTTAAACACACACATCCATGTGACACACATATAAAAATTATATTCATGTTCTTTCCTTGCCGTCTTCACCACTACTATCCAAGTCCAAGGCTTTGTCACCACACAACTAGGCCAAATCAAACAGCCAATTAACTGGAAGTCCATTCCTTGTTCTATTTCATCCTACTGTACACTCACTGCTGCCCAATCCTCCTAAAATACTATAAACTTTGATGATGTGTCATTCTGCATGCCTTAAAAAAAAAGCAACAACAACCTTCTATGTTCTCCATTGTCTCCAAGGATAACTGCAACATCGACAAATTCATAATGTTTAGCTAACTCTCCCCCATCTTTGCAGGCTTATCTGCCACTGGGGTATCCTACCCTAGTC
This sequence comes from Tragelaphus eurycerus, assembly GCA_935064755.1. Lineage (NCBI taxonomy): Eukaryota > Metazoa > Chordata > Mammalia > Artiodactyla > Bovidae > Tragelaphus > Tragelaphus eurycerus. The sequence goes on along the minus strand of CAKXYN010000010.1, from coordinate 28,144,082 downwards.
CTACTGATTTGTTCTTGGTGAAATTTCTATTCTAATTTGAATATACTTCTAATTATACTCTAATTATATTCAAATCCCCAAATTTACAACCCAGAATGGAAGAGATACCTTCAACAGTGCCTTTTGAGAAAATGTGTTCATATTAAATGACTTAGTATCCTTTAAAAAAAAAGGAAATTAAAAAAAATCCATTTATGAATGTCACTAATTTTTTTTTGCTAAGGGGGGATTAATTGATCTAAAATGACCTAGACTGAGAATTCAAATCCTCAAACTATTTTAACAGTCTTCCTCAAAAGACGATGGATATAATTGTGTGGGGGACAGGGAAGAGAAAGTGTTTACAAGCATATCATGTAGAAAGGATACAAAGAAGCTGGTAACAGTAGTTATCTTTACAGAATGCACACGGAGTGAAGGTGACAGGATAAGAAGACTTTGAAGGTTCTGACTTTTTTAACCCTTTGCCTCTATTAACTATTCAAACAAATAAATGTTAAAGATGAATTTTATGTATAGAATGGAGAGATACCTGCAACAGTGCCTTTTGAGAAAATGTTTTTATATTAAATTACTTAAAATCCTTTTTAAAAAAAAAGTTAATTAAAAACACGTTTAAGACTGTTACTATTTTTTGTTTTTTGTTTTTTATTACAAAGCAAGAAAATATTCTCCATCTTTTCCAAAGCAGAGATCAGGAAAAGTCAGCAATCTGCAGCAAAGGTCTAGCAGAGGAAGGGGTAAAATAACATTTAAAACACAAACCATCCTCCGGAAGGTCTGTGCTAGATCCAGAAGTTCAGGGTCACTCTAGCTCAGGGAATAGAACAGAGACATGTGTCCAAAGGAGTCTGCAGAGCAGAGAGAACTCTCCCCAAGTTCACACCCAAATTCCCTTGTCCATTTTCACCACAGCCATTCTTTTTTTTTTTTTAATTGAAGGATACTTGCTGTACAGAATTGTGTTGCTTTCTGTCAAACGTCAACATGAATCAGCCGTAGGTGTATATACACTGCGGTCACTCTCTTCACCTTCTCTCACTCTCCACTTTGATAATTTCTCACACTTCCAATGATTTCTTCCTTATCACAGTATAAATCTATTTTAAATGCTTTATTTTCTTCAAGGTATCATTCCTAGCAACAAGACATTTCTCCTTTTAATTTTCACCAAAATCTCTGGCTATCCAACTGGGAACTCTGTGGCAAATGAGATTTCTGGGTATTCTGACCTCCAAGAAAGCGCTACCAGTCTCTTGAAACCTGCTCAATCCTTCTCTGCAATTTAATAATAATGCATCAATTTGCTTTCAGTTAAAAGCATTTTTATTCAGCTGCTTGCTAAAACAAAAAGATACTAGTGAATGTGAAGCAAAAGCCTGCTGCATTTATCCTTAACTAAAGAAAAATTCCTTGTGAAACAAGAAACTAACCATGTAATAAATTAAGACCTATTTATTTACAGGGCTGTCACTCAGTAAAATGAAGGAAAAATGCCATTTCATACTGGCTTCTGATGAACATTAAGCTTTTGGAGGCTCAGCTTTCAACTGTCTGTACTTTAAAATAAGGAGAGAGTAAGAATAGATGAAAAATGAGCTACTTTTTTTTATTGATTTCTTTATCAATCACTATCTAAAAATTTACAGTAACATTTTAATTTTGACCTTTTCTCCCTTCCCAAGTTCACTCTGATGGAAATGCTAATAATCAGTTAAACACTCAAAATGTAGAAAAAGGGAGGAAAATAAATGGCACGTATGATTTATAGCCTAGATAACCCATCCCTGGATAAATAAGCATTCACTGTATTTCTCTGATGTTCTTACTCCCCAGGAACGCAAAAGATTTTACAGCATAAAAATCACACTAATCAACTGAACATGAAAGGAGCAGGATAATGAAGGAACTTCAGTGCTTTCCGTTTCCAGATCCTGGCACAAGCCCGGTGAACGCAGGAAGCCTCTCACTACCACCAACAGTGAATATAAAACCTCTCCAGACAAGATTTTAGTTATCCTAACCCAATCAACTCCTTCCAGGATCAAGAGCACTTCAGTTCCAAACTAAGAGCACATCTCAGACCCTTAAGAGTCCCAGCTTTTCTTCTGTTCTGCTCTGCTCAGTACGACACATCTCCATATACCTAAGGGAAATCAGAACTATTATCTACTTTCACCTTTGTTCTTTTAGACTAAGAGCCTCCCAGAACTTTTTCTACTTCAACTAGGTTACCCTCACCCACTAGGAGCAATTTTTCTGAGTCCTACACCAATTTCAGCCCTGCATAAGGAAAAAAAGTCCAGGTGATGGTGGCCATAATTCCCCTATGGTCCTGGTTATAACTTATGTTGGCAATGTGGGAGTATTTGTGAGGAGCCAAACATGTGTTTATGTGCAAGAGAAATTAAGAAAGACAAGCAAACCCCAAGACATGACGACTTTTTAAAAACAGTAGCTACGATAGCTGCAGAAACAAAACAAATATGTTACTTCCATGCCTCCTCTTTTCATTTATACTCTACTTATTGATAAGATACATCTTCTGCTCATTTTCCCTCATCCTTCCTGCTTCCAGAATGCTCTCCTTCAAAGGTACTCTGGCCTTCCCTCTGCCTATCCCAGAATCTTTCATTATGTCCACTCACTAAGATATGTTTAGCTATCTAGGAAAATGATAATTTCCTAAAATAAAGCCAAAATTGTTCACATCACTTGGTTATATGAATATCAGAATATAACACCATTTAATACAAAAAAAAATCTTTTAAGCATGAATTAACCAACCTGGGTCCCTGTCTCCACTCCATCATTTAATGGTCCCATAGCCCTGGACAACTCAAGCTAGGATACTCAATTTCCTCAGGTTGAAAATGGGTAGGATAATATCTGTCTTACCTAACTCAATCAACTCATCAAAAGATTTTTAAAGTTTTTATAAACATAGAGTAATAATTAGGTAGATGGTCAGCCATGAGACCTAAATGTAAGACACTCATTCAAAGAAAGCAGTTAGAAGACTATATAACTGCGGACTTCCCTGGTGGTCCAGTGGTTAAGACTCCACACTCCCAATGCAGGGCAATGGGTTTGATCCCTGGCCAGGGCATTAAGATCCCACATGCTGCACTCCCCACCCACCTGCTCCCCACAAAAAAGACTATACAATGGGAAAACCTAAGAGAGTGCCAAAGACAAAAGCAGCTCCACATCTGTACAATCACTCAGCACAGTTAAGACATTCAACTCGAGAATAAAGGGGAACCTCAGCCTTTGCGTCCATTCCACCTTCAGATCTCAAGCCATGGCCAAAACCAGCTCAGCTGCCTGCCAACTGGTGAGTGCCAGAGCATTCCTGTTTGGTAAAAAGTCCTATTCTGGAATAGTTTGGGAATGAATGCAGAAAGAATTACTTTAGTAATAACTGCAGTTGCATGGGGTGGGGGGGTGGGGGGTGGGGGAGTGGCGGTCAGCACTGCAACTGTACAGTAAAACTTTTCTCCTTTTACATTAGCAATGTCCATCCAAAGTCAGGATACCTCTTGACTCTATCCTCTGCCAGAGTGAAGATAAAGCAACTGTCTGCTTTTCAGACTACTGAAATTTAATATAGTACACATATACTGTATCAAATACACATATAAATACACACTAAGCCGCTAAATCCGGAGAGGAAAAGGAGCTAATATACACTGAGCTCTATGTGTCAGAAACCATAAGGAAACAGAGATTTTATTTAATCCCCACAAACACCATGCCATGTAGGTATTATTATTCCTATTTTTACAGATGAGAACACCAAAGCTCAGAGAGATTAAATAACCTATTCAAGGTGACAAAGCTAGTAAGTAGAAGAGTGGAGACCTGAACTTTAGTGTTGCCTATCCCCAAAGCCCACACTGCCTCTGACTTTCTCCTCTCAATGGTGTAACCAGGACAACCTTCTTGGGTCTTCATTTCACCTTAATTCCTTATATGTACTTAACTGCGAGTCCTGGTTGTGTATCCATAACTTCACAAAGGGACAAATAAAATTTTTTCAGATTTCTTCTTTGCCTTTTCTTTACACACATTTACTTCATGTTTCTGCACAAAATTATTCTTTTTAGGTTGAATCACCGGACTAGATCTAATATGCTACCATTCAATATTTCAGCAATTAATACACATGAAGGGTGAAAGTTCTGTTCCCTTCTTTTAACACTTTAATAGTCAGAGTTTTTGAGCATGTTATCATTTTCTAAGCTGGTTCTTACCATTTAAAGAGTGTTAGTGCTTAGTACAATGCTTCACACACAGTAGGTGCAGAGGGAGAATATTTATTGAGTCCCTGATCGAGAGAAGTTTTCTTTATTCTTCTAGTTAACTGGCTACATTTGAGCCCAATTCTAAGAATGAATTCTTTTACATTAAAGATAATTTCTTGAAATTTAAAAAAAAAATTCCAAAAAAAAAAAGGAAATTGAAATCTAACAGTCTAGCAGTTATGTCTCTAAATGACTAGTAGACTGTGAACTTAAGAGTTTAAAAGGCTTGATTTTAAAATACTTATTTTTATTACTCTGAATAACTTTTGCAAATGCTTCTTTCCCTCTTTACAGAAAAACAAAACTGAAATAACCATAAAACGATTGTTTCACTAACAATGACTTTTCCCCCCATTTTGCACATTGTAATAAGTATACTTTATTTTTATAATTATGGAAACTCATCTCTGAATAAACTGGCTTTTTTTTTTTTTTTTTTGCCAATTGCAGGAACCACCTACAGCCCAGAGCACTCTATTCAGACATTACTGTTTATGCAGTTAGACACTGCTTGAGCTATCCAGGTTTCCCTGTGCCTGGTCCCAGGTCACTCTATGTAGAGTTGTCCCCAGGCTGCCAGGAGCTGGGACACTGCTAGGAAAAGGCAAGACCCAGAGTGGAAAGAATGGTACCTCTGAGGAGATGCAGAAGGGCTTTGAGAGAGCCCTTAAGGTGAGCAGAGAGGTCAGGAGTGTAGGCTTAAGCCAGGGCCCAGTGGAAACATTCCCTGAGACAAGTCAAGCCCCAGTCCTCTCTGAGGTTTCCAGAACAAAGGCTAGGTGTGGAGAGAGCAGGGGGTGTTACCTCCAGGCGCTGCTGAAGCTAAGGGAGCATGGCAGCGAGGCCTGCATGATGGGCATATAACCTGTGGCAACTGGGCCTTCCCACGACCCTGGGCGATGAGTATCTGTTATCGGGGGAACGTTGCACCATGGCTGGGCTGGAGCACCCAGCACTAGGCCTGGGGGCGATGGGTCTGCTGGGGTGAGCCAGCTGCTGCCCACACCCTACTTTAAGTAACTGCTGAATAAACTGCATTTTTAACACTTTCTCAACAGTGTGGTTTTATTTTCCTTCTCAGATATAATCTATAGGAATTAAGTATTCATTAATGCATGTGGCTCTAGAACATCTTGTTATATACTATCAGCACATTAAAGATGATTATTTTTGCTTCCATTCAAGAATGTTCTCCTTGCTTTAGGTGGACATGTCTCTATCTTTGTATTCTTTTCAAGCAGGTGCAGGTTTCTTGTATAATCTCTATAGAACACTGAATGTCAGTCTTTTCTTAATAAGAAGCACAAGAATGACATCTGTCCCTGATCACACCCAATTTATATGTCTTTTAACTTTATGTTACTTTTTCAATGACATAGAAGTGCTTCAGTCAGAGTGGAACCCCGGTGGAATGAGCTGCTTTATGAGAGGTCTCATATAAGGGGATCCCTGTGCTAGGTGGGAGATCCATACAGGCTGAATTTTATGGCCGTCTTCACTATTTTAGGATTTTAAAATACTTTTTTGACAAATTACTTTGGTGAAACAATGAATTACATACCAGCCTCTGCTGTGTCAAGTCCTTTTCCCAGCTCACTGTTCAAACCAACCCAAATAAGATGCCCTTCTGATCCAGCTTAACTTAGCAAGCCAGGTGATTAGTTTGGGAGACCAAAATCTCATAACATTAATAGTTTCTTGCTATATGAAATTATCAAAATGTGGTGAAATAATGCAGTCAGCAAAATGTCACTGTGTGACTTACATATGGATCTGTTGCAGCCTGCAAAAACAGTCTCCATGAGGGACAGCCAAAATGAAGAGTTATGTGGGAGTAATAAAATATGATAACTAGGTCTGCAACTTCAAGTATAAACCAAGCTGCGCATGCACACATCTACAGGAGAGCCTGCTGATCTAAAAGCAAGAAAAACCCAAACCATGTCCAGCATGTATGCACTCCACTAGCAGGCCTGCCAGGGAACTGTCCTTTCAGCACCACGGCAAGAAACCCTGGCGTAAACCTCCATACAGGCAACCAAAGCTGGGCAAGCTGGGCCCTGAGAAACGTTTGTTAGAGACCCTGCAAAGAAAGCAACAACCAACTGTATGGTTGTTTATTTTTAAGTATACTGCCCTTTCATAATCCTTTATTAATTTAAAATAAAATCCTTCAATATTTTGATAAAAGTTGACAAAACCCCAAAAGAAAACCAAAGATGTATTCAGCCTTTCAGACTGAACCCAGAAAACCAGTAACTGGCCTGCACTGTCAAGAACTGCGCTGCAGTACCCACCAGCAGCACTACTAAGAAACACAACACATTTACACATACCCTGTATCAAATGTTCACAGAACACATAACATGCTTAGAGCCCTCTCCAGGGACAGCCTCAATTTCTAGGACAGACAATGTTCGCTGAGTGCCAAGCCATCACTACCACCCCCTTCCAAGCAATCAAATTCTCTTTCAGGGAGAACTGAAGGCCTTGTGTGTCATGAGCTCCAAAGAAAAAATGCTGCAGTATTTCAAGAACCAGGTTAAAGGCAATGTATTACAAAGCTTTCAGCATTTTAAGTCTGATTCCCCCAAGATTTCTACCAGGATGGTACCGGACGGTAATGTCACCCAGCCATTTGCATTACACATCAAAAATAAATTTTTTTTTTCTTAAGGGGAAAAAAAAAGTCCCACAACCACCATTATCTTCTAATGCACGTGGAGAAAAGAGAAGTACAGAAAGACTGTGAAACAGTGAAAACCTACCACACCCGAAATCTCCCTTGGAAAACTAAAACACCTCCAGCCTTAGCACACCTCTACCTCTCTGAAGGCTCTTCAGGTTCAAACTTGAGAAACAGTTACAAAAAGTGCCTTCCCCTTTGGCCCCCAGAGCCCTCACCCACACTTCCTGCCTCCATCCCGACTTCTCTGGTGCTCACTGTGCATGCATTAAAAGCAATTTTCCCTGTTTGGTAGCTCTTGCTCCATGTTAATTATTTCTCCCTCCCCCTGAATTAGCCAGATGCAATGCAAAGTTTCTTCTCCAACTCTCCCCACCCCCTCCCCAAACAGATGACATCCTTTTATTATGGATACTGATACTGAACCTTGGAGTCTCCGGATGTAAAATGTATTCCCCCATGTTTCAAAAACTGCAGTGTAAGTGAGGAAGAGGGCACAGGGTGGGGTACCTGGAAGGAATGCCTGGTTTGAAAAATCATATTTATCAGACTCAAAAATGATTCCTACTCCATACCATTTCGAAACTGGGACCCTTGAGGGGGTCTGAAAGCCCTGGCTAAGCCCCCCGAAAGTTCACTGCCAAGTCTCCACTGGTGGTTGCTGCTGGCACGGAGAGGATGGAGCTGAGCTCTCAGGAAAAATGCAGAGGCTTTGCAGTCCCCCGGGTACCAAGAGAGAACTAGAGAGCTGGGGTCCAAGCCCGTGCAGCTGGGCAGTCCTGTAAGCCCAAAGCTAGCAGAACCCAGGGTGCTCGCTGCCGGAGGCACGGTGGGGGAGGGCAAGAGAGAGGAGGAGAGGAGCAGGCTCTGCATCGGGTGGCGTAGGGGTGGGGGTGGGGGAAGGGGATATTCTCAAAGTGATGTACTCCCTAATGCAGGAATCCTAGCCTGCCGAGGAAGGTCCCGGGGGCCCCCAACACAGCCCCAGAGCACCCTGTCGGAAGGGGGACGGACGCATTCGAGTAAAGGACAGGGGAGTCCCGGCTACCCTAAGAACCCCTGGCTTCTGCAGTTGGTAACAATCTGGAGCTGGATGGGGGAGAAGGATGCAGTAAGACATGGGGGAGGGGGTAGAGCTAAGGAGCTGCTCTAGAAGATCCGGACAGCGCTGCCCTTCCAGTGCAACCGGGCAAGGGGCCCCGACTCTGCCCTAGCTCTGGGATACAGGAAGGAGGGGGTGCTGCACCACGGAAGGGGCGCCGAGGGCAGCCAGAGTCCCCCTGTGCAGCCAAGAACGGAGGAGAGAGAGGGTGTATGGGGGTGGGGGGCAGTGGTCCTCAATTCTCCTCAGGGATCCCCAATAAACACATTAGAAGGAAGCAAGACTTCCAAGCACCTGTACAAAACCGGGAGGGCAGAAACCCCGCTCCGTGGCCCCTAGAGCCCCGCCGCGCACTCTGCGGCAAAGCCCCTGGCTGGAGATGGGCGAGCCCCGCTCCAGGGTCCCGAGGCGAGAAAGGGAACCCGGCGGACGAGGAGCGGCGCCGGGGCAGGGGCTCTGGGGCGACTTACGGCAGCGGCGGCGAGGGAGGCAGCGGCGGCCCTAGCGCGGGGCCCGGGAGGCGCGGCCGGACTGCAGAGGCGCCGAGGATGCGGCGGGCGGGACTGCGGTGGGCGCCATCTTGGAGCGCTCCCCGCGCCCGCCCCCCGCGCCGCCCGAGTCCTTGCATAATTGATGACTCGCGCCCGCCGCTCGCCGCCGCGCGCGCCCCCGCCGCCGGGCCCCCCGCCCACCCCGCCCCCGCGTCGACCCCCGGCGCGCGCCCCCCGCCCGCCCCCGGCCGCCGCCCGCGCACGCCGCCCCCGCCCGCCCTCCTGCCTGCGTCCCGAGGCCCACCTACCCCTGCAGGGCGCGCCCGTTCGCTCGCGGCGCTCCGCGCCGTTCGCCGGTCCGCTCGCTGGCTGTCAGGCCGGCGTCCCCGCGCCGCCCGGACCGGATCCGGGGCGAGGGAGCAGGGCGCCGGTAGGGGGCGCCGCGCCGGAGCGCCTCGCGAGCGTCCCCGGGCCCGCCTCCCCGACGCCCCCACCGAGCCGCGCGGGAGGGGCAGCCGGGCAGAGCGCCGGGACGCGGCCGCCTAACACGCTGGCGGGCTGTCAGCCAGCACGCGGGCGTTGAAACCCGAAAGGTGCTATGTGGACTCGAGGGCCCCGTGACCCTTGTAAATGCCAAGCCTTACCTTCTTCCTGAACGGCAGTCGCAGCAGAAAATGTCCAGCAATATTGCAGTGCTCAGTTGTTGGAATTTCTGACATCTGTAAACGCGAGGAACTCAATTTATCCGATCTTTGGCCATCGGAGGAAAAAAAAAATCTCAGAAGTCTATCAACAGCAGTTGGAGCCTTGTGATTCAGTGGACAGGGATCCCTGGTAGGAGGAGGGAGACATCCCTTCCCCCAGACCTGAAACTGCTGCTACTGCTACTGCTGCTGCTAAGTCGCTGCAGTCGTGCCCGACTCTGTGCGACCCCATAGACGGAAGCCCACCAGGCTCCCCCATCCCTGGGATTCTCCAGGCAAGAATACTGGAGCGGGTTGCCATTTCCTTCTCCAATGCATGAAAATGAAAAGTGAAAGTGAAGTCGCTCAGTCGTGTCCGACTCTTAGCGACCCCATGGACTGGAGCCCACCAGGATCCTCCGTCCATGGGATTCTCCAGGCAAAAGTACTGGGGTGGGGTGCCACTGCCTTCCTGAAACTAAGTCACCTTAATCATTTTGAACCTCAGTTTGTCCATCTGTAAAGTAGGCACAATCATTTGAATTGTTTACTCCACACTCTCCAGTTTAGTTCAGTTCAGTTGCTCAGTTGTGTCCGAATCTTTGCGACCCCATGAATTGCAGCACGCCAGGCCTCCCTATCCATCACCAACTCCTGGAGTTCACTCAAACTCACGTCCATCGAGTCAGTGAGGCCATTCAGCCATCTCATCCTCTGTCGTCCCCTTCTCCTCCTGCCCCCAATACCTCCCGGCATCAGAGTCTTTTCCAATGAGTAGTTATTAACCAATTAGTTCCCAAGATACCAGGCTTCCTTGGTGACTCAGATGGTACAGCGTCTACCTGCAATGCTGGAGACCCAGGTTCGATCTCTGGGTCAGGAAAAGCCCCTGGAAAAGGAAATAGCAAACCACCCCAGTACTCCCGCCTGGGAAATCCCATGGACAGAGGAGCCTTGTAGGCCACAGTTCATAGGGTTGCAAAGAGTCAGACACGACTGAGTGACTACTTTACTTTAAGCACGTTATAAACAACATAAATTTATTTCTCACAGTTCTGGAGGCTGGACTCTGAGTTAAGGGTGCCAACATTAAAAGGTGAGAGCCTTCCAGGTTGCAGACTTCTCACTGTATATTCAGATGGTGGAAGGGGTTAGAGAGCTCTATGGAATCTCTTTTGTAAAAGCATTAATCCTAGTCATGAGGGCTCCACTCTCATGACCTAATCACCTCTCAAAGGTCCCACCTTATAACAATATTACATTGGGAATTAAGTTTTGGCTGTGAATTTTGAAAAGACACAAACATTCAGAACATAGCAACTGCTATTTAGATCAAGGTTGAGAAGACTCTTGAGAGTCCCTTGGACTGCAAGGAGATACAACCAGTCCATTCTGAAGGAGATCAGCCCTGGGATTTCTTTGGAAGCAATGATGCTAAAGCTGAAACTCCAGTATTTTGGCCACCTCATGCGAAGAGTTGACTCATTGGAGAAGACTCTGATGCTGGGAGGGATTGGGGGCAGGAGGAGAAGGGGACGACAGAGGATGAGATGGCTGGATGGCATCACTGACTCGATGGATGTGAGTCTGAGTGACCTCCGGGAGTTGGTGATGGACAGGGAGGTCTGGCGTGCTACGATTCATGGGGTTGCAAAGAGTCAGACACAACTGCGTGACTGATCTGATCTGATCTAATACTTAAAGGTGCTGATACCTCAATTCAGCAATACATTCAAGGAGATATAAACAAGCAAGATTTTTTTAAAGAATGTATCCCCCCTTTGCCCCACTCGGTGCTAAGTTGCTTCAGTCATGTCTGACTTTTTGCAACCCCATGGACTGTAGACCGCCAGGCTCCTCTGCCCATGGGATTCCCCAGGCACCAACATTGGGTGGGTTGCCATGCCCTCCTCCAGGGTATCTTAACAATCCAGGGATCAAACCTGGGTTTGATCAAACCACCCAGGGTGGTGTGGATTCTAAGTGATCTCTGACTCTTGAATCAGAGGTGATCAAATAGTCTCTCAAGACTGGATGTGAAAAAATGATGTAGTTTGAAGGCCAAATATCTTGTTAAAGAAAATTATGGTGATGACCTTTACGATAATCTATTCAATAATATATAATCACAGCTATATCCCACGCCCAAGGTAAGAGAAACCCAAGTAAGACAGTAGGTCTTGCAAGAGGGCATCAGAGGGCAAATACACTGAAACCATACTCACAGAAAACTAGTCAATCTAATCACAACAGGACCACAGCCTTGTCTAACTCAATGAAATTAAGCCATGCCCGTGGGGCAACCCAGGATGGGTGGGTCATGGTGGAGAGATCTGACAGGGTGTGGTCCGCTGGAGAAGGGAATGGCAAACCACTTCAGTCTTCTTGCCTTGAGAACCCCATGAACAGTATGAAAAGGCAAAATGATAGAATACTGAAAGAGAAACTCCCCAGGTCAGTAGGGACCCAATATGCTGCTGGAGATCAGTGGAGAAATAACTCCAGAAAGAATGAAGGGATGGAACCAAAGCAGAAAGAATACCCAGCTGTAGATGTGTCTGGTGATAGAAGCAAAGTCCGATGCTGTAAAGAGCAATATTGCATAGGAACCTGGAATGTGAGGTCCATGAATCAAGGCAAATTGGAAGTGGTCAAACAAGAGATGGCAAGAGTGACTGTTGACATCTAGGAATTAGCGAACTAAAATGGACTGGAATGGGTGAATTTAACTCAGATCAGATCAGAGATCAGATCAGACGCTCAGTCGTGTCCAGCTCTTTGCGACCCCATGAACTGCAGCACGCCAGGCCTCCCTGTCTATCACCAACTCCCGGAGTTCACCCAGACTCACATCCATCGAGTCAGTGATGCCATCCAGCCATCTCATCCTCTGTCATCCCCTTCTCCTCCGGCCCTCAATCCCTCCCAGCATCAGAGTCTTCTCCAATGAGTCAACTCTTCGCATGAGGTGGCCAAAATACTGGAGTTTCAGCTTTACCATCATTGCTTGCAAAGAAATTCCAGGGCTGATCTCCTTCAGAATGGACTGGTTGGATCTCCTTGCAGTCCAAGGGACTTTCAAGAGTCTTCTCCAACACCACAGTTCAAAAGCATCAATTCTTCGGCGCTCAGCCTTCTTCACAGTCCAGCTCTCACATCCATACATGACCACAGGAAAGACCATAGCCTTGACTGGGCGAAACTTTGTTGGCAAAGTGATGTCTCTGCTTTTGAATATGCTATCTAGGTGGGTCATAACTTTCATTCCAAGGAGTAAGCGTCTTTTAATTTCATGGCTGCAGTCACCATCTGCAGTGATTTTGGAGCCCAGAAAAAGAAAGTCCGACACTGTTTCCACTGTTTCTCCATCTATTTCCCAAGAAGTGATGGGACCGGATGCCATGATCTTCGTTTTCTGAATGTTGAGCTTTAACCCAACCTTTTCACTCTCCACTTTCACTTTCATCAAGAGGCTTTTTAGATCCTCTTCACTTTCTGCCATAAGGGTGGTGTCATCTGCATATCTGAGGTTATTGATATTTCTCCCAGCAATCTTGATTCCAACTTCTGTTTCTTCCAGTCCAGCATTTCTCATGATGTACTCTGCATATAAGTTAAATAAACATGGTGACAATATACAGCCTTGACGTACTCCTTTTCCTATTTGGAACCAGTCTGTTGTTCCATGACCAGTTCTAACTGTTACTTCCTGTCCTGCATACAGATTTCTCAAGAGGCAGATCAGGTGGTCTGGTATTCCCATCTCTTTCAGAATTTTCCACAGTTTATTGTGATCTACACAGTCAAAGGCTTTGGCATAGTCAATAAAGCAGAAATAGATGTTTCTGTGGAACTCTCTTGCTTTTTCCATGATCCAGCGGATGTTGGCAATTTGATCTCTGGTTCCTCTGCCTTTTCTAAAACCAGCCTGAACATCAGGAAGTTCACGGTTCACATATTGCTGAAGCCTGGCTTGGAGAATTTTGAGCATTACTTTACTAGCATGTGAGATGAGTGCAATTGTGCGGTAGTTTGAGCACTCTTTGGCATTGCCTTTCTTTGGGATTGGGATGAAAACTGACCTTTTCCAATCTTGCGGCCACTGCTGAGTTTACCAAATTTGCTGGCATATTGAGTGCAGCACTTTCACAGCATCATCTTTCAGGATTTGGAATAGCTCCACTGGAATTCCATCACCTCCACTAGCTTTGTTTGTAGTGATGCTTTCTAAGGCCCACTTGACTTCACATTCCAGGGTGTCTGGCTCTAGGTCAGTGATCACACCATCATGATTATCTGGGTTGTGAAGCTCTTTTTTGTATAGTTCTTCTGTGTATTCTTGTCACCTCTTCTTAATATCTTCTGCTTCCGTTAGGTCCATACCAGTTCTGTCCTTTATCGACCACATTTTTGCATGAAATGTTCCTTTTGTATCTCTGATTTTCTTGAACAGATCCTTAGTCTTTCCCATTCTGTTGTTTTCCTCTGTTTCTTTGCATTGATCGCTGAAGAAGGCTTTCTTATCTCTTCTTGCTATTCTTTGGAACTCTGCATTCAGATGTTTATATCTTTCCTTTGCTCCTTTGCTTTTCGCTTCTCTTCTTTTCACAGCTATTTGCAAGTCCTCCCCAGACAGCCATTTTGCTTTTTTGCATTTCTTTTCCATGGGGATGATCTTGATCTCTGTCTCTTGTACAGTATCACGAACCTCATTCCATAGTTCATCAGGCACTCTATCTATCAGATCTAGGCCCTTAAATCTATTTCTCACTTCCACTGTATAATCATAAGGGATTTGATTTAGGTCATACCTGAATGGTCTAGTGGTTTTCCCTACTTTCTTCAATTTAAGTCTGAATTTGGCAATAAGGAGTTCATGGTCTGAGCCACAGTCAGCTCCTGGTCTTGTTTTTGCTGATAGTATAGAGCTTCTCCATCTTTGGCTGCAAAGAATATAATCGATCTGATTTCGGTGTTGACCATCTGGTGATGTCCATGTATAGACTCTGCTCTTGTGTTGTTGGAAGAGGGTATTTGCTATGACCAGTGCATTTTCTTGGCAAAACTCTGTTAGTCTTTGCCCTGCTTCATTCCGTGTTCCAAGGCCAAATTTGCCTGTTACTCCAGGTGTTTCTTGACTTCCTACTTTTGCATTCCAGTCCCCTATAATGAAAAGGACATCTTTTTTGGGTGTTAGTTCTAAAAGGTCTTGTAGGTCTTCATAGAACCGTTCAACTTCAGCTTCTTCAGCATTACTGGTTGGGGCATAGACTTGGATTACTGTGACATTGAATGGTTTGCCTTGGAAACGAACAGAGATTCTGTCGTTTTTGAGATTGCATCCAAGTCCTGCATTTCGGACTCTTTTGTTGACCATGATGGCCACTCCATTTCTTCTGAGGGATTCCTGCCCACAGTAGTAGATATAATGGCCCTCTGAGTTAAATTCACCCATTCCAGTCCATTTTAGTTCGCTAATTCCTAGAATGTCAACATTCACTCTTGCCATCTCTTGTTTGACCACTTCCAATTTGCCTTGATTCATGGACCTCACATTCCAGGTTCCTATGCAATATTGCTCTTTACAGCATCGGACTTTGCTTCTATCACCAGACACATCTACAGCTGGATATTCTTTCTGCTTTGGTTCCATCCCTTCATTCTTTCTGGAGTTATTTCTCCACTGATCTCCAGCAGCATATTGGGTCCCTACTGACCTGGGGAGTTTCTCTTTCAGTATTCTATCATTTTGCCTTTTCATACTGTTCATGGGGTTCTCAAGGCAAGAAGACTGAAGTGGTTTGCCATTCCCTTCTCCAGCGGACCACACCCTGTCAGATCTCTCCACCATGACCCACCCATCCTGGGTTGCCCCACGGGCATGGCTTAATTTCATTGAGTTAGACAAGGCTGTGGTCCTGTTGTGATTAGATTGACTAGTTTTCTGTGAGTATGGTTTCAGTGTATTTGCCCTCTGATGCCCTCTTGCAAGACCTACCGTCTTACTTGGGTTTCTCTTACCTTGGGCGTGGGGTATCTCTTCCTGGCTGCTCCAGCAAAGCACAGCCACCGCACCTTACCTTGGATGAGGGGTCTCTCCAACCGCCGCCCTTCCTGACCTTGGGGGAGGGGTATCTTCTCACCGCCGCCCTTCCTGACCTTGGTCGTAGGGTAGCTCAACTCGGCCGTGCTTAGTGCGCCGGTCCTCACCGCTGTCCTTCCTCGGTCGTTGGGTAGCTCCTCTCGGCCGCGCTCTCAGTGCACCGCGCAGCCGGCGGGGCGCTCTCAGAGGACCATTATATCTACTACTGCAGGCAGGAATCCCTCAGAAAAAATGGAGTGGCCATCATGGTCAACAAGAGTCCGAAATGCAGGACTTGGATGCAATCTCAAAAACGACAGAATGATCTCTGTTCGTTTCCAAGGCAAACCATTCAATGTCACAATAATCCAAGTCTATGCCCCAACCAGTAATGCTGAAGAAGCTGAAGTTGAATGGTTCTATGAAGACCTACAAGACCTTTTAGAACTAACACCCAAAAAAGATGTCCTTTTCATTATAGGGGACTGGAATGCAAAAGTAGGAAGTCAAGAAACACCTGGAGTAATAGGCAAATTTGGCCTTGGAACACGGAATGAAGCAGGGCAAAGACTAACAGAGTTTTGTCAAGAAAATGCACTGGTCATAGCAAATACCCTCTTCCAACAACACAAGAGCAGAGTCTATACATGGACATCACCAGATGGTCAACACCGAAATCAGATCGATTATATTCTTTGCAGCCAAAGATGGAGAAGCTCTATACTATCAGCAAAAACAAGACCAGGAGCTGACTGTGGCTCAGACCATGAACTCCTTATTGCCAAATTCAGACTTAAATTGAAGAAAGTAGGGAAAACCACTAGACCATTCAGGTATGACCTAAATCAAATCCCTTATGATTATACAGTGGAAGTGAGAAATAGATTTAAGGGCCTAGATCTGATAGATAGAGTGCCTGATGAACTATGGAATGAGGTTCGTGACATTGTACAGGAGACAGGGATCAAGATCATCCCCATGGAAAAGAAATGCAAAAAAGCAAAATGGCTGTCTGGGGAGGACTTGCAAATAGCTGTGAAAAGAAGAGAAGCGAAAAGCAAAGGAGCAAAGGAAAGATATAAACATCTGAATGCAGAGTTCCAAAGAATAGCAAGAAGAGATAAGAAAGCCTTCTTCAGCGATCAATGCAAAGAAACAGAGGAAAACAACAGAATGGGAAAGACTAAGGATCTGTTCAAGAAAATCAGAGATACAAAAGGAACATTTCATGCAAAAATGTGGTCGATAAAGGACAGAACTGGTATGGACCTAACGGAAGCAGAAGATATTAAGAAGAGGTGACAAGAATACACAGAAGAACTATACAAAAAAGAGCTTCACAACCCAGATAATCATGATGGTGTGATCACTGACCTAGAGCCAGACACCCTGGAATGTGAAGTCAAGTGGGCCTTAGAAAGCATCACTACAAACAAAGCTAGTGGAGGTGATGGAATTCCAGTGGAGCTATTCCAAATCCTGAAAGATGATGCTGTGAAAGTGCTGCACTCAATATGCCAGCAAATTTGGTAAACTCAGCAGTGGCCGCAAGATTGGAAAAGGTCAGTTTTCATCCCAATCCCAAAGAAAGGCAATGCCAAAGAGTGCTCAAACTACCGCACAATTGCACTCATCTCACATGCTAGTAAAGTAATGCTCAAAATTCTCCAAGCCAGGCTTCAGCAATATGTGAACCGTGAACTTCCTGATGTTCAGGCTGGTTTTAGAAAAGGCAGAGGAACCAGAGATCAAATTGCCAACATCTGCTGGATCATGGAAAAAGCAAGAGAGTTCCAGAAAAACATCTATTTCTGCTTTATTGACTATGCCAAAGCCTTTGATTATGTAGATCACAATAAACTGTGGAAAATTCTGAAAGAGATGGGAATACCAAACCACCTGATCTGCCTCTTGAGAAATTTGTATGCAGGTCAGGAAGCAACAGTTAGAACTGGTCATGGAACAACAGACTGGTTCCAAATAGAAAAGGAGTACGTCAAGGCTGTATATTGTCACCATGTTTATTTAACTTATATGCAGAGTACATCATGAGAAATGCTGGACTGGAAGAAACAGAAGTTGGAATCAAGATTGCTGGGAGAAATATCAATAACCTCAGATATTTAGATGACACTACCCTTATGACAGAAAGTGAAGAGGAACTAAAAAGCCTCTTGATGAAAGTGAAAGTGGAGAGTGAAAAGGTTGGCTTAAAGCTCAACATTCGGAAAACAAAGATCATGGCATCTGGTTCCATCACTACATGGGAAATAGATGGAGAAACAGTGGAAACAGTGTCAGACTTTCTTTTTCTGGGCTCCAAAATCACTGCAGATGGTGACTGCAGCCATGAAATTAAAAGACGCTTACTCCTTGGAAGGAAAGTTAGGACCAACCTAGATAGCATATTCAAAAGCAGAGACATCACTTTGCCAACAAAGGTTCACCTAGTCAAGGCTATGGTTTTTCCTGTGGTCATGTATGGATGTGAGAGCTGGACTGTGAAGAAGGCTGAGCACCGAAGAATTGATGCTTTTGAAGTGTGGTGTTGGAGAAGACTCTTGAGAGTCCCTTGGACTGCAAGGAGATCCAACCAGTCCATTCTGAAGGAGATCAGCCCTGGGATTTCTTTGGAAGCAATGATGTTAAAGCTGAAACTCCAGTATTTTGGCTACCTCATGCGAAGAGTTGACTCATTGGAGAAGACTCTGATGCTGGGAGGGATTGGGGGCAGGAGGAGAAGGGGATGACAGAGGATGAGACGGCTGGATGGCATCACTGACTCAGTGGATGTGAGTCTGAGTGACCTCCGGGAGTTGGTGATGGACAGGGAGGCCTGGCGTGCTGCGGTTCATGGGGTCGCAAAGAGTCGGACATGACTGAGCGACTGATCTGATCTGATCTGATAGTACAAATCCTCTCTAATGTGACAACACACTCTCTTAGGAGGATCTAGATAATGAATGTGTGGACTTTTAGCACTTTATTGTGCCTCTCATAGATATTTCTTTCTACCGCAAGTTCACAGTTACGAGTGAGAGTGTGGTCAGGCTGCCACTTACTAACTGGGTAGCCTTGGACGTCAACAATTCTGAGCTTCAGTGTCATCTGTAAAAGTGTACAATCATAGCACCAGGCTGTAGGTTTGTTGTGATAATTAAAGAGGAGTTTGCATTTTACACACTTAAAACATTTATCTGGCACACATAGTGTGCCCACTATATACATTTTAAAATAGCTTTTAAAATAGCTTTATGGAAGCATATTTGATGTAGAATAAACTATGCATGTCTAGAGTGAACAGTTTTGATGTATGTATACATGGAACTATCAACAATCATCAAGGTAATGAACATACCCATCCCCTCCAAAAGTTTCCCCAGGCCTCTGTGTAATCCCTCCATACATCACTCCCCTACACTCACTCCCCGCTCCAGGTAACCACAGTTTTCTATTACTGTATATCAGTTTGCATTTTCCAGAATTTTAAACAAATGGGATCATACCGTATGTACTTTCTTTGTATGGCTTCTTCTACTCAGCATAATAATTTTGAAATTAGTCTGTTGTTGATTATTCAGTCATCTATCAATAGTTCTTTTTTCCCTTTTATTGCTGAGTAGTATTCATTATCGGAGAAGGCAATGGCACCCCACTCCAGTACTCTTGCCTGGAAAATCCCATGGACAGAGGAGCCTGGTAGGCTGAAGTCCATGGGGGTCGCTAAGAGTCGGACATGACTGAGCGACTTCACTTTCACTTTTCACTTTCCTGCATTGGAGAAGGAAATGACAACCCACTCCAGTGTTCTTGCCTGGAGAATCCCAGGGACAGGGGAGCCTGGTGGGCTTCCGTCTATGGGGACACACAGAGTCGGACATGACTGAAGCGACTTAGCAGCAGCAGCAGTATTCATTATAGAGATATGCTACAATTTGTCTATCTAATCACGTGGTGATGACATATAGGTTATTTCCAGTTTTGTCCTATTATAAATAAAGCTGTCATGAGTATCTGTGTGCACATCCTTCTATGAACATGTGCTTTTATTTCTCTTGGGTATAAATTTCTAAGAATGGGACAAGTGAGTCCTACTGCAGCCTATCAGGCTCCTCCATCCATGGGATTTTCCAGGCAAGAGTACGGGAGTGGGGTGCCATTGCCTTAAAAGCAAAATGGCTGTCTGGGGAGGCCTTGCAAATAGCTGTGAAAAGAAGAGAAGCGAAAGCAAAGGAGAAAAAGAAAGATATAAACATCTGAATGCAGAGTTCCAAAGAATAGCAATAAGAGATAAGAAAGCCTTCTTCAGCGATCAATGCAAAGAAATAGAGGAAAACAACAGAATGGGGAAGACTAGGGATCTCTTCAAGAAAATCAGAGATACCAAAGGAACATTTCATGCAAAAATGTGCTCGATAAAGGACAGAAATGGTATGGACCTAACAGAAGCAGAAGATATTAAGGAGAGGTGGCAAGAATACATAGAAGAACTATACAAAAAAGAGCTTCACGACCCAGATAATCATGATGGTGTGATCACTGACCTAGAGCCAGACATCCTGGAATGTGAAGTCAAGTGGGCCTTAGAAAGCATCACTACAAACAAAGCTAGTGGAGGTGATGGAATTCCAGTGGAGCTATTCCAAATCCTGAAAGATGATGCTGTGAAAGTGCTACACTCAATATGCCAGCAAATCTGGAAAACTCAGCAGTGGCCACAAGATTGGAAAAGGTCAGTTTTCATCCCAATCCCAAAGAAAGGCAATACCAAAGAGTGCTCAAACTACCGCACAATTGCACTCATCTCACACGCTAGTCAAGTAATGCTCAAAATTCTCCAAGCCAGGCTTCAGCAATATGTGAACCGTGAACTTCCTGATGTTCAGGCTGGTTTTAGAAAAGGCAGAGGAACCAGAGATCAAATTGCCAACATCCGCTGGATCATGGAAAAAGCAAGAGAGTTCCACAGAAATATCTATTTCTGCTTTATTGACTATGCCAAAGCCTTTGACTGTGTAGATCACAATAAACTGTGGAAAATTCTGAAAGAGATGGGAATACCAGACCACCTGATCTGCCTCTTGAGAAATCTGTATGCAGGACAGGAAGTAACAGTTAGAACTGGTCATGGAACAACAGACTGGTTCCAAATAGGAAAAGGAGTACGTCAAGGCTGTATATTGTCACCATGTTTATTTAACTTATATGCAGAGTACATCATGAGAAATGCTGGACTGGAAGAAACAGAAGTTGGAATCAAGATTGCTGGGAGAAATATCAATAACCTCAGATATGCAGATGACACCACCCTTATGGCAGAAAGTGAAGAGGGG
This sequence comes from Tragelaphus eurycerus, assembly GCA_935064755.1. Lineage (NCBI taxonomy): Eukaryota > Metazoa > Chordata > Mammalia > Artiodactyla > Bovidae > Tragelaphus > Tragelaphus eurycerus. The sequence goes on along the minus strand of CAKXYN010000010.1, from coordinate 28,123,398 downwards.
CTAAAAAGCCTCTTGATGAAAGTGAAAGTGGAGAGTGAAAAGGTTGGCTTAAAGCTCAACATTCAGAAAACGAAGATCATGGCATCTGGTCCCATCACTACATGGGAAATAGATGGAGAAACAGTGGAAACAGTGTCGGACTTTCTTTTTCTGGGCTCCAAAATCACTGCAGATGGTGTCTGCAGCCATGAAATTAAAAGGCGCTTACTCTTTGGAAGGAAAGTTATGACCCACCTAGATAGCATATTCAAAAGCAGAGACATTACTTTGCCAACAAAGATTCGTCTAGTCAAGGCTATGGTCTTTCATGTGGTCATGTATGGATGTGAGAACTCGACTGTGAAGAAGGCTGAGCGCCAAAGAATTGATGCTTTTGAACTGTGGTGTTGGAGAAGACTCTTGAGAGTCTCTTTGACTGCAAGGAGATCCAACCAGTCCATTCTGAAGGAGATCAGCCCTGGGATTTCTTTGGAAGCAATGATGCTAAAGCTGAAACTCCAGTATTTTGGCCACCTCATGCGAAGAGTTGACTCATTGGAGAAGACTCTGATGCTGGGAGGGATTGGGGGCAGGAGGAGAAGGGGATGACAGAGGATGAGATGGCTGGATGGCATCACTGACTCGATGGATGTGAGTCTGAGTGACCTCCGGGAGTTGGTGATGGACAGGGAGGCCTGGTGTGCTGCGGTTCATGGGGTCGCAAAGAGTCAGACACGAGTGAGCGACTGATCTGATCTGATTAAGCACATTAAGAAAGGGCGAAACTACTTTTCAAAGGTGTGTCATTTTCCATTCTTACTAGAGGTAAATGAGAGTTTCAGTTGCTCCCCGTCCTTGACAGTATTAGGTATGGTCAATCTTTTTCATTTTAGCCATTCTGACAGGTAAGAAGTGTTACCTTATTGCAGTTTTGACTGGCATTTCCTTAATGACTAAAGATACTGAGCATCTTTTCACGGGCTTATTTGTCATCCGTAAGTGCTCTTGGGTGAAGTTTCGATTCAAGTCTCTTGCCTATTTTTTTCAGTTGGAGTGTTTGTTTCTCATTAATGACTTTTGAGAGGTGTTTATATATTCTGGATATTCTGGATACAAGTCTTTTATGAGATATGGATTTGTACATATTGTCTCCCAATCTGGGTGTACCTTTTCATTCTCCTAAAGTTTTTCGAAGTGCAAAAATTCTTGATTTTATGAAGTCTGACTTATTTTCTCCTCGTTTGTGGATCCTACTTTTGGAGTCATAAAAGTTTTTTTTTTTTTTTTTTTTGACATGGATATCTAGTTTTTCCTGCACTATCTGATTACCCATACACATTTGTCAAAAATCAGTTAATCAAGTATGTTAAGGGTCTAATTCTGGCCTCTCTATTTTATTTCGTTGATCTTTTTGTCTATCTTGATTCTAAGACCACATTGTCTTGATTGCTTTAGCTTTTTAATAAATCTTGAAGTCAAATAATATAAGCTCTCTGACTTTGCTTTTCTTTTTTAATATTGATTTTGCTATTCTAGTCCCTTTGCATTTCTATATGGATTTTAGAATCCCCAAACAGGCCCTTGGGATTTTGATCAAGATTGCATTGAATCTACAGATCTATTTGGGGAGAACTGACATTATTACAACAGCATGATGTATCATTCCATGTATTTCAGTTCTCTTTAATTTCTTTCAACAATGTTCAATAGTTTTCAGGATACAGGTCTTGTTCATCTTCCTGGGATTTATTCCTAGATATTTCATATTTTTGATGCTATTAAGTAGTGTTTTTGTTTTTTAGCCACTCCACATAGCATGTGGGATCCTAGTTCCCCAACCAGGGATCGAACCTATGCCCCCTGCAGTGGAAGCTCAAAGTCCCAACTACTGGCCCATCAGGGAAGTCCCAGAGTTTTTATATTTTAACTTCAGATTATTCATTGGTAGTATATAAAGTACAATTAACTTTTGCATATTGATCTTATGTCCTGCAACTTTGCTAAATTCACTTACTAGCTCTACTAGATTTTTTGTAGATTTTATCAGATTTTCTGCAGAGATGATTGTGTCACTGGCAAATAAACACAGTTTTATTTCTTCCTTTCCAACCTGAATGCCTTTTATTCCTTTTTCTTACCTTATTGCACTAGCCAGAACCTCTAGTACGATATTGAATAGAAGTGGTAAGAGCAAAAAGTCTTCTTCATCTTGGGGGGAATATAGTCTTTTACCACTAAATATAATGTTAATTGTAGACTTTTCCTAGATACTCTATCATGTTGAAAGGCACGTCTCCTCTTTTTCTGCTTTCCTGAGAGTTTTTTAAATCAGGAATGAATATTGAACTTTCTCAATCCTTTTTCTGTGTATGGTTTTTCTTTTTAGTTTGTTAATATGGTGAATTACACTGACTGATTTTCAAATGTTAAACCAACCTAGGGTAGTGAACTGGTCATGGTGTATTATCCTTTTCATATGTTGTTGGATTTGATTTACTAACATTTTGTTTAAAATTGTTGCATCTGTGTTCATGAGGTGTTTTGGTCTACAATTTTCTTGTAATGCCCTGTTTCTGGTATTAGAGTAATCCTGGCCTCATAGAATAGGTTAGGGAGGTAGTCCTTCCAGTTTTCTGGAAGAGTTTGTGTAGAATTTATATTATTTCTTCCTTAAATGGTTGATAGAATTGCCCAGATGAAATCATTTGGCCCAGAGTTTTCTTTGAAGGAAAGTTTTCACTACAAATTAAATGTCTTTAATAGATTAGAGCCATTCAGGTTTTTTATTTCTTCTTGAGTGAACTTTGATAGTTGCGTCTTTCAAGGAACTTCCATTTTATCTAAGTCGTTGGATTTATAGCCATAGTGTTGTTCATAATAATACCATATTTTTCATTTACTACCTATAGAATCAGTAGTGATGCCAACTCTCTCATTCCTGAAATTGGTAATTTATGACTTTTCTCTCTCTCTTTTTATTTCTGATTAGTCTTGCTAAAAGTTTATAATTTTTACTGACTTTCCCAAAGAACCACTTCTTGGTTTCATTGATTTTTCTCTACTGATTTTCTTTGTTTTCTGTCATTGATTTCCACTCTGATCATTATTATTTCATTTATTCTGCTTACTTTGTTTCATTTGTTCTTTTTCCTCCTAGATTCTTAAAGTAGAAACTGAGGTCATTGATTTGAGACCTTCTCCTTTTCCAAAACAGGCATTTATTGTTATACATTTCTCTCTAAGTACTGCTTTAGCAGCAAACCACAAACTTTGATATGTTAGATTCTCATTTTAATTAAGTTGAAAAAAACTTTCTAATTTCCCTTTTGATTTTTTCATTGCTTCATGGATTATTTAGAAGTAAATTATCTAATTTTCAAATATTTAAGGATTTTCCAGCTATTTTTCTATTATCAATTTCTAATTTCATTGCACTTTGGTCAGAGAACATGAATTGTATGACTTGACCCCTTTAAAAATTTTTGAGATTTTTTTTAATAGCCCAGAATATGACTTATCTTGGTAAATACTCCATGTGCAATTGAGAGGGGTGTGTTCTCTGCTGTTCAATAAACATTAATTAGGTCGAGTTGATTAATAATAATGTTCAAGTGTACTATATTGCTCTATATATTTAATGATTTTCTTTCTACTCTTTTATCAGTTATTGAGAGAAGGATGTTGAAATCTCTGAATATAATTGTAGATCAGTGCAGTTCTATCAGTATTTGCCTCATATATTTTTGAAATTCTGTTATTAGGCACATTAGTGTTTACAATTGTTATGTCCTACTGATGAACTGACTTCTTTATTGTTACAAAATGACCTTCTTCATCCCTGCTAATATTTTTTGCTCTGAAATTTACTTTGTCTAATAAAGGAGTGCCTCAAGGCTGTATATTGTCACCTTGCTTATTTAACTTATATGCAGAGTACATCATGAGAAACGCTGAGCTGGAAGAAGCACAAGCTGGAATCAAGATTGCCAGGAGAAATATCAATAACCTCAGATATGCAGATGACACCACCCTTATGGCAGAAAGTGAAGAGGAACTAAAAAGCCTCTTGATGAAAGTGAAAGAGGAGAGTGACAAAGTTGGCTTAAAGCTCAACATTCAGAAAACGAAGATCATGGCATCTGGTCCCATCACTTCATGGCAAATAGATGGGGAAACAGTGGAAACAGTGTCAGACTTTATTTTTTTGGGCTCCAAAATCACTGCAGATGGTAACTGCAGCCATGAAATTAAAAGACGCTTACTCCTTGGAAGAAAAGTTATGACCAACCTAGATAGCATACTGAAAAGCAGAGATATTACTTTGCCAACAAAGGTCCGTCTAGTCAAGGCTATGGTTTTTCCAGTGGTCATGTATGGATGTGAGAGTTGGACTGTAAAGAAGGCTGAGTGCCAAAGAATTGATGCTTTTGAACTGTGGTGTTGGAGAAGACTCTTGAGAGTCCCTTGGACTGCAAGGAGATCCAACCAGTCCATTCTGAAGGAGATCAGCCCTGGGATTTCTTTGGAAGCAATGATGCTAAAGCTGAAACTCCAGTACTTTGGCCACCTCATGCGAAGAGTTGACTCATTGGAAAAGACCCTGATGCTGGGAGGGGTTGGGGGCAAGAGGAGAAGGGGACGACAGAGGATGAGATGGCTGGATGGCCTCACTGACTCGATGTATGTGAGTCTGGGTGAACTCTGGGAGTTGGTGATGGACAGGGAGGCCTGGCGTGCTGCGATTCATGGGGTCACAAAGAGTCGGACACAACTGAGCGACTGAACTGAACTGAACTGAATATAGACAAATACTGGCATGGTATTTCTTTTCATATTTTAAAAATTTTAACCTATTTATATCTTTATATTTAAAATGGGTTTCTTTGGGGCAACATCTGGTTGAGCCTTGTTCCCCAGTCCCCCACTCCTGCCATCTAACAAATTATGTTTTTCAATTGGTTGGTTAGACAATTTACAGTTCGTGTGGTTATTAATATGGTTGGGGTTAAATCTAACATTGTGCTGTTTGTTTCCTATTTATCTTTCTATTCTTTGTCCTCTTTTTATGCCTTATATTGATTAATGGATATTTATTTTATGAGGCAATTATAAAGAGAAGGAATGGAAAAGAAATCCACAAAAATGGTTAAGCAGAATTACTAAAAGCTTCATGTAGTATAATTTATAAGAAAACCATTGTGTAAATAAGTTAGAATTTTGAGGTTATAGATTTTTTTTAAATTCAATCTCATAACATGGAGAAACTTTCTTCTTCCTTGCCTTTGTAAATAGTTTTTATTTTGCATTTTTGAAACTCTATGATTGTTATAGTAGGGATGTATGTCCTTGATACTAAAACTGGCTTTTCCTGAAAACCAGACCCTTTGGAGCTATCATTAGACATTATTTGCCAAAGAGAGAAAGAATAGAGTTCTATATCCTTTCTCCAATATTTTAAAAAACTTGGAAAGTCAGCCTCATGGGATTACATGGGGTTCATGTAATAGAATTTGTTACTTTTAAGCTCCATAAAAGCTTTTCAAAATTTAAGAATTTTTGCTGACTTCATGAGAATCTTTGAAGGCATCAAAAATGTCAAGGATTTCCTTTAACAGCTAAGCTCATGTCAGAAAAAATTTCAGTACACCTAGAAATGAGTTTACACTTAGAAAGATGAACGAGGGATTAGACTTACCCAGGGTTGCTCTGGGGGCAAAACTAAGACCAGGGTTGGGAGTTCCTAGAAGATAAGTGCCAGCTCAGTGTGAGAAAGGATATTCTAATAGAGCTGATCAGCAACGAATCAGACCACTCCGAGGAAAAGAGCCAAAAGCATTTGTTCAAGGAGAAACTGTTGGATCAGTCGTTGGACCCATTCGAAAATCTGATGAAAAGCTATGACCTTCTTTTTCTTCCCAGATAAATTCACAGATCCATGCACACACACGCACATATACTAACACACAGCTTTACATTCTCTTGTGAAACTCATCCTTGACCCCAGGTTAAGGATGACTGATGCACACGGAGGTTTAAAGTGTGAAGTGGGACATGCCCCTTCCCACCCTGAGAGCCTGTGACCCTCTTATTCTGTCTCCACCCTCACCACTACTTTTAGAGGTCACTTAGGGTTTAATGGAAATCCAGCAAAAGTACTTTCCCTCTTTGGATGTTCTGCCTGGCTTTTCATCTCTACCTTTTGACCCAATAATAATTTACTTAATCTTCTACCCCTCATTCCAGACATTTCTGCTTCCTCTAAATTTACTGTTCCCTTCAGTGGTAACAGGATTTAATACCTTAGCTTTCTGTGATGCCACCAGACTCCAGTCTGGAGATTTTATCTCTGAGATTACTCCTAATCTCCCACACAGAAATATTGGTGATGTGGAGGACATTATTCACTCTAGTTTTCCTTTTCTCTGCAACCAGTGTGAAATCCCCCACAATAATATACACTATGTGCTAGTAGGCTTGTGGACTTTGGGACTATCCTACTTTTGGTTTAACTTACTTTTGGCTTGTTGTTGTTGCCTGTCGTTTAGTCTCTAAGTCATGTACGATTCTGGGAAACCCCATGGACTATAGCCCACCAGGCTCCTCTGTCCATGGGATTTCCCAGGAAAGAATACTGGAGTGGGTTGCCATTTCTTTCTCCAGGGATCTTCATGACCTGGGGATTGAACCCACATCTCCTGCATTGGCAGGCAGATTCTTTACCACTGAGCCACCAGGGAAGCCCCCTCCCAGGGTTGGCCCTTGTTAGGCCAGCTGTCTCTGACTTCATCTCCTATCTGCACCCATCTACACTCACTGGCCTCCCTCATTACTCAGAGACACCAGGGCTTTTGCACTTGCTGATCCTTCTGCCTGGATCATCTTCCTCCAGACAGCCACAGGGTGTCCCCTTATTCCCTTTAGGTATAAACAGATATCTCTTTCTCAGTGATGCCTTCCCTGGTCATCCTATCCAAAATTTCAATTCTACCCCCAATGTTTCCAATTCCCCTTCCCTGCTTTATTTTTCTCATTAGCAAATATAATTATTTAGCATACTATCTATTTTATTTATTTGACTTGTCTATTGTCTGACTCTCCCACTAGAACATAAACTCTGGTAGGGCAGGGATTTTAAGTCTGCTTTATTCACTGCTCTATCCTCAGTACCTAGAAGAAGATCTATCAAGCACTCAAAATAAATATATTAATAAATGACAGAAGGAAACTAAAATGGAAAAAAAAAATAAGGTGTTAGCACAGGGTTAGATGCACAGATCCATGGAACTGAATGGAAATCCCAGAAACAGACCCCCCACGTATATAAATCCTTGATGTTTGGCCATAGTTGATATTGCAGACCAATGGGGAAGTGACAGACTTTTCAATAAATGGTGCTTAAATTGGATAACCACATGGAAAATAATGAAATTAGACGAGTTCCATGTGAAATAAAAATCTAAATGTGAAAGACAGAACTATAAAAGCTTTGACTCTAATACTGAAGAATAACTACATGGCCTCAGGGAAAAGAAGGATTTCTTAAACAAGACAGAAAAAGCACTATCTGTAAAGGAGAAGATAAATCTAGTCCTGATCAAATTGAATCTTTATTTTCCAAAAGATACCATAAAGAAAGTGGAAAGACAAGTTGTAGGATAGGGAAGATATCTGAAACACACATAACTGGCACAAAGCTAAGATTAAGAACTCTTGCAGTCAAACCACTGTCACACACGAGGCAAAAGACTTAGGCGTTTCACACGGAGAGAGATCTAAATGATCCATAAGCACATAAAGAGGTGTTCGACTTTATTAACAATGAAAAATCAAGTTAAACCCTCAATGAAATGACTACCAGATTAACAGAAAAATTCCAAATCTGACAGTGCCAGTATGTTGGCATAGATGTGGGACGAGGAGATATTTCATCTTCCATACCACTAATGGGCACCCTTGTGAGACAGAATGGAATTATCCAGTCAAATTGAAGAGAAGCATATTCTATATCCCGGCAAGTTCACTCTCATGTGCGTGCCTTAGAGAAACTCAGGCTCACATGCACCAGGGTTCACGGGGAAAAAATGTTCATAAAAGCAATGCTTACCATAGTCAAACGTCCTTCAACCCTAGAATGAATAAGTTAAATGCAGTACAGTCACAGAAAAGACTACCACAATGAGAATGAACGGACTAGCCCCACACGCAACGACGTGGATGACTCTCAGAAACATCGTGTTGGACACAGAAGCAAGACACAAAGCAGACAGAGCTGATAGTCCCTTTATAAAAAGTGCAAAAACAGGTCAACTACATTACATAAATTAGGGATCTGATATGCTGCTGCTGCGTCGCTTCAGTCGTGTCCGACTCTGTGCGACCCCATAGACGGCAGCCCACCAGGCTCCCCCGTCCCTGGGATTCTCCAGGCAAGAACACTGGAGTGGGCTGCCATTTCCTTCTCCAATGCAGGAAAGTGAAAAGTAAAAGTGAAGTCGCTCAGTCCTGTCTGACTCCCAGCGACCCCATGGACCACGGCCCACCAGAGTCCTCCATCCATGGGACCTTCCAGGCAAGAGTACTGGAGTGGGGTGCCATTGCCTTCCCTGTGGGATCTGATATAGGTGGGAAAAATATAAAGAATAGCAAGAAAATGGTTATCAGCAAGATCAGGACAGTGATTGCCTCTGTGGGGGAAGGAAGGAAACTACAGTTGAGAAAGGACAACTGGAGGGCTTCTTGGGGGCCAACCGTGTTCTCTTTCTCAACTTGGGTGGCACTCTACAGGTCTTTGTTTACTAATTTGTCTTGAAAATATACTCTCTGTTTCATGCCTTCTGCTGTAGGTATGATGTATCTCATAATAAAATTTTTAAATGTGGAAAAAGAAGAAGAAAGCTTGCAGCTGTAAACACTAGAGACAAAAGTTAAAACATCTAGGAAAATAAAGTCCTGTTAAGAAAACGGAAATATTGGATCAATTAAAGAGTGAGATGTCACACATGCCTGTGGCATGGCTTTGTGATATGGATGATTCCACCATAAGTACTAGGTAAAAATAAGAAAAAACAATTTGTAAAACCGTTTCAGCAGGCATTCTAGCCAGTGTACAGAAATATGCTCATCATCTGAGATAAACAAGAGTCTGAAAGAGTCATTTAAAATTTTCAGTTATACTTGAGAAGAAAATTGTATACTAGTGTGGTATATTACTAAAGTCAATACAAACTACAATAACAGATGTACAGTAATCCCACTGGCTAAGCACAGCACAATTCCATTTTTCATATGCAGCCCGATGGGCAGCATGGAGGAGAAGTAAAGCAGCTTTGCTCCACAGTCATTCAGGAACGTCCTGGATGTCAACAGTCAGCTTGCAGACCCCACAGAAAGTTTTAGGGTTACATCATTTCTGCCCACATTCCATTGGCCAGAATCTAATCACGTGGTCTGACATGCAAGGAATGATGGAAAACAAAGTCCTCAGCTAGAAGCCACTTGTTAGCAGCAGCTCTGTAATGTGCAAGGGGAACATAAGACTTCATGAAAAAGCTGGACTTCACTGCCACGGTGGTATTCATTATTTTATATATTTTTGAAGATTTCAGAATATATACTTTTTGACCCTCAAGTTTCCACTGTACATCAACTACAGCATTGTTATAGTATGCTGTCTAAACTGTAAACTTCATATTTATAAGAAATGAGTCCTTCAGTCAAACCTCAACATGAATCAGCCATGACAGAACACAGTAAAATTCTGTAAAGCAATTATCTTTCGATAAAAAATACATAAATTTAAATAAGAGATAATCATCAAAAAAAAAAAAAAAACAGCTTTCATTTTAACAGGTAAGAACACACAGAAAAAGTCTAACCCCCTCCTCCTATTTTACACAAAAGTTGACATCGTGTACAATGTGTTCTGCGACTTGCATTTATCACTTAACAGTATATCTTGGGACATTTCCAATGCCTTTACATAAAGAACCTCCTCATTCTTTGTTATAACTGCATAGTATCCCACCATATGGATACTTTGTCATTTCTTTAAGTAGGGACAGGTCCTATATCCCCAATGCCTAATATAGCACCTGATATGTAGGGAGGGCACTTTATAAATGTTTGAAAAATTAATAACTCTGCCCTCAAGAAGATGGTACTATAATAAAGCATACAAATCTAGACATGAAGAAGGCCAAGAACATGGTATATTATATAACAGTGCACACGACACATTAAACAAGCAGAGATAATTTATTTTAAAGGTAATTATTCAAGTGGGACATGATGTCTAAGAACCCATGTTCTGAGCTCACGTTCAGACCACCTGAGCTGCAGTGTGAGCTCCACCATTCACCTTGGGCAAATGCCTTACTCTCATTGTGCCTCCATTTCTTCACCTTTCAGTTGGGCTAACTAAACGGGATAATACGCATTAAAACTTTGCACCGTTCCTGGCATATCCCCAGCACTCAGTACAGGTTAGACAGCATCTCAGATGAGATGGGGCTAACAAAGGCAGCCTCGTGGAGGTGTGTTTTGATGGGAAAGGAGGAGGGTGGTACAAATAATACAAAGGTCTCAGCAGGAAGGAATGCTGGGAGCAAAGGTGTAGCCATAGGATCCCTAAGGACCCTGTAGGGGATGCCAACAGATTTGTATTTGGGGCACAGACAGCTTCCTGCGGAGTGATGAAAAAACGAGATCGGTGAGGTGTAGACTCTGACAGCAAATTGAAATTTGTGATTAATACCAGTGTAAGTCAGAGAGATGACACTGCATAGCTCTGTCTCAGGAAGATAATTTTAATAAGCAGTGTTCAGGATAGATCAGAAAGACAAGTGAAAGAAAAAACTAATACTGTGTGATGACCGTTTTAGTGTTTTGAAACATCAAATCACTGTGCTGTGCATCTGGAATTGACAGTGTCATGGGTCAATTTTTACTTTAATTTTCCTGACTAGCCAAACCCATTAATAAAACAACTGATATTATGTTCCTACTTTGTGTTGATTGGGCCCTTCATAAACTTGATCTCATTTTGCTCTCACTCAGCTCTGTGATGAAGGTATTATTAGCCCGGTTGTAGAAACAGCCTGACTTGAGGAGGCCGGGTATTATGCACTGCCCACAGCTCCGAGAATAAAGAGTCACAAAGTGAAGTAGAACCTGAACTTGTCTGACTCCAAAGCAGAGGTGTGCTAGGACTGACATATACAGCCTGGCAAGAGCCGATAGGCAAAATTTCAGGAATTCTGTGAGCGTTTGTCAAGCAGTTAAGTGATACAAACTTCAGTAATGCAAAATTTAAGTGATACAAACTTACACTTAAATTATATTTAAAACAAGAGAATACTGAAAATTCATCACTTCCTAAATATTATCATTACCTGTGATAGTGTCTATGCTCTTAAGGTTATTTACATCTTTTGGATCCGTAGAGTGGAAATACTATGTTATGCTATCCTGAATCTCTTCCCAGCTACAGTCAGTAAGATCATGTTGATAGCTTGAAATTGACCATGATGGGAATATTTACAACATAATAAATGGGACACATTACAATTCAGGACTTGATTTATCATTTTGCCAATTGTCTAGACTTAAGAAGGTGGTGGGAAAATGTTAGAAATGTAGACTAAACTTAAAAGTGTGTTGTGTCTATAGCTACTACATTTTTCAAAACACAAAAACATTGAGGAATGATTCTTTCAGTATTAGAAGACTGTTATCTGATTCAGCAAGAAAGTCACTTATGCTATTGACAAACCAGTGAAGTTTCAACATATGTCTTTGCTGTTCATTTTGCTCTTATTCATAAATGTAAACAAAAACACCAACCAACATTCATGACAAAACTGTACTCTTTTGTCAACTGCAACCATAGGTTGGCTATGGATACAGAGTTAGGGAAAAACCCCAAGAGCTTTCTGCGAGAATGCATCGGCTAATTCGCTATATGGTTGTTGCTGATCAGTCACTAAGTTGTGTCCAACTCTGCGACCCCATGTACTGCAGCACACCAGGCTTCCCTGCCTTTCACCATCTTCAAACGCATGTCCATTGAGTCAGTGATGCCATCCAACCATCTCATCCTCTGTCGCTCCCTTCTCCTCCTGCCCTCAATCTTTCCCAGCATCAGGGTCTTTTCTAATGAGTTAGCTCTTCCCATCAGGTGGCCAAAGTATTAGAGCTTCAACTTCAGCATCCAGTCCTTTCAATGAATATTTAGGGTTGATTTCCTTTAGGATTGACTGGTTTGATCTCCTTGCTGTCCAAGCAACTCTCAAGAGTCTTCTCCAACACTACAGTTCAAAAGCATCAATTCTTCAGCTCTCAGCCTTCTTTATGGTCCAACTCTCACATACATACATGACTACTGGAAAAACCATAACTTTGACTATATGGACCTTTGTCGCAAAGTGATGTCTCTGCTTTTTAATACTCTCTCTAGGTTTGTCATAGCTTTTCTTCCAAGGAGCAAGCGTCTTTTAATTTCATGGCTGCAGTCACAGTCCACAGTGATTTTGGAGCCCAAGAAAATAAAGTCTACCACTATTTTCATTTTTCCCCATTTATTTGCCATGAAGTGATGGGGCTGATGCCATGATCTTAGTTTTTTGAATGTTGAGCTTTAAACCAGCTTTTTAACTCTCCTCTTTCACCCTCATCAAGAATCACTTTAGTTCTTCTTCACTTCCTGCTATGTGGTCATTTACAACAAAGAGTAGTATATTTAATAATATTTGTAAGCTGTGTGCTACCTACCTATCCTTTCTATAAGTAAAATTTCTAGTAAACATATATATGCACATTTTTCTAGAAAGCCAGTTGCTTAACATTTATCAACCCTTCAGCACTCTAAGTTGTCATATCACCTTGCCTCCCAATGGGAGAGGGAGACCAACTGTGCTTGTCTAGATCAAGTTAATGAATACCAGCCTCCATCAAACATAGTATACTTATTTTAGGCAAACTGTGCTATTTTCTTTTAACCTTTTCCCTGATTTTATTCTAGGTCCTTGAAATACATCACTTCTTATTTTCAGCCCAAATTATGCAAGTATGTAAGACTTCCTCTAATTCTGTAAATAGTAATTTTCTGACTCTGCCTTTTCCTTCAACATACTGATTCATCAGTTCTAAGATGCACTTTTTTTTTTTTTTTTCCACATTCTAACATCTCTGAAATCGAAAATCCTCTTATAGTCACTGTTGGCCCGGCAGCAGCTGTGTCACTGCTTCCCATGTGTGAACTTGGCCATAGCTCTTCTATTGGCATCACTGCAGATGAGCTTAACTGATGTCTAAAACGTCCTTTAAAAGGCTGCTCGCTGAAATAAAAGGTTACCGTAGTCACAGAACTGCAGAGAAACAGAGCAACAGGGACAAACTGGTAGAAATAAACCAAACATTTCACTATGGAGGAATGGCCAAAATGCTAATTCTCTTGTAAAGACCAGCCAAGAGCTTTATCAGACCGAAGAAAGGAAGAGGCCCACAACTAGATGAAGTTGTGTTCCATTTTGTACCTGACATTCATATTTGCAAAAGCAATGTCAATCAGAATATCATGCACCAAGCAAATACAGCAAATAAAGGGAGGAAAAATTGCCAAATCTCTAGAAATAAAATTTGAGATTTGCTGAAATCTGATTACTAGTTTTATTTTCCTCTTCCATTCACGGATTTATATCATCAAACATTGCTTTGCATGTATCTCAAATATCTTGTGTTTTGGTATTTAACTAGAGAAATATAAAAGCTACTTTGAAACCAAAAGAAGGCCATTTCCACATAGAATCTGTCCTAACTCTATATGCCTCTCTTTCAGTCTTCCTTCCTTTAGAATTTAACAGCAACCAACTGCTTTTTTCAAATAACTTTTATATTGATGCATAATGCACATATAAAAAATGCAGACATTGTAAAGGTGCAGTTCAAAGAATTACTACAAAGAAACCACCATGTAGGTTAAGAAAAGAACATCAATAGTATCCCAGACAGGTTCCGCCCAGTTACTAACTCTACTCTCTTCCCCAAAGATAACCTCTAACAATATAGATTCATTGTGCCCATTTTTAAACTTTATATAAATAGAATAAGATAGTTTATATATTTTACTTTTATCTTTTTCACTCAATAACATGTTTGTGAGATTTCTCATTAGCCTTATTCTCCCACTGAATCAAACTTCAGGAGTGAGAAGGGAGAGTCGATGCTTTTCAAAAATATTGATAACCCTACTCTTAAGAGACTTTGGGCTTCCCAGGTGGTACTAGTGGTAAAGAACCCACCTGCCTATAAAGGAGACATAAGAGATGTGGGTTTGATCTCTGGGTCGAGAAGATCCCCTGGAGGAGAGCATGGCAACCCACTCCAGTATTCTTACCTGGAAAATCCAATGACTGGCAGGCTACAGTCCATAGGGTCACACAGAGTTGGACACAACTTACCACACATCCACACAAGAGACTTTGGGATCTTTTAATTGCTCTCTTCTCTTCCTCAATGTGAAAACATTGACCTTGCCTTACACTTTTTCCTTTCCCTATATTTTTTTGAGCTGAATTCCCTTTCTCACCACTTCCCAGCACCAGCAGATACTAGATGCTTCCAGTGGGACCCCAGACAGCACTCCCCTCTCCTCAGCCTCCCCATCAGGAGAAGAGGCTTATTCCTTGCTCTTGTCATAGTTGGCCAGCACCCAGGCTGGTATGGTGCCTCATATGAGGGCATCCAGAAATCCAGGAGTTTCCTTCTACCTTGTTGCTCTGCCATCTTCATGATGGCAGTCTTCATGTTCCAAGACAAGGCACCACAGAATTGACCTTGTGAGCAGTGGGATAGGGAGCAGGGAGAGAAAGGCTTGTTCCTCTCTTTAAGGGTGAAATCTGAAAATTGCACAGGTTACCTTTTCTCACAGCAGCCCATAACCCAGAACTTTGTCATATGGCCACACTGAACTGCAAGGAGGAATAAATAGCTATCTTACTTCTGGAAGACCACGAGCCCAGGCTTAGAAGAAGGGGAGAGCTAATGTTGGAGAGCAACTGGCACTCCCTGCCAACCCATCCTTGGAGTGAATGCCAACTGAAATGCCAACACTTTTACTAGGTCCCCCTGCTGAATCCCCCAATATCCAGAAGCACTGAATCCCAGCAGCTCTGCCTCCTAGCAATGATGCTCCTCAAAACATGCTCAGAACCCTTTGTACCTCTCGGATTCTCTCATCACTTCTATTCACATGTCTTATTCCCTTACCAAATGTAAATCTCCTTGAGGGCAGGATCCAAGTTGGATTCAGTTTGCATTTTCCATGCTAGGAAGCAATTCTTGCATCGAAATTGGTTCAAGTATTTATCCTGCCTTCCTGTGGGAACTATAAATAGGGATAACTAAATAGGTAAGGAGAAATTTCCTTTTATAGAAATATTCCAGCTAATATATAAAGAAGAAATGATAGGATTAAAATATCACCACTTCATAATTCCTAAAGAAATAATAATGGGTTGAACATGACTGCTGACACCTCAGAAGGAGAGACAAACCTACGCATTTTTAAACCTCTGCAATTTGGGGGCTTCCCAGGAAAAGCTGGTGAAGAATCCACCTACCAGTGCAGGACACATGAGAAATGGGGGTTCAGCCCCTGGGTCAGGAAGATCCCCAGGTGGAGGAAATGGCAACCCACTCCACTATTCTTGCCTGGAAAACTCCATGAACAAAGGAGACTGGTCGGCTACAGTCCATGGGGTCACAAAGAATTGGACACAACCAAAGACGTACACACACACACACATAGTTATTAGTTTATTAGCATCATCCAGGACTCGGATGTTCAGTATTCCTCCTGAAATCACATAAAAATGCAAATGGAAAGAATCCAAGTCAAAATTATGTAACAAAACAGCACTCCATCACAAAAGCATGTTAAATTATAAGAATGTTATTTTAAAACACTGGCACTTTAAGAAAATGGTAGTCTTGAAAAACACAGAATTGCCAAATTGTTCTCTAAACTGCTAAGCAGATAAACATATGACCTTAATGAATGAGCTTGAAGTTTAAAAAAAAATCAAATTCAAATAAATCAGATAATTCACACTGATATACAAAGTTTATGTATCTTCTTCCCTCATGTCTATTGAGTATAAAGGGGCAAACCATAATATAGGAAAATATACCTGATTTAAAGTGTGGTACACAATTTTAAAAGTTGACCCAATTAGTTAAGTATCTTTAATGGAACATCTCAAGTTTCCTAAATAATTCATATTTAGATAATAAGGAAAAGATATTTACAGCCAGCACTTTTTTCCCAGAGCCTCTGTCAATGTCAAAAAAAAAACTTATATGTCAGTCTTGTATTTTAAGCTCACACTTCTGGGGCTACATTCTCAGGTTTTTAACAAGGGAACTGCGAATATAACTGCCCAGCACATGGACTGTTTCACTAGTCCCTCAGGGACAGACTTTCAGAATGCTTGATTCCAATAATCCCATGCTGTGAGTAGATGGGTCAGTCTTCACTTTGTAAATGTAACTGGGCTCTGTGAACTTAATATCAACTGATCAAGATTTGAGCCTCAGTTATGAAGGAAAACTGTCTCAATTCAACTTTTATTATCCTCATCATGAGTATGCAAGGTATGTAGACAAAAGCTTTTTATCAGCTAACTATATGAAAGAAAAAACACTATAATAATTCATGTGATCCAAAATGGGCAAAAGGAAAAGACTAGCTTCTGCTCAAGGAGAAGATTTTCAGACCTATGGCAAGGACAATACCAATAAAAAGTTGTATTTGTTTAGAAGCATTCAGAATATCAACAAAACAGCTGCAACTTTTTTTCTTTTTTTGCAATTACAGGGTGGTGTTCAGTTAACAGAATAAGAATTATTTCATCTAAGCTTCATCAGAGACAACTGAAGATGAAAAAAACTTCCATTCCCATATATAACTAACTTGTGCGATGCACCAACAAGAACATGCTTTAAATTTCCAGGCAAATTTGCAACCCCCATATAGTACCAGGCAGGGTTAGTAGCTGTTGAAAATATCACCGGGACAGGGCCATCTAAAGACACATTTGGTAGTATGTTAACTATATAAAAAAAGACACTGTGCAGTTTAAAAACAAATCTTACAAAGCCTTACATTCCAGTTTTTTCCTTTGAAAGGAGTGAGCTGTTCATATGGGGGTTAAATTCTTTAGAGATAAAAGAAAAAAAACTGGTTTAGAAGCAACTTATTCATCATCTTCCTCTTCATTTTCTTTTTAAAAAACTGTTGCCTTATTCATTTCTGGTTGCACTGGGTTTTCATTGAAGCAGACTTTTCTTTATTTGTGGTGAGTGGGGGCTACTCTCTAGTTGCAGTACAAGGGCTTCTCATTATGGTAGCTTCTCTTGCTGCAGGGCTCCAGTCTCAGGGGACTCAGTAGTTGTGGCTCACGGGCTCTCCTCATATTCCTTTTTATTCTCGCTTTTTTCAGCCTTGACAACTCCTTTGGTTGCTGCATCGTGATAGTCACTCAGTCATGTCTAACTCTTTGCAACCCTGACTCTGAGCCAACAGGGAAGCCTACTATTAAGAGATATTTCTAAGTATAAAGACAGGTCAACTTAAAAAGTATCAGCAGATAAATGCTTGACTTTATCTTATAATCCATGAAAATATGGAAGCTTCAGGAACTTGCATGTCACCCTCGTGCAGGGCCATGCTGATCTTCCATATCGTTGCAACGTTAGTATATGTGCTCACTGCTGCCGCGCCAGGTTTCCCTTTAGCCTGGCATGCAGCAACACTCTTCTCGTACTTTCCCTCCAGCTGAGCAATCTTCTCACAAGGCTGTTTGGCATCTGTTGCGGTGTTAGTCCACATCTCTCCCAGTTTCTTTGCAGCTTCACCAGTGAAGAGGCCAGGGTGTTCTCCTTTGATTTTTGGACAATACTCAGAACAAAACCAGGAAAAGGCTGAAGGAGGCCTCTTGGGTACATTGGGATCTTTGAACTTCTTTTTTGTTTCCTCTTTAGGAGGGATATAAATTTTAATTTCTTCTTCATGACGGGCCTTGTCTGTCTGCCGTTGCCATGTCTATGAATGTCCCTTTCGCTTGAGCAAACGTGGTCCTCCACCTCTCTGCACACTTCTTAGAAAACTCTGAGATGTTGACTGAGCATCTGGGTGCTTCTTCTTGTGCTCCTCCCAGCAAGTTCACACGGATAATGTGTATAATGTTTTTCTCTTGGCTTCTTAGGATCTCCTTGGCCCACGTTTAGTTATTTCTCTCAGCCATGCACAGGGTCACCCAGTGCTACCCGGCTCTCACTCGCTCTGGTGCCATCTCTGAGAAACTCAACATACTGCGATGTCTGTGAGACCAGGAGCCAGACACAGCCTCCTCACTCTCTCCAATCTGTCAACAACCGTACATTTTGTGTCTGTCTGATAGGGTCTTTCAAAAATAGATAATCTGGGGACTTCCCTGGCAGTCCAGTTAAGATATCAAACTTTCATTGCAGGAGGCATGAGTTCTATCCCTAGCCAGGGAACTAAGATCCCTCATGCCTTGAGGTACAGATGGAAAAATATAATCTGAATTTAAAAGAAATATAGAGGAGGGGGAATATTTTAAATAATACCATAAGTGGGAGTCTCTAAAGGACAAATGATCTGGTTTCTTCAATATGTAAGTTGAAAGGAAAAAAGAGAAAGACAAAAGGGAAAAACCTATGGATTACAAGAAGCTCGAAAGGTGCATCAGTCACTTGCAATATGTGGACCTTATTTCAGTTCAGTTCAGTCACTCAGTCATGTCCAACTCTCTGCGACCCCATGAATCGCAGCACGCCAGGCCTCCCTGTCCATCACCAACTCCTGGAGTTCACTCAAACTCATGTCCATTGAGTCAATGATGCCATCCAGCCACCTCATCCTCTGTCGTCCCCTTTTCCTCCTGCCCCCAATCCCTCCCAGCATCAGAGTCTTTTCCAATGAGTCAACTTTTCGCATGAGGTGGCCAAAGTACGGGAGTTTCAGCTTTAGCATCATTCCTTCCAAAGAAATCCCAGGGCTCATCTCCTTCAGAATGGACTGGTTGGATCTCCTTGCAGTCCAAGGGACTCTCAAAAGTCTTCTCCAACACCACAGTTCAAAAGCATCAATTCTTCAGCGCTCAGCTTTCTTCACAGTCCAACTCTCACATCCATACATGACCACAGGAAAAACCATAGCCTTGACTAGAAGGACCTTTGTTGGCAAAGTAATATCTCTGCATTTGAATATGCTATCTAGGTTGGTCATAACTTTCCTTCCAAAGAGTAAACATCTTTTAATTTCATGGCTGCCCCCATTATCTGCAGTGATTTTGGAGCCCAAAAAAATAGTCTGACACTGTTTCCACTGTTTCCTCATCTATTTGCCATGAAGTGATGGGACCAGATGCCATGATCTTCGTTTTCTGAATGTTGAGCTTTAGGCCAACTTTTTCACTCTCCTCTTTCACTTTCATCAAGAGGCATTTTAGTTCCTCTTCACTTTCTGCCATAAGGGTGGTGTCATCTGCATATCTGAGGTTATTGATATTTCTCCTGGAAATCTTGATTGCAGCTTGTGCTTCTTCCAGCCCAGCGTTTCTCATGATGTACTCTAAACAAACAATGAAGATAACCAAACATGCAAACCTGAACTCAGTGAATATTTGATATGAAGCCATTATTGTTAATTTTTAAGGTCCAATAATGATATTATGGTTATGTCCTTGGTTAGGAGTTCTTATCTTCTGGAGATTCAAGCTGAAATATTTACCGATTAAATAACATAAAGCCATGGGGAGAGGGGTGTATAGGTGAAAAATACAAATGAGTTGATAGTTATTATAGTTGGGTGATGGGTACATGGAGTTTTATTATGTATTTTCTCTACTTTTATTTTTGCTTGAAATTCTCAATAATATGTTTTTATTACAAAAAATGGCCTCCTTCATGGTGCCTAGATCAGTTATTACACATAGCAGGTACTCTGTGAAAAATATGTACTGAATTGTCAGAGGGCATCAGCTTTAGTGCAACACCCATTTTCAGTGCTGATATTCACCTGATATCTTACATACAATGACCGCTCACTGCCTTCTTAGAATTCCCATCAGGCCCCTCACGTAGGACATGAATAGACAGCCGATCAGAGCTGAATGCACCTGGGGTAGCAACCAAATCACAGATAGGTGAGCCAATCAGATTCTCTCTCAGTGACTTGAAATAAGATGCTAGGACTTGGTCAGACAAGAAGGGGCTCTACAAATGAAAGATTTTATAGGGTGGAGGGCAAAAGTTTGCACCACATACTTTTATATGAAAAGAAGTTCAACTTCACTCACTGTAAGAGACATACAAATTGAAACTACAGTGAAAAACCATTCCGTACCCACCAAATTAGCAAAAATTCAAAAGTGTAGCAACATATATGGTTGGCAAGGTGGTGATGAGACATGGACTCTTCATATATTGCAGGTAATAATACAAACGAGTACAGCCCTGTGGACAGGAAGTTGATAATACCTATCTCGTACCTTGTGAGCCAGAAATCCCATTCTTAAGAATGTAAGCTCAAAAGACACCTCAAACAATATAAAACTACATAGGCACAGGGTTATTTATTACAGCATTATGGGTAAGTTACAACTGCAAAATACCGGAATATTCCTTTCTGTCTCTGTATATTCCTTGTGTCTGGCTTCTTTGATTCAAGGTTTTTTGAGATTAGTCTTTGTTGTCATGTGTATCATAGTTCATTTCTATTATTACAGAATAGCAGTCCACTATATGGGTATACATTCCAGGATGTCTGGCTCTAGGTCAGTGATCACACCATCCCGATTATCTAGGTCGTGAAGACCTTTTTTGTACAGTTCTTCTGTGTATTCTTGCCACCTGTTCTTAATATCTTCTGCTTCTGTTAGGTCCATACCATTTCTGTCCTTTATTGAGCCCATCTTTGCATGAAATGTTCCCTTGGTATCTCTAATTTTCTTGAAGAGATCTCTAGTCTTTCCCATTCCGTTGTTTTCCTCTATTTCTTTGCATTGATCGCTGAGGAAGGCTTTCTTAGAAAGCCTTAGAAAGCATCACCATGAACAAAGCTAGTGGAGGTGATGGAATTCCAGTTGAGCTATTCCAAATCCTGAAAGATGATGCTGTGAAAGTGCTGCACTCAAGACACCAGCAAATTTGGAAAACTCAGCAGTGGCCACAGGACTGGAAAAGGTCAGTTTTCATCCCAATCCCAAAGAAAGGCAATGCCAAAGAATGCTCAAACTACCACAC
The DNA here is from genome assembly GCA_935064755.1 of Tragelaphus eurycerus. Classification (NCBI taxonomy): domain Eukaryota; kingdom Metazoa; phylum Chordata; class Mammalia; order Artiodactyla; family Bovidae; genus Tragelaphus; species Tragelaphus eurycerus. The sequence goes on along the minus strand of CAKXYN010000010.1, from coordinate 28,102,092 downwards.
AATTGCACTCATCTCACATGCTAGTAAAGTAATGCTCAAAATTCTCCAAGCCAGGCTTCAGCAATATGTGAACCGTGAACTTCCTGATGTTCAAGCTGGTTTTAGAAAAGGCAGAGGAACCAGAGATCAAATTGCCAACATCCACTGGATCATGGAAAAAGCAAAAGAGTTCCAGAAAAACATCTATTTCTGCTTTATTGATTATGCCAAAGCCTTTGATTGTGTGGATCACAATAAACTGTGGAAAATTTTGAAAGAGATGGGAATACCAGACCACCTGACCTGCCACTTGAGAAATCTGTATGCAGGTCAGGAAGCAACAGTTAGAACTGGACATGGAACAACAGACTGGTTCCAAATAGGAAAAGGAGTATGTCAAGGCTGTATATTGTCACCCTGCTTATTTAACTTATATGCAGAGTACATCATGAGAAACGCTGGGCTGGAAGAAGCACAAGCTGGAATCAAGATTTCCGGGAGAAATATCAATAACCTCAGATATGCAGATGACACCACCCTTATGGCAGAAAGTGAAGAGGAACTAAAATGTCTCTTGATGAAAGTGCAAGTGGAGAGTGGAAAAGTTGGCTTAAAGCTCAACATTCAGAAAACGAAGATCATGAAACGGGTTTCAGAAAACCCGGTCCCATCACTTCATGGGAAATAGATGGGGAAACAGTGGAAACAGTGTCAGACTTTATTTTTCTGGGCTCCAAAATCACTGCAGATAGTGACTGTAGCCATGAAATTAAAAGACGCTTACTCTTTGGAAGGAAAGTTATGACCAACCTAGATAGCATATTCAAAAGCAGAGACATTACTTTACCAACAAAGGTCTGTCTAGTCAAGGCTATGGTCTTTCCTGTGGTCATGTATGGATGTGAGAGTTGGACTGTGAAGAAGGCTGAGTGCCGAAGAATTGATGCTTTTGAACTGTGGTGTTGGAGAAGACTTTTGAGAGTCCCTTGGACTGCAAGGAGATCTAATCAGTCCATTCTGAAGGAGATGAGCCCTGGGATTTCTGTGGAAGCAATGATGCTAAAGCTGAAACTCCAGTACTTTGGCCACTTCTTGCGAAGAGTTGACTCATTGGAAAAGACTCTGATGCTGGGAGGGATTGGGGGCAGGAGGAGAAGGGGACGACAGAGGATGAGATGGCTCGATGGCATCACTGACTCAATGGACATGAGTCTGAGTGAACTCCGGGAGTTGGTGATGGACAGGGAGGCCTGGCGTGCTGCGATTCATGGGGTCGCAAAGAGTCAGACACGACTGAGCAACTGATCTGAACTGAACTGATATGGGTATACCACAGTTTTTTGGTCCAGTCATCCAGTGATGGACATCTGCGTGTTTCCAGGTTTTTTACTATTATGATAAAGCGACTATGAAAATTCATATACAAGTCTTTGTGTAGATGTAGATTCTCATTTCTCTTAGGCTAATAGATGCGAGTAAAGTTTCTAGGTCACATGGTAAATATAAAACTTTACAATACAGATTCATTTTAAAAACTTCCGATTTCCCCCAAAGTGGTTCCAATAGCAATATATGAGCATTTTAGTCATCCACATCTTTGTCAATGATGTTATTATCCTTCTCTTAATTTTAGCCATTCTAGTGAGTGTAAGGAGAAGGCAATGGCACCCCACTCCAGTACTCGGGCCTGGAAAATCCCATGGATGGAGGAGCCTGGTGGGCTGCAGTCCATGGGGTCGCTAAGTGTCGGGCATGACTGAGAGAATTCACTTTCACGCATTGGAGAAGGAAATGGCAACCCACTCTGGTGTTCTTGCCTAGAGAATCCCAGGGACAGAGGAGCCTGATGGGCTGCCGTCTGTGGGGTCCCACAGAGTTGGACATGACTGAAGCGACTTAGCAGCAGCAGCAGCAGCAGCAGTGAGTGTAATGGTATATCATTGTGGTTTTAATATGAATTTCCTGATGATTAATGTTCTGGAGTATCTCTTTTATGTGATTATTGGCGCCTAGTATATCTTATCGGAGAAGGCAATGGCACCCCACTCCAGTACTCTTGCCTGGAAAATCCCATGGACAGAGGAGCCTGGTAGGCTGCAGTCCATGGGGTCGCTAAGAATCAGACACGACTGAGCGACTTCACTTTCACTTTTTCACGTTCATGCATTGGAGAAGGAAATGGCAACCCACTCCAGTGTTCTTGCCTGGAGAATCCCAGGGACGGGCGAGCCTGGGGGGCTACCATCCACCGCGTCACTAAGAGTCGGACATGACCAGAAGGACTTAGCACACATGCATGCACTTAGAAATCCAAAGACCCAAGAAAAGATACTGAAAACAGAAAGAACTTCTTGGCAATGGATGTTAGTATTTTGTTCCTCTCTTGCCTCCATAGACAGTCCACCACCTGGCCTCTTTCATCGGCCATTGTGTTTACCTCTGGCTTGTAACTTCCTCCCAGTATCAGGCAGTAAGATACCTGCCACCGAAGAACACACTATTCCCGGTGTCAGTTTCAGACAACCTGTTTTTCTATGACAATTGTCACTTAAATAGGGGTCTAGTTTCCTGGCTTGAGCAGCTTATTCCCATGCTGGGCGTGCATTCTTAGCAGTGATATAGCTGATTGGCACAACAAGATGGCTGGACTTTCTCCTCCCAGGGCAGGGGGAGAAGGTAAATATTTCACTATTGCAAAGGGAATGACCCTTTGGGTAAGTGGAAAGCAAAAGCACTCAATGATTTCTTCTGTAAATGTATCAGTTATCTGTTGCTCATAATAAACCTCTCAAAATTTAGTAGCTTAAAACACTGGAAATCCCCATAGACAGAGGAGTTGGAGGGTTAAGGGCTAAAGTTCATGAGGTTGTAAAGGGTTGGACATCACAGAGCAACACTTTCAAAACATCAATAATTAATTATTTATCCATTCTGTGAGTTTAAAGGGCAGTTCTTATGTTGGTCTCGCCTGACTCCAGTCATGCAGCTGCATTCTGGACTCGATGGAACAGAATGACCTCACTTGTGTGTCTGGGGCCTTGGGTGCAATGGAATGTTTGAAAGAAATGGGCCTCTCTCTCCACTGGCTCTCATATCCTGGACTTCTCAGCATAGTGGTTTCAGGCCCAAATCCCAAGAGGACCAGAGTAGGAGCTGCTAGGTCTCTTGAGACTTGCTTAGAAGTCATACATAACCTCTGCTATGTTCTATTGGCCAAAGCCAATCAAAAAGCCAGCCCGGATTCAAGGGGTAGAGAATTAGACTCCATCTCTTGGTAGGAAGAGCAGCAAAGAACTTGTCGCCACCACATGATCTGATAACAGTAGCGTACCTCAAGTGCTATGAGACCAAATATATAAAAAAGTGTCAGAACAGAGCTGAAGTGTGGATAGGGAACACAAGTGAACTAAAACTTGTTTTTGTTTTTCTGGCTGTGGGGTACCTGGGTTATTCTGTTTTATTTCTAGAAAGAAAATGTCAAGAGAAGAATTGTGAGGGTGGTGGAGAGAGTTAAGATCACCAAGACACAATAGAAGGAGCTAGAGCTGTTTGTCCTCATGATGAAAAGGCTCAGAGGAGATGGGGAACTGATTCCAAATGCTCAGAAGACTAGTACATATTAGGAAGCTTGTTTGTGTGCTACCAGAAAGCAGAACTAGAACCAGGAGGTATACATTTCAGGGAAGCAGATTTTCCTTAATTTAAGAGAGAAATAATAATCAGAGATGTACATTAATGAGATGAACTACCACAAGAGATGGGCCTCCCTGGTGGCTCAGAAGGTAAACAATTTGCCTGCAACACAGGAGACCCAGGTTCAATCCTTGGGTCGGGAAGATCCCCGGAGCAGGGAACGGCTACCCACTCCAGTATTCTTAACTAGAAAATTCCAAGGACATAGGAGCCTGGTGGGCTAGTTCATGAGGTCACAAAGAGTTGGACACGACTGAGTGACTAAGACTGACTTTTTCACCACAAGAAATAGTGAACCGGTCTCCATTGTGGTATGGAAGCAAATGTTGGTGACCACTGTTGTAGAAAGTAGGAGTTAATCATGCATCTGGTGTGGCCTCTGGGATTCCTCTCAACTTTGAGATTGGATGATGCCACTGCCTTCTATTGTTACCGTGGGGACTCTGTGATATGTGCGTTACCCAACTGCTAGTTCCCTGGGCAATTTCCAGAACCTCTACGCTGCCAGTGGTTCCCTGAGCGCTGCAAACCCCCAAGTGACGGCTGGGTGGCACAGGCCTGCACCCATCCTTCCTGAAGCTCTCTGACAGTTTTGCTCCTTCAGTTTGCTATTGTTCTAAGATTTGCTTCTGATGTTTTCCAGGAGGTGAAAATGATCCATCTGACCCTGTCTGGGGTGGATGTGTTTCTTGCGGCCCAGAGACAACCACCAACTCTGACTCCTTTATTTTTAATTACTTATTTGGCTGAGCTGGATCTTAGTTGTGGCATGCGAGATCTTTTTGTTGCAGCCTTTGGGTTTGTCTAGCTGCGGCGCAATGGCACCCCACCCCAGTACTTTTGCCTGGAAAATCCCATGGACGGAGGAGCCTGGTAGGCTCCAGTCCATGGGGTCGCTAAGAGTCGGACACGACTGAGCGGCTTCACTTTCACTTTTCGCTTTCATGCATTGGAGAAGGAAATAGCAACCCACTCCAGTGTTCTTGCCTGGAGAATCCCAGGGACAGGGGAGCCTGGTGAGCTTCCGTCTATGGGGTCGCACAGAGTCGGACACGACTGAAGCGACTTAGTAGCAGCAGCAGCAGCTGCGGTGCGAGGGCCTCTCTCTAGTTGTCTGCAGGCTAAGTAGTTGTGGCGCGTAGGCTTAGTTGCCCCATGGCACATGGGATCTTAGTTCCCCAACCAGGGATAGAAACCAAGTCCCTTGTGTTGGAAGGCAGATTCTTTTTTTTTTTTTTTTTAACGTATTTATTTGTGGCTGTGCTGGGGCTTCATTGCTGCATGCGGGCTTTTCTTTAGTTGCAGTGAGTCGGGGCTACACTGCAGTCGTGGTGCACAGGCTTCGCTGCAGCGGCTTCTTTGTTGCAGAGCACAGGCTGTAGGGTGCTCAGGCTTCAGTACTTGCACCACATGGCTTAGCAGTTGTGGTTCTGGGCTTGAGAGCACAGGTTCAACAGTTGTGGCGCGTGGGCTCAGTTGCTTCACAGCATGTAGAATCTTCCCAGAGCAGGGATCGAACCTGTGTTTCCTGCATTGGCAGGCGGATTGTTTACCACTGAGCCACCAGAGAAACCCTAAGCTGAGTGAGATCTCTTTCTTCCTGTGTTTGAAGATTTTTCCACCTCAGCGTGCCATCTTCTCTCACTACTCTGCATCCACCGAAGGCAAGGCTGTCTCTCCCTCCTGCTTACTTTAGGGGGAGGTGGGCTGTGGCAAGGCAGCTCCTGCCTCTCCTCTGGAGCATGTTTGCCAGAGACCTGCTTTTAGCAAGCTGCTCAACCTTGTGCTGTTTTAGTGTGCGTTCTGCTTGCTGGTGGTTGTCTGTAAGTCTTGCAGGTTTGAAGTTATGAAGACTCCTGGGGGTAGAGAAGAGGCTTGGGGACTCCCTCTGTTCAGCTGCCAGAAAAACCATTTCCCAGCATGGGGTCTGGGCTCTTGCTGCTGCAGCTAATGGGAAAGGACGGCTGTGGATCTCACCATCTGTCAGCCAGCAGGATGGAGGAGCAGGGACCCAGCTCATTCATGCTCCCTCTTTGTAAGAGCAAGAGCTGAGGGTGGTCTGCATCATCTTCGCATTTCACTCCAAAACCATTGGCCAGAGCTCAGGCAAGAGACACACCTGGCTTTAAGAAGGCTAGCATCTCTCTAATTTTGGAAGAAGAGACTAGGTATTGGGGGACAGCAGGATTCTCCACCCAGTCTCACCCTCCAGTTGGTGTCTAATACAGTAGTATAAATATGCACATTTTTGCAGCAAAAAAACAGTAACAAAGTGATACACTTAGAGCAGCAGAACTTTAAAAATATAAAGATCAGCAACTTGTGGTGCCACAAAGCAAAGAAGTGCTCAAAAAATAAAAAAGATGTCAGATCGAGGAACTAGCTTGAAAGAACACCCAGTGGCTAAAGCTGGGACAATCTGGGTGATGAAATTGGTAGTGTGGTATGGATTATATCACAAAGCATAGAATATGCATTACATCTTTGCATAAATTAATGATTCAGCATATGGATTCCTGTTGTTTAGTCGCTAAGTCATGTCTGACTCTTCGCAACTCCAAGGACTATAGCCCACCAGGCTTCTCTGTCCATGGGATTCCCCAGGCAAGAATATTGGAGTGGATTGCCATTTCCTTCTCCAGGGGACCTTCCCGACCCAGTGATCACAACTTCATCTCCTGCATCTCAGGCAGATTCTTTACAGCTGAGCCACAAGGGAAGCCTTTATATGGACTGGGGACAAAAGGCAAATGTCCCTTAAAGAAGAATTCCAAATAATACAAGTAGACACTCCACCCTTAGTAGGTGGAGCTTAATTCTCGCCTCTTGTGGGCTGAACCTAGGGAATACAGAATGAAAAGGAGGGAAACAGCCATTTCACAGTGGAGAAACCTGGCAAACACGACCTTAACCAAGTGATCAAGGTTAACATCACCAGTGATGAGTCAGGGCAATATCTTCTACTTCAACAGGATGTGCTAGGAGGCCCTTCATCTCTCCAGGGCTCTTCCTAAAAGCTCATACCCCACTCTGATCCATGAGAAAAAAAAAAAAGAAAAATCCTACTTCTGGCTGGTTTGTGGATTGGGGGACATTCTGTAAAATATCTCATACCAATACTCCTTAAAATAGCCAAGGTCATGATAAACATGAAAGAGAAACTATCACAGACCAGAGATGGTTAAGGAGACATGGTAATAAATGCAAGACAGTGTCCTGGTTTGGATCCTGGAACTAAACACTGTAAAAACAGCTGGAATCCACATAGAGCCTGCTGCTGCTGCTGCTAAGTCGCTTTAGTCATGTCTGACTGTGTGCGACCCCATAGACGGCAGCCCACCAGGCTCCCCCGTCCCTGGGATTCTCCAGGCAAGATCACTGGAGTGGGTTGCCATTTCCTTCTCCAATGCATGAAAGTGAAAAGTGAAAGTGAAGTTGCTCAGTCGTGTCTGACTCTTTATCGATCCCATGGACTGCAGCCCACCAGGCTCCTCTGTCCTAGAACTTAGTTAAAAATAATATGCTGGGACTTCCCTGGAGGTCCAGTGGTTAAGACTTTGCCTTCCAATGCAGAGGTTGCGGGTTTGATTCCTGGTGGGGAAGCTAAGATCCCACATGCCTCATGGCTGAAAAACCAAGACAAAAAGTTGAAGCAACACTCTAACAAATTCAATAAAGATTTAAAAAAAAAAAAAGATACCAATGTCCATTTCTTTTCACAAAGTACCATCTTACGAAGTTTTAACAAAGTACTATTGTATTGTATTGGAGAAGGAAATGGCAACCCACTCCAGTGTTCTTGCCTGGAGAATCCCAGGGAAGGGGGAGCCTGGTAGGAGGCTGTCTATGGGGTCGTACACGACTAGTACATGACTGAAGGGACTTAGCAGCATTGTATTGTAAGACGCTAAAGTTAGGGGAAACGGGGTGGGGGTATATGGGGACTCTCTATATTTTATCTTTACAATGTTTCTCTGCTGCTCTCTCAAGTCGCTTCAGTCGTGTCCCTCTGGACCCAATCCCTGAAAGGGGACACAATGTTCTAAAAAATCTAAAATTATTTCAAACTAAAAAATCTATATTACTATATATGTATAGGTACGTTTTGTTGTTGTTGTTATTGTTGAGTCACTAAGTTGTGTCTGACTCTTGAAATACATCCTCAAAGGATTTTGTACCTGTCTAAAAATTCCTTCTAAAACTAAGTTCTACATTTACATCATTGTAGGGAATCCTTTTAATTCAGACGGATCTTCAAAAAAACTCAATTAAGGGACTTCCTTGGCAGTCCAGTCTCTAAAGAAAGAGGAAATTCTTTTCTCCTGGGACCTCACAATTTAGTCGGAGAGAAAACTAACATATTTACTGCATAACCATAACATAGGTAGATAGCACCATTTAGGGAAGTGTAAATGAAGGTCTATGAGAACTCGGTGAAAAGATTTGCTTCTAGCTGCAGGAATCTGGGAAGGCTTCATGGAGAAAGTGACATTTAAATTGGACTCTGAAAGATGAGTAGGATTTGAATAGGATTCTGGAGTCCTTCCGCCTTTTGGCTCTAGTCCCCAGGACTAGCTGCTGTTCATACATCTCTCCAGCAGAGGGCAGGCTGCGCAAAGATGGGCTATAAAGTCCTATCTTTTAGTCACGTCTCTCAGGGTGGTCTCAGCACTCCCTGAACTGTCTGGACAGTTTTTCAGGCTTGCTAAAACAGTGAGTCCTCGCTACACTTGTTTTGGAGTTATTAGACTCAAGTGTGTGCTCCATATTTACACCGTTGGCTTCGCCTGAAATTGCTATACTGAGTTTGCATTTTCTATCAGTTTCCTGTAGGTCAGGGCAGTCAGAAGTCTGGTACCACCTCTCCTTGGGTACTGATGATGTCCTTTCTAGAGAAGTCAGGCCAGGCAGATTTCAGTGGTCCAGGATGGGCAAGGTGAAAGGAATGCTTCTCTAGGTTGCCATGGAAAGAGGTTCAGCTTTCCCCACCACCCCTTATTTTGTCCCTTCTCCATAAAGTATTGAAGATTGCTTTGGTGCTTGAACTTTCTGCTGTCTTAGGTCAAATGCTTTACTAAGGAAACATTCCCACTTCTGTAAGGAGCTGTGGAGAGCAGAATAGGGAAGGAGAAGCTAGTGTCTGACTTCAGCTGAAGTCCCAACCTCAGTCTGATCCTGCGGTGAGCTCAGGAATATAACTGGTAGCCATCTTGGGGCAAAGGGACTCTTCCTTCCTATTCCTGCACCCATCAGTCACTGGTTTCCACTGCCCCAGGGGACATAGTAAACTCACAGGCACTGCCAGCTTCTTGGTGCCTCTGGGTGAGGTAGCTTCTGGAATGCTTGTGTTACACTCTGCAGACTCTTGTTGGCAGGAACACTTAGGAGTGAACACGGAAGCCAGTGGTGGACAGGGAGCCTGTGAGAGGGATCTGAGGGGGGCAGTGGCAGCACTCTCAGCATCTGCTACTCTCTGAGGCCCCTCCTGTTTATCAGGCTCCCCATGACCGAGGACTTTGTCCCCCTCAGGGAGAGCCTCTGCGAGACCAATGAAGGTTTCAAACCCTCCCTTAAGAGGCATTTCCCAGGATCTCAACACTGCCTTTGTTGCTCTCAGGAACATAGATTTTCATTGCAGGGTTCTCTTCACCATCTCCGAATCCCTCCTTGCCCAGCTCCTTGAAACTTATCCTGCCAGAGTTCTCTACTCCCAGCAACTGTCACTTCAGAAACCCCCTGTTGGACTTTCCTGGTGATAGGAATCTGTCTGCCAATGCAGGGGACATGGGTTCGATCCCCAGTCCGGGAAGATCCCACAACTACTGAGCCAGCACTCTAGAACCTGCGAACAGCAACTACTGAGCCCACTTGCTGGAACTACTGAAGCCTGCCTGCTTAGAGCCCATGCTTTGCAACATAAGAAGCCATCTCAAAAGAAGCCTGAGCACCACAACTAGAGAGTGGCACCTGCTCGCTACAACTAGATAATGCCCACACACAGCAGCAGAGACCCAGCGTAAACAGAAATAATTTAAAAAAGAAAAGAGCCCCATGAATGGCAGAGAGTGCTCCAAGAGGCGTACATTTTATCCCACTGACCCTCTGTTTCACTGAAGAGTAAGTTCTTTGAAGGGCAGGGCTGGGTCCAATCACTATTCAGGCAGCTTACTATGGAGTCTCCCCCTGTGGTTCATAGACGTCCAGCGTCAGACTAACAGGAAGTGCTTGTAAAAATATTAACCCTCCTTCCCCTCCACATAAAATGAAGAAGTCTGGGAATCTGTTTTTTGTTTTTTTTTTTTTCACAAGTTCCCTATGTGACTGGTGCTCGTTAAGAATGAGAATCACTGCTGAAAATCCAGGGGCAGGGTGGGGTTCTCCACAGAATTTTCATAGGTGGCTGACTCCCTCAGTGGCTCAGATGGTAAAGAATCTGCCTGCAATGCAGGACACCCAGGTTCAGTCCCTGAGTTGGGAAGATTCCCTGAAAAAGGGCATGGCAACCCACTCCAGTATTCTTGCTTGGAGAATCCCATGGACAGAGGAGCCTGGCGGGCTATAGTCCATGGTGTCGCACAGAGTCAGACACGACTAAGCGACCAACACTTTTTCACTTTCACCACCCCACCCAGCATTCTGTCCCTTATATCAGCTTGACTTTCTCAAGCAGGTATAAAACAATAGCATTGATTACCTTGTTTTGCCTGTTGCTTCTAGCCTTTCCCTGTTCCCATTAGAACTAATAAGCTTTGTGAGAGCAAAGATCTGTGTCTCCCTGACCAGGATACTCCAGTGCCTGGATGGCAGCATCTACAGCTGCAGGTGTTCAAAGAATATTTGTTGCATGAATGAATGAAGCATTTCTGTGCAGAGGCATCAGTGCAGCTGAAGACAAAGATTATTCCACTTTCTAATCTTCTTTCATCACAGACATTATGTTGGGAGTCCCCAAGGCCACCCTCAGGCTCAGTGATTCACTGGAAGGAACCAGAGGACTCAGACAAGCTCTCATACTCAGTTATGGTTTATTACTCCAAAAGGATACAGATTAAAGCCAGCAAAGGGGAAAAGAATCTGGGTTTAAGTCCAGGAGAAACTGGGCTCAGTCTTCAGGTGTCCCCTCCCGCTGGAGTTACATGAGGATGAGAAACGGTGTGTGACGACACATGCGAAGTATTGCCGAGACAGGAGCATATCCAAGCCTTGCTTCCAGGGGTTTTACTGGGGGCCAGTCAGGTAGGCATGCAGTGCCCAGTGGCTGACCTTAGCTGCCCAGTCTTTAGTTCTCTGCCGCCTAGAGGTCAAACTGATACACATGGTTTCAAGGCCTTCGACAAGCAAAGACAGATCAGATCAGATCAGTCGCTCAGTCGTGTCCGACTCTTTGCGACCCCATGAACTGCAGCACGCCAGGCCTCCCTGTCCATCACCAGCTCTCGGAGGTCACTCAGACTCACATCCATCGAGTCAGTGATGCCATCCAGCCATCTCATCCTCTGTCGTCCCCTTCTCCTCCTGCCCCCAATCCCTCCCAGCATCGGAGTCTTCTCCAATGAGTCAACTCTTCGCATGAGGTGGCCAAAGTACTGGAGTTTCAGCTTTAGCATCAAGTATTAAGCAAAGACATCAAGCAAAGACAAGTATTAGCCAAAAGTTACATTGTTGGCATTAAGTATCTGGACATACTGGTACAGTCTGGCCCAAGGTCTCAGGTATTGAAAAAAAATTTTTTTTTGGTCAAGCAGGATATTCCAAAGGCTCGAAGGTTATTTTCTAGAAGCCAAGTCAAGGGCCAGTTCAGAAGAGAGGCCTTTCTTTGAAATGTGCAGGGTTTGAGCAACCCAGGCCTGCTGAGTTAACCTTTCTACACAGACATCAAAATCATGCCCTCAGATTGGACACAACTGAGGTTGTTCTGTAATTAAACTATTTGGTATTGATCTGACTTTTCCTTAAACACAATGTACATAATTAGCATATACCTGCAGACTAATTCTGCCTCGGAGTTGGACTGAATGTTCATTTAACCAAGAGTTACCAAGGATTCACCATGTGCTAGGTACACTTCCTCACTGGGAATGCGAAAATGAACAGAACAGACCTTGTCTCTGTCTTCAAGAAGTTTAGAGTTTGAGGCCTATAAAGACAGTTTTTGGACTTTGGCATGTAAAGGATTATTCTGAAATGACCAATTTCAAAGGTAGGCAGGGAAAAGGGACCATGGAATAAATATAATAAAGATGTAAAAATAAAAAGATAAAGATGTGAGTAAGAAAGTTCCTACCATATGGTCAGCTCTGCCCTTTGGAATTGCTACTGCAGATCTTAGAGATTCTCCTGTGGTTTGTCTGAGCCTGGAGATTTGCTAGAAGCAAGGCTGCCTTCTGAGATTAAGGGAAGTCAGAGAATATCAATTTTGTGTCCATGTTTATCTATCACTTGTATGGCAGCTACTATGATACACTTCATTGATGTTAACCCACTGCCACCCTGTGCCTTTATCTACAGCCTCGCACGCCCCATGCTTCTGATGCAGGCTGTGTGTGCTAGGAGGGCAGCAGAAATCAATAACTCTGCCCCTGGAGCCCCTTCTGAACCCAGCACTTTCCTACTCTCAAATGTTCATCAGCTTAGCCCTCCTGACCTCAGACTCATGTCTTCCTTAGCCTCTCCCTAGCTAGCCCCTTTCCTTCTATTCTTAGGAAGCCCTTTCTTATAGGAACATACTTCCTAGATTGCACTTTCTGCTAATGCTTCTGGCACTTTGCTTTCACTGAAGCCTTGCTTTCTCCAGATATATTGATTCTCAGCTCAAGTAATCAATGAAGTAGTGACAGAATCAGTTTGCAGTCTGAGAAGCCAGCTAGGGCAGTAATGAGGATGGAAACAGGAGCTCAAGATGAAACACCCAAGGGCAGAGCTGAAGGGCCCAGAGTCACATTTCACTGGATTAAGAAGAGGTGAGGATGGACCAAGGCAGTGACAGATGAGATGGCAGGAGCTTAAGGAAACCCAGAGCTGCCATTAGCCCATAGGGTGCTTTTGTGCAAATTTGACAAAAGTGCTCCTTTCCCCACCCAAATGCAACCATGTTGGGGGACAGAGTGTGGGGAGTGAGCGTTAGGTTCCAGCTCCTATTCCCTCTTTGACTGGGGCACCTTTGAGTGCAGCCTGTGCATGAATATAGAGAGTAACCTTGGGAAATCCAGGTCAGAAGAGGCAGCCCTGACTCTGTTCTCCCCAGATCAGCGGGCCAGCCCAAAGGCAGTTTGGCAAATTTATCCACTCCAAACATCTCAGTCCAAGGGGCAGGGCAGACACAGCTGTGCAATTTGGGTGCCGTGGTTTTCAGAGTCTGGCGGCCATCTGGAGGGGCTCTGCTGCTGCTGCTGCTAAGTCGCTTCAGTTGTGTCCGACTCTGTGCGACCCACAGACGGAAGCTCACCAGGCTCCCCTGTCCCTGGGATTCTCCAGGCAAGAACACTGGAGTGGGTTGCCATTGCCTTCTCCAATGCATGAAAGTGAAAAGCGAAAGTGAAGTCGCTCAGTCGCGTCCGACTCTTAGCGACCCCATGGACTGGAGCCTACCAGGCTCCTCCGTCCATGGGATTTTCCAGGCAAAAGTACTGGGGTGGGGTGCTCTACCAGGAAAGAAAGACCTTGGAAAGTCATCCCAGGACTAGTAGGAGCAAGGAAGGGATATAATAAGGAAGGGGAATAATGCTGGAGCCCTGTGACTGCTGGGCCCCAAAAACAAGGGAGCCAGGCAAGCAGAGCTCCATGTCATTACTTCCTGTCCTGACCCTCACACCACCCTCCCTAAGACACCCAAGTCCCACATCAATACCAGCATCTCAGATTGTTACTCTATATATTATTTCCATATCTCTCAGCTCAGCATCAGCTCGGTTTAGCCCCAGCAAATGCTTGTGGATTAAACATAGAGGTCCGCTCTTCCTGTGACCATCATTTGTATGGTATTTATGCACCATAAAACAAGCACTAAATACATGATATGTGCGTTGTGTTGTAGCAGAGAAATTACAAAAGCATAATACAGTGATAGGGATGGAAGCGATCTTAAACTTATTGAAATTCAACATCCTCTCTTTACAGAGAAGGAAACTGATCCAACATAGAGAAGTGTCTTACTCAGAGCCCCCTAGTTGGTGCGTGGCAGAGCTGGGATGAGGAGCTGAAAGAACAGTCAGATGGGGAGTGGAGTTCTGGCCCAGTATGCAGGGAAAAGGCTTGCTAGTTGTTGAAGTCTCGGACCTTGCTTTTGCTCTTGACCCACGTGGCCAAAGCAGAAAGGGAAAACCTGAGAGTGAAATCATTGAAGAAGTGTAGGTTGGTCTCTGTTCCCAGTTCCTGGCACAGAGCTCTTAAAACCCTTATAATTTCCTGAGTTACAGGAGGGGACACGGAGCTTCTAAACCCTTGAAATTCCCCAGGTGATGGGACCATCGTTTGTTCTAATGAGGCAGCTCTGCTTGGGCTCCTGGATGGGGTCTGATCACTAACTAGAAAGAACAAGTCATGAATAGAAGCATGGAACTTCCAGGCCCGCCCCACCCCCATTCTCTGGAAAGGGGAATGGGGCTGGAAGTTGAGTCAGTCACTGATACTCCTAAATGATGTAACCTCCACAAAACCCCCAAAGTACAGGGTTAGTAGAGCTTCAGGGTTGCTGAGTGCATTCCTACAATGGCACCTCAACTGGGAATAGAAGTTCCCATCTTGGAGACCCCCACACTTCACCCTGTGTATCTCTTCATACAGCTGTTTACTCATATCCCAGAAAGTATCCTTTGAAATAAATCATCAATAGTAGGTAGACTGCTTTCCTGGGTTCTATGAGCCACTCTAGCAAATCATCAGACCCAAGGAAGGGATTGTGGGAAGTTTGTAGCCAAGTCAGACGGAGGTTGTGGGCAACCTGAGAACCCCACCACTTGCAATTGATATCTGAAATGGGGGAGCAGAGGCAGCTTTGTGGGACTGAGCCCTTGACCTGCAGAGTCTATGCCAAGACAAGGCAGTTAGAGTCAGGATTGCCTGGTTTGGAAAACCCATACATCTGGTGCCAGCAGTGTTGTGCGTTTGGGTTGAGAAAGAACAGAGCTTTTCCCTATTCACTGAGCATGCTCAGTTCTGAACAGAAAACCTCTTGTTTTCACGAGGTGAATCTCAACAGGAAAGGGGGAAGTTGCTCGCTAATAAACTGGTGGTATACGTGGCAGGGTTTTCTCTAAACAATGAAAAAGTCTCCCAGAATCTGAGCACAGACTTTCTACATTTTAAAATATTTCTTGAAGTGCCTATTTCCTTTGGAGTGCACCTGTATCGTGCTCAAACTGCAGGTAAAGCCCTGACAGTAGGGAACCCATTCTTCCTTTTCTCTGAGATGAGAGGTCTGAGTACTTTTGCCTGGAAAATCCCATGGACGGAGGATCCTGGTACGCTCTAGTCCATGGGGTCGCTAAGAGTCGGACACGACTGAGCGACTTCACTTTCATTTTTCACTTTCATGCATTGGAGAGGGAAATGGCAACCCACTCTAGTGTTCTTGCCTGGAGAATCCCAGGGACGGGGGAGCCTGGTGAGCTTCCGTCTATGGGGTCGCACAGAGTCGGACACGACCGAAGCGACTTAGCAGCTGTAGTAGACTTGCCCAGTCCAGCATCTGTCAGTTTCTGCGGACCACAGAAAAGTGCTTCTTGGCAAGTGTTCTGTTCAAGCCCTGGGGGCTGATGAAGATTCTGAACTAGCCCTACCTGTTGCCGGGAGGTGCTCAGTCTGGTGGGGAGACCAAGCTGGAAATGCTGTGATCCTGTTCAGGGAGGCTCAACCATCTCAGCTCAGTACAAACCGAGTGTCCCACACCACAACCCCACAGCACGGAAATGGGCCGCTCACCCCTGCCGGGGGATGTCACTGGACTATCAGGCCCGCTCACTCCCCTGCAGTTTAGGACAAACTGAACAGAAAAAGAGCTGCTTTCTGGGGAACTCGAGCATGTTCCAACCTAGATGACCCAGGCCAAGGAGAAAGGACAGGCTCCTGTTCCCACCCTAGGACCCAAAAGGCCTGTTCTTTCGTACTTAGATTCTGGCTCAGAGTCATTTGTGAGGCCCATTCTAAGTCACTGCATATGGCTCTCTTTGGGACACCCTCCTCTAGCTCAGTATAGGGGCATTCTGGCTGCCCCACAAATAGAATCACAGGACTCTAAAGCTGCTCGTGGCCCCTAGGAGCTGGAGTGCACAGCAGGCTCTCTGGAGAGCAGGGAGGGAGCAGAATATAGAGTAGGAAAAGGCATGCTTAGTATTATGAAATAATTTTATATTTGGATAGTATCAACTACAAATTGGTACTTGCCATGGGCACTTGCCATCTATCTCTACAAGGATCATCAATAAATCATGTGCTGCTGCAGCTGCTAACCTTCAACACTCCTGAAGGGAGTTCAAGGTGGAAAGCGGAAATGAAGTACTCTGTGCTCTGGAAAACTGGCAGAACAGGTCTTCAGGTAGTTAGATATTTTAAGGAGCCAATTTATGAGCCCAATTCTTGTATTTCCTTATATCTAGAAAAGCACTAAAACCCTTCACGGTGATGAATGTTCCTCGTGACTAGCAGAAACCTTCTGGAAACATGTGCTTGATTGCATGTATTCCCCCTTGACCAAAATCACATATATACTGTCCTTCCCCTCCTCCTCTTTGGAGAAGTTTCTCAGAGCTATCTGGGGTACTGTCTCCCAGACTACAGTCCTCATTTTGCCCCAAATAAAATTTAACTTGTAACTCTCACATTGTGTTTTTTTAAGTTGACATGAACATCAGGTTAAAAGGCTTAAAAAAACTTCCCCTGAGGATTTCCCTATTGGTTAGGACTGTGCGCTTCCACTGCAGGGGGAGGGGTTTGATCCCTGGTGGGGGAACTAAGATCCCACAAGTTGTGCAGTACAAACAAACAAACAAACAACAACAACTTCTGCAGACACTGGGGGTTAAATTAATCTAGCGGAAAGAGGAAGGACTTTGGAGGCATATCTGCCACCTAACAGCAGTGTGATTTCAGGAAAATTACTTTGCATCTCTTATCTATAGTTCAGTTCAGTTCAGTCACTCAGTCGTGTCCAACTCTGAAATCCCATGGACTGCAGCACACCAGGCTTCCCTGTCCATCACCAGCTCCCAGAGCTTGCTCAAACTCATGTCCATCGAGTCAGTAATGCCATCCAACCATCTCATCCTCTGTCCTCCCCTTATCCTCCTGCCTTCAATCTTCCCCAGTATAAGGGTCTTTTCCAATGAATCAATTCTTCGCATCAGGTGGCCAAAGTATTGGAGTTTCAGCTTCAGCACCAGTCCTTCCAATGAATATTCACGACTGATTTCCTTTAGAATGGACTGGTTGGATCTCCCTGCAGTCCAAGAGACTCTCAAGAGTCTTCTCCAACCATAGTTCAAAAGCATCAATTCTTCAGCGCTCAGCTTTCTTTATAGTCCAACTCTCACGTCCATACATGACCACTGGAAAAACCATAGCTTTGACTAAACGGACCTTGGTTGGCAAACTAATGTCTCTGCTTTTTAATACGTTGTCTAGGTTGGTCATGGCTTTTTCTTTCAAGGAGCAAGCGTCTTTTAATTTCATAGTTGCAGTGCCATCTGCGGTGATTCCGGAGCCCCAAAAATAAAGTCTCTCACTGTTTCCATTGTTTCCCCATCTATTTGCCATGAAGAGATGGGGCTGGATGCAATGATCTTAGTTTTTTGAATGTTGAGTTTTAAGCCAACTTTTTCACTCTTCTCTTTCACGCTTATCAAGAGACTCTTTAATTCCTCTTTACTTTCTGCCATTGGAGTGGTATCATTTGCATATCGGAGGTCATTGATATTTCTGATGGCAATCTTGATTCCAGCTTGTGCTTCATCCAGCCTGGCATTTCTCATGATGTACTCTGCATAGAAGTTAAATAAACAGGGTGACAATATATAGCTTTGACTATTCCTTTCCCGATTTGGAACCAGTCTGATCTATAACATAGGAACAATTATACCTTCTATACAGTGCTCTACAAAAGGTTTGTCTTATTTGAAACTATGTATAGCCCAACAGCATACATATACTTCAGTCAATTCCAGTTCTCTGGTGAGGCTGAGAGTAGTAGGTAGATGGGAAAGTATCTGGAGGCAGAAGAGGGCTTTGCTGGACACGTGTTGTGGAGAGGTGATGTGAGCAGGAAGGACCCGGAGCTGGAGGTTGAAGAGGAGAACAAGGCCCCATAGTGTCCTCTGAGATATGTCATTTTTGGTATGTTTGTCCTGCGCAAAGGTAGATATGTATGAGAAGGAACCAGTGGGGAGAATAAGAATGGAGAAGTGGGGAGGAGCTGTGTTAGAGGAGAAGGAGGCAGGAAGGATAAGACCCAGATGTCAGTGGATGATCAGCTTCCATCACATCCCCGGGAAGCTGGCGACACAGTCAGTAATAAGATATTCATCAGGAAGACGGTGGAAGGCTGATGTGGAGGGCTAAACAGGACCCTTCTTCCTCTATGGGTGTTCATTTTCACCCTTCCTGGTTGGGATATTGCCAGTGAGATGAAGACCCCAGTTTCAGGGACTTTATCTGCAAGGTCACAATGTCCGGGAGTATAGTTATCACAACAGTACATAACTCAGGTTCCCTCTGGTTAGAGTTTTTCCAATAACTCATTAAAGGCCAATCAAAGGTGAGTCTGTTACCCTGTGATCATGAGTGGATTTGTGCTCCCTTCAGCAGGCAGTCAGATCAGAGGCCATAAAACCCCTTCTTTGGACACTCAACACAGTCAGTATGCCCTGGGGTTCAGGAGACCACACATGGACACTGGCACCCAGCTGTCCCAGCAGGGTCCCTGAGGCTCTAGGTCCTGCTGGGACTCCCTTCCCCTGGAGCTGCTTTCTCAGACTTTTACTCACTGGTTTCCAGACTACAACGTGCCTGAACCCTCCTTGATGTCTCTGGTCCTCGAAACAGGATTCTCTGCCCTTGCACCTGATCAGTCTTCTGGGATTTTCCTACCTCTGCGGCTCCTGGTTCACCACAGAGTTGATCCTGCCAAGCAATTCCTGCCTTCATTATAGACTCAGGGCACAAAGAACTTGGAAGTTAAGAAATCATTTAACCATATGATCCAGAGATCACACTCTTGGGCATATATCTGGAGAAAACTCTAATTTGAAAAGAAACATGTACCCCAGTGTTCATAAGCAGTACTATGTACGATAGCCAAGACATGGAAGCAACCTAAGTGTCCATTGACAGACAAAGGAATAAAAAAATGTGGTTTGCAAACACAATGGAATACTAATCAGCCATAAATATATATATATATATATATACTGAATCACTTTGCTGTACACTTGAAACTAGTACGACGACATTGCAAATAAACTATATTTTAATAGAACTTTTTAAAAAAGAAACCACCTAAACATGACCTCTCATTTATACTAAGA
Organism: Tragelaphus eurycerus; assembly: GCA_935064755.1. Lineage (NCBI taxonomy): Eukaryota > Metazoa > Chordata > Mammalia > Artiodactyla > Bovidae > Tragelaphus > Tragelaphus eurycerus. Next base: position 28,082,905 of record CAKXYN010000010.1, on the reverse strand, counting down.
ATAAGGCCCAGAGAAGGAAGCAGAAACTGGCAAACAGCAGAGTCAGGACCCGAGAACCCTATGTCCTGAGGTCCACTTTCCCAGAGCCATGTAGTGATCATGAGACTGGGGGTCTCAGAAGTTTTCCAAACTGCCCACCCTGTTGGTGAGATCAGCCTCCTCCTCCTAGACTGGAAGCCCCGTGCTTGTTCACCCTCGTGTCCCATGCCCTAGGGGTGGTGCCTGGCTCAGAGTAAGTACACCATCATCACCTCTTGACTCAGTAAGCAGGTCAGTGTAGACATGGCCAAACCAATTTACTCAGCTCTCAAAGTGGTCATTTGGGCCTAGGAGCTGGATGAGCTGAACCCGTGTCGTCAGAACAATGAACAGTGATATGGTTTTGAGCATGAATGTGCTTTGGACTCAGGAAGATCTGGGTTTGAATCGTAGCTCTGCCATCTACTGGCTGTACACCTCTTAACCTCAGTTCCCACACCCATAAAAAAGGAGTAACAACGTGTACCTCCAAGGATTGTTGCAAGAGTTAAACGAATTACGTATTTCAAAGTACTCCGCTCAGTGTTTGACACATTCCGAGCCCTTAGAGCATGGAAACTTTTTATATTAGAGATGCTGTATGAGCAATGCCTACCCATACTGCCTTCTAGGAGCAACCGCTACTCATGATCTCTGCTGCCTACATGACCTTAACCTTGGACATGGCTGACTGGACCAGGGTAGGGCGTTAATAGGAGTTAACTTGTTCAGTCCCCCTCTTTGTGGGACCTTCCAGGCAGTTGCTATCCCATCTCGTAATGGATGCTCTTCCTTTGGCACTGGAGGAACCAAGGCAATTTAGTTTTCGGTAGCCATCGGGAGAGGGGAGGGTGCCTCCATGCTGGGAGAAAAAGCTCTTCATCCCTGGATCAGGGGAGCGGCTCGGTGAGGCTGCCTCCAGGGCCCCAGTGAGCAATGCCATCAATGCATGAGGGTGTTGGCCCCGTGCAGAGTGGATCGGCACTAAGTGTGTCTGCAGGGGTGACAACGGAGGTGGCAGTGGCAGTGGAGCTCACTCAGCACTGGACGTGGAACACAGATGTGAGGTTGTCAATGAGGTCACCACATTTGTGAACAGACATGAGTTAGCTCTGAGGGGTACTGAGAGGACCTGGAGGTCCTATTATAGCAGCTGAGGGGAAGGAGGTAAGCAGGAAAACACTCTTATGTTTTCTTATGGAACCCTAATGTTTTAACCTAGACCCACGTGATCTGAGACCTGCATAACCAAAGGCCTTGCCACCAGGATGGTGGGGATTCGAAGTGCAGAGGCCCTCACCCTCCTGCTCGGCCTCAGGAGCAGACAACTGCATCCCACACACTGTCTTCCCTGCACCGTTTGCTCCCTCCACTCGACTCAGACATCTGGTCCCCACCCACTCCTTCATCACCACTCTCCCATCTCTCATCTCCTCCCGGGCCATGCAGTCTGTCTGCAGCACCCTATCTCTGCCATGGAGTCAGGGGCCTGCCCATCCATCCTCACACATCTGCAGGTTCCCAGCCAGCGTCCACCCTGCACCTCTGTGAGCTGGGCACGCCCTGGCTCCCGAGGCAGTTGATTCTGTTCTTGGTCAACTTTGGCTCTAAATTCTAACCTTGAACCTAAACCTGTCTCCTTAGAAGAGAAGCTGGTCTGGGCTATGTCCTCTGGAGCTCTGTCAAGCAAGTCTGCTCTTTATTCTATGCAATGGACTTTTGCTCAGATGTGTGACATCAGAGTGATGTCCACTCTGCTTGGATCCCCTACATCCAGTTGCTTTTTGCCTTCATCTCCCTCATCTGCCTTTCTCTCCATCGGTGCTTCCCCTTCCTTCCCCAGAGCCTCACCACCTCGTGCTAGTCCACCCATCTCCTTTCTCCTCTTCCAAGTCTTCTTCCTCAGAGCCACAAGATTAATTTTTCCAAAACATCAACAAGCATACATTTCCCTTGTGACAGTGGCCTGGAACCTATAGGAAAGTCCTCCTTAATCTGGCATTCAAGGTCTCCTGTCCTCTGTCTCCAAGTTCAGGGATAATTACTTTCTGACACGAAACCATTTGCTGTTGTTTAGTTGCTAGTTGTGTGATCTTTTGTGATCCCATGGACTGTAAGCCTCCAGGTTCCTCTGTCCACGGGATTTCCCATGCAAGAATACTGGAGTGGGCTACCATTTCCTCTCCAGGGGATCTTCCCATCACAGGGACTGAACCCTCATCTCCTGCATTGGCAGGAGGATTCTTGATCACTGAGCCACCAGGGAAGCCAACTGCAAGCAAACCAGTCAAATTCACTGTCATCAGAACATTCCAGTAGCACTCTTGCCTCTGGGACCTGATCTAAATACTATCTTTTCTCATCTCCTTCCTTCTCTCCTGTGTCATCTTTGGAGGCCTCCCTGACTGAGGCTCTGACAGGATCCCCTCCACATCCCAGAGAAACTCACAGTCCTCACCACTATGCGTCTCATATGCAATCTTATTTTTGATATGAGTCCCACTGAAGGTCCTCTGAGAAGTTTTATTCCCCCACCCCTTCCTAGGTAGGCACTAAACACCTGAGTTTTGAGGACAAAGATGAGATCAACCCTGCTGCCAAGACTCCCGGAGTCCTCTTCCACCTTCTTCACATGTTCCTCCTTCTCTGTTTTTTTCCAGCAGGCTCTGAAGTGGACACAGGAGTCTCTGTGGGATCTGACCACTGTCAGGTGGGATGAAAACACAGCTCCCCTGAGCCAAGGTAGGGAGGAGCATGCAGTGGATTATGATGCAACAATTTGGTCACCAACAGGATTTACCAAGTTCCCCGAATCTTGGATCTGTACTTGAGTTCTTCACATCTTAACAATGCATCCTAAAATTCCTCTTAAGAAAACATCTCCAAGATTGCTCAGAAGTGATCACTTTCCCTGGCTTTCAGGTTTCTTTTTGTTTTCTAATTTTTTTAAAAAACCTGCCATATTGCAGGCACTCTTTCTGGACTACTGAATTTGTGTTTGTTTTCTCAACTTTGCCTGCTGTTTACAAGTCACATAACTCATACATTATCCAGTTATACGTTTCTATAATGACTTTTCAGTCTGCCCTTTTCCTTTTCTGTATACATCCAAATATGACCCCATAGTTAGGAACCTTATGAAGCCCCTAGAGAGTGGGAAAGCTGAGGGCACAGATTCCAAACACACAAACACAGGCTCACTCAAGTCTCTGCTGTATCAGCTGTGTACTTAAACAATAACCTTTGTGAGCTTCAGTTTCATCTGGAGGAGCATCAGGTACCCATTCCGCATCTCCTGAGGGTCAGATAATGTACATCTGATGTGCTTATCCAGGCATGTCACACACACATACCAGATGTTGCCTACTGTTGCCAGGGATTCCCCAGTGAGGGCTTCAGCCCTGCAAGGTAGGTTATGAGGTGCCGAAGGAAGGCCTTTGATGGTGATGATAGTGAAGACAGAACTGTTAAAAGAGGCCATGGAGGCCCTTCTGACTCAAAATTAGAGCTAGAATCACACAGTCCAAAATTAGTGGAAAACTTACCACTCTTTAGAGCAGTCAAGGCACGAGCATCTTCTCTTTACCCACTGTGTTTCTTAGGGAAATCAGGTGATAACTCATTTAGTAATTTCTGAGAGTGGGGAGGGGCTTTGGGGACTACGGTAAGAATAGAGAAATGACCATTATTGTTTTGGGGATTGGGAATCCCCCATTCACCCTTTCTCTCCCCTTGGGACCTAGGGACTACACCCCCAAAGATCAATGGCTGAACGAGGAAATGATGGTCTTATGCTGAGCTAGCACCCAACAACCCCAAATGGAAGTTGAGCTGGAGAGCATGGCCGAGGCCCAGAAGCCCCAGCAAGGGGCTGATTCAATACCTATGAACCACACAGACAAAGGTTACAATGACCATGACCCCTCTCCCCTTGACTCTAGGGGGTCCACTCTACCACACACCTGGAAGTCCGAGGACTAGGAGGGCAGGAGAGGGGCAGACCTGCTCCTGAAGGAGGCACCAAGGGAAGGCAGAGAGGGGTTGGCCTTACCTGCTTAATTAATTTAGTCTCTCCCATACACCTATAAACAAGATGGTATTATCACTCCCATTTTGCAGGGAAGAAACTGAGGCACGGATGAAGCAAGCTGCCCCAGGTCACACAGCTATGAGGCAGACCTGGAACCTGAAGCCTGGCAGGTTTGTTCTTGGTTTCCTTCTCATTTACTTGCCACTTGCTGACAGCCTCAATCACACCCACTTAGTCTCCTGACAGGGAAGCTTGGTGATTCCCTCCACTTGTGAGCACTAACATCAACCAGACAGGTGAGATCATGGAGGGTGTGCTCTGCTAGGGACCTTTGGGGCAATGGTTGAAGGAGAGAGCAATGTAATTCTTGCACATTTTTTTTAACAAGCTTGTACCAGTGAGTCCCAGCAATTAAACACAGTCAGTCATTTCAGTCCCTCAGTTGTGTCCGACTCTTTGAGACCCCAGAACTGCAGCACACCAGGCCTCCCTGTCCATCACCAACTCCTGGAGTCTACCCAAACCCATGTCCATCGAGTCGATGATGCCATCCAACCATTTCATCCTCTGTCGTCCCCTTCTCCTCCTGCCCTCAATCTTTCCCAGCATCAGGGTCTTTTCCAGTGAGTCAGCCCTTCGCATGAGGTGGCCAAAGTATTGGAGTTTCACCTTCAACATCAGTCCTTCCAATGAACACCCAGGACTAATCTCCCTTAGGATGGACTGGTTGAATCTCCTTGCAGTCCAAGGGACTCTCAAGAGTCTTCTCCAACACCACAGTTCAAAAGCATCAATTCTTCGGCACTCAGCTTTCTTTATAGTCCATCTCTCACATCCATACATGACTACTGGAAAAATTATAGCCTTAACTAGACAGACCTTTGTTGGCAAAGTAATGTCTCTGCTTTTTAACACGCTGTCTAAGTTGGTCATAACTTTCCTTCTAAGGAGTAAGCGTCTTTTAATTTCATGGCTGCAGTCACCATCTGCAGTGATTTTGGAGCCCAGAAAAATAAACTCAGACACTGTTTCCCCATCTATTTCCCATGAAGTGATGGGACCAGATGCCATGATCTTAATTTTCTGAATGTTGAGCTTTAAGCCAACTTTTTCACTCTCCACTTTCACTTTCATCAAGAGGCTCTTTAGTTCTTCACTTTCTGCCATAAGGGTTGTGTTATCTGCATATCTGAGATTATTGATATTTCTCCCTGCAATCTTGATTCCAGCCTGTGCTTCCTCCAGCCCAGCATTTCTCATGATGTACTCTGCACAGAAATTAAATAAGCAGAGTGACAATATACAGCCTGGACGTACTCCTTTTCCTATTTGGAACCAGTCTGTTGTTCCATGTCCAGTTCTAACTGTTGCTTCCTGACCTGCATATAGGTTTCTCAGGAGGCAGGTCAGGTGGTCTGGTATTCCCATCTCTTTCAGCATTTTCCACAGTTTATTGTGATCCACACAGTCAAAGGCTTTGGCATAGCCAATAAAGCAGAAATAGATGTTTTTCTGGAACTTTCTTGCTTTTTCCATGATCCAGCAGATGTTTGCAATTTGATCTCTGGTTCCTCTGCCTTTTCTAATCCAGCTTGAACATCTGGAAGTTTACGGTTCATGTATTGCTGAAGACTGGCTTGGAGAATTTTAAGCATTACTTTACTAGCGTGTGAGATGAGTGCAATTGTGTGGTAGTTTGAGCATTCTTTGACATTGCCTTTCTTTGGGATTGGGATGAAAACTGACCTTTTCTAGTCCTGTGGCCACTGCTGAGTTTTCCATATTTGCTGGCATATTGAGTGCAGCACTTTCACAGTGTCATCTTTCAGGATTTGAAATAGCTCAGCTGGAATTCCATCACCTCCATTAGCTTTGTTCGTAGTGATGCTTTCTAAGGCCCACTTGACTTCACATTCCAGGGTGTCTGGCTCTAGGTGAGTGATCACACCATTGTGACTATCTGGGTCATGAAGATCTTTTTTGTACAGTATATCTTTCCTTTTCTCCTTTGCTTTTCACTTCCCATCTTTTCACAGTTATTTGTAAGGCCTCCTCAGACAACCATTTTGCTTTTTTGCATTTCTTTTTCTTGGGGATGGTCTTGATTCCTGTCTCCTGGACAATGTCACGAACCTCCGTCCATAGTTCATCAGGCACTCTATCAGATCTAGTCCCTTAAATCTATTTCTCACTTCCACTGTATAGTCATAAGGGATTTGATTTAGTTCATACCTGAATGGTCTAGTGGTTTTTTCCACTTTCTTTAATTTTAGTCTGAATTTGGCAAGAAGGAGTTCATGATCTGAGCCACAGTCAGCTCCCGGTCTTGTTTTTGCTGACTGTATAGAGTTTCTCCATCTTTGGCTGCAAAGAATATACTCAATCTGATTTCAGTGTCGACCATCTGGTGATGTCCATGTGTAGAGTCTTCTCACACAACCAAGACGTAAAAGGGGTGAACTTGTGACCAGGTCTGTAACCCTTGGATCAGCCTTGGACATCACTAAGATAACTGACTAGGCATGTCAATTGCTCTATCTCCCTCTAAGGGAAACTAACAAGTAATGGCCTCTGCTGAAGGAACATCCCTCAACTGCCATATCTGTTACCACTTGACCCTCATTCTTCCCCAGTTGGCCCTGAGAGGTCCCAGACCCAAAGGCTCCTGATACATTGGCTGGTCAGGGACCTACAACGTGGCTACAAAATAATGAGTTGGGCCCAAACACATTCTCAACGTTGGGAATCTGATTCTAGAAATACAGAGACAGTGAAAGCTGTGAGCCATGGGGATTGAAGCTGAAAGAATCTGGAGGTGGTTAAAGCTGTGACAGGTTGGGCAGAGAGGCAATGACATTGCAGAAAAGCTGTAAGGTAGGAAAATATACACAGCAGAGGGTGAGAATAAGCTGGTTGGAAGTGAAGCAGACATAGACAAGCTGAGTCAGGCCAAGATAAAGGTGAAGCGTGATAGCAATTTGATCTTCCTGCACCTTAAGTATCATCTGGAGAGAATCTAACAAATACCAGTGTCTGTGTTTATTCCCAGGGAGTCTGTGTAATCAGTGTGGAGTGGGGGCCAGGCATTAGTAGATTAGGTAGAAGCAGGTGGAACACCTTTAACCTGCCTGGAGACTCCGCAGCCTCCTGAGTCTCCCGTTTTCACAGTCCGGCTCCTGCTCTGCTGGAGGCCCCGTGGTTCAGGTTCCCCTGGGACCTTTGGCAGATTCTTTTGGATATTCAGTCAATTACAGCTCCTGCCTTATTCCTTGCTAACAGAAATTTGTATAAGTAATAGAGCAGCAATCTGGTCAAGGAAGACAGGCCCAGCCCTGGAGGGTGAAGACAATTTGTCCAAGCCAAACAAGATAATCCTATCCCCTTTTCCCATCTTGGAGATGAGTATTTGACCCAATTCTGACCAATGACATGTTGGGGGCAGGGGGCTTCTGGGAGAAGTTTTTTCCTTTAAAAGAGAGAGAGAGAGAAGCTGGAGAAAGCCCCCCTCACCCTCTGTTGTACTGAAGAGTTATGCAGCCTGATGTGATGACCAGAGCTTCTGGAGCCATCCTGTGACTATGAGGGGGAAAACCAAGAGAACTGCAGAAAATCTGACCAGAGATCTGATGTGACTGCTGCCATTAACCAAGCCAGGAATCGCCTTCCTCCAGGCTTCTCGTTACTTACTCTATGTTTATTGTGTGCCAGGTACCACCTTGAGCACTTTTCACATGTAACTTAATGGGTGGAAACCGGCTTCAGTTCCTGCACAGGAACCTTCCCATACACCCCCTGTGACTTAACTCTGGCTTGTCCTGTGTCCCACACCCATTTGTCTTGGTTCTCCTTAATGGAAGAACCACAGAGGGCTGGTATCCAGGAGGCTCCCAGCTGATGCCCTCCTAGTCACATTCCACAGGCTGGCTGGCTCTCCCCTTACCCTTGCCTTCTACCCCCTCACTCACCTCTTTACTCTTCCTCCAATCCTTCCTTCCTTCCCCTTTCCTCCATCCCTCCAATGACTGGAATTTGAGAGGAAGAGAAATGGAGCCCCATGCCCCCTAAAACCAAAAATATCTGGAATGACTGTACATCTTTAAAATCTGGATTTCTAGACAGTGGCAAGTCCTTAAATATTAGCAGTTGGTCTCATCAGCCTAGTTGTAGCTCCAAAGTGGGCTTTCTTTTCATGCTATCCTGTCCCCTGACCCCAAAATAAGTCTAAGTGGTCCCCAAAGAAAGGGCGCTCTAGCCTCTTCCATGGCTCCAGCCAGGGATCCTCGGGACCTGCACCCAGGGAAGTGTACAGGCCCCTCTTCAGGCCCGCCCCCGCATCTTCATAACTCTTCTTCCCAAGTCTGGAAGGTGGTCACCTTGGCTCAGATCCCGCACTTCGAGCTCAAAAAACACCATAGGTATTAACAGTTACACAGACTTTATTTTTCACCCATTGAGCACAGGAAGGTCTGGGCAGGCAGAGGTGTCACCATCACCCCCTCAGTTCACAGACACAGACCGTGAGACTAGGCGGTGAGGGACAGGGTCCTGTTGCTACCACAGATCACTAGGAGATTATCACAATGACACGTGTTCTCGGTTCTATTTACATCGTGGAGTGTGGAGAGGGTACATTTCTTACACTAAAAATATATACTTTGGAATCTCTAAAACAAAAATATCTCTATCTCTACAGGAGACCTACTAGAAAGAAGAACATAGAAAACGAGGGAAATGTACCAGCACCTCAAGCCGTCCCCTTCCGTGGGAAGGTCGCTCTGCTCTCCACCTGACACGATGTGCTCGGGAGGGCAGCTGTATCTAACCAGTCGGACAGACAGACACAGATAAACGAGAGGGAGGCTTATCATCTTGGAGGAGTGAATATGGAGGAGAGGTGTGGGAAGGAGGATTTTGGCCTCTTTTGCAAAAGGAGTAATTGCACATTCAGTTTATTGCACGTGTGAAAAACCTGCAAGTTGAAATCGACCGCAAACCTGCTAAGAGAACCCAAGCTCTGCTGATTCCTGCTGGGCTTGGGAAAGGGCCATGGGTGGGCTCTCTCTCTCCCGCTCAGAAATATTAATGCCATCAGCTAGAAGAAAAATTCTGTATTCTCCAATGCTGAAAGTGAGTTGGGTTTCAGAAAATGCTATTCCTCTTCTTTTCAGAAGGATCAGAAACCATTCCATTCCCTTTGAGCACAGAATCTCCTAAAAAAATTATGCCTGTAGTTGAACTGCTCCACTTTCTGATGTTTCCTATTGAAAAGATTCATGTGACACTCCTTTCCTCTTTTGATAGAGTTACTTCACACCTCTTTGGTTGTGAAATTCAGCCTCCTTCCAATAAAGAAACTAAAGAAATGTGAATTGAGTCAACTACCCCATTGACTTATAATTAATATAAGACCCCAGGGGCACCAAGAATGATAAAGAATAGGTTTGGTAGAAAAATCCCTTCTATTTGGTTTTGGAATGTCTTTCTCTATTTACACTGAAATATGGATGAGCCTGAGGGCTTGAGAATTCATAGTCCCTCATGCTAAATAAGGCAGATAACCATCAAGTTCCCTTTTGGAGCAGCCCCAGAACTATCCAACCTCCTCCCATTTCTTCCCAGCCCCTACTGGCGGGGGTTGTTAGGACCCCTGACCAAAAACTCCTTCCCTCCAAGAAGAACTTGAAAGACTGAGGAAAAGGCAGAAAGGAGGGGAAAGAGACCTTGAAAAAGCTAAGTCAGCAAAAGGGGGCAGAACTGAGATGATGTCTCATTTAGCCAGTCAGGACCGGCAGGAACAATTTCTACCTTAGGAGGTCTGGCAGCTACGACTAAGAGAAAGTCAAGAAGGCTGAGAATATCTGATGCGTGTTGACTGTCCTGCCAGGGTGTGGCTTGGGAACCTGAGAAGTCTAAGGAAAATGCAGTAACGAACTAGCAAAGAGTGCTTAAAAGTCCTCAGAGGAGGTGCTAACTCTCCTGCAAAAGCAGACATTTAGAGAAGCTAACAAAGTAGTAGAAAGAACATACTGGAGAGTATGTCTAGTGATAGTTAGAATGAAAGCCACGAGCTCTTGGCTCAGACTTTCTCCTATGCATCAGGAAAACCTGGACATGCTGAACATGGACGTTGAAATCATCAGAGAAGTTGCAGGGAGAATTACTGATTCCTTAACTTGAAGGAAAGTCTAGAATACAGAGTAGGTAGAAAATAAAGTCAAACAGGGAATTGTCTTTTTTGGATGACCAAAAACCAGATTCCCCAAAGCAGAGACCTCTTAAAGGTCACAGATGTCAACCTAAGATGTTAACCAAACCTAAGACCTAGCATACCAGATTTTGATCAAATATCTATGACTAATTTAAAAGCCAGTCCTATCCCAGGCAAATAGAAAGAGCAACTATTTATAACTTGTTTTGGAAATGTATGGTTCTCTAGATCTCTACCCCAAAGGCAAATTTAATATATGAACAAGTAGAGGGGACAAGAGCTGAGTGCAGTAAAGACCAGCTCTCCTGACAGTCCCATCATCAGAAGTTTGAAATCATCAACAGCTACAAAGAATTAGCCTGAATTTTATGTAAGCAACGTTTTGGGCAATTTCACAACACATTTCTGCTGACCTTCACCTTCTCCCTAGACCAACCCTTCCCTAAGTTATAAATTAGGAAGTAACCCACCCACTTAGTGATGCCACTAAGAAGATTCCACTCATCATCATTTTCTTAACCCCTGGCCTCCATCCCTTCCTACTCTACAATACCAGCCTATCAGGACACTGACTGTCAACATTCAAACTACTCCTGAAATTTCCCCTCGTCAGAGAAGAGCTGGACTAATTCTCTGGCCCAAGCAAGGCTGGGCATGGGAATTACCTAACTACCTGCCTTGCTTTCTACCCCTAAATCAGTTTTTCCTTAATATTGAGCTTAAACACCTTTTTCTAAGACTAAGCTACCTGCATTTGCCCTCAGGCAATTCTATCAGGCTAGAGAGGGGAAGTCCTAGATGGGGGAAGGACTATATTCTCGTGATGTCCCCACAACTTAGATGCACGAGGCTGTTCAGTAGCAGCAACGAAATCTTCTGGATATACTCTTATTTGTCGGTAAGTACACATGCACACACAGATACACACATATACACACAAGGCTTCTGTTTCACTATCACTCTCAGTTTCCTATCCTAAACACTGTCCCAACTTGACTCTGCCACCCATAGTCACCAGCCACAGACCTGAGCTGGGAAGCAGCCAGGACTGGGGTTGAGTGCTGGGTGGGATTTGGGAAAGATGAGAAAGGAAGAGTATGGAGTGGTTCCTGCCACTGAGATGTAGCACAAATGGAGCTAGCTGTTGTTTGAGGAAAATTTAATCGCCCAAAAAGACTGCCACAGCCAGGAACCCAGGAGGGTAACAAAGACAGGAAGCCCACAGGACAGGGCATTAGGAGACATCATTGTGTCCAGAAACAGATGTTCGGAGCGACACTGTCACCCAGTTCTGCTGCATGATGGAGACTTCCCTGCTATATTCCTTGTAGCCACGCTGAGGCCAAGAAAACAGGATGCAGTTACTACCTTCCCTATACAGAGGTGGCAGGAAAAGATGGGAGGGACAAGATGGGGGAAGAGAGGAGGGATGTTCTCAGGGAACAGAGAAGAAAGGAGGCAAGTTCAAGGAAGCAGCCAGAGAGGGACAGGGAAAGTCAGCAAGAAAGCTTTTCCCAATGATGGGTTGCCTTATGATTTTTCTAAACCAGGTAGGTAAACAGGTACAATGATTACATTTATCCTAAAGTGATAAAATGTGAAGCTTTGGCTCTCAAAGATTTTAATGCCCATAGAGTTCAAAGAAGCATGCCTGATCCCGTCTGCACCATAGGAAAGGAAGCTGAGGCTGTCCCTGAAAGAGCCTTGTGAATAGAAATTAGACAAGCAGGAACAATACCCATAACTCAAAGGGATATCACTTTAATATTTGAAAGCAGGGTAATGTTCAGCCAGTAGGCACTGGTATGGCCATACATACTCCTTGTTTACAGCAGGCATCCTTTCTGAATGGTTGGTATCTATCCTATACCAGTTGTCAAATATTTTGAAAATCATCTGTGTATTAAAAATAATTGTGGCTCTAAGAGATAGGGAGATAGGAAAATGCAGGATTCCTTCAATATCAAAGTCCCTAGAGTAAGACTAGAATAGCATCAACATATTTTTGGAGTCTAAGGAATGTAAACTTCAATAAGATTACATAGCAACTCTTCACCTATGAAAGAGCACACTGAGGGGCCGTCCCTCTGTACAAACATTCTCCAGGATGGAAACTGATCAGAACCCCTGGGTGCCACCACGCTTGTTAGTCACATTCTGTGCACAAAGGAAAGGAAAGTCTATACACAATGGAGCCCAAACCCTCACTGCAACAGAGAAGAGGAGACAAAAAGTAGAAATAACAGTTTTAAACTGAATACCAGAATTAATTTCACCACTTACAGTTCATTTCCCCGTTGTGGCTTTTTACATCTGAAAGTCAAAACATGTGTTAACAAAAAAAAACCAGGATGATAAAAGTGGTTTGGTCCATTGAGTTGATGATGGTTTGAGACTAAGGCAGCTAAGGAGACATTACGTAAGCACTTGGATCTCTCCAGGAATGGAATCAAAATATGTTCTCAAGAGACAGCAGTAAGACACGGATGTTTCCTCAACATGCCCAATGAAAAACCCTTTATCTCCTTTTCTACTCACAAACATCTATAATCAAACTTTTGCCAGATTATCTAGACAGTAGACAGTATGACAAATCTTCAGGCTAGGAAGTCCTTCCTGACGTCTAAACTAATTCCTTCTGTAGCCACTAAAGCTCATTCTCTTACTCTATCAATGAAACCAAGTGAAGCTGCTCATCCTCACTCATCATTTTCCCCTGAGCCTTTTCCCATCTGAGCTAAGCAAGTCCAGTGTGTGTGTCCCTCTTGGCCCTTTCATCATCCAAGGTTCTCACTGAGTTATGCAGGCTGCTGCTAGGGAGTGAGGAAGACGCACTGGATCAGAGGCATCTTCTGGCTGTTGTGGCTGGCGCTGCCAATGCTCATGGTGCTGACCCTCCTGGGAGCAGACTTTCTGGCAGCCTCTGGGTCTGACCAGCATCCCCCAGAGGAGGCAACCAAACCAAGGCCCAGGACTGCCCAGGAGCCTGCAGTCACTATGCAACCGGAGAGGCTTTCCTTTGCTCTTTGCTCTCCTCCCACTCCCCCACCCTGTCCTTGAGCAAGAGGGACCTCACTGAGGAAAATCTTCAGTGGCCGAATGGATTTAGATGGCTCAGCGGGCCAGCCACCTGAAGAGGAAATGTCTGGCAAGTGGGGAGCTGGGTCTTCAATGGTGGCAGTTCTGAAGAGAAAGAGAAGGAAGAAGAGAAGTACCAGCAGGAGGTGGTCTTCTGTTTCCACGCTCACGCCTGGCGATGCCCTCTGACGCACATCACCAATAACTGAATCTCGCATGGCTTGGCCAGGACCAAGGACAGGGCCAGGCTGGGGCTCGCTTCTTCTCTGAGACCCCCGCCATCTTCTCTGGGACCACAGCTTCCCTGTGGCACCTCACGGCCCACAGCCTCCAGCCCAGCAAAGACTTTTAGTTGAAGAGACTGAACAAAAGTGTTACAATTAGACAAAAAGGGAACACATGATTCATTCCTGCTTTTAACACAATACTTTGAAGATGTCACCACAATTTGGATCTGGCTATATTTTAAGTTCATTTACAAGTAGACTAGTTCTCAACTAAAAATAATCATGTGCGTTATACTTTCGACAGCTGCCTGGATTTTCCTCCGAAGGAAACAAGATTCTATATTTCACTCACATTCAGCACAGATTTATTTTAACCCATTCGATGAAGAAATAACCCACCACTACCACCCACTAGTGGCTGTGACTTTCCAGAGCAGCCTTATGAATGAGACAGTTATTACCCCCCACTTCATGGCTGAATAAAGCAAGTGCCAGAAACAGTGGTCTGCCAGGTTACACATGACATTAATAGCTAGGCCAAGTCTCCTAACCTAGCCTACTGATTTTTTTTTTAAGCTAGAAAAATTGCCTTTAGTAAGACTTAAGATTTCATCTTCAATTATCTGATGACTTAGTGTTTGGACCAAATTATTTATGTAATTTGAGTACACAGCCTACCTCAATGTGGGAAAAAATGCCTCAAGTCTTTCCCTTTTCTTCATGAACCAGATTAAGATTGATCTATGCTACTGACAAACGATATTCAGAATTTGGTTTTCAAAATAAGAAAACAGTTGCAATTTAGTATTTCAAAATCTTTATGAGACAACAATTCTCATTATGGAACAAGTTAAATAGGTTAGTTTGTATCAATATTATCAACACTATCCAATATTGTAAGGATTTTCCGGTTTGTATGGCTGCAATCACCAGAGAGATGCTCTACTGATTTTGAAATGGGAACTAGAAAGAGGATAAAGGGAATGAAACAGATAAAGCAAATTTACATTCCAAAATAAGTCCATCCTAACTTTGGGCTTGTGTAAATGGGCAGCTCAAAACAACATATCTGCTCAAATAGTTGGAAAACATTTTTGCTTCTCTTAAGCTTATTATAACAATTCTGTGAGGTTAGTGGCAGTCCTAGGTGTGCTATTTAACAGATAAATTCAATTTTACACCTAAAATACACTTTACTCTCAACATGATTTCGATTTTTAAAAGCCAGAAATAAATAAAAATCAGCAATTATAGTTCTCTTTACCTCTTTTCCTTTGTGTTTCCAGAATTCATACTGAGAGCTTTCCAGACCGTGGTTTTAGGCATTTCATCAGATATATTAATCTCAGAGGGATCACATCTGAAATCAATGCTTAGGACAGTCAGTGTCAGACATATAAATAAGACATATACCTCAGTGTATGATGCCCGTCACCCACCAGAAGGGAAAAGATGAAGTCTGAGGGGGTTTGTCTCATAGCTCTCACAGCACTAGGAACCAGATGGTTGGAATTTGAAAGGCAAGGTGGCCTGTGAGTCAGAGCTGAGGGCTGGGCTGGGGTGCTGGCAAGTGGCCAGCCCTGCCTGCACACTTCTGCTCGCCTCTGAAGGGGCCCTCTGGCGATGCCGGTGACAGTACTGTGATGCCCATAGTGGCAGCATCAGGAGCTACAACTGACTGAGCGCTCGCTGTGTGCCAGGCATGAGGCTAAGCACTCTTTGTTCCTTTTCTCATTTACATGGCCAGATCTTTTCTATTTGTAGTTTACAAAGTCTGTTACAATGTGGTATCTTAACGATTATAGCATCAGAGATGATTAACATCCTCACTCTGAATGTGTAGAAAACAAAGCTTGTCGGGTTAAGAGACCGTCCAAGGTCAAACATGCATAAGTGGAAAATCAAGACCTTGAATCCTGTCCTTGGTCTCCTAGAAACCCCCATCCCCCCAACACTGAAGTTTTCCACATGCCAGACTGTTTCCTTCTAAAAGGCCAAGAGAGGAGGTAGCACCTGCTAGAAAAGGAGCATGGCTCCCACTTCACCATAGAGAATGCATAGTCTCTGGCTCCTTGAATGGCAACTTACAGAAAGTTTATTAAGGACCAAAGATTCCATTTCTTTGTGGTCAGTGTTTTTTTTTTTTTAAGTTAAATACTCACAGTAACAGAGTAGAATGGTGGTTACCAGAGGCTGAGGGGTGGGGGACAAGGGGAGATAATGATTAAAGGGTACAAACTTCCCATTAAAAGATGAGTAAGTTCTGAAGACAATATAGAGCATGGTGACTATAGTTAGGAATGAGAATGTATTGTATACTTGAAATTTGCTAAGAAAGTAGATCTCAGATGTTCTCTCCACCCACAAAAAAGAAATGGTAAGTATAGGAAGTGATGAATATGCTGTCAATTTGATTAAAGTAATTCTTTTACTATATATATATATATTGCTATTGCTAAGTCACTTCAGTCGTGTCCGACTCTGTGTGACCCCATAGACGGCAGCCCACCATGCTCCCCCATCCCTGGGATTCTCCAGGCAAGAACACTGGAGTGGGTTGCCATTTCCTTCTCCAATGCATGAAAGTGAAAAGTGAAAATGAAGTCGCTCAGTCATGTCCGACCCTCAGCGACCCCATGGACTGCAGCCTTCCAGGCTCCTCCATCCATGGGATTTTCCAGGCAAGAGTACTGGAGTGGGGTGCCATTGCCTTCTCTGATATATATATATATATTTACATATTACATATAATGTTGCATACCTTAAATATACATTACTTTCAGTTGTCATAAATAAATGAATAAAAGGCCAAAGAAAAGCTTTTCCTCTTCTCTCCCTCAGTATAAACAACAATCAATTCAATAAGTCGGCAGTAAACCATCCAGCATCTAGATGGCCCAGATCCCCTCTCTCCCTTTTCTGTTCCCTCTCCACCTCTGGGTTTCGTTCAGCTTGTGCATTCCTCTCTCAAAGTGGAAACAAAATGCCAGGAATGAAAGCACAAATGCACTGATTTAGCATCCTGTGATTCGTGGTGAGCAGACCACAAATAGGTTGAACAGACCAAAAGGCTAAGATCTCTGGCAGAAGTAAGGAATTGGAGGAATCCCAGTTCAGTTTCCCCTTGGCTTCTAGTATTGCAGCTGCCATGGGCCAAGCTGGAAGGGGATGTCCCTGCCCATCCCCCAAAGACTTGCCTAAGCACGGGAACTTCACGCCCACTAGGATGACAAGCACAGCCTGTATCCTATTCACCCTTGGAAGGTGGCAGAGATAGGCAGAAAGAGCACTGGTTTGAGGAGAGCATGAACCTTGGAAGCAGGGTCCTCCCATGACTCCCATAACTGGCACAGTGCCTGACACATGGCAGGCCCTCGGGAAACTAAAAGGAAGTGTGTTTTCATAGGTTGCAACTGAGAGGTTGAATGTTTAGCTTTTTATACCAGCAGCTGCATTCATGCCCCAACCCCCACCACAAAACCAGAATGTTTACAGAACCACCAAAAGAAGTCAACTCCTCCCTGTTTGGGGAGCTTTACCTGAAACTGTTGTTCTTTCCAGGACTACTTAGTAACTTCCTGCTCTCTAAGGGGAACTTGTCTCCCCCAATTTCTAACATTTTCTCAGCTTCCTGCAAGAAAAAGAGACATTATTTTATCTTGGATCAAGTGAAACCAGTAGTCTACACCAGCCCATTTTTCAATCCCTATAATTTCTACCTAATTTTCTCTTACATTTATTATAAGAGAGTGTAAGCAGAGACATTACTTTGCCAACAAAGGTTCATCTAGTCAAGGCTATGGTTTTTCCTGTGGTCATGTATGGATGTGAGAGCTAGATTGTGAAGAAGGCTGAGCGCCGAAGAATTGATGCTTTTGAAGTGTGGTGCTGGAGAAGACTCTTGAGAGTCCCTTGGACTGCAAGGAGATCCAACCAGTCCATTCTGAAGGAGATCAGTCCTGGGATTTCTTTGGAAGGAATGATGCTAAAGCTGAAACTCCAGTACTTTGGCCACCTCATGCAAAGAGTTGACTTATTGGAGAAGACTCTGATGCTGGGAGGGATTGAGAGCAAGAGGAGAAGGGGACAACAGAGGGTGAGATGGCTGGATGGCATCACTGACTCGGTGGATGTGAGTCTCAGTGACCTCTGGGAGTTGGTGATGGGACAGGGAGGCCTGGTGTGCTGCGATTCATGGGGTCGCAAAGAGTCGGACACGACTGAGCGACTGATCTGATCTGAAGGTAAGGTAAGGTAAGTCACTTCAGTAGAGTCCAACTCTGTGCGACCCCATAGACGGCAGCCCACCAGGCTCCCCCATCCCTGGGATTCTCCAGGCAAGAACACTGGAGTGGGTTGCCATTTCCTTCTCCAATGCATGAAAGTGAAAAGTGAAAGTGAAGTCACTCAGTCATGTCCAACTCTTCACAACCCCATGGACTGCAGCCCACCAGGCTCGTCTGTCCATGGGATTTTCCAGGCAAGAGCACTGGAGTGGGGTGCCATTGCCTTCTCCGATAAGAGAGTGTAGTTATGTTCTTTCATAGTTTTGACTCATCATAAAATGAGTGACAATCCAATATCTGCACCTATTGAACAGTACTTTTAAAAAAAGAACCTGAATATGAGTAAACCTTTAGATACAACTACCGATTTACTGGAAAGAGGAGCCCGACAGGCTACAGTCGATGGCATTGCAAATGATTTAGCGACTGGACAACAATATTGTTAACTGTAGTCATGAGGCTGGATACTATAACCCCATAACTTACTCATCTCACTGACCACCTTCACCTATCACAGCCCTACCCCTTAGCATTCTGTGATGCCACCAGACTCCAGTCTGGAGATTTTATCTGTGAGATCATTCCTAATTCCCACACTGGCAAGCCCTATAGGAATACTGGTGATGTGGAGGACATTACTCACTTTAGTCTTCCTTTCCTCTGCAACCAGTGTGAAACCCCCCACAATAACACACCCTATGTGTTGGTTAGCCTGTGGATTTTTGGACTGTCCTACTTTAGGCTTGTTGTTGTTTAGTCACTAAGTTGTGTCTGACTCTTTTGCGACCCCATAGTCTGTAGCCCACCAGGCTCCTCTGTCCATGGGATTTCCCATGCAAGAATATTGGAGTGGGTTACCACTTCCTTCTCCAGAGGATCTTCCTGACCCAGGGATTGAATTTTTAGCTTATCCTTATATAGGATCATTGTACTGTATACCTTAAACTTACACCATATTATGTGCCAATTATATCTCGAAAAAATAATGCAAGATTTTCAAAATTCAAGATTTTAGGAAAAAATTCCTCTAAAATGAATTTCAAAGTGCCTATTTCAGGCACTAACTGGATGTGGAAACTCTTTCAGGCTCATTCTTGGACCGGTATTTTCATTTTGCTACACATCCATTCTTTGCACATATTATAAGCCACTGACTGAAGGTCCATTGTGTGGATGGCAGATGCCAAGTGCTCAGGAAAATGAGAAAGGACAGAAAGTCCTATACAAGTTATCTCTATGAACCACAACACCATCTGCAATTAAGTATGTAACAAACACTCTCAGAAAATAATAGATTTTGAATAATTATCAAATTAGACCTTTGGGAAAATATAAACTATTCAATCTGATAATAAAAGCACATTCACATTCATATTCTAAGTGTAAACCTGGTAAGTAGGCTGTAGACAAACAGAGGAAAAAACAACTGGTTATCAAATTTGAAGATGAAGGACAGACATCAGCTGAGAATGTCTTCAGAGTAATCTTCCCTGATCCTAAATATAACCCTTGGGATTCCAGACATGCTGACTTTTCATGTGGCCCTTCCTTTGTTCTGTAATTTGAGGCTGCCCCAAAGTGTGCAGTTGGTGCAAGAACTATGACCTCTTCCTCCTTGGCCTTCTTCTTGGCATCATCCAACTTCTTCTTTTTGCTCTCAGGCATTAGATCATCCAACCAGCTCAGCTCCCGCTTAGAGAAACAGAGATCCATGACTTTCCTGACAAAGACCAAGGCCAAAACCTGAAGAAATATAAAGAAAATGAATTAAAGAGGCTTGTTCCCTTCTGGAGTAAAAAATCCAAGTCCTATATTCACAGCAGACTAAGACATGTCAGGCAGAATCAAACTCAATAATCATCATAATTGTCTTTTATTGAGGCTCTCTATACCAGATACTAAGTGTTTTATATACAATATTTTATTTAACTATCATCATAACAACTCTACAACTTACTAATTCCCTATTTGAACTAATTTAATTTCTTCATTGAAAAGAGAAACCCTCATTGTCAGATTGCCCTAAGAGGTGTCTTCTCCTGGCTCGAGGCCAGTAGGAAGGTCTAGAGAGCAGGATAGGGGTGGCAAGCCTCTCTAGGAGATGGTTTTGGTGGAGCCAGTTATACCCAATCCAAGCATGGGCCACCACAGGATTAGGGCGCCTTGAAGGGCCATCTGGATTTCCTCTAGTCCTCTGCCTGTACGTACTCGCAAAGCCTTGCTTTATATCCGCCCCATGGATCTCGAGTGGTTTCTGTCTCTGGCCTCTGATGTGGTTTGACACTCCTTTTATAAATGAGGAAACTGAGGCCCAGGGAGAGAAAGTAACTTGCCTAAAATATGACAGCTAATCAACTCAATAGAAATGACCAGAGTTCTCAAATACTTCTCCACTTTCTCCCCATAAGGGCCATTTCAGCCAAATGAGAACCAGTAATAACCCAGAATGCCTTGCCTGGACTGACTGGTATTCACCAGCTAAATCCAGTGACTGGATCGGAAATGGGGCAAACCTGGCTAACTACATTCATTTCCCCTTAATTTCAACAACTATTTTCACAATAAATCCAAAATTGAAAGTATCCCTTCCAGGATTTGCTGGGAATTTGCTATTTCTTTAACCAAACACTCAAGCCCTGAACATAGCACCCCAATGCAGAACCCTACATGTTCTCTGACAAAACTGAGAGTCCCATCAGGAAGATATATATCTAGGAGATTAGGGGAAAAGAACCCTGAAGTTTCCTCATCCTTGAATATTCTCCCAGTAAGACAGACTTCAAAAGTATGTAAATGAATACTCGATATTACCCTCATTGTCTTTTCCCTCCAGAGGCACATCCCTTGGATAACTTTTAAACAGCCCACTGAATGCTCAGCATTCTCATGACACAGAGTAAGCCAGAGAGAGGAAGGCATCAAGAGGACAAGATGCAACAGGGAGGTGGTCAGTGGCATGTATTTCATCATCACCCTGGTTTTAGGAAACAGATTGTCACCTGTTGCACCACACAATTCAGCTTTCCTGGTCTCCTTTCCAAAGCCCTTGCTTCAGTTTGAAAGGAGGTAGAGGTGTCCCAGTCACTTATCAGTGCTAGACACCTCTTCCTCTCTCCCAGTGACTTGAAACAGTGCATTTTCACCACTATAGACACTTCTGATTGCAATGAATTCTAAACTGGAACCATACTGCTTTCAGATAATACACAAATTATCACAAACATGAAGAGTCCTCTCTCCATATCAGATTCATGAAAGAAAGAGAAATATTAATAAATAGAAATACAGACAGGCAGAAAGGCAGATGGATAGTCTTGAAAAAAAAACATGGCAAACTACTACACACATGCCTCTACACCTCAAGGTCCTCCAAATGGTCTGTGAAGACCAGCCAAAAAAACAGGAACTCACCATCAATAAAGGACTAATATCCAGAATACAGAAAGAACTCCTAAAACTCCACAACAGAAAAACAAACCACCTGATCTCAAAATGGGCAGAGGACTTGAACAGACACTTCTCCAAAGAAGATATACCAATGGCCAATAAACACATGAAAAGATGCTCAACATAACTTATCACTGGGGCATTAAAACCAAATCAAAACCACAATGAGATACTAACTCACACCCATTAGGATGGATGTTCTCCAAAAAACCCACCCTGGCACAACATGGACGGACCTTGAAGACATTATGCTAAGTGAAACAAGCCAGTCACAAAATGACAAATACTGTGATTCCCCTCACATGAGGTCCTGAGAGGAGTCAAATTCATAGAGACAGAAATTAGAATGGTGGTTGCCAGGGACTGAGGGGAGTTATTGGTTCACAGGTACAGAGTTTCAAGTTTTGCAAGATGAAGAAGGTTCTGGAGAAAGATGGTGGTGCTGGCTGCACAACAAGGTGAATGTACTTAACACCACTGAATTGTACAGGTAACCACAATGAAGATGCTAAGTTTTCTACTACATCTATTTTATCACTATTTTTTAAAATAAAGAACAATACCTTTTACAACTCACCATCATAGGAAAGACAATGGCCGCTGGAGATGCCTTGATGACCCAGAGCAGGACGAGGCAGGTGAGCTGGATGAGGGTGAACAGGTGCACCTTGCGCAGCGGCACGTGCCGGAGGTAAATGAAGTCCGGCTGGTGCTTCGCAGGCATCCCGAAGAGCTTCAGGCGATCGAAGAACTGGAAAGAGGGAGTCAGCGCATATCCGTCGGTGGTTGTCCTGGGCTCGTTGGGCCCACTCATGTCTGTTATATCATAGGCTCTGAAAGGTAGCTAATACCATGTCTACCTGACAGAAGTAGAAACTGAGTCTCAAAGAGAACAGGTCATTTGGCCAAGGTTGGTAAGGGACAGCATCACATTAAAATCTTTCTTCTCATTTTCAGTTCAACTTTCTTCTATCCATACTGTAGCTCCTGAGAGAGCTCTTTCCTGGGGAGTACTGAAAACAAAATAGGCCAATGGCATTCTTCTGCTTAAAAGCCCAAATCTATTTGTTCCTGGAGGAGTTTGGAGCTTTTCACAAATTATTTAAAGTAAAAAGATAAAATGAAACCTCACAACATTCTGGATATATAAAATATCCTTATATTATAAAAAGGAAAACAGAGACTCAGAGAGATTAAATAACCCGCCCAAAGAACTCAGTGTATAAAAGTGATTACTGGACATTCCAAAAAATCAAAGAGGAACCAGCCACCAATAGAAGCAGCAGCTAAATTATTATTTTATCTATGATAAAATGAGCTAGCTCCTGATTTTCTCAATTCAAAGGACTCAGAGGAATGAGTTGATAGATGGGGAAAGACAATGTGTGACAGGAAGTAATACCTGCTTACCTGGGGCAGTTCCCATGACTTCCCAATCTCTTCACCAATGTACCCCCAGTTACACCCACACACACACACTTTAGCCTGGGACCAAAACTAGTGGCAGCCATGGCAACTCACTCCAGTATTCTTGTCTGGAAAATCCCATGGACAGAGGAGCCTGGAGGGCTGTGGTCCACAGGGTCGCAAAGAGTAGGACACAACTGAAGCAACTTGACACGCACACATGCATGTGCAAAAGCCGTGTGGCTTCTGACCAGCCTTTCAGATCTAAGTTTACTAGCATCTGACAAAATACCTGGTGTTTAATACCTGTCTGATAACTGCTGAATAAAACTGACGAAGGACTGGACCCATGGCGCTGAGTCAGTCAGGCCACCCTGCAAGTCTCTGTGCCCTCATGCCAACATGACTGCATTTTGCCCAGTGTCCAAGGGAATGTCTAAAAGAGCTTAAGCAGCAAGACTAGGAAATAGTTCCTCAAGAACCGGCTTGTGGTTCCCTAGGGAAGCTGCTCTCTCTGGTCAGGAAGGTGAGCTCACAGAGCAAAGACGCTGCCTGGCTGAACCCCATAGTACCTGAATTCCTTGCAGGGAAGACACTCCCATGTAGAGGAAGACTCCGTACAGGACCGGCATCGGGATAAACTGAAGATGAAAGGGCAGAGACCAGAAATTCAATGTGTATCATAGCACACTCGAAATTATATAAACTGCCAAACCTCCAAGAAGGAAGCAAACTCACAAAATCACTGCAGAAATGCTGCATTCGTTTCTGCTGTCTTTACATGATTAAGAAGCAGAAGCGAAAACAGAAGCTGACAATGATACAAATCACTTTGTTCTGAAATGAAATGATTACATGTAAGTGTAATCCGGTCCTGGTTAAATCATAGGCCTCACATCTTCTCCCCATCTGGTTCTTCCTCCTCCAGGGAATTGGGCAGGCATGCACACACACACATGCGCACACACACACTCACCATCTCTTTTACAGAACTGAAATCTTTTAAATCTTTTGTAATCACATAATCATCTCCTCAGGGATTTGGTGTATTTTAATATAGGCTAAAAGCATTTGCTTTTTATTAATCAGAGACTTGAGGGCAGGGATAGGGAGGTATCTTGTCAGATAAAGAATAATTTAGGGAGAAATGGCAACATGATTCTACTGAACTTGAATACACATGCACACTTCCCACATTATACCAATCTAGGTAATTTTCAGAGCAGCTTTACGAGGTAATGAGGCCCATGGAATTAAGGCAAGAAAATGTCACTGCAAAGACTACACTCAACTTGCTTTTATTCTGGGGCTAAAGAACATGTCTAAACATAATTCTTCTTTGAACTAGAAAATCCCTATTGGATTTTATGTTGTTCTGGCTCTAGAGTGAGTAGACATCTCAATTTGGTGCTAACCTTGTTAGAAGAACTATTGAATGATTGCCTAAAAGAATCCTCCTGAGACTGTTCTAGGAAGGCCAGGCAATGCCCACACAATGACTCATGGTTACATTCCCAAAGGGCAGACACCTCTGGGCTCCTCCAGATGGCACCCAGATCAGAGGTGGGGGTGGGCCAGGGACAGAGAGTAGAAAGGCGAAGGGGCATGAGGAGAGGTGGCAAGATCAAGTGGAAGGTAAGGGGGCAGGAGGAGGGCACGGAATCCTGCCCTGCCTGTGCCAATTTGCACCCTTAAACAGCATCTGCATTGCAGGCTGAAGTGGTTGACGAGTCACTAAAAAGCGGGAGAAGGAGGCAAGGGAGATAAGTAAGTGCTCCACAATGGCTGGGGCTTGAACTTTCTTTTTTATCCTGTTTTTCCCACAGGCAGGCCTTTCACCCACAAAAAAATTTTTTCCTCATGTTCAAGGTAGCTTCTATCTTTCCAAAAATCCTATTTTCACCCCATGTCTCATACCAGCCACTGCCCATTTCACTGTTCTACTTCAACAGAAAAAACTTCTTGATAGAGTTGTCTGCCCACACTCTCTTTACTTCCTCACCACCTATATATGCTTCAAGTCCCCATCACTAGGCTTCTACTGTACTGTTCCAATGAATCTGCTCTTGGCAAGTCTCATTAGGCTTCCATGTTGCCAAACCCAGTGGTCTTGGTTTGGTCTTCATTTTTCCAGACAGTTTCCAACCAATCATTCCCCTCGCTTGAATTCCCTGACATCATACGTTCCTGGTTCCCCTCTCCCACTCTGGCAGCTCCTCTGAGTCTCTGCTGCTGTCTCTTCCTCCACCCACCTTTTAAATATTGGACCTCCATAGACTGCTTTTCCCTCCACTCCTCCTTTTTATAGCTACCCTTCCCCCTGAGTGAGCCCATCTATGCCCCTGGCTTTCACTACCACCTTTGTGCTGCTGACTCCTAACATTTGTATTTTTAGTCTAGTAACCCCCCTAGCCTCTTCACTCAAATGCCTACCAGACATCTCACTCAAATCTGATCACAGCCCATCCCTTACAAAATCACTTCCTCCTTCATACAGTTTTCTCTGCCCTAAATGCCATCACTCTGCACCCAGATAGTCAAGCCAAAAACCTAGCAGTTATTTTGATGTTTCCATTTTCCCATTCCATATCCAATCAACCAGCAAGACCTGATCTCCTCCAAGATATACAGAAGTCATGTCTTTTATCCATTCCTTACTACCAACTTCCCTATCCAATCACCATCCTCTCTCACCTGTAATAGACTTACAGTCTATTGAACAGACTCACAGTCTTCTACCTCTATTTTTCCTCAACCTTAAATACTTATTGTCTAGATATGAGCCAGAGAGATCTTTTTAAAAAAATACTAAATGGATAATGTCCCTCTACTGCTAAAACTCTCTGAAGGTTACCTTTACCAGTGTCAACACGCCCTAGATGATCTGCCCTTGCCCTCTTCAATCTCATCTCGCAGTGCTTTTGCTTTAACATTCCTGAGCCACACGGCCCTGGTAGCTCCTAGAACATGTATCATTATTTCCCACTTCAGGACTTGTCTAGACTGCTTTTCTCCCTTCCGCCCATGTCCTCTCCCACCACTCATGGCAGGGCTGGCTCCATCTCATCTTAAACACCATTTCCTTAGAGAGGCCTTCTCTGACCACACTAACAAAACACATCCCTTTAATTCTCTATGGAACCATACAACACTGTATATTTCCTTTGATCACATGTTACATTCTGTAACTACCCTGTTTATTTTCTTAACTAACTTCCTTAACTACATCTTATCTGTCTTGCTCCACTTAGAATAAACTCCTCAGGGCAGGTATTTGTATGTGTATCTATTTATCGTACCACTGCATTCCCAGCACAAATCAGGCACTTAATATTTACCTAATGAACGAATGAATGGTTTTACCTTTAATATAGCTGTCATGAAGACTGAGCAGCCCATCAACACAAAGATCATAAGGCCTGTCACTCTCTGTTCTCGGATGCCCAAGAATTTGGGCTGTTCTCCTGGGGCAGAGCACTCAGATTCCAGTTTGAGGCTATTCACGTGTGTGATGGATAGGACAGTTGCAGCCACAAACCAGGGCAGGCCCATGATGGAGCAGACACCCAGCATGATGGCCACCATCAGCAGGTCCAGGTGGTAGCCACATCCTTTCTGTGGGGAAACAGAGTCTCCATCACCATCACTGGGCTGGCTGTAGTGGGACATAGGACAGTGAGCTAAGAGTCTCAGGCCCAAAGCAGGAAGGATAAGGAAGGGGTCCAGGGATTCCAGAAGAGTCTTGCAGCCCCTCCTGGTTTGGAGGGAACAGAGAAGAAAGAGAAACCTTAGCGTGTCCTACACATGCCAATATCCAGTTTTTATCCAAGTGTCCCCAGATCTCACCCTGAGTACCACATATTCAAAGATTCATCCTTTCTCGGCAGAGTAGCCAGAGACACATCTTGACCATTCTAGAGGGTCGACCTTACGGGAGTTGTCAATAAATAGGTTCCTATAAACACACCCCATTCCTTGCCAAATATGGAGGTTGCCTACGCTAGGGAATGAAGGAATAGAGACAAGTCATGAAGCCTCTCACTAATCAATGTATTGGCACCAACCCTACCTCCTAGGACGCTTGGGCTCAAGGTTCAGTCTGGAAACCTCAGTAATGGACGCCAATGGGAGAACAGTTGTCTCCAGGAAACAGGGGTCCAAGCCCTAACCTGAACCTCAGGAAGATAATCCTGGACCAGAGCACGTGACCATATAGGGACCACCAAGAATTCTGCCCACCAACCTCCCCCATAGGTCTGAGAGGAGAGTGATAGATTCCAAGCTTCCTTCACATTGTACAATCATGCTCTACTCCAGTTTCATCTCCAAACCAATCTCTGTCATTAATGAAGGAGTCAGACACCCCTGGAAACTCTGTATGAGCTCCTTCCATGACTGCTTTTACCCAGGTAATACAGTTCCTGGTCTAAATGGGCTTTCCCTAAAATTTTTTAAAGATGTAATAGGTTGCCATTATTATTATGCCATTATTCTAGGTCAGAAATTTTTCTTACCTTGAGTTTGTGTTCCTTCCTGTTAATGATGACGGCTGTGATCTGCTGGTCCATGAATATTAAGATAGTGCAGAGCAGTGCTGGGATAACTGCAGCAATCACAGTCCACCAGGGATTGGGGCCGATGGGACTAATAATCCACCCTCGGTCATCCCGTGTTGGCTAAAGGGAAAAAGCAAGGTTTTATTTTTGTATTTTAAGTTAACTGTAGTCATTAGGGCAAAACAGATTAAACTGAATCACAACAACCACATTTCTTTTTACTCTTGAATGAAAATTCTCAAAAAAAAAAAGGGGGGGGCATGAAATACAGCAATTCCTTAGAAAATCTATGACCTTGTTCCAAATCCCCTTGGAAAGAGTCAGTCCTCAATTGTCAATTTCTTATGGAATATTCACTAATCCTTCACTTCCTTCTCTGGCTCTCCAAACTCCTGTGTACAGAAAAAGTGACTTTATCTCCACATTGACCCAGATAAAATATATAGACTAATAACAAAATCTGTTGTTTAAAGAAGAATTTATAACTTTCAAAGACAATATAAATAACTTTGATTATCCTCCTCACTACTCTCCCCACCAGAAGCCATATCACGTACGTTTACAGCACAAATATAGGCAACGGAGTCAGTTACAGGGGCCTGGTCCAAGACCCGCCTCCCATCAGCAATGAAACAAGGTCCAGGCCCCAGAGACCTGAGGAGCCCAAAGCACTGAACTGGGGACACGCACGATCTGGGATCCTCTTCAATGACCCTGTAAGGCCACTGTTCATGAATCTTATAAACTAACTAAACTCTCCTAAATCTCAAAAAAAAAAAAAAAAAATGCCAGGGTACTCTGGGGAAGAAAAGTTCACTTTGATTGGCAAGTAGGGATGGAAGGTAAAAGGCCAGGGATATAAACTGGCCCCAAACTCATGATCAAAGCAAAGACTTTAATCCAAAGTATTTGGTTCCACGTTGGTTATCATTCTAAGATTCAAAGACTCTTCAATAATGTCAGCAAGTCCCAAATTATTAATAGGTTAGGTTCTGAAAGTTTATAGAATCTGTGTTTCCTTAGTAATAATGTTCTAAATGGTAGTTAAATTGTTAGGTAAACACAAAAACGTATTAATCTCTGACTGACATTCAGTTCAGTTCAGTTCCATCGCTCAGTCGTGTCCTACTCACCCATCAATAATAGTACTAGCCTTCAGACTGGGTCTTGGTCATTGGGGGTCATGTGGTGTAATAGGGAAGAGAAGAAAGAAGAAAACGTTCTCTCTGCTTCCTGAAAGGGAGGCCTGCCAATGAGCAGGACTGCCTTTGACATTCTCCCATTTTCTCTGACGTCTCTCCCATATTCCAGAGGCCTTCTTCCCACATGTCCCAGAAATGCAGTGCCTTCTGACTATCTGAAGCCTACCCATCAGGAAACCTTTCCAAGAACTGCTTAATGCTCTGAGATTACTTATTTTTACACAAAATCCATTCCTCCTGCATTGTCAACCTCAGCCAGCTATTAGAGAAAAAGCTGATCGCACTCATTCACACAGGGTGAGAATGATATATATTCTAGAAGGTATATACTTTTAAAGAGGATGTTTTTTAATCCATCAGTTTCTAACTTGGTGGCATTTCAGTTGAATTTAACAAAGCAAAACAAAATTTTTTCAAGCAATTACAGAAAAAGATATTTTTAACCAGGCCTGCTTCAGGGAGAGAGAAAGGGAAGATGAAGGCCAACTATGCCGAGTGTTTACAAGTTACCACGGGCCTGCGTTCCCGGCCTCCTCCTCCTCCCCAGCCTCCCCCATTCCCTCCTCTCCTGGCTCCTCTCCAGTCCCAAGGACACCCAGGTTTCCTCTTCTCCCCACCCTGTGGGGATCTGTGGAACTGAGCTCAGCTGTTCTATCTTCTCAGTTTCCTGAGTAGGTACCCCCAAACTGAAACAGATCTGAGTCCCCATGTGTAGATCATCTGTTTTACTTTTTGTATAGATTTTTGGATCAACAGTATTGATTATAGACAGATATACAAACAATGAATTAGGGTTGAAGAGAGGACACGATTACGCTGGTGGAGGCCCTAGAATGAGGGTGAAGCTCCTCCACCGCCTCACCTCCTCATGGGGCAAGATACTTGAGGAGCAGGACTGAGGCCTACAAAGAGCCTTTTCACCCTTCCTGATTTCCTAAGACAGCTGATGCTCAGTGAAGTGTTATGAACCAGAACTTGTTCCAGAGACCCACATTCCCACAGTCTTTGGTATATGTTTATGTAAATACAAATATTCCATTGTTTTATTTTTTAATTATTTATTTGGCTGCACTGGATCTTATTAATAGCTGTGGCATGGAAACTCTCGGTTGAGCCATGTGGGATCTAGTTCCCTGACCAGGGATTGAACCTGGCTCCCTGCGCTGGGAGCATGGAGTTCGAACCACTGGACCACCAGGCAAGTTCCCACATTTCATTGTTATAAATCTTCACATAGTAAAGACAATAAATGGCATTAAGAAAATAAATAAAGCTTTTCATTCATTAAACAACATTAGTTTTTCTGACTTTTCTGATTTGAACTCAGTCAAGCCTAAAGAGTTTGCTTTTCTGAATGGTATGGCGTGAGCAGCACAACTCAGATTTAGAGGACTACAAAATAAATGATTAGGATAAGGAGAGGCCCCTGAAATAACTCGGGATCAGAGTCTATGAACTACATAAGGGCACCAAGTACCCTAAGATCTGTTTACCTTGAACACACTGGGAACCTGAAGCTTGGGTGATGGGATTCCAATCAAAAAATCAATAATCACCATTGTGAAGATAGTGAGGAAAACAGCAAAGTCACTCACCATGGAGCGGACCTGGCACGAAAAAGGATTGGAGATGTGTTACAGTAGATTAAACACAATAGAAAAGACTCGGGTATTGTAAAATGCTTAAACGTGCTCAGAAGAATGATTTAATTTTATCGGTCAATTAATACAAGCATATTTAAACAACAGGACTATGTTAACATGCCCAAATTAATACCACCAAACTGTGGGTATCAAAAGGGAGAATGAATCCTCTGACAAATTCTACTGGGACCCACTCCAAACTCTGAGGAGTTCTGTTTAGAGAATCTGGGCCCAGCATTTAGTGAATAGCTCTGAGAACTCGGGATAAGATTTCCTGGGACCAACAAGATCCAGCTGCACCCAGACCTCGCAGCAGCACCAACTCCTCTTTGCTCTTAGCCCCAACATCAAATCCATACACAAGTCCTGTTGGCTCTGCTTTTAGCTCATGCCCACAATCTGACCCCTTCTCACCACCCCATAGCTCCCAACAAGATCAGAGGCACCGGCAGCTCTTGTCTCTGTAGCTGCAGCAGACTCCTAACCCTGCCTCTGTCCTTATGTAAAGCTACTGGAATGAGCATTCAAAACACAAGTCAGATCATGTCACTCTTCTACCAAAACCCTGAAATGCCTCTTCATGTCATGGAGCTAAAAAGCCCAGAGGCCTCCTTGGCCAATGAGGCCCACACATATCTGATATCATTACTGCTTTGACCCAGGTCCTAATGCTCCCCAACTCACTCTGCCTATCCCAGCCACACAGCCCTCCTTGCTGTTTCTTACTCACACCAGACTCTCCCACCTCAGGGCCTTTGCACGTGCTCATCCCTCTGCCTCAGTGGCTTTTCCTCCAGGTGACTCCATGGGCAGCTCCCTCCTTTACATCCACTCAAGTATCACAATTTCCACTTAATCGTTTCTCATGGTCACCACCCTCCACCCTAGTACTTCCTGTATGCCTTTCCTACATTTTTTTTCTCCAAAGCCCCCTCATCACCATTTTGCCCCTAAGAGGACTGACTAACTGATTTTATAGTTTTGTAGCTTTAATAAAATACAGTCCCCCTCAGTGTCTAGTGCCCACTGTATGCCCACCTTAATCTGAGCTTCCAACAAGACTGAGTCAGATGTAACATCTGGCCAGATATACATGGCCACATGTAACATCAAGGATACCTTAACCTGACTTTGCTTTCTTGTGAAACCTGAGGTTTCTAGCTCCCCTTCCCTGTTTTTTTTAGTTCTCCTCTGAATGTTACATAAAGTCTCTGAACGTGTAGCTGCCCTACCAAGAAGCCCATCCTGGGGCCCAAGGTCCTTCTCTCCTCTGAACTCCTGTGGCACTTATATCCCAGGATGGCATCCATCTAATGACTGCTATCTCCTATAGGCCTGGTTGTTTCATGGGTTTTCCCTTCCTAATTGATGACAGAGACACTCTCTTTCTCTCTCTGTCTCTCTCTATATATATATATATATATATATATATATATATATATACACACACACACACACACATAAATTAGAGGATAATTGCTTCACAACATAGGAAGGTTTCTGCCATACATCAACACAAATCAGCCATAGGTACACATATGTCCCCTCCCTCTCAAACTCCTATCCCACTTCCCTCCCCATCCCACTCCTTTAGGCTGTCACAGAGCATTGGCATTGAGTTCTCTGCATCATACAGCAAACTTCCACTGACTATCTGTTTTACATATGGCAATGTGTATGTTTCAAGGCTATTCTCTCACATCATCCCACCCTCTCCTTCACCACTGTGTTCAAAAGTCTGTTCTTTATGTCTGTGTTGCCTTTGCTGCCCTGCAAATAGGAATAAAACTACCATATGAGAAGCTAAAGGCAAAGGAGAAAAGGAAAGATATACCCATTTGAATGCAGAGTTCCAAAGAATAGCAAGGAGAGATAAGAAAGCCTTCCTAAGTGAACAACGCAAAAAAAAAAAAAAAAAGAGGGAAAACAATAGAATGGAAAGACTAGAGATCTCTTCAAGAAAATTAGAGATACCAAGGGAACATTTCATGCAAAGATGGGCACAATAAAGGACAGAAATGGTATGGACCTAACAGAAACAGATAATATTAAGAAGAGGTGGCAACAATACACAGAAGAACTGTAAAAAAAAGATCTTAATGACTCAGATAATCACAATGGTGTGATCACTCACCTAGAGCCAGACATCCTGGAATGTGAATTTAAGTGGGCCTTAGGAAGCATCACTACAAACAAAGCTGCTGGAGGTGATGGAATTCTAGCTGAACTATTTCAAATCCTAAAAGATGATGCTGTGAAAGTGTTGCACTCAATATACCAGCAAATTTGAAAAACTCAGCAGTGGCCACAGGAATGAAAAAGGTCAGTTTTCATTCTAATCCCAAAGAAAGACAATGCCAAAGAATGTTCAAACTACCACACAATTGTACTCATCTCACACGCTGTAAAGTAATGCTCAAAATTCTTCAAGCCAGGCTTCAACAGCACATGAACCATGAACTTCCAGATGTTCAAGCTGGATTTAGAAAAGGCAGAGGAACCAGAGATCAAATTGCCAACATCTGTTGGATCATTGAAAAAGCAAGAGAGTTCCAGAAAAATATCTACTTCTGCTTTATTGATTATGCCAAAGCTTTTTCCTGTGTAGCTCACAACAAACTGTGGAAAATTCTTCAAGAGATGGGAATACCAGACCACCTGACCGGCCTCCTGAGAAATCTGTATGCAGGTTTGGAACAGACTGGTTCCAAACTGGAAAAGGAGAACATCAAAGTTGTATATTACCACCTTGCTTATTTAACTTCTACACAGAGTACATCATGCAAAATGCCAGGCTTGAAGAAGCATAAGCTGGAATCAAGATTGCCGGGAGAAGTATCAGTAACCTCAGATATGCATATGACACCACCCTTAAGGCAGAAAGTGAAGAACTAAAGAGCCTGATGAAAGTGAAAGACGAAAGTGAAAAAGCTGGCTTAAATTCAACATTCAAAAAACAAAGATCATGGCATCCAGTTGCAAATAGATGGGGCAACAATGGAAACAATGCGAAACTTTATTTTGGGGGGCTACAAAATCACTACAGATAGTGACTGCAGCCATGAAATTAAAAGACGCTTGTTCCTTGGCAGAAAAAGCTATGACCAACCTAGACAGCATATTAAAAAGCAGAGACATTACTTTGCCAACAAAGATCCATCTAGTCAAAGCTATGGTTTTTCTAGTAGTTGTGTATGGATGTGAGAGTTGGACTATAAAGAAAGTTGAGTGCTGAAGAATGGATACTCTTGAACTGTGGTGTTGGAGAAGACTCTCTGAGAGTCCCTGGGACAGCAAGGAGATCCAACCAATCAATCCTAAAGGAAAATCAGTCCTTTAGGAATATTCACTGGAAGGACTGATGCTGAAGCTGAAACTCCAATACTTTGGCCACCTGATGCAAAGAACTGACTCATTGGAAAAGCCTCTGATGCTGGGAAAGATTGAAGGCAGGAGGAGAAGGGGATGACAGAGGATGAGATGGTTGGATGGCATCACCGACTTGATGGACATGAGTTTGTGTCCATTGGGAGTTGATGAACAGGGAAACCTGTCATGCTGCAGTCCATGGGGTGGCGAAGAGTCAGACACGACTAAGCAACTGAGCTGAGCTGATGACCCAGGAATCCTGGGCATATACCCTGAGGAAACAATAATTGAAAAAGACATATGTCCCCCAGTGTTCACTGCAGCACTATTTACAGTAGCTAGGGCATGGCAGCAACCTAGATGTCCAGCAACAGATGAGTATATAAGGAAGCTGTGGTACATATACACAATAGATTATTACTCAGCTATAAAAAGGAACGCATTTGAGTCAGTTCTAAAAAGGTGGATGAACCTAGAGCTTATTACAGAGTAAAGTCAGAAAGAGAAAGATAAATATCATATATTAATGCATACATGAAAGAGATGGGAATACTAGACCACCTGATCTGCCTCTTAAGAAATTTGTATGCAGGTCAGGAAGCAACAGTTAGAACTGGACATGGAACAACAGACTGGTTCCAAATAGGAAAAGGAGTATGTCAAGGCTATCTATTGTCATGCTGCTTATTTAACTTCTATGCAGAGTACATCATGAGAAATGCTGGACTGGAAGAAACACAAGTTGGAATCAAGATTGCCGGGAGAAGTATCAATAACCTCAAATATGCAGATGACACCACCCTTATGACAGAAAGTGAAGAGGAACTAAAAAGCCTCTTGATGAAAGTGAAAGTGGAGAGTGAAAAGGTTGGCTTAAAGCTCAACATTCAGAAAACGAAGATCATGGCATCTGGTCCCATCACTTCATGGGAAATAGATGGGGAAACAGTGGAAACAGTGTCAGACTTTATTTTTTTGGGCTCCAAAATCACTGCAGGTGGTGACTGCAGCCATGAAATTAAAAGACGCTTGGAAAGAAAGTTATGACCAACCTAGATAGCATATTGAAAAGCAGAGATATTACTTTGCCAACAAAGGTCTGGCTAGTCAAGGCTATGAATTTTCCTGTGGTCATGTATGAATGTGAGAGTTGGACTGTGAAGACAGCTGAGCGCCGAAGAATTGATACTTTTGAACTGTGGTGTTGGAGAA
This sequence comes from Tragelaphus eurycerus, assembly GCA_935064755.1. Taxonomy (NCBI): domain Eukaryota; kingdom Metazoa; phylum Chordata; class Mammalia; order Artiodactyla; family Bovidae; genus Tragelaphus; species Tragelaphus eurycerus. The sequence goes on along the minus strand of CAKXYN010000010.1, from coordinate 28,048,222 downwards.
GACTCTTGGGAGTCCCTTGGACTGCAAGGAGATCCAACCAGTCCATTCTGAAGGAGATCAGCCCTGGATTTCTTTAGAAGGAATGATGCTAAAACTGAAACTCCAGTACTTTGGCTACCTCATGCGAAGAGTTGACTCATTGGAAAAGACTCTGATGCTGGGAGGGATTGCGGGGAGGGGGAGAAGGGGACGACAGAGGATGAGATGGCTGGATGGCATCACTGACTCGATGGGCATGAGTCTGGGTGAACTCCAGAAGTTGGTGTTGGACAGGGAGGCCTGGAGCCCTGCGATTCATGGGGTCGCAAAGAGTCGGACACGACTCAGTGACTGAACTGAACTGAACTGATGGACTCTAGAAAGATGGTACTGATGATCTTACTTGCAGAGCAACAAAGGAGACACAGACATATATATTTTAAAATTATACAGTAACTTTCAGTTCAGTTCAGTCGCTCAGTCGTGTCCGACTCTTTGCGACCCCATGAATCTCAGCATAATTCACATGTTTTACAGTTTATTATTTTTTAATTGAAGTATAGTTGATTTATAGTGTTTCAGGTGTACAACAAAGTTATTCAATTTCATATATATATTATTCTTCAGGGTCTTTTCCATTATATGTTAATTACAAGATACTGAGTAGAGTTCCCTATGCTATACAGCAGGTCCTTGTTTATCTACTTTATATGTAGTAGTGTGTGTATCTGTTACAGAGACAACATTTTAAGCTTCTTTTGCATTCCCTATTTCACTTAAGCCAGGCTTGATTGAGCAAGTAGCAAGTAGTCAGTACACAACTGCCACCTGTTCATTGTATGTCCAGACCGGAAACAAGTTACTTAGAAATTATTTATTTAGACAACTTATTTAGAAACAACTTATTTAGAACTGCAGCCTCCACCTGCCCTCCATGCAGCTTCCCTTAAGCACTGTGTAGACTGACTGACATCTGAGAATGTGTTGTTGTCCTGAATGCATACAAAGAAAATGTCTCATCAACTGAGACCCTCACCCACTCACATATCCTGCTTTGCATATCTGACTGATAAAAGCCTCACACCATTTCCTCCTGATCCTAGCTCCTCCTCAAAGCAAAGATACCTTTAGTCCCTCTATGCTTGGCCTCTAATTTCACCCCACCCAAACCAGTCACAAAACAAACAATGCCATCTGTGTCAGGGAGCAGCAGTTGAGGCTTCAAATCATCATGCAAACCAAGTCAGGAGCGTTTTGGCTGCTGCAGTCAATGTGCCCAGTGATTGCACAAGCTATTACTAGTCATCCCCCAGAGGAGACTCTGGGGTCCCCTACATCCCAGGCAGTCATCCTAATGTTCTGTCTTCAGGTGCCAGTTCCAGCTACTACTCACGACATGCCCCAGCATTCTGGAAATGAGATGTAATTGAATAGGATGACCACCTTAAACTCACCGGACAACTTCAATCAAAAATTCTTAGGTATTAACCCCTCATCCTTCACCACACATCTATGAAAGAGGCTGCTGGTCACAGGAAGAAGAGAAGGCCACGGCCTCCAGAATCAGGTCTTTGGGGCTCTGCACCTGTCAGTGTACTCCCAAGCAGCATGGAGGCTGAGAATGGGTTCTGTGAGATTAGAAGTCTAACACAAAAGAAATGCAAGAGTGTGCTACCTACTCTGGTTGGGAAATAGCGACTCGTCTTGAAAGTCTTCAAGGTGCTGGAAAGGATGAAGGTGGTGAAGAAGAGAATGCAGGACCAAAAGAGCACGTCAGGAGTATAGGGTCCATGGTGGCCACAGGCAGAGCCTGTGAACTCTCCGTGCATCTCCTGGCACTCCTGGAGGAACAGACATTCTGGGTGATGAAAGGCAGGCACGAGGGAGGAAGCAGCTGCTGTCTCCTGTCTGTCACTGTCATCCCAGGGTTGCTGGGACATGCAGGCTGCCTGTAGCCTCCACCTGCCCTCCATGCAGCTGTGGGCTCTTGTCTGCATTTTGGGTGACTGCTTACAGTCCTAAGACACTTTTGTAAATGAAATCAGAACTGTCCTGAGCAAACACGAAGTTCTGGGATGGCCCCAGCTATTGCACTGTTTTTATTACAGAGGACTTCCAAACTTGAATGTTCTTCAAGCCCCCACAAAATCTTGATCTGTCCCCTGATCCTCCCTGATTTCATTCCCACATATCCTCAGTGTAGGGTCACTGGGCAGGACGTGTGTGGGAAAGAGGTGTAAGGTCATCTTCTTTTCCCTTTGTGTACAGGAGAATTCTGAAGGGAAAGGAAAGTCAGTTAAGAATTGTGTTCTAAAAAAACAAAACCAAAAAGCTTGATTTCTATCAACACCAGAGTGTACTGAAGGGCTCCCCACTTCTACCTAGAAGGACCCATGAGGCCCAGTGGCCACGAGGCTGAGCTTCCTGCAGTGCCCAGACTTACACTAACAGTCAGGTTGGCCCAGTGCACTTCTGTTGGCATGATGTTATGGTCCTTCCAGTACTGCAAAGTGTGATTGTTCGGATTCTCTGGGAGGGTGCACCTGCAGCTGAGGGGAAAAGAAAACATTCCTGAGAGAAGTAGCCAAGTATTCAAGTGAATGTTCTGAGCCATGACAGGGCCAAAGGCACCGCCAAAGCCCACGCTATTTCTCCTTTGCCCACTTCAGATCCTTGAGGTTGGTCCTATTCATTGAGACCCAACTATACCCTGATTTTTCAGTCAGTCATTACTAAAATTGGGCTCAAATCAGCATGCGGGTCTTCAGATACTGTGCTGACGAGTTAGGCATCTGATGTGGTAGTTCCCTTGCTTAGTTTCTATCTCTTGGGCTCTTCCTACAAAATTCATCCTACATAGCAAGGAGGACTGGATACCCCATTCAGCTCTCAATAGCCTCCCCAAGCCTAAATATTTTGTACCTTAAACCCCTATCACATTCTTGCTCTAAAGTCAGAGCCTCCTGGAATCATGACGGAAACTACAACATTCTCCCTGGTAATATCCACTCTCCTGGCCATTCCCTGGCTTCCCCAGGCCTCATCTTGCATCCAAACCAGAGCAGACCAGACCTGTCCCACGGGCCACCATGTTGCTTCCCAGTCCCAGCATGCTTTACGCCTGTACTGGCTCTGGTGTATACTCAACTGACATGGCCATTCCCAGCTACTTGGTTTCACCTCTGATTCTGCCAAGCACGCCTTCTAAGGATGTAGCATGACAGGATTAAAATTAAAAAAGATCTCAATAGGTAATAACAATAGAAAGAAATCAACAAAACAAAAACAGAGAAAGCCATAAAATACTATACTTATGTATTAAAAAAAATCAGTTCCAAACTTAGAAACAACAAAAATGTTCTTCAGTAGGTGAATGTATGTACGGTAGTACATCTAGACAATGGACTATTATTCGGTGCTAAAATGAAATGAGCTACCAAGCCATGAGAAGACAAAGAAGACATTTACGCGCATATTATGAAGTGAATTAAGCCAATCTGAAAAGCCTATGCACTGTATGATTACAACTATACGACACAGTAGGAAAGGTAAAACTATGGAGTAAGAAGATCAGTGGTTGCCAGAGGTTGGGGTGACGGAGAGGGATGAACAGGCAGGGCACAGAGGATTTTTAGGGCAGAGAAACTATACAGTAGGATGCTATAACAGCAGATATGTCACTATACGTGTGTCAAAATCCACAGAATATACAATTCCAAGAGTGAACCCTAACGTAAACTCTGGATTATGGGTAATCATGATGTGCCATTGACTGCAACAAACATGTCACTCTGGTGATGGATGTTGATAGTGGGGGAGACTGCATGGTGGGGGCCAGGAGGTATTTGAGAACTGTCTGTACTTTGTGCTCAATTCTGCGGTTATCCTAAAATTTGCTCTCAAAAAATTAACTCTATTTAAAAAATCAGTTACATACCTATTACCATAAAATCACTTAAAGAATTGGGGAGTTCTAGCTTTATAACGGGCTTCCCTGGTGGTTCAGATGTAAAGAATCTGCCTGCAATATGAATCAACAGTGGGATGCAATTGAAATGTTAAAAAAAAAAAAAAAAATACCATCTTGGCACTTCCCTGGTGACTCAGTGGTAAAGAATTGCCTGCCAATGCAGGAGACACTGGTTCAGTCCCTCATCCGGGAAGATCCCACATGCCATGGCGCAACTAAGCCTGTGCCCACAACTATCGACTCTGTGCTCCAGAGCCCAGGAACCACAACTGCCGAGCCTGTATGCTGCAATGACTGAAGCCCACTCAGAAGCCGCCACAACGGGAAGCCTGCACACCACATTGAAAGTAACCCCAGGCCTCCGCAACTGGAGAAAGCCTGAGCAGCAACAAAGACTCAGATAGCCAAAAATAAATAAAATTCGTTTTTAAAGAAAATACTGTCTTGAGCTTTATTAATTTATATTAATTAATTTATTAATTTCAGTATCCAGATCCAAAGTCTGCACAATCCAGAGCTGGTCGCTTTTGCCTGTCTTCTCCCACTTGGACATAAACTCATGAGGGTAGAACTTCTGTCTGTCATGTTCACTGCTATGTTTCCAGGGTCTAAACAGTGCTGGGCACATAGGAGGTGCTCAATGAATATTTGTTAAATGAATAAATGAATGATTAAAAAAAGTCAAAGAATGAACCTTCCTCCAATGCCAATCAGAAATCCACTAGGTTTCAAAGATTATATTCCCTGATGGTGATTATCTTGTAATAAAATAATTTTAAATTCTAATACATGTTTAAGGAGTTATTTTTAAAGTGTGAATAAAGGGATAGCTAGAATCTAGAAAAGTGTATCGAGGCTGGCTGGCAGGCATCTCCACACAGAGCCCCTTCTGTTCAGGCAGTCTCAGACTGATATTGTTCACTTCACAACCAGATCTTCCACATCAGAATGGTACAACCAGAATGGAGGGAACTTGATGTACAAAGCTAAAGGACAGGGAGAATTCTCTTTAGTCATAATTCAGAGAACACCATTCCCGAGAAGAAATGTTTACAGGACCAGACTCTCCTAGAAGGTGAAGACACAGTGAAACTGTCTTGAAAAAAAAAGTTGAAATCTAGGTAAGTAAGTAGATTTTTTTTATGGTGTTAGTTCTAGAAAGTCATATAGGTCTTCAGAGAACTACTCAACTTTAGCTTCTTCAGCATTATTGTTTGGGGCACAGACTTGGATCACTATGATGCTGAATGGCCTGCCCTGGAAATGAACCAAGATCATTCTGTCATTTTTGAGTTTGCACCCAAGTACTGCATTTCAGACTCTTTCATTGACTATGAGGGCTATTCCATTTCTTCTAAGGGATTCTTGCCCATAGTAATAGATATAATGGTCATCTGAATTAATTCACTCATTCCTGTCCATTTTAGCTCACTGAGTCTAAGATAGCGATGTTCACTCTTGCCATCTCCTGCTTAACCACACATCCAATTTGCCTTGATTCATGGACCTAATATTCCAGGTCCCTATGCAATACTGTTCTTTATAGCATCAGACTTTACTTTCACCATCAGACATATCCACAACTGAGTGTTGTTTTCTGCTTTGCCCCAGCTACATCATTCTGTCTGGAGTTATTAGTAAATGCCATCCACTCTTCTCCAGTAGCATATTGGACACCTTCTGACCTAGGGAGGCTCATTTTCCAGTGTCATATCTTTTTGCCTTTTCATACTGCTCATGGGGTTCTTGTGGCAAGAATCTGGAGTGTCCATTTCATCATAGGGGATTGGAATACAAATGAGAAAGTCAAGAGATACCTGGAGTTACAGGCAAGTTTGGCCTTGGAGTACAAAATGAAACAGGGCAAAGGCTAACAGAGCTATGTCAAAAGAACACACTGGACATAGCAAACACTCTCTTTCCAACAGCACAAGAGGTGACTCAACACATGGACATCACCAGATGGTCAATACTGAAATCAGAATGATTATATTCTTTGCAGCAAAAAATGGAGAAGCTCTGTTTTTACAGCCAGTAAAAACAAGACCTGGAGCTGAATGTGGCTCAGATCATTAGCTTCTTATTGTAAAATTCAGTTTTATATTGAATAAAGTAGGGAAAAATACTAGGCCATTCAGGTATGATCTGAATCAAATCCCTTATGATTATACAGTGGAGGTGATAAATAGATTCAAGGGATTAGATCTGGTAGACAGAGTACCTGAAGAACTAAGGACAGAGGTTAGTAACACTGTACAGGAGGCAGTGACCAAAACCATCCTAAAGATGAATGCAAGAAGGCAAAGTGGTTGTATGAGGAGGCTTTACAAATAGCTGAGGAAAGAAGAGAAGGAAAAAGCAAGGGAGAAAGGGAACGATATATCCAACTGAATGCAGAATTCCAGAGAATAGCAAGGGAAGATAAGAAGCCTTCTTAAACAGTGCAAAAAAAGAGAGGAAAATAATAGAGTGGAAAGACTAGAGATCTCTTCAAGAAAACTGGAGATATCAAGGGAATATTTCATGCAAGGATGTGCACTATAATGGACAGAAAAAGTAAGGACCTAACAGAAGAAAAAGAGATTAAGAAGAGGTGGCAAGAAAACACATAACTATATAAAAAAAGGTCTTAATGACCAGGATAACAACAATGGTGTGGGCACTCATGTAGAGCCAGACATCCTGGAGTGTGAAGTCAAGTGGGCCTTCAAGGAAGCATTACTACAAAGAAAGCTAGTAGAATAATGAAACTCCAGTTGAGTTATTTCAAATCCTAAAAGATGATGCTGTTAAAGTACCGTACTCAATATGTCAGGAAATTTGGAAAACCCATCAGTGGCCACAGGACTGGAAAAGGTCAGTTTTAATCCCAGTCCCAAAGAAGGGCAGTGCCAAACAAAGTGTCCAGTTCAAACTACTGGACAATTGCCCTCATTTTGCAAGTTAGTAAAGTTATGCTCAAAAATCCTTCAAGTTAGGCTTCAACAGTACATGAACTGAGAACTTCCAGATGTACAAGCTGGGTTTAGAAAAGGCAGAGGAACCAGAGATCAAACTGCCAACGTTTACTGAACCGTGGAGAAAGCAAAGGAATTCCAGAAAAGCATCTACTTGCTTCACTGACTATGTGAAAGCCTTTGACTATGTGGGTCACAACAAACTGGAAAATTTTTGAAGAGATGGGAATAGCAGACCACCTTACCTGTCTCCTGAGTAAACTGTGAGTCAAGAAGCAACAGTTAGAACCTTACATGGAACAACTAACTGGTTCCCAGTTGGGAAAGGAGTACATCAAGGCTATATGTGACCCTGCTTATTTAACATCTATGCAGAGTACATCATGCAAAATGCTGGGCTGGATGAATCATAAGCTGGAATCAAGACTGCCAGGAGAAATATTAACAACCTCATATATGCATACAATACCACTCTAATGGCAAAAAGTGAAGAGGAACTAAAGAGCTTCTTGATGAAAGTGAAAAAGCTGGCTTAAAACAACATTCAAAAAATGAAGATCCCGTCCTACCATTTCATGGCAAATAGGGAAAAAGTGGAAGCAGTGACAGACTTTATTTTCTTGGGTTCCAAGATCACTGCAGATGGTGACTGCAGCCAAGAAATTAAAAGATGCTTGCTTCTTGGAAGGAAAGCTATGACAAACCTAGACAGTATATTAAAAAGCAAAGACACCATTTTGCTGACAAAGGTCCATATAGTTAAAGTTATGGTTTTTCCAGTAGTCATGTACAGACATGAGAGTTGGACCTTAAAGAAGACTGACTGCTGAAGAATTGATGCTTTCAAATTGTGGTGCTGGAGAAGATTCTTAAGAGTCCCTTGGACAGTAAGGAGATGAAACCAGTCAATCCTAAAGGAAATCAATACTGAATATTCATTAGAAGGAGTGATGCTGATACTGAAGCTCCAATATTTTGGCCATCTGATGCGAAGAGCTGACTCAATGGAAAAGACCCTGATGTTTGGAAAGAATGAAGGCAGGAGGAGAAGGTGCAACAGAGGATGAGATTGTTAGGTAGCGTCACTGCTTCAGTGGACATGAATTTGAGCAAATTCTGGGAGACAATGGGAGGACATGGGAGCTTGGCATGCTGCAGTCCATGGGGCTGCAAAGAGTTGGACACAACTTGGTAACTGAACAACAAAGTGGATTTCTAGACCTTTTGGATACAGAGTAAGAGACCTATGGATTTATAAGGAATTATTAATATTTTCTACTTAATGATTCCTAAGAGTAGCCTATATATACTCTCAGAGAATGTGATGTGGTCTAAAGCCTCACAAGTTTTTGCAAAAAGAAGTTCTTCCCAACAACCAACTTGAATTCTCCTTGGTACACTTGCAGTCTTTTTTTTTTAATTTAAATTTATTTATTTTAATTAGAGGCTAATTACTTTACAATTACTTTGTATTGCAGTCTATTTTTGTCTCAGTGCCTGGACCCAAAAGACATACTCTGGAAAGCATTTCTCAAGTCCTCTCTGATTCTTACTCTTAATCTATCTTCCCCATCATTATCTTAAAAAAATTTTATGTGGGCAATTTTTAAAGTCTTTGCTGAATTTATTACAATATTCTTGTCTTTTATGTTTTGGATTTTTGGCTGCGAGGTATGTGGGATCTTAGCTCCCTGGCCAGGGACTGAACCCACACCCTGTGCTTTGGAAGGTGGAGTTCTTACCAATGGTCCACCAGGGAAGTTCCCCCATCGTCACTTTTGACTGCTCTCCTCTGGCAGACTCCCAGGTCTCCACATTCATGTCCAAGCTCTGTCTCCCAGAGGGCCAACACACTTCCTTACAAGTGTGTTGGAAGCTACAAGCACCACATGGCATGCTGCCTCAGCCATTATACTCAGGCCCTTCACTTTATTTTTTAAAAAATAAAAAGAAGCAGAAGTATACTCACTAATACAAGCTAAGGTGGTCCAGCTGGCTATGCATGTGGATGGGGTAGGTCTCTGCCAGGTGAATCAGCTTTTCTATTGCTTCATAGATGAAAATAATGCAAATCAGTGAGGCAAAAGCTTCTTCAGTGAAGCGAGTAATGTAGCAGACGAGGGAACTGGCATCAGTTGCCACAAGGACAATACATAGGAAGGCAGTCCACAGTCCAATACAAGCTCGCAGGGAGAGGTACGAGAGAGCGTAGTCTCTGAAACAAGACCAAAGTTCATCAAAAGTCAATGAATGGCGTCACATTCTGACCCACTGCATCACAGGCAAGGGTCAGAAATGTTATTTCATCTGCTACTGTCAGTTCCAGTACTGCAAGCTTTACTCCTGAAGGCTGTCCTGGGACTGTTGTGACAAAGATCTGCTTTACAGGCAGGATTTCCCACAGCAAGGACAGGGACAGTGGAGGAGGAGCAAGCTGCCCACGGTCCACTTCTGCCACCCCTGCCCGACGTGGTTAAGGTCCTCTCCCTGCAGCTAAGGAGGAAGAGCTGGCCCTCACTCCACGTGCTCCTACTTCTCATACACAATGAAAGAAAGATTTACAGGAAAATGAGTGCATTGCTGACTCCCCACCAACAATCAGGATATAAAGGGGGGTATTAACTCAAATTAAAAATTGACTGGAACAGACTTAGAGATATCAAAAGCAAACTTATGGCTACCTAAGGGGAATCATGAAGAGGGAGAGGTAAATCAGGAGTTTTGGATGAACATACACACATTACTATATATATAAAACAGATAACCAACAAAGACCTACTATATAGCACAGGGAACTCTACTCAATATTCCATGATAACCTATATAAGAAAAGAAACTGAAAAAGAATGAATATAGGTATATGTATAATTGAATCACTTTGCTTACAACTGTAACACAATATTGTAATTCTACTACACTCCAATTTAAAATTTTTAAAAATCCATACAATTAAAAAATTAAATTTTTTAAAAAGAAAAATTGACTGGAAATGGAAATTGAGTTTTCATTAGGAAACTGTCATTAGGAGTTTGGATTAGCTAGGGAAAGTGCTTTTAAAGATAAAAAGTCAAAAAAGTCAAAAGTTGAGGGACATTAATAAAGCTCTTAGGGCCAGGAGATCTGCTATTTTAGGTATGGTCCTACCTGGGGGCAGGGTGACAGACCACAGGATGCTTCTGCCTGCTTACACTCTAGTAGGATCCTAACATTCAAACCTAATAGCAAACTAACAAATCCAGATAGAGTTTTCAGAAAACCAAATATCTTACTTGCAGAATTTGAACAAAATCTTTTCAAACACAAGCACTGGCCCAGTACTTCCCAGGATGGTGAGAGCCTGGCCGGCAAACAAGGAATAGGCGATCCCAGTCATGGAGGCTCCAAACAAGGATTCAATCGCACTCTACAGAGGGAAAAAAATCATCACTGAGTCCACAGCCCATCTGAAGTGAGTGACACAGGCTTATATACATTCCTAACTTAGCTCTCCAAGGCACCTGACAAGCCGCTTGTTTGTATTTTGTCTCAGCAAGAGCGATGTGTACATAGTCTAATCCTCTTGTAAATGGATACTGCTTCAATAATTTAGATCCCCAAATCTATCTACATATGACTCCTTAACAAGTCTACTATGCACAACTCAATTCATTATTTATAAATATACATAGAAAACACAATGATACCATTCACATTATAGGTTGTCATACAGAGTCACCTTAAATCTTATTTTCAGATGACATCAATATATAATTTTCTATCCTTGGAGCAACAGGCAATACAACAGGGCAATCGGCTATCTAAATTGATATACAGGCAGAAGAGGGTCTGTTCTAAAGGCAGAGCGGTGTTGCTCGTTGGCATGAAGTCAGAAGACTATGTAATTCAGCAGGAAGAAACCAATCTCTTCAGTCCATGCCCAGGGAATTTTCCCCCCAGAAGACTTGGCTGCCTTCATATTTTTACTCTCATTTGGGACCATTAGAAGTGGCAAAGTTCTTACTATGCGTCCCTCGGTGGCTTCTCCAAGCAATCCCCCAAAGGTGATGACGGGTGACATGCAGGCACAGTACAGGAACAGAAAGGAGGCCAAACACTGCAAGCTGAGGGCATCCCGGTAGTCGCTCCAGTACCAGGGGGCCTTCCGCTTGATGTCCAGAACCAAGCCCCCAAAAAGCCTGCAGAAACATGGCAGACAGGTGTCTAATGCAGTCCTTCTCCCACTAAAGCAAGTCAACAGAGCACATTCAAAAGCACTTCAAATGCGCTCTGTATGGAGGTTAATATTTGGCTTCAATTTGACCCCAAGCACAAAAGATCTCTCTGGGGGCAGCATGGATTCTGGCCATGTTCCAACATGGATTCTATTTGCAATCAAAAGGCATGAATTTGAATCATTATCCCAAGCATAAAAATAATTAATTTGCTATGCATAACACCCGCTCAATAAAAAGTTTCCAAAATTTAACATGAAATGAAGTATTAGCTTCAAACTTCAAATTCTGAGCTGTTAGGAAGCAATGAACAAAACTATCATAGTATTAAAACTGTTAGTTTTATTATGTTTTCTAGATAAAAAGCCCCTATCACATGTATATTCTTACTCTGAACTACCCACCTTATTTGAGAAATCAGCATAATCATTCATGCAGTTGCCTAGTAGTAACAGATACTTCATGCCAAGCACTGTGCCAGGTGCTGGAGAAGCAACAGCAGCAAGGCAAACACAGCCCTTTCTCTCTAGGGTGAACGGTCTGGCACAGGGGACAGACAGTGTTGTAAGGGTGCCATGGCCGCAAAGAACAGGGAGGGCATTTCAGCTGGGACTCGAGAATGGACCAAGAGTACCAGATGAGGCAGAGGGGCTGGCATGGATGACGCCTAGAGGTGAGAGTGCTTGGCACGTTCAAGGTGCTGAAAGAGTTATGACTGGATAAGGCAATGTTAGGGGTAATATCAATAGACAAGGCTAGAGATGTTGGAAAAGCTAAGTCACAAAGGGCCTTATAAAAAGGAATCAGAAAGTTATCCCAACAGTGTGTCAAGCAGTGAAGGACTTTAAACAGGGAAGCAGCATAAGTAAGCAGGCATTCTGAAAGGATAACTCCGGTGAGAGTGTCATGAATGGAACCTGGGGCAAGGCTGGAGGCCGTGAGTTGGAAAGAGAATCAGGTGCCAATTAGGAGGCAAACTCAACAGGACTTGGTGGCAGGACTTCAAGATCCCTCTCCACTTCCCAAGGACGAGAAAGATCAAGAGTGAGATGTCCTACACCAAGAAGGAGAAGTATGTCCAGACAGGGGCAATTTTTAAAGAGTGGAGTCATTGAAGAGAGTCATTCAGCATTCTACAGGGCAAATTACCTACTTTCTTCTACACATGAATGGCATAGAAAAAAAAAAAAAGAGGAGGAGGCCTGTTATAGAATGGGAACATAATAATGCAGTGCAAACCTCCATTGGATCCTGTGTCAAACTAAAAGGATGTTGCCAAGAAAATCACAGAAAGGTGAATATGGACTAAACATGAGACAATGTAAAGAACTATTGTTAATTTTATTAGATTTCATAACAGAAGATAGCTGTTTTTTAAAATGTCCTTATCGAATAGAGATACCTGCTCAAGTAGTTACAGGTGAAATGACATGTAACTGGTGATTTGGCTTAGAATAATCTAGAAAACATAAAAATAAAACAATTAAGTAGTGAAGAAATAGATAAAACAAGATTGGCAAAATGTTGGTAACTATTGATGGGCACATGGGGGTTCATTACAGTGTCCTCTCTTCTTGTTTATGTTTGAAATGTTCTATACTAAAAACTAAAAGACACCAATCTACTCTCTCATGAAAGGAGGCTTAGCTAGCTCTTTCTTTCCCTGTGCTCAGGAGCCTAGAGGTGTCCTATGAGGCCTGGGATCTGTATGCCAGAGGAGAAGGCCGAGCCAGCTCTCCTTCTCCATGTAAAAGCTCCCTCTCTTGTGGGATGAACTGAGAGAGTAGTTTTGACATATACATACTACCGTGTGTAAAACAGACAGCTAGTGGGAAGCCACTGTATAGCACAGGGAGCTGAGTTTGGTGCTCTGTGATGACCTAGAAGGGTAGAATGGTGGTGGGGGCGGGGAGAGGGAGGCTCAAGAGGGAGGGAATACATGTATACATGTAGCTGATTCATAGTTGGTGTATAACAGAGACTAAGGCAACATTGTAAAACAATTACACTCCAATTTAAAGCAAAATAAAAGCTCCCTCTCTCATCTAGCCAGGTCAAATTGGTACGCAGATGGACACAGGACACACACTCTTTTATCTGACCCACTTGCTCTTCTGGTTTGCAGGGCATGGTTGGGATTTACTCTTCCTCAACCTATAGCGGTAACATCATAGTCTGGGCCTGGGTTTAGAGGAGAGAGGCAAAGTCAGCCTTGTGACCTGCTCTGGCTTTAGCCTGTCTGGCAGGCCTCGCTGAGGTAAGGAGCTATCTACAGGGTCTAACCTAGAGCATGGGAGTTCCACCACAGGGTCTGGGACTCAGGTTACGGTTTGTAATAAAATGTTACTTGGTCTTGCTTTCTCCTCTGAGGAGATAGCCCCTCAAGGACCTTATGAGCAGCCACAATTAATCCGGGGCAACACTCAAGATTTTCCAGGTCCTTAGCCAATATAGCATTATGTCCCAAACACCAATGACCTTCCTCTGAAGGGTATATTCTGGGAGAATAACTTTCTGCAGCAGTGAGCCTCACCCTACGATGCTACCATGATTGGTCCTCCTGGATGCGCAAGGCTCATTATTCAGGAGGAGTGTCTATGAGTAACAGGCAAAAGATTTATGTGAAATGGATTTATAAGAAGCCATAGAAAGGAACAACATCTGTCTGCCTAGCAGTGATTGAAAGGGAAGAGAAAAGATCTGAGGCTCCTATTGATGGTATAACATAAATTAACAAAATGATTTCAAATCCTGTTTTAGAATCTGCCTCATTCCCCACTCATACAGACCCTAATCGAGTATCTGGCATAGACAATAATCAGACATGGATGCTTTCCTCCACACATTTGAGACTTCCTTTCCCGTTTAATACTATCCTTGATGTCCAAGTTTGGAGTGGCAAGGAGACACACAGGGCCACAAATTTAAGCTTGAAGCCAGAAAGGACTTAGCTGTGGGGAGGGCCACTAGGCTCTAGAGCGCTAATTAGGAAGCCCTCTGAGTAGAGTTTTAGGGACAGGCCAGCCATCCAATTGTCTGCTGTGCCTGGGAAGAAACCTGTTTCAAGTGGGGCTGGGATCATCCAGACAGTAACTCCCAATTCTTTTCTTCATCAACCCTTCCCAAAGTGGCTTCTCCAACGAGGTACACCAATCTACTTGGGAAAACCCCTCAGCAGAGCATCCTCTGTGCTATGATGCTTCTGGCCTAGGAACTCTAGTCAGACTTTGCTCTGCATAGGAATGCCTCGGCATCACGGCCCACCATCAACATCAGGGAGGCCCAAGACACTGTCTCGGCCCTGGCTTGGGAGGTCAGATCACACACAACTCAGACTGTTCTCAACTTTGCCTTCTCTCCCACCTTCTTAGAGCCTAAACTACCATATCTTAAGTATCTCTCCAAGTATCTCTCCATCCAACTAGGATGGCTTCCCCAGGTTGTGCACCACCCCAAAGAAACACAGCTAAAGGTACAAAGAATACAGAGTCCAGCTTAACATAGTTTTAGTCTGTGAAGTCCAGGAAGGTCCAGAAAACTCTAGGATGTCCATCTGTAGAGGAAGGTTCATATTCATCCCTACATACTTTGAGACTGGGAAAGGAGCCAAAGTTGGCATGAACTGTGAACTGTGATCCCTGATACAAGCTGAAAAAGCTACAAGAAGAAGAAAGTCATATGGCAAAACCAATACAATATTGTAAAGTAAAAAATAATAATAATAAAATTAAAAAAATAAAAAAAAGAAGAAAGAAAGTCATGTGTCTTGAGGTCTTTTCCTATGGGCTCTGAGGGAAACTTCTGGAGCTCAGGAAGAGGCACACCAAATACAGTGAGGCTCTGAGTCTAGATGACCCTTCCTTTCAGCTTTGTCAGTTCCAGCAGTTCCTCGCTCAGCATTATGGAAGAATGTCCTCAAGCTCCATTTGAACTTGTGAGTAAAGGTACTGGGGGCTGATGATTAAGTGCGTGGTGGTCCTGGCTATATGGGTTTTTCTTTGGGGACGTCAGGCACCATTTCCCAGATTCTGTATCAGGTCTAGATATAGATCCAATCTAATGGGCTCCCAAACCCCCATGTGGAATTGCTTGTAAGTGACCTTCCTCTAAAAAAAGCATGGGACCCTAGTTTATCTCTTTTTGAAACCAAAAGAAAGCTGAGCTCTCATCTCTGCAAAGATCATGTGTTTCAAGGAAAGCTGTTGGCCTCATTTCTACTACTTTCAAACTCTCAGTCCTGAGTTGTGAATACACTTTGTATTCAAAAGGATAAATCATAGCTTTGAAATTCTATCAAATCCATACCCAAGACTCTTCCCCTTAAAAAAGTACCACCTCCTTTAAGATAGTCTCAATTCTGGAAACTATTCTAAAGACAAATTTATCCTTTGAAATGCTTTTCAATACCAGGACTCCTCTGCCACAACTCAGACCTCCTCCAACTTTAAAGAAAATATGAATTTTACTCCTGGAACTTGATCCTTGATCCCTCTTTTCAGCGATCCCTTCCATCAAAGGGCTCCTCCTTTCCTCCAGTAATCCCTCCCAGAACCCAGTTATCCTTCCGCCCTCAAATACATTCCTCCAGCCAGGATGAATTCTCCCTATCAACACTGCTAGTTAAATGCTGTTCTGTTGGCTTCTTGTCTCCTCTCCTGTCTGTCCCTGAATTTCCAAGAGTGGAAAAATTAACACTCTCTGCAATTCAAAAAAACAAACAAATGTTGGGTTTCCATTGGATAGAGTACTGAAGATAAATAAGGAAAGCAAATTCAAGGAAGGAAGGAAGAAATAGGTGAAAGCACTAGAGTAGACATTAAACTCCTTTCCATCATCTGAGTCCTGTGTGAGAATCTCTGCCCAGCAGACCCTCTTAGACACAGGCACAACTTACAATGCCAGAACCATAGTCCCAGCCTTCTCCCACAATGTGGGGGACACCTCTGGATGCCACTCCAACCCCAAATCTCATTCTCTTTTACTACCTTCCTACCTGGAATATAAAACTTCCCAGCCTGGGGACCCTCTTTCCTCATCTACCACAGAGAACCTCCTCATTGAACATCTGTCCTTAAAATCTGGGCCCAGAAGAGTAAGTTGCCTATTCTCAGACACACCTAAAATAGTACTTGTTTCCCTACCCCAAGGTTTCTTAACTTAAAATAACCATTTAATATTTATCCATGTCTTAACTTAAAATAACCATTTAACATTTATGCATGCCATGTCCACTCGTGCTAAAGAACAGTCATCATTCTAATAGTCATCCGTCAGATAATAATTGTGTACCCACTCTATGCAGGGCACTGAACTGGGTGTCAGGAATATAATGGGGTCGTGCCCTTAGGGAGCAAACCCTTCTGGCAGGAAAGACATCAAATCAAGAAATAATAATAAAAGATTACCAGGGCTATAACAGGGGACTGGGCTGAGGGTAGTAGCTGGGCAGGGGACAGGGCTCCAAGCTGTGACATCACACAGCAGGAATAACCTAACCTCCTCTAAAGAGGAGGTTTGGAGAGTCTTGGAAGACTCTCCAAAGGGACACCTAAGCTGAATCAAAGGACAAGAAGCAGTTAGCCTGGAAATGAAGAGGTGGCTGGTAAGTCGCTTCAGTCGTGTCCAACTCTGTGCGACCCCAGAGACGACAGCCCACCAGGCTCCCCCGTCTCTGGGATTCTCCAGGCAAGAACACTGGAGTAGGTTGCCATAAGAGGTGGAAGAATGTTCAAATCAGGGGAACACTGTGTGGGAAGGATAGGAGGTGAGACAGAACATGGTAGGTGGTTTGAGAAACTTGAATGAATGATAGAGTATTTGATAGAATTGTAATACTCATTGTCAGTGGTCCCATTTCCAGCCAGTAAAGATACCATAGAGGAGAAGGCTGAAAGCAAAGATGACTCATTTCTTTATACAGCTTCTGTCCAGTAAGCAGTATTAGCTGTGAAATATTCCAGAACTTACCGCCCAGTGCGCTGAAGCTCTGGCCCGCTGTGGCCCCCATGTGGCTCCGGTTCTATGTGGCAAACGTTTCCATTTGGAACACCAGGCATTTTCCTTTTCTCCTTTTAACAGAGGACCACACTATTAGCAAAGTCAACCACCTATTCCATCTTTCCTGCTATGGTGGAGGTAGGCGGGCTGGGAGGGTGGGAGATGACGGGTGTCAGGGTAGCATGAGAGAATCCGAAAGCAGCCCCCAAAATACCCAAGTGTTTCTTATAGCTTTCAGATGCATTTACTGATTTGGGACAGTTTATTGACTTTCCTGAAAAACACAAAAGACAACAAATAATTTCTCTTCCTCTCCACTGGTACCTGACTCCTCTGTCTTGTCCAGAAACAGAAACATGAAGGCTTTGGCATCAGATATGACCTAAGTTCAAGTTTCAAATCTATGTGTAATCATTACCTTAAAACCTTGAAGATAATATTTTTATTCCTCATTTGTTAAATAAAGAATAACAACACCTACTTGGAGATGTTGCTGAGAGATTTAATTAGCATATGTAAAGCACCTGGTCAAGGGACCAGTGTACAGTAGAAGTTTTCTTCCATCTTTAACCTCTCAAAAAAAAAGTATGGGGAACTCTATTTGCACTCTCTATGCACCGAGCTCTTTTCATTTAATGGCTTCATTCTTAATAGACTCCCAAGAAATGCCCCCTCCTCTCCTCTCTGCCATTTCACACCAACCCTCCAAAAGTTGGCTTAAAATTCATCCCAGGGTAATCCTGGCCAATCGATGTTACTGCACATTCATATTTTATTACTCTTTTGACATTCTAGGCACCCTGCAGCAGAACCACATCTCAGTTTATCTAGCATACACCAACATGGTCTTTGCTGTGTCCATGGTGGGCCCTCAGTAAGTGCCACTAAGCCGCCGCTGGCTCGTGTGCATACATTACCTGCGAAGGGACATTTTTGGGTGGCTCGATTCGAATGGAGGGGTCCCACTCCCCTGGCGGAAGCACCGTCACTTGGTCTAGGAACTCATCAATCCCTGCCAGGAGGTCATCTCGCTCTTTTGCCTTATAAGCCACATCATGAAAAATCTAAGAGAAGAAAAAGTCCTTAGAAAAGCTGAAAGTCACTTGACTTAAACAATCACCAATGGATATGGTAAAAGATGGATAAAACCTCTGGGTTTTTATCTTTGTCTAGGGGCTCTGAAATGTAGATAAGTTTAGCACTTAAAGAAGTACAGGGATAAAAGAGTTTTAAAAATGAATCTAAAGATGAGTCAAAAAAAACTAAATATATGTCTATTAGTGTAGAAAGAGATAAGACATGACTCTAAAGTTTTTTAATTCTGTTATCTCCTCAAAGAATGGAACAAAAGCCAAGATGCATGAGGAATTTTCCTGATCATGATGGGTAGAAAAACTGGATGGAATTACTAATAAAGGTCCTCTGTGAAATATGCCTTCCAACCAAAGACAGCAAATAAAACACAGCCCCATCTCCCTTTGCCTTTAAGACATATGTCTTTTCAAGGCCCTACTTTGCAACTTACCTGAGCAGCACAGTCCTCACCAGGGATGCAGAAGGGGCAGCCGAAATGTCTAGTAACCCTAGTACATTCACATGACAATGCCCAAGAGCATCCCCCTGAGGAGCTGGTCTCATTTACAGCTCATTTACGTGAAATGGGAGTGAGGTTTCTTTATGTAAATAGCTTGGATACACTTCATTAACTATTTTCTCTAGAAATTTAAGTCAGCCTTAATATCTTTCCCACTTGGTATCCTACTTGGCAATAGTTTTCCCAGAAAAAGATTTCTCTGCATCCTTGATTATTCCAAAAGGGAGAGATGACAAAGGAAGAAAAATCCAAGAGGCCTTGGTCCTCAAAAACATGATCTGCATTGCTTCTCAGCAATAATTATTTTACCCCCAACAACTAGCACAATGCCTGGCACAGAGTAAACACTCAATAAATATTTATGAGATGAACACATGCAAAGCAGAAGTGGTGTGCATACCTCATCTGTCATGATGGTGGCCATGGATCTGCCAATCTCATGATACTGCTGACCTTTCCCTACTGGACCCAATAGGATAAACAAAAACCTGGCAACACACAGAAAAGATGAAATTATGTAAGGAAAAGGAAATTATGTAAGGAAATATAAGGAAATTTCTTCTCTAAACAACATAACATTTCTCTTTTCTATCAAACAGAATTTATCATAGTAACTTCAAAAAAAGGAAGCAAACCAATGATGGAGCAATCTGAGCAGCCTTGACCTAATAGCTCTGCCATAGTCATTGGAAGCTATCTGTACAACTCCATTCAATAAAGTGGTTATAATTCTCAGGGTTTCCATAGACGCAATTCCTTGCTCTAGAAAGGATGTTTTTTCAAAACATGGCAAATTCAAGATTATCTGAATCTCATTCATTGCTCTAATAAGAAAGTGATGGGGAAAGAAGGATAAGGCAATTGAAATAATCAAGCCCTGCAGAGGAGTCTGAATTGTGTCCTGGACATCTGAATATTCCATAATTAATGGGACTCTGAATCACCTGAATCACCACCTTCAGAGTGCATGAATACGCTTTGGAACAAATATGGACATATTTGCAAACCATACAAATCCTGCCAAAACTATGGAAAGAGACATCAATACTTTGCTTAGAGATGTCTCCCTGGGATAAAGTTCTGCAGAACGGGGAGATCAAGACAGTCTCCCTATCCCAGGTAAGTGGTCCTTGCTATGTCTTCAGAATGCTCTTTGAGTCTCAATTTCCCACGTCATAGAAACTGCACAGTCACAGCCTTAAAAATCTTACAATTCTTCTGAACAGAGGTTAATCAAATATACCCCAGTTTTCTGAGATCATTGCTGAATTTTAAACAGCAATCCCCAAATTAATCCTACATTTTGGTATTAGCTGGTTTCTTCTACTGCTGCTGCTGCTGCTAAATCACTTCAGTCATGTCCGACTCTGTGCAACCCCATAGACAGCAGCCCATCAGGCTTCCCCATCCCTGGGATTCTCCAGGCAAGAATACTGGAATGGGTTGCCATTTCCTTCTCTAATGCATGAAAGTGAAAAGTGAAAATGAAGTCGTTCAGTCGTGTCCGACTCTTAACAACCCCATGGACTGCAGCCTACCAGGCTCCTCCATCCATGGGATTTTCCAGGCAAGAGTACTGGAGTGGGGTGCCATTGCCATCTCCGGGTTTCTTCCACTAGAGCTCATATGAACCTGTGCATCAGGCAGAAGGCAGTGTGCTTTGTGGTCCTCATCTTTACCTTGTTGGGATGGGCACTTCTGTCAGGCCTGAGAGAAGGACAGCCGGAGACAGCCTCACAAAGGCGACAATGGGGCGGTCCAGAGAGTCCACCTCTCCAACCAGGACATTCGAGGCCTCTGCCCCAGTGGGAATTTTCTTCATAAAATGAAGGTCCACCTGAAAATTTAAAAGCACCCTGACAGTGTGGGAGCCATCACCTCACACATCCATCACCCTCCTCACAACTTACATTCATGCATCATTTTATGATTTAACATATTTTTCTCACACTACTTCACTTAATCCTTACAATAACTCTGTATGGTGGATAAGATTGGCCAATCAGACTCATTTTTTATTTAAAAAAATGAAGCCACCAAGACCCAGAGAGATGAAGTTGACTTGCCCATGACAACAGAGTTTCTAAGAGAGAGAATTTAAATCTAGGGTTCTGATTTGAATTCCATTACACCATGCAACCTCAAAGAAAATGTTTTTGAAACTCCAGGTCAAATTGTTTCCATTTTAAAATACCTGAATGCTCTGTCTGAGGTTTCAGGGAGCCTCATGAGCTGAGAAGTGACATAATACTATCTGTGTTTTGGAAAGACAGTGTCAGGGAGAGACCAGAGCAAGGAAAGGCTGGCAGCTGGGAGATCAAGGACTGAGCCAAGACCTGCAGGGGGACCCGGATCCTGTGGGAGAGGCCTCAGACACCAAAGTCACACAGTCACCAAGAAGAGTTTAACCACAAAGTAGTTGTGAGATAGTAGCAAAAATATTGTTTTCACAAAACCCTTGGAGGTAAATAAATAAGAAGAATTGAAAAATAAAACCTTGGAGGTAAGAAGGTGCTCCTAGAGAGCAGGTATCAGAAAATCATTCTGAAACAGCAGGAGGTGTGCATCAGGGCAGTTTATCAGTGGCTAGTGGGTTTCAGCAGGTCGAATCTGGGGGGAAAACTGATGAGTCAGCCCTCTCTGGGACGGAGAAGGAGGAAGACATGAGCAGATGGGCCTCCTTTTCTGCAGAAGGGGCTCTGGTCCTGGAGAAAGGATATTGAAATGCCAAAGCTTACCCAGCTTCCAGCAACAGGACTCTGGGCTCCATAAGAGATATGCTTAGGCCTGTGAGCCAACTTCCACATTTCTGCTCACCTTGCTTAAATCCATTGGACTGTGTTCACAATTCACTCCATTCTTTACTTCAAGACTTGTGGTTGGAATGGACTGAGGAGACACAGTTTGACCTATTTGGACAAAAATCAAACAGAATTCTCTGAGTCTTGCCCTTTCCCTCTTTGACACACCTCATCCATTGTCGGCTGGTCATGGCTCTTTCCTGCAAAGCCCACAGAGAGAAGAGGTTCAGGTGACTAGGAAGCGAGGACCCACACACACCTGTCTCCTTACCTACCAGCTAGCAGTAAAGAGGGCACAGAGATCTTACCGAACCCTGAGCCCGCTTCCCGAACCATTTGTGATGTTCTTTTCTCCCTTTATTAAAGGCAGTAATCCTCAACCAGGAGTGCACACCATAAATTCCTATGGAGAACCTTTCAGATACATGGATTCCCAGGCATATCTCCTATACATTGTGTTTTGGTAAATGTGGGGACAAGGAGACCCCCAGCCTGGCCACAGAAACAGAAAGCATTCAGCAGCTGAAATTCATCAGATGTTTACAACCCACCACACACCTGGCTCAGGGCTTTACACGGATTAACTTAATGAAGCCTCACAACAGACTGATGGAATAGATCTTACCATTATCCTTACTCTACAAAGTGGGCTTAAATAGGTTTTAGGAGGTTGTCCAAGATCTTTGCAAGAGGTGAAGCCAGAATCTCAAGCCTGGAAATCTGACTCAAGAGACTACTTCATTTTGCCTCCCTAATTTAAGACATCTGTTTACTTCTACAAAGCTCCAGTTGACCTTCTCTGCAGCCAAATTACCCTCAGTGTGGATATCTCCCTGTCTCGCTGATCCTGCTGACTCCACCAACTGCCTTGCTGTATCTCACTGTGTACACTCTTCGTTGAGCCCAGGGTAGGCAAGGTGCGAGCAGGGAAGCTGGAAGAAAACTCTAGGAGTCATAGGAACTGCAAACACATTTCTTCTCTCCTGAATGGTACAGCAGCCATAGCAATGGACATGCTATATTCTCTCCTCTCGGGATTGACCCAGCAGACACAGCCTTAACACAGCCTCACCACCATAATGCAGCCATAACGTAGCCCCCCAGCAGCACAGCCAACTCTCTCTCTCTCTCTGGCATGCCAAGTGAAGCTTATATATGCTTACAGAACAAAAGTAGGCTGCAGGCAAGCGAGTATCTCGGAATGTGCATCTGCAGTGCTATAAGTGATCTCAGCTGATATAGAATCATTATTATAAAACGTGGGGCAAGAGTGAGAGGGCATGGGGTGAGAGAGCCTGATCAGGCCATCTTGGCTAATTTGATCTTTCCCTACACTCCCCAAGTCACATAAGTTCTGAGGCCATTCTGGGGCACAAACCTTTCCCCTGAGGTCCACTGAAATGTATCTGAGGCATGCATCCTTAGTGCCACAAGAGATGATGGCTGCCAGTCCCAGGCATCCATCTTGCCGATCCTCAAAAAGGACTGTGTCTAAGTGAGCATGAAAGCATATTGGAGAAATGCTGATCCTACCCTCTAGTAACTCAGCATCTCCAACTAGTGCCTAAATGTCTTATTAATCTAAAGAGAAAGCAGTTACTCCTAATAATCTTACCATGTTTATCCATTGAATGTGGATCAGACTGCTTCTTGCCAACCTCAGCAAAGGAGCGAACAATGGGGATGAGATTATTTCTCTTCTTTTCATTCTGATGATGATGCTTTTTGAGAAGGGCTTCCCGGACTTTAACCCTCATGCTGTCATTCAGGTCACTGAACAGCTCCTGCTGGTCCAGGATCAGGTCTGGAAGGCAGGTGCTAACATGAACACTCAAAATGATGGTCAGTGATTCCAAAGAAGGCAAGGTCAGGTGAGGTGAGGGACACTGCATAGGGGGAAGCAGTTCTACCAGGGTCACTGAGGTTACAGTCTCTGTATCAGTGCCTGAAAGAGCTAACTGCTGATAGCAGCTGTGACACATTACACGTTATTCATGTAACAAATCATTACTTTTATAAATGGAAACTACTGAGCACTTAACATGTGCCAGGAACTACATTCTGAACTTATTACATAATGATCTAATCTGATCCTTATAAAACCTCTGAAAAGTAGGTGGTATTATAACAATTTTTACAGGTCAGGAAACTGAGGCCCCAAAATTACAAAATCCCCATGATCTCACATCTAGTGAGTTGCAGAGATGGGACTCAAATCCCAGACTGTCTGACTCAAATGTCCACATGATTGCTATTCTGCTCTATCATTTGCCAAAGTTCCTCTAGGTTCTCTTCCTCTGAGATTTTAACATCGTTGTGATTGTCAAGAGAAAGTACAACTGTAGAAGGTCACATGACTGTTTGAAGGTAGAATCCATAAAAATAATTAATTTGTTCTTGATTAAGCCCTCCAGACAATTAATACCAAGCATCCATCTTGACTTGCCAAGTCCAGCAGAACTGAGGGGAAAAAATCCCCACACCTGCTGCTGAAAGGCAGCTGGCATAGAAGTCAGCAGCATGTGTTCTAGAGCTAAACGTCCACATCTCTCCCACCACTTCTACCACTTTCTGTGTGATAACCTCTCTGTACCTCAGTTTCCTCATCTGTAACATGAAGCGAATATGATCCTTAGAAGATTGTTGTGAAAAATTAATAAGCTATATAAAGTGCTGATTCACTACAAGTGAGACCATTTACCTACCCTTATCACTAACATGAATACCTCAGGTCCCTAATGTGAAGAACCACAGCCGTTTTACTTAAACCCTACATATCCACCCCCCTGCCACCGCCTCTCCCAAACTCCAACCTATTCTCAACTTCAGCTCCATCCATGACTATCCAAGTGTTAGAAGCAATAAATAAAAGAAAATCTACTTCAAATACTCAAGCCAAAGATCCAAGCTTCTCTCTCTTTAACTTTTAGATTGATTGGTTCCTTGTCCCACAATATAAATATGCTTCAGGGTACTTCATCTTGGGAAAGAAAAAAACAGAAGAGCGTCCATCCCAGGTCCCCCTTTATCTGTTGGCTTCCCTTTCTCACACATATGCTCGCTCTCTATTTCTTCTCAAAAGAAAAACTTTTCACCTGCTGCAATGTGGCTGCCTCAATGAAACTGCTTTTGATAAAATCATCAACAACCTTCCAGTTGCTAAATCTGGTGGCTTCTTCCAGTTCTTACTTCATCAGACCCTCTGCAGCATCTGACACTGATGAACTCAACTCCTCTCTTCTTTTATTGTGGGTTGAATGGTGCCCCTTCAAAAGATGCTGTATACTATATACTAACTCCCCAGAACCCATGAGCATGATCTCATTTGTAAAGAGAGTCTTCACAGATGTAATTAAGGTGCTAACACAAGATCCCATTGGTAAGACCCCTCCCCAGGTCCCCATGTGATCCCAGACAGGCAGAATTACTTGGATACTTGTAATGAAGAAAAGCTGGAAGAAACTTAAAAATCTGTCCAACCAAACAGAGCCAAGCCGAGGAAAAGCCTTACATGCACCCAGGTGTTTCTCAAACTCCATTCCCCAAACACAATAACTTACACTCTCCTGTACTAGGAAACTCCATCAGATATCTCCCCTTCACATCATGCTGAAGAAGTGGGGAGTCCTTTGGCTCAATTTCATACATGTTTTTCCTAGTTGCCATATTGAAAAATCTTTCTTTCACTTGAACCCACTTTTCTCTGCAGAGCTCCCAGTCACACTTAATTACCAAACCAGAGCTTGGTTGTTGCACTTATTTTAATTGCCCTATGGCTCTTTTCCTCACTGGGGCCTCCCTGATGACTCAGACGGTAAAGAATCCGCCTGCAATGCAGGAGATGTGGGTTCAGTCCCTGGGTTGGGAAGATCCCCTGGAGAAGGGAATGGCAACCCACTCCAGTATTCTTGCCTGGAGAATTCCATGTACACAGGAGCCTGGCGGGCTACAGCCCATGGGGTTGCAAAGAGTTGGACATGACTGAGCGAATAACACACACACACATTTTCCCCACTAGAAGGTGAGCTCCTTGAGGGTAGAAACTGTATTGTATCCTGTGCCTAGTACATAATCAAGCATAGATAGAAAATAATATTTGCTAAACAAACAGGCAAATGGAAAACCACACTCCATGTCATTTGCATCCCAGAACAAAGCCTGTGAAATAGGCAGGGAAGAAATCCATCCCAGAGCTGAAGGTGCTGAAGTAGGAAGGTAAGTGACTTGCCCAAGCACCAACAGCCACTTTCTTCTTTCTTTCCTCCACACCACACCACAAACGATCCTCTGCTTTCTCTCCCCTAACCTTACCTGAGATTTCTTCTATGCTATTTGCACGCATATCCAGAAGGACCGTCCCATTAATAAGACAGCTTCGTAACTCAAAGAGACTGTGCAGTGAAAGGGTTGCCACATAAGGCTTGCTCCATCGTTCTCCCCCATCTTCAACATCTTCTTCAAACTTCAGCCACCTGCAAACATGACAAAGAGATGCCAAAGACAGAAAATGAAGAATTTTCAGGACAGGGTTTTTAATGTAGGTCACAAAGAAAGGTACCTGACTAATCACACTGAACCCTGTAATCTAATCTATATGTTCAGCATGCATTGGCAAGTGAAATAAGTAGGTTACAAACCACTGCAAAATTGAGTATAGCTTGATTCCATTTTTATTAAAGGAAAATCTTAAAATGCAACACACACATATATAAGACACCAAATGTTATATTCATCATCCCTGGGGTATTAATTTTTATTTTCTTTTTGCTTATCCTTATTTTCTCATTTTGTATAGTAAGGATGCATTACTTGTGCAACTAAAAAAATAGATCTAATCTATATCATTTGGATACACTGACAAATCACATTAATAAAATGATCATATTTTTCTTTGTTAAAAAGTCTGTGTGACCTTCAGAAGTTTGCAGAGACAGGATGTTAAGGCTAATTGTCTTCTTGCTTGGTATGAGGTTAATTGGTTTGTTTAATTCTCTCTACTCATTGAACACATCAGGTATCCAGGAAGAGCTGTTTCAATGAGACATTGAGCCATGCTTTGCTGGTTATCCACCTCATCTTCTTCCCTGAGGCTCAGGCATGCTGGTTTTGTATCACCCAGAAGGCTCACTTGTCAGTTACTACAGGAACCCTAGACATGGGCTTGGTTCATCTGAGAGGTATTCTTGGGTATGAGCCTTAGAAAAGCGTATTCACTCTCTAATCAAGGGAAGCCTACCATCAGGCTGGATATTATCCCAGAGGTCTCTATGAAGTTGGATTGTCCCATAGGATGTCTCAAAAATTATGCAATCTCCAGTGAATTAAACCTCAAATGATTGGGATTTCCCTGATGGTCCAGAGGCTAAGACTTCATGCTCCTAATGCAGGCGGCCTGGGTTTGATCCCTGTTTGGGGAACTAGTTCCTATGTGCTGCAACTAAAAGCTCCCACAGTGCAACTAAGACCTGGCACAGCCAAATAAAGTAAAGAATTAAAAAAAAAAAAAAATGATGCTATGGCTCACCCATAGGAAAAGGCTATGTCTGCTGGGCTAAGTTTAGGCCAAGGTGGCCCCCTCAGGCATCTTCCAAGTCAGACATACAGTATTAAGAGCCCAAGAACAAGTGAGAGAGGACCCCCTGTTCCACACTTCTGTCACCAATCCCCAGCTCAAGGTTAACTGGAACAGGTGTTAGTTACCACAGACATGACAAAGAGGCCAACATCAAGACTTCCCATGCAAGACCCTAGAACGTCAGTGCCCATGTCAGTCATCACATCTCCCATGAAGAAATAAAAGGCAGGCAGACCTGTCACTCATGGATAAGTACACATTTGCTTGCCCCAGCAAACCTTGACCCATGCTATTCAGGGCCTCACCTAGCTGTCTCCTTCCACTCAGCATCTTCTCCCTCTTTCAGACAGATCTCATCCAGCTCCGTGAAGAGGTCATGAGGCACATGTTCTTCATCCTCCTCAGTGCCAAGAATGAACTGAACACGCTGAGATGGTGTGTCTGGAAAAGCAGCCACAGAGAAAGGTCTGCTCCTACCCTCCACCTGGGACAGAAATAGCATCCTGCCACACTCAGTGCACCTGGGGGGCTTCTAGCTTGTGAAACACATAAAGACAATCCTGCCTTCAGATCAAAAAGATTTCTTTATTCCCAGAATTAAGAAAAAAACCCCTATTCTTTGGAGTTTCCCTGACAGCTAGTTGGTAAAGAATCCGCCTGCAATACAGGAGACCTTCGTTCAATTTCTGAGTTGAGAAGATCCACTGGAGAAGGGATAGGCTACCCACTCCAATATTCTTGGGCTTCCCTGCTGGTTCAGCTGGTAAAGAATCCGCCTGCAATGCAGGAGACCTGGGTTCGATCTCTGGGTTGGGAAGATCCCCTGCAGAAGGGAAAGGCTACCCACTCCAGTATTCTGGCCTGGAGAATTCCATGGACTGTATAGTCCATGGGGTTGCAAAGAGTCGGACACGACTCAGTGACTTCCACTTTCATTCTTTGGAAACAGTTTCATGAAAAGAAAAAAATTAAGTAAGACCACTTGAAGAAAACCCATAAGAAACTAGAAATCTGATTAATTTGATCAAAAGGAATAGCTAATTCTCCAGCAAATGATTTCACCTTCTATGGTATTGATTTGGGGGGCCTGAACGGTAAAGTTTTCCGGCAGATCCTTTTGATTCTCAGAGGCATTTCTTCTTCTTTGAAGCAAGCTGGAAAGCCTAGAGAATGAAAACCACTACCTGCTGGATGTCCGTCCCACAGGCCCTCAGTCTCAGGGGGACTCCCAGCTGTGGACGCCCACCCGCCTGCCCTCCCGAGGTGTTACCGTGGGCCAGGGCCTCTGCGCCTTCCTCCCCCTGGCTGGCTCCCTTGCCCCGCGTTCGTCTCCGGTGCTTCTGACCGTGCGTTCGGTGGTGCCGATGGCTTTGCCGGCCCAGTGGCATCCGGACCCCCACGTACAGGGTCCTATGGCCTGAAAAGAAGCAGAAGGTCTGAAGAGAGAACTCCTTTAAGAAAAGGTGGTTAGTGTATTTAAGAGGGGAGAAGAAGAAGAAAAAGTCACAACTCTGTAATGACAAAACTTCAAAGACCTCCAGGACTGAATCTGTAGAGATGGGCAAGTTGAAGATTTCCATCCTGTTCGTGGCTGCAAACATCACAGGAGTGTTGTGAAGATCAAAGAAAATTATGTGCGTGAACATGATTTGCAAACTATAGGGACAAAAACAAAAGCTAGTAGTTGCCACTACAAGACAATTTGAGCAATTGACCATATCCTAGTGTGATATGGTCACACCAGGACACCTACAGCAAATCTTGGCACAGAGGCCATTTGGGAAAGTGTTTAAGTGCTCAAGTCAACCTGCCTGGGTCCAAAACTTGATTTCACCATTCACTTGCCATGTGACCCTGAACAAATTATCTAATCTTTCTGTGACTGTCTTTAACAAGGAATATTGAAGCTTATTCTTTAAACTCAGAGAATTTTTGTGAGCGGTAAATAAGATAATGTATGTAAAATGCTTAACACAATGCCTGGAATCAATTTTAGCAGCCAGTACGTTCTAGGATCAGTTTCCATTTTATTTTTTCTGCACTGTAGATTACACCATCTAGAATAGCAGTGAGAGGCTAGTTATAAATTATAAGGGGTATAAGGCTGGGAGCATAAAGGAGAGATATTACATATTTTACAAAAAGAGAGGAATACAAGATAAGTGATCCCACAGCATTCCTCTCTAGTTCCTCCTTTTTACTCTCTCATTTCATCCATAAACCTTATTTTGTTTTGTTCCTGACTTCCAGGCCTGTCTCACCTCCACCTGATTTCCCTGGCCTTCCTGCACAGCCTGGGGCCCAGAATCAGCAACTGTAAGGATGCTATACCTGACACACAGAGCTGTGACCTTGCCCCATTTCTGCCCAGTTTCTGCTGCTTGCCTCTTGATCTCGGGCTGCCTCTGCACATCTTCCGGCACAGGAGCTTTTGTCACCGTCTTCACATCCACAAGCTTATCCACACTTCCTCCCTCTGAGGAGGTGACCTCACTTCACATGGTACTGAAAAGACAGGTTCTGTCCTGTGAACTCCTATCTTCTCAGCCTGGCTCACTTTCCTCCCCCAGTTCCCCCTCTTTACAGGTGAATGAGTATCACCTCCCATCCTGCTGGGTCCCACTCCTTCAGTTATCCTCACTCTCTCCTTTCCATCCATCCCTTCCCTGGGCTTCTCAAGTCTCTCTTACCTAATAAAGAAATGTTCCTGCCACCATATGATTCAACAATTCTACTCCCGGATATATATATTAAAAAAAAAAAAAAACCCACAAAACATTCATTTGAAAAGAAACATGTGTCCTAACGTTCATAGCAGCATTATTTATAATTACCAAGGTATGGAAGCAACCTAAGTGTCCGTCATATGATGAATGAATAAAGACAACGTGGTGTATATACATACAATGGAATAATACTCAGCCATAAAAAAGAATGGCATTTTGCCATTTGCAGCAACATGGATGAACTTGGAAAGCATTATGCAAAGTGAAATGAGTCAGACAGAGAAAGACAAATACTGTACAATACTTCTATGTGGAGTCTAAAAAATACAACAAAAAAAAAGAAGCAGACTCACAGATATACATAACAAACTAGTAGTTACCAGTGGGGGTGGCGGGAGGGAAGCAATATAGGAGTAGGGGGAAAAGGGGTTATTATGGGATTATATGAAATCATGTGTGTGAATGTTTTGAAAACTGTAAAGCATTATAGAATTTAAAGATTCTTTCATTCAATAAAAATAAAGTTTTAAAAATAAATTTAAAAAAGAAATGTTCCCAGTGAAGTGCTACTCTTCCAAGCTCCTCCATCAGGTCACATTCATGAACAGTCTGTTGATCTAGCTCCCTTTCCTCACCATCTCCTTGCTCCATGGCCTCTGCATGTGGCTGCTCTCCACTGACTGCCTTCATTAGGGACACTAAAGTCCGCTAAACCACTAAATCTATCATATTATGTCTCTCTCAATTCAATTCAAAAGACTTCCTGGAGAGCCCACCAGGCTCCAGACATCATCCCAATCCCTAATGACTTCCTCCCCTTAGTGGTCTGGGCTCCCCCAACACCTGTGCCACTGCCTTCCCTGGCTCACTTGGACTCCTCTGACTGCTTCTCCAGCCCTTCCACAATCCACC